>OX439001.1:65515146-66822646 GCA_949316495.1 Amphiduros pacificus
TGGATTATTCAAACATCATGATCGGTGCCAGCAATCAAATAGTATTGGGAGATCTAAAGATCAAAATGAATATCATATGAGTGATAAATGATGTGAAAGGCAAGAGTAGTTATGTATCATAATTTGTAAGGCAAAAGTCATGGTGTGAGTAAGGCAATATGTGAGTAAGGCAACATCATTCAGGAGTGAGGTCAGGAAGGTGTAGTTATATCTCATCATTCAGGAGTGAGGTCAGGAAGGTGTAGTTATATCTCATCATTCAGGAAAAGAAGGTGTAGTTATATCTCATCATTCAGGAGTGAGGCCAGGAAGGTGTAGTTATATCTCATCATTCATGAGTGAGGCCAGGAAGGTTTAGTTATATCTCATCATTCAGGAGTGAGGCAGGAAGGTGTAATTATATCTCATGATTCAGGGGTGAGGCAGGAAGGTGTAGTTATATCTCATCATTCAGGAGTGAGGCCAGGAAGGTTTAGTTATATCTCATCATTCAGGAGTGAGGCCAGGAAGGTGTATTTATATCTCATCATTCAGGAGTGAGGCGGGAAGGTGTAGTTATATCTCATCATTCAGGAGTGAGGCCAGGAAGGTTTAGTTATATCTCATCATTCAGGAATGAGGCCCGGAAGGTCTAGCTATATCTCATCATTCAGGAGTGAGGCAGGAAGGTTTAGTTATATCTCATCATTCAGGAGTGAGGCAGGAAGATTTAGTTATATCTCATCATTCAGGAGTGAGGCAGGAAGGTGTAGTTATAGCTCATCATTCAGGAGTGAGGTCAGGAAGGTGTAGTTATATCTCATCATTCAGGAGTGAGGTCAGGAAGGTGTAGTTATATCTCATCATTCAGGAGTGAGGCAGGAAGGTGTAGTTATATCTCATCATTCAGGAGTGAGGCAGGAAGGTGTAGTTATATCTCATCATTCAGGAGTGAGGCAGGAAGGTGTAGTTATATCTCATCATTCAGGAGTGACGCCAGGAAGGTGTAGTTATATCTCATCATTCAGGAGTGAGGTCAGGAAGGTGTAGTTATATCTCATCATTCAGGAGTGAGGCAGGAAGGTGTAGTTATAGCTCATCATTCAGGAGTGAGGTCAGGAAGGTGTAATTATATCTCATCATTCAGGAGTGAGGTCAGGAAGGTGTAGTTATATCTCATCATTCAGGAGTGAGGCAGGAAGGTTTAGTTACATGTCATCATTCAGGAGTGAGGCAGGAAGGTGTAGTTATATCTCATCATTCAGGAGTGAGGTCAGGAAGGTGTAGTTATATCTCATCATTCAGGAGTGAGGCAGAAAGGTGTAGTTATATCTCATCATTCAGGAGTGAGGCAGGAAGGTGTAGTTATAGCTCATCATTCAGGAGTGAGGTCAGGAAGGTGTAATTATATCTCATCATTCAGGAGTGAGGCCAGGAAGGTGTAGTTATATCTCATCATTCAGGAGTTAGAGAGGAAGGTGTAGTTATATCTCATCATTCAGGAGTGAGGCAGGAAGGTGTAGTTATATCTCATCATTCAGGAGTTAGAGAGGAAGGTGTAGTTATATCTCATCATTCAGGAGTGAGGCAGAAAGGTGTAGTTATATCTCATCATTCAGGAGTGAGGCAGGAAGGTGTAGTTATATCTCATCATTCAGGAGTTAGAGAGGAAGGTGTAGTTATATCTCATCATTCAGGAGTAAGGCAGGAAGGTGTAGTTATATCTCATCATTCAGGAGTTAGAGAGGAAGGTGTAGTTATATCTCATCATTCAGGAGTAAGGCAGGAAGGTGTAGTTATATCTCATCATTCAGGAGTTGAAGGTGTAGTTATATCTAACCATGAGTAAGGCAGGGAGGTGTAGTTACCTCTCAACATTTATTTCACGAACGAGGAAGGCAAAATTGGTGACATATCATCATTCATGAAAGAGACAGACATTGGCTTAGGTAGATTAGGTTGTATGTCAACATTCATGAGTGAGTCAAGAGTAGTTATAAGTGTTGTAGTGTGGGATCAGCTTTCATGTTGACATCCACAGACTAGAGAGCATGATCTAAAATATTCAGCTTTGTAAAGTTGGCATTTACCTCACTAGAATATCAGTGAAGTTCCTTGATAGAGAGACAAATCTTTATCTGTAGTTCTTCTTTCTGCAAGGTTTCACTCTTTATGTTTAAATCGATAGTAGACAATTTCTTTAGACCTCACTTCACTTTTCCTTGAAAGAGACTAGGACGACATAGATTTCCAAATTAAGAGCTAATTCTACTTTAGCTAACTGATTGAATGGAACTTATCCCATGCAATCAATGGACAGATGTCAGATTGATCCTGACGGTACTTTGATGATACTCTCTTTAACTCCTACATACATTTAGGTCCAAAGACAGAGTTGATCTCGGAATTGACATCATTCGCCTAGAATGACAGATACTATTGCTGAGGGCAAAACTTAAGGCTTGTCAATCAATCTCACAAGCAATTCAAAGACGAATAGACAAGATATTTTCCTTTAAAAACTCTCTTCTTTGATTATGGTGTCGAATACTTTTGGCGACTATCGGTATTTTACTAAAGTAAAGCTTGGTTGATTTCACAAAAAGACTCTAAGACTCAACGAGCTTAACTTTCCTGTCCGGGACGATGTGAATCTCAGCTCACTGAGGGACACGAGGGTCCGACTTTAAAGGGAAACATTGATTTTATGTGAGCCCTGGAAGGGGTTTTTTCATCCAAACTGATCTTGCATGAGCTATGCCAGGAATGTTTGCACCTTTATCAATATCATGTGAACCCTTTAATATATAAGAAAAAAGAGAAAATAGAAGTTTGTTCATCCAACGGTTGACTTGAGTATTTTTGTTTGCCCCGTCTAGGGCTTATTCAAGGGTAGGTTGGTATGAAGGGTCATGTAAGAGTCAGCAGGGAGATGGTACAAATTAAAGAAGCAGAAGCCCCGTCACACAGGGCAGGGTCTGCAGTTTCTCACCTCAGCACAGTAGTTTCCCAGTGCTTGTCTCAGCAGGCCCATACATCACAGGCTGGGTTCACAGGCCACCTCCCTGCAACACAATAACTCCTCAACCATTGTCAACCATCATTGCACAGGTTTATATACTTGAGTCAATCCTGAGATATTGTTTGAGATATGCACTAATGCCTATTGAATCCAGTGATAATTGTGTATTACTGTAATATTTTACAATTTTTTTCCATTTTATGGGTATAACCACATTGATAATCCTAAATGATTGTGCAGAATTCAGCGGAAAAAATGAGATGTGAGAAACGATGTGAAGATAGGACAAATAGAAAGGTCCCATAACACTGTGAGATATAATTCAGTACATCAAAGGCATAATTATTTAGATGTCCTTTGTGAATGTAGAAAACATCCATACCTCATATATTATGTAGAGTGGGCCAAAAAGCTGCCAACGTGAGCAAAGTCTTTCAAATCCCAAAAAGGAATTTTCAGGAGGTTTTTCTGAAATCTTAGGAATTATGTGATATATTGGGAGAGTGGTCCCAAGTCTTGGCACTATATGCTAGTGAGCATAAGCGGCAGGATTTTATCCTTCTGTGATGCGCCGGAAGCGTGAAGGAACCTTACCACAGATGAGGAAGTAACACCTTGCAGATTTACGGAGCAAAGTCCGGTGAAATACGCAGACAGAAAGTATGGTTCTGTAACAAATTGCATCATTTGATACAGATTCAGTGGACTGAGCTGATTTATCCGATTTTTAATGTTGTTATTTAGTATATTATATGTATTGGGTTGGAGCTTTGAATATACCTCGCATACCTTGTTAGTATAAAAAGTAAGATTTGCTACACAAAGGCTGACAGATATCAGGTTAATCTCACAATACAAAATGGATGTGACAGCCTGGGATATGTAGTTTCCCTTACAAGCGTTTCCTCTGGGCCAGCAGTCGGGGAGTTGTCATGCACTATAATATGTCTGTCTGTTGGGTTGAAATGACTCATGTCACTAAATAGACGAAGCGATTACATGGTAATAGGCCTTTATATACGGAATAATAGAACAAGTCAAGGAAAGCGAGGAACACTGCCTTAGGAACACGCGCATTCATAAAACACCATTTAATACATATAATTGTATGACCCTCTTTAACTTTACAATATGTTGTAATAATGACTGTTGACCTCATAACATATCATACATTCCTCAAGTATTGCAAGTATATAGGTTATAATGGGCCATTCCAGATCCATGTAGAAAGTAATGGTTTTAGCTTTGAGAGCTTTTGTCCAAGCTTTCCATCTTCATACGGTATCTGCACAATGCAAACCCATAGAAACAGCCAATATTGAAATATTATAAGCAAATGATGACAAAAAAATCTCACATTTGTTCATTTCCCAAAGAGAGCTGAAATTAATGAGATATGCTTGGAAAATGTGAGTACTCTGAAAGTCTCAAGTAGACTTTCAACAAGGCCCTTGACATGCAAACTAGACATCACCAGGGTTGAAAAGTGCCGATCTGTCACTGCATTTACCCGCAACAAACATCATTCTTGTGGAAATACACAGAAATATATTCTAATTATGGTGGTGAGTTCGTGATTTTATATTTTACTCTCCCTTAAGTATTTATGGAGACGATGACACGCCTTACATGTTTAAATGATTAAATGATCAAGCTATTAGTTCATATAACTCAATTCGTGAGAAGACATAAGGGGGGGTACTATAAAGAGGTTTGGAGATTATATTCCGTCTTATATAGATGGAAAGGAATGTCACGATTCAGATAAATATACAATTACTTTGAGAGTACACGTGTAAATTAATAAAGGTATGTACTGGGCAAATATATAGTCATAAACCGCTTACAATATCATGCATTGAAATGAAACAGTACATTCTTACCTTTATTGTTATTGTATGAAACTGCAAAATAAAAAGAATGTGTATGACTAGCCCCGCCACCTGGGGACAAAACAGGGTTTGATATTTTATGTGATAGTGCAATAGGAGATAGGAAAGCATTGCCAGGTGACCAGTGAATTGTACAAGAATCCTTCTCTTGTCCTCATCAGAATCTCACATCTGATATCAATTTTCATGTGAGCAGGGAAATTTCCCATCTCAAATCGAGAATTGATAATACCATTTCAACAATTCTCAGTTGAGCTACATTCTGACTCAACAGTGCAAACATGTAATCAGAAAATGTTGCTTTCTGCGATTGCTTTCAGACAATGGATCTTCATATTTACTATCTTTTATATACTGATAGAAACATTTGATGAATTGTTAAAACGACTTCTACACGCTTTGCGTTGAGCCCTTTCACTTTCTTGCTATCGTTTATTACGTACATTGCGTGTTACTTGTCTTTGATAAGCCGAGAACAGCCACCACATTTTTTGTATGTAAGAATAAGTCCAAAGACCATTGACAGATCGTCGTTAATTGTTACTAATAAAGACTAACAAAGAACACACAAAACATCAAGCATAAGAGAGATATGAAATCAGAAGGATTCCAAATGCGGGTGCTGGGTGGTTGGTCGGTTGCTGTATGGGAGTTGACCGGGTGTGATAGGCTGGATCCGCACCTCGCAACTAGACCATTAGTTCTGGTACCGTCTATATGTCCGGTCCGGATTGATAAGCTGGATCCGCACGTCGCAACTAGACCATTAGTTCTGGTACCGTCCAAATGTCCGGTCCGGGTTGATAGGCTGGATCCGCACCTCGCAACTAGACCATTAGTTCTGGTACCGTCCAAATGTCCGGTCCGGGTTGATAGGCTGGATCCGCACCTCGCAACTAGACCATTAGTTCTGGTATCGTCTATACGTCCGGTCCGGATTGATAGGCTGGATCCGCACCTCGCAACTAGACCATTAGTTCTGGTACCGTCTATATGTCCGGTCCGGGTTGATAAGCTGGATCCGCACGTCGCAACTAGACCATTAGTTCTGGTACCGTCCAAATGTCCGGTCCGGGTTGATAGGCTGGATCCGCACCTCGCAACTAGACCATTAGTTCTGGTATCGTCTATATGTCCGGTCCGGATTGATAGGCTGGATCCGCACCTCGCAACTAGACCATTAGTTCTGGTACCGTCTATATGTCCGGTCCGGGTTGATAAGCTGGATCCGCACGTCGCAACTAGACCATTAGTTCTGGTACCGTCCAAATGTCCGGTCCGGGTTGATAGGCTGGATCCGCACCTCGCAACTAGACCATTAGTTCTGGTATCGTCTATATGTCCGGTCCGGATTGATAGGCTGGATCCGCACCTCGCAACTAGACCATTAGTTCTGGTACCGTCTATATGTCCGGTCCGGGTTGATAAGCTGGATCCGCACGTCGCAACTAGACCATTAGTTCTGGTACCGTCCAAATGTCCGGTCCGGGTTGATAGGCTGGATCCGCACCTCGCAACTAGACCATTAGTTCTAGTACTGTCTATATGTCCGGTCCGGGTTGATAGGCTATATCTGCACCTCGCAACTAGACCATTAGTTCTGGTACCGTCTATATGTCCGGTCCGGGTTGATAGGCTGGATCCGCACCTCGCAACTAGACCATTAGTTCTGGTACCGTCTATATGTCCGGTCCGGATTGATAAGCTGGATCCGCACCTCGCAACTAGACCATTAGTTCTGGTACCGTCTATATGTCCGGTCCGGGTTGATAGGCTGGATCCGCACCTCGCAACTAGACCATTAGTTCTGGTACCGTCTATATGTCCGGTCCGGGTTGATAGGCTGGATCCGCACCTCGCAACTAGACCATTAGTTCTGGTACCGTCTATATGTCCGGTCCGGGTTGATAGGCTGGATCTGCACCTCGCAACTAGACCATTAGTTCTGGTACCGTCTATATGTCCGGTCCGGGTTGATAGGCTGTATCTGCACCTCGCAACTAGACCATTAGTTCTGGTACCGTCTATATGTCCGGTCCGGGTTGATAGGCTGTATCTGCACCTCGCAACTAGACCATTAGTTCTGGTACCGTCTATATGTCCGGTCCGGGTTGATAATGGCTGTGGATATAAACAGCAGGCATACTGAACATGGCAGGTACACTAGTTAGGATTACACATTTCAAGACAAAATTAATTATGTGAATGACATCTAATTCTTCTGAGGAAGAATAATCTGGCAGCAATTACTGTGACTGGTTTTAGGTTTATGTTAAATCTCATCAACTCCTGGCGACTCACGTGATCAAATTTGAAACATCTGATAAGCTTTTGTTCAGAGGAAACTGTATATTGGTAACATTATATGATGCAGTACTTCAAATTAAACGACTTTCCTCAAACGAATTGTATGACTCAAACATTATAACTACGGTCAGCTTGTAATATATCATGATTCTTTTCCTTTTATATTTTTCATGAACTTTATTTTGCGTAAAATGTATTTTATCTCCCAGATATAAATAACACACAATGGGCTATGTCCATCCCAAAAAGGTGTGCAAACCCGGACCAGATATTCAGGCGGACCATTATAAACTAGCTGTGAGTGATCGTCATGTTGGTATTATGATCAAACAGAGCTCACCTGCATACAGCGTGCCATGTGACGAGCTTGGATAGTCAAATTAACCCATATCACAGCCAGAAGACTTACGAAGCGGGCCGTCAGGTGTGGCAAGCCCGGAGAAGGCGATCCGCGATGGCGGTGTGACCGACCGGGCGTCATAATGGAATTAATTAGCTTGAGTCAATCTATCTCTCAGCATTATCAGCCAATACTCCGTGCTGATATGGGTCTCCCCCGTGTCGTACCCGGCTAGCTGCGGCTAGCTGCGGCTAGCTGCGGCAAGCAATAATGTCCCGGAGTCACATGCCTTGATACATCTGTGGGCAATGAAATGATCATATTTTAATATGTTCTGTACATTGTGAATATTGTTCTGTACATTGTGAATATTGCTCTGCGCATTGTGAA
Source organism: Amphiduros pacificus (assembly GCA_949316495.1). Classification (NCBI taxonomy): domain Eukaryota; kingdom Metazoa; phylum Annelida; class Polychaeta; order Phyllodocida; family Hesionidae; genus Amphiduros; species Amphiduros pacificus. The sequence goes on from OX439001.1 coordinate 65,523,077, forward strand.
TATTGTTCTGCGCATTGTGAATATTGTTCTGTGCATTGTGAATATTGTTCTGTGCATTGTGAATATTGCTCTGTACATTGTGAATATTGTTCTGTACATTGTGAATATTGCTCTGCGCATTGTGAATATTGTTCTGCGCATTGTGAATATTGTTCTGCGCATTGTGAATATTGTTCTGTGCATTGTGAATATTGTTCTGTGCATTGTGAATATTGCTCTGTGCATTGTGAATATTGCTCTGTACATTGTGAATATTGCTCTGTGCATTGTGAATATTGATCTGTGCATTGTGAATATTGTTCTGTGAATTGCGAATATCGTTCTGCGCATTGTGAATATTGTGTGGTATCATCACAGGGAGAATACGGTTAAATCATTAAGAAAAAGATCCTTATACATATATCTAGTACATGCTAGATCCTTATACATATATCTAGTACATGCTAGATCCTTATATATATATATATATATCTAGTACATGCTAGATCCTTATATATATATCTAGTACATGCATTATTTAAAATTTAGTGTATCAGGTACATGAATTATTTCACATTCTGGTACATGTATAATTTAACCATAGATATATATGGTTCATGCAATCCTTACTGTGTGATACATCTGGAACATCCACTGATATCTCACCTGGCGCACTTTGGCGTGTTCAGTACAACTTGGCTCTGAACTGATTTCTTCTTCCTGTGCACTATTGATTAGGGTGGAACTAATTTACAGGGACAGTCAGTACAGTCAGATCTATATCTGAAATAGCTTATATATTATTAGCAGAGGCAATATACAATCATATTGTAAGGCACGAACCCAATATAACTGGATGGATTAGGGAGAATGAATCATCATTGCAGAATGTTGAGTGGAGGTTAATTGGCAAACTAAAAAAACACAAAAGAACTACAAACATTGTTGTAAAACTTTGTTACAGGTAGACCAGAAGGTTAGTGACACAGTGTACAGATAACCCTCAATACTTCCACCCAGGATTGTCGATGTTCAGAATCCACTTATTGTTTCTAAGTACTTTTGATCATAATTTCTCAAATAGTTGGCCTATCAACATGTGTGATACATCAATCAATACCTGAAAAATTTCCAGATTCAAAATTATTTAAAAATATTTTTCACATGACCTAATTTGCATAATTTTACAAAATGAATAAACACAAAAAAAATATTTTTAAAGTAAAGTTAGAAATGGTATGATTTTCTGATACTACATGTACTCCTAATTCAGTAATGCATTCAGAGTTTGACAAAGAACTCACTCTCCACAGTATGACTCAAAAGTGAAAAATATTAAAGTTTTAATACAATGATGTTCTTGACAGGATGAAACATGGAATAGACTATGAAGGTTTCTCATTAGTATCATACCAAAGGGCTTAAACAATATATCAAAGCCCATAGACTTAATATGAATCTCTTGAATGATATTGATTGTCAAAACCAACTTTACAATAATAGATTTTGAAACATTTACGTTTTACCAAACTAGAAACAGTATTAGCGATTCCCATGTTTTAAGTAAATAAATCTGATGGTCTTCGTTTTAACACTCTTGTCATTAATCTTTCAGTGATCTTTTCAATTAATCACCGAACATCTAAGCACATCTTCAAGGGAATTGCCAAAACAGTTAATCATCCCTTGTCAGGCATATTCCGCGAACATGACCATTAAGAGGACCCCACTATCTATATAAGCACATTTCTTAACTATGCATCAAGTGGGGACTGATTGTGTATTGATTCCTCCAGATACACCACTAAATACTCCAGAGCTTTGAACTAATCAGCTTAATTCAGCAGTAAATGAGATTGACAAATGCTGACTCCATCACTTTCCATGTGGGACCCCCGTGTATATCATACTGCATATGTATGTTTGTCTCACGGGAAGTGCACATTATGGTGTCTCTAATTAGGTTACATTGTCACAGTGCATATTCACGATGAGAACCATCCCTACACTAAGTTGTATGAATTCAATTATGCGATATATCTAATTCTACACTTCTGCCTTATTTTGGCATAACATGCAACATAATACTATTTGTGATTGCATCAGAACCTAGGGTAGGAATGTTCGATAGATATATGTTAAAAACACTTTTGATTAAACAAAAATAATTTAGCATGTTATATTAGTATAACATTGGCAATAACATTGGAGGGAGATATAAATAATATATGAAACAATATATTGAGTTTTTACTAATTAGTAAAATAAAGCTGACATTTATATGCTGCTGATTCCAGACAATGATTAGTCATAGCGGTTGATAGAAGGTCAGGATTCGAACAGGGAACCTCTGGATCTCAAGGCGAATACGCTACAAATTGAGCGAGTTAGAAACATTTGTTTTGTTTTTTCGTCTATCTTGTATTTGTTTTTTGATCATTTTTGGTCTTAGGGTGTTTCTGCATAGAACCTTGTAAAATTGGACCCAGCCAAACTTCAAAAGGTCGGCTTTGTGGTGTTCTCAAAGAAATTCTGTTTCTAGTATGAAATAATTACCATTGTATGTTTTCTGTCGGGATGAAAGACGTTTTAAACCATCAAATTAGGCATTTTGATGAGAAAAATAAACCCATGGATTCTCTTTTGCAATGAAATGATTGCACATTGGTGTCGAGAATCATTTTATGAATCGAACTAATTTATATGTCATTACCTAGGAATTAACGAAGGAATTTATCAGATGGTTGAGTGGTTATTCAATGCGGTTCCAATCCCTAGTTACAGATATCTATGGAATTAGTCTCTTGGAATGTGACATTTACCATTCCGTGACATAATTGTAGAAACAGGGCCTATTCTGAAACCGTAACTCTTGTATCATGTCAAAACAGACAAAAGTGGATAGCCCCCCTGTTCCCCGAGGAGAGAAGCCCAACTCCACGGAATAAGTAAGCTAACTGCACATCAAACCCTTAAAGTGGTTGGCTTTGATGGCTTTCCCATTTTCGCTGCCATCTTTGTTCTGTCAGGCCAGGCACTACATGTATATTGAACACAATATTGGGTTCTCTTGAAGTAAGTGATCTATAGTGGTTTGTAATAAGGCCATTTTTTCCTTTATTTCTGGTTTCTATGTTATATTATTTAGACTGACCGCCAGAGATGCATGTGTAATATAATGACAAACCGTTCTGGTGATGGTCTATTTCATCATACATCTCTTTATATTTTCAACTTTAGTATAGAATGCATAGACATGTATATTAGTAAATGAATCCTCCACCGGATATGAGCCTTCGCCGTCTGCAGGACGTATACCAATTACAGGGACATGAATATTTAGTTAAAAAAGAACCTTTATTTGATTTTAAAACATAACGATGTTGATACCATCAACTCACACCAGCTGCACGCTGCTTTCGTCACTTATTGAAAGATTTCCTATTCCTATTATACTTTCATATCTTATGGCCTCCTGAATCCATGCAAGGCAACTTAGAAATCATTATTACACGCTAATTAATCCTTTATTATTTTTCCTTTAACCATAATGTCACTAAGATGTTACAACCTTTATCAATTTAAAAGTTAAAAAAATAAAGTATATCTTTATAATTGGTATTACTTGTCCAATATCCCTAATGTTTCTCTTAGGGGACATCATAATGATTTTTATTACTATAATGATTTGTTATCATTTTAATGACTAATAAGCTTTATTTATTTGCATTATTTATATAAACATTATTTATTTGTGAAAGTGACGTTTTGAAAAGAAAAATCTTTGCCAGTCACATTAGCTCTTTCATCTTTGGATTTAGAGAAAATGTCAAAGGCATTGAGGGCACTCTTTCCATTATCAGATTGTATTGTTCAATTATAGATCTATTTGCGGAATGCTTTTGTTTGATAAAATATTTTCTTTAACGTTTTTGTCTGAGTATTTTATGTAATGTGGTTCTCAAACCACAAACAAAAACATATTTCATTAGAAATGGGATATTTCAATATCTATTTTAATCCTAACCACTGAACATAAGAAATCCTATGATAAAAGAACTCATGTGAAGTTGTTTTTTTCAGTAATCGTAATGCGATATTTCCATGATGGCATGCTTTACCCGTGAGAACAGAGCATATCTCAGGCTGTACATGACGCTGTTTATTGATAATGCATATAATGGAATATTCGGGGTTATTTTTTAGTTTGAGCCTGGAGTTTTCCGGTGCTGTTTTTTTCCACAAATATTTAAATTATAACTGTTTACATGTACAACTCCAAAGATATTTTGGTGTGAGATAAAGCAATGTCATATATGGGACAATGCTAATATCATCACCACGGTGAGCACATTTAGTGGAGAAAGCAGAACAGGTCACTGATTCTGCCATTTGTCTTCCAGCTCTGGTTAGGGGTCTCTGCCCACGACCTACTTTTGGTTGTCGTCAACGTCCACCATCCTCTTGGTGATTGCTGTAAATGTGGCGGCATCGCAAGGTCAAAAGAAAACCATCTATGCAAATATTCCACTTGCATGTATGGTGTTTTACGACGTGTCAAAGCAATCGTTTATCAAATCAGCAGATCAGCGCAATAATATTCTACCCACTACAAACATCCTCCTTTCGGTTATCCTCACATCTTCCCCAAACCTTCATTTATCCTGTTGCATTGAATCCGCCAATGCCAAAGTGATTTGCCCAGTAATCCTCCAAATCAAGAGCAACCAACGTCCAGAAACACAGCATCCAGACACATACAAAATGTCGACTTTCTATAATATCTGGCCAATTTCTATGTAATATTACATTCCATTAGTTGATGCTGACAATTAAAGCTGGCAATCGCAAGACCATTGAGATGCAGTGGCTGCAAGTAGAATTCTCGCGAGGCCCTGAAACAAACATCAATCTCATAGCTTGATGGTGTGCAAAGAAAACATAAAACGGAAATGCTAAGCAACTCGACCCCGACCTGGGCCAGCCTGTCAACTCTCGCCACTACGGGAACTTCACGCGACCTCCCTCGAGACTGTTATAAACGGTCAGTAGAGTGACCTAAATCTGCGACAAATGATTTGTCGCAAATTTGATTAGCTCAAACGAACATCAGTGATGTTATTTGGTATTATTCTTTTGAATTTGGTTTATTGATTAACGTTTCTGGCTATTTTCTTCTACATGTATTTGGGAATTGCATGCAAGTCAGATAATTTCCAGAAATAAAAAAGTATCCAGGCAGAAGGAACGAATTTGGCTAAACTGGTGGAATATTCCGTATCGTTGACGTTTTAATTATCTTTGTTTTATCAATTGCTGTTTGAGAAAGTTCAATTCAATTTATATATATTTTTTTCCAAACATTTTGGCATCTGCATCGGAGCACGCATGGGGACCTACTCGGACCTGGGCATGTTGCTGGGTCATTAGGGTGTGCGCCCGGTGCCACCCACCACATATTACACATAAAAGAGCATTTGTTGTCATCGGACGTCTTGAATTTGTAGTTTTTCCCCTTTTCAGCTTTTGTGCAAGGAAACAACACATAGCAAATCGCACATTGAATGGGTTCCCTGATGGCGAATCCAGTATCAGGCACTATTCTTCACATAAATATTGGATTTTCCTATTGGAGGGCATTTTGAAACTGATACTGGTACTTTCATTAACATGACATTAATCATTTAGTCAACACATAGTTATATGTTTGCTTATTATTCTTGGAAATATTATACCAATCAAAATACATCTGATAACCTTCCCAGAAGTTATCAATTGTATTACTAATTAAAAATGGAAATTATCACTAGAGTATTCCCCTATCGTCACTTTGGTGGCTAATAATACAAACTAATATAATCGATTGTTCTGTGAAAAAAGCAATTGCTTTCACAGATGTAACAATTTGTAGCTATATGCCGATAACAACACCATGCCGCTCAGATGTTTCTGGTTGTTATATAGCCCATTATGATAATGATATCTCACCTGCACAAAGCAACAAAGTGCCCATTATGGGTGTTATGGCACATGATAGTGTGTGGCTTGGCAGTAGGTGTAATAATACCAGTTGTTGGCTCAATGAGGCTTGGGGGTGCGGTAAAACGTGGGGGAATGGCCGTGCTGGCACAGTGTATTTCCATAACATCATTCACTATGGACCTGTATAAGTATGGCCTGGACAGTGATGGATCTGCTGGGGCTGGTGGTTTACAGGCCAGTAGAGGACATATCTATGCCGATGTGCAGGCTGATATGAAAAGCTCCAGTTGCCACCAACAGGCGCAGATAAATAGTAATTTACAACGCGCCCGAGATGTCCCGATATCATTATACGTTATTTTGATAAAAAAAACCCAGAAGTTTTGATTTATGTTCAAAATTAATTTCAAAGTTCCTAAACACGGTCGAAATATGTGTTAAGAAATAATAGCAAACTTGAATGAAAAAAAAATATTTGTTATATTTTTATAAAGATTATGGCACTCATTCTGATGAAGCTGGAATTATTCGGTTATCTTTTAAAACCTGACTAAAATTTTCAATTGTTTATTCATTTGCCTTGAGATTCCCGGTTCCCAGTGGCTATTACATGTAAGTGCTATGAGCAGACAGACATTATTATGTATTATATATTATCTGGAATCAGCGCTATATAAATGTTACCTTCACTTTTTGCCCTTTTAACACCAGACATTTGCCGACAGAAATAAAAATCGTTCATTATATTCTATTTCTTCAGCAACAGTTTAAATCGTTCACTAAGAACAAAGAGAGGATTAAAGGCCAGAGAAACAATACCGATATCAATAAGCATACTATCTGCGCACCGAACATAATGAGGTCATCCCATTATCGTGACCAAGCATTTCAAGGATAAGAACAAGATAGTAGCATAATTAGTTGAACAATTCCATTTTTCAATTCCTTTGCAATCCAAGTTATTTATCACACCACAGTATTTATATGACATTGATCTCAACGTGGCAATGCATTGACAAAATATTTAATGAACATTTGCGTCTTCTAAAATCGGGAAAGAAATCATATAAAAAGATGTGGTATCAATCCCAACAGGTGTGCAATGTTGAACCTCCTTAGAAGCTTTCATATATGTAGAGATGAAGGACTTATTTAGAATAATTCTTATACACCTTTGACATTTACACATACACCACAAGCCTTTTTCCTCAATGTCGGTTTTACAACATAGGTCTTTTCAATAACGCTACATAAAAGGTGCATACAGACGTTATGGCTCGTGTTATACATCAGCTCTATGGATACACATAGGTCAGATGAGATAATTGGGAGATTTCTGTCCAGTCTCAGGTGCTGCCTACCGTGATAGGGTTGTGATATGATGTATACGATGATCGGGATACACCACAGAAGGGCATTATGGAAGTGATAAAGAGAGCCACTGTGCTGATGCGAGGTGTCACACTGCCATCTATCATTACATCCGGGACCTACCATATCACAAAAAGGCTGTCATCACGTGCTTTTTTCTGATATTTATAATTTGCTTTTTTCCCTTTATTTGTGTACAGAAAGGTTTTGTTCCTGTCATAGAGATTAGTGCGTGGTACTAGATGATGTGGGAATCACTATTCTCATCTCCATCGAATGATTAACATGCCTTTGTCACTTATCCCGCAGACATTACGTTCTACTTTTATCAACCAATCATAAAATACAAATAGCGCCATAACGCCTGCTCTGACCGTAGATCATCTTTATTGCGGCAATAGTGGCATGGGTTGGATGGGGTCCTACATCGCAGGGTAGTTAATGTCACAAACTATCTTGTCACATAAAGGTGTGAGGACCTGTGTTGAGACCTCTATGGTCCACGCGTATCATTCAATGTGCCAGCAGATTTGTTATTGCGGTGTGGTCGGGCAATGTGTCTCCATAACTCACGCGTGTATAGCTCCTGAAATACTCTGGAATCGGCTGAAATACTCTGGAATCAGGATTCCTCGCTTCGTGTAAAAAGCGAGACTCCCATTTCTCTGTCCTTGTTTGAATTATTAAATCAGGCTGTTTGTGAAGTGTTGGATTTAATAGCAAAAAACATGTCACGTGCTGGAAATGGAACCGAGCACCACGGGAATAAATCAATATGTCAAGGGCTCTATTGAAATCATGTTTTAGGATAGTAATTAATTGTCATGAGGTAATTGGGTGATAGACTGTCAAAACGCAGCTACAAAGAACTTCCGAAACGAGATCTCAAAGTGTCGATGTAGGCTACATATTAGCATAGATAATAAGTCTTTTTTTCATAATTAATTAATCCAGATAAGATATAAGATAAACAGTGCTATGGTAACTCATATCTAAATCATTTCTTAAGCGAGAACATAAATTTTAACGGAAATAGCATATGCTTAAGCATGTACAGTATTATATTTATTTTTCTTAAAATCGTTTTTGACCTCTGAGTGACCGATATTAGCTCATTAAATGTAACTGAACTATTTCATCTTTAGTTGGTTTATATATATATAAATCTTTTGAGTCTGGAGTCATTGGTTAGAACTTTGGTTCTCTTCATTTACAGTCGACAAACACTTGAATGATGTACACCATATGTGGTTAGCAGCCATATAAGGGACCAATCCTTAATCTTACTTATGCAGAGTTAATGGTCTCAATAATACGGTCATGTATTACAAGCCCAACTAGCAATGGATCCTAAAGGAGATGTGTGAAGAACTACCATTGTGGGACGTCTTTTGGAAAATGAAATATTACTTGAATCATGCCTGCAGTTTACAATATCAACCCTGTCAGAATAGGGCCTTGCTGTTTCTTTTATGATGGGTGTATATAGATGCTTCAGTAAAGACCCTGCCCGGTATCCATGTACGCTGAATGCTATGGTTTACCGCTCAATGTTTTGTACCTAGTTGTTCATCACCGTTTGCCTGAGAATGTCCAGATGGTTGCAGCGAGGCTTGTTTGACCCCCTGTAGTGTGCAGTGTGTATCAGGGACTCCAGGGGAAGGTAACACTGCCAACTCCAGCTCAGTGTTCACATCGCCATAGACACCTCCTTATTTATACTCGTCCAATATGGCCCTCATCTGGTCCCAACAATGCGGCTCATGTGACAATAGACATATTACGGCAAGGTATTGATTAGATAGGAAGACTCTTGTGTAATGGAATCAAGTCGAATCCAGGTTACCACCTGTAAGCTGCAGCTAATGCAGTGTCCAATGTCACCATTGTTGCAGCTTGTCTTTTTAGGATTGAATTACATGCACTCTTTTATTATCATCTTATGATATTATTCTGTCTGTCACCTTTGTTTCAATATAAAATATATTCCGATTGCGTCTACAATGTATGGCTAAAATGTCTGCAATATATGGCTTAGTGTCTACAATATATGACTAGAATATCAAAAAGATATACGGCTAGAATGTCTACAATATATGACTAGAATGTCTCCAATATATGACATATATGACTAGAGTGTCTACAATATATGACTAGAGTGTCAACAATATATGACTAGATTGTGTACAATATATGGTTAGAGTGTGTACAATATATGGATAGAATGTCTACAATATATGGCTTGAGTGTCTACAATATATGGATAGGGTGTCTACAATATATGGATAGAGTATCTACAATATATGGCTAGAGTGTCTACAATATATGGATAGAGTGTCTACAATATATGGATAGAGTGTCTACAATATATGGATAGAGTATCTACAATATATGGCTAGAGTGTCTACAATATATGGCTGGAGTGTCTACAATATATGACTAGAGTGTCTACAATATATGGCTGGAGTGTCTACAATATATGACTAGAGTGTCTACAATATATGGCTAGAGTGTCTACAATATATGGATAGAGTGTCTGCAATATATGGATAGAGTGTCTACAATATATGGATAGATTGTCTACAATATATGGCTAGAGTGTCTATAATATATGGCTAGAGTGTCTACAATATATGACTGGAGTGAATACAATATATGGCTAGAGTGTCTACAATATATGGCTAGAGAGTCATCATCACTGTGATCTAATCTACCTGGCTGCAGTAATACCATTGTAACCATATAACATTCGGAGTGTCACCAATCCCATTGTGTTGATATACTAACCATGAATATACTGCCATCATTGTTGTGATCTGATTTTAATGGCTACAATGTCATCTTTGTTGTTGTCATCACAGTTGTGATCAAATCTTCATAGCCACAGTATCACAAAAGCTGTCACTAAATCTTCATGGTCACAGTGTCACCATTTTTATAATCAAATCTTCATGGTCACAGTGTCACCATTTTTATAATCAAATCTTCATGGTCTTCGTGGTATCATCAATGCGACTTGTTATCCTTAAATTTCTATGGTCTTCATCTAAGTGCTAAATATGGAGGTTTTTATTTCTGACATATTCTTCATACAGATGTAGTAGTTTCATACTTTTATTGTAATACGTTCTTTCATGGGCTGTTGTCACAATATTACTTTGCACTTGAATTCTTCCTCTCATTTATTTACTCATAGCACACACTTAGATATGAAAATAGATATTCGCAATTAAAATTGATGCATAATTCATATATTTACTTCTATTACTTTCCCATTTTACTTGTTGAAATCATTACATGGACAGGTCAAGGCAGACCCCACAAATATACGACTCCAAGCCGTGTTCCATTTATGAAGGCAATTTCTAAGAATCCTCAAGTGCCATCGTCAGGTGTTGTGGCGCTGTACTCGGCTTAACCAAGGTTATTCACCAAATGAGATTTCTGTCACCTTAGATGGCTGGTATGTGTAATAGTCAGCCATCGCTCTGAGAGGCTGCATTATTTAATACCATCCCATTCTCACAATGTCACATTCTACATGACGGTTTGTCCAGCTGTGCATCTCAACATATACTTCATGATGTATATGTTAAAATATACATAATCATACTACTTATTATATTAGTGATATATATGTAAAGCATTGATATGTTTTATATTCTAACTGTACTTATATATGTAAGTGAAGATTAGCGTTTTAATACATGTGATCAACATGAACTATAACTTTACCTTGAGTAATGTTCTAATTGCAGTCATTTCCATGTATAACATTAAGGGGGTATCCTATTTTGAGTTGATATTAGGCAATGTTCACATTTCTATGAGGTGCTGTCCCTAGATGACAGAAGGAAGCAGACAGAAAATGAATGAACACCGTTCTGGAAGGTACTGGTTGCAGACCTCATTGGCATTGTTGTAGGCTTGCCACCTGATCTCCTCACAAATGATAGCACTAGGCTTAGGAATACCCGCTCATTCAGTGAGAGAATATAGTAGAATCTTCAGAGAATAAGTGAACAAGATTTAAGTAATATTCCATTTTTCAAGACATGTAAGCATGGATGAAATAGTGTATTGAAAAAGAGACTAATTAATTACAAGTGACTCTTTTATCTAATTAGACATGATGGACTCATTGTTTAGGTCTGATGTTTACATATGAATGTTTAAAATAATTTTTATTGCACGCATTTAACATATCAAGATGTAGGATTAATCAAATGCAATACTTTAATGATGATCAAATAATTTGACTTTATACATGAACAAATTATAAAAGTCTATTGAGTTTGGCGCGGCTGTATCTAGCGCAATATATAGGTTTCTTGGAGTTGTGCAATCTGCAGGACCAGTGCTTTCAGAGACCGTGGTCGGATTGCAGGGTTTCACAAACCAAATAGATATCAGGCACCAATATACAAACTAATCTGATTAGCTGGACGACTGCAGGCCACTTAGACAAACACAGCATCATATGTAAGACTAGACTCGCCACTTAGACCAGCCACATACTGCATTAGTGTGAACTTAGCCGGCCCCATATCCACACAAGGTCAGTCACTAACACTTTGAGACCACCCTGCCTGTTATGTGATCAGGAAACTGGTCATCACTTATACATATACGCCTTGATTGCGGTAAACACGACAATGGGACAACGATCCTCTCCCATCCTTCCAACGGGGATTATATTATATGGTAAAGCATCTCCTGGCTCCTTTCCACCAAATGAATACTGATACCTGGGAATTCAAGTTTGTGTCCATGTTTCCTTCACTGATTGTGATATGATGTGAGCTCGCACTGCGCATTGAATTTTGTTATATTTGACATTGTTGTGCCGTACATTATACGTCTACATTTGACCTGTCCAGTACAAGTCAATCTTAATTTTAATCATTTTTATGCATATGTACATGTCCTTTCCTTGAAAACAAACGACATTCCATTGTATGTGGTGGTATAGTTATTATTAACAACAAAATGGCAATTTAGTCCAAAGCATTAGAATCCTCCAGGTTTCAGACAGATTCCCATAGTCACTCATGTCCATTCAGTTTATACACTTCAGTAGATTCCTTCCGATTCTTTTTTATCGGTCTCCCAACATGATGTGAAAGTTAAAAAAAACAGAGAACCAAAATAGACCAGCCGAGATTTTAGGGGCGTAGTGCATGTCTCATCCCTGATTTGGATAAGTAGATTGTGCACACTTACTTTAGCCACTCAGTTCTAATCAGCTGGCCGTTCCATCTTTATTTATGTCATTGTGAGAGGCAGACCATCACTCACTTATACAGTCCATTGATCATCTACTTTGCTCAGTATTCCTCATGACGCCTGTCCATCAACTTCTCGTCTCCATTCTATGTGGCACCAAGCCCAGCTATATCGTCGGTCAGTGACGTTTTGTGCCTTACGTTAAGCTGGATATTTGAGGCTGTTTTTTATGTTTATTCCAAACATCCACATTTACTCAATTCTATTTTACTGCTTTGTGTTGTCACGTTAAATGAAGAGTGGACTTAGGAAAGAGGTTTATCGAATCTTGCTTCTCAGTGCGAGGGGTTTATGGTTATCTCTTTTGATTGCTGTCCCAATAGATCAAGAAAAGCCATCATGGACTTCCCAAAGGATCACGGAATTCAGGGAAGATCAGCACTTTTTGCGAGCAGGCAATCTTTGAAAACAATAGCTTCTATGTGCTGTTAAGTGACATTTCACTGACAATGGGATTAACTCCGTGCTGTGCCTGACTTTGACTACCTAAAAAACCAGCATTGACCTTGACCTCAACATCGGATTTGCTGCGGTACTTGTCTTCTGATGTGAAGCTTGGATCATCGAGAGTCTCACAGTTTGTCACGTTGGAGCTGGGATTGCTGTCTAGGTGGCCTGAGGGGCAGAGCAGATTCCCAATACAGCCACGACCTTACTCGGCCAATCACATTGACATAGATTTGAACAGCAAGTGAAAATGTGATTTTCCCTTCCCTCACGAGCTATAATTCTATCAGGGGTGGTGTGTGCAACAAACACACAGAATCCAGCCCATGTCACAGAATTTATGTCTGCATTGATGCTTATGGCCGTGAGGTCTGGATGTGGTGCATAGCTGGACCACGGCAACTGTTAGAGCTAGAGATTTAGGGGCGCAACCTTAGTCTATCATAGGATTAGGCAAATATGTCCGGTAATATTTCACTGGTCATTCTTGGTGCCATTTTCCTCACCAGTCTGGACGATGATGAAAATTCTGTATCGATACTGATAATCAAAACATTTTTGAATAGAAACTTGACTTTTGTAAATAATTTCTACTGTGTGCAATCTTGCATTATATTGCTTCAAACCATACCACTTGATAACTGTTACTTCTACATTGTACCCTGTTTGAAATTTTGTTATTGTGTGTTTCCTCTTACAGAACATATGACTATTTTTCTCCATATGATTTTTTGTGTGCATTCAAAGGGTATTGACATCAAAGAAGACAAAAAAATAGATGGAACTAAATCGCTTGAAACAATTCAACATTTCAGGAAATATAGCCCAGACAGTCTCAGGGGAACAATTTTAATAGAAAAAAGTTGTTGCATACACAGTGTCCACACGTTGACCTTTGGAAGGTGAAACTGAGCCCCTGAGAAGCTGGATAATGGGTGCCGGGACTGAGGAACACAGGAAAGGAGTGGACGACATGAGATGTGGTGTGTCTAGAATGAACATGTTCTCTTCTGGAAAAGCTTTGTGTGGTGTTAAACTCAGCAAGAAGCCTTGGTAAAAGGGCGGAGGGGTAGGATCCCAAGGGTACCATCACTTTGAACGAATGATAAATGGGGTACAGACCAGCTTAGAGTTCTAAAAGCGTTCAGTTGAAGAGTGGCCTGGAGAAAAAATGTCCACAAGTAGAAGAGAATCAAACATAGAAGTATGGTGTTACGTGGATTTAACATGTGTGCTGAGAGATCTGGCTACTTGCTATTTCGTACTTGCTAAATATGATTTGTCATGATCGTATGCCACTTGATTCGTATACTCTTTCCTAGCTCATCTTTTCCTAGCTCATCTATAACATAGCACAATGCTATAAGAGGAAGTGGGGAGATGTTGACAGCCTTCACAAGACTTAACATTGTGCAGAGCCTAACCCTCACTGGTAAAAGTAGGCAGATGGTTCAATATTCAATATCGTCCATATGAATTGCAGGACAAATGATGTTTGAAGGGAGCGGCCACTCTCTCGCCCAACATTGCACCACGATTACATATTTCACTGTCCAGTGACTAGCACAGGCAGCAAAAGGGAGTGAGCACATTTGGACATGAAAGTGTGAACCAGTTCTATGAGCAAAACAATATTTTAAAGCTACCTAAAGCTATCTATTGCGATTTACTGAGAGAAACTTGATTATAGAAATATCTGATTTTTATATTGCATCCTCGAGGCAGAACATGTTCAGCCCAATACTATGCTCTTTCGTTCAACACACACATGGCTTGATTTTATTGCTATGAAATGGCTTCTGGTTTCAGTCAACCTCAATACGTAGGACCTTAGGCAATTATATGGTTCTATACTTCAAATCAAGCTATTGGGCAGGGTTACACTCGCAAGTCTCAAACAGACTATTTGATAGGACAGGAATTGTCAGGGCAGAGATTGTCAATACCTTCCTCTTGCTTTATGGTACAAAAAATGTTATACACCAGGCATGGTACTCTGCAAAATATCTTAAGAGTATTCAGTGTGAAGAAAATCATTCGGTTTAAATGTGATTTAAAAAAAGCTAAGGCATTAATTGGATTCAACTTTTAGGCGCTGTATCGCGCCAAATTTATTTTGGGATATTTTAGCAATTCATGCTGTCTGCTTTCCTAATATCTGCTGCATTTTCATGGCGCTTCATTTGCATTTGACCCAATTTTTTGCACTTCCGGGGCACCTTCTGGACAATGTTTCTTTTGCCTTCAGACTTGACAACGTTGTTTTCTCAATTTTGCTCTCGGAATAAAACTTTCATTATGTAGATAACAATAAACTTGCATAAAGGTGGCAGAACAAAAACGCAAATCTCGCTGACATTTATTAATTAAAGATATGAACCTGAAATTTCCTATCGCCTTCAAGAATGGCGGATGGAAGTTAACAATGCATTCCTCATTTTAGCCATTTTAGTCAAATGCACAATACAGTTATAACATCCAGAAAGCAGATTCTTGATGGATTTAAGACAGGCAACATAGAATGATTATCTTTTTATTTAAGCACAACAAGCGTGCAGATAAACCCAGAAATATGTGGTCCTAAAAAATAATTTATAGGCGTTTTTTTACATGTTTCAATACCATTTATTTAGATTTCAATTGAGATGTTTGGTATTTTGATATGCATTAAGAAATATGTGTATTTTCACATTTACATATGAATCTGTATAAATGGTCACTTAGCTATGCATCAGATATAAACAAGCATACATATAATGTATCATGTTTTGATTTACACTAAATATATCAAATTTCCTTGATTATTTGATTACCAGAATCGGGGTCCTTATGATAATGTGAAAATTAGATAAGAAGTAGAAGTGTCCATTGGCAGATGACAGATCAGAGACAGATGTGGTTATTATTGCTATCTGGGGTCTCATAATCAGTCGGATGCCTTAAGCCAGGAGCAATCAGCAGACAAATGTTTGAGACCATGTCCACAGAGGGCGCCACTGTGAGGAGATGTGTCCGGGGAGGGTGAGCAGATCTCTCTTGGTTCTGATCAAGTGGTGGAGATAATGCTCACGATGGACACGTGTAAGACATGATTCACTATTAATTAACTCCGTGCAGCCTCTTGATACTGTTGAAATCTTCGTCAATTTTAATGGTAATAGGTTGGCCTCGTGTCCAACGTAGACGTTTCAAATCTTGAAAAAGTCAGCTTCGCAAATCCCTGAAAAAAAACCATTGTGAAGATTCCATCTTTGATGTCTGAATTAAGTCTGCTTAATGCTTTGTTCAGTAATCGACAACTCACTATTAGTGTTACTTTTCTCAAAATATTATTTATTACATGATAATGACCCTGTATAATCAGATACATGCAAAAGTACAAAATAATATATAAAAAACACAGGAGAAACAGTGTAGGGTGTATGTTAGTTGAGGCTCTGCCTTGATATGAAGTATGCCTCAGTTGATCTGGGGGTTAAGATGGTCCTAGATCAGATGGAAGGAAGCAGGTCCGTAATGAGTGAGGCGGGGTCTAAGGCAGGATGAGGCTCGGGAGAGAAGCCCTTCTGCTCCGATCTGACAAGATTACAACCGCCATTGCCTACCTCACACACAGCAGAACATTCCGCGTCTATAGGGTCAAGTTTTATTGTGCTTTTATAGGTGTTGGACATTAAATGAAATAACTCGTATTTGAGGGCTTAGAACCATGGTATCGCTCATGGCATTATTCAAACTAGGGTTTTAAAATCACTTAAAATCACACTATGATATGATTGGTGTGAATCTGTTGGTGAGAATAATGCGGGATATTGTAAGCCCCACCTACATGTACATTAGATAAAGCTCTTAGCAGAAGCTGCTATTGGATGACGTTTTACTGGCCCACATACTTATCCAACATTAACTTGCTTCCTTACTACCTTCCCAAGCCATTAGAATCAGAACAGCTTGGAATCATATCCGCATCATCGCTGAATAATACTGATCTCGCTTAATCTTGTGCCTCTTTTTAGTATAATATATTCACTTCCGGTATATTACATTCCAGACCGTAATTGTTACTGATACCAAGTATCCACAATCTCTAAATCTCTGGGTCTCCCTGACCTGCACCTCTAGATGTCTAAGTCTCCCTGACCTGCACCTCTAGATCCCTGAATCTCCCTGAACTGCACCTCTGGATGTCTGAGTCTCCCTGACCTGCACATCTAGATCTCTGAGTCTCCGTGACCTGCACCTCTAGATGTCTAAGTCTCCCTGACCTGCACATCTAGATCTCTGAGTCTCCGTGACCTGCACCTCTAGATCCCTGAATCTCCCCGACCTGCACCTCTAGATCTCTGAGTCTCCCTGACCTGCATCTCTAGATCCCTGAATCTCCCTGATCTGCACCATTAGATCTCTAAGTCTCCCTGACCTGCACTTCTAAATCTCTGGATCTCCCTGACCTGCACCTCTAGATCTCTGAGTCTCCCTGACCTGCACCTTTAGATCTCTGAATCTCCCTGAACTGCACCTCTAGATCCCTGAATCTCCCTGATCTGCACCATTAGATCTCTAAGTCTCCCTGACCTGCACCTCTAAATCTCTGGGTCTCCCTGACCTGCACCTTTAGATCTCTGAATCTCCCTGACCTGCACCTCTAACTCTCTGGGTCTCCCTGACCTGCACCTCTAGATCTCTAAGTCTCCCTGACCTGCACCTCTAAATCTCTGGGTCTCCCTGACCTGCACCTCTAGATCCCTGAGTCTCCCTGACCTGCACCTCTAGATCTCTGAGTCTCCCTGACCTGCACCTCTAAATCTCTGGGTCTCCCTGACCTGCACCTCTAGATCTGACAAATCTGGACATATTATCGGGGCAAATTAAGCAACTACATTTAATAGTTCTTCAATGTTTGATAAAGCATATCAAGTTATTGAACCGTTTTACAATAGCTCTATGGTGCATATAAAATCTCTGACCTTGGACATAGTGGTATTCGGCAGGTGTTTATAGGCAATAACCTGAGAGCAGGACCAGTTTATGGGCATATCAGACCAATGCTCGATCACGAGAGGAGATGCTTAGCGGCATGTATAGTGTCAGTCCAGAGTGAGTCATACCCAGAGAGACTCAGACAAACGTCCACAGGTGCAGATCAGTCTCAGAGATTTGGAGGTGCAAGTCAGGGAGACTCAGAGAACTAGAGGTGTAGATCGGGGAGACTCAGAGAACTACAGGTGCAGATCAGTCTCAGAGATTTGGAGGTGCAGGTCGAGGAGACTCAGAGATCTAGAAGTGCAGGTCGGGGAGATTCAGAGATCTAGAGGTGCAGGTCAGGGACACCCAGAGAACTAGAGTTGAAGGTCAGGGAGACTCAGACATCCAGAGGTGCAGGCCAGGGAGACTCAGACATCCAGAGGTGCAGATCAGGGAGACTCAGAGATTTAGATGTGCAGGTCAGGGAGACTCAGACATCTAGAGGTGCAGGTGAGGGAGACTCAGACATCCAGAGGTGTAGATCGGGGAGACTCAGAGATTTGGAGGTATAGATCGGGAATTCTCAGATCTAGAGGTGCAGGTCGGGGAGACTCAGAGATTTAGATGTGCAGGTCAGGGAGACTCAGAGATCTAGAGTTGAAGGTCAGGGAGACTCAGACATCTAGAGGTGCAGGTCAGGGAGACCCAGAGATCTAGAGGTGCAGGTCAGGGAGACTCAGAGATCTAGAGGTGCAGGTCAGGGAGACTCAGAGGTGTCACATAAATTGATGATATAAATGTGTCAAAATTATTGCTTAATATTCAATGACATCACTCTTACTTTGACAGTTTAAGCTATGGTAACCAATCGTGCTTCTCAGGTATTTGTTATCAACAGACCCCAAGCATACATGTAGCTCTATTGTCATATATTGTCATAAGCCAAAGTATAGAGTATAGAGCACTGATACAGCTTCTTAAGGATTCGCTCTATACTAATTCACTCTGATTGATTATATGCCGGTCGTCCCCTTAAGAAAAATGCAATTTCCATACAGATCTTATCGAGTTACAGGAATGAAATAAGTGTCATATATGTGCTGGCTTGGTAGGAACTGGGGACCATTGATCTCGATAAAGGGGATCTTCTGTCATATTAAGGT
Source organism: Amphiduros pacificus (assembly GCA_949316495.1). NCBI lineage: Eukaryota > Metazoa > Annelida > Polychaeta > Phyllodocida > Hesionidae > Amphiduros > Amphiduros pacificus. The sequence goes on from OX439001.1 coordinate 65,542,270, forward strand.
GCTCCGGCAATAATAGTCCTTGGTAGGGGTCGCCACATGCAGGCCCCTATATATAAAGGCTGAATGCCTATCTTCGTAGAGCTTATAAAGTATCGAGAGAGCATTATAGATAGGCCATCTGCTTCTTAATACTTTGACGTTTTAAAGCATTTTTTTTAAGTTTTGGAGAATGAAATAATTGTCAGAATTAATCACCACTTGCTTTAGCGGAGATTATTATTGTCTGGAATTAGATTATAGATCAGACAAGACCTTTTCTCTGTTCCTGTTGTCAGAATATGGACATTGTAAATGGCATATTACAATTGGAAGTGATTCTACGGGCTAGCTTAAATTACACAATTAGAACCGATAGATGGCTGAAGTCTGCTGGACTGACAGACTGAATATCAATTTAATTATGAATACCACAATATCCATCAAATGCTACAGAATGGACAACACTGCTGTATGAATAAGTGACAGTAAATAGATTTGTGGTGGATAACATTACCGAATGCCACCAATATTGTCTTACTGGATGATGTTTTCTCTAATAACACCAAACTGACCACTCAAACAACCGCCTCAGAAACTAACATGCCTCATTGTTAATTTTTTGATTGCCAGTAGTGCACTGATCACTACTAGCAATCTAGAGGTGCAGGTCTCTTGGAGCACGAGTGGCAGACAACCTTCCAAATTATTTCAATGCATACGTCTGCTTAGTGTCCATATAATATATTCATACAAATATGAAGACATTTCTCTTGTCTACTTCCTTGATTCTTTGCAACCAAATTACGCCCACGGCGCAGACCCATTTCTCATTCGACGTCTGTCTCTTCGTATACGTCTATGACTTTTCTGACATCTTATTGCAACGTTTATTATAGTTTGTCAGTTCTAAGTGATAACTTGATGGATATTGACGAATTTTGCCCATTTATGGAGAGATCGACCTAGTGCCTTTCTTCGTATGGTTTCGGGTGAGATCGGGAATGGTCGGGCGACTGATTGCGACAGAGCGGATTATAATCTTGATGGAATTGCTGGAAGTATTGGAGATAAGATGAAGTGCTATTAGCTATGATTTACGTCCGAGTCTCTCTTTATTTGCCTGCCAATGACTGGTGGCCATTTACGCAAACAGGGAAACATTGCAGACCAGGCCCATGCAAAGCATTGCAAGGCACTTGTTCCCTTAATAGCGTTGCTGTTCCATCACTTAAGGAGACTGACAAGCACTTTGACAGTCCTCTAACCTAGGCAGCTAATCTAAATGGCATATACACATGCAGTATTTCTCTAGTTTTAAAAAAATGGTGCGAGATTGTAGTGAGATAAACATGGCATATTTATGTCATATTAGAGAGAATTCTAAGATTATTCTCTGCTATATTGAGGCAAAAAAGCGATGGTTGTAATTCTTCAAGTGTCTCTTCTATCGGCCGAATTTTTCCTAACACCACACATACTCAAGGACCTTCACTCTCATCGCTTAATGTAAGGAATCTTGTTTCTTCTCCACTCCATTTGTACAGCAGAGCTATAACTAAAAATGCAAAGACACGTTCCATGTCTTACAATGCCTATATTATGTTCTGAGTTCAGGATTGTAAGCCTATGTTGATAAAATCTTGTATTTTTAAGCAGTATTGGATCAATATGAGCTCAACCAGTTTCTTAATAACCATGCCTACTGCAACATGCACAGATATTCATTCCTAAAACCTCCTTAGATAGCCGTGGGTGATCCTTTTTGTTGATTTCGCTTCGCTCTCCGTATCAATATCAAAGCAACACCAAATACAATTTACGCCATAACTTTTTTTTTCAACGTACAACCTATTCCAATTAAGATTTTTGCTATTTTGCAAGAATTTCGGCTTGATATATGTACTCAAAATTACAAAAGTGACATGCTTAACCATGTTATCCCTGATAACAGATTTTGGTCCTTGAGGTGTTTGGCAGTCAGCTCCCGAACCTCAAATTAAAACCTGATTTCAGGGAAAAGTAGTAAATACCTATCAGAAAATTACCTACCTTGTATTTATATTGAACGGTTATTCTGAACGAGAACATTGTATAGGACAAGAAACATCAGAAAATCGTAAATCTTGAGACATTGGGTTAAAGAATAACAGTAAATGCTACAAAGAAAATCACCAGGAAAAGATTGAAATTTGATTTCAAAATAATGCGTAATTAAAACTCAAATATGAAACTGTGAGTGATGATAGTGTCAAGCACCAGGTGTAGGATCGTGCATGTGAAGGCTCCAAATCCGCAGGGATTACATAACATAATAGGAACTACCTCCGGGCAAACAATACATTGATACAGGACCCACCGAACAATAAGTAGTGAACTTCAAAGTCAAATAAATGCAAACAGATATAATCTTATGATGCTCTGAACGTAAAAATCATGTAGCACATCACAGGAAAAAGTAATGCCGACAATCAAATTTGAAATTCATTTTATAAATATATTCATTATTCTGCCTTTGCCATTTTGTTGTTTTTTCTCTCTCTCTCATGCAGTATTCGCCTGATCATTAAATAGATTTTGATCTAATTAAAGCAAGCATGTACGGCATCAATCATTCAGGATATCTGTCATGTTTGTCTTCAAATATTGATTTCCAGAGATAATTGAAGGTCTGATGATATGGCGGGAGTAATCAGTGCCCCAGTGTCTGTCGTATGCACATATACGGCTCATGTTAACATGCTGATCTAGACATGGCTGACTCACGTACAGAAAAACAAGCATATATGCTACCACATATTAAGACCTAACTAACACCATATGTTGATTCACACACATATAAATGGATATGGCATATCCCATCACAGATATATGTTGATTCACAAAAAAAACAATTTGAGGTATAATATCTTATGTGATAACCGAAAATATACATATATAATATGGCTGTCACTAACAGGCCATATTGACCCAGACATGACTGACTCAGATGAAAATAGGCTTGCATATCCTATCATATATTGATGCTCCACCTTGAATCATGCATTATACTGTAATTGTGAGGAGAGGATCATCTGATGTCATCAAGGAGGAGATCCCATTATTGCACTTCTATTATCATGGCATCAACCAATATTGAATCATAGCAATGGGCTGATTCCTTTGATTTCTGATAACTATAATCTCCTCGTGAGACCCCTGGATTCGGCTGCACTCACGCCAATGTTTGTGTTTGTGACATGGCAAAAAAAGACAAGAGCTATTCTTATTGGAGTGATTCAGCCAGGAAACTCTATACAACAGCTGATCCCCTCATATACGGCGAATAGGCGCAACCAATCGATCCCTATTCACAATATGGTTAAGTTATCGCAATTATTGTTTTGGCGTGTAATAAATAGCACAACAAATCAAAATTAAACGGAGTTGTCATACAGTCATGGGTATCTCACTATGGATTGAATGTGCCATACTTCGCATAACTGTTCTATTTTGACAAAAGTAAAAATCTATCCAATATATAATTTATGGAGCACGTCGTTGAGGTTATATAGTGATTTAGAATACGTCTTTTAATAATACATCATGTCATGTCTCTTATTTGATGTTTGATAAGAAAGCAACCTGAGGTCAATTTCATGGAATCTTCCTATTCTATATTATAAATGTTATTGATATCACCCATTTCAATATATTGTATGGACATACTTAATTACTGTCAGAAATATTATCCATGAATTCATCACAAATCAAAATTTGTATATTTAAAGATGAATGAAAAATCTTTTTGTGGCAAATTATTTGCAAAATCCTGATAATAGATATATATTTTATATTCTTTCAGTGCTCATGGCGACCAAGCACGTGCTTTGAAAAACGCCACTACAACGACATGGAGGTCCGTCGTTACGAGTCACACTATGGAGTCCTGGGACGACAATTCCCATGTCTGCGCCACCCGCGCCACCCAGCGGATGTATTCCGAGTACGAAGGGCAGACCCCGTCTTGGTGACCCACCTGATGGTTTGGCCCTGCATCATCATCCTCGCCTGTATCATAGGTCTGGTATTTACATATAGGAAGTTTGGATGCGGACTGTTTATGCAGGCGTGTATAGCGTGCTGGACTTGTAGAAAACTGGATCAAGTACATTGGAGGAACGGAACTATAATTCTTAACAAATTATAGTGTAATATTTGTATGATGTGGAATAATAATAAATGTTCAACCTTTTTACAAAGATGATTAAGAAGCCACAATCAATATCATAAATTACAGTGCGTGGTTTTCGAATGAACTGGGAATCAGTAAATGTGCAATAACTTGGTGAGTAGCAATGTGACAATGTATAATTTAAAGGTGGGGAGAAGATATGGTGAATCAACAAACAATACAAAGCAATCACTGCTGCTAGATGAAAGCCATCTATTGCAAAGCAGAGGACAGTCGTGCCCGTGGCCTGGCTTCAGGTAGGCGGGCGGCACACTGGCGCAGTGGGCAGGCTGGTTCAGCCCAATGATTGACCACCCAGGCTAGTAACGTGTATCTGCACAAACCATGAGCTCACAACTTAATCACATACGTGTATCATATTCCTGTGGCGATTGTCTGACCAAATTGACTAGATGAATATTTCAACTATATTAGGATACAATATGGGTGACACAATTATGCAGCAGACAGAATGTGACAGGAAGTGGATTTCTTGAACAAGACTCGGTCATTCTCGGGCGTTTCCGTAAGGAAAGCGGGCAAGTTCGGGCTCTTTCGTCCGTTTCCGTCTCAAGGAACTGCACTATTTCCCGCAAGGCATATCTATGAACTGTCTCACTAAATGATATGAAATATTTAATGTATCATCACCCATGGCAAAGCTTCATAAAGGTCAGACTGTATGAAGAAACCTCAGACAATGTCACATCACAAATCTCAACCCCGGTGCAACAGGAAGTACCCGATGAGACAAGTGATATGATTAAAGGGAAAAGTCACAATACAATATCTGCAACAAAATGTCCTTATTTCATAGTGCTCATGATCAATACATTTGCCAATGACATGCATTTTTATGATCACACTTCATCTGGATAAGTCTATGGTATAATGGAGAAAAGCAAACGGACCATCGGAAAACATTTTCATTAATGAGCATTTCAAGAATGACTGCTGCAAACTGCTTAATATATTTATAATCATCATAACTTTCTTAAAACAAGTTGTGTAACATCATTTCCGTTCATCTATTCCGAGGACGGAGATACCTTTATAATACAAAACTGAAATATTCTTTATAAGAATGCAACTGAAATACCTGTAATGTTTTATATGGGACATTTGGTGATGCAAAAGTATCAGTTACATGTACATGTAAATACTTGGAAAACAGTAATTATGTTTAGTCTATATGCATGCATCGTGTTAGCAAATTGCAATTATGTGAAGTGTACAATGTTTGTAGTTTCAATATTTTTGTGCTTTGGTAGGGAACAAATAAAAAAAACTAGGTAATTTGAGGAATTTTTCAATTCAACAGACATGTATTATATTACTTTTCGAAAATGAGAAATATCAAATTCCTATAAATTTAACTTTAACTAATTATTTTTATCTGGCGGTTTGCAATCTCGTGATGAATATGTACCATATGATACCATATAATACCATATGATACCATATGATACCATTTGATACCATATAAGATGTTGTGAAATGTCTAGGATACGGTTCTCAATGTAAAGTATATTGCGTTACATTTTGTTTTGGGATTTCTGTATTGGCAACTCATAAAACACCTAATGCTATGTTAAAATTAACTTATATATATATTGCGATATTCATAAACTATGGATATTTGTCACAATTTACATGTACATATTCTACATGAATATCTGACCAATATAAGACTCTTTTTATATAATCTTCTATTGACAATATGTCAATGAGTAAAGAACAAAGAAGGTTAATCAATGTGTGAAATGTCTGTAGCACATTTTAAATATTTGGATATTTGGATTTATATCTGTATAAACCTGTTTTATAATTTCTAGGTTGATTTAGGCAAAGAATTTCATAATACCTTCAAATCCATCCTTAAATTTGGATTTTCGGTTTTCTGATCTATTAATTGAATAACATGGCGGAATTCTGAGAATAGAATATAGGTTTTAGTTTTGTAAATATTTACACATGTTGGTGACAACATATTGGTTCAGTGTGATTTTCAATAATAATGAAAGTTGTGCAATAAACTTCATGATCAATCATGATCAAATGAAATATCAACTTACTATTTCTGCATGGTCTGATGGGGACTATTGTGTCTTATAATTTACACTGCTTGAATGGGTTATGTCAGTTGTCATATGTTTGATAAATATAAGAGTGATGTCAACAGTCACTGCATTTCAGAATTATTATTATAAAGTACATTTTCCATAGAGTTCTATTAATATGAGAAAAGAGACAAGATCCATAGTGACTTGGATATGGCCAACCTTCAAACACACCCAAGGAGTGCATATCAATTATATAGCAAAACATGTTGTTTTTATTAAATCCAGATAAATATCATGGGTGTTACAATCTATTCATTGGCCTCATGACCTCAACAAATTACAATTTGATGTCATTTATCATCTATCAATTAAAGAATTTATCAATAACAGCACACAATGAAAACCTTAACAATCTTAGCCAACACTTATTAAATAATGAAATAAATATGGTCAATAGAAATGGCAATTCGGTAGTCATAAAAATGATTGTCCAGCAAGAGACCAAATTTGGAATTACTGGTGTTACAAGGTTAAATGATAGGTCATTATTTTGAGTAAACCTATTGATTGTAATTCCTTACATAATGTCATTATGATCACGATACATCAGTGACACTATTTTAGAAATGTAATGCTGACAAATAAAACTGACGTACTTGCTGTTGTGGTCCATGGTCATATATGTCATGAATATCTTAATGGTATTTTCATTTAAAATGTAGAATATGCAAAATGACAATAAATTACAAGAACATTATTTAACAAATTATAATCAAATCTCTTTTATTTCATATGTGTTCTCATATATTCTATTATCTGTTTGATGTTTCCAAACAGTATGACTATCCAGTTGAAACCAATCATTAAGGATATAAACCAAACTGCCTTTTCACTAAAATGAACTTTTCCTAGAATTAACTAGTTTAAGTACTAGTCTACTTGATATAAACCATATCCCACTATTAAAATATTATTTTCAAATCAAACACCTCTTTGAAAAAGGTTGCGCATTTATTTGCCACCAGATGTCACAACAAAATACAATGATGTACACATAAAAGGTTTCAGTTCAATGATTGACTCCTTGATTAACAACAAATGAACACAAAGACTAAAAGGACAACAAAACTTACATTTCCGTCCTCCTGATGACAAAAGTCAGCGGAAAGACCTTCCTGACCAACATAGTATTTGGCCGTGACAACTCTTGACGTTTTCCTTCAGGAATATTGGTGATTGAAATATAAAATGGCTTTACCTTCATTGATAGATTTGCGAGATACGTTTAAAAATGCAATTTTTTTGCGACGGACAATGTATCAGGAGCATCGTTGAAATATTTTACAGTTATGTTGAAAAGGGTCTCTTTGGGCTTTGATGTGATAATATATCTGATATGTTACTGATGTTGTTGTACAAGTTCTCTGAGAAGCTCAATAATGTCGACAAAGTAAAGAGGGCCACGGGCCGTGGCGCAGTTGGCTAGTGCTGCCTCACTGAATTGTCATGTCGCAGGTCCTTGACATAACAACCCACCCGGTCACTAGCTCAAACATTACCCCAATATGAAGATTTCAATTCTTCTGACGTGCTCAATTAGGAGGAAAATAATGTAAAGATTTCATTTTTTTCCGGTATTAAGTCATCTCTATTATTTTATATGCTTCTACATTTGCAATAAAGAAATCAAGTTATGTCTTTGAAGTGCACATCACTCATACAAAACTCCAATATGACGATTTCACCTTCAGCATGAAAATATCACTTTTCCAACAGGGACATCTTAACCACGGAACCACGTATCACTCCATGGCAGCTTTGTATAAACTTTGGGGTCACAACATTGTATAAACATTGAAATTAGCTTAGTTTCTTTGCTAATGTGTCATTGCTCAAAATAATAACCAAATATGTTGATGCCATCTTTGTTATCTATATACAGACATTTTTTTGGGTGTTTACTCAATTTCTAAACAAAAAAACAAAAAAGAATTAAATGTTCTGACTTTCATATTGCTCAAATAAGATCCCAGCATCAACATATCACAAAGTCATTATTTTTTATACTTTCTAAATGTTCTGATATACATATTGCTAAAATAAAAATATAAAATGAAGATTTCATATTCAGCATGAAAAAAATAAATACTTGTGCCAACCGGGAAATGAACTCCAGACCTTTAGGATGGGAGACAGATATCTTGACCACTCAGCCAAGTTGAAAAGTATGATTTGACCTCCTCACTGGTAAATCACACAAATCGCCAACATCTATTTCACTTTATCAAGTTATTTTATAAAGGAAGATATTCTGTAATTTCACACAGCTGCCTAAGTTATATTTGTTAAAACTGAAATATTGCAAAATATGTTTGTTGGAGATGATATCAAATATATTTCAAATAGATCAAAAGAAGAAGTAGATATCTATAACTCATGTCTCATTCAAATCAAAGACATCATTTTCTAGTCGATTTTCTGTACTTGTTTATATAAGGTTAGCATGTAATTAATTATATAATAATATGAGGTGTGTCATTTAACTTGAACTCATAAAAGAGAAACTTGTAATAAAACAGAGAAAGTCAGCAACTGGAGTGATGCATATTTCTCTGGAGAAGGCATATGGAACGTCGTCTGGTAGGATGTAAATTTCATTAGGAGCTAATGTGTTGATATGCACTCAATGTATTTATTCATAACAGAAATCAAGATGGCCGAATGCTGGTTGAGAATGTGCCTGATTTCTCTTAAGGGAAGTACACGTCATGGACAGGCAATACACACATCACTGGGGGGATACTGGATTCGGTAACTGCAGTTACCGAATCAAAATGGCAGACTCTGCACAAGGTGAGAAATCTCAGCAGCTTGTATTTCATCTTTCCTGGGGTTATTGATAACTGCTACCATGACCAAGTGCTTCAGTATAGTATATAAATATAGTATGATCAAAATGATTCACATAGCTTTACAGGTAATGTGAAAAAGAGGGAATGTAGTTTCACTCATGATTCGGTAACAGTACATGCATGATTCGGTAACTGTAGTCTTCTCCATGTGGATGATTCGGTAACTGTTGAATGATTTGGTAACTGCCATATGTGTATGCCAACAAAATATCAATGTTAATGTGTACTTATAAGCAAACAATAATAGTAAAGTTACCAGAAAAATATGCTCTGTATAATGACTGCAGGTATGTATAATGTGTTGCAATCCAGTGGTTGCAATGTTCATTGTAACTGTAACTATAATATGACATGCTCACTTTTTCAGCCTTTATGTGTTACCATTGCACAAAAACTGGTAAAATAGAACTAAATATATTCCACCATGCTAAATCCAGCCACCAGAATTTGCCTTTTAGCATTCGGAAAGAAGAATTAGATGAAACCACTAAACCAAAATATATAGATCTGTTCACTTTGGCAAAACAATCAATGCCATAATCAATAAATATGGGTAGAACTTTGAACCATATATTGAAACAAATGGTACAAAAAATATTCTGAAGATCAAGAGATGTTATTAGTTCTGAACAAACTGTTGATTATAATGCACCTAAAAAAGAAAAAGGAAAAAAGCAGGGGATTATTTGAAAGAGTCTGAAGTTTGCAAATTTATGAGTGACAAATTAATGAAAGTCCTTGATCTTATGGATCAGCAGGGTAGAAAGGAGAACTTCATGTGTGTTATCCAGTCCATTGCTGATGGAGTTTTATCAAGTCAAGATAATTCAAAATTAATATTCCTTGTCAAAAGTCTGTTTCAATGCCGAAATTGAATACACAATTAATATTCCTTGTCAAAAGTCTGTTTCAATGCTGAAATTCAATACACAAGGTTTGCTTATAAAAAGGAGACATGAATGCAATAAAACAAGACATGCATGTCTTTTTTGAAGATGAAGTTAAGGATTCAAATCTCCCAGTTGAAACTCTGAAAAATAAGTTCACAGATAAGCTTATGGAGTCCATCAATAAACACATTCCTATTACGTCAGTTCTTTCACGTCAGTACAAATCTGTTTTTTCTACTGAAAACATGGAAAATATTCCTGACAAAGGTGATCCAAAAAAGCCAATGGCCCGGATCAAATACCCACAAGAGTCTTGAAAGAATGTTCACATGAAATAGCTCCAATCCTCCAAAAAATATTCCAAGACTCACTCGACAAAGGAGAAGTCCCAAAAGCATGGTGCACAGCAAATATAGTTGCAGTCTTTAAAAAAGGAGATAAAGGTTGTGCCGCAAACTACAGGCCAGTTGTGCTGCAAACTACATGGATTCAGGACAGGCCACTTGTGTGAAACTCAGTTAATCACAACCTTACAGGATATACTCAAGGCTAGAAATGATGGGCAAAATGTTGACATGCTCATTCTCGACTTTAGTAAAGCCTTTGACACAGTCTGCCATGAACGGCTGAATCACAAGCTCGAGCATTATGGAATCTCAGGGCAGGTCTGTTCATGGATAAAAAAACTGGCTTACAAACCGTGAACAGATGGTAGTTATTGACGGTGATAAATCTGATCCTGTTCTTTTTAAATCTGGAGTGCCTCAGGGTACAGTACTTTGACCATTACTATTTCTACTCTACATTAATGACATTGGAGAGAAGCTAAAATATTCAAACATAAGGCTCTTTGCTGATGAGAGCCTCCTATATTGAATAGTTGAAAATGACGATGATGCAGTAAAACTGCAAGAAGACCTAAATATGCTGGAGGAATAGTCAAGTGAGTGGCAAATGGACTTCAATGCTCAGAAATGCTACACCCTGAGCAGCACGAAAAAAGCCAAGCTCTTGATACAAGAAAATATACATTAAATGGTCACAACTTGTAACATGTTGAAAATCATCCCTACCTGGGAGTTGAGCTCCAAACAAATATGAAATGGGATGAAAATATCAACAACATTGTCTGCAAAGCAAATCAAGTACTGGGATTTGTAAGAAGAAATCTCAATATGTGCCCAGGAAATATCAAAGAGGCTGCCTACAATACACTTGTGCGCCCTCACTTAGAATATGCATCAAGTGTGTGGGACCCTTACCTCAAAATAGATATAGACCACATAGAATCAGTTCAAAGACGAGCTGCTAGATTTGTGTCTGGCAATTGGCAGAGAGAAACAGGCACTGTAACAAAAATCCTGGAAGACCTAAAATGGGATTCATTAGCAGGGAGATGAAGGACACCGAGGCTAGTTTTATTGTACAAGGCTATACATGGTGAAATAGCTTTGGAACTTCCAGAACATGTCAAAATGAAATCAGCTCCTACATGGAAATCACTATATCCAAATTGTGACAAGCTGTGACCCTTATAAATACAGCAATTTTCCAAGAACAGTGACTGACTGGAATAATCTTCCCCCTCAATTAACTACATTGGAACCAGGTAGCTCGGCATCCTTCAGGAACTCCCTTACCAGAGTATAAAGGTTGGCAACAAGCAACTGGTGTGTACCAGCTGCACCCCTTAGTGCAACCGTGCTCTCTTGGTGGGATGCCATTTGGTTTTGCTGAGTAAACTTATAGATGTAGATGTAGATGTAGTCTCAAGTTGATCAATCCCATACAGCTCCAGCTGGTGCTATCCTTGGAGTATCTACATGTATACATACCATCTACTTGATGCAAAGATTCCATGGTGCTTTGGTGATATCAAAGCATTAAAGCTTGTGACAACATACAACAAGTGATCATTCAAATACAACTTAATTGAAATGGTGTGGTACAGGAAATAATGTTACCCACTAATGGATGAGTATCCGTCGTTGGGGGACGTGGACGGGGGATCAATACTCTACCAATTAGATAGATACTCTAACCTGTTCTACTCTATCGTACTGTACTGTACTGTTAACCATAGCTCGCTGACTCGCTGGCTGTGAGTTTGGGGCACGGATCCTAGCTATCATGTCATACCCTCATATAAATGACGGGAAGTAAGGACTGCAGACACAGGATATACACAGTGTAATAGTTACCTTTATTCAGTGCTGTGATCCCTGCTTGTCTGGCTAGGCCGGCATGGCAATGAGCGAGGCATATGAACTACCAACTTTGCATGATACTTATGAAACCCTGACTATATGCTAAACACCCAAGTCTATGTGGTCACGATACTGAGAGTCGTGGATCTTCCGTGGCAAGTGGTCGTTGATCTCCTTCTTGGCTCTTAAACTGCGGTCTGACTACTGGGTACTGCAACTACTACTACCCCGCAACTACGGTTGCGCGTCTCTTTTAAGGGGCCACTCCGCCTCATCCCTGGGGGCTTGCCTACGTGGCTTCCTCACGCGTCATCAGATGGACTCGTCCTGCCCTGCCTGCGTGTCCTATCTAACTTCTGCTCATCCGTCTTGCACGTGACTTTCACGGAGTGGTGGTTATGGTGACTCATCAACCATCAGTATCGTGCGTTATTGTCTATGAATGTTTATGTATTTCTGAGAGTCTCTGGGTGTGTATTCCATATCCTACAATAATAGATTAAATTATCAAGATTTATCTTAAATACTTACTAAATTTGCTTCTTTGGCATCCATGTTTTCAGCTACTGAAATATGTGTCAAATGAAACAAAATAAACTTGTGAACCATGTGTTATATGTTGTACACTCCTCTGCCCCACAATTTAATGTCATGCATATCGATTATGCTGAATATATGAACCTGCTGATTGATAGATCTATATACGATCTCATAACCTGAAATTATTTTGGGATAGTAAAGTGCTTAATATGTGTTTAAAGTAAAATAACAATCCAAGAAAATACGATGCTCAGACTTTGAGTAAGCCCATATTCTAAGATCAGGTCCCTCTCAGTGATAAACAATGATGATTGTATTCAATAAGCATCTGATAAGTGAGGACCCATAGCGCAGTTACCAAATCATGACACCCCAGTTACCGAATCTTTAGACATACACTGATCATAGTTACCGAATCTCAAGACAAAACAACATGGCCCAAATCAGACATTTAAGCCATTGTCGTGCCTACCTGTTGCATGAGATATTATTATATTGCTTTTATCTCTAACAAGGAACACAGAACAGTGGCACAGTATGCAATATACCCCTCAAAACAAGCTGCTGAGATTTCTGACCTGGTGCAGGGTCTGCCATTTTGATTCGGTAACTGCAGTTACCGAATCCAGTATCCCCCCAGTGGTTATAGTGTCTGTGTGCAGTGACACGTACGCTGTGTTAGCTCAATAGAAATGTGTGCACCAAAATGACCCATGGTTATGATTGCCAACTGATATGCTCTAAAGATCAAAAGCGTATGTCCACAAGCATTTAATGTCTTCGAAGAATAACATAACATTCTGGAGAAAAAAATATGATTTTGTTGTGGAGATATTCCATAACTGATGAGTGTTTGATTGAAATTAATAAAACCTTATAGATATTATATGCTATCAAGACACTGAAGATTTGCTTGTGACCATTATTGCTTGGAGTTGGTGTCATCTGTAAAGAATATCTTTATGTCAAAGCTATCAAGCCATATCCGGGTACACAGCGGGCAGTTTGTTAGAGCGCCAGCTTATTTGCACCAGTTCCTCTGAGGTGGTCCAGAGATCGTGGGTTCGATCCCCGGCCATTCCCAGATTGAATTCATGATACAATTTCACACATAAGCTGAGGCCCTTGCCAAAGGGTTAACCCGTTAAACCTGCGACATGACAATTCATTGAGGCAGCACTATATCTGCTACAAGTAGGTCTCATCACAAAATGACTGAAATAATGTTGAAAGTGATGTGAAAAACCCCAAACAAACCAAACCAAACGCAGCGGATAGTTTCTCCTATCTACCCACACTGACCAGTGTACAGCTGGGGTCGGAACTATTGAGAATTAGGGACCTCACACTCACACTGTTTCATCATCATTTCCCAAAGTTGTGAGTTTAGACCCCAAAAGAGTCTTACTATGCTACCGCAACTTTTGCGACAACAAATATTGAATTTGTAGGCCAGCATCGTGCAAACGCACGTGGACATTTTTAATACTATTATACGCACATAGATATATCAATAGGTCATCTCTTTACAAAGAGACAGAAATACAGAAATAATTCAAATACTTCTGGATAAGTGAACTTTACAAAAAGCATTCTTTTAAGTTAAACTGAATAATTAGGGAATTTGTATGGAGGATGGGTGATAGGGGGGGGGGGGGTAGTTGGGAGTAGGGCAATTTGAGGTCATTATATTCTCCTCTGGAGACAATTGGTCTGAAGGGGGATGACAACTGGTATCACACAACCATTACACACAAATCATAATCTAGGTCATGTAAATGTTCCCAATAATGTGAATGTAATTAACAAGCATGAAACATAATTTAATTTCTAGGTTTTTATTTTTGTTTTCCTATTAATACATGAACAACGAATATATTAATATAATAGATTAAACACTTATATTAATATAACAGATTAAACACTTATATCAATAGGAAAGAGATTCACCAAGATATATCAATTTCTATCTTTTTATAAAAAACTCCATTTAACCTTTAAAACAAAAATGCATTGATATAACATATAATGTCGTGACAAACTCTAATCAACGTCAGCAAGACATTTGAATTAAGGCTATGACAAAGGGCACAAGTATCCTTTTATACTGATTAGTGACATATAAAACAAGAAATGGCTACAAAGCAGGTCTTAAACATCAATTCTGGACGCTCGCAACTTAACCGGACACTCCTCCAATATTTATCGTCGAAATGGAGTTGAAATGCACTGTTTTCAGGAATACCATACATTTTGACGATGAATATGGGAATATATCTCAGTCAGTCAGAGTTAAATTTGAGCTGTGCCATGTGGTGAATAATGGTTAGATTTTAAAAATTGTTTCATTTGATCTGTATAAATCAACTATCAACTTCGGATTCTCATAATCACTTTCACCAGTAACTAACACATTGGGCTACAATATGAAGAGTTCTCTATATTTACTTTATCTTATAAAGCAATGTGCATATGTTATGTTCTTTCTTACAGTATTGACAAGTCTTCGCGCACTGACCCTCTTTTATGCTTTTGATGAGAATTAATTAATCAAACATAAAACTGACATAATTAATGAGAATAGCCCATAACCTAAAGTTTGATTTGTCAATGGTGTATATCGGAAAAGTAGCACCAATCTGAATGTTTTTGTAGCAAACTGTTTAAATACCCCGAAATGGGCGATCGATGGCCCTACAAGTTTATGAAACTTCCAGTTTGAACTCGGACAATTTTAACCTGCTCAAATATCAACCAAGCCTTGCTGTGGTAATTGCTCAAGATATGTATTTGTACAAGATGATGATGTATTTGTACAAGATGATGATGTATTTGTATTTTGATACATTCACTATTGTTATTCCTGAGTTATGGGATGTTCTTTGTAAAATAACATTTTGACCGGTCACATGACCAAATATCATCGTCTATTTATTATAAAATTTGAACTTCACGATATAGTTATGAGAATCATTGACTTAAGATGTTTTAAAAAGCTCTAATAAAAAGTGGGACTGAAAATATGAAAACATCCAGGTTTTGCAATAAATGTGTTGTCTTACCTAAGAACAGATGCTTTTTTATTTAAATTTTGCAATAAATAATTTATGGGGGGCAGCAAAATAAAATAGTAAAATAGCGATGCAGAACCTTAAATAACCCACCCCCCACATAAAATCAGCATTTTTAAAATTTCAACAATATGTTCGTACTTTTATATTCAATTTTGAGTAAAGTCCAATTTTCAGGAAAATTAATGAAAAAAGAATTTAATGCTAGTCAATATTAACTCCTTCATGGTCAATTCCGTGACACCCACAGGTCAATTCTGTGTTCCATATTTCTACTTGGATTGCAACAGATCCCAGTCTATTTTATAGGAAAAACCAAGTTGGGATTTCCCAAAAATACGCTTTTTGATTTTGATCATAATCTGACAAACTACTTATAAAATTTTCACTGATTCTTGCGATTTCTTGAAAATAAGATCCCCAGGGTAACAGGAGTCTGCCTGATTCAATTCTCCATATTTGTCTGCTAAACATCCTTCAGAACATTTGTATTCATATAAATAGAATTGCATATTTAACCTCGTAATGTGCATGGGGAAGGAAGCCCTACAGTAGGTTTTGCCAGCCATTAAATGCTTGGTAAAGATGGGAAGGAATGTAGTAGAATGTATATCATGTGATCTATAGTTTTTTCAAACAATTCAAAATAGTTTTTGATAAATCTATCTTTGCTTTGAAATATCGAATATATATTTAGCCACACCGTTTTAAAAAGTTAAACACGCACTAGAATTAGTCTAAACGTAATAAAATTTGCATTAAAATCCATCTAGTTAGGAAAAAAATACTTTTTTTGAAAGAAAATGATATCCGATTTTACTTTTCTTAGTTTCTTATTCTTCTTTTCCCATAGAGGTCATCATGTGTGATGTACTTTATTTGAATTGTAAATGCTTTAAGCTTAAATCACCGCACTTACAAAAGGACGAGAGACCACTCTTATGCCTAATTGCCACTTTAACACCGTAAACGTCTCATCTGAGGACCCTTACATCCTGCTATGCTCTACTCATAGACAACGCTTAAACTATCGCTTTTGTTTTATTCCTATATATTGTATGTTTGCTTATAATTCTATAGTTTTCCATGGAAAGAGTTGTAGTTGAAATATGTGAAAGTGCAACCATTATAAGATAAGAAGAGCGCCAGTTTGAAACTTGTTTTGGGGGCTCCAATAGTCCGTTTTTGTTTGTAACACCCTGAAAAACTTATTTCTGTCTGGCCACTCAGCGTAGAGGGAGGTGTGCGCTAAGCATATTTACAATAGTTATTAACACACTTTCTCCGATGTCAATATGACATTTTACGAAAATATATTAATAGTAATTTCTGGAACTAAGAGATGGTAGCAAGGAATATAAATAGACCTTGTCTGTCTGCCCAGGCACCCGAAGAAGATGCGTCAACAATTTATGGGACATCGTGACATTTTATGAATTTCTTCGCACAAACTGATAACCAGGAAACAGTGATTTTATTCAAATTTTCCGTTTAATTCAATAACATAATAACGTGTTGTTATATCCATACCCTTAACTATATAAGATATAATGTAATCAACCTCTCAATAACAGGGATATTTCAAGACTGATATCTAAACTGATATTTAAACTTGACATTAACATACTTTATTTTAATTGCTTGATGAGATCAGATGGTTGTTTTATTGGAACGGATAGCTTACTATTCATAAACTTGCTATCTTCACGATTATGTGGCTTAAATGAATGTTGACCGCAAAGCACTCAGATAAAGATCGACGAACCTTCCTGACATCGAGGCAACAGATATGTCTCATAAAGAATTTATTAACCATCAAAAGAAGACTGACACTAGTCACAGTATTTAAGCTCTCATGCAAAAACAATTAGACATTTCTAGAGTACATTCATTTTGGTTTCAATAATTTCAGATATTTTCATAAAAATGCAATATGCATTATTATATTTATTATTTTAGTAACATTTTTTCCTATTTTATTGAATCTCTTGGTTTTGACAAATGTTTCTTCACAACAACCTGAAAAAAAATAAGACGAGAAGAAGGCAATGAGAGACATATTATAAACTTAGTGTTTTCGCTCATCACTTAATGCCGCTTAAGTATTTCTTGCAAAACACGTTTGAGAAAATTCTGTAAGTATTAAAAGTATATATCGTAAACGTCGAGTTAAATCACATGGTTGCACTGAGAGGATATTATATGGTAGGCCCTTAACTCACATGGTGGCACTGAGAGGATATTATATGGTTGGCCCTTAACTCACATTGCGGCCCTGAGAAGATATTATATGGTAGGCCCTTAACTCACATGGTGGCCCTGAGAGGATATTATATGGAAGGCCCTTAAGTCACATTGTGGCACTGAGAGGATATTATATGGTAGGCCCTTAACTCACATGGTGGCACTGAGAGGATATTATATGTCAGGCCCTTAAGTCACATGGTGGCACTGAGAGGATATTATATGTTAGGCCCTTAACTCACATTGCGGCCCTGAGAAGATATTATATGTTAGAGCCTTAACTCACATGGTGGCATTGAGAGGATATTATATGGTAGGCCCATAACTCACATTGTGGCACTGAGAGGATATTATATGGTAGGCTCTTAACTCACATGGTGGCATTGAGAGGATATTATATGTTAGACCCTTAACTCACATGGTGGCCCTGAGAGGATAGTATATGGTAGGCCCATAACTCATATTGTGGCACTGAGAGGATATTATATGGTAGGCTCTTAACTCACATGGTGGCACTGAGAGGATATTATATGTTGGACCCTTAACTCACATGGTGGCACTGACAGGATATTATATGTTAGGCCCTTAAGTCACATGGTGGCCCTGAGAGAATGTTATATGTTAGGACCTTAACTCACATGGTGGCACTGAGAGGATATTATATGTTAGGCCATCAAGTCACATGACGGCACTGATAGAATATTATATGTCAGGCCCTCGACTCACATGGTGGCACTGAGAGGATATTATATGTTAGGCCCTTAACTCACATGGTGGCACTGAGAGGATATTATATGTTAGACCCTTAAGTGACATGGTGTCCCTGAGAGGATATTATATGTTAGGACCTTAACTCACATGGTGGCACTGAGAGGATATTATATGTTAGGCCCTTAACTCACATGGTGTCACTGAGAGGTTATTATATGTTCGACTCTTAACTCACATGGTGGCACTGAGAGGATATTATATGTTAGACCCTTAAGTCACATGGTGGCCCTGAGAGGATATTATATGTTAGGCCCTTAACTCACATGGTGGCCCTGAGAGGATATTATATGTTAGGCCCTTAACTCACACATTGTCCCTTAGAGGATATTATATGTTAGGCCCTTAAGTCACATGGTGGCACTGAGAGGATATTATATGTTAGACCCTTAAGTCACATGGTGGCACTGAGAGGATATTATATGTTAGACCCTTAACTCACATGGTGGCCCTGAGAGGATATTATATGTTCGACCCTTAACTCACATTGTGGCACTGAGAGGATATTATATGTTCGACCCTTAAGTGACATGATGGCCCTGAGAGGATATTATATGTCAGGCCCTTAACTCATATGGTGGCACTGAGAGGATATTATATGTTAGACCCTTAAGTGACATGGTGGCCCTGAGAGGATATTATATGTTAGACCCTTAAGTCACATGGTGGCCCTGAGAGGATATTATATGTTAGGCCCTTAACTCACATGGTGGCCCTGGAGGATATTATATGTTAGACCCTTAAGTCACATATTGGCCCTGAGAGGATATTATATGTTAGGCCCTTAAGTCACATGATGGCCCTGAGAGGATATTATATGTTAGGCCCTTAACTCACATGGTGGCCCTGAGATGATATTATATGTTAGGCCCTTAACTCACATGGTGGCCCTGAGAGGATATTATATGTTAGGCCCTTAACTCACATGGTGGCACTGAGAGGATATTATATGTTAGGCCCTTAAGTCACATGGTGGCCCTGAGAGGATATTATATGTTAGACCCTTAACTCACATGGTGGCACTGAGAGGATATTATATGTTAGGCCCTTAACTCACATGGTGGCACTGAGAGGATATTATATGTTAGACCCTTAAGTCACATGGTGGCCCTGAGAGGATATTATATGTTAGGCCCTTAACTCACACATTGTCCCTGAGAGGATATTATATGTTAGATCCTTAAGTCACATGATGGCCCTGAGAGGATATTATATGTTTGGCCCTTAAATCACATGGTGGCCCTGAGAGGATATTATATGTTAGGCCCTTAAGTCACATGGTTGCACTGAGAGGTTATTATATGTTCGACCCTTAAGTCACATGGTGGCACTGAGAGAATATTATATGTTAGACCCTTAACTCACATGGTGGCCCTGAGAGGATATTATATGTTAGACCCTTAAGTCACATGGTGGCCCTGAGAGGATATTATATGTTAGGCCCTTAAGTAGCATGGTGGCCCTGAGAGGATATTATATGTTAGACCCTTAAGTCACATGGTGTCCCTGAGAGGATATTATATGTTAGGCCCTTAACTCACACATTGTCCCTTAGAGGATATTATATGTTAGGCCCTTAACTCACATGGTGGCACTGAGAGGATATTATATGTTAGACCCTTAAGTCACATGGTGGCACTGAGAGGATATTATATGTTAGACCCTTAAGTCACATGGTGGCACTGAGAGGATATTATATGTTAGACCCTTAAGTCACATGGTGGCACTGATAGGATGTTATATGTCAGACCCTCGACTCACATGGTGGCACTGAGAGGATATTATATGTTAGACCCTTAAGTCACATGGTGGCACTGAGAGGATATTATATGTTAGACCCTTAAGTCACATGATGGCCCTGAGAGGATATTATATGTCAGGCCCTTAGGTCACATGGTGGCACTGAGAGGATATTATATGTTAGACCCTTAAGTCACATGATGGCCCTGAGAGGATATTATATGTCAGGCCCTTAGGTCACATGGTGGCACTGAGAGGATATTATATGTTAGACCCTTAGGTCACATGGTGGCACTGAGAGGATATTATGTGTCAGACCCTGAGGTCATATGGTGGCACTGAGAGGATATTATATGTTAGACCCTTACCTCACACATTGTCCCTGAGAGGATATTATATGTTAGACCCTTAAGTCACATGATGGCCCTGAGAGGATATTATATGTTTGGCCCTTAAGTCACATGGTGGCACTGAGAGGATATTATATGTTAGACCCTTAAGTCACATGGTGGCACTGAGAGGATATTATATGTTAGACCCTTAAGTCACATGATGGCCCTGAGAGGATATTATATGTCAGGCCCTTAGGTCACATGGTGGCACTGAGAGGATATTATATGTTAGACCCTTAGGTCACATGGTGGCACTGAGAGGATATTATGTGTCAGACCCTGAGGTCATATGGTGGCACTGAGAGGATATTATATGTTAGACCCTTACCTCACACATTGTCCCTGAGAGGATATTATATGTTAGACCCTTAAGTCACATGATGGCCCTGAGAGGATATTATATGTTTGGCCCTTAAGTCACATGGTGGCCCTGAGAGGATATTATATGTTAGGCCCTTAAGTCACATGGTGGCACTGAGAGGATATTATATGTCAGACCCTCGACTCACATGGTGGCACTGAGAGGATATAATATGTCAGACCCTCGACTCACATGGTGGCCCTGGAGGATATTATATGTTAGGCCCTTAAGTCACATGGTGGCCCTGAGAGGATATTATATGTCAGACCCTTAGGTCACATGGTGGCACTGAGAGGATATTATGTGTCAGACCCTGAGGTCATATGGTGGCACTGAGAGGATATTATATGTTAGACCCTTACCTCACACATTGTCCCTGAGAGGATATTATATGTTAGACCCTTAAGTCACATGGAGGCACTGAGAGGATATTATATGTTAGACCCTTACCTCACATGGTGGCCCTGAAAGGCCATAGAGTTGCAGGCACCTAAAGTATGTTAAGGTATCTCTCGGCCAACTCTCAACCACCATGCACGGCTATCACTATCATAAAGGATTTTGCCGCTAACACAGTACCCGTGAATGCACAGAGTAAATCATTTCTAAATGCAAACTTAAGATTGCTCTAATAAGACTGCAAATAAATATCTAGATAGACCTCATAAAATATTGTATGCTATTGTTCTATTGTGTTAACATCCTTAACATAACTGTATGACCCTTTCACTAGCCATTTACATTATCGCAGGTTATTTATATCATGCACAAGAAACATTGAAAACAACTGCCTATCACATGAATGAGCAGAATTATATTTTATTTCTCTAAATATGTCCTTGAACTAATCTTGTATATTATTAATGTATATGGTTTTTTTTCTGACAAGCCAACATATGGATCAGTTGCCAGACATCTGCGTAAAAACAAGGTTTACCGTAAAATGTTCTGTCGCAAAATAATCATATGAATACCTGAACATTGTGATGGAAATTTAGCTTTGATATGTGGAGAGAAGGTAATTGCCAATAATCTTCGCCATATTGAAAATATTATTATCACTTGTCCAAATATTGCTCTTGTTGTGTTAGTATTCACTTGTGGTTTTATAATTCTTGAGATTTAAAAGAAAAGATCAGTGTAGTTTGTTTATAATCCTACTGGGTTTGACATGAAAAAACGAATAAAGATATTCATTTAAAGGCCAGGAAAGCGCCTGCTTGTATATTGTGCAGGTATGTGCCTGTTGTACCTGTTAGCAGAAACATGAAGGAATGTTGTTATTGAGGAAGTCAACTGTACAAAATGGCTGTGGTTATCTGAAACTGGTGTACCCATCAGTGCATGAACATCCAGTGCTCAATTGTCCATACAAGGCCCGAGCCATTTCCTGATTTTTTAACATATTTTTCCATCAGCTTAGCTTGTTTTGCAGTCAACACTTACTCCTCATGACAAAAAATTTTTTTTTATGAATACAATTTTTTTATATCATAAATGTATACAAAATTATATAAGATGTTTGTCCATTTAAAAAAAAATCATCAATGAGAATGAAACCTCCAGGAAATATTAAAACAAAGATTTTAGAGATATTCACAGATGAACATTAAATATTCACTTAAAAGCAAACCTTGAACATAAATTGGCAAATCCCTATCTATGTTTTCTAAGTGGCTTTCAGGAATAAAGGTGAGATCGTAATGCTCGATTAATGTCACCATGACATAATGACCAACCTTAAACAGACGCATAAACCATAATTTTATGAGGAATGTTTAACTGAAACCTTGCCAAAATGAATCACAGGCATAAGGTGTGCATAGAACCACAAGGCATTATTTTTCTTGATAGAATCAATCATTTTCTTGATAGAATCAGGCAGGTTGTACAACGTTTTGCTTTGTTTTGCATTTAATTCATATTTACAAATGATTACATTCATCTAAACAGTTTCATTTTGGTTGATATATTCAATAATCAGGTAGTGTAATGTTTCACAATTGAGCACACATAAGAGCCTGATTTGTTGCAGTTTGATGCACTATTACAAACAGCTTAGATAGTGTATTCAGAGATAATCTTACACCCAGCAGAGACAATCTTACACCCAACAGAGATAATCTTACACCCAGCAGAGATAATCTTGCACCCAACAGAGATAATCTTGCACCCAGCAGAGATAATATTACACACACCAGAGACAATATTGCACACACCAGAGATAATTGTGACTTCACCAGAGATTATCTTGCACCAGCAGAGATAATCCTACACCCAGCAGGGATAATCTTGCACCCAGCAGATATAATCTTGCACCCAGCAGATATAATCTTGCATTTAGCAGAGATAATCTTGCATTTAGCAGAGATAATCCTTCACCCAGCAGAGATAATCCTTCACCCAAAAGAGATAATCCTACACCCAGCAGAGATAATCTTGCACCCAGCAGATATAATCTTGCATTTAGCAGAGATAATCCTTCACCCAGCAGAGATAATCTTTCATTTACCTGAGATAATCGTTCACGCAGCCTGGACTGATTCGACCATATAAGAAACTGGTTTTAGGGAATGACATGCTTCAATCAGGTTGTGAATGGCATTTTTCCAAGCCATTTTTTCCGAAAATCGACAAGATTTTCTCTGCCGAAGTCTCATATTTGTTTCTCATAGTCCATAAAACAGGATTGACTGACCAGTTTGATACCAGTGCTACAATTTCTATTTGTCCATGTTCATCAGGTCTTTTTGATTATGCTATGAGAGAAATATTTTTTTCTTTAATTGTTCCCGAGAACTTCTATTGGGTCTTTCCAATGGGTTTAAATAGGTTTCCAAGGTTTAAAACATTTTAGCAGCACTTCACTGGCGTTTATTGGTGTTATTAAATTTGGTATTTGGTATTATCATTGCTTTTATGTAGCTTTGGTGAGCTTTAGTTACCCTCCATAAGATGTCCCTGTCTAAACGTGGTGGATTCACTACCGTGTAACACAAAGTTAGCTGTAGGATGACCAAATAAAATACCTACTGAATCGGACATTGATAAATATATACATATATATATATATATATATATATATATATATTTCTTTGTGTTAACTAATCATGCATGCTCCACCGAAAGGTCTGCTTTACATTTCTTTGCATACAAATACTCATTTTGAATGACATCTTATAATGAATTCTGAGAACAACTATCACCTGGAAGTCAAACTAACGGGACAAAAATGCATTTTGCAGGAATGCCAGGGTTGTCCGCCAGGGAGCGCATCACACTCTGCTGCTGAGATCACATGTACCAATCAACATGAAGGCTGGGCAGTTTGCAATATGCATCACTGTGTGCAATTGATGGATCTTGGCCAATAGTCTCGCACAGAGGAAGTCGGTCACGTTATAACTAGTATTTTCCAGTTTTCGATACACAATAAAATTCACAGAAAGCTCAGTCAGCACAGAGAACCTTGGCCGGCACACATCAATTACTTTCACTGGTAGAGGTGCTGAAACTGGCAACGCTAACAAATTCTTACTCAACATTTCATTGGTGATTCAACACCAGACTCCAGGTTGGGAATAATTTAAAACATAAATATGGATTTAGAATTAAAGTGATATTGAATAAGGAAGCACATTGAAGGAAAACCAAAAAGGTTGTTTTACGCTAAAAGAACATTCAGAATATCTTAGGAAAATGTAATGGAACAAAATTAAATTTTATATGGCAAATTTTGATGTGTGCCTTTCATGGTGATTTCGTACATTTTAAACCTTTGATAACTGACAAAAAAGTTTTGTGAGAAAATGCTGCATTCACTTCACTTAATTTGCACACATTTTGGTGCGAATCGTTTCGGCATGATCTTAGAATTAAAACCTTTGGCATCACTTTCGTACTCATATATTTTATTTGTTTCATACAGATTTCATACAGATCAAAAACAAAATGTGGAAACCTGAATCGCTAGAGAGTTGGCTGATGTTTGGAGGCGCGGCGGCAGCGGTCTTCATTTGTGGGGTGCGCTATGTCTTGGAGAAGGTGTTCCGAGAACGGGGTTCCCAGCCCCCGGGCCCGCGCGGCTTGCCCGTCATCGGAAGTTCTCTTGACATGCTCCTGAATAGCCCCATGGAACTTCTACAAACCTGGAGCAAGAAATATGGCAGCGTAAGCATTGTCTCACTGTAGATTTGGTAATATATAATTGCATATACATGTATATGTAATAAAAATGTCTTTTTTTATTCAAACATATTTATTTATCTACTTGTTTCTTATTTGATTGTTTTGACTGTATCAACTGAACAGATCGAATCACAGCCTCCAATCGTCAATATACAAACATTTCATTATCGAAAATGTTCAATTCCAACAGAAGCGTGAATTTTGATTTTAGAATTTAATTTAAATAATTATAAAAAGTGGCTTGCAGTAATGATGTTGATAATTGCTTTTGTCAAAAACATGAACAATGTGGATGATTTTTGTCGATTCAATTTATCATCAAATTTCTCATAGCTTTAGAGCATATCATAAGACGGCAGAAATGTCTCGCACAACCCTGTTCAAATGTATTATACAAATAAACAAATATAGTCTTGAAAAAAGATCACAATTACTTTGATAGCAACTCATGGATTTTAGATATTTGCTTTCATATAACTCGTGGATGTATAGCAATTATGTTTAATACAGACATTTCAACAAAGAAATTCATCAATAGGAAAGGACACGCTTGAAAAAATTAGTATGAACAGTCCCGGTGTGCATTTCAGGTTTGTCAGGTCAATGTCCTTGGAAGTTCGATGATTATCGTGTCTGGTGAGGACTGTCTCAGAGAGATGCTAGTGACAAAGTCCAACGACTTCGCCGGAAGAAGTCAGCGCTTCCGGTATGCGCACTACCTGGACGGCCATGACAATATCGGCCTGTCCTCATTTAGTCCTAAGTGGGTGAAGATGAAGCGAGCCCTCGTACATGCGCTTAAGATGTACGGGGATCGTCTCCAAAGTCTTGAAAGCATCACCCAGAACATCATAAGTAATATGGCAGATAACCTTCAGACATTGGAGGGCAAGCCCATCATCTTCAAAGATATCATACACAGGGCTGTGACGGAAATTATGGGCTCAATTGTAAGCGCCAATGACAATTACATACATTTTACATTTAAAAAAAACTAGGAAAAACAAATTAAGTATATCCTGATCTATATTTGAAAATAGAATTTGGTGCATGAATAGTTGAAATATGTGCGACAAGTAGTGAGTTATGTTTGTATCATTATATGGACAGATATTTGGTCAGGCCCTGAATAAGAAGACCTCCGAGGAGTTGCTGAGACTCAATAACGAGATGTTTACGTCACTGTGTCCTTTTGGGAATGGTTTTGAGCTGGACATGCTGCCCTGCTTACGCTTCCTTCCAAATAAAAACTTTCAGCGTCTGAATGATATGATTAAATTCAGTTCTGAGTGGTGCCAGAAACAAAAGTCTAAATATATGGTTAGTCTGAAAGCTAAATTGATTAAAAGATGGTTTCATTTCTAGAATAAAACACTTTTGATAATATTTTGATAACTTATGCATTTGAAGTGTTTCATGATTAAGTTTTATTATTATTTTGTGTACAGTGTGACCTGGACAACGAGAATCCAAGATCTGTCTTAGACTCACTAGCTTACTCATTCAGGCACACAATGGATGAAAAGCAGCGCCATCTAATGTCAGATGAGGATCTGAACAAAGTGCTTCAGGACCTTAGTGCCGGAGGTGAGCGAATCTCTCATCTGAGGCCAGCTGAATAATCTAAATGTTTAATTTCTGATTCGAGGATAGGGTGCTCAAGTAATGGTCTTTCTTTAAGGGCCATAACTTTAGACATGTATTTCATACGTATTTTTAGACGTTATTATCACCAACGATTGATTTATTTATGTGCATCTTTATGTACATCTTATTGCAGGCACCGCCACAACTGTGTCTACCTGCTGTGCTTTTGTTGCCATCATCACCGAACATCAAGACATACAGAAAATACTACAACAAGAAATAGATGAAGTCATTGGGTCAAGGTTAGTCAATTCCTAACATGAATGACAGACAAATCTTATCTATACGTTGCGTCGCACAACCTCTAAAGCCTTTGTAAAAGCAGAATATATAAATTTGATGTTTACAGACTTCCATGTTTGGCAGACCGGAGCAAGTGTCACAACTTGGAGGCAGCCATATTGGAAATTCTCAGATATGAAACAGTTGGTCCTATCGGGGTGCCACATCAAACAACCAAAGACACGTCAATAGGTCAATACAACATCCCAAAAGGAACCGAGGTATAAGACATTTCATAACCTAATCTCATGTTTCCTGAAATAAATAAAAGTGACAAAAATGCGCACGTTGTTTGTATTATAGCTTGTCCTCCCACCTGGTTCTGATTTTTGGGAGGGATTTAGGATGGACAGAGTATCTGTCTCGTACATCTTAATTTTTCAAAAACGCAGTGATTTATATAGATTTTGTTTGCTTGTTGCCCCATGTATTAATTCATAATTCTCTGCAAGTTTGAGCAGTAATTATAATTAATAGCACATAAGAATAGTTTTGGATGTCTATAATATACATTCACATAAATGGAGTCTATGACATCTTTGTATTCAAGGTGTGGCCAAATTTCTGGTGTCTTCACCATGACGAAAACATCTGGGACGAACCATGGAAGTTCAAACCCGAGAGATTCTTGGATGAAGAAGGACACCTACTTCACAATGGACATCCAATCAGGAGAAGGTAATCCGACAAACTGCCATGTGCTTTTCATTTCAACACTTTGGACATAGCCACTTTCTATCTTATATAACGATATAATGTAGTTAAAATACACTTTTACTCTTTCAGGCTTATGGCATTTGGCGCTGGCAGACGCATCTGCCCTGGTGAACGTCTCGCAAAGTCTCGTGTATTTCTGAGCATGGCAATGATGCTACAAAGGTTCACATTTCTGCCGGTAGAGGGCGAGCCTCCTTTACCCACGGATCCCCGAGATTATGCGCTGTCACTTGTTCTGGAACCGCAGGCCTTCAAAGTGAGGATGTATCCCAGGCACGATAATGCTCATACCAGAGACAATGAGTGATATTATTAGCTTGATTTACTGCTGATACATCAAGCTGCAAATCTACATTTGCATAAGGCTGGACGTCATGTGACTAGGACGCAGAGCCAATTGAGATTTGGTAATGGCACAGCGAGAAAAACGCACAACCACTTCTGTGAACAACTTCCACCAGGGTGGCATGGTAACATTGTGAGAACTATTGTCTGTGTAATATCTGCATAGATGTCCACAGGCACCGAGTCAGTAAAACTCTAAGTGGAAAAGTGCTGAGACTACTTTGCCGAACTCATTATATGTCAAACCCGAGAGGATTGATAAGTTGACATTATATACCTCCAGATTTATTAGACATTGAATACTACACTGGGATGTGTTATGGATCTTTATTTACATTTGTAGCTCTGAAGATGAAACTATCAATCGAATTATTGTATATAGTTATCTTTTAAAAGTACAATTGTGTCCATGACATAAAACAATAATTTGAATGAAATGTTAACTCAGTGAAAAATACTAACTTGGCACTAATTGTGGAAAAACATGATGAGTGTACTAGCAGTTTATTAATATTGAATAGTAATAAACCTTTTGTACCATTTAAGTTTCAAGTAGTGATGTTGTTTAGACCATTTTTGATAAGTGAAACATAAAATATCATTTTTATTTCTTTGATTATTACATGGGTCCTTGTCATTTTCCAGTACAATTCCTTTACCTTTGTGATGTGTCATCCATGTTCCCCTGGGATGAATTAGTTAATGAATGGTCATCACGTGTCAGGCTCTGATTCACAACTTGTTTGCAACAATCGCAAATGATCGTCCCAGTAGAAAATGTAGAAAATGGGTTCAGGTCAGGACACTGGAGGATAATCCACTGAACACATTCAAGTATTGCCCTATGTATGTCACTACAGTCCTCAGACAGGACATGCATAAAGTAAGAAAAATCCCCTCTTTATGAAAATTACATTTTACAATCTCACACACAGAAAGGTAAATATGGACAAGTCTGCCTAGATGGAATGGATGGAAGTTATCCACAACCTCAACGAAAACAGATCCCAGATGTACATTGTTACAAAGTGAAACACCTTGTTTTTCTCCCATCAAGTGCCATGTCAACCCTAGCTGTCATATTTGACAAGATCTTGAAATGACAGGTCAGTCCTCACTAACATGAAGCATGCAAACAAGCTCCCAATTTCTAGGCCAAAATCCAGGATTTTGGCCTAAAAGGTCAAAATCCAGGATTATAGAGGGATTCACAGCAACCCCCCTCTTTCTGAAGGTCCTGGAAACTTTGCTTGGAACAAGACAGTAGGTTGTTCAACAAAGACCTCAGTGACCTTCAGTTTGGTATTACCACTGGACATTCCCAGCAGTGGCATGCCCGCTTATAACCGAAGCCAAAGTGGAGGAAAGGGAACCCAGACTACCCATATATTAATGCCCTAAATGTCGGAAAGGCATTCGACAATGTGAGCCATAGCAAACTAAAAATAAAATATTCCACACTGGCATTAATAAATCCCCCCATTGACAACTGACAACCACTTCCACTGGGCTTTGATGAAAATAACATATGAGTACTCAAAGGAGCACATGTTCAACATCCACCTAGTAAAGTCAACTCATACAGTCCAACATAAGTCTGAAGTGGAAGAACCCCCAGCTGAGGTTATGCTTGGCGCTCCGCATAAGACCAAGACAAACAGGTTCATCCATCTGGGACCGGAGTGGGGTGCTGGAGGCGAGACCCAGTTGCTCCTTCTGATAGAGGCTGCTATTATCAGAGCCAGACTGCTTACCTGAGAGCTGTAGTCACATGGTCTGTCAATGCCCACAGCTAGAGGAAGCCAGAGCAGACTGTACCCAGACCACAGCTAGAGGAAGCCAGAGCAGACTGTACCCAGACCCTCACAGAGCTCTGTGAGAAAGAAGAAGACCTTTCCGAACCAAACAATGTTCAGCAGATGACCTCCGCCATTCTGAATAGGAGTCTGTACCAACTTGTAGAAGGGTCATATTGCAAACACCATGATTGTGAATATCAGTGTAACACGTTAGGCACTCACCAAAGGTTTGAGTAACCAAACCCATAATTGCATTCATATGTCCTGCAGGGCTCGTCACATTTTGAATATTGAATAATTCAAAAGACATATGTAGTATTATGTATTATTACCTCACGCCGCTTGGTTAGATTATAATCATTAGGTATAAGACCCTAATATCTTGAAGAATTTCTATACCTTTCTCTATCTTTCAGCCACCATGTTTTATAATTGCTTTCACAGGTTGGCTACTACTGTTGATTTTGCCACGAACGCAAAGTTTGTTATTTTTTCCTGAAGCGAATAGCACATCATGCTGTCTGTATACACGAATGGTAAATCTCATTCAGTGGCATAAGTCTTTGCTGCTGTTCGCGTCTTACATTCCTTCATATCCATGTATCAGAACCTACTCTAGCCTAACATTGGTTGAGAAATGTCGGTCCAATTGATGGAATTCTTGTTCACTAATCTTCACTAATGTGTGCAATCCTGTTGAGAATAAGCGTCCCATGCTTCTATTGTGCAATGTTTCCCAGAACTCCTTCTGATATTAATTCTGATATTATTTCTGATATGGAACAATGCATTAAAACGATAAAAACTTTCTTACTGGAAAATAATGAAGATAAACGACGGCAAGACTGAAATGCTACTCTGTGGAAAAAATTCAATTTTAAAAGATAAGAATTTGCCTGAAAATATCATAGTGGGATCCGAGGATATTCCTAGATCTGTCAAGGTGAAGGATCTGGGGGTAATCCTCGATCAGGAATTATCTATGAAACAACAGATAAGGATGCTATGTAAAAGCGGCTACTTCCATGTCAAAAACATAGCTAAAATAAGAAACTGTTTAGATGAAAAAACGGCAAATATCACTTCTACACTGGACTATGACAATTCTCTACTGGCAGGGATCCCAAAATGTGAACTGGCAAAGCTTCGTGCCCTATAAGTTAGCGGTAAGTGGGTAGTCTCAGTGAGTAACATTAATATTCTCCCTTGAAGATTGATTTGATTTTAATTCTTAGCCTAAACCTTATTAGCACAATACATTGATGTACTTGAGCGCAAATGAAAGGGAATGAAAGAAATTAACTAAAATAATGTAATGGAATGACATAAATCCATTTTAAAAGCATTTCACTTTGTCCTATGCATAATCTAAAACATTCATTTTTCATTAGCATCTATAATGATGTTCAATTAAAACATATTATTCATTGAATTTTTATTATATAAAAGATGATATATTTTGTTTTAATTTCGTTAATTCTCTCTCATTGAGAATTAAGTTTGTTGTTTTCAACTTGTCCTCAAACAGCCCTGCATACAATCAGATGACCTCTTTTGCAAGGTCATGCATGTTCATACCTTACCTGACATGACCTTATGAATTGTAGCATTGGAAGGAGATACATGTATTGTCAGATTTTATCTTATCAACAATCCAATTGTACATTTGCCCCAGAATTGCATGCTTTCCTTAAGTATTATGTATATCCGTTTATTATACAAAGTTTAATACATATTTAAGAATCATATCGTTTATTATATCATGGGGATCTTTGAAGTGCGACCTAGCTCTGGGAAGAAATATTATTCTCGCTTGCATATTGTACAATGACCTATTCGCCTGTCAATTGAAGTAAATGGCGATTCTGACGCATGACCTGGGCAGATATTCAGCCATTTCGATGAAAACATTGAAACTGGAAGCTCTTCACCATTTTGTCAGTCTTCATCCTTGGCTAGGATATAATACTATTAATCCATGCTGCAAATTGACTAGTTTCACTTTCGTGTTGTAAAGATGTCAGATGCCCTGTGCCGAAACCCTCAACAGTATATTCACAAGACACATAAAATATTTCAAATTCATTAAATGCATCTTTAATGTGCGAAATGTCGCGTTTTATGTAGCGTTTGTTTCTTTGAGTTTCAGGGTTAAATGGACAATGCATCATAGAGTTAGTCCATGTATAACAAGTAAGACGTTTTTAAACACAATCTATGACGCTTATTTGTGCAATTCTTTTCAAGGACCGCGATTGACCAGAATAATTCCCCACCCTGATTTAACTCCATTAAAACTACAGAAGCTCTGCATCATTCAGGAACGGTTCTCTCCAGATTGTAAATGCTTGGGCACCCCCTAGTATAATTTTGCACTCACGGCTGGATGCATAATGGTTTTGCCGAATACACCTGAAGATATAGATAAGGAAATTTGTCAGTCTTCAACCGTGACTAGGATTTAGCATATTCATTCATGTGATGGTTGATTTATACGATATACTTCCCTAGTCAATAGAAATAAAATTTCCCCGATTAATGCTCTCTGGGAGTTTTGAAACCTACTTTAGTGATTGTCTTACAATCTGACACTTTTGTTTGTTTACAATAGTGTGTGCTATCAACTATAAATCTGGTCCATCTACTTCCCCATTATCGGCCTTAATATTTCTAGGTTTATCAAAAACACCCTGTATTTGTTTTACAACGGCTTATATAGGGCCTTGCAAAAATGTAACCTTAAACCTTTTATGTATCCTTTGTAACAAATAACATTGACCATTTCGTTGTGACCCTGGTGAGGTCAATCCTTATAATGGGCCCGCTCAATTCCCCCGTGTGGAGTGTGTGAAACATTAGTTATCAAAATTACAGAGCGATACAGTGCAGGTCATGTGATATCAAGGTATTCAATAAACATCATTTAGTATAATGCTTAAGATTATCAATCATTCAAAAAGAGAATATTGTGAAAAATGCGCAACAAATATTTCTGATGGTTTCTATGAGAAAGAATTAATTAAGAGTAAGTAATTTCTTCAAATCATTTTGATAGGAGAGTGTCAAAGGTCAACCAGCACAAGACACAGGAAACTACCCAAAAGCAAGTTGTACTGCCATCTGGTGACAGATTTGCAAATTTGAATATATTTGACAGTTTCCCTGAAGATAAAGTAATTAATTAGACACACTCACCTTGGGTACACCATTAGAGCAGAATATAAACTCTTCATCCTCTTCTGGATTAGACCAGGCACTTTCACTGATACTGCATGGGAGAAGGGCGCTGCCTCGTTGCTCTTGAAAGATTTTGACGAGGAATCGTGTACTTGTGTTTTTTTCTTTCACCAGAGGACAGCACGCTACTCTACATAAGTCCATGTGAATTTCAACGGTCTCTTGCACTCTACCAGAACCTAAAACAAAGAACACTTTAAAATTAAGTTAAATGCAAACAACTATTAACATGATATAATATCAGTGACAGTTTATTTGTCAATGGCCTTTCTGAGTTACACAAACGTGTGCTGAACATGAAAAGTATTATGGAATAAATAGCGATATAACGTGCTTATGGAGTCAAATAACATTGAACTGTAAATGCTTGGTGATATATGATGGTTTTAAATTGTGAAATTTGTATTGTATTGTATTCTATTGTTTACCTTCACGTATTTTCTTTGTCACTTTTTGTGGAGTAAATAATTATAAATTGATTAATGACACAACAAACTAAAATGACGAAAAATGTAAAATGCTATGTTTCTCAGATCAAATGTTGGTCAAAACAAATTAGGAAAAAGATTTAAGCAGAATAATATCACTTAAAATTCTAATCAACTAAACTAGCAAAACACTCATCGACAACGAAATTAACCAGTTCAAATTATGACATCACTTCTATCATTCATTATAAATTAGTTGATTAGAATAATTCTGTTTTTTACTTAAACCAACGCACCGTGATTAATTATCAAATGTTCATTTCGAATGTAATAAATCAATGTATTTTTTATATCATTTGTTACCAAGCTGCTGAGATTTAACTTGAATAAAGATTTATAATTCACCCGTTTCAGGTATATATTATGCCTGCTCACTATTTCAAGTTAATTGGGATTAAAGAGATTCCAGAACGGTTATACTGTTTGACGTTGTTTGAAATCAGGACCACCATGTCCAGTGCATGTGAATGTGATTTTTCCCTACCAAGCTATCATACAATCGGAATTGAACAATTTCAGGTCATGACCTGTAATCATTTGGATGACTGAGATGCGAACCAATAATTTATTCTGTCACCAATCTGTTCCCAGCCAGATTTTTAGGAATAGGCCATGACTTATGGTCGAACCTTTTTATCGTTGGTGGCAGGGATTGGTATGACAAAGAAGTCCTGTTTTGGGGGTTGAACCATTCAGGCGATTCCAGAATAGTAAGTAGGCGATGTTGTATAAGACGATTAAACAACGATCGCAGTCCAAACCAAGACGATTCCAGAACTTAGGTGCAGCTGAAGATCTGCAAGATGCCCTCTCTCTCTCCGTTACCTCCTAGTAGGCTTGTCGTCGCAGCTGATCATGTGCCTATTGGTGAACTTTCATGGCACCAAGGGGAGCTAGGAAGACGAAAACATCACTACCCTCCATAGCAGGACATCTCTATTATATCAGTCCCTGCCATCAAAGCTATAAAGGTGCGCACAGAATCGACCGCAAGTCATCAGTATTCATAAAATTCTGGTTGTGAACTGATTAGTGAAATGATATAAATATATAGCTTTTGTACAAAAACTGATTGGTCAGTTTATGTGTCAGAAACCTGATTACAGTTTATGACCTGATGTTGGTCAACTCAGATTTGATGATATGTTTTGTGAGCAAGGTAAGTATTTATGACTTGGGGAATTCTAAACGTTGAATGAGATCAAATATAGGGCAATGACTGCAGAGGTAGTAATTGAATACTGCCTATATGTAATGCAGAGTATCAAATATAGGGCAATGACTGCAGAGGCAGTAATTGAATACTGCCTATATGTAATGCAGAGTATCAAATATAGGGCAATGACTGTAGAGGCAGTAATTGAATACTGCCTATATGTAATGCAGAGTATCAAATATAGGGCAATGACTGCAGAGGCAGTAATTGAATACTGCCTATATGTAATGCAGAGTGTCAAATATAGGGCAATGACTGCAGAGGCACTAATTGAATACTGCCTATATGTAATGCAGAATATCAAATATAGGGCAATGACTGCAGAGGTAGTAATTGAATATTGCCTATATGTAATGCAGAGTATCAAATATAGGGCAATGACTGCAGAGGCAGTAATTGAATACTGCCTATATGTAATGCAGAATATCAAATATAGGGCAATGACTGCAGAGGTAGTAATTGAATACTGCCTATATGTAATGCAGAGTATCAAATATAGGGCAATGACTGCAGAGGCAGTAATTGAATACTGCCTATATGTAATGCAGAATATCAAATATAGGGCAATGACTGCAGAGGTAGTAATTGAATACTGCCTATATGTAATGCAGAGTATCAAATATAGGGCAATGACTGCAGAGGCAGTAATTGAATACTGCCTATATGTAATGCAGAGTAGCACATCACCCATTATCACCCATTTTGGGCAGATCCGCGTGGGAAGGGATTGAGACGTTCTATGGGACAGTGGAGATCATTATGGTATCAGCAATGGACTGCAAATCTGCACCGAACGTCAGAGAGAAAGGCCGGTATGATTGTGTGGTCAAAACGCAGAAACAGCTTCACAAATGACCATGATGTGGTTGTATTTATGTAATTTGTCAATAGGAATAGGCTTTAAGATGTATAGAAGTAGAAAAGGTTAGAATCCTGTAGACGAGATCCACAACGTTCGCAGTCCTGGGCCAATACCAACAGTGGTTTCGATCGGCTGTGATCTCATCAGTTGGATGGGGACTGACTGCGTTATCCTACGCCTCGTTTATATTGGATTGGGTGGAGGTGCTGGTACCTGGAGGTGCTGGTCACCTTACCTGTAGCGCCTCCAGCATGGAGGTGTTTGTGGTTTCCATTGGTTACCTAGTGCAGGTGCTGCGGGGAAACCCCTATTTTCACGGTGCATACTCTGTTCTCTGGGTTTGAGAGCGATTGTGTGCGTCTTTGCATATTTTACGCGCTGTCTTTGGAGGTTTTTATGACTTTTTTCGGTCAATTTGAATCTAGTTTGATTCATTATTTAATGTTTTTTTTAAATCTTCCGACCCTCTCCCTTGAAGCCACTGGACTATTTCGTTTATTTCGTGCTTCATACAGCCCCGGCGTGAGGTAGGAATCTCCATTTTCAAAACAATTTTTTATTGCTCCCGTTTCTTTCTTTTGTGGGTTGTGGGATTGTTTGCAATAAAGATGTGCATAGGATGAATACCTAATTTTTTGTTTGGTTTTTGACCGTTTTTATCAATCAATTTTTGGGCACGGTTGTGTAACGTGATTATGATGGTTCAACCTGTTTGCTTAAAAAGACTCAAGCATGGAGACCTAGTTTTTCGAAGAAAAAAAATATTTAGATATTTTTTGGTTCCATGGAAAAAAATAGTTTTTTTCATTGGTTGTTATACCAGAGGTTCCTGTTCTTCGAGAAGTAAGTGTTCTTTTTGACCGGGGTGGAGTTATGTTACTCCGTCTGAATGTTTAACAGTTTAGTTAATATTTCAAAATATTCATCGGCAGGGTTTTCTGTATTCCATAGGGGCTAAGATATAGTTTTACACGAGATATTTAAACTTCAGGTCCAAGTTTGGTTCCCCAATGTAAATATATGGGCCAGAGATATCAGACGTGTAGTCATGAATTCAGGGCACAATTACAGTACTGTTGATTTAATCCGATAGTAAAATTATCTGAGAACAATCGAAAGTATTTTTGCTTTCGGATATAGTGACTAAATATGACAAAATATGACCAAAGGCCGTCGATTTTGCGTTCATGTTTATATGATTATGCAAACCAGTCATCCTTCAAATAGCCTCAAATAGTGCCAAAAAGAATCTTAGCAAAAGGAAAAGAAATACGACCTGCAAAGCAAGTGACCAAATTACAAAATTACAAAATATGCTGATAATAGTACTGAACGAACCAAGATGACAATATCAGCTAAAAGGAAGGTGGGCTATGAACATTATGAAGCATTTTGAGCATGATAATAATTTAGCTAAACCTTTGAAATATCTCGTCAATAGTTTATGCTATTGCGTCTTAGAGTCTGTACAATACAGCACACATATACGTTGCTTGTGCAATTAAGTATTTCAATTGCGTGTTTGATGGCGTTATCATTCTGTACATCATTCTAACTTAAGATGTAAAATTAACGAGTTTACATATTTAATCAAATTACTCTCAGCCCAATTACCATATTTACTTATTATCTTCCATAATTCATTGTAAACTAAATCGTGAAGTGAGGTATATGTTTCTGTGTTTAGAGTTTTCCTCACTTCCAACATTATATCAGTCACGTGCTACTTGTTGTAGACTATTCCTCGCTCAGTGATTCTTATATCGCATATGTCCTTGACACTCGAAGGTCACAGGTTTATAAGGACACCTACGTTACTTGTCATTTCCCGGAGAAAACATTTCTGGCTTTGAGGGGTAATACTTGAGTAAGGGTCTCGCATTTATGATCGAAAAGCTGAAAAGTGTAGAGTTGGGAGTGCGTTTACTGGTATTGTATTAGGACATAATTATTTATGATTGTAGTAGCCAGGTTGGGAAAGCTCTTGAACCAAGATAGTCGAAAATTGGTTAAATATCTCCAAACTTACAAGGGACTCAACCGTTAACATTTTGGGTCTCATATTCAGCTCATATGAGAAATGATAACATAAGATAACTGCTTAACACATGAGACGAATTGATGCAATATCTATGGAAACCTGTTTGTGAAATATGAAATCTACTTTATATCCTATTGATATGTAAAATTGAATATTTCTATGTTTACCTGCCTTGCATTTATACCAATTTAAAAAAATGGTCATTTCATCATTGTCTCATACAGATGAGATAGGATATCTTAAGATATTACATATGTTTTTATTTTTGATAATATATATGTATATGTATATCTCTTTTGCCTGACTGCCTATGTTGCTGACACTGTAAATCTTGCTAAGATTATTTCACTACACCATTAGTGTAGTTAATAGTCCTTATTATGCAGGATGATGTAATCTGTTACAAAAAAATAAGGGTTTATGTGAACTTCAATTCAAAATATCTAACATTATTTACGGAAAGGAGGCTATACATACTTTACCTGCTTTTACTTAGGTTGCATGTTCTGAACAGAATTGACCAATAACACAGTTGTATG
Source organism: Amphiduros pacificus (assembly GCA_949316495.1). Classification (NCBI taxonomy): domain Eukaryota; kingdom Metazoa; phylum Annelida; class Polychaeta; order Phyllodocida; family Hesionidae; genus Amphiduros; species Amphiduros pacificus. The sequence continues at coordinate 65,581,008 of OX439001.1, forward strand.
TCCTTTTTATAAATGAGACAAATGACCCTTCTTAGCTGCCCATATGGATAATTACAAAGTGTGACCGTTATGGAAAGTGATATTAACAGTTTCAATTTATGACCGTGTACATGTTATTGTGTTAACAAATATGAACACCTCATAGGAATACCTTGCCAGTCCCCCACACTCAGGAACTGTACATTTTCATGCTTTCCAAAATGAAAATCGTTTTTATTTTTGCATGAGATGTATTTTTAGTATGTATTCTCAGACCAAGGAGAAAATGTAATCTTATTTATAATGCTTTTAAGTTTTGTTACTAAACGTTTGCTGCACAACAATCATGTACTTTTTTAACCGGAAATAGCCCGGGTCATCTGGCTGTTGTCATGTGTCGCACCCTGAGAGAGGCGAGATATGGGTTAAACTGAGAGAGGCGATATATGGGTTAAACTGAGAGAGGCGAGATATGGGTTAAACTGAGAGAGGCGATATATGGGTTAAACTGAGAGAGCCGAGATATAGGTTAAACAGGGCAGTAACAGATCTGCTGAGCTGATCAATGGGAAAGAGCACATGTCAACGAATATGAATAAAATGCAACAAAACTGAGATAAATTCAATTCACTGATGGTATTGCTTGCATACTCCAAAGAGGACCATGAGGAACAGTGCTGAAACATCAAGATTCTATTTGACGTCCACCTCTGCACTCACTGCATCAAGAATTGCCAAGTTTCTGGTATACCACACATAACAATACGTTGACAAAATGTAAACAATGTCATTCCATTATTTGACAATAGAGCATATTTGTCCTTCATATAATTCACAGAACTTGTCAGACATTACATTAGATAGTCCATCGTCATAGGACGGTTAAGTTTACAAATCTTTGGCCAATTGGTGTCATCAGATTGGATAAAAACATCCTCAGGCATAGTTTTGGACATAATTTCTTCTTCACTTTTAATCATATGTTGACGCAATCCCTTCAGAATATCTTCCTGTAAGATATATCCACCTACACATAACAACTCACGACAGACCAACATCCTGATATAACCCTGTTTTTGATCGATAAGTAAATATTAATAAACATGTATAATGACCGCTACAAAAACAACCTTCTTCCTCTTTGTAAAAAATCTATAAAGAAATACTATAAATAAGCTAATGTGTATATGTGTGTATATATGTATATATGCATATATATTTTTATCTTTCGTGTTAAGTAGCCTATCTATATATCTTCTTTTTCATGACCCTGAGTTGTTGAATAAACATAAGCAACGTCGTAACACAAGGGGCCGGCTTTCCGAAGTCGTGCCTGGGATAGTTTCCCAGAGAGAGAAGTTATAACCACAGCACGTCACGGTCCGGGGAATCGCATACATAATAAACATGAAATAGGCGACCACGCAGAATATTCCTCATTAATTCAGATAGGAACCCAGGTGTTGGCAATAATAACAAAGATCACACTGCCTAAAGTTAACATTAAAAGCAATGTGGACACGGCAAAGAAGCGAGGATTCTCCCGAGGGTTCAGCGGTTGTGGATGTTCAGGTGGCAGATAGAAACAACCTTATCACACATGACAAAGAATCCATAGGTACTGATGATAGATATATTCAGCTGAGATCAGAACTGGACTGGACCAAGAGACTGATCTGTATCTTGCTGCCTCTGTCTACTCTTCTCAGTATTATTGGCATCAGCACTGTGGTGGTTTTCTTCTTGACTTGCTCTGAAGCTCAAAACTGGGGGAAAATCTCTGGGAAATCGCGGATGGAGCTCCAAGACTTTTGCTTGCCCTGCGATGAGCTCAGGAAGTATGCTCTTGATGATTTGCTAATGTATCAAAAGGTCACAAGAGAGACCCCTGGTGGGAAGAGTGCACATCATTGTTGTATTGACCACAGGAATACTTCTCAACTGCTGGAAATGATGACAGGGGTAACTGATTAATTCTTATATAATCAATGAGAATTGTTTGATTATTCTGAACATTTAATAGATTGTTCATATTCATGCTAAACACATAACATATAAAAGTGAATTTTACACTACTTGTATTTCATTGCGAAATCGTTGGTGGATGCCAAAGTGTTGCTGAAAGACATCAGTTGACTGACATCTTGGGTTTCAATGCTAAACTGGGACATTTATCTTTCAAGTTTTGAATGTTGCTTATATACTTCCTGGATTAAACATTTTTTAATGTTTTGGATTCTTATTTTATACATATTACATACGTAATGCATTGAAAATAGAGGTCATTCTCACACAAGAGTTTCTATCATTCATTTTAAATATGTTTGTAGGAGAAGCATGTAATATTGGATTAAATAGCAAACCGATATTATCAGCAATAAATATATCTCTTTCATAGAATTCTTTGATAACTGGATAACGGTTATTTTTGGTGATGACAATTTGTGTAAAAATCCCTTAGTTCTTTTTTGCTCATATATACTTCCTAGATGTGCATTTTAGATTTTGGTGACATAATTAGAAAACCATTTTGCGTCTATATACTTCCTGGATGTACATTTTGGTTTTGGTGACGTATTTCTAAAACGATAAAAAAGCAGACATGATAATATTAAGTGGAATTTAATGTGATGAATGAAATTTATTAAACATACCCAAATGGCATGCAAATTAATCCTAATTAATAAACGTACCAACTTCGACACCATGACGTATTATTCCCTTAAGAAAAAATATCAAACTTTTAAAGGAATGTTTTTAGTATGGAACCAGCGAAGGAGATTAGAACGTTGAATAGGGTAGAGGCACGAATGCATTCACATGTACATAAATGTATTGACTTAGCGGCAAAATCCTTTGTGATTGTGGTCGCTAACCCGTGAAAGCACTCAAAACATGGTGGCTAAAAAGCTTGTCTAAGATTGCCTCAAAATCGCTTATAAGCATGTAATGAGGAAATATAGCAATGAATATGTACATTATTGATTTCATAAGTGGAGGACGGGATATGTTGGGTTTGAATCTGCTCACTGCCAGCGGCTACTTTCAGTCAAGTTGAAGGCACGCGAAGGTCAACCTGATGAAACACATCAAAGGACCACTAAAACCAAATAACAACCCAAAGTGTCTGAGATTTATCTGATGCACTTTTATTCTTTTTTTAATTCAGTTTTTCAAACGAAATATTAACAGAGAAAAAGACAGTGGTAAATATACAAGATTTTAATTTGTTTAAATCTATAATGAATACCATAATTATAATTATGTTGCTTTAGCCAAAATCCTTTATGTTAACCCATTTGCAATGAATTACTAGCTATTTAGATCTGCCAAAGCAATAATTAAACATAATCAATAATTTACTCATTAAATCCCACAAGCACAACATAAGCTATTTATTTAATTTATGTGGTGATTAGTATGCTAATAACGTGATAAATCGCAAGGACGGGAAAAAAAATCAGTTTTCATCTTACTGTTAGCAAATTATTCTTTTAATGAATAAGTTACAGTGGTCCTGAGCCACAGGCACAGCTTATCAAGAACAAAACACCTCTCAGATCAAATAATATTTTACATTTACCAAAGTAAATGATATTGCAATAATGTGAAGCTTTTAAGTGTGTGCATGCCGATGGGCATATCGTGAAAGGATTACTGTGTAGATTGCATTTTCGAATACAAACATTCTTTGACATTTTTTTAGCAAAGAAACCATTTATCAATGCAAGATTTCTAACATATAAGTTGACATGCTGTGTGATTCAGGTACATTATGTCTGGCAAGGAGGCCAGTAGATAAGAAAATGTCTGCAAACTGCACAGTACCCGGATCAATGAATTGTGCTATTCCTATGCCCAGTAGAGGGCGCCCTGCAGCACACCTAACCTGGAACAGGGGAAGAAAGACCTCGCCAAAGAGCAACGGTAAGTTTGCTTGGGACTGAAACCTGTAAAGGAGTAGTCTCATCATATAATCTTATTGGTCATTGTGTATAGTAACTAGAAATGCTGGGTCTTATTAAACATTTACTTAAATTTAAATATGTATGATAACAACAATAGTACAAATACATGAGAAACAATTATACTGAAAGCTGATTGATTGTACAAGATTGCGTTTTTACATATTGCAGAAATCCACCCCCTCATGGCATGGGACCAAGATAGCAGTGTGGCATTCCGACATCAGTTGGAAATACGAGAAGGCAGTCTTGTCATTTCAGAGAAAGGGCGATATTATATCTACAGCCAAGTATTTTTCCGACAGGATACAGGTAGCCAAGATGTTGGCGTTCAGGAAAATGATAATCAAATCATATCCCATTCCATGTATCGATATAATCTGGATTACATCCCGAACAGTGGCAAAGAAAGACTTTTACAACACAGTCAAACAAAATGTTGGGCAAAAAACAAAGATTTTTTTGAGCACACAAGTTTTCTTGCTGGCATTTTTAACTTCCGGCGTGGAGATGAGATATATGTGACTGTGTCTGACACAAGCATTGTGCACAGTGATGCAAAGTCTACCTTTTTTGGGATTGTAAAAATGTAGATAATTATGAGGTCTAGAATTTATTATTTACAAATATGATAAACATATAATAGATTTCTTCAAACATCTATGTCCCGTCCGTCTTGATGTTTAATAATATCACGATTATGTTTCATGTCCACCCCTAATTCAAATATTTGTTCATTCTTTAACGATGAGTTATTGAACAGAACCCTTTGAGTTATATAACAGAACATGCATATCTTATTCATATATTTTATACAAACTAACTTAAAACAAATTCCCCATGTTATCTATTCAGTTTTAGCTGGAATGTAACATTTCCTCATATTTCTGTTATTCTAGTTAAATATATTTTACACCAGAAGAGAATCACTTTTGAGGACATCTGAGAAATTCTGGGAACTTGTAAAGACTTTGTTAAGATCACAGGAAGACCTGGCCAGGTTGCACAGATAGTCACGTAATAGAGAAGGACGTGTTGAGCACGTGGTGGTCTTGTTATGGTCGTGTGGGGGTCTGGGTCTCAGCAGTGTCATTTCTCAGCATGTGGTCATCTGACTATCGTTTTTTGCGATTTAACAAGATCATGGCAATCGTACCAATTCCTGTGCAGTCTTGGGGCTTAAACCTGAAACAAAATTGTTGTATTGTTGGTTTAAGTATTTATGTTTTCCCTTTACAAATTAATAGAATAGCACAAAGAATATATATATATATATATTTATATGGAGAATTTATATTGTATATATAAAGTAGGTTAGAAGAGGTGACAACATGAGCCGAGGGTCAGACCAGCTAATTTCCCTTGACCTTTAGTCACATGTCCCCATGGGGTCTCACCCAGGGGTTTTATAAGCGATGGCTGGGGCTTTGTCGCCATTCCAGCACAGACGCCGCAGAGTAAGTTTACAATAAGGTATGGTCACATGATCATTACGCAGTATAATCGTCGAGTGAAACAAGACGGTTATACAAGTAATGAACGAGTGGCCATACCTTATCTGTTTTAAAATATGGACTCACAAAGCACTGAAACTGATTTGATTACATATTCTGAAGTTCAATGTATTGATATCAGTGCATGATTGTATATTTCATGCCTATCACATGGTATAATCAATTTCAATTTCTCCAAATTTCTCTTTTAAACAGTGAACAGACAAAACCATTTATTTTATATCATACTTTGGAAAATAAGAAATGAATGAGCCTTGATACCACTTCTGACAATCCTGTACTGATTGGATTATAAAATAATCATCACAAGCAGTATCAAGACTAAAAATATCAAGACAGTATCAAGACTAAATATATATATATATATATATATATATATATATATATATATATATATATATATATATATATATATATATATATATATATATATATATATACATATACTTATCTGAACTGTCAGATAAGCTCAGCCTTTTTTGTAGACTGGCAATTCACAAGTCTTCAAAAACTAGTTTTGTGTTTATTGACTATCTTTAATCTGTGACCAAATCAAACAAGAATTACTATTATGAATTGCAATCATGATATCTCTGTTGCAAAGTTGTACTGAATTGTGTCACAGTCTTTCATTTAATATTATCATAGATTTTCTTCAGAAATTATAGAAATCTACATCTTTAATTGCTGGCCTCCAGGTTTGCATAATAGGCATGTCTCATTTCATGCCTGCAGTGAGTTTACAGAAGCTTATCGTGATATAATGTACAGCAATACTGATTTATGATTGGCTAGAGAAACTAGGCCATATTTTAAATCCTGATATTGCCTGATGGGTATTTGCATTGTGCACGTTTTTCACTGATTGTCATCTTCTATATAATAATACATTGCCGATTTGTTAACTTTATACTGCCAGTACATTAAATTTGATGTCGCAAGAATATCTAATAGAAAACAATGTGAATAGGCTCAACCATTTTTGAAAGTAGTCTGTAATATCTTTAAAATTCGACGTTTATTTACCGATTTTCATGATTAAATAACAAAAAGGCAGGAGCTATATTACAGTATCATGAATCAAATTCTATACCCGCTTATGAATGATATACCATTGTAATCACATTGATTATGAATATTTGTCAACCCTTGTGTTACAATACATGATGGAAATTTGACTAAAAATATTTCAAAAGTCACATTGGCATAGATTATGTTGTATCTTGTATTAGCTCCTTACAAGAGCTACTTATCGATTAATGTCATGTAAATAGAAACGTGAAGTGTTAAATCTCGAGTGTACATATAAAAAACATTCTAGCTTCCTGGAAATCTGTTTATGAGAGTTAATCTTGTAGTAGAGACTTCCTGAATGTATAAAAACGTGCCTAGTGTAACTGAAATAAAAAAAGATTGTAAGATAAAGTACCCATTGTTTAATGTCATACATGTAAGACGATAAAAAAGCTAAACAAGACGAAAAGATTCCCCAAATTACAATGATAACTCTGCACTTAAGAAGTGTTAAGTGCTATCTATGTTTCGATTTGATTTGATTCGATTTGATATGTTGGCCGCTCCACTTTTGTCTCGTGGGCACTCAGAGCCTATGCAGCGTGGCTACCCAGCTACACTAATACACTGCTTCTCGAAGACAGGTCACGTGGTGTTCTGACATGGTTAGAATCTGGTATTTGTTCAGGACGTGGGTATTTTTGACGGGATTTTCAATATAAAAGCTTGTGGTCCATTTCATGATGTTTTTATCATGATCAATATTTCATTTTGAGACGTATATTTCTTTGATTTTTTTGGTCCTGTTTCGACGTGGGTAAAACAAGATTTTCATTATCTGAAATTTTGGTCAAGGTCCTGAGTTTGTAGTGCGATGATCTCAATTTCATACTCTGATTTGAAGTTTTGCTTACATTCTGAGCATATGTTCATATTTCTATCATGCTTGAAAAACTCAGAATCTGAGATATTAAGTTCATATTCTCATTCCGAGCTGAGTGGGACTAAAGCTCTTCAATTTTGCGCATTTTGGTTTTCGTCGATGGCGACATTATTCTACATAAGATAGACAGTTGATAAGATTTATGCTTTGTCGTGGTATACTTGTCACTCAACACTTGACATTATATTATCTTATAAAGCGATATGTTATATTCTTACAAGACTGACAAGTCAGGATCACACACGCTCAAACTCATCCAATATCTCTCCCTTTCTTTAACATTACAAAATAAACTCCAGACTTACATACCAACAATGCAAATTGTGAGGTTAAGACAAACATGAGGTGGCACAGACCATCATTTTTAATAATTACATGGAAATTGTTATCATATTTTTAAAGGATTCACTTGTAACCAATATTACAATTTATAATCAAAATCATATCAATATTGAAAAACAACATAATATGTCTTCTATAATTTTGTTAATAGGGCAGTATGCTGAGGTTGGTACCAGTGCATTCCTAAAACATTATGATCAGAGGATATGAGTGTTTCAATTTAAAAAAAAATCTAAATGCCATTTTTATAAAAGCATCTTAACCATATCATGCTTTTGTGATAAAATGACTTTCTTGAAATCATATATATCTTAACAACGCCAAAATAGACCACAGGTTCATTTCTTGAAAATCATGTCAGTAAGATGTGGTTATACAATTATTAATCTCTGAGATTACAACAAGATAACAAAATGGTTTTCAAATCGATTTTCTGCTAGGTTTGAATCCAGTACTTCGTTGAACATATTGAATAAACATGGCTAAAAACCATATTGATATGTAATGCGAATACCCTGGTCCAGAAATCAAAACAACATTGACGAGTCCTACCAATCAACAGAATTAAAATACTCAATCTATTGTCTGGGATTTTTCTCAGAATTATTCAGAACTGACGTCATGCACTGGTAAATCTAAACAAAAGAGGCCAAGTATTGGCAGAAAACAGATAATACTGTTCCAAAGGTTCTATTTATGATAAAAAATAACAACATGAGTAAAAAGGAGTTACAAGTTGAAGAAATGGTAAAACACGATAAGCCGATATGAAAAACACAATGTTACCTGTAAAATACCTTTTAGAAAAAATGGAAAAGTCTATGAAAATTAATACTACCTCACTGAAAAACTGGTGTAATGCAGCGTGCAGTGTGCTCAGGTTGTGGTGTAACAATACATTGTCATACTTTGCAAATATTATGAGCAAATGAGCAACAGATTGCACAAACAATAATGTAAAGTATCTTGCGTCTAATATTATTAGGATATCCCACCACACAATAACAGATTTTTTCTCATTTCTCTTGAAACAAAAATATCAAATTCATGAAAGTGATATTGCATGATAGTAAAAGGTAAGATTTACAGATTTTAAAAATTGTTTGGTTTCTTATTATTGTATGGATCATATCCTTTGAATTATGGGCTTGTTTTGGGGCTTTTCTTCATTTTCAACTTAATTTGAATTATTTTATGAGACCTGCTCATAGCAGATATAGTGTTGGACGTCTAACTATATAGATCGACAGGACGCCTGTGAGTTTTGCCTATTTTATATGTTTGGTTATAAAGTTGTTTAAATCACACTTTACTTACTTTACTTTACTTATAACTACCTATTTCATGTTTCCCCTAAGAAAATCAATAATTTGTTGTGAAAACAAATTGAGACGCTTTTTTAAAAACTGCTAGATACAATGGAAATTGGATTAATATTTTTATTGAAAATTTCTGCTATATGATTTTTTTATTTAACTAATTATATATTTTAATATTTTCTTCGCTTGTTGAAATCTACTTTATTTCTCTCTTTTAATCACTGAATTTGATGAGTGATGATAATATCCACCAGGCGACAGAAATCTTTATTGTGTCAAGTAATTGACCACCAGATGGTGTGCGTGCATACCCTTCAGTTTAGTATCCATATTTTCCTTTCGAAGTTTCGGCCCAATGTACCTGTACATATTGTTTGATTTTGAAATTTTATATTCCTATAATATGACTATATAAATATCAATAAAATCCAAATGAGATCTTTTCAAATATTTGTATATATGACAGAAAATGAATAAAGATTATTGCCATTCTTAAACTTGAATCTTCATTTGTGTTTACATGAAATCAACAGAGACCTGTTTTTAACAAATTGATCGATAGCAAACCAATATTTAATGCATGGAATGGAACCAATAATAACAGCTTGTTTTATGAATGAGTTATGAAATTAAATCTATTCAAATATCTCTATACACTATATTTATAAAAAGAAATCCCGCTATTCATTAATAGGATGAAAAATATATAATAATAGTTATATATTTTATATTCATGAAAAATATAAATTTATTTAATATTTAATGGTACAAATGACATTCGATACGTTTTTGATCTTATCATTTTTTCTTTATTACTTGTTTACAGATACGTCCAGATTCAACATAAAATTCACACCAAACTTCACAATGTAGCAAAATAAATATTATCAAATGGTGAATAAATTATTGTTTTACTGCCTCACCCGAATGAAAGGATTATTAATGTCAATGTTATCAGTTTTAAATTTTGTTTAGCAGTTCACATATGTAGAATGAGTTGTGAGTGAGGTCAGGTCTGAGCTGTACATCGGTTAATATAGTGGATGAACAGCTGACGGAGAAACATGCACGATCCATGTGTAGGAAAATAAATTTGTAACTGCTAATATCTCCACCGAGTAAGCTATTTAATCTGATATCAATCCTAATTAATTTGACCGACACTACAGACTATTTTTTACTAAACTAGGTTTTTTTCAGACAGTTGATATATTCATAAACGGGCATGATTAACAACAGAATATTGTCCTTAAAACTTATTTTCTGGATGAATGACAACCTTTTTTACGATTTGTAACACGTCTCCATAATTAACTCATGATCGGCGTATTGGATGAATTTACCTTTGTTTCAACTATATTTTTAATATCACATTTTAAATGATAAAACCAACATTTCAAAATGCTTAATTTATATATCAATGATTCAAAATTAGAGTTTTTCCAAATATGAACGAAATATTAAAACCCAAAGTTTGAGTTTCTTAATACTTTGTAAATTTTGTGTCACAAGAAAATAGAACTTGACTTTAAATGCAGATCGACAAATGAATCAAATATATGCTATTCAGGTTTAAGGCAAGAACTCATGTTCTTGTCTATATCTCATATTTATCCACTGCAAATAGATGGGTTTTGTAATCAACATTATCTTAAAAGCAAAGTAATGAAAACATGGTAATAATTGCAGACCTATGACTATGTTGTATTTGACTCATTGAAGTTCTCATTGAAGTTTATTTACATAATGTGATCAATTTTATATTACTACATGCAGTGAAACTAGGCCACCTATAAAGCAAGCACTATATGAAATACATGTAATTCTCTCCCAACTGCGGGAACAGTCATCAGTTTCAAGATTTTCACAGAAGGTTGCAGTCTCTGTCACCAGGGGTCCCTCCTGTCTGTGTTTCAAGGTCCCCATGACCCAAATCTAAAATGTCGTCTGCTCCATGACAGTCATCATGTTCATTTCAGAGAAATGAACACATGATTTGTTGAAGAATTGGCTTGAGAGTGATTAATTTTTATTTCATAATTGACAAATTTTATGACATTTGTACACAACTATATTTAAACAAACATTTTATTCATTTCAAAATTATGTAAATATGAAAAGTGTCTTTAAAAAAGATAAAAGGAAAATAGTTTGGCAGACGGGTGATCTGTGAAATTAGTTCGGCAGAGGGGTGGTCTGCAAAAGAATATCTCATAGGTGCAGAACACTCTCTTGAGGCACCAAGTATGAGATAAAGTCCATTACGTGTTAGGCCCTTGAGATATTTTGATGCAATATTTGAATAGTCGCCATGCCAGCGTGCTCGGCACAGCATGCCCCTTCAGCGCAAAGTAACACGCCTTCCCACCTATAAAGTCATACGAAATCAGAGCCAGCCTTTTCCACCCAATCCAAGCTCTTTTCTTGCTAATCCATACATTCCTGTCCAATCCGGATTAAGTTGATAAACCTTTCTGGACAATCGTGACTTTGCCATTTAATATTATCATGATTAATGGCAATTTATTCAATAATTCTTTCTGTGCTAAAAATAAAAATATTTTGTAAAATAAAACCTGTTTTTACTGCGCTATAATCTTTGACAAATGTTTTTGACCGGATTGGTCTGGAAAAGAACATCAAGGACACGCATTGAATTGGAATGATCGGAGCTGACAAGTATAGTGAACGGAAGGGCCAGAAATGTACGGATTTAGTTGGAAAAGTCCGGAACACTCCCCTTTTCTGTACGAAAAAGACGAAAGGTTGGGAAGGTGTGAATAAAGCGCTTGACTTTGCAGTTTGATATGTCTATCTTGTTCACTGCGTCTGTACTGATACATCGTTACACCAGGGCTGCGAACGTACTGACTTAACATCACGTCCAGAACAGAGAGAAGTGCAAGCAAGCTGAAGTTGATGTTTTTAGATAACTGTAAATTTTGTTTTGTTTTGTTTTTCCTCACACAATCGTTTTTTATCAAATCAATGTATACTGCATGTTATGTACGTATGAATAAAGATATTATATATATATATATGACATTTAGCCGCGAAATCAGTGAAAACACTGTTGGGGCCGTGGATGCACAATAATGACTATTGTTAATAATGATTATTAACAATTTTAACGTCAGACGTTATGCAACACACTATTTAACGTTTTGTCAAATATTTAACCCACTCCAGACGTAGTTCTGATGTAGTTCTGGCGCAGTTCTAGTGCCACATGGACAACACACGTCATACATGTGTCAGCTCATTTGTCAACATTAAAATGTTGGTGATAATGACTGCTACATCAAGTTATCGCTCACGACAATACATATTACAATTATGAGAAATTTTACTGAGAGATTGTGTAGAATTAACTCGAAGCGCCACAAGCAAGCTTTGCTTGGTGTATGCGCTATAGAAATGCTTGATTATTATTATTAATTCAAATATGACGAAATATAACTTAGCAGTGTACAATCCAAAAATATAACTCAGCAGTGTACAATCCAAAAGTATAGCATATATATGAGGGTATCCCTGATGCGTTTCACCCTGAAGAGAACATACCTGATTTTGAGGTGAAGGTGGAGGTCAGGAACCGGCGCGGAGGATTAAAAAATTAAGCGGCGTGTGTAGTTTCAAATAATTTATGATTATATTAGCCAAACTGTGAAACCAAGATGGTTCAACATTGGTTGAACAAGCCTTATAATTTTTTAAAGTGCATAACACGTTATGTCATTCAAGACCACATCCACATCGATGATAAATGTTCTCATACCAAAGAAATAGAATTAATTATATAGAATTAATTAATTAATTAATTAAATAGAATTAATTATATATATATATATATATATATATATATATATATATATATATATATATATATATATATATATATATATATATATATATATATATATATAAAATTGAAAAAGTACTAATGTCTCATTGCAATATAATGGTCTTGTGGCCCATTAATATAAATGTCTCGGACAAGGCAATGTGCTAAGCCAATCATGTTATGTTCATTAGTCTGGAAATAACACAGACATAATAATATCATTAGCCTTATAACAAGACATATCCATTGACACATGACATTTGGTGTCCAAGAAAAACTGTACAGTTAAAAAATAGGCGTGGCCGCACTGTAAGAAGTAACTGTAGAACATAGCTAACTTGCTGTAACAGAAACTTCTACTGTACATAAAATAACAGTATTAGTTTGCTATCACAGGACAAAGACGTGCACTCTACAACAAGAAAACTTTGCGATAATGTTAAACATACAGCAAAAAATGATAGTATATCTATCCAAAAAATGTTATCAAATATATCACAGTTGTCATTTAAAAATACTTTGTGATCGTTTTTGTGTGAGGCCAATCCTTCTCTACTTACCATTTCCAAGATAACTTAAAACCTTGCAAATTAAAGAAAAATAGGACCTGTACGATTTACAACATAAACTGTAGTGAACAAATGTCAGGAGAAGCTGCCTCTGGGATTAACAAATGTTGCCGGGAACTGTGCCGTCTACAGCTTTCAATGTTAATTCACAGCAACAACTATTGACAGTGCAGGTATGAAGATTTATGCAATGCTAATTTGTAATGGGAAGGTTTCTCTCAGGTAGATATTAATGCATGCATAGATTTGTAAAATGTGTTTATATTCCCAGATGATTGTGCAACTGTAGCAAACCAAGGCACAGTGAGTATTTGATAACACACAATATCATATTATGGATAATCAAATTCCAAAGTGAACTGATATTTTAAAAAATCTCCAATATGATTATCCTGAAATCTGATTACCCTAAAAAATCTTATAGCAAATGATGTCATGCCGTGAGAGGGGGAAACTTTCTGTCATTCTACCTGTCATTCAAACTCAATCTTCTTCACTTACATTTTAGCTATTCATGTACTGTTGCTAAGAGATGAATTCTGTCTTTGTTCCTTGTGGCTCAGCTTTCTTCACATTATTAATGATTTAAATTGGAATTCAATGGTTAACAATGAGCGGTCTCTCACATGCATATATATAGATCCCAGGCGCATCCAGCATGTGGTTTTCACAATCTTAGATTACCCTCTGTTTGGGAACTCTAAAGAAGAAGGACATGGCGGTGACTTGGTGCTGACGAAGCTTATATATATAAAGCAAGAGGCAGTCATCTACAAAAACAAAACCAAAAAGCAAAAGTTGGCACAGCTTTCGGCCGTAAGCCACGTCACTTGTATTTGTGTATTTCTTATACTTTCATAAAAAAATGTAATTCAATCAAACGCTATTTTTGTTCCATTGATATTCACTGATTCTGGTAAAAAAACACGAAAATAGCATTGAATAAAAATTATAACGATGTATGTGTTTCTATTGTATTCTTTGACGGTTTATCTTTCACAGGAAATAATTATTTTTTATATCTTGAAATATAGAGAAATGGTAATTGGTGCAGACAGATAAGGCCATTTGTGGTCATTGTTTAGTATGTCAGACATAAATACATAAAAGCCATATTTACATTTAATTTCATTTCACGTAATGTAATACTAAGTTTTCTCATATTGTAATGCATAATGTAGTCCATGACTGTCTATCTGCTATTAATATATTTAGGTCCAGGTTTATATCTAAAAACGCCAGTGTAACCCTATACTAACCGATTTTACTTATTTACACATTTCCGTCTGACATGACATAGAACCTATCAAATATGGAATAATGTTCGACTGCACAATGCATACCAGAGTCATCACCATGCCATTTCAATAAAAGCATATGATGATATGATTTCCCACTTTGAAAATATTCATCTCAGTATTGTATCAATGCGGTGTTAAGAAAATCATTTAGCTATTAATCTGTCAGGTTTGTCGCGGTGGCATATAATCTCAGACAAAGGATATTCAGTGATACCTTCTTTATCCTCCCCAAATGACTCATAATGTAGAATAAGATATGGACACATATCTATGCCTTCTGAGAACATATCTGACATTATGTATGGATCAAAATAGTTTTAATGAGACGCCCATCTCTCCTTTCCTGCAGTTGCGATAAAGGTGTATTCTGCAATTCTTACTCTCATTGCAACTTTATATAATTCATAACTAGGAAAGTTCTGCAAGAGTCATTGGATACTATCAGGTTATGTACATTTGATATTTATAATTATCGGTGGATACATCAACACTTCTGAATAGTGTCCGACAGAATACTGCTTTGATTCTGTGATAAATGGGGAGTGACAATGCTTTCCAGTTCAATTTGGCAACGCCGGGGAGAACATATTTTTCTCATTTCTCATGGAACACAAAGTTTATTTTCATGAAAGAAATATTATAAATAAGGTTTGTAGTTTCCAAAAATACATTACCATATTTGCAGTATTAGCATCATACCCTTTAAATTTTAGGTCATACCTAACTATTTGGTTATTTAATTTGAAACTTTAAATTGATAGACATATAGTACAAGACTTGTCATGCCCTTATTTTAAACACAAAACAATACTATATATGGACACATGGCTCAGATATATTTTCATCTCTTCAGAGCGAAAATAATTACCTAATTGGTGTCCCTTTTGCATCCGTTGATTTAATTCAACTCTCCTGTCCTGGTATTTTAAAGGTATCACTTTTCTAAATGTGCATATACTGTTTAGTTTATCAATGTTTTAATGGCTGTCATGTGTCTACCCATGCACATACCTTTCACTTGTTTAACGTGGTTACCTATATTTCAATTTTATGACCACGAAATATAGAACAAGAATTATGTCTGTTAAAATTGAAAAAGAAAAGTGGAAAGAGTTAGTTTCTTGGTATAAAAATCATCACGTTAATGCAATCTACATGAACTCTCGGGCCAAACGCGAGTAATTTCATATTCAGGTAATCAAGTAACACCTTTATAGAACGTGATCTCGACATTGTCGTGTGGGCTGGGTGTGTCTAACTATCCAGGAATATATGATTGTATGGAACGCAATAAACAACAATAAAGATAATATCACTTAGTGTGCTTTAATCTCACTCTAAAATATTACTAGGAAATAATGTTCATCGCATATATCTGTTATTAGTCTACATACTACTCTGTGATAATTTTTAAATTATTGTTTACATTACAGACATTGACATACAGGCTACTCTCTTGCCCTCAGGTTACTGATTTCACCTATGTGAGTAGCGCTTGTATATCTGGACACAGCTATCACTCCATTCATGTTATCTAGTTCAGGATTATTTCAAGCATTCCACTAATGGATAGTTCGTGTATGTTATGCACATTGCCAATGCCTTTACAACGCCACCTACTCCGTATATCGCCCCACGCCATTACACTTATCAATGAAACCGATATATGTGTATTGTAGATCTTTGACTAAAGTTACATCATACTAATAATTTATTGATATCGATTAAACGAGAGTGTGCTGTCGGGGTTATGTTGACATTTTATATGCACTGTCCGGACAATATACAGATGTAACAGTAGGAAGCATGCCGTGTGAGCGGTTATGACAGGAATATTTATTCAGTTGATGCTGTGGCCAGTCAGTGCCGTGTGAGTGGTTATGACAGGAATATTTATTCAGTTGATGGTGCAGCGAGTCAGTGCCGTGTGAGCGGTTATGACAGGAATATTTATTCAGTTGATGTTGCAGCGAGTCAGTGCCGTGTGAGCGGTTATGACAGGAATATTTATTCAGTTGATGCTGTGGTGAGTCACTGCCGTGTGAGTGGTTATGACAGGAATATTTATTCAGTTGATGTTGCAGCGAGCATGGCGTGTGAGCGGTTATGACAGGAATATTTATTCAGTTGATGTTGCAGCGAGTCACTGCCGTGTGAGCGGTTATGACAGGAATATTTATTCAGTTGATGTTGCAGCGAGTCAGTGCCGTGTGAGCGGTTATGACAGGAATATTTATTCAGTTGATGTTGCAGCGAGCATGCCGTATGAGCGGTTATGACAGGAATATTTATTCAGTTGATGCTGTGGCGAGTCACTGCCGTGTGAGCAGTTATGACAGGAATATTTATTCAGTTGATGCTGTGGCAAGTCACTGCTGTGTGAGCGGTTATGACAGGAATATTTATTCAGTTGATGTTGCAGCGAGTCACTGCCGTGTGAGCGGTTATGACAGGAATATTTATTCAGTTGATGCTGTGGCCAGTCAGTGCCGTGTGAGCGGTTATGACAGGAATATTTATTCAGTTGATGCTGTGGCCAGTCAGTGCCGTGTGAGCGGTTATGACAGGAATATTTATTCAGTTGATGCTGTGGCCAGTCAGTGCCGTGTGAGCGGTTATGACAGGAATATTTATTCAGTTGATGTTGCAGCGAGTCAGTGCCGTGTGAGCGGTTATGACAGGAATATTTATTCAGTTGATGCTGTGGCCAGTCAGTGCCGTGTGAGCGGTTATGACAGGAATATTTATTCAGTTGATGTTGCAGCGAGCATGGCATGTGAGGGGTTATGACAGGAATATTTATTCAGTTGATGTTGCAGCGAGCATGGCATGTGAGGGGTTATGACAGGAATATTTATTCAGTTGATGCTGTGGCGGTTCACTGCCGTGTGAGCGGTTATGACAGAAATATTTATTCAGTTGATGTTGCAGCGAGCATGGCATGTGAGGGGTTATGACAGGAATATTTATTCAGTTGATGTTGTGGCGAGTCACTGCCGTGTGAGCGGTTATGACAGGAATATTTATTCAGTTGATGTTGCAGCGAGTCACTGCCGTGTGAGCGGTTATGACAGGAATATTTATTCAGTTGATGTTGCAGCGAGCATGCCGTGTGAGCGGTTATGACAGGAATATTTATTCAGTTGATGCTGTGGTGAGTCACTGCCGTGTGAGCGGTTATGACAGGAATATTTATTCAGTTGATGTTGCAGCGAGCATGGCGTGTGAGCGGTTATGACAGGAATATTTATAAAGTTGATGTTGCAGCGAGTCACTGCCGTATGAGCGGTTATGACAGGAATATTTATTCAGTTGATGCTGTGGCGAGTCACTGCCGTGTGAGCGGTTATGACAGGAATATTTATTCAGTTGATGCTGTGGTGAGTCACTGCCATGTGAGCGGTTATGACAGGAATATTTATTCAGTTGATGTTGCAGCGAGCACGGCATGTGAGCCGTTATGACAGGAATATTTATTCAGTTGATGTTGTAGCGAGTCACTGCCGTATGAGCGGTTATGACAGGAATATTTATTCAGTTGATGCTGTGGCGGTTCACTGCCGTGTGAGCGGTTATGACAGGAATATTTATTCAGTTGATGCTGTGGCGGTTCACTGCCGTGTGAGCGGTTATGACAGGAATATTTTTTCAGTTGATGTTGTAGCGAGTCACTGCCGTATGAGCGGTTATGACAGGAATATTTATTCAGTTGATGCTGTGGCGGTTCACTGCCGTGTGAGCGGTTATGACAGGAATATTTATTCAGTTGATGTTGCAGCGAGCATGGCGTGTGAGCGGTTATGACAGGAATATTTATTCAGTTGATGCTGTGGCGGTTCACTGCCGTGTGAGCGGTTATGACAGGAATATTTATTCAGTTGATGTTGCAGCGAGCACGGCATGTGAGCCGTTATGACAGGAATATTTATTCAGTTGATGTTGTAGCGAGTCACTGCCGTATGAGCGGTTATGACAGGAATATTTATTCAGTTGATGCTGTGGCGGTTCACTGCCGTGTGAGCGGTTATGACAGGAATATTTATTCAGTTGATGTTGTAGCGAGTCACTGCCGTATGAGCGGTTATGACAGGAATATTTATTCAGTTGATGCTGTGGCGGTTCACTGCCGTGTGAGCGGTTATGACAGGAATATTTATTCAGTTGATGTTGCAGCGAGCATGGCGTGTGAGCGGTTATGACAGGAATATTTATTCAGTTGATGCTGTGGCGGTTCACTGCCGTGTGAGCGGTTATGACAGGAATATTTATTCAGTTGATGTTGTAGCGAGTCACTGCCGTATGAGCGGTTATGACAGGAATATTTATTCAGTTGATGCTGTGGCGGTTCACTGCCGTGTGAGCGGTTATGACAGGAATATTTATTCAGTTGATGTTGCAGCGAGCATGGCGTGTGAGCGGTTATGACAGGAATATTTATTCAGTTGATGCTGTGGCGGTTCACTGCCGTGTGAGCGGTTATGACAGGAATATTTATTCAGTTGATGTTGTAGCGAGTCACTGCCGTATGAGCGGTTATGACAGGAATATTTATTCAGTTGATGCTGTGGCGGTTCACTGCCGTGTGAGCGGTTATGACAGGAATATTTATTCAGTTGATGTTGCAGCGAGTCACTGCCGTGTGAGCGGTTATGACAGGAATATTTATTCAGTTGATGTTGCAGCGAGTCACTGCCGTGTGAGCGGTTATGACAGGAATATTTATTCAGTTGATGTTGCAGCAAGTCACTGCCTTGATCAGAGTAGATGCACAAAGTTTGGACTCAAGGAATTTGGACTCAAGGATGATTCTTAAGCTACCTTAACCACAATATGATTTTGAACTCAATAGGCAACATTGTCAAACTAATTATGATGCATAAAATAATTGAAGGTAATAAAAATCCATCTTTTTTCATTTTTTTCTGTTTACCATTTTCATGAGAAAAAAAAACACTTTGTGTTATAAATCATTGCAATTGATGGATCCAATTCACCTGTATTGTGTAGGTAATAATATATCTTATCTGAGAAGATGATATATCTTATAATTAATTAGAAATCTATATTAAATAAGTTTAATTGGTGTATTTATGTTGTGATCAAACTTCTATTAAGTCTAAAGATTTCTTTCATACTGCGTAAACTTTATTACAACTTTAAAAATACATATTAAAATACATTGAACAAGTTGATATATCAGATTCAATCTGTGGTAAGGCGCCTCCTTACTTACAGGACCGACTCCATTAAAGCAAGGTGAAAGAGGTCAAACGACGGAGCCCATCGAACTGTTCCTAAAACCTGACTGAAGATGGTAGGGCACAGGGCTTTCTCCTCCATCAGTCCCAGACTGTGTGATGGATAATGATGTTTCCTGTGTTTATATTCAGCTAGTTGTTGACACCTTCGTTTTCTTTGCTGTGTGATTGATGATGATGTTTACCTGTGTTTATGTTCAGCTAGTTGTTGACACCTATGTTATCTTTGCTGTATGATTGATGATGATGTTTACCTGTGTTTATATTCAGCTAGTTGTTGACACCTATGTTATCTCTGCTGTATGATTGATGATGGTGTTTACCTGTGTTTATATTCAGCTAGTTGTTGACACCTATGTTATCTTTGCTGTATGATTGATGATGATGTTTACCTTTGTTTATATTCAGCTAGTTGTTGACACCTATGTTATCTTTGCTGTATGATTGATGATGATGTTTACCTGTGTTTATATTCAGCTAGTTGGGGACACCTATGTTATCTCTGCTGTATGATTGATGATGGTGTTTACCTGTGTTTATATTCAGCTAGTTGTTGACACCTTCGTAATCTTTGCTGTATGATTGATGATGATGTTTACCTGTGTTTATATTCAGCTATTTGTTGACACCTTCGTTATATTTGCTGTATGATTGATGATGATGTTTACCTGTGTTTATGTTCAGCTAGTTGTTGACACCTATGTTATCTTTGCTGTATGATTGATGATGATGTTTACCTGTGTTTATATTCAGCTAGTTGTTGACACCTATGTTATCTCTGCTGTATGATTGATGATGATGTTTACCTGTGTTTATATTCAGCTAGTTGTTGACACCTATGTTATCTTTGCTGTATGATTGATGATGATGTTTACCTTTGTTTATATTCAGCTAGTTGTTGACACCTATGTTATCTTTGCTGTATGATTGATGATGATGTTTACCTGTGTTTATATTCAGCTAGTTGGGGACACCTATGTTATCTCTGCTGTATGATTGATGATGGTGTTTACCTGTGTTTATATTCAGCTAGTTGTTGACACCTTCGTTATCTTTGCTGTATGATTGATGATGATGTTTACCTGTGTTTATATTCAGCTAGTTGTTGACACCTTCGTTATATTTGCTGTATGATTGATGATGATGTTTACCTGTGTTTATGTTCAGCTAGTTGTTGACACCTATGTTATCTTTGCTGTATGATTGATAATGATGTTTACCTGTGTTTATATTCAGCTAGTTGGGGACACCTATGTTATCTCTGCTGTATGATTGATGATGGTGTTTACCTTTGTTTATATTCAGCTAGTTGTTGACACCTATGTTATCTTTGCTGTATGATTGATGATGATGTTTACCTTTGTTTATATTCAGCTAGTTGTTGACACCTATGTTATCTTTGCTGTATGATTGATGATGATGTTTACCTGTGTTTATATTCAGCTAGTTGGGGACACCTATGTTATCTCTGCTGTATGATTGATGATGGTGTTTACCTGTGTTTATATTCAGCTAGTTGTTGACACCTTCGTTATCTTTGCTGTATGATTGATGATGATGTTTACCTGTGTTTATATTCAGCTAGTTGTTGACACCTTCGTTATATTTGCTGTATGATTGATGATGATGTTTACCTGTGTTTATGTTCAGCTAGTTGTTGACACCTATGTTATCTTTGCTGTATGATTGATAATGATGTTTACCTGTGTTTATATTCAGCTAGTTGGGGACACCTATGTTATCTTTGCTGTATGATTGATGATGGTGTTTACCTTTGTTTATATTCAGCTAGTTGTTGACACCTTCGTTATCGTTGCTGTATGATTTATGATGATGTTTACCTGTACTTTATGTTCGACTAGATGTGAACACAAAATAATTAGTCACTGTTCATAAAACATTCATACTCTAATTCATTTATTTTATTGGGGTTCTGCAATGCTGTTAAACCATGATGAATCATTCAAGGGGGGGGGGGGACGAGGAAAAATAAATCACCATATATGTATTCCTATGAGAGGCCAATCTCTATTTGTTCATTAGCAATACATATCATTTTTCCATATTTGTGTTCTTAATATTTGTTGAATTGTCTCTTCAATGGCTTACTCCTCCACACCAACATCAATTAACTACAGTCTATCCATTATTGAAACCCTAAATCTAATTAAACATGATTGTACAAGTTTCCTGACTTGACGTGTTATATTGACGTTAAATATTTCATTGTATTGTAGCACAAACAGGTCCAAGTGATAATTAGATAAGATTGATGCCGCTATGATAAACAACCTCCTAACATACCGATTAAATAGTGATTTAATATTTCAGTAGCAATCAATGTTCAGGACCAGTATTAAGAACGCCGACACAACGATGATTAATGCAAAAAGAGACAAACCTGATGAAACAAAACGAACACAACGATTTAACAATGTCAATTATATTTTATTACAGATGGCATTACACATGCGTGCAAAAATATCCTTAGTCCATATATATATATATATATATATATATATATATATATTTATATATATATATATATATATATATATATATATATATATATATATATATATATATATATATATATATATATATATATATATATATATATATATATATATATATATATATATATATATATATATATATATATATACGATATGAATTAATACCAGGTGTGGAGACCTAATTACATACCATTTACCTGGAGTTGATACACCGGGTTTAAACCTGCAAATGTTTCCAGTTGATTTACGATTAATTATTAAAACATAAAAATTTCTGCTTCTCATTCTTTGTTTCTACCAAAATGTCTGGCAAAGAGCTGAATTATTTTGCTATGCCACATTCTAGCAGTTCATAATACACATCAAAACATTGTTCTGTACATGCTGCGGGTTATTTCTCCCAAATGGTCAGGTGGGTTTGTTGCTTCTAAAGCAACAATCGCCCTCCCGGCAACCAGAATCAAGTCATTAATTCTCCATGGCCGCAGCGATCATCCATCTCCCACACAGGGTCAGTGAACTGTCTGACTCCAGTCTCGGCTTCATTACATGGGAGATTTTATATGTGAGCAGCTTCCATATCAAGTAATGATGTGTTTTTAATCTCAACATGTATTCAGGTAAAATGAATGTGGGGCTTTGTATTCTAACTTCCTCCTTGTCCTGGATAAGTTATTTCCAGACTCCATATACAGACAGACATCTGTTATTTAAACATTGTGCTGTGCAATACAATACTGCAATTACCATGTTTTCAAAGTACGTAAATGAAATGAAATATAAATAGGATTTAATTTTAAAATTCGTGGTGAGAGATATTGGAAATATAATAAATAATTTGGAACATTAGCTTCGTGACAATACGTTCAATTTCTGCCATAATAATTACATTCATTTCTGTGAGATTTTTATTATGACAACCAATTCGCCCCTCTGGTGGTTTTATGTAACCTTGTGACTTAGCCAATTAAGATATGTTTTGTGGCCTCATAAAATGCACAAAAGAAAACGGTGTCTAGGAAGTATTAGCTTACAAAGGGGAGGACGTCTTACAGTTCCTATTGGGTTTATTCTTATTTTAATGTAATATTGTGTTCCAACTTATCAAGAGCATATTTTTTAATGTTTCAATGTCACAGATGGCTTGAAATGTCCGGAAACAGAAGAAGGTCGGCATAGATGAATCAATTCCTGTTTATATTGTGTTCATGTGCATTTGACCATGAAATCATGTTAAGCAAAATCACATTTTGACAATAATTGAACTTGCAGTTAACCCAATCAATACAAAGCCAGCCATGCAGTTTGATCAAACATGATGTTGACCTCTCTGTACCACTTCCCCTGTACAATTACAGACAATTCATTGTTTGATTTTAACATGCAACCACTAAAATTACATAATGTACTTCATGTTTAGATATTCAAATTTAGAAACCTAGATAAAACGCTCAAAATAGGTAATTTATTTTTTCGGGTTATATTTTGGGAATATTACTTTGCCTGATGAAAAGAGCCAGTGTTGTAAGGAGTTGGTGTTGTGTATCAGATAGTTAGGAACCAGTGGAAATTTAAAGTGTCTTCTATCCAGTTATTAGCCTTGTATTAATGATATAGTTTTCGCATAACAGTGAGGAGGTATCCCATGGGACCTGTATAATTGGATTTCCTAAGCTAATTGTAATAATCATGGTATTTGTTGTTGATCTTATAAACGTACACGCCTCTTAATGTTATTATAGATTACATATATATATATATATATATATATATATATATATATATATATATATATATATATATATATATATATATATATCTTTATATATACATCACAGATTGCTGTATATGATTTTCATACCCTCATCACATTGGGCAATATAAATAATGTATACAAGTGGGTAATCCTTTTCAAGTGAATATATGGTGCATTAGGTTCAATAGTGTTGACACAATACATTTAATAGTGGCCATTTTAGTCAACTACAATTATATTGATCAGTAATATCTATAAATAGGTATACATTTTAGGTATGTTCTAATTATACTTATATTGACCATGTTAAACTTGTATAATGACAAACATTCTACTTCCGCGAAACGCCAGATGTTATTTTACACAACATGCAAAAAGAATAACTTACTTTTTAATAACCGTGAAATTATATTGTGATACGTCTTTTCGGTTTTGACTTTTTATAAATCAGTTTAGAAACAGATATAAATATTGTTTTATGATGCCGGTACCTGAAGGTGTTTCAGCGTTGGTGATGCATGAATGACCCGCCCTCGGATATGTTGCCTTATTTATGGGAGTGACGTGCAATGTGTAAGGCCCGGAAGTGTATATCAGTATTTCCGGTTTGTCTCATATCTGATCGTCCGGTGCAGTGATTGCTTTAAATATTGCCCCCGTTTGATTCATTCTTAACTGTCCTATATTGGCAAGTACATGTACATACCGGTTACTTTAGTAAATCCAATGGGTAATACTGTTTGTCAAATTAATTAAATAATTAGTTAAATACATATATTTTGTTATAAATAGTACACACATTTCCTACTGATTATTGGCATCACAAATGGACCGCATCCTTAATAGTCTTGACCCCGGCAAAGGTCACTGTGGAGACTGGTCTTGCCGGAGCCAATGAGATGGTGACATCTTTGACCTCTGTTGGGATGGATGAGGAGGAGGAGGAGGGGCTGATGCGGAATGTTGCGGGAGCTGCAACAGGCTTAGTACATCCGTTAGTTACAACCACACTGTCCCTGCGTGAGATGTCTGAAGAATTAGCAAGCGACATTTTCCTTTCTCTTAAGGTTTCTCTAATACTGGTTGTGGTGCTTACTCTCTCTATCCTGGTGCTGAAATCTCTCCCGCACAACATCGTTCTAAGTTCTTGTTTAATTGAGGTACTTCTGAACACATAGACTAGGGGGTTGAGGGCACAGCCGGTGAGGGCCACCCAGATGGAGGCTGTCTCTAGCCACCACGCCCCGCTCTGCCCGAGACTTGCCTCGAGCACGATGAGGATAAAAAAGGGCAACCAACACAGCGTGAATGTTGACATGACCAACAGGGAAGTCTTGGCCGCCTTGTAGTCATCTTTATGGAGTGCACTGAGTAAACTTCTCGTGGTTCCACTACTGTGCCGCCTGTAGACGGCGTGGATGAGGGAGGTAGAGCTGGACCTCCTACGGGTAGCTGGTAGAGGCTGGTGGATTAACCCCGATAATCCGCCCTCTCCCCCTTCACCCACCGTCACACTGTTCCTCCGTGCCAGAGCTGTGGTCTTCTGGGCTTCTCTGAACACAGTCACGTATATCCACAACATGACCATATAGGGTATCACAAAACACGTGAGTACCACAAAGAAAGAGTACAGTCGGTCTGAATAGTGCGATGACCTCCATAACACAGTACACAGGCCCTTGTCCATCTGGTAGACGATTGAGTTCCACCCAAACACTGGAGGAATGGCAACCGCTAGAGAGGCCACCCACAGGGCGACGATGAATGCCCAGGTCTTCCTGCATGTCATATGAAGGTCGTAGTGCAACGGCTTCATAATAGCATAATATCTGTCTATTGCTATCAGTAATAATGTAAATATACATGTCACAAACAGAAGTGTGGTGACAACCCCAGTGATCTGGCACCACACCTGACCCAGGGACCAGTCAACCGTTATGCTGGAGGCAATCACAAAGGGCATTACCACAATTGTCATAAGAAAATTGCACACGGCAAGGTTTAACACGAATCTATTGGATGTGGTTAATAAAGATGGCTTGCGGAAAAACACCATAAATACCATAGAGTTGGAGATGAAGCTGGAGAGAAATATCAGAATGAGACATGACACTTGTAAGCCGATTCGGACCGCGTTATTAGCAGTGTTGCCGTTCTGGATACAATGTCTTTGGTAGAAGTCTGTGGCTGATTGTTCCTCTGATAATAGCGAGAAATTGGAGGGAGAGCTGATGTTGTCCCAGGCGGGAACGGAGTGCGGATGAGACGGCCAGCCCACACTAGCCGGGGCAGACGAGGTATTAAAGGCAAGCGAGGCGGCCCTCTGGGCAAACAAGCCCCGGGCTTCCGCACATAATGTCTCATATCTATTCTCCATTGTGAAACTGTACGTCTCAATTTCCTCTTTATAGCATTCACTTATATGGCAATATCTACCATAATGTGCGTACCCAAGCTCTCTGATGTTATTTTTTCATCTGTCATGGTCTCACTGCAATGTCGGTAGGTTTCCTCCTGCATTTCTGGGATTGTAACGGCTTAGCATAGCCATTCGATTACAGTCAAACTGATGGAACAAGTGGGTTATAATTCAGTGCATGTTCATTGACATCCGCTCACCGTGTTTGTAGCCTTGCTCAGTGCATATGGCGGTGACCTCATACACCAGCTGCTCCCTATACAGACGGCCGGTTCGATGGAGATGTCACAAGGTACATGTTTAGGCTGGCTGTATACTCTCGCCTGTACAAAGGCCCGTTTGTTCTGCTTGACAAGAGAAGAGAGTGTGCAGCATCTCTGCCCGGCGTGCTGATGACTGCATGCTCCTCACAGCTGGCGATGTATCTGACGGGCGGGCGGTGTGTATACCTGGCGGTGAGAGACAGCCGTGTTAACCCAGCCCAGGCCGCTACCCCGAACTGATTGCCGTCAGCACTGATATGTCGGATAATCCTGCTCCTAACAAAAGCCTGATGAGCGTTTTTGGTGTGTTAAATAGTCAATGTTGTGTGCGCTGGGAGCAGGCCATGTGTAGTTGTGTTCTGCCTCGTTCAGTTGCTTCCATTTCCTCTTTCTGTGTGTATGAATAATTATAAGTACCTCCCGGCCCCTAGAAATGCACAGCGCTGTGTGCCGCTATATGCGCTGCATTCATTCCTGCTTGCTTCTGCATCAGTGAATGCTGCCTCCCTCCTCCTCCTTGCTGCAGCCCATACACTGCACGCTGCCACAGACAGACAGACAGAGGAGCCGGCCGCCTGCCAGCCTATCCAAACCGGCTACTTTCCCTAGCAAGTTTCTACACCAGTGCCCATGCAATCCAAACTGACCAAACAGACATCTAT
The DNA here is from genome assembly GCA_949316495.1 of Amphiduros pacificus. Classification (NCBI taxonomy): domain Eukaryota; kingdom Metazoa; phylum Annelida; class Polychaeta; order Phyllodocida; family Hesionidae; genus Amphiduros; species Amphiduros pacificus. Next base: position 65,608,672 of record OX439001.1, read on the forward strand.
GGCCTAACTGCAAGGAACACAAACATGAGATGAGAATGTGTAAACAGACCCCCCAATCACCCTATCTCATCTACTCAGATCTCGCCACGTCTGTTGTCACAAAGTCACACATTGCCTTATCATTGATTTGACATTTTTCAGCACTAGACTGTCCAAACGCTTATCACTTACATAATTCTTGTTTATGTTTTTACAGGCTGATAGGAACCTTAATTAGGCACTTATATTAGTTACAACCCAGTGTTTATTCACTGTAATATCATATTAGAATAGTTCAAAGTATTATCTCTCATACTTACATATCTTTTCTCCGACTCACCTTAATTCCTTACAGCTGATCATTATCTAGAGTACATTTTTAACATGAATAATAGGATACGATATCGCCATCTAATCACAGAGTTCACGTGGGTAACTATTGCCGCGTTTGCCAATAAGGAAGTCGACACCGGTATTAAGTAAGCCAGCCTAGATGGTCTTGCTACCAGATATGCTGGACCAACCATTGAAATATTTTGTTCATTTGTTCACTGCATGCAGGAGGAGGCTAGCGGGAGTCGGTTGCTATACAATATGCACCCTGAGGTGACTCGCACATCCAGTCTGCTTCCTGTGTATTAAATAGAATACTGAGACGAATGACCTAGTTTAGAACCAGTGCTTCATAGTTCTCTACAAGCTCAGAGAAAGTTAGATTCAGAAATAGTGTTCATTCACGTTAAATCTTATAAACATCGATATGAAGACAATATTTTGTCTATTCTAACATATTTGGAGAACATTTTTATTCACTACTTACTAAATTGTATGGCAATCAAGACTAATTAGCCGATGTTTAAATGCCAAAATTAGGAGTGTTTTTCATACCAATGCTCTTAGATGTAAACAGATTTGTAGGTCATTGGTCAATCAGATTTCAGTCAGTAACTCTTAAATTATAGAGTTTTAAAAATATCATACGTAAACTATACAGGTCTACGTTTTATTCGATACATGTCTATAATTGTAAAGGTTTGTGTTGTATGTTATTTTCAGTTCAATATGGCACATATATATATAAAAAAAACCAGGTTCATGCCATATATTGCACGTCTTGGAGTCGTCTATATTTGTACCGAGGTCATACCCTGCCACCTATATTTAACCCACTGCATAGCGGATGAATTAGTATTTTCAGTGGCTGCTTCTATTTCGAGACAGCCAATTCTAAGTGGAGCCCAAAGGAAGTCATTAAGAACCAGGCACATCTATTTAGGAGAAGAGTTCATTGTTGGAGAATGACACCTGTCTGCAGAGTTTGGCCACACCTCAGTAATCTATAGTCCTCATCACGCACTCAGGTCGGGACCTATCCTGTGATGTCAGTAACCACCCGCAAAATGATATACATATATATGCCAACTTGTATCACTCCAAGCACTTCCAAACTGAGAGGATCCAGGTTAGGATAATTGTAACAAGATACATTTTTTGCTCTGGATACATAATAGTCATTATTGCACCATTAGTGCTTATAACACTGCAAACCTCTCAGGTGACAATCATAAAAAAAATATTTTACAATTAAAAGAATGCCTCGGGTTTTAAATCATTCTGGTTGATTCTATTTATGACATACATAACTATAAGTGTGCTATTATAAAACAAGTTGAAATGCGTGATAAGGTAACCTCAATATTAAGTTGAAATAAACCACATTTATTTTTCCCAATATGGATTTATCTTTGATTTCATCTGTAGAAAAGGCTATCTATTTCATCTGTAGAAAAGGCTATCTATTTCATCTGTAGAAAAGGCTATCTATTTAATATATAGAAAGTGCTATCTTTTTCATCCATAGAAAATGTAACACATAAAAGCGTGAAATAATAGTATAACAAGTAATACATTAATTGATCAGCGTGTTTACCTGGCATATGAGACGATAATACAAAATGATCTTCTTAATATGCTACAAATGGCATGGGAATTAACATAGGCGGTAATTGAGCATAAAACTGAAATACAAACTGAAATGTTTATTCATCATTCACATTAAGTTAAAACCTTTATAGAGCACGATATAATTTCTTTTTTAGGAATTTCTTTGAGCTTGACCTATTCAAAAGACATGATAACCAACCCGCCATTTTCTGGATTTGCAAATAAACGAATGGTTATATTTTTATAGTATCTCTTCGTGTATAATCCCTGGGACCTTGAATGACTGTGGATTTTATGAAATGAAATATAATATTGAAAATATTATAATGACTGCTATCAAAATGGTTTATTAGAATTCACCCCGTTTTCATGTTTTCCACACGTAATATTCCAGCATGAGTTCAGATTTATCATGCATCTTAAATCTGTGTGCTACCGTATAACTCTTATTATTGGACGACCTATGACCAGCCATGACCAAACAATTATGAATCTGAATAAGATGTTGATAGGGATCAATGTATTCGGTTTCCCAAATAATCTATGTTGTTTGAAAGCCTTTTGTTTTGACAAAATGAGTTAGTGTGTTGATTTGCTACTCTTGCTCTCTTAAAAGATTGTCATTCTGGGCCTCTCTACGTCACACACATGAAAGAAAATGCTAGAGTTGCTTATCGCAAGTTGAGAGGTTGCATATTCTGTTGAGCAGTGATGGCATGACCACGGCCCCTGTGGTGAGCTTGGAGGTCAAGTGCCATATATTATGTAAATGGCAATGAAGACATCATGGTTTCTTTCTTCTCTTGATTCGCTGGAAGATTGTTGTTTTTGCCTTTCTGTGTCATTCAATAGCATAGACATTACAGAAAATTATGATATTGTTTAGATCTGCTAGGAGGGTCATTGTAGGGGTTGACATTGATGGCATGACCATGATCTTCGTGATGAGCCGGTGGTCAAAAGCCATGAATTATGGCAGTGGAAATGAAGACTTCCCCTTTTGCGCTAGATGATAGACTGATTGGGTTTTTAGGTCTAATGACTCAATGTCCTTATAATTCTCTTTTCACTACCCCTTAGTGGCATCTTTCTGGTTGTAACAATTCTCAGAATGCTCAAGAGCAAAATACAGCATTGGTGATTGTAATAACAATCTTGATATTCCAGGCCCGAGTCCAAGGCCATACTCCCAGCCCATCCAGACTGCATTTTTCTCCCAGCCTATCCAGACTTTGTTTTACTCCCAGCCCATCCAGACTGTATTTTACTCCCAGCCTATCCAGACTGTATTTGCTCCCAACCTATTCAGCCTGTATTTTACTCCCAGCCTATCCAGACTGTATTTACTCCCAACCTATTCAGTCTGTATTTTACTCCCAGCCTATCCAGTCTGTATTTTACTCCCAGCCTATCCAGACTGTATTTACTCCCAACCTATTCAGTCTGTATTTTACTCCCAGCCTATCCAGACTGTATTTACTCCCAACCCACCCAGACTGTATTTTACTACCAGCCCACCCAGACTGTATTTTACTACCAGCCTATTCAGTCTGTATTTTACTCCCAATCTATTCAGTCTGTATTTTACCCCCAGCCTATCCAGACTTTATTTTACTCCCAGCCTATCCAAACTTTATTTTACTCCCAGCCTATCCAGACTTTAATTTACTCCCAGCCCATCCATACTGCATTTTACTCCCAGCCCATCCAGACTGTATTTTACTCCCAGCCCATGCCGACTATATTTTACTCCCAGCCTATCCAGACTTTAATTTACTACCAGCCCATCCAGATTGCATTTAACTCCCAGCCTATCCAGACTACTCCCAGCCCATGCAGACCATATTTTACTTCCAGCCTATCCAGACTGCATTTTACTCTCAGCCCATTCAGACTATATTTTACTCCCAGCCTATCCAGACTTTAATCTACTCCCAGCCTATTCAGACTGCATTTTGCTCCCAGCCTATCCAGACTTTAATCTACTCCCAGCCTATTCAGACTGTATTTTACTCCCAGCCTATTCAGACTGTATTATGCTCCCAGCCCACCCAGACTGTATTTTACTCCCAGCCTATCCAGACTGTATTTTACGCCCAGCCTATCCAGACTTTATTTTACTCCCAGCCTATCCAGACTGCATTTTACTCCCAGCCTATCCAGACTTTAATCTACTCCCAGCCTATTCAGACTATATTTTACTTCCAGCCTATCCAGACTGTATTTTACTCTCAGCCCATCCAGACTATATTTTACTCCCAGCCTATCCAGACTTTAATCTGCTCCCAGCCTATTCAGACTGTATTTTACTCCCAGCCCACCCAGACTGTTTTTTACTCCCAGCCTATCCAGACAGTATTTTACTCCCAGCCTATCCAGACTGTATTTTACTCCCAGCCCACCCAGACTGTATTTTACTCCCAGCCCATCCAGACTGTACTTTACTCCCAGCCTATCCAGACTGTATTTTACTCCCAGCCTATTCAGACAGTATTATCCTTGTCGGTAAGGAAAGATCACATGACTTGATAAATTATCTTATTGCCTTGTCACATATGATGTCAGTTGGCTGGTCTGAACGGCATCGTGTCAAATCAATATATTCCCACGGCCAAAGAAAAAGCAACGAGGACAAATTGATACAGATGAGTTTTGTCACAAAATGATGACAAGGAAATTACCATGAAATGTCAAAAAGAAAAGCAAGTTCCTTTTGCTATGGCATAATTCATATACCACTATATTCAACGTGTGCCAATAGCGTGTGATGGTTGGACGCAAAATATATACGTAGGTTACAGATGTAAAATATAAATGGGATTTCTTTAAGCTGGTCTTCACTAATAATATCAGAATGTTATTCTCAGAAAATTATTCATTTCTGTACGAAATTCAAAAGGTTTCCAAGGAAACATGTCTGCACAACTACGATCGAGAGTTACAGAACTGAACATGGGCAGATCTTTCTCTGCCAATGAGTGGCATTTACTAATTATTTTCCTGATGTAAATAATAACACAGATCTCTCTGAAAATGATTAAAAAGAACCATGTAAATTCAATTTGCAATGTTTTAAGTCATTTACAATGCATACATATGTTGTATTTCGATTAATATATCACATTGAAATACTCAGTTCGAAAATAATTATTAATGAATTTTCAATTGTTTGTTTGTTTAGGGTTTTACATCACTTTCAACATTATTTCAGTCATTTCGTGATGAGAACTACTTGTAGCAAATATAGTGCTCGCCTCACTGAATTGTCATGTGTGTATATATATATATATCATATATATATATATTTATTGGGTAAAATTTATATCTTGCCCATTTGATGACTCACCAAGGTTTGCACACGACTGAGAGCTGCTACTACATTATATTTATTTATCGAAATTGAGTCTGACATCGATATGTGCATTACATATATCAGCATTTGGATGTGACCAAACATGACCAAATTATTATGACATTCAAACCAATTCCAGAAAAAAACCTTAAACTTATGTATAAATGGATGAATTGTGTTAAAGTATGCGATGTACATTCAAATAATGGATGCAGAAGAGACAAAAAAAACAACAACAAAATCCCAGAAAATAATGTAAGATCTTATATCATATTGAATTGTTGATTGAATCTAGATGTAATTCAATCAGTGCAATACAGCCAATCCACCAGTACTCTATCCTTCAGTAATATTAAATAGGCTATTTTAGATATCAACTGTATCAAATGTCTTTCCTCAAACACCAATATATTGATGTACTTCCACGCCATTTAACATCGTGGTCCTGGCTGGCAAGGCAGTCTGACAGCAACACCATTCAGGCCGATGCTCACCCTTAACCTATTGCAATCTCATGGACGACCACGCATCTAATCCCAATCCAAACATGTCATAATATCAGGTCCTTAAGTGTATATGTGGATATAAGGGCCTGCTCTCAAGCAGTGCAGACGTGCAGTGCAGACGTGCCTAGCCTGAGCTCCTGATTAACACCTTCAAATCTTTGTTTAAGTTGAAGACAACACCATCGTTGGATAAGTATATATAAACGTATATATACCAGGTGCGTATAACATTGAATTAAATATACAAAGCAAAAGTCTAATAGTATTTCTCCACTGAATATAATATTTCTTGGTAAGAAATATTGAGTGAACAGTGAAAACAAATTTGAAACATAAGACCCACATCATTTGACAGGTTAATCCGGGGTGTCAGTGCACAAAGCTTGGCCTGCCAGACAATAGCTCTACCTCAAACAGTTCTGGCCCAAGTGAGCAAATTAACAGTGGCACTAAGAACCCCTATAGTTGGTGGCAACTTAATCACAAAATTATAGAAGCTAATATATATAAGATAGAACTCTAAATTGGTATTTCTCGTGTGGGGAATACTATCTATCTTATTTTTTGAAGACACACAATTGTTGAGAACATATCTTGAATTTATTCTAAGGCTAATATTATTTGTATAAGACGGAGCTCTAAATTAGTATTTCTCGTGCGGGAGGTACTATCTGTCTTACTACACTGATAATTTTGTTCTTGAAACATATATAAGATAGAACTCTAAATTGGTATTTCTCGTGTGGGGAATACTATCTATCTTATTTTTTCGAAGACACACAATTCTAAGGCTAATATTATTTGTATAAGACGGAGCTCTAAATTAGTATTTCTCGTGCGGGAGGTACTATCTGTCTTACTACACTGATAATTTTGTTCTTGATACATATATAAGCTAGAACTCTAAATTGGTATTTCTCGTGCGGGGAATACTATCTATCTTATTTTTTCGAAGACACACAATTCTAAGGCTAATATTATTTGTATAAGACGGAGCTCTAAATTAGTATTTCTCGTGCGGGAGGTACTATCTGTCTTACTACACTGATAATTTTGTTCTTGATAAATATATAAGATAGAACTCTAAATTGGTATTTCTCGTGCGGGGAATACTATCTATCTTATTTTTTTGAAGACACAATTCTAAGGCTAATATTATTTGTATAAGACGGAGCTCTAAATTAGTATTTCTCGTGCGGGAGGTACTATCTGTCTTACTACACTGATAATTTTGTTCTTGATACATATATAAGATAGAACTCTAAATTGGTATTTCTCGTGCGGGGAATACTATCTATCTTATTTTTGTGAAGACACACAATTGTAGAGAACATATCTTGAATTTATTCTAAGGCTAATATTATTTGTATAAGACGGAGCTCTAAATTAGTATTTCTCGTGCGGGAGGTACTATCTGTCTTATTACACTAATACTGGACTCAGACAGAAATCTCCTGTTTGAAAACAGATTACAAGGTTAAATATAGAACTTTATAGAAAGTACAGAATTCTTTCCATTGTATACTTCTTACAGACTTTTGATGGCATCAAATGAATTTATTGAATCGCTTCATGAAAAATTAATTTTCGGAAGAAATTCTAACATAAAGTACAAAAATATGCAACAATTAGATAGTAAAGCAATTCCCTGTCAAAACTATGAGAAGAATGGGGAGTGCAGGTTTGGGGATAGATGCAAATTTTTGCATTCATTGAAGAGGCAAAAATTTAACAAATGACGGGGTCAGGGGGACATAAGGTTTCAGAAGAGAAATATGTATAATGAAAGAATCTTGTATAACCAAAATTTAAATCATGTAGATAATGATAATGCTTATAGGTATGAATATGGTAGTGTGAATTACTGGACCACGATTGGCAGCTCTAAAAATATCTCTGTGCCATTAAAAAATATAATACCTAGCGATAATGTGAAACTTTTAAAAAATGATTGCATCTTAGATTACAGCATGAATGAAAATGTTTTTATAAATGAGAAAAACTCTATGAATGGAGATGTTTTTATGATGCAGGACGATTTTAAAGAAAATTGCATGAAAATAAATTTAAACAAACGTGAAAAAGATTTTAATAATGTCATTTTTTCACATGAAAAGATCAATACCTTATGTCCCCGTAGTCAATGCATAAATCAATGTCAAAACAAAGTTTTTTATCTTTTCAGTAATAATAATACCTTATGTCTTTGTAGCCAATGCAAAAATCAATGTCAAAACAAAGTTTTTTATCTTTTAAGTAATAAAGATAGCCAAGAATATGAAACAGCAAATAAACATGTAGAATTTTTAAAGCCCACATATGCTGAGGTATTGAAGATTCCAAACAATCAAGAAGTCAATCTATACAATAATATCCGAAAACGCAAGTGTAAAGAATTTAATGGAAGCACATCATCTTTAAATAAAATGGTGAGAATCAATGATCATATTAAATACATGGCCAGGGGTGAAGGGCTTCCCCAACTGGACACTCTTAATGATAAGCATCTTAATGGTAGCTCTAACATACGAAACATAAGAAAAAACTTGAACCAATCAAATGCCTTATCTGGGTCACGTGGTCTAAATAACCACACCCACCACAGGATGGTCCGTAAGAGTAGAACAGGTTTTACTACGCCATTAAACGAAATATCGCTCTCAAATCGATTTGAATATCTTTCTGACAGTAACAAAATTGCAACCCATAATTTCAGGCAAAAGGAACATAGTCCTTATATTATTAATCACCGCACTAAGTCTCGAAGCGATCGGACGTTAGCTCCGCCCTCCGTTAATCTGATTGGCCGTCATGGGGGGCAATCTGCTGGGGGTGAAAGAGGTTCCCTCCATAATGACGTCATAGGGTCAATGGCCGGTTTCCCGGTTGAAAGTTGCCTTAATGCTCAGGAGAATACAAATAAAATTAACTTTAATAGAAACTTAACTAATAACAAAATGAATAGACATGTAAAACATAACCTTAAAAAAAATACACACATTATAATGAACAAAGATCTAGCTATTGCAACAGCCAATGTTCAAAGTCTTGGAAATAAGACAGAACTGATAAATTTATATATTAATGAAAATAATGTTGACTTATTCTTTATAACTGAAACTTGGATTAATGAAATGAATGAACAAATCATTAGAGGTGAAATTAAAGGTAACAACTATGATATTGAACATGTACCACGTGTCCTAAGGTCTGGCGGGGGTCTGGCGATTATCTATAGACCTGAAATAGACATAAAGAAAATTAATCACACACATAAATTATCGACAATGGAAATGATGGAAATAAATATTAAAACTAAAAATAAGATATGCACTATTATTACAATATACAGACCTGAGCCTTCTGATAAGAACAAATATACTTACACAGAATTTTTCGAAGAATTCAGTGAACTACTGTCTTATTATAGCACATATACACATGAAGTTATATTGGTGGGCGACTATAACTTTCACATGAATAGACCCGAGAGGCCTAATGTAATAAAATTCAATGAAGTCCTAGATCTATATAATTTACATAATCATGTGACAGAACCAACGCATATTATGGGAAATACGCTCGACCTATTAATAACAGGCATACATAGTAATGTAATTAAGGAACATATAGTTGATGAAAAAATATCAGATCACAATATCCTAAGACTTACCTTAAATCTGCAGACTAAAGTCAATAACAAAAAAACTGTATCATATAGAAATTACAAAAAAAATGAATATCGATGAATTTAAAAGAGACATTGAGGAAATGTTCAACGATAGTCAATCATATCAAGATGCAGATCTAAATAAATTACTTGATAAATATAACAAATTGACAATGGTACTTGACAAACATGCTCCTAATGTGGAGAAAACCATAAATATTAGGAAACCGGCACCATGGTTATCTGATGATGTAAGGATTGAAAAAAGAAAGAAAAGAAGACTTGAAAGGAAACATGATAAAACTGGCCTCTCCTCAGATAAGATACAATTTAAAATACAGAGGAACAAATATAATAATATCATTAAGAATTCGAAAAACGATTATTATTCGGGAATAATAAATTCAAATAAATCAGATCCGAAAAAATTATTTAAAATATTAAATAAATTACTACATACTAAAGAGGACACCCCTTTCCCTAGTCATAATGATAAAAAGGAGTTAGCCTCAGAATTTAATAATTTTTTTCTTGAAAAAATTTCGAATCTTAGAGAGTCCATGGACCAAATTGATAAAAATAATCAACAAATAAATGAGGAAGTCAGATTTGATACACAGTTGATAAAATTCACATTGTTAAGTGATTCTGAAGTCAAAACAATAATTAAAGAATCTGCAAAGAAGTCATGTGAGCTGGATCCAATCCCTACATGGCTTCTAAATGAATGCATGGGGAATTTACTGCCATTAATAAAGGCCATCATAAATAAGTCAATCTCATTAGGAGACATGCCTGATGAACTGAAGATGGCCATCATTAGACCCTTAATTAAGAAATTGGGCCTGGAATTGATAAAGAAGAATTATAGACCAGTCTCGAACCTGGCCTACTTATCAAAATTAATAGAAAGAGCAGTAGCTAAACAGTTTGTGGGACATCTAGTTAGAAATGATATTCAAGGCCTATTTCAATCAGCCTATAAGGAGTTCCATAGTACTGAAACTGCATTACTCAAAGTGCAGAATGACATCTTAATGGATATTGATGATGGTAAAACGGTAATGCTGGTACTACTTGATCTATCAGCGGCTTTTGACACTATTGATCATGAAATATTGCTTAATAGACTGGAAAAAAGATGTGGTATCACAGGGACTGCCCTTAAATGGTTTAGATCATACTTGTCTAATAGAAAACAATGTGTTGTAATAGATGGTGAAAGATCTGATAATATTAAGATTAAATATGGTGTCCCACAAGGCTCAGTTTTGGGACCTTTATTATTTACGGCATATATGGAGCCTTTATCAGATATAATTGGTAACTATGGTCTCAAGCATCACATCTATGCTGACGATACACAACTCTACATCACCATTGATCCTAAGTCTAAAGAAACTAGAGTTAAGTCCTGCAAGGAGATTGAAACTTGTATTATAGAGGTTAAACAATTTTTAATAGAGAATAAAATGAAGATAAATGATGGAAAGACAGAAATGCTTTTATGTGGTAAAAGCTGTGAATTCAGAAAGAAAAATGTACCTGAAGATATTCTAGTAGGGGAAACTAGAATCCCTAGATCAAATTCTGTTAAGGATCTAGGGGTTATTCTAGATCAAGAACTATCTATGAAATCACAAATCAGAAAAATGTGTAAAAACGGTTTCTTCCATGTAAAAAATTTATCAAGAGTAAGAAATTGTTTAGATGAGGGAACAGCCAACACCCTTGCTCATGCATTTGTCACTTCTACCCTTGACTATGGAAATGCCCTTCTAGCGGGTCTTCCTGAGTGTGAATTAGCCAAATTACAAAAATTACAGAACGCTGCGGCGAGGGTAGTTGGGAAGCTCAAAAAGAGAGATCATATCACGCAAAAACTTAAGGAACTTCACTGGTTACCAGTAAAAGCTAGGATTGATTTCAAAATATCTCTATTAACATGGAAGGTGCAAAATGGCTTTGCCCCAAAATATTTGTCTGATTTATTAGAATATAAACAGTTGGGTATGGGACTGCGATCTAATGATAAAAATGAATACGTAGTACCTAAGACTAATATGAAATCTTATGGAGATAGGGCTTTCATGGCGTATGCGCCAAGGAACTGGAATGTGCTGCCCCTTGAAGTGAAAAAGTGTAAAACTGTTGAAACTTTCAAGAAGAAACTTAAAACATTTCTATTTAGAAAACACTATCTTAATGAAGCGCTTCGAGCAGACTTGGTCTGATATAGCGCTATATAAATCGTTATTATTATATTATTATTATTATTATGTGTCCCTTACTGAACACGAAGTTCATAACGTCTGCAGTAATGACCTTTCAAGACACTTAGTGCTACATATGATCTGCTGTTTATCTTAATGTCATATGCACACATCTATATGCTTAGATCTATACTTGGAATGCCCAGATTGATATTTAGTATGTCTCGATCTGTATACAGTATGCCTAAATCTGTATACCCAGATTAATATTTAGCATGCCTAGATCAATATCTAATAGATATACTAGATCACAATCTAGCACTTATATATATATCCAATATGCCGAGAAATATCTAGTACGCCTAGAGCAATATCCAGCATCCTTAGATCTATATCTGGTATACTTAGATCGATATCCAGCATGCCTAGATCTATATCTAGTTTACCTAGATCGATATCCAGCATGCCTAGATCTATATCTAGTATACCTAGATCAATATCCAGCATGCCTAGATCAATATCTAGTATACTTAGATCGATATCCAGAATGCCTAGATCTATATCTAGTTTACCTAGATCGATATCCACCATGTCTAGATCTATATCTAGTATACCTAGATCGATATCCAGCAACAACAACAAAAAAAATCCCAGAAAATAATGTAAGATCTTATATCATATTGAATTGTTGATTGAATCTAGATGTAATTCAATCAGTGCAATACAGCCAATCCACCAGTACTCTATCCTTCAGTAATATTAAATAGGCTTTTTTAGATATCAACTGTATCAAATGTCTTTCTTCAAACACCAATATATTGATGTACTTCCACGCCATCTAACATCGTGGTCCTGGCTGGCAAGGCAGTCTGACAGCAACACCATTCAGGCCGATGCTCACCCTTAGATCCATGCCTAGATCTATATCTAGTATACCTAGATTGATATCCAGCATGTCTAGATCTATATCTAGTATACCTAGATCGATATCCAGCATGCCTAGATCTATATCTAGTATACCTAGATTGATATCCACCATGTCTAGATCTATATCTAGTATACCTTGATCGATATCCAGCATGCCTAGATCAATATCTAGTATACTTAGATCGATATCCAGAATGCCTAGATCTATATCTAGTTTACCTAGATCGATATCCAGCATGTCTAGATCTATATCTAGTATACCTAGATCGATATCCAGCATGCCTAGATCTATATCTAGTATACCTAGATCGATATCCAGCATGTCTAGATCTATATCTAGTATACCTAGATCGATATCCAGCATGTCTAGATCTATATCTAGTATACCTAGAACGATATCCAGCATGCCTAGATCTATATCTAATATACCTAGATCGATATATGGCATGCCTAGAGCTATATCTAGTATACCTAGATCGATATCCAGCATGCCTAGATCTATATCTTTCGATCTACAATCTGATTGCACAGACCTTTAACATGCTTCAAAAACAGATGCATTTTCTGTGTGCATAGCCTGTTAGTATGTTTTTTTCTGTGTTTTCTTAAATAAGTATTTATACTTATACGAATTTCCAGCTCATATGCTGGGCATACACAGTTAACTCATCTTAAACACATGAACAGCCATTCAGTAGTTGGTGATATAACAGCTCGTATTGTCTGGACTAATATGTGGGCAAGCTGATATGGTGCTCACACACAACTATACAAGGAGTGCAATAAAGTCAGATGGTGGCCATACATAGACAGATAGCAGCCTCTTGTAATGTGTGTGGAGATATTTGACCACAGTCACATGATCGCTGTGAGTAATTTCATCCAAGGCGCCACTTACTTGGCTTATAAAGACAGCAATGCCACTTACTTGGCTTATAAAGACAGCGGCACCACTTCATTGTCCGGCTGCCTCAGTGGCCGTCAAATTAATTCCACTCTCCATCATAGCATCATTGTCAAAGACAATAAATGCCACATGGATATTTTCTATTTCTAGATTAAAAAGAATTGTGTGAAATGTAACCCTCCATAGCGGGACTCATTTCAATCCCTGCCACCAAGGATATAAAGGTGCGCACAGAATCGACCACACGTCATCAGTAGTCATAAAATTCTGACCTGATGTTGATCAATTCAGATTTGATGATATATCTGTGAGCAAGGCAAGTACTTATAACTTGGGGAATTCCAAATTTAGAATGGTATCAAAGTTTTGGACTGCAGAGGTAGTAATTGAATACTACCTCTGTTGTGCAGATTATCGCAATGTATGTTTGAATCTGTTTCAGTTAACAAGAATGTGACATATAATATGGTTGATAGACTGGATTTTGACAAATGACACATATTTAAATAACTATAGAGTGATATATGATTTGCATTTTCATTTAATCTATAATCTTCAAGTTCGGGTATGAATTTCAATCTGAACAATGTAAAATATTGTTACATTTAATAACTTTTGAGACCATTAGGGTTTCGAAAATTTGTGTATGAGCAAATAGTCACATATATTTAAGAATAATGTTGTATTTTCATGGAATATAGTTCTGAGGGGTCCCGGAGGGTATCTTCATGATTATCGATTTACCAACGGAACCTCATCTCTATTATGCATATTTAAGAGGTCGTCCCAAGAGCCGTGCTTTGTATGGAGACATCTTCTAACATAACCATTTTATCATTATTTAGATATATATTTATTTTGAAGTCTAATCATGTTCATAGAAAAGGAAAAAAAACCACACAAATCAAAATAAACTTAACAGAATACATTATTTTGCATTCAGACAGGTTTGCTTGCCATCTGTTGTCTTCATTTTCCTGGTTTTGTATGCATAGTCTGATGAATGAGTGTACCTAGTCTTTGTAATGTAATTTGAATGGTGTGGTCCGTTTGTAGCAATGAGCACAGTAAGTGGTAGTGGGCCTCTTTGGAGCTGACCAGACCTGACTGGACTGCTTGAGAAATGACACCTGACACACACAACTCGCACTCCTCCAACGCCCGCAGCCCCATCGCTTCTCTCCCGACACACAGCTAATCTAATTACATAAGTGGGTCTGTTCAAGATAATGTCACCTGTGTATTCAGCCTCAGACAATATGCATATTGGTTTTAACATATTTCGTTGATCAGTTTGTCATTACTAAATTCATCATTAAATCCTCTCCCTACCTTTAGAAAAAAATGATTTATAATATATTGTTATGAAAGTCTTCCAATCTAGCATCGTTATTTAATATCATTTTGTGCGCGTATTGTGAACTGTAAGTTGACTGGCAGAGGATGCATAGATTGTCTTCTCATTGTTTTCAGGTAGAATATACCTGGATTGCATTCTGTTTGTTTATTAGCAAAATATATCTGGATTGCATTCTGTTTGTTTATTAGCAGAATATGCCTGGATTGCGTTCTGTTTGTTTACGAGCAGAATATGTCTGGATTGCGTTCTGTTTGTTTATTAGCAGAATATGCCTGGATTGCGTTCTGTTTGTTTATTAGCAGAATATGTCTGGATTGCTTTCGATTTGGTTACGAGCAGAATATATCGAGACTGTGTTCTGTTTGTTTATTAGCAGAATATACCTGGATTATGTTCTATTTGTGTACGAGCAGAACATACCTGGATTGTGTTGTGTTTGTTTACGAGCAGAATATGCCTGGATTGTGTTCTGTTTGGTAACGAGCAGAGTATACCTGGATTGTGTTTTATTTGTTTACGAGCAGAATATGTCTAAATTATGTTCTATTTGTGTACGAGCATAATATACCTAGATTGTGTTCTGTTTGGTAACGAGCAGAATATACCTGGATTGCGTTCTGTTTGTTTACGAGCAGAATATGTCTGGATTGCGTTCGATTTGGTTACGAGCAGAATATATCGTGACTGTGTTCTGTTTGTTTATTAGCAGAATATACCTGGATTGTGTTGTGTTTGGTTACGAGCAGAATATACCAGGATTGTGTTCTGTTTGGTTACGAGCAGAATATACCCGGATTGCGTTCTGTTTGTTTATGAGCAGAATATGCCTGGATTGCGTTCTGTTTGTGTATGAGTAAAATATACCTGGATTGCGTTCTGTTTGCTTATTAGCAGAATATGCCTGGATTGTGTTCTGTTTGCTTATTAACAGAATATGCCTGGATTGTGTTCTTTTTGGTAACGAGCAGAGCAGCTCTGTTTGTTTTTTTAGCAGAACTTGCCTGGATGGGTGAGCTTATTTTATGTATATTAATTATTTTCACATAAGAATAGGCTTATGAACAATTAAAAGTCTTGTCGCAGATGACAATATTTAGCTGTATGCTATATACGCTATTAAAGATATAAATATGAGATAATACACTGTCCCCTGAATGTAATATAGGGCATGGTCATATGATTATTACGCAGTATACAAGTACTGAATAAGTAGCCATACTTTGTTTGTTTCAAAATATGTATAGGATAAGGTATGGTCACATGATCATTACTTGTATAATCGTCGAGTGAAAAGAGACGATTATACAAGTAATGAACGAGTGGCCCATAGGGAGTCTGAAAACTAAGACAGTGGGTGGTTAAATATCTGACATACCCATTTCAAATCTCTATGTATACACCTAAAGGGATGAAAGCTTGAATAACAACATTAGAACATTGCTGCAGAAATATCTGATTAAAGTCTCTAAAGGTAGTTTAATATCAAAACTGTGATCCTATAACTGTGCTGTCCTATCTATTCCATGATTTCCATTGGTGAAAACTTACCCAAACATTGCATGCATTGATATTTTTCACCAAATGTCAGTCCTCTTGTATAAAAACAGTGAAAGCCTGTGATCCAATGGAGGAAAATTCTATTTATAGTTAAAAATGAACCCAAATAAAAATAATCCTTATGAAGTTCCCGAACTGAATGCCAGGTGTCTCAGCATGTTTAGTACAGGTGTTCTTGAAGGTCTGAGGGACTGTTTCAATAAACTGTCTTATCCCAGGATATTGTCTTAACTTTAAGATTTGTCTTAAAAATGGCCGACTTAAGACACTTACTGTTTCAATAACTAAGACAATCCTAAGACTGTCTTAAATCCTCCAATATTTGAGACACCTACCCCCCGGTCCTAAGTTCATGTCAAATGTCAAATCATGAAAATTATTAAATATTTCTGACCGAAACCAACAAATGTGAATAATATTACATGCTGTTATCATTCTTTGTTGATAATTATCTTTTATGATTGCATTTTCTTGGAGAAAACTGACATTTTAGGTGCCCTGTAAATATCATATATTGTCACTGTTTTGTATATAAATATAAGATGAACAGTTTGCTGCCCCATATCTTGATAATTTTTAAATATTTTTGCATGCAACCAAAAAATGTGAATAATATAACATGCCGTTATCATTCATTGTTGATAATTATCATTTATGATTGCATCATCTTTGAGAAAACCTGAGATATTTAAACATATATTAAATGTCTGAGAAAACTAAGTGCATATCGCGATGTGTTGTTATTGCGCAATCATTATCACATTGACACATTCTCTTCTCCTGATCCTCACCTTTCAGAAAATGTCTTTGTTTAATCCATAAGACGTTTATTTACAAAGATATTCACTTCACAACAAAACCACATGTATCAGCTGGGTAGTCAGCCATTGTTTACGATTGAGTGACCTAGTTTTGACAGCTCTCACTCGATACATTGGGTTTCAATAGTCATTAATCACCAGGTGGCACTATCAGGTCAAAGTTCAGTGGGGCAAACCTGCCTTCCCCTTTATTCCGCAATGCAATCACCGGTCTTTTGTTTTTTCTTTACAAGAGGGACATTCAAACTCATCAAAGAAATAGTTGGACCAAATAAAGGGTAAGTTTGATATCCATGATAAATTGGTTGTCATCAGGGCAGCAAGACAGATATATTATTATAATTTTAGGACGTGTGGAACATTTTATACAGACTTTTAAACATGTGCTTCTTTCAAAAGAGGTGCATGAGTTTTCATGCCCTTAGTTCTTATATAGGAAAGAGACATGGCGGACAGGCTGACGTGAGTGTCATTCCCATTTGGTTTGCAGAGAGCTCGTGGAGTGGCCATACCTTATCTGTTTTGAAATATGGACTCACCAAGCACTGAAATGAGGCCCCGGGCCGTGGCACAGTTGGTTAGAGTGCCAGCTTATTAGCACCAGTTCCTCTGTGGTGATCCAAAGGTCGTGGGTTCGAACCCGGCCGGGATTGAACTCATGATACAATTTCCCTCATGAGCTGAGGCCCGTGCCTGAATGGTTAGCCCGTTGTCCTTGTAAATCTGTGACCGGATGGGTTGTCATGTCAAAGACCTGCGACATGATAATTCAGTGAGGCAGCACTATATCTGTTACAAGTAGGTCTCATCACGAAATGACTGAAATAATGTTGAAAGTGATGTAAAACCCCAAACAAACAAACAAAGCACTGAATATATATCTCATGCCTATCACATGGTATAATCAATTTCGATTTCTCCAAATTTCAAAATCATTCTTTTCAACAGTGGATATACAAAGCCATTTACTTTATATCACACTTTGGATAAGAAATGAATGAGCCTTGATTTCAATTTTCATCACCATGTTGGATAAGAAAATAATCACCACAACCAGTGTCAAAACTGAAATATGTCACACTAATCTGTATTGTCAGGTAATGACTCAGTCACATTTGCGCCGATTTTAGTGAAGATGCCCGGCCAATGGGTATTTTTTACAAAATCGGCAGGCAATTCAGATTGTCGTGCGAGCACCGGGAGATCATCGGCCACAATTGGGCATCTTTAAGGCGTCGGGTGGGTCATCAGGAACTTTTAGCTGCAACATAAAAGTTGCCGCCGTTAACCCGATGTCTTATCAGCAAATATCATCTTAAAGTACACTTCAGGGTCCCGGCAGTGTCCCGCAGGCACATCGGCAGATTATCTTATGGCAACGTGCGGTGAAAATAGGATTTCTTTTATTTCATGTGTTCAGAGGCCATCTTCAGATGATCCAACGGGCTCGTACGATATCATACAGTCGTCTTTAGGATGTCCTTCAGATGTCTGTTTAATGCAACAGACGTCTTTAGGATATATCACAGACGTCTGTCAATGAGACAGACGTCTTTAGGATATCTCACAGACGTCTGTCAATGAGACAGGCGTCTGTAGGATATCGCACAGACGTCTGTCAATGAGACAGACGTCTTTAGGAAATCTCACAGTCTGTCAATGAGACAGGCGTCTTTAGGATATCTCACAGACGTCTGTCAATGAAACAGACGTCTTTAGGATATCCTTCAGATGTCAGTGGCATCTCATCTGGCAAGCGCCGTGTGGCACCCCGGTATAATGTGACCACAGCTACGGCATCTCTCAGATTGCTTCTGATAAACTCGCCCGGTGCAAATGTGACTGAGGCATTAGCTCAGATCCTTTTGTTAATGACTACATGTACTATCAACTATCAAGTCTTCAAAAATTAGTTTTGGGTATATTTGTTGTCTTTAATTTATAGCTAAATCAAATAATAATTATTATTATGATTCAATGATGGTGTTTCTGTTGCAATATATTGTGTCACAATCTTTCATTCACTATTATCATGATCTTCTTTAGACATTACAGAAATCTGCATTATGAATTGTAGGCTTCAGTGTTACATAATGGGCATGTCTCATTTTGTGTTTCAATGCAGTATTTAAGCCAGGTTCGATTAAAATACTTCACACTGGTCAAACCCTGCTGAGGGAAATGGACTATTGCACTCTATGTCCTTTCATGATAGGGATCAAGCCTTTTGGACCTTTTTAATAGGTATGCCAGGGCAATGCCCTTGTGTGTGGCATTATTGTATCTCAGAGAATGAATGGTTGGTGAGTTGTATTCTATTAATTTTATGTCTCCTGCATTACATACAAGCTTGGAATCACCACATATCTATCTGCTGTCATAATGACAAAGTTTATCCAAGATATGGCACTTTCTTTCTGAATTGAGATAATTATTTTTAAAAAAAACTATGGTATAAGAATTTTAATTAAATAGCCACATCGAAAGTTTGAAAACACCACCCCAATTCATTTCTCCCACTGGTAAAATCGAGAAATAATCAGGACTCTTGTGACTATATCGAGGTTTTACCAGGTGATTTCATGAGGGACGCTATTAGAAATCTCGAGCGTTTAGCGAAGCCAGTCAATGAAGTCAGTGATATCGCAAACTAGGTGTGTACGGGATCACGGGTACGCAATTAGCTGTACAGATGATAATGGTATGCGTATATTGTTCTTATCATGCATTATATGGAATCCACGACCCCTGTATTACATGTGACAGGCATATGGAAGAATCATGTGTCTCAATCGTTACTTATTGATTGATTTGATAAGTTTGATTGAAGGCCACTTACCCTTATGTGAAGCAGTAGATAGTATTCCAATACTAAAATAATGCATAATCATATCACACTCACAGTGAAAACATTGTCAACAAGTTGTCAACAGGTTCTCTTGAAAGTATCCTGTTACCTCCTGACTTACGAATAGGTATATATGTTGCAGGACGTTTAGGATCAAATACAAAGCTTATTTGGAAATCTAAAACCCTAATAGTGTTATGTAACCATTCGCGGAATGTTGTGTGTTGATTTGATTAGGATAGAGAAATAAATAAAGTCTAAGACTATTGATCTAATGAATCTCGCATTGCAGCTGAAAGCACGATCAAAGCGATCAACCTTGTTTGCAGCGTATCAACACCATCCTTCATATTTGAATGGTCCTAATATGACTCAACCTATAAGGCTTGAATAAACGTGATTGGACTGGTGAGGCATGACTTCTGATTGCAATGTGAACGGTGTAGTAGTAAAACAGAGCTATACCAACACAAACGATTCATTTAGGTAGGAAAGCACGAGTTTTATTTCTCGGAGAGTAGCCAATGATTTCTGAAACACCAGGTTATAGAGCGGCCATAATATCTGGAATTGCGTGATTGTCCAAATTGGATGAAATCAAAATGACGAACTAAACTCAATTTTGATTAAATATTTACAACTCAAGGAGCCAGCTGGGTTCTAATAATACATGCTTTACAAATTACAATATTTGTTGTCCAGTATTAAGAGGAAAACAGACCACTCTGGCCGGAATCGTCATGAATGAAAGATGACATTGGAAATGTCTGAAATATTCCCAAGATCAAAATAAAAGTTTTTACGCTGTCCATATATTTGAATAAAGAGCATATCCGTGGCAAGACATCTTTGTATTTTTGTGATATTTTTCTCCTTCACCTGCAATCCAAACCTTCCCAGTTTTGTACTATAGATCCTTGTAATTGACATATTTATAATTTCACAAAAAGCAAAAGCGTTATTTGTTTTGTCACAAAAGGGCAATCGCATTATAACATTCATGTTCCAACTTGAAATTTACTTCCGGGCAAAGCCGTTTGAAGATTACACAAAACAGCATAATATTCTGATGGATTTTGAACATTGAATTTTCCGGATTCTAAAAAGGAATATATGTGATGCTGAATATATTAAATACAAAATAATGATTACAAAGATGTTATCGCCGTTATAAATAACAATCATATAATGACATTCTATCAGACAACTCCCTCAAATTACTTAATGGTAATTGATTGTCTCTATTGTGAAGACTGGAGGTCTCACGCGCAGAATCGTGAATGTCTGCCCAGGAAGATTATATCAATAAGGAAGATGAAACAATTCTTTTGGAGGAATTCATTTTTAAGGAGAGTATATTGCCAACAGAGGTCGGATCCTATAAAGAATAAGGAGAGGTTATTACAATGTGTGAACACTGCGTACAGAATATTATAGAGATGTTGATAAAATGGGTAGGCCTCTATATAGAATAAATATATGTTAGTAGAATGGGTAGAGCTCTATATAGAATAAATATATGTTAGTAGAATGGGTAGAGCTCTATATAGAATAAATATATGTTAGTAGAATGGGTAGACCTCTATATAGAACAAATATATGTTAGTAGAATGGGTAGACCTCTATATAGAACAAATATATGTTAGTAGAATGGGTAGAGCTCTATATAGAATAAATATATGTTAGTAGAATGGGTAGACCTCTATATAGAACAAATATATGTTAGTAGAATGGGTAGACCTCTATATAGAACAAATATATGTTAGTATAATGGGTAGAGCTCTATATAGAATTAATATATGTCAGTAGAATGGGTAGAGCTCTATATAGAATAAATATATGTTAGTAGAATGGGTAGAGCTCTATATAGAACAAATATATGTTAGTAGAATGGGTAGAGCTCTATATAGAATAAATATATGTTAGTAGAATGGGTAGAGCTCTATATAGAACAAATATATGTTAGTAGAATGGGTAGACCTCTATATAGAACAAATATATGTTAGTAGAACGGTTAGACCCCAAACCGAATTTAAAAAATAATATTAGAAGAATGGGTAGATACCCTATACAGAATAAAATAGATGTTAGAAGAATGGGTAGATACCCTATACAGAATAAAACAGATGTTAGAAGAATAGGTAGATACCCGAAACAGAATAAAACAGATGTTAGAAGAATGGGTCGATACACTATACAAAATAAAACAGAAGAATGGGTAGAGCTCTATATAGAATAACAAATATGTTTGTAGAATAGTTAGACCGCTAAACAGAGTTAAAATATAATGTTAGTAGAATGGGAAGATACCCTACAGAGAATAATAAGATGTTAGTAGAATGGGTAGATACCCTATAGAGAATAACAAGATGTCAGTAGAATGGGATGATACCCTATACATAATAACACCCTGTATAGAATAAAAAGATGTTAATAGAATGGGTAGATACCCAATACAGAATAACAAGATGTCAGTAGAATGGGTAGATACTCTAAACAGAATAACAGGATGTCAGTAGAATGGGTAGATACCCTATACAGAATAACAGGATGTCAGTAGAATGGGTAGATACTCTATACAGAATAAAACAGATGTCAGTAGAATGGGTAGATACTCTATACAGAATAACAGGATGTCGGTAGAATGGGTAGATACCCTATACAGAATAACAGTATGTCAGTAGAATGGGTAGATACTCTATACAGAATAACAGGATGTCAGTAGAATGGGTAGATACCCTATACAGAATAACAGTATGTCAGTAGAATGGGTAGATACTCTATACAGAATAACAGGATGTCAGTAGAATGGGTAGATACTCTATACAGAATAACAGGATGTCAGTAGAATGGGTAGATACTTTATACAGAATAACAAGATGTTAGTAGAATGGGTAGATACTCTATACAGAATAACAGGATGTCGGTAGAATGGGTAGATACCCTATACAGAATAACAGGATGTCAGTAGAATGGGTAGATACTCTATACAGAATAACAGGATGTCAGTAGAATAGGTAGATACTCTATACAGAATAACAAGATGTCAGTAGAATGGGTAGATACCCTATACAGAAT
Source organism: Amphiduros pacificus (assembly GCA_949316495.1). Lineage (NCBI taxonomy): Eukaryota > Metazoa > Annelida > Polychaeta > Phyllodocida > Hesionidae > Amphiduros > Amphiduros pacificus. The sequence goes on from OX439001.1 coordinate 65,631,834, forward strand.
AACAAGATGTTAGTAGAATGGGTGGATACTCTTTACAGAATAACAAGATGTTAGTAGAATGGGTAGATACTCTATACAGAATAACAGGATGTCAGTAGAATGGGTAGATACTCTATACAGAATAACAAGATGTCAGTAGAATGGGTCGATACTCTATACAGAATAACAAGATGTTAGTAGAATGGGTGGATACTCTTTACAGAATAACAAGATGTTAGTAGAATGGGTGGATACTCTATACAGAATAACAAGATGTCAGTAGAATGGGTAGATACCCTATACAGAATAACAAGATGTTAGTAGAATGGGTAGATACTCTATACAGAATAACAGGATGTCAGTAGAATAGGTAGATACTCTATACAGAATAACAGGATGTCAGTAGAATGGGTAGATACCCTGTACAGAATAACAGGATGTCAGTAGAATGGGTAGATACTCTATACAGAATAACAGGATGTCAGTAGAATGGGTAGATACTCTATACAGAATAACAGGATGTCAGTAGAATGGGTAGATACTCTATACAGAATAACAGGATGTCAGTAGAATGGGTAGATACCCTATACAGAATAACAGGATGTCAGTAGAATGGGTAGATACTCTATACAGAATAACAGGATGTCAGTAGAATGGGTAGATACTCTATACAGAATAACAGGATGTCAGTAGAATGGGTAGATACTCTATACAGAATAACAAGATGTTAGTAGAATGGGTAGATACTCTATACAGAATAACAGGATGTCAGTAGAATGGGTAGATACTCTATACAGAATAACAGGATGTCAGTAGAATGGGTAGATACTCTATACAGAATAACAGGATGTCAGTAGAATGGGTAGATACCCTATACAGAATAACAAGATGTCAGTAGAATGGGTAGATACTCTATACAGAATAACAGGATGTCAGTAGAATGGGTAGATACTCTATACAGAATAACAAGATGTCAGTAGAATGGGATGATACCCTATACAGAATAACAGGATGTCAGTAGAATGGGTAGATACTCTATACAGAATAACAGGATGTCAGTAGAATGGGTAGATACCCTATACAGAATAACAGGATGTCAGTAGAATGGGTAGATACCCTGTACAGAATAACAAGATGTCAGTAGAATGGGTAGATACTCTATACAGAATAACAGGATGTCAGTAGAATGGGTAGATACTCTATACAGAATAACAAGATGTCAGTAGAATGGGATGATACCCTATACAGAATAACAGGATGTCAGTAGAATGGGTAGATACTCTATACAGAATAACAAGATGTCAGTAGAATGGGTAGATACCCAATACAGAATAACAAGATGTCAGTAGAATGGGTAGATACTCTATACAGAATAACAGGATGTCAGTAGAATGGGTAGATACTCTATACAGAATAACAGGATGTCAGTAGAATGGGTAGATACTCTATACAGAATAACAGGATGTCAGTAGAATGGGTAGATACTCTATACAGAATAACAGGATGTCAGTAGAATGGGTAGATACTCTATACAGAATAACAGGATGTCAGTAGAATGGGTAGATACTCTATACAGAATAACAGGATGTCAGTAGAATGGGTAGATACCCTGTACAGAATAACAAGATGTCAGTAGAATGGGTAGATACTCTATACAGAATAACAGGATGTCAGTAGAATGGGTAGATACTCTATACAGAATAACAAGATGTCAGTAGAATGGGTAGATACCCTGTACAGAATAACAAGATGTCAGTAGAATGGGTAGATACTTTATACAGAATAACAAGATGTCAGTAGAATGGGTAGATACTCTATACAGAATAACAGGATGTCAGTAGAATGGGTAGATACTCTATACAGAATAACAGGATGTCAGTAGAATGGGTAGATACTCTATACAGAATAACAGGATGTCAGTAGAATGGGTAAATACTCTATACAGAATAACAGGATGTCAGTAGAATGGGTAGATACTCTATACAGAATAACAGGATGTCAGTAGAATGGGTAGATACCCTGTACAGAATAACAGGATGTCAGTAGAATGGGTAGATACTCTATACAGAATAACAGGATGTCAGTAGAATGGGTAGATACTCTATACAGAATAACAGGATGTCAGTAGAATGGGTAGATACTCTATACAGAATAACAGGATGTCAGTAGAATGGGTAGATACCCTATACAGAATAACAGGATGTCAGTAGAATGGGTAGATACTCTATACAGAATAACAGGATGTCAGTAGAATGGGTAGATACTCTATACAGAATAACAAGATGTTAGTAGAATGGGTAGATACTCTATACAGAATAACAGGATGTCAGTAGAATGGGTAGATACTCTATACAGAATAACAGGATGTCAGTAGAATGGGTAGATACTCTATACAGAATAACAGGATGTCAGTAGAATGGGTAGATACCCTATACAGAATAACAAGATGTCAGTAGAATGGGTAGATACTCTATACAGAATAACAGGATGTCAGTAGAATGGGTAGATACTCTATACAGAATAACAAGATGTCAGTAGAATGGGATGATACCCTATACAGAATAACAGGATGTCAGTAGAATGGGTAGATACTCTATACAGAATAACAGGATGTCAGTAGAATGGGTAGATACCCTATACAGAATAACAGGATGTCAGTAGAATGGGTAGATACCCTGTACAGAATAACAAGATGTCAGTAGAATGGGTAGATACTCTATACAGAATAACAGGATGTCAGTAGAATGGGTAGATACTCTATACAGAATAACAAGATGTCAGTAGAATGGGATGATACCCTATACAGAATAACAGGATGTCAGTAGAATGGGTAGATACTCTATACAGAATAACAAGATGTCAGTAGAATGGGTAGATACCCAATACAGAATAACAAGATGTCAGTAGAATGGGTAGATACTCTATACAGAATAACAGGATGTCAGTAGAATGTGTAGATACTCTATACAGAATAACAGGATGTCAGTAGAATGGGTAGATACTCTATACAGAATAACAGGATGTCAGTAGAATGGGTAGATACTCTATACAGAATAACAAGATGTCAGTAGAATGGGTAGATACTCTATACAGAATAACAGGATGTCAGTAGAATGGGTAGATACTCTATACAGAATAACAAGATGTCAGTAGAATGGGATGATACCCTATACAGAATAACAGGATGTCAGTAGAATGGGTAGATACTCTATACAGAATAACAAGATGTCAGTAGAATGGGTAGATACCCAATACAGAATAACAAGATGTCAGTAGAATGGGTAGATACTCTATACAGAATAACAGGATGTCAGTAGAATGTGTAGATACTCTATACAGAATAACAGGATGTCAGTAGAATGGGTAGATACTCTATACAGAATAACAGGATGTCAGTAGAATGGGATGATACTCTATACAGAATAACAGGATGTCAGTAGAATGGGTAGATACTCTATACAGAATAACAGGATGTCAGTAGAATGGGTAGATACTCTATACAGAATAACAGGATGTCAGTAGAATGGGTAGATACTCTATACAGAATAACAGGATGTCAGTAGAATGGGTAGATACTCTATACAGAATAACAGGATGTCAGTAGAATGGGTAGATACCCTGTACAGAATAACAAGATGTCAGTAGAATGGGTAGATACTCTATACAGAATAACAGGATGTCAGTAGAATGGGTAGATACTCTATACAGAATAACAAGATGTCAGTAGAATGGGTAGATACCCTGTACAGAATAACAAGATGTCAGTAGAATGGGTAGATACTTTATACAGAATAACAAGATGTCAGTAGAATGGGTAGATACTCTATACAGAATAACAGGATGTCAGTAGAATGGGTAGATACTCTATACAGAATAACAGGATGTCAGTAGAATGGGTAGATACTCTATACAGAATAACAGGATGTCAGTAGAATGGGTAAATACTCTATACAGAATAACAGGATGTCAGTAGAATGGGTAGATACTCTATACAGAATAACAGGATGTCAGTAGAATGGGTAGATACCCTATACAGAATAACAGGATGTCAGTAGAATGGGTAGATACTCTATACAGAATAACAGGATGTCAGTAGAATGGGTAGATACTCTATACAGAATAACAGGATGTCAGTAGAATGGGTAGATACCCTATACAGAATAACAGGATGTCAGTAGAATGGGTAGATACTCTATACAGAATAACAGGATGTCAGTAGAATGGGTAGATACTCTATACAGAATAACAGGATGTCAGTAGAATGGGTAGATACTCTACAGAATAACAGGATGTCAGTAGAATGGGTAGATACCCTATACAGAATAACAGGATGTCAGTAGAATGGGTAGATACTCTATACAGAATAACAAGATGTCAGTAGAATGGGATGATACCCTATACAGAATAACAGGATGTCAGTAGAATGGGTAGATACTCTATACAGAATAACAAGATGTCAGTAGAATGGGTAGATACTCTATACAGAATAACAAGATGTCAGTAGAATGGGTAGATACCCTGTACAGAATAACAAGATGTCAGTAGAATGGGTAGATACTCTATACAGAATAACAGGATGTCAGTAGAATGGGTAGATACCCTATACAGAATAACAGGATGTCAGTAGAATGGGTAAATACTCTATACAGAATAACAGGATGTCAGTAGAATGGGTAGATACTCTATACAGAATAACAGGATGTCAGTAGAATGGGTAGATACCCTATACAGAATAACAGGATGTCAGTAGAATGGGTAGATACTCTATACAGAATAACAGGATGTCAGTAGAATGGGTAGATACTCTATACAGAATAACAAGATGTCAGTAGAATGGGTAGATACTCTATACAGAATAACACCCTGTATAGAATGAAAAGATGTTAGTAGAATGGGTAGATACTCTATACAGAATAACAAGATGTTAGTAGAATGGGTAGATACTCTATACAGAATAACACCCTGTATAGAATGAAAAGATGTTAGTAGAATGGGTAGATACTCTATACAGAATAACAAGATGTTAGTAGAATGGGTAGATACTCTATACAGAATAACACCCTGTATAGAATGAAAAGATGTTAGTAGAATGGGTAGATACTCTATACAGAATAACAAGATGTTAGTAGAATGGGTAGATACTCTATACAGAATAACACCCTGTATAGAATGAAAAGATGTTAGTAGAATGGGTAGATACCTGTACAGAACAGAACGATGTCAGAATATATACTCTATACAGAATAAAGAGAACTTAGTGGCATTGATAGCCATCCTAAAAAGAATGGGGGAAGATTGTTGAATTGGGAAGTCATCCTGAATGAGCAGAGGCAAAGGGTTGGGAAAATTGTCAGCAAGGGATTCTTGTCTCATATAGGGGAATATTGCCAGCATGGATTGTTTACCTCCCACAGAGGATGGAGAGAATTTGCTGATCACCCTTCAAGTGCCAGAGAGGTGTTTGTCACACCTCTGCCAGTCTCTACTCACATCCTCGTTTTCCATTAGCTTCACCATCTTCGCCTGTCGGAGACGAATGTAAGGTGAGCAGCTGTGAAGAGTAGAATCCTTTTTTGTGGTGTCCAGGTAAACCACAGCTGGATGCGCCGTCATTTATTCTGAGACCTGACCCCTAGGCAACAAGAACAGCTGATCAATCTCTCATCTTTCCTCATCCCTGGATACTACTTAACCCATTTGCATTGGATGGCATAAGGACTAGAAGTTGCATTAGAAATAGCCCTGAATAAGAAATAGATGTCTGCTTTGCTATCTAATATGGCTGCTATCTAGTATAGTACTACATGTGTGTGTGTGTGTGTCTGTCTGTCTGTCTGTCTAATGATATGTCAATATTCTTTTATTTCTTGTGAGGTATTGCTCTCTCAAGATAACATTTGTTAGTTTTTTAATCTCAAATAAACTGGACGGAGAGACTTATAAAACATAGATTCCTTATTCTAAAATACACTGGGAGAATACAAGAATTACCCAGCATTAATAATTTGTTATTGAAATACTAATTACCTTGTACCAATCTCTTATTACACCATTAAAATAATCATTCATAATGAATGCAAATAAGCTGATATAGGCAGATTGGTCGGAGAGGGATCATAACCAGGATTATGTTTCATGATGACATTTATGACATAAGCCCTCCGCTATGTGTCTTTACTAATGTGATGATATCATGGAACAGAAAATACACATATTTTTCTATGTATTATTTAGGTTAAATACTACTAAATTGTAAAAGGTGGTTTTAGACTTAAAGTTGACCAAATTTACATCCTACCTTTTACAAACGATATTAGAAATCACCATCCCTAACAATGATGATTACATATTGGTATAATATGTTTGAAATAATCCATATTTATCTAACGATTCATATTGTTAAATATAAGTAACAATTATCTGATAATTCGTATTGTAATATACAGGTAAGCATGATATATGTCAAGCAAAACTCTCTTTGAAATAATGTGTAAACCTGATTTGAATGACATCAACAAAAAATATTTATACTTTTAGAGTTGTGCTTTGAGTTATAAAGATCTGACGCATTCTCAGCTTAATTGAACTAAAGAATAGCGTCAGGTGTCCAACTGGGATCAATGATATATGTATACATTGGAAGCTGACACGTCACACGGTTGCAGGTATTATGCTTTGTCACCCCAATTTACCCCAATTATCCAGGATATTTCCTGATTCTGCAAAATCTATAATGACTTGTCATTTGCGGGTCTATCACTTCCTGTTCCTGATATCATTTCCTGGGCAGAAGTAATTAATTTATCCCATTTGCTACCAGACTGTTGACATAAATAAATATTCATTATATATCAAAATATTTGTTCTTGTTTTATCTCACTAAAACTTCTTTACATCTTAAAGTCCTCTTTGGAATTAAATGACTTGGCATCTGATCTATTCCAGTGGAATGGGAATCAACATTGTACATTTATTATGACCCAGAAGGGCCTCCAAAGATCATCACTGAGCATTATATTAGTTCAAAAATACCGGTTTGTACATTGTGTTTAACTACATGACTTGTCAAGATGGGTATTTACATACTTGTCCACCCACTGGTGTAGATATTTTTGTGTGAAATTGTGTAACTTAGAAGGTATGACAGTTTGATTTTCGTGGTATTAAGTGTATAGCCATAGCAGTGTGTTGTGCTTGGGTGGGCAGCATACCTGGGCCAGGTAAGGCAGTGGGGGTGTATATATAGAACTGCCAGTCAGGTAAAACAACAGGGTCTATTATACCTGTGTGTTGTGTATTGTATTGAATTGTGCAATATGAAGTGTGATAAATGTTCAGAGACTATTACTAGGAACACATGTCAGCAAGTTGGGGACCAAAAGTTGTGCTCCAAATGTGCAGATATGGCCAATAAGGATGCTCCAAAGTACCTCATGAATGAGGTGTTGGCATATATCAATACATATAGACATGGGTCCTCAAAGCTCAAAATGCAGATTGCTTGCACAAAATTCTATGATACTGAGGAAATATGTGATGCAAAAGAGTGTCTGTATGAGGCTTATAAAGATGAGTTGGGTATTCCACAAAATAGGAAAGAGTGTGGTGCTAAGACAAAAGCTGAGAAAAGTGTGGAAGATATTTGTGATGCTTTCAGTGCTTTAGATTTGGTGAATGTTGAGATGCAATGTGCTGCTGTAAATCTTAAAAGGGTGCCCAAATTCACTCCAGAAGAAATGGATCTAACATCAGTCCTGGAGAGGCTGATGAATCTAGAGACTAGAATGTGTAATGCTGAGGACAGTTTGTCTCTCCAGAAGCGAGAGCAATTAGAAATCAATGCAAAAGTGTCTAACTTGGACAATGATATAAAGACACATGGACATGTACTACAAGAAACGCAGAACACCAACAAGAATTCCTACTCTGCTGCAGTGAGAGGAGAAACTGCAGAAAACAAACAAAAGACAGTCAACAGTGTGGTACGTCCTGCAGTGCAGGCCCCACCTAGTGATCAATCAGCACCTACACCTGTAGTGACACCTGGTGGTCACAAACAGGGGCAGAGGAATACAGTGAAAACCAATCAAGGTGATAATAAATGGTCCACGGTGCAGAACAAAAAGAGACAGAGAAATAATATAGTTGGCACTGGTGCACAGAACACTCGTGTGCAGGGGGCACCACCCCCCAGCAGGCACCTTGTCATAGAAAGGGTATCTAGTACAACAGATGAGGAAGCACTGAAAGATCATGTCACTAGTCAAGGTGTCAATGTTAGATCAATTAGCCCGATGTCACATGCTGAATCCAAATATAAGAAATTCAAGTTAGAGGTCAGTAAAGATGACATAACCAAAGTGTTGAATGCAGAGTTCTGGCCAATGGGGATTGGTATACGAAAGTTCTTCCCCCCTAGGTCTCAATCCAGTGAGCAAAAAGGAGAGACCTCTGAGAATAAACACCTCATAATCTGTCTATGATGGAACACAAGCAATTTAGTGCATGTAGTTACAATTGTAAACACCTGGGTTTGGACAAGTATGTTTTTATGAAAGAGTTGTTGGTGACCTTTGATTTCACACTTGTACAAGAACACTGTATGTATGAAACAAAGTTCAAAGAAAGGTTGAAAGATATAGATAGCAATGCTGATTGTGTAGTTGTGAGTGGTATGGATGAAAGTGTGCCTTTAATTGGTAGACCATATGGTGGCTGTGCTATAGTCTGGTCTTCAGATATAGACTATAAAATTGAAGAGATTGTGTGTGAATCTAAAAGATTGTGTGCAGTTAAGGTACAAACTGGTGATTTCAATTTTTTGCTTTTTAATATGTATATGCCATGTGATACTGGTACTATTGATGATGATTATATTGATGTGTTGAATGAAATTAGTAGAATTTGTGATAAGAGTGATACACAATATTTCATATTGGGTGGTGATATGAACACCGATATGTCTAGAGATAATGTACAGACCAATGCTATGAGACAGTTTGTCAATGATGAGCAACTTCACATGTGTATTGATTCTGAGTGTGCTAATATACCCTATACATATCATAATGTTGTAACTGATAGTATGTCAATTATTGATCATTTTATTATAACACCCAACTTCTGTGATGCAATAGTTAAGTATGATACTTTATTGTCTGTAGATAATTTCTCTGATCACATTCCTGTATGTATTGAATTTGATATTGATGTTTCATACTATGTATCTGTTGAGCATTGTCGTACTCGTAGAGTTGCCTGGCATAAGTGTACAGAGAATGACATTGACATGTATAAATGTAAACTTGATGAGAAATTGTCCAATTGTGATGTTAATTGTGATGCTTTTAAATGTAGAGATGTTAAGTGCACTGATAATGCTCATATTGAGATGATATGTGTTACATATGACAAGGTCTTAAAAAGTTGTCTTGAGGCAGCAGATGAGTGTCTGCCTAAGACTGGTATTGTATCCAATTGTAAGGTTGTTCCTGGTTGGAATGATAATGTCAAAGATAAAAGAGAAGTTTCATTAATTTGGCATAATCTGTGGCGTGATAATGGTTCACCAAGAAATGGTACTATTGCTGATATCATGCGAAGAACAAGAGCACAGTATCATTATGCCATTAGGTACACTATAAGGGAAAATCAGTCCATCAGGAACAACAAAATGGCTGAAGCTATAAGTTCTAGGAATGATCGTAATCTCTGGAATGAAGCAAGAAAAATGAAACATTCTATACGTTCATTGCCTAAGGTTGTAGATGGTATATCTGGTGACAAAAATGTTGCAGATTTATTCTCTACCAAGTTCTACAAACTGTATAATTGTGTTGGTTTTAAATCAGATGATATGCATTCTTTGGTAAATGAAGTTAATTCTCTTATTGATTGTAATTGTTGCACAGATGATGGTAATGGTCACCTACATGGTATTGATGTTGATGATGTACATAATGCATTGAAAAGACTAAAGCCTGGTAAAGGTGAACAAGATGGCATCTTTTCAGATCATATTTTACAAGGTACTAACAAACTTTATGTTATTCTCACGGTTTTATTCAATAGCATGTTATATCATGGTGTTAGCCCTGAAAAGCTTATACTAGGAACTATGGTGCCTTTGCAAAAAGATAAAAGGAAAGCAAGTAATAGTTCTGACAATTTCAGGGCACTTACTTTAGGCAGTACCATTGGTAAGCTGTATGACATTGTGATATTGCAGCAACAAGCAGCTGTATTTGACACATCAGATTTACAATTTGGATTTAAAAATGGGTTGTCTACTACAATGTGTACAGGACTAGTCAATGAGACAATCTCACATTATCTAGAAAATGGTAGCCATGTTTATGCTCTTTTACTTGATGCTTCAAAGGCGTTTGATAGGGTTAATTATTGCCTGTTGTTTAAGAAGCTCATTGATAAAGGGATGTGTCCCCTGGTAATTAGACTTTTGTTGCATATGTATACTAACCAAAAACTACAGGTCAAGTGGAACGATAAGATATCTCCTGTTTTTAAGGTTACTAATGGCGTACGGCAAGGGGGGGTAATGTCTCCTTTGCTGTTTGGAGTATATATGGATGGTCTACTGCTAGAACTGAAACAATCTGGAATTGGTTGTCATATTGGTCAACACTATTGTGGAGGTATGGGTTATGCAGATGACCTTATCACTCTTGTACCCACATTGTCAGGCCTGCGAAAAATTATTGAAATATGTGAACGTTATGCAAAAAAGCATGATGTATTGTTTAATGGTAAAAAGAGTAAACTGCTAGTGTTTGGTAGAAAAGATACTACAGGTATCAGTGTTACTGTGAATGGTGAAACTGTTCCCATCTGTAATAAAGCTGTACATTTAGGGAATATGTTGAGTACTACTGACTATCAGATTTTAAACAAAGAAGGTGAAAGAAAATTTAATGTGAGTTTTAATATGTTTATGTCTGATTTTGGATCCCTGAAAAGCTCTGTCAAGAACAAGCTTTTTAACCAATATTGCTGCTCTTTTTATGGATCTCAGATTTGGCCCCTATGGGGAGATGCACTAAATGGTATATGTGTACAATGGCGTAAAGCTATCAGAAGAATGTGGAGGTTGCCATACGACACCCATTGTGATATGGTGGCCTTGATATCAGATAATGTGCCACTTAGAGTCTCCTTCTTCTGTAGATTTATGAATTTTTATAAATCATTAATTGATGCTAAGAACCCAGTTGTAAATTATGTTGCAAAGAATTCTATGTACAGTAAAATGTCAGTTATTGGTAGAAACTTAAGATATATTGCTTACAAATGTGAAACATCTGTTGAAGATGCATTAAGTAAGCCACATTATGTTTTAAAGAAAGATATGTTAAAATGCTGGACAGATGCTGTAATACCTGAATACTTTGATTACAGCAGTATTGTAAAGGAATTGGTGCTAATGAGGGATGGTCATCTCGATAGATTCTTTGAACTTGATGACATCAATTATATGATCAACAATTTATGTACCATTTAATGTCTTTAATTATTGTGATATTTCTACACTTTATTTATATGTCTTATGTATGTAAAACCTAGTTTTTAAGTTTTGGACTTCGAGTCCGATTATGATAATAAATAAATAAATTATATGCTGATGATCTCGCAATTATAACAGAAATTGAAGCTGGTTTAGAAATCTGGTGCACAAAATGGAGGATGAGATAAAAAAGTTGTATATTTTGTACCAAATTACAGCAAATTTACAAATTACAGCTCATTTTAGATTTATGTTTGATGATGAGGTAGTTGAATGTATGTGAATATATAGGTATTGTTTTTAATGAAAACCTTAATTCTGATACATCAGCTTTTTTGTTGGCTGCAATTTGCAGAAGCTTTTGGTTCAGTTTAAACTAAATTTAGCAAACTCAAGTGGCTTGGTTTTAAAGTGTTTACCACTCTCTTCCAGTCAGGCGTCACACAAATTTGAGATGTATTTGGTGAGGTCTTAATGGCACTTAATTGACACTGTTCAAATCAAGCGATGCGATTTTATCTTGGCATTCAGAAACCTTCTGTGAGATTTGAAAATAGACATCTTCGAGTTAGTGGAATAGCGATATCTGTAATGTATTTGAATTAGTAGATTTGTCTGAATCGAATTCTAATAAAAATGTCGCTGATTTCAATATTATAAAAAAACAGTAAAATGACATTTAAAGCCTTCATGAAATGAGGTTTTCAAGCACTTTTTCTTTCCATAATATAAATGATTATATCTCAAACGTTGTGTGCTATATGAAAGTAGATGGGTCTTCTGCTAAAATCAAAATCATCCATTGGACACTTTGTCAACAAACTTTGTTTAGTTGACCTAGTGCAAACAGCTCCTTAGTAATGTTTTGCCAACAATGGTGCTCCTTCAGATTTCGACAATGATGTGATTTTGCTCACAGAAGCCTGTTTGTCCATTAATGTTTGACACGGGCCTGTCACCCTTACAGACCACAATAGAGGTCACATGCTTGTATACCTGTGGCCACCTGTTGGCCAACAGGGTACAGCCAGTACTTGGCACTTTCAGCAAAACACCAAAACACTATAATTATGTCGGTGTATTTTGGATGATTTTAGTGCGATATCTTGCTTATATCACAGTTTCGTGGCCAGATATCATTTAAGCATACCCCAAACCTCGGTAAAATTGCCTGTGACCTCTTTGATTTCATGAATGCTTTAAAACGGTAAAATGAGTTTTTTAAAGTGAAAAAATATTTTAAAAATCGAGATGCTCAATATGCTTTAAAAGATTCTGTTATACATTTGTACATTTTGTTGTTTGTAGGGTTGTATTCCATTGTATATTGGAGTTTATCCCAATGTATGAAGGACTTTATTCTGTTGTATGTGGGAATTTGCTCTAAACATCTGACAATCATTATATATTCTTCAAAATTGCAAATTGAAGTATTTACAAAAAAGAGGGGTTTTCTTATTTTGTTTGCTCACCGTTCTTAACAATTATACTATTATAGCATTAATGCTTCGCCTCCTGGCCAAAGGATTGATTTGTCACACCTCTGAAACAATCATGGCTGACACCTTTTCAATTAATCACCAGACACCGTGGTTGTATCAATGATATAGATTTACTCTGGTGGAATATGAGCAATCAATTGACACCGCTGTATCCATGACAGAGCTATACATTTACTCTGGTGGAATATGAGCAATCAGTTGACTGTATCCATGACAGAGCTATACATTTACTCTGGTGGAATATGAGCAATCAGTTGACTGTATCCATGACAGAGCTATACATTTACTCTGGTGGAATATGAGCAATCAGTTGACACCGCTGTATCCATGACAGAGCTATACATTTACTCTGGTGGAATATAAGCAATCAGTTGACACCGCTGTATCCATGACAGAGCTATACATTTACTCTGGTGGAATATGAGCAATCAGTTGACTGTATCCATGACAGAGCTATACATTTACTCTGGTGGAATATGAGCAATTAGTTGACTGTATCCATGACAGAGCTATACATTTACTCTGGTGGAATATGAGCAATCAGTTGACACCGCTGTATCCATGACAGAGCTATACATTTACTCTGGTGGAATATGAGCAATCAGTTGACACCGCTGTATCCATGACAGAGCTATACATTTACTCTGGTGGAATATGAGCAATCATTTGACTGTATCCATGACAGAGCTATACATTTACTCTGGTGGAATATGAGCAATCAGTTGACACTGCTGTATCCATGACAGAGCTATACATTTACTCTGGTGGAATATGAGCAATCAATTGACACTGTTGTATCCATGACAGAGCTATACATTTACTCTGGTGGAATATGAGCAATCAGTTGACACTGCTGTATCCATGACAGAGCTATACATTTACTCTGGTGGAATATGAGCAATCGGTTGACACTGCTGTATCCATGACAGAGCTATACATTTACTCTGGTGGAATATGAGCAATCAGTTGACACTGCTGTATCCATGACAGAGCTATACATTTACTCTGGTGGAATATGAGCAATCAGTTGACACCGCTGTATCCATGACAGAGCTATACATTTACTCTGGTGGAATATAAGCAATAAGTTACAGTATTGTTATTTAACGTACAATTCTCTCTTCCTATCGGTTTTCTAATTTCAGTGACTTGCTGCAATAGTCCACCACTTATACAAGCCATACATATCGCAAATGAAGTCCTACATCTGGTAAAGTCTAATGCCAATGGCTCCACAACATTGCCACCGTGTAATATTATTATATACTTTCAGAAATGCTGATGTTTTCACGGCATATATATCTCTGGGCTTCACACAAGAAAGTCCTTTGGTGTTCAATAAGATATTTATTGAAGCCTAAAACAACACAGGCGCTCACTAATTACACATGAAAAAGTTATGAATCTGGCATTAGAGGAAGATCATTACACGTCCTAATGCTTGGAGAGGAGTTTATTGCATATAAAGCGAACATACGCTCACAACACACAATTCTGCATCCTTAAAAGCCATAATTTACATGATGATGATGATGATGATGATGATGATGATGATGATGATGATGATGATGATGATGATGATGATGATGATGATGATGATGATGATGATGATGATGATGATTTGTGGGGAGTTGATTATGTCGTGAGTCTGGAAGCGCACTGAATATCGGCCAAGAGAGATTGAGTTATGCATGGAAGGTGTCATTGCAATCCCGCGAAAAGGAGGAGACGGCTCTCTATTAGAGCGGTTGAGCCTATCGTTTACGTTGCTCTGTCAGTATATTGATAATTTCTCCCCAATTTGATCTTTTACTTTTACTTACTTTCTGAACTATTTCTATTTTATTTCATGATGTTTCGATTTTCGGTTCTGTAGCAACAATCTTGTCATCTGTTTTTGTTAACAGCTGTTTTACCTTTGATTCAATTTCTCCAGATACACTATCTAGTTTTAAAATTTTAGATCCTAAACATGCACTCAATTGTTGTCAGAATTTATTACATGCCCAGCACTGGTTATCATTTAAGTCGAGAGGACTTTCAGCCTCCTCAGCAATCTCAACGTTTGTATTTGTTTCGCTCATAGGCTTACTTAGATATAGTAGAACAATTCAATTTGATTTTAAAATAATTCTATTGTACATTTGGCAGCCTTATTTTAAGCTATATATACCTGAATGATTCCCAATATGCTGCATGTCTAAAATCGTTGATTTCATATTTTCTTATTTCAATTAGGTCTTATTGTAAAAATAATGACTAAAAGTTAGATGGTGTAAAAAGATATGAAAACAGGCAAATGCTCATTTTCATGGCATGCGCCATGAGTATACAATTCATAACTTATACTATCAAATAAGAAAACCTTGATATGTACTTTTCACCTTGGTTTATTAATTGGGATAATCCCTTATAACTGTCCTGCATGTTCTGTATTGTGTTATCATTATGACAATGTAATTATGTAACATAATGATATAATTCTGGGATATAATTCTCAGCGAAGAAACCTCAGGTAGACATCATTCTTTGTAACACACAGGTACTTAAAATAGGTGATGCCTGAATATCAGTGGTAATTCTTATGATATGAATTGTGATGGCTAGATATCAGCGGTAATACTTAGATATCAATGGTGATGCCTAAATATCAGTGGTGAAATTGAGATATCAATGGTAATACCTAAATATCAGTGGTGAAATTGAGACATCAATGGTGATGCCTAAATATCAGTGGTGATACTTAGACATCAATGATGATCCCAAGATATGAGAAGCGATACCTAGATACCAATGGTGATGCCTAGATACATTGTGATGCCTAGATACAAATGGTGATGCCTAGATACCAATGGTGATGCCTAGATACCAATGGTGATGCCTAGATACCACTGGTGATTCCAAGATATGAGTGTCGATGCCTAAATATGAGTGGTAATGCTTAGATATCAATGGTGATGCCTAGATATGAGTAGTGATACGTAAATACCAATTGTGATGCCTAGATACCAATGGTGATGCCTAGATACTAATGGCGATGCCTGGATACCAATGGTAATGCCTAGATACCAATGGTGATGTGAAGAATTGAGTGGTGATGCCGAGATGTGAATGGTGATGCCGAGATGTGAATGGTGATGCCGAGATGTGAATGGTGATGCCTTGCAATGATTGGTGATGACCATATAATACTCAAACAGATCATATTGTTCACAAATATATGATAAATGAAAACCTGCACTTTTGTCTGTCTCATCGCTTGCTGGGGAAAAGCATGCTTTAGCATCTATATACGTATATGATTACGCAACATATCTCTGAAAGATAAAAGGACCCCCACGAATTATTTCCAATCAGCCTCGCATCCAATCCCTTCTGTGCACCGGAAATTTGAAATTTACAAATAGAAGCTTCAGCTGTCTAATTGAAACAGTGAAAAACAGGTGAGAATCGCATCAACATCTTACAGAGTCGGCGTCGATAAAAAGAACATTTTTGCGTCACTAAATCTTGGATTTTATAGTATATTGAATCGTACTGAATCTCTGGTAAAAATAGCCTAATTAGTAAAGCATCGCTTTGAGATCCAGAGATTTCCGGTTTAAACCCGAACCAGTTAGTATCAAGTACTATGAACAGATAATGCTTGGAATCAGTGCTAAATAAATGTTAATTTAATTTTATCTTTAGATATTATAATATTTTATATTTTGATAAATAAAAAGCACTTATAACCCCAATTATGTTGCTATCATGTGGTCTATTTTGAGTAATATGGAGCTATACGATGCACAGACTTTACTTTAAATATTCATATCTGTATTAAGATATATCATAACGGTTGTTCACTTCTTTAAGTCTGAACTATCAATATCAATATATAGTGAGAAATCTATATTTAAGTGTACCACTGCCCAGTTTTTAATCAGTAATCTTTAATAGCTGACTGACATGTGGATATCAAGTTGCGCCATGTACATGATGTAGCCCTGTCACATAGGCACTTTGGGTGGCAAGGACTTCTCATGTTGCCCGTCTTGCCTCATGCGCTATAGCCCTGCAGCTGGGCACAATGCTAAGGTCTAGCTAGGTATATACCATAGCCATAAAGGGTAAGGCAATGGTGTCTTAGGTCTAAGTATATACCATAGCCATAAAGGGTGAAGCAATCGTGTCTAAGGTCTAGGTATATACCATAGCCATAAAGGGTGAAGCAATCGTGTCTAAGGTCTAGGTATATACCACATCCATAAGATATAGGTATATACCATAGCCATAAAGGGTAAAGCAATCGTTTCTAAGGTCTAGGTATATACCATAACCATGAAGGGTGAAGCAATCGTGTCTAAGGTCTAGGTATATACCATAGCCATAAAGGGTGAAGCAATCGTGTCTAAGGTCTAGGTATATACCACATCCATAAGATATAGGTATATACCATAGACATAAAGGGTGAAGCAATCGTTTCTAAGGTCTAGGTATATACCATAACCATGAAGGGTGAAGCAATCGTGTCTAAGGTCTAGGTATGTACCACAGCCATAAGATATAGGTATATACCATAGACATAAAGGGTGAAGCAATGGTGTCTAAGGTCTAGGAATATACCATAGCCATAAAGGGTGAAGCAATCGTGTCTAAGATCTAGGTATATACCATAGCCATATAGGGTAAAGCAATGTTGTCTAAGGTCTAGGTTTACTCTCAGGATTGGCCAATCAAGTATCTCAGATGGTCATGGAGGGAAAAAGTGGAATATAACAGATAAGCAGATAAGAAAGGCGTAAATCTTTGCCTACTGGGAGCAGTTCTCACCTGATATCAGCGTGTGACCAGGTGTTTATAAAAGCAAAGGCTCTAAATCATTAGTTTGTGGAATTACTAGCTTATGAAACTATTAATGTTTTTCCTGCAATATCCATGATTATCAGATATTTATTTTGTATTTTTTCTGATCCATATGCAATAGGCGAAACACAGTTACAAAGGATTGGAAGACACTCAACTGTCCTCTGGTGGAAACCAATGGCAGACCTATGATGTGTTGTATTAACAAACTATGTCTGAAGTCGTATCTTAAGTAATACTTTACAAACTAACTGCACGTAGTCATAGTTGCTGCTTATTTTTCGAAGGACTAATTAATATTCACCGCTATATAACTAACCTTGTTGGTTATCGTGGTTATGGAGAAGCCTAACAATCAGATATTCTCCGATAGAGGTCACCTCCTCTCAGAAGCAATGATGTAAACACAAACACCTGGGCCTGCACGTGTGGCGAGTGTGACCCATTTCCAGCCAAGTTAAATATAATCATGGCTGCCGAGTTGAACAGATCATGTTAATCAGACTGGAATGTTGTGCTATCAATTTCAACAATAATATTCAGCTTTAGATTATTATAATCTAGCAACCTACAAGGCAGGTCGGTAACTTTTTATTCTTGACTGTGCATTTTAAGTTACATTTTTATCTGACCAGACCCGCGATTTTGATGGTTGTTGGCATTTCTTCATTCCTTTGTTCACACTTGAATAACAGTTTTAGTGTCAGTTATCGTACAAAGGTCATTGTCGTGTTCACACTCCAAAGTACAGAATGATACTATTCCTGACTGTTCAGTTCCGTTCTCACACTGCTATAATTCCAGGTATTCTAAAAAAAGTTTTTATTCAAATCTTAAATTTTCTCTTATCATGCTTATATCACGAGTATTATTTTTACACTACAAACTCATATAGATCTAATCATACTAATGAAAACATGATAAATGATCCTATATCCTGTAAGATTCTGGGAATACATATATATGATCTGAGCATCCATAAGATTATAAGTTATAGTTGACGACGTAATAGTCACTTTCCATCATATGCATTTGAGCAACGGAATACTTATTCATGATCAAATTGAGTTATTTAATGATTTTTTGACAAACCAAATACTATCATAAAGTAAGGTTGATCCTTTAAACTTTTGTTATATTTGGTTATATGACATCAATGACACGGTAGGATTGATCTGTTGATCCTTGGTTGCGTGTGAATAAGCTTATGTAATATCAGGGGACATTGGAATGATCCTTTTATCTGCTGGGTTGCTCGGCAACTTTGTTGTTGACTCACCCAATGCAGCTGCATGTTTGTAAATATACCATAAACCTATTGACCTATTGACCTACATTTGAACCATCAGTGCTAAACATAGCCTCAGACTTAGCTGCTGCTGATGGGACATAATCTTTGGCTTAATATGCCCTTTCAGACTGATGGCAAATTAGGTCGGACAACAGAGTGCAAGTGCACTCAACAGACTGCAGCACACATAATAGTCATCAGATCAGATGCGAACCTTTTAGTATAGCAATAGTATTAAGGAATCTTTCTGTATTCATCTATTATTGGTGTTGCCACCTCTGAAATAATGTAGAAAATAACTTAAAACAAAATAAATAACATACATGTATTGACGCAACTGAAATCTGACATACAGTACTGCTGACCGTTTACCAATACAAACACGTTACCCGCGCCGTGTCAAAGGCAAACACTAATAAGCAATTAAGACCTTAAAGTGAATGATAGTCACCTATGTTTTAATTTATAGCATGTGCAGTTGTACAAAAATGATAATCTGGCATTAATTCCATGCATATATACACATAACACCTTCATATTTCAAAGTTGTTCTATATCTTTGACTTGATAAAAACATACTTTAATTCTGTGTTGAATATAGAACTGATCTTCTGCATGAAACCATCTCACCCCTTTTTATGGAACAAAGAATATTGATTTTGTATGATTAAACATCATACAACATTGATAATTCTGAAAAATACATTTTGTTCAATTGGAAATATCTCATATCTCAAATGTCACCATTTGATTCCCCGAAACCTATCTTTTAATCTAAACACCAAATTTCACAAATCTCAAACAATGAAATTTGAAAATATAAACATGGGTTCTTTTATTACCGTTTTATATTTGTGAAGAATGGTTCTCAATATGGGTAGCCAACAGCTCAGGGTACTCACCGCGTATTTATATGTGTTTATCTTGCCCTTTTGAACAAACCTCTTCACAATTACATTTACGATATCTTTGAACCCCAAAAGAATGTCTAAATCTGTTAAATAGCGAGTGAAAGTCACTATCTGGAAGTCAGGAATGTGATTTATATATATATATATATATATATATATATATATGGAGGTGCATACATAAATATATATATATATATATATATTCTTGGAGTAATCATGTATGGTGGCGCAACAACACAAGGTCAAAAGGGACATCATAGTTGCCGCCTTGGACATTGTTATGATGATGCCATATGCAAGATGAGAAAGTTTTGACGTAATCCTTTCTCAAACCAATTTTACCTTACGAAAACTACAATTTAGTGCTATACATATCGTGAATGAAATGTTCTCCTTGTTTCACTGATTATGAAGGTATAAATCTAATTTCTCTGCTTCATGTTTGGACGATTTTACGAACAGATTTATACAGTCATATCAAAGATATGAAAATGAGCTAAAATTGCTCTTACAACATCAAATACTGATAAAATCATGTGTTTTATTGTTATTTTTTTCATTCCAGTTGATTTTTAGTTATGAGCGCATATATTGGCAGGTTAGAAAAATATATCACATTGTTCAGTGAAAAAAATACTATCAGAAAAAGTAAATTATAGCCTTACCAATATATGCGCCATGATAAATAAATTAAGCTAATACATATTATGTCATCATTTAAAATCAACAACAAATAACAATAAAAAATTGCAACAAGAATTCTGTAAATGCTATATCATTAACAATATTTTGTTTTAAAAGTTTTTAAAAAGTAATATGAATAGTGACATATTTTTTTATAAACATGTATTAAAAATAAAAGGTTTGGAATATGCATTTTGAGAGTATTGTAAGCTTCAAAAGAGCAACTATTCTAAATTTAAAAAAAAAAAAAAATGTGTTATAATACTTCAATCAAACTTTGGCCAATTCATTTTTGAAAAATATGAATCTTCAATTTTTCCATTGTTCTGAAGTCGGCAACTATGATAGGATCAAAGGATTTTAAATCCATTGTGTGAAACAATGCGTTGCTATGACGCCATAATTTAAATAACAGCCATTGTGCCTCCATTCATAATTACTCCAAGATATATATATATTTATTTATTAAAAAAACAAATTTGAGAATGTGCATCCTTAATTATTAAACATTCAAATTAATGAGTAGAAATCAAGACCTGCTATATTTATTTCCCTTTTCCATGGACATTATAATTAGGATTTTTCATATTTCAGGTCATTATTTATTCCAGCATGTCTTTCATCATTAACTTGCTCAAGACGCGCTTCGTGACCTCCACTGGCTTAGCTCTGATATGCACAGGGTCCTATGTTTCTTACAAGGACTACAGGCGCTATCCCAGAATGATGGACACATTCTCCAGAGGATCGATTTTACCACCACTAGATTGTGAAAAGTATCAGGTCCAATATTTTCCCAGAGGTGACCTAGAAAAACGGATTAAAGAAGTCCTGAACCCTGTCTTCTCTAATGAGTATTATTTGATTAAGGGCGAGGTTGGAACCGGTAAGTCAAGACTGATGATGGAAGTTTGTAAGCAGCTGATAGAGTCCCGAGGGGAGTCGCAAGAGGGCGCACCTATATATGTCAATGTTTCTCAGGGAAAATCCTTAATAGACAGCCTTGCCAGATCAGTGAATTTTTTATTTGATGAACATATCAATTTTCGATTTTTCTTGGATTTTATTTTACGGATAAATGCTATCCCGGCCAAAGAGGATGATCATAAATTATCTCGTTTGTTAGATGCTATAGAAGAAGCCGCCCATATCTACACTCAGAAAAAAGGCCGCCCGGTTGTTCTTGTCATAGATAGTGTAGACATGTTGGCAAAACATATGCCTGCATCACTGGAGAAGATACAAGGCAAAGCCAAGTTCTGGGCAGACACCAACATTGTCAAGCTGATCCTTGTAACAAATGATGAAGAAACTGAACTCATCTTGCAAAAAAACCAGAGCAATTGGTCACGTGCAGAAGCTCCCATATTTGTAGATGACCTTTCTAGGGAGGAGGCGATAACTTTCCTTCGTTCAGATCTGACTGGCGGGATATTTAATGGTCAGCGTCCCGCTCAAATAGGTGAGACAGAAGCAGAGCAAATGTATGATTTGGTTGGAGGAAGAGTTCAATATTTGATGATTTTCAAAAGAGATTTTATTGATTGTGTGCCGTTTGAATTGACGACAGAAAGATTGAAAAGGAAAGAAAGAGAAAAGTTTCTTGGAGTGTCCAACGCGGAGCAGGCTATTAAGGCGCTTACTGCAGTAGGTAAATCAAAGGACAAGCAGTTATATATGTCTCAGTTATTGGATATTGTAAGCACAAATGATGTAAACCGATTAGCAAGAAAAAACATTGTCAAAATACGTAGAACTACAAGTGGTACAAAAATATTGCTTGAGTCTAGGCTAACAGAACATGTCGTTTTTGAATATATGTCTGCTAAAAAGTAAGCAAGACTATAGAAATTCCTGATTATTAATTAACCATCTTATTGTTCAGCTGGGCAATGGAACCTGCGTAATTTAGTATGGCGAAGGTTTGGATATATGAGTATGTTTGGTATGTATATGTATATTTGGTCATATGTTTATGTTTGATTTGTTTAGTCATATTTGTTTGGTTTTATGTGTATGTTTGGTTGTTAGACACTACAGTCATTTCATGGGTCTTTTGCTTGATTCTGCCTTGCTGAAGAGATATCCTCACATCTCATTCAGAACCTTAGGAAAAGTGTATGATGACATTAGAGTATGCAACCTACAAAATAAATATTGTTAATTATTTCCATTAACCCTTGTAATATTGACGGAATGCTATCTAAGCCTGATATATTAAGCTTTGAATTTATCAGTGCAGATAATGTAGGGTTTGTTTTGACCTCCATTTTTATTTTATCCAGCATCCTCATTCTGAGCATTCCCAGTATGAGGTCAATAGCACATGGTTCCTGTCAAAAGTAAATGAATTAAATGGAAAGTCATAACACTCATTCTGAACATACCCAATACAGGTAAAGAAAATAAGCATCATCATTATATCATTCTGTACATTGAAGTCTCGTGAGAGGTTAATGAGATTCAGAGATATTGAAAATGGTGCCAAGACAGTTGTGGAGCCCGCTATACCAGAAAGCTTTACTCATCATCAGCTAAAGTAAGTCCTTTAGTTATATGTTTTTAGACTTTCTATGATGGACTTTCGGAAACATTTCCATTTTCTTTTTAGGAATTGGCAAAAAGGGTGTCCCTTGAGTGACCCACAATACTGATGCGATGGGTAAAGCAATGATGTCTTGTCATGTGTGCATGTTTGGTTATATGTGCACGTTCATATTTTCATATAATATTTTGAATATGTGACTAGTATATCTTGATATTCATGTACAGGTTTAGAGTGGTGCCATCGCCTTTACTGTAGTTATCAGGCTCGGTTTAGTAGAACTTTGGAGTAAAAGTAATAAATGGAGTGGTCATCAAGCCAAAGTAACCTATTTGTCTTAACAATGTGATAGTGTTCCGTTGAATTGATATATGTACCCGCCAATTGGCCACAATGAAAGGGAACTATTTTTGGGTGTTTCGATTAAAAGATAGGTTTCGGGGAATCGAATGGTGACATTTGAGATATGAGATATTTCAAATTGAACAACTCCATTCATTCTATTCCAAGATTCCTGTACTGGCGACATTGTCAGTGTTTATAACAAAAATGTCTGTGATATGTGTGCTTGTAATGCAGTTAATTAATTATTAAAATAATCTTTTGTGTTGTTAATGAATAATTCAAATTGTCATGTTAATTTATCTCTTCCATAGCAATAACACAATATGATTAGTCAATGTTATGTAAAATGGATTAAATAAATATCTGTATCTATATGTTTCAGTTTGTCATTGTATCTTATTCAGAATGGCTCTCTCCAATTTTGACCTGAAAATGTAGAGAAAATAAGTTATGTTGTTCATTAGTACACGGCTATACACATGTGTTTGTTTTTTTGGGGTTTAACATCACTTTCAACGTTATTTCAGTCATTTCGTGATGAGACCTACTTGTAGCAGATATAGTGCCGCCTCGCTGAATTGTCATGTCGCAGGTCCTTGACATTACAACCCACTCGGTCACAGATTTACAAGGACAACGGGTTAACACTTTGGCACAGGCCTCAGCTCATATGGGATTATACACATGTGCCATGTCTGAACTGTCTGAAATGGTTCTATGCAATTTTCCTGGGTCTGAAACTGTATTGACTCGTGATCAGGGTAAACATGGTGATCAAGATAAACATGGTGACGTCATACAGGAAACTTTTACTGTTCTGCATTATACTGTTACTTTTCAAAAATCATTTTTCAAAATTCAAAAATTCCTTTACTGACAGGGAAAACTTTTGTTTTTGTAAATGGCTTGGATTCGTCTAAATTATGGATTCCACAAACAAAATAAAAAACGATGAGAAGGTTTAGGCTAAGAAAAAATCAATTACCTTTTTGGAAAGTTTTATTTGTTTTATATTGAACATTCGATTATTTGATGATGGATTAATATAATATAAACTATTGCTTTGGATTTTACAGTATTGTAATGTTAAAAAATATCCGTTGTATGTCAGCAATATATACTGTTATTCTGTAGTGTACACTGACTCCATCACCTCCACATTGCATTACTTCAGAAGTCTCAAATTGAGGCTATTTTTAGATTATCATAACGAGGCACTGGATGTTCCAGGTCTCTTTGCATGTGAAAAACAAATCACTGTTTGCCATTGTATTTGTAAATGATCAAAAACAAAATCAGTTTAAATATTCGTATTTAACATTGAAAATATCTTGTGTTAATATCAATACAAAATATAAATATCTATCTTTATTTTCATATTTATAGTAAAAAGCATATATTATAATAATTGGGCTACACATATTTTCTCCCAGTAGCTCGTATACATTTGATTGTAAAATTATATGGGGAATTCAATAACGCAGGTTTTCAGAAGTTCAACAAAAGGTAGGGCTGTGAAGAGGGACTGATTACTTTTAGAACCTGAGATGTTACTTATATGGAATTTACATTGTTAATCAGTTACTCACATGAATAATGAAAGTAAGAAATGTAAATACACAATATATAATATGGGATTATTATTTGCGATATGTCTGGGAGATTTTTTATGTAATATTCACTTATACTTATGTCATATAATATTCCCTCTACATTATTTCATTTTTTCCATTTTGCTTATGCATGGGGTGCAGCAGTGACTTCTTCCTCTTGTTTTCCAAACATATGAATACCACTATAGGAGCGATAAGGCCTTGTAAAAACAGACCAATCAGTAGCCCAATACCAGTTTCCAGCTTAAGTTCAACACAGTCATTTCCTGCGAAAGAGAAAGGTCCACATTCTTAAATACCATTGAGCGTATTCCAAATATTTCCTCAACATATCGTTTTACAAAATAGTGCTTTCTTCAGATTTAATTGCAAATAATTACAAAAGTCACAAAGAAATATTAACTTTAAAATTTAATAAAATAATTATGCTTACCGGTTGCCATATTATTTACTTTCTGTCCATCTGTGACACAGTCTGAGGCCCCCAGAGGTGTCAGTGAAGTGATAGCTGAAGGTGGATCGGGGATTCTTTCTACGGCCTCCTCTAACAAGACAGACATGCCCATAGTGGAGTGGAAGTCTATATGACAGTGCATAAGCCAATATCCGGGATTATTTGTGCGTATTCTCACCACCGTGTATCCCAGGGATGGTACGATAACAGTGTGCTTCATTGGGGGGTCGATGAGGTTGTAGTCAGGTGGCTTTTGGTGGCGCCACCTGGGATTGGTACATTTTGCTGAATCGCAGACGATATCTGGATTGGGAATAAGTTCCCCTGTAGTAGTGTTAACAGATGGATAGCCCTGCTTCATAACTGCGAAGTGGTGACCATGCATATGAACTGGATGATGCCCATAGAGACTGTGCTGGTCGCTGACATCGTAACTTGTCAATACGAAATCAATTGTTTTCTCAAAGCTGAGAGAAATAATGTGTGTGCAGATGCATCCGATTTCACATTTAGCCTCATCACAGGGTGTGAGCGAATCACTTGAATTAACATGGAACGGAACTTTAGGGTCTTTGAAAGCCTTGCCATTAAAATGAGGTTGATATGACATCCCCATATTCAGAAAGATCTCCTCGACGCCTTCTGTCTGAGCAATCCAGTGCTGATCCTCGGGGTCAGTGTCCGCGGCATGACTCTCCGTCACAGTAACGCACGATAGATTTGTTGCGGGCGGATACGTATCTTCTGGGCAGTTGTAAAACACACATCTATCTTGAGCAGTACAAGGTCTGGGAGATGAGATAGGATCGTCATTGGGATCGGACACACTACTGTTCACGTAACTCACTGACGCAGAACCCGTAATTAAACGAGGTCCAAGTTTTCCTAAGATTCTCACCCAATATTTTGAAGGACTCTGATTGGCGGAGACTTCAAGGTCAAACGTCTCTCCTGGGAAAATTACAAGTGTTTGTACTTCAACCCGCTTGATGGCAGCTCCATCTGTGGCAACAATCACAAGATTATGTTGGTCAATAGAAAGCTCAACAGGCAGATGAGCGCCTGCATTTGCAATTCTAAATTTATACACATGTCCCTGGACGACAGCAAAGTCCGTTAGAGGAAGTAATTCTCCGTTAAACCTTCCTCTTCCATTCACCAGGAGGCTCTGGTGCATGTGGTCGTCATACCTGGTGCCATATGGGCTGTCGTAGGTGGCGTTGTTCTCGGGAGGAGTTTCCCCATCTTGTAACATCAGCCAAGCTACGGGGTCATGCGCAGTATTGGCAGCCATCATAAATTCACCACTTCCGGGATATTCTCTTTGAAAAGGATTAGCCACGGAAAGTACCCGGCTGTTCAAATGAAACCAATCGGAGATTGCGACCTGGAATTCCGGCATCTGTGGGAGATTCTCGTGGACAATGATCATTCCAAAAAGCCCATCTATTCTCTGGTCCTTGAAGTGGGAGTGGTACCAATGAGTGCCAGCAGGGTGCGCTTTGAAGCGATACTCGAGGCTCTGATGTGGCATGACGGGATATTGATTCACAAAAGGAACTCCGTCCATCCATGTATTGTTTATCTGACTAAATTGGAAATAAAATAATATTGAAAATTAATACACATTTAGTGATCTGTAGATGATAGGATACATATCAACAACTTTTAACTTTTAACAATATTAAAAAGAACAAGGATTTAATTTCATACCAGAAAAAAATCTTGATAGATGGCAGCAGACATGCTTATTGATGAATAATATTTTTTGGTTTGTTTTGTATATTTTGTTTTGTATATTTTGTTTGTATATTTTGGTTTGGACATTTACTTTTTGATCAAAAGTCATGGGCAACATGCTGTGGCGAAGTTGTTTAGTGCGCAAACCAGGTCCTCTGTGTTTATCAAAGGCTGCAGTTTCGATTCCCGACCATGTCGGCAATGAATTCATGTCACAATTTTTCAAATGAGTTGAGGCCTGTTTCTTAAGGAATAACCTGTGGTAGACCACTGGTTAGAGTAAGAAACAACTGAATAACACATATATGTTCAATCATGACAATACACTTCATCCCAACTGGAATTGGGAATCGAACACCGCCTACCAGCTAATGTGTCGGGAAAATCAACTAACAACTGACACAATTGAAATAGATTATAATGCTTAACCAAAAACAACTCTTCTCAGACAAGCTTCCAGGGAACACATCAGACATTTGTACTGAACCTTTAGGCGCAATCTCAATATCCCTAAGAAAGGTGTGATATTCAACTTGACATATGGATTTAATGGGAACTTAGCCTTGACTCTAAGCCATCTAAGCAAAACCGTGAGTAGTTTTAGTTTATTACTGATAACTTATTTGATATTTCATCAACAAATACGGCGAGCACTGTTTCTCAGGAAAGAAATTATTTTACTTCAAAATCCCATGCCTTGCCTATGACTCACCATAACTTTTACACAGGGCCTATCATAATCGCTCCTTATAATTTGCTTATAAGTTCCCTTTTGTTACCTTTGTCAATACAACATACGAGTTATGTCGGCATTACACATATATGTAGCCTATTACATTCACCCAGAATGTGGGGCATGCTCAGGAGATTCGGTCAAAAATTATGATTCACCAAAACACAGATTTTAGTGGTTAAAAAAAGATTTCTTTCAAAATATATTGTGAGGTTATTTAAATGTATTTCCCTTGTCTTGATCTATTTGTGCAAGGAACAATTGATCCATATACAACAGAAGAAATCAGACGTTGGCAGCATGTTATTCTTTCCCAACAATTCACTTATATTATCACATATATCATATATCATATAAATCATATATTTCAATATTAATGCCTTGTTTCGATATATGTCCGTTATACAGTCCGTTATACAGTGTACAATGCAGGGATTTGCAGTGCACAATGCAGTGCATAATATCAAAAGTGTATCAATGTTTAAGTGTTCATGCAAAAATCCTTAGCTGATTAATTTTGCTATCCTTGAAGAGGTCAATGTTGAAATAAACATTTGTTATCATTGTAACCTGGTTAATAACGCATGATCATTGGCCCATATATGATTATCACCAGATGTCAGCAGGTGACCACATCTGTCAGCACTGGGGTGATTACCCAAGACCCTCAGCTGTACCCTTTGCACACTGCCCTGGGACTCAAGCCAACATGGACATCCCAGCCTTTTGTATAATATATTTTCTCTAAATTAACAGTTTAACAAGCCTTCTCAGACACACAAAGGTATGTATATCAAACTATGATATATGTATATTATGGATACACAGCACATAGCTAGGGAAACTAAGTATTCATGTTGTATGGTACATTTAAATATTCCCACTATATTTGGAGCTTAACTCAGGTTACGGAGGCAAATTTGAATCCATAAAATCTACCTAATAATTGTAGCCATCCATCTTATTGTCTTTTGTAAATATGTTACTAAGGTATAATAGAAGTAATATCTACCAATATTTTTGTGATATTGTAATATTTTACTTTCAATCAATATTTCATAGTCATGGTTGACCACAAGAAGTGGAAGTCCTCCATATTGTGACCTGTCAGCCATATTTGTAGTTCATGTTTACAATATTTTACTTAGAAATACTTTATATATGTAACCATAGCAGTATAAGGCCGTGTACATGCATTCAATAATATATAGTATATATAGTATATTGTATACTGTTACTATCTCATAGTGATATTCACCTATATATTCCTACACCTAGTATCAATGTTATTTAACATAACAAGTACTTTGATGCAGTATTATTGAAATACTTAGACATTTTAACTAACTTGTACATTTCATGTGAATTTCAGTCATGAAGAAGCCATTCACCAGCATAGCAGCATTGGGGCAACATATTGTCAACAATTTATGTGATGCCCTGATGTGGGTTGGTTAATAATCACAACTGTGTATTTTGACTTTGAATAAGGTTACACACATAGTATAAAATGACCTTGTTCATAGGACTGATGATGTCACGTGATTTGTCTCATCTGTGTTATTACTTACCATTTAACATGTCTTATGTAACGTCACCAAGTCCTGAAGTAAGCGTTGATAAAAACTATAATATTAATTGTATATTGTATACATTGCAATTATACTTTGTACATTTGCTATATTCGCAGACATCATTATCAGTACTAATATCGTTGTCCAAATAGCAGTTTCAACTGTACTCAACATCTTGTCATGATTTGGGGCAACCCTGCGTCCATCGGTCACATCATTATAATTTCCATTGGTAATGCATAATTTAGTCCTTTATGATAGTATTGTATGCACATTGTCGTAGATGGCCTTGTAATGCAATGAATCTAAGATTAGCTGACTTGCAGGGTGTTCATATAAAGGGTATATTTAAATGTCTTTTCGTAGCTACATATACCTACTATCCATGAATATGGCATTAAAGGGAATTCGATATGCAGATAGTGATCAAATCTGTATGTTTAAGATGTTATTTTCTGTCTACCGAAATCAAATTTAGGAACTTGCAAGTCATAAATTCAGATCCTCACAAAGTAGAATGAATATATGAAGGAAAAATGCTCGATGTAGGGTCGAGAACATGTATGCATATGTTGGCTGAAGAAGCAAAAGATATATATAAGACCGTTGTCCAACTGCCAACATTTGAATGTAAATCATGGCTATCAATTGTGTGAATAGTCTAACACAGTGTCTGCACGTTACATATTTAACACTACAGAGGCGGTTATAATGGTAATTAACCCAATGCCCTGATGTATTTTGTTACAGTGGTGAGTTTAGAAAACACAATTTAAAATGACCGGTCATGACCTGAGGATGGTTTATTCGGATTGTATGATAATTTGGTGGGCGAGACTTGCATTTATGACCAGGAGTTTCAAATTTCGAAAGTCATTTCAGTTCAGCGGATTCAATTTCACACATTATTCCCTTTTAATTTCATTCAGTTTGAGTCGAGCAAAAATGGTTTCACACAAACACTATACATTTGATGTTTTCTGTGTTTTCTTAGAAACACACAAACTCCATCATAAAACCATCGGAGTTACGTTGACCTGTTGAGCATACCGAACCAACCAGACAACAAGACACTGAAATAAGCCAGCTCCAGGCAGACAAAGAGTTTCAAATTTCATTTCAGTTCAGCGGATTCAATTTCACACATTTGTCCCTTTTACTTTTCATTCAGTGTTTTCTTAGCAACATTGTGTCATTAACACACAAACTCCATCATAAAACCATCGGACTTACGTTGGCCTGTTGAGCATACCGAACCAACCAGACTACAAGACACTGTGGGATAAGTCAGCTCCAGGCAGACTCCCATTAATTGACTTTACTCCTTGTTGTGCATTCATTTCTATCCTCTCCTCAGATCCTGGGTTTGTACATAGTCAATTGGTGTCACTGTTATGATTAGAAGCGAGTACAACATCAAAGGAGTAAAGATGTCGCACCAAAAATAGTCCGATAAAAATAGGTGATGGACCATTCTTCTTGTGCAAGTCTTTTATAGCGGGTCTTATTATGGAATGAGTGTAAGTAATGAAATAATGTTGAAATTTATGTCAAAACCACAAACTGATAAGTCAATCATATACTTCCTCAGAGTACTTTTTCAAATTTATTCATCATAAATCACAATATAATGTGTTGGTGAGACGGGTACTTCTGAGAAGGCAGATAAATTGCTCCTGCAAAGTGGTCACTTAAATATTGCAAATAATTTTGGTCACAACTCAACAGCTTGAAAACAAACAAAACTGGGACTCCGGTAACGCCAATGAATCTTATCGGAGAGCCAACTTTTTTGTTGATTTTAATTGACAATTTCGCAGATAGTATTGACATATTCATTGATAATGATGATATTGATTATTAACCTCATACAAAGGTCTTCTTCACCTGTGATTTATCTTTGTAGTCGGGTATATTCGCTTATGGAAAAAAGACACGTCATGATCTGTGCTGTGCAAGGCAATGGGGAGTCTTTGAAATAACAACCGATTAATTATCATAGTTTATAAGTGAGATATTAACTTGATGTATTAGCGTGGTGCAATTTAAGTACAAGAAACTGGGATTCTATTATGAGAAATATATATGTAAACAAATATAAACAAGTCGATATTATGATAAGAGAAGTAAGATACCAAGATCAATATATCTACCTTAGCCCATGCCAGTGAAGTGAGATACCTTCATTGTCTAACATATTGGTCACTCGTACCACCACCTTGAAAATGAAAATTGATTGATAACACAGTGCAGAAATAATATATACACTTCACACACAACATTGCAGGCACAATAAATTGCTTTAAACTCAAACTCAAATTCAATTTATTCAGCCATATATGATCCTACATATTTTATAATATTGTTGCATAATATGTAAATATTAACATAAATATAATATGGCCAGGGAGACCCCCATTGAGGTGAGTTTATCATAGGAGCCACCCTTGGGAAAATTAGATGAAATTTAATAACTGAATAACTTTGCATACATACATGATTTTTTAACTAGTGTAATATGGTAAAAGATTGATTTTTTTATATTTTGTCTGAAGTATATGGTTTCATGTATATTTCTACCCAGTATATATAAATAATGCTTATTAGGGGTGACATAGAACTTAATTCACTGGTACGTGTACATGCATGATGTACAAATGTATTCCGAAATAGCAGTACAGTTTCAGTAAAACAAAATACAACAAGACTGTAGTGCATCAGTCTAGATAACATATTTCCCAAATGTGCAAAAATAAGCATATCATTCCTAAGGCATTAGAACTATCAAAACAGTTGAATACATACATGTAGGTATTTTAACTCTGCTGCCCATGCAGTGTACAATGAAGTGGACGCTTTCTTACCGTGGCGCCATGCATGACCTGCAGGGTGGGAGCAGGGAACATGTCATTGACAAATATGACTTCCCGAGGATATCCGTCTCCTGTTGCCACCGTCTCGTGGTCCACATAGGTCCCCACCAAAGGGTCGGAGTCCGGGTGGAAACTGCTTGGGACTACTTTGAGCCGTCCTTGTCCTGCCATCACATTATATGCGCTATTACCGTCGGGTGTACGGTATACCATAGTCCGACCCCATCTCACTGTCAGGAGAAACTCGCATTCTACTGAAGTACATATTCTACTTGGGGATCCATTTAATATAGATACCTTGTTACTTAGGACGATAAGAAATATCAATGTGCCTAAAACTAGCATATTTCGTATTGATGAGGCTGGTGCGTGTTGTACCTTCTATGAGATTTGACAGAATGGTTCGCGAAGATGGGGGACCCTGATTTATAGCATATGGGACATTGTGAGCGTGTGGTCTACCTACTTATCAAATACGTCACCCAAATGAGTTAAGTGAACTGAAAAGTTTTAACATTTTTATGATCATGATAGTGCATTCTTAAAGTTTAAAGTAATGTTTTCCCATTCAAACATTTCCGAAATTTTGGAGCTTTTTATTACTCAGTGGTTAATTTGTTCCAGAGCAACTGGTGCTAATAAGCTGGCGCTAATCAACTGTGTCACAACCCGTGGCCCCCTCAGTGGTTAAAAATGCATAAACCACCAAAATGCACTTTGTACATGTTTTCATCTAATCAAGCATAATAAACACGGTTTCTGAAAGATGTTCACGGGAATTCCGCTGTGGCATTTAGCTTTTGAGATTTGTCTTTAAAAATTCAGATTTGGATGTTATTATTGGTGAGCACACGTGACATGTAACCAAAACGCATATAGCAAATAATTAACCCTAAATGGTAAATGCTATTATTATATTGACCATGATCAAACTTCTTATTTTGATTCATTGAATGAACAAAATACATTGTTTGCTCTTCATTATCGGTAATGGAATAAAGAAAAATTGGCAGAATTCCGAGTGTGCAATTAATTAGGCTGTAATTACCCGGAAATCATATGTGAGACTTGTCAACCCCAAGGTCAAATAAATTGTTTATTTCCCGAAGTTGCAGGGTATAGCTTGCGTATCTCTGCCAACTGTCAGCATTTGAATGTATAATCACATGACTATCCCTTGTGTATTTATTTATTAAATTTTATTGACAATAGAAGGTCACATAAAACCTATATGTCATACTTATTAAAATTATACTAATACTATTTAGAAGTATCTTCTAAATATATACATTTGATACTCACAGATTATTTCTAATTCAAATAATACGAACAAATATAAATACAAAAAAGAAAATAGACAATAGAGCACCACTTGGTGGCACTCAATTCAATATACATACATTTTTTAAAGAATCATATACAAATCAGACGAGATTGTTTATTCATAATTTTGTGATTCTAGAAATGGATGGGTGTTAATTTTGATAGCTTTCAAAATGATGGAAATTTAGATCAGTCTTAACTGAAAGATTGGTTCTGGATTGTGATTAATGAATCATCTCGTATGAGTGGTCTATGTTTGTCAAAGTTGGCATTATTATCATTAATCATGTTATTTGTAATAAACGTAATGAAATACTTGGTCTATAACACAAGAGAATTATTATAAATCTAAGCATACTACACATTTTGATTTTAAGCATTACAATTACCTATACTGGACTAGAATCTTAATCATCACTAGAAATGGCAGGCATTGGGATATAACTTTTTTACTACTCAGAATACATCTACAAATGATATGTGATCGAATGTCAACCTTCTTAGGCTATTTTGATCAAATATTGCCAGTGACCTTAAAGTGACCATTCAATGACCTTGAAAATAGAAAGCCTATTTCCACGAAATTATCTACATGTTTTATAATCCTATCATCTACATCTTTTAAATACGAGCTCGTAGAGTCACTATTCATCAAAATCTGTTCATAATTAACAATTTGAGAGCAACTTATAGTTTTGTGGTCAATCTATAAGGGAAAACAGAGGAAAATACTATAATACTAAGTTTTTTTTAAATACAGTGACCGGCAACTGTCCAAAACCGGCAGATGAAACTCGGACATTTTTAACGCAATCAAACATCAAGCAAACCTTGCCTGTACTAATTGCAATTAAGCTGAGTATTGTCTCTCACACGTTATCTTGTATTCCCACTGCTTTTCAAAACGCTATAAGTGTTTATATGTTTTCACGGCACGAGTGATGTTGTCACTGTCAAATGACGTCAGAAGTGGTGACGTAGCCAACTTCTCCGTATAAGTCAATGGAAACTCGGACAATCTGCAGGTTTACAGAATGCGTGAATTTCCCGATAATTCTGTACATATTGAACATGTATCAATTTTATTCTACACGCATATGTAGTTAATGATCTACTATCAATGTGAGTAGTTTTTACTCAGTTTTGAAAGATTTTGTGGAAATCAGGAGTGAAAAACATGAAAGTGTCCGGATATGGCTGCCGATCACTGTAATATAAAAATGCCAGCTTATTGGGGGTTAGTTTATGAAAATATATAGAATACTGCACAGAAAAACACATTAATACTAAAAAGAAATTGAAAACAAAGTCCGTCAATTTCAAGATTTATTAAGAAGCTAAAATGATTAAAAATAGCTTAAATCGGTAGGGTTACAAAAGGGACAAATTGACGGACTTTAATTTGACCTCACATTTATTTTTGAGGTATTAGATAAATTGAATATTAATCTAATTTCAGAAAATAATCAGCAATAAGTTGCTCTTATCATAATAATACCTAAAAAAGGAAATATTCCCTGAAAAATATGAGAAAATTAGTCATGAATAGAAATAACTAAAAGAAAATATAATAAAAAATATATTGAATGTAGAGTCAATTGGGTTATAACATTTAGTAGCTGATGTATTTCTAAAAAATCTTATGTATTTGATTTTTCTGAACAGTATGAGGAAGTTAGTGAAATCCTTTTATGAATATGTCTATGAAACCCATCACTAAAAGTGACCAATCATTAAAATGGCCTATGATCCCTTTTCCTATTTGGATAATGCTCTTGGGCCAAACAGACCGCTTGGACAAGATAGTTTACCAAACACAGCTTCAATAAGAATCTTGGGCCAAACAGACCACATGGACAAGAAGACATAATTTAAATTACTTTCAAATTAAATTACTTTCAAAAAAAGAACCCAATTTGATATATTAAACAAATTTAGCATCAATAGAAGATAACATGCTTAATATAAGATTGTACAGTTATCAATAAATGACCGGCCCCATTAGCACAGTTGATATGGCAGAGCGGAGGATCTGTGCCTTTATTGGTTAAAAAGGGGAGGTAGTGGGTTCGATCCCCACTGCCGGCTGTGATTTTCACACTGGTTAAAGGCTCGAACGTCGACCTGATATGGCCATAGTGAACAATATATAATTTCGCAATTTCAATAAATGAGGAGGTTTAAAGAACATTGAAGGCTACTTCAGATCCATTCCGCTATCTGCGAAGCTCTATCAACTCCAGAAACAGCTGAACTTGAAACTACATTTAGCTGTGTATTTCGGCACCACATTTTGTTGCTATTACCCTCCATTGTACTTTATGTTTTGCGTCACTTCTCATGCCGTCTATACATGTGGCAATAAATGTGGTGAATGGATATTGGATTACTTTATACCGCAAGTAAACAGACATAATCCAGTGTGTAGGTGTCAAGTTAAGCACAACTTGTATCATTCAGAAATATATGACATTGTATCAACCATTGACTACTTTAGAGTGTGTTTCAAGCATACTTATACTTATTGAAGGTTTTGTTTTCCTTGTTTAAGAAATAATTTCGAAACAAAATAATTTAATCATATACATGTAACAAATGATGCCTCCTTTATTCAAATATAAAATCGTATTTCATGTTCAGGACCCGGGGGGGGGTTACTCTCATAGTCCACGTTACCGGGGAAGCTGGGCTAAATAGGGTCCTTTTCGCTGATATTTTCCCTGAGACAGGTTAAGATATTTTATCATTTTCCCTAAAACAGGGTACTGTTTTTCAAATTTCTCCCTAAAACAGGGATCACAATCCCCTTTTCCAAATCTCCTCCTTCTGCATCATCCCTAAATGAGGGTATAACGAATTCAGCTAGTCCTAAATCAGGGTACCAAATTTCAGCAACAGGGATCACAATCCCCTTTTCCAAATCTCCTCCTTCTGCATCATCCCCAAATGAGGGTATAAAAAATTCAGCTAGTCCTAAATCAGGGTACCAAATTTCAGCTAGTCCTAAATCAGGGTACCAATAATGATAGAATATTTCCCTAAATCAGGCTCTGGGGTTTTCATTTCCATCCCAGCCTCCGCGGGTTAAAATCATGAGAGTAACCCCCGGGGTTCAGGATCGATATCAATGATAGGTGGCAGGGTCAGTGGAATCATGCTAATTTCTAAGGTGGGTAAGCTTGTAACTTGAGGTCTAGGTCAACAGGCATGACGTCGGGGATCAACAGTCGGGGATCATCATCATCATGACCCCAATGATGTCGGGGATCAAGGGACATGACCCCAATGATGTCGGGCATCAAGGGACATGACCCTTATGATGTCGGGCGTCAAGGGACATGACCCTTATGATGTCGAGGATCAAGGGACATGACCCTAATGATGTCGGGGATCAAGGGACATGACCCTACTGATGTCGGGCGTCAAGGGACATGACCCTAATGATGTCGGGCATCAAGGGACATGACCCTTATGATGTCAGGGATCAAGGGACATGACCCTACTGATGTCGGGGATCAAGGGACATGACCCTTATGATGTCGGGGATCAAGGGACATGACCCTTATGATGTCGGGGATCAAGGGACATGACCCTAATGATGTCGGGGATCAAGGGACATGACCCTAATGATGTCGGGGATCAAGGGACATGACCCTAATGATGTCGGTCGTCAAGGGACATGACCCTAATGATGTCGGGGATCAAGGGACATGACCCTAATGATGTCGGGGATCAAGGGACATGACCCTAATGATGTCGGGGATCAAGGGACATGACCCTAATGATGTCGGGCGTCAAGGGACATGACCCTAATGATGTCGGGGATCAAGGGACATGACCCTAATGATGTCGGGGATCAAGGGACATGACCCTTATGATGTCGGGGATCACAGTGCATGACTCATCATCATACCGTCTCGTGCCAAGCTGGCCTACTGGATCTTATATACATCACACAGGCACAGCTCTCCATACTATTGGTTGGTGAATTTTTCAGTTTTGGAAATTGTTAAAATTGATCAAAAGGGTGTTTGACCATAGTTTCAAAAATGCATGTCCAATTAGCATGTTTGACACATCTATGGAAAGCTCAAAAGATTTCAATTCTGAAAAATATATTTTCAAATTATTCAAAATAACCTAGAATTTATGTAGTATCAGAATATCATACCATTTCTTACTTTATTTTAAAAGTATTTTTTTTATTTATTCATACATATATGCAAATAAGGTCATGTGATAAAAAATTTTAAAATAATTTTGAATCTGGAAAATTTTCAGGTTTTGATTGATGTATTGCGTATGTTGATAGGCCAATTATTTGAGAAATTATGATCAAAAATGTTTATACCCAAAGCCATCGGTAAAATAGACTTGAAATCCACTGTTTACAGAAACACGACCCACTCACCATCATATTGAAGTTTCCCTACTATACCCAAAGACATCGGCAAAAAAGACTTGAAATCCACTGTTTCTAGAAACACCACGCACTGCCCATCATATTGAAGTTTCCCCACAAATTAAACTCGACTTCCGGCGATTGATTGTTGCAGTTCTGATCCTTGTCATCGTCTTTCCAAGTCATAATATCTATAATTGCAAATCCGTGAGCTTTCTGTAGCGTTTTTTCTCCAGTTTTTTACCCGATATTAAACCTGACAACGTGAAATGGCATTTAGGAGAGTCCAAGTGATGACGTCATGGAAACGCAAAGGGAGAATCTTCATATGACGTCAGAAGGACCACAACGTTGTGGAATTTCAGATCGTTGCTGTCACTCCCGTGAATAAACTGACCCACTTTCACCTGATTGCGCAAACTCGTAAACAATGGCGAAACGATGCTGAGATCAGGAAAAGACAAAGAAATTTTTTCTCACAAGCCTAAAATCTAATGTTGAATTAATGGAAACATGGTTCCTTTAAAACCTGTTGCCGGAAAACGAGTTCTATTGGAGTCGGGACTTAAAATGGGTGGGCAGTGTGTGATGTTTCTGGAAACAGTGGATTTCAAGTCTTTTTTGACGATGTCTTTGGGTATAAATGAACTCGACCTCTAGCAATTGACTGTTGCAGTTCTGACCAATGCCACTATCTTTCCCAGTCTCAAATTTGACAACGTGAAATGGCATTTAGAAGAGTCCAAGTGATGACGTCATGGAAACACAAAGGGAGAAACATAATATGACGTCAGAAGCACAACTGCGTTGTGGAGCTTCCAGGTTATTGCTGTCACTCCCGTGAATGAACTGACCCACTTTCAGCTTTTTATGCAAAATCGTAAACCATGCCGAAACGATGCTGAGATCAAGTTAAGAAAAATAAATTTTTCTAACAAGCCTTAAATCCAATGTTGAATCAATGGAAACATGGTTCCTTGGAGTCGGGACTTAAAGGGTAACTTTCACTTCTCTGGTACACTTTTACAGTATGAGGGAAAATTATAATGCTCATTGATCTGTGGGGTCATTATGATAGTTTAAGCATAGGTTTAACATTTGTTGGGTTAGAGTATTGCCATCAAAAGCGGGGACTTCTAATGCACATAAGGGGTTTTAGACGTCTGTCTGTCTGTCTGTAATTGAAAATATCTGATTGCATAATCCAGGGGTGGGAGAGCTCTGAACCAACCTGGGCGGTAATCAAAACATATCTGGGTGGTATGACGTCATACCATTGTTCTGAACCAATTCTGAACCAATCTGGGTGGTTCTGTAATATAACAACTTTTTAATGTCTCACAAAAGGCATCAAAATCACATAATAGTCACTACAAAAGTGTACAAATTTCATTACAGTAGAGTGTGTAACAGTGTCTTGTTAATGAGAGTGTAAATTTTATGATAAATCTATTCGGTTATTCAGAGATCGGTCATGCGCGAAAGGCAGGCCAGGCACACTCACCTCCGGTTCGGAGCAGGCATATCGTCAAGCAGTAAAGTGATGTTTCTATGTTTATAAAAGTGTGACATGTTTACAATTATCATGATTTATGATCTTAGATATTTGTATAATTTAAGTCAAACACGTTTTAAGTGAAGTGTGCTTGAATGTGATGAAAACTCTGATGTAAACAATGCACACTATTGAGTCAGTTCTGCTGTCAGAAGTCTCACTGCCCCACTAACATGAGCAAAGTAAGCTGAGAAACTTTTGTTATCTATTATTCCGTCAGATCTGAGGGGTGATGGTTCTTTGTCTAGAATATTGCACGTCCAACTCACATTGGTAAAATATTTTAAAGATGTGTGACCAACTCAGTGGTGTGATTAACTCACAGTTGTGTGACCAACTTGCACTTTTTCTGTCATTTCTGATCATGTTTGGGACACATACCCTTTTGATATCCATTCCATCAGAGCATTTCTATAACATTGAATTGTGATGTTTATTTTAATTTATGGTTATTACTATTTGCTATTACTCTCAATCTGCATGATGTTTACTTCAGTATGGATAGATTTAACTGTTCTTTTTTAAATTGCTAACACATTTTGTCGAGTTGGCTCAAGTTTATGGTCTATCCCTAACTGACGAGTCCTGGGTAGACTGTATGGGCCATTATCCTGTATCAGGACGAAACACTGCCAATAACCAATTATAAAAAAAATATTCAAAGTGCCTGAATGTATTAATAATTATTAACAGCTTAAAAGATACCATCATTGTTATCGGCAGTGTCTTAGGGGTGAAAGTAATAAAGTCTTGAGACAATTATTTGAATAAAAAACAAAACACAACTTAAAAAACACAACTTGTGCAATATGTGTAAATGAAACATGACCTGAAAAAAAAATCACATTATATATTCTATGCATGTAATTTCATGTGAAATATTGACAGATACTTGAGAGTTGTCAACTTGAAGGGGGAACAGTCTCTTCAAAAATTCTTTTTTCTCCTGCCAAATAAATAGAGTTAAAAAAAATTGAGCAGTTTTAAATTTAATGTATTACAATTCACAAAAGGTTTATTATCACTATGCATCACTCGTCGTCCCCTGCTTTATGTACAGATTTTTACCGTGCATCACTCATCGTCACCTGTTTGTATGTACTGGTGTTCACCATGGATATATATATGTATGTATCAAGTTGTACGGATCAGTATTATGCATCAACATATTACTTATACATCAGCAGATGAACTTGCATTGTTCAATATAAATCTCTAACATGAGAAGATTGTGAGAAATTAACATTTTTATTGTTCTTATACATATCATTTAAATTTGTTTTCTGACAATTATTCTGCTATGAAGCAGGAATTGGAATTTTGTCATGGATGTCTATTTTAGAACTTCAATGTCTAGCAATGCATGTTTAATATATTTGAATGTTTTACATATTTGGATGTTATTTTACTTTTCATGCCTTTTATGTCCCCACTGATAATTGTCATGATGCC
This sequence comes from Amphiduros pacificus, assembly GCA_949316495.1. NCBI lineage: Eukaryota > Metazoa > Annelida > Polychaeta > Phyllodocida > Hesionidae > Amphiduros > Amphiduros pacificus. The sequence continues at coordinate 65,673,179 of OX439001.1, forward strand.
ATAAATATTTAAATCATTTCTGTAAGTGTATTATTAGCCGATATATTAATTTGAAATCTTCCTCTGAAACTTCTTATACTGTGCGCAATTATGGCAGTCATTTTCTGGACCAAATGTACATCTGGCATGATGTAAAATCTACAAGATACATATATAACTGTCTTAAGTGTATTATTAGCCGAGATATTTGAAACCTGTATAGACTATTCTTTTGATGTATAGACTATTCTTTTGATGTATAGACTCTTCTTTTACAATGTTTTTTCACTTGATGCAGGTACAAGAGTTTTTTCCATGGTCATCAAACATCTTTAAAATATTTTACCTTATCAGTAAAACGAAATTCTTGATTGTTTATTTTTATAAACAAAATGCCCTTTGTGTTCAGTGGTGAAGCCACCCCTAAGATACAATGCATGTTTGGAAAGTCCCAAAAGCCAACCCTAAGACAGATTACAAACATGTCTAAAATCGTTGAAGCCACCACTAAGACAGAATCTGTTGAAGCCACCCCTATAACCACCTTGAAAATCTGTGTGATGTACGGCCAAATCTGTGATCAAAGTTTATTCTGTCATTGTTTCCACAGTTCAGCCCATGAAGTCTTTAATGTCTTCCCATTTGACAATAATAATCTGCAAAAAATTCTTTTCTTGACAGATAAGTTAGATATTTTTCACATAAGTAAGATATATAAGAAATATTTTTCTGAAAATGATTGCCATATTACAAACGATATAATATTGTAATATATCTCATTAATCATTCAACAAGTCATACACTTATCAAAATTATTTTAACAGTTCTGGAATCGTGAGAATGAAAGAAACAACCATTTTATTTTTTTATATATTATATACTTTTGTGGGGCATATATCAATGTAACCTATGTGGGGCATATAACCATGCGACTTTGAATGTATTGATTGTAATAAAGGGATTAATTAATTCAAATAATTACGTACAATTTTAAGATGTTGTGAAATGGTTAATAAAGTTTGCAATACTTTGGTACACAATCTTGTTTTATGGAAATCAAATATCTTGAAATATCTTGAAATATTATGATTTTATGGATTAATTATGCATTCATATCTACATTTGACCTATAAATTTTCTTGAAATACAAATAATTGGTTGATTAATTGGTCTTGAATGCTCACACTGATGACTTCTTTGTAACGCATAAGCCCAGTAGCCACGTCAAGGCCAGTCATCATTTACTGGGTTATTTTTTTTTTAATCCCAGAAAAATGTAACAATGTAAAACAAGCCAAATGTAAGTATTGCATTTAACAATGTGAAACAGAACAATAAAAATTATTAGTAAATACACAAATGTCCAGCACCCATCAAACTTTGGCCATGGACCACATTGTTTGATGCTGATGTTATTAAGATGTTATCAATAATTTCCTCATAACATTCTGAAGGTTTCGTATGTGTCACAAAAAATTGACCATATTTTGACAGACAGGAACCAAATTTTCTCATATTTAAAAGTTCAATATCTCAGCAACCAAATGCAATATCTTAATAAATTTAACATGTAATATATAGTACTCAGTGAGACCTTTCCGGTCACTTGATTATCAAGATTGGAGTAATATTTCAAAATTGGTTGTCCTGCCTAGGCTTTTATTGTTAAGTCATTTCGACTGACTCACCACATGTTTGTTATCTGTCTGTGGTGCTTCCTCTGGGAAACTACTGACAGCTAGGCTAAATGTTGATCGGCAAATGTATCAAATATTGAAACAAGTGCAGGCCCAATGTATCAAATGCATTGACACATTTTATTACATTCCCTCTCATCGATACAGCACACTTACCTTGACCACACAGTACCAGTCATCATTGGTTTGTTTACGGTTTTCAGTACATGTTGAGCATATATAACACACCAGACAACACCAGTGTTTCGCGTTCTATACAATGATATGATGATGTGAAAATAAATGGAATATGTTTTGTAAGTATTAAACATTTAAATAAACTGGATTGTGAATTGTGACAAACTTGTAACATTTCAGAATCAATGGAAACTCATCACCACTTTTCTGACAGCTCTCTCGCAAAACCGGAAGTCCATTTCCGGATGTCAATGTGCCGGTCTGCGTGTGCGCAGGCAGTAACTGTGAATTTGAGAATTACGTTTTTATGATAATATTTGTGCCCCCAAGTCGGGAATTCCTCCTTGTTATGCAATGTTAAACTGTGGCACATTCCTGTGTTAAAATGTGGCAATAATCTTGTTAAAAATCAGTTTCAGATGATTATATATTTATATATGTAACTGATGAGCATGTTATTTTCTTTAAGATTTGTGTATGATAGTCGTTATATAAAGATTATGAACAAGAAAAAGTGGTGCTCCACATGTAACACGGATAGGAAAAAAATTAACAAACAAACAAACATTACAATAAACAAAACAAAAATTACAATGAACAAAACAAAAAATACAACAAACAAAACAAAAATTCAATTAACAACAACAAAATACATTTTATTATTTTAAAAACATTTAATTTGGTATATGAACGATTTTTTTTAGCACAACTATATGCAAAGATGTGCCTTTTCAGGCTCGATTAAGTAAGTTGCTCTATTATCGGTCAGGCGCTATCGCAAATCATCGATCAGACTTTTGCATGTCTTTTCTGTTCAAGCATTGCTTGTCAAAAAAGGAACCATCCGTGTTACAAAATTTTTTTTTTTCAGTCTGGCCATTGTTCACAGTACGGCACCCCTCAGATACCACTCAGATTGGCTGCGATTTAGTGCACAGGTGTTGCTAGCGCCCAGAATGACGTCATTTAGCACCCAGATCAGTTGTGAGCATCCAGAATGACGCGATTTGACCAGATTGGTTCAGATTTACTGCACAGATTAGTTCAGAGCTCTGCCACCCCTGTAATCGGAGAGGGTGTAAAAGCGAGCCCGATGCAAAAGAGAATAGCAAAATGATCGCATGATTAAGTTTCGAATATCTTAATGATTCATTTGTTGTGACTTTTGATATAACATGAACTAATTTGATATAACATGAACTATAACATTTGACTTTGATATAACATGAAAAACAACCCGGACTTGTGTCAGGTTAACTATTAATTAATCACCTGATCAGTCATTTAAATGTCTGATGTCGATGATAAATACTTGTACATGTAGACTCACTGTTGCTAAAATCTGCGAGCGTCTAAATTAAAATACATATTTCATAAAATATCATTAGATCAATTCTAAGGTACATGTTTACATACAGTATTTACATTACTGAGGGATACATGAGAGGATGATCATTTTCCTCATCGTTGTCCTTGCCCTTTCTATTCCTAATCTATGAACACATTTTTGATATATGCTTTTTTGCTTATCACCTCTTTGACCCCAGTACTCCTGTAGAAATATGATAGTCCTTTGTTGAAAAGTAAAGACTTCTTTGTGAAATCTTGGGAGAAAATATCTTTAAGGTTTCACTCTGAAAAAACAGATCTTTGTTCGAGCCCTCAGCTGATTTAAAGATGGAATTTACACGGCTCATTTCATATTGATTTGAAAAATATCACTGTTTATTTCAATATATTCTAGGCAAAATAAAATATATGAAAAACAAGTGTTGATTTAAAAAAAAAAATCTAGCTCAAGTAAATTTGCAAAATTCCAAGGCAAAAACCTTGGCAAAATCCAAGAAAATCTTACTCTTCCACGCACTCACAGATCATTTCTCATCCAAAAGCGCTATCTGACGGTGTTAGCAGAAACGTTTCAAAAACATGGCCGACATGGACCGATAATAGGGGTATGCTCTCTAGACTTACAGCTTAATCCTGTTAAAACCCTTAATTCTGTGCCCAATCACCGCCATGGGCCGAAAGCTTTGGGATGACTATTGACAGTCCGGGGGCCGTAATGGAAATATCCACTGGATAATGACTGACGTTTCACTATCAGCAGTTGGCTATTGACGCCAATTGGGCAATGGGTCCCAAAGTTGTTAATATCCATCAACTGGTCCCCTATCATTTGAGATCAAGAAAAGGATGGGGTACCAGTCATATATTATTATTTTCATTTCAGTGGGAGGTGGAAGAATAGCCCTTTATATGAATGAAACATAGATTTTAATACGTTTTAGCTCTGAAAATAACTGCCGTAATTGTCAATATTAAAATGGTAGTTTTAAAGTAACGTTAATATTCTGGGATATGTCGGCCATGTCAAACTTCAATGTACAGAAAATTGTGATGGTCTAAAGAGGGGGTGAAACAGAATGGCTCCAAAGTAAAAGTCGATCGATAGGAGAACTGTCAAATAGTATTTCCGGTTTAATATGTGATGGGGTACCAACAAATATCATTTCCGTCAATTTGAACTCAATTTGACCCTGGATATTTCTTGACCTAATTGGATATTTGCCATGACGGATTTGGGACGTGATGGCGATTGAGCAAAACAAACGCAAGCGAAAAATCAAATTTATGAAAATAACAGGTTCTGTCCCATGAGCGATAATACGGAGAATGGCGCTTCCTGCATGGACGTGAGTTCCCGGTAAGTATTTTATCTGAGGCCTATTTCTTCAATCATGTCAATTTTGAAGACATCGTGTTGCAATCCGAAGTGAACCGGAAGCTGGACATCATTTGTGGACAAGATGAATTAATATCTGATTCAATACATGATCACACAAACACACAAAGGAAGTGATTAACTTTGATTATGGTTGATCAATCCTTGCACAGCTTTATGTTAATCAGATAGTTTATGTTAATGAGATAGTTAGAATTTCCACATCATGATGTCATGTCATGTGACAGAAAAGGGGCATATATGTCATGACTAAATCGTATTACCTGCAAGTAACATTTAGTTTAAGTTTAACATGTGTGCTTTGTTGATGTCTATGGTAAATATATTTATGATATAAACAAATTAACCTTGGTAATCTAAAACTGATTTTAATAACATCAAAACAACTTATACAACTAACCAATGAATATACAGTAATATTCAAATTTTCACAGTAACGTGAAGATCTCGATATGTGACTACCAGCACTTGATATAGTGCTGGCAGTCACACTATATATATATATATATATATATATATATATATATATATATATATATATATATATATATATATATATATGGCTAGACTCTCCAGTATGTGATACACTAAAAGTAAGCTTATGATATTCAACGCTTTTATTGCTTCAAATCTCATGTACTGTCCTCTTTTGTGGCATATGTGTGCAACCCAGGAAAGTGTAAATATGGAAAAGGTACAAAAGAGAGCCTAATATTATTTGTTTAGTGATTTTACTCAAATCTATTACAGAGGGCATCAACAAGTACGTCGTGTTTGTTTGTATATAGGAATTTGTCCAGAGAACTGCGTATAACACAGTAAAATATGGACAGCAGTCGATAAGATACCAAGGCAATAGACTATGGAAAAATATTCCAAATAAAATGTAAAGATACAGACAATTTGCATTTGTTTTAAAATTAATCACACTTTGGCCTTATCCTATCTGTCACTGTGGGTATTGTCTGCTTTGTCAGATAACCAGGCTATGATGGTATGACATTGAACATATATCATGTCTTATCACTGTATATATGTTCTTATTCATAATCAATAAACAGATTTTATCTTCTGTTAATTGCTGTCACATAACACCAATTTCAAATAAAGTTGTTCTTGTCTTATTTCATCTTATCTGATTGTGACCATAATGTTTTACTGTCTGCATAGATTTGAGGGCAACAAGAGATTTCACCAGACATTGATAAATAAGTAAAAGATGACATGGACACTAATTGGAATTTTGCCAATGGATGGTAGCATTTTCTTGGGGTTAATGTTACTGAAGGAGATGCAATATCCTGTCAAATGACAGATGGGTGGAGTTATTGTGTTTGCAGTTTTTTGTATTTCTTATATATGTCATTTATGAAAAGTCTTACTTGGTAAATCCATACATTTATGATGATAGATTAAATACAATATAATAACCCAATGTCCATACATTTATAATGTTAGATTAAATACAATATAATAACCGAATGTCCATACATTTATGATGTTAGATTAAATACAATATAATAACCCAATGTCCAAAGTTGGTTAATAATATGTCTTGCCGAATTTGGTCCCATTTACAAGATGAAATCCAATGCAACATAACTGTAGTTTTTCAATACTAACACCCTGCTCCGATACTGTACACATGACCTAGGGTTATGCAAGATGAGTATTTAGGACTAATGAACTGTCATATCATGTAGTATAAGTGCAGCCCATGTTTGTGTACAATCGTGTCAAACATCTGTTCTCATTCAGAAATCATCTCGCAATGTCACCCAAGCTTGCAATAAATCACGTTTTAACAACTGCAAAATCTACCAAAATGGGCAAAGTGGATTATACCTTTTGTTGACAAATAAACCAAATGAATCCATCACCCCACTAAATAGCATTATGTGAAACACTATTTATTTCCATAATTTCCTCAATAGGAACAGACGTGTGAATCAATGTAACACCAAATTTAATAATTAGATAGTTTAGAACAGAAGCATCCACACTTCAATGTCAAGAAAGTAAATTTAACAACCTTATACATGAATTAAAATGTTCTCATCCAAGTTTGTGTTTTCCGCTTTCATCCCTTTAGTTGTATACGACAGATGGGAGAATTGGCATTGCATTGATCACACAATTATGGAACTACCTCAGCTTTTCATATTCTCTATGGTTGAAACATTGAGGTAAAGATTCAATTAAAACTAAATGAGGCTATCATTTTAGGTGGTTACCTGACAAGACCTCTACCACTGTGAATGAATAAAATATAATAAAAAATAAAATGATGTTCTTAAGCGTGAATGGCAGATTTAGGATGTTTAAATAACTTGATAACCAACAAAAAAAGAGTAAAATACATTTTTGACATTATGTTTCCAAATTTAAAAAGAATTTTAATCGAAGTCTTCATCCATCAATTCAAATCAAGCATGCAAACGCACCTTACATGAATTATTATGAGCCATATATTTGGACTTTATATCGTTGACTTTATAGCCATGAAACTTAAGATATAGATTATCTTTTCAGATACGAGGTACACAGATGGACCTATAAATTAAGCTTACATATCATTGGCCACTTATTGTCTTTATGACCCTAAACACTAAGATATTTAATGTTACATCTACGTTAGAGGGTCATTATTCATGACCCAGAAGATCTACATCTCAGGCTGTGCTATGTGATATTTCAGAATAAAGCATTTATTATAGATTGCAGTACAGCGGCCATATATGTTCGTGTGTACTGACTGCCAGTGCCAATCTAAAACTTTTCGCACACAACAATCAAACGCCATCGCATGGTGACCAGATTTTGGTGCCAACTTTGGATTATAAAAATCAACACATGTATAGTGCATGTGTATGTGTAATGATTGATACATTTTATGAAAAATCTACTGCAGTATGAAGATAACGTTTTCAATAGCACAGTATATTTTGTTTCTTTAAAAAAACCTTATTTTTACCTATATATATATATATATATATATAAATATATATATATATATATATATATATATATATATATATATATATATATATATATATATATATATAAATATATATATATATATATATATATATATATATATATTCTTCGTGTTTCACCTTAGACAGGATTTTATTTTTAACATCATGACCCTGTAGACATAAAAAGTTACACACAATATAGGAGTTTATGAGTTGATGGCCTCAAAGATAAAGATATTAAGTTACATCTCAGGCAAGGGCTTATCATAACCTTCTCTTCCCAGTAGCCAATACGTCTTCTGCATTCCTTTCCCCTGAAATAATGAACGATTTATCAATTTCATAAATAATACCAACACGTGTCACATGGCTATCATAAGAGTTAAATGTTTAGACTGACCTTTATCTCCATCTCCCCTCTCAGAGACATATTATAAGCACCCAGTTGTGTGAGCGATGTATAGGCATGCACACTAAGGTGTATCCTCAAAGCTGAAACAAATATATTGCAAATTAGTTTAGACCTCACCATCTTGCGGTCATTAAGACATGATAACGTACGCATCTTAGTTAATGTTATATCAGAACTGAGGGATTAAGTCTGAGAAAATAATGTGTGCATAGCAGGTATCATAAAAGAATATCTAGTTACATCACTTAATTTCTTTCATAATATCTTTTATGTTTCACAATATAATCCACGAGGTAAGAGCAAAATATATGTCATGGTTAACCATTCAGAATAAAAGGATAGACACATATCGCTTACTTTATCTCTACTTCTGACCAAACATCTTTCACATCATCTATGTGATACATAGGGCGGATTCTTGCATAACAACTATTTTGATTCGGTTTTATTTAATAGATTTATGAGTTCTATTTTACTTATTTCATCATTAAAGTGAAAATCAATTGACATTTAATTTCTGCCATTCTTATTCTTCATGAGTTCGACATAAATCATCATGAGCTTAAGGCATTCACAATAATTTTGATTGCAAGCTCACATTGAACATATTATTGCATTGTCATAATAATATGGCATATTCATGATTATAGCGTGAATATCATTTTCAAAGTGCTGGTCCTAATGGCACTTGGGGGAAGTTGAAGCATAATCTGTACTTTGATGGCTAGAGGTGTGCACAAACCTGCTTGACTACTTCAACACATGTCAACCATATTGATATTAAAACCTACTCACGTAGCCCATTTGACTCCATTCTTGATGCCATGTTGACTGTGTCTCCAAACAAGCAATACCTGGGCATGGTTAGTCCTACTACACCTGCAGTGAACAATTCATATTTTACTAGCATTACATGTTTTTCTCTTAAGCCAACATACCTGAGAAAAAGAGGAAAGTCTCAGGTCAGGGTACCAACGGTAGAGATGAAAAGTATAAGCTGACGTCCTGCTGAGAACACTTGCTTGCTGAGATTAGTACTCAGATTAGTGGGGTGTGTGGTCACATACATAAGTCTAAAATAGTGGGCAAATCATTGCACACACACATCTGACCATTAGTAATACATTAAGGTTGTGGTTTTATTTGACAATCAAAATAATTATTGCAATATTTGAATTTATGTTAAATATAGAACAATATAGAAATTCTAATTCTATATTGTTAAAACAATTGTGAAACTAGAGAACTATTTTGGAGGCATTGACACCATTTCCAAAAGGCGATCTTTACACATGTGAGTACATGCATTGTTTGCTGAACTCACTGGAAAACAAAGAAATACACATTCAGGTGACATGTGACCTGTTGATTTCCATTTTGACCGATTTGGTCTAAGATGATATCAATAGTAATGCAAATAGATCAAAATCAAGAAACAGATATCTCATCTCTCATTTAAATCTAGGTAGGTATATAAGATTAGCATGTAATTATTGAATATGAGGTGTGTCATATAATGTCCAGACACATTTTATATATTCAATTCGAACTCATAAAACAGAAAATTGTAATAAGCCAAAAAAGGTCAGTTACTGGAGTGGAGCATATTTTTCTGGAAAAGTAGTCGAGTAGGATGTTAGGATCAAAGGGAGTTAATGTGTTGATATGTACTCAATGAGTTCAATCATAACAGAATCTCAAGATGGCCGAATCCTGGCTGAGAATGTGCTTGATTTCTCTTAAGGGAAGTACACATCATGAGGTTTTAGATAGCATTAGACAAAGATGAGCCAGATAACATGTTTGAATACAAAACAAGAACTTATAAATTATAATTCTACTTATGACATAATATTATGTCAATGAGGTAATGCGCTCAAATTCAGCGAAACAATTTTTTAATCCAAAAAATCATTAGCTGTCCATTGGTATATTCTGTATATTGATAGGGCAGGTACTTTTGATCAAACTATCGACAGGAACAGTAAAGAATCCCCTGAATGATGACAACAAATCTGATAGGAAAAAATCTGGTACTCTCCTACAGATTATACAAAGAATATTTTGTTGAATTCTGTCATCATTATTTAGACTTCTATGTCATAGCCAATAGGAGATAATTCTAGATATTAATCAACACATTAATCAATTTATGCATCTATACAAATGACCCCATAAAATAAATTTGTCTTCCCACCTGAGGCACATGGTCCACTATGAATTCCACTTCTTAACTTGAGCTGCATTTCCGGTCTATGTCTGACCTTGAACTGAGTATATACTGCGCTGAGTAGATCGAGAGCCATATTGGCAATCTCCCCTGAGTGTCTCTCACCATTCCTCTGGGGCAGACCTGACACTACCATATAGGCGTCCCCTATAGTCTCAACCTGTCGCAAAAATTATCATATAATTGTTAAGGAACATACTATAAAATGACATTAACACCAAACAGTGCAAAAGCAGTCTAAGAATGGGGAAAATAGATGGTTAATGTGTTTGATTAAACAACACCTATCCCTGATGTTATACCTTATAGACATCATGTTTATCAATGATGTCATCAAATAGGGTGTAGAGGTCATTAAGGAGATCAATGACCTGCATGGGTGTGCTCTCAGAGGAAATGGAGGTAAAGCCAACGATGTCTGAGAAGTAGATAGTTACTGCATCAAATAACTCCGGTTCTATTTGCTTTCCAGTTTTCAACTCCTCCGCTACAGATCTGTATATGGCAATCAATCATAGATAGCTTAAAATGTTTAAGAATGAATGAATGAATGCTTTACAGCACATCGACACAATGAGTTCAAACCGTGCCTGAAAAAGTGAAATAAGATCATAAAAAGACAACTTAATATTGACTTGCTGCACATGCTAATTTGATACAATATGTAAGCAACACAAGAATTTAATAATATCATTTGCAATATATGTCATGTTCGGCAGTTCAGCCAATGGCTTAAATTAACCAGAGCTCTGCCCTTGTGAACACCGATTATAAAGTCTGATTTGAAAATGTTAAAGAAAAAAAATTGAAAATGATTTGTTCATGTATTGTTCACCTAATAAGGTACTATAAGAGAATGTGAAAGATAAGGGGCAGACCATTATTCATTCAGAGGGGTGGTGGAAAGTCAAAAAAAAATATTAGTGAGACCACTTGACCACTTGAAAAAATATTGAGAAGGCCAACCTTCAGAAGAAAAAAAATTGAGACTGGCATATCTGCAGAAAAGAAAATGTACAAAGGGCCAATATTTTGGAGAAAAATGGAGTCTCAGGCTTGGAGACGTCAATTTTATAGGGGAAAAGAAAATCCGCAAAAAATAGATTTTGCCTCACTTTGCTTTGAGGGAGCCAATTTTTAGGCATCAGCAACAAATACAATTTACAACATATTACAACATACAATCTGAGAAAAATAATTTGCTATCAGACTGTATGCTGCCCTAAAAGTTGCAAATATCTTTTTTTATCTTTTAAGACATTCTGTTTATTATTAAAACATTCAGTTTGATTATTTTACCCAATAGAAAATTTGGCAAAACATCAGATTTCATAGTTCATCTTTAGAATTTAAATACAGGCAGACTACTGTTGACATATGGTAGTTTTTATTTGTATCGCTGTTGGAGAAGCTTGCACCTGGACAATATGAACATAGTTTATTTTACTTTACACACTGATCAGCACTACCATCAATTATTCTATAATTTTGGTTCATTATTGTATCATTAGGTATCGAATGTTTATAAATTGTCGATATGTATTGTATTATATTAATGAAATCCAATGATGTGATGCCCTATTCTTTACCATGACATGTGTTTAATAAAACATATTCAATAGTTATTTGATAATTTAAGGGGTTTAAGGCAGGTTTTACACCAAGAGAAATTCAAATGTCTGAATATTGTTTGAATTGGCAGGTTTAAAAGCTAACTTTTCTGGTAACTAAACAGACAAAATACTTTTTAGTCAATTCATTAAAAGTAATTATATTAATTACTATTTATTACAACTATCACATCTATTTATTGATAAATTTAAGCTCCATATGCCTGCAGAGTGTAGAGGCTATAATACCAGGTTCCATTCGTGGTTCCTGGGTCCACCTGTCAACAATAATTTAGACATTTTGCTATCTTATCAGCTATTTGAGATACAAACTCTAAATATCAAATACCAAACCTATGAAGGCCTAAATATGATGACCTCAACCTGGATTATGTAACCAGAAACTTAGACGTTTTGCTATATCTTGCAGGCACTGGGTTATTGACCTACTTTACATCCTGAATGTATGAAATAGCCACTGACTACACAAGACCACATGATGAAGTTTTTGACATATTCTTTCAAGATGTGGCCAGTAACTTTGATGTTTCACTACTTCACATCACACCGACAAGCAACTGGCATAAGTGTCTGGCTGGATGGGGAGGTCAATTTGTGTGTTTTAATCCAGAATATACAGCATTTTTTAGCAAAAGTACACGATGGGTACACAAAGTACACAATGAGTTCTCTGATGGTAATAATGGTACAATAAGTACCATTTTTGCACTCAATCCTTCGCAATCCTTACAAATTCTGTAATTGATATTATTCGTTCTATACATTCTATATCATTAAGCCTGTTTGGTATAAAGATTCCTGACTATCTCATCAGTGAGATTGTATGAGATGAGGAAGAAGACGGCTTCATCACCTTGCGCAGGAAGAGTATAACAATGGGATAGGGGAAATGCTACACAAATATGATTAACACAACGATCGCAGTCCCGACCAAACTTAGGCGATGGATCTTTTAGACAGAATTGTTTGTTAACCCCTGGATGCCTGTTGACCACACAATGTCTGGTGTCAGGTGATATGTGTTTGGTGCTTGGGGTGCCCATATCTTATGTGGCCACATTCATGGCTAATAGTACAAAACTTCCTGGCACCCAGGACTTTATAGATGGATGAATGACTACTAGAAGATAGTAATATTGTATTAACTATAAATTACTGTAAATAAAGCATCGTATGATTTTCTAATAAATCATACATTTATTATAACACACGTATAAGCATACAAATTAGGATGTGTGCACCCTGGGAAAAAAATATGGAGATATGTTTTGGCTCGGAATAAAAATTGAGAATGGCTGAGTGCTGAAAAAAAATCATCTAAATTAATTTCTTCCACCCCCCTGAATAAATGATGGTCCGTCCTTTATCAGATGGGATGATAAATCATATAGCAATTGGGTAACTTATCACCTCAACATTATTTGGGACATAAAAACTAAGTATAATCACGCAAAAACAATGCTTTATAGAGATCATTTATACTAATGGCAATGAGATCGGCAAATCACATGATAATCAGATAGAGTTCAGATTTGGAACGCCATACACAATATCTACACCTTTAAGTATACTCGGCAAGATCAATTGGCATCCCGCTGAGATTCTGTGAACTCTTAAGTCCTGGTCACGCCAGACCTGCAATCAAACATTTTTTTCGGAAATGCAGTGAGGATTCCTCGCATGCAATGGTGGCGCTGTCGCTGTTCAAGAGAAAATGCCGTGAACGCAGTGGGAACGCTGTGGGAATACAGTGGGAGGGCTGTGTGATATATGAAGCTCTGGAGGTATCATTCGTGCTTCGTACTTCGCCCCTAACTTCGCTATTTTCGCCCTTCTACTTCGCTATCTTCACCCTTTGCCTTCGTTATCTTCGCCCTTCACCTTTCTTATCTTCGCACTTCGTATTGCATTGCCAAGTAGCCAATCAGTGAGCTATGAAGCTCTGGAGGTATCATTCGTGCTTCGTACTTCGCCCCTAACTTCGCCCTTCTATTTCGCTATTTTCGCCCTTCTACTTCGCTACCTTCGCACTTTGCCTTCGCTATCTTCGCCTTTCTTATCCTCGCACTTCGTGCCAAGTAGCCAATCAGTGAGCAGCTTACTAAGTTTGCTAAAGGCGAAGGGAGAAGATTAGAAGACGAAGGCCGAAAATAACAAAGCAGAAATGCGAAAATAGCGAAGTAGAAATGCGAATACAGCAAAGTAGAAATGCGAATATGGCGATGTAGAAGTACGAATATAGCGAAACTTTAAAAGCGAAGTGCGAGGCACGAATGATACCTCCAGAGCTTCATAGTGAGCAGCTTACTGTAGTATATAAAGTTTGCTAAAGGCGAAGGGAGAAGATTAGAAGACGAAGGCCGAAAATAACAAAGTAGAAATGCGAAAATAGCTAAGTAGAAGGGCGAAAAAGCAAAGTGGAAATGTGAATATAGCGAAGTAGAAATGCGGATATGGTGAAGTAGAAGTGCGAATATAGCGAAGTAGAAGTGCGAATATAGCGAAGGTGAAAAGCGAAGTGCGAGGCACGAATGATACCTCCAGAGCTTCAAACTGTACACACATGTGCATTATGCCAACTTTGTTATTTCATTTTGGTAAACAATTTTAAGTCAAACAATCATACCATTCCATTGTGATTTGTAAAATATTTGATGCATCGCAAACGCAATCCTGGCATAGTTGTGGTGTGACGGGAAATTGCTTTAAATTTATTTTTGGTGGGACATTTGAATCGCAGCTCTTCTGTGTTGGAGACCAAATTATCTACTTCCTGCCAAATCTGAAACATTGTCCAAACCTCTTCTAACTCTTCGCTTGGTAGTTGATTTGGATATTTTTAACAATATAAACAGGCCATTATATAGAATAATGTAAGGACAGATCTTTCCTATAGTATTTTCAAGATATGACAAACATATCATGAGATTGTTATGATGGGACTGGCCCATTTCAAACAGGATATTTGTAATTGATGATATCATGACACCTCCAATACAGAAATGTAGCGGCCAAATGTGATGACGTCGCAATTTGTGCATTTACTGTGTTGAGCCTTCAATTCATTTTCTTGGAATTTATGAATGACGAAGCGGAAAAGAAATATATTATAGAGGGCACTGCAGACACGTTACCGAGTGTCAAGCACCCACGATACTGTGATAGTGGCGACACTATGTGGGAGTGTGTAATGTAGTTTATAATAAATGGGACCAGATCACTTTATTATAGAGGACACTGCAGACACTCACGGGGGCAGCATCCGGTAGAGCAGCATATCCGTCTTCTTTTTTTCATCTATCAATTCTGCTGTCCTGCTCTGGACGATCTCCTCCAAATTATTTGCATATTTTTCTAATTTTTGGATCATGTTATCCATGATATTGATTTTTCTGAAAAAAACAAGCGTTTAGTGAAATATATGTTTTTTGTACAAATGGACCATTTTATCATCTTTGGATCATCATGTTGACATTAAGTAGATGCAGTAGATTATAAAGGTACTGTTTTATAGCATTTTGATGGAGAACTGTGTTGTAAATTGTGCAAAAATGAGTGTGCAAGACCATGTGAGAGTTGGATGGACGTTACTCATCACGTGTTATACCCTAAGCAGATTATATTCGACCAAATTTCGGCCATTTTGATATTGGTGCTTTCATAGCTTGGCAAGAGCTATCACAAATGATTTGACTGTAACACAAAAGCTGCGAATGCTTTCGCCTCTCTTCACTATTCCCAAAATATATAAACCCCCTACGCTGGTTCCATACCAAAGACATTTCTCACAACGTTTGACATTTTCGCCCAAGGGAATAAAACGTAGCCCAGGTCCATCATGAAAGGTAACGTTTTGAAGAAACCAATGTCAGATTAAGATAATAAAATAAAGTTTCAAAGATGATGACTTTGGTCAAAACTGGTTAAGTTCTCGACCTAACTTTATCTTAGATTGTTTTGATATAATCAATGAGTTCTGGGTTATTTTGTATTGACTACATATACTTACTTCCCCTTGTTGATCCTGTGCAGGTTCTTTATAATTTGATCCATATCTGGACGCTCATCCGGGCTCTCTGCCCAGCAGGCCTTCATCATCTTGACATAGGCTTCTAATTCCTCCTCATCCATTGTCTTTGGACAACAAGGCCGATATGGGGGGTTTTCCACCTTCATGACGCGATCTACAACCTCTGAAATAATAGGAATCACCCCAATTTCTATTAGTATGCTACTGTAATCGGCGGAGAACAGAGAGCGGCTCATGATTTATAATGTACAACGGAAATTATAGCAAATCTTTGTTTGATCAATCAAAAATAAATATTTATAAAAGTATATAAAAATTGAATTCAGAGGTTAATTTTACCTTGAGGGTAAAGGTCTTCCAGGAAATAAGGCATGGCCCGAAATATTATCTCCTGGAAAATAATTCCCATGCTGAATACATCCGCTTTTGGTGTACCATATCTGGATGGCGTCACCTGGCGGAGAATTTCAGGGGCTGACCATAATTTATCTCTGTACTTGGCATAATCGGACTCATTCGGGTCGGATTTTCTGGCAATTTTGAAGGAATGGAGACCATAGTTTGTGATTTTAAGAACCCATCTTCCATCAACTAAGCAATTGCTGCTTTTAAGTGAACCATGTGATTTCAATATCGTCCCATGTATATAGTTAAGACCCTGCAACATAACATAATTTGGCAATACCATCATCAACTATCCTTTTTGCATTAAGAGGAATATCTTCGTTATTGTAAAAAAAGTAGCAGAACTTACTTGCACTAGATCAGAAATAAGGGAGTTTTTGAACATAAGATCTAGATTAATGTCATCGTTTTCAATAATATCCTGAAAAGAAAAGACGTGTTTGCATTTAGAACAGATGTCAACACAAGGCAATGAAGAGTACAGATGAAACCGAAGAAAAGGATTTATCAAATAAATTAATATGCTTAATGATCTAAGCTTGACAGGAATTTGCAAGAATACCTCTAAGCTTCCCTTAGGACAGTAGCTGTTGACGATACAGATATTTGGGGCCTCATCACATGCTCCAATGAATGGACAGATGTTATCATGATTCAGCTCTCTCATCTGTCACATAGATAATAACAAGCATTCTATATAGTCCAGCCTTTATCAAAACAAACCATATTCCTAACACGTCCAGGATGGGTTAACCTTCAATACCTATTCTATAAATAGAAGTCATTATTGTGGTGATATATCCGGTTTTTGTTCAATATTTAGACAAATTTAGTTGTACATAAATGGAATATTGTGGTCAGTTCATATATACTGCGGTTATAATGATATCTGTTGTTTATGAGTTTGATATAAGATAATTGTACTAACTGCTTTGAGTTCCAGTTGGTCCTGTCTGTTGGTAACTATTTGGTCTGCGTCGATTCTCTTAATGGCTACAATATTGCCCTTGTAGAATCCAACCTGCACACGAAGACAAAAAATGCTTCTGTCAGACATTTGCTGATAAATAATGTTTTAATGGCGTGAAAAAAGTCAATGTATTCCATATGCTCTAGAAATGTATATTCTTTAAATAAAATTCAACGTATTCACATGCATCTGGGAGTTAGGTAAAAAGAAGCGCTAATCCATTGTTTCTCCATTGATTTATTTTGCAGGACGAAGGGAGAGGCCGCACATGGTTTCTTTTGGAGCAAAAAAAAGTTCACCTTTGCCACCACCACCCAGAAAAGAATCCTGTCTGGCCATTTGGCTCGCCAATATAAAGTGTTTTTCGAATTTTGGTACTATTTGAAGAGACTGTATCTGCTAGGTCATGACACTGCTCTCGCCACTGTGAGAACCTTAAGAGCATTTATTTCTTACAAGATAATTTCAGGTTTAACGTTGGAGAATCATGGTCCAACATTAGTTTGAAATGTCTTCTTTTTTCAATTTCTGTACTTTATGTAATTAAAATAGTTGGTGGAATTATTGACTCTCAACATAGGGTCACTGGCAGGTCTATTTACTATATATTCCATACATCCCATTATTGTCACTCTACTTCGCTTTTCTTGTATATACCTTTTCCTTTGAGGGGCAAGGCTATATATATATATATCAAAGACTATCATCCGGGACCTCAATAATGAACTACAAGGACATCACCGTGACAAAATTAGCGCTTGCCCTTAAACTGACCTTGGGTACAAATGCAAACTGTGACGACTTCAAGCTGGAAGCCGATTATGTTAAAATGACACATTAAGGCCGTTTAGTGTCATTATACCGTGTATTAAAACTTTCATAAATGAAGATAATTGTAAATTGAATACCAGATACTGCTCCCTGGACTAGAGACTCAGTGCCTAGTAACTAGTAATTACCCTCAACAATGTGTCAAAGTTGGTACTCACAGGTCCTCTGATATCCATTAAGTATGGCATTTCTAGACTAGACACATTTAGACTTGAGCTAGAAACGTCACAATTGTGCTGATCACAAATATAACGAAGATACAAAAGCCAATATGTTCACCTCAGAATACATCTGGTTGTCTCCCACTCTCATGGACACCTCGCCTCCCTTGGAGCTGTTAATAGTCGACATACCGGAAGTCACACTCTTCATGCTCCGGGCACTCATGGCCGCCTGCTCAACAAAAATCAAATCATATATTACTACTTGAAAGTCATCATCACCTGCTATATACAACAATAAATGATTACCAAATTTAAAAAAAAACAGTAAAAGATCGTGATTTTTAATATAAACAATAGATTTGACCCTCTTCCTGGGATTGAATATAGAGTGTAAATGTATAGAATTATCTGACTGATGAGCGTATGATACTGGAGGCTCAGGGTCTCCGAAGATTTCTGAATAGAGTAAGAAGTACAAGTAACCGCCAGTCTGTGCCCTGGGCCCACATCCAGGCCAGGACTGGCTGCCAATAGCATTGCCTC
Organism: Amphiduros pacificus; assembly: GCA_949316495.1. Classification (NCBI taxonomy): domain Eukaryota; kingdom Metazoa; phylum Annelida; class Polychaeta; order Phyllodocida; family Hesionidae; genus Amphiduros; species Amphiduros pacificus. The sequence goes on from OX439001.1 coordinate 65,691,972, forward strand.
TGATGCACCTCTCCTTGTCTGATCTCCTGAGGAGTCTTGCCTGCTATTGTCAATCACATCTCCGCTCCAAGGCCCATGCACATGTTTATCAGTCAGACTGCACTTTTTAGACATACAGCTCGTTTCTTTTGTACGTGGTTTTGGGGAAGTCTTAAAGGGTTCTATCTTAATTAGTAGTTCGTTAAGGAATTGTGCATAAGGGTTGTTCATTGAGTAAGTATTAGTTTTAAGGCGCAAAAGGTGGGCCTCGTGGTATGACCAGTAGGCCTTCAAGTCCTTTATAGTGTAATAATTCATTGGTGGAGGGTTTCCTCACACAAAAGGTCCTCCTTATAAGATTCTGGTCTGGCCCTTTGAGACCTTCGACGTGGGTAATGCCAGGAAGGTCAAGGTCATCCATGTTCACATGGCCACATGGCCAATCCATTAATAACGGTATTAATGTGCATGACAGTGAACAAAACTTTTGTGCTGTCTCTGATTTGCTTGTGGCCTTGACCATGTGAGTATAAATTTTGGTGTCTCACCAGATACCATAGATTATTCGAATGACATTCTCATTCAGAGAATCATGCTTATCCAGCCTTATTAGACATTATTTAGCCTGTACAGACAGTATTTGAAAACAGGGACCTGATGGGACTGATGCCGTGAGGTGCTTAAATGTCATTTGATTATGTGTCCCAACCCATATAACGACCCATATCTCTGTATCCCAACTTCCACTATGTATGATTTATAGTATTTTCTTTGATTTCATCCTTGAAACCATTCCAATAAGCAAATGTCTGTCAAGCCAAATCCCATGGTGAGTTCAATTAAGCTACCAACTGTGCCAAACAATACAAGTTGTTAACTATGCCTTTACCCTCTGATATGGCACATCTGAATGGGGCCACATATTGACACATGTATAGAATGTAAATCATGCCACTCACAATGCTCCCGGCTCTCTTCTTAGTGATATCAATGTCTGTAAAAGTGATTCTCCACAACATTTTATTCAATTCCTCTTCCAATTTGTTCCTCCTATTCAATGGTAAAAAGCAAATTTTAAAATGAAAGGTACGTTAATGTTAGGTTATTTGAACTGACAATAAAACTTGAATATAATCTTATAAGATTCCACATAAATATGATTCTATTACTAATATGTTCAATTGTTGGGTGATATACTATTCATCCTCACCTGTAGACATTGATATAGGCCATAATTAACAAGGCCAATATGAACGCTGTTGACACAACAGTTCCTATGATAATATCCCGCACTGAAATAAGTGCAAGCAATACATCAGCAACTATTTGGAATTCCACATCGTTGGGTACATATGGGCATTTCCTCTGTGAGTTTTCTTTTTACAATATTTCCCTTTGAACTGATTATTTGTTTATATAAAAGGAAAACTCAATACACGTGGCATTGACAATAACAGGATTTTCCATTTCTAATTCACAGTCACATTGGAATCAGTATAGGATTACCAGTATTATCCAATGGACAGAGCTCATCAAAGAATCCACACCGTGGAATATCAGGAGGGGCCTTGCCATCCACAGTTCCCCAATATGGCGTCCGGAATGCACGTGTCCTCTGCAAAACGAAGCACTTACATGTCACACCCTTTACATGTCACACCCTTTACATGTCACACCCTTTACATGTCACACCCTTTACATGTCACACCCTTTACATGTCACACGCTTTAGATGGTTTCAGGTATTCCTCGACCAACTTCACAGCAACATGTTTTTAGCTTCAGCTTGGCTAAAACCTTAAAAAATGATTTTGAAAGTAACACCAATGTGTGTTAGTGTGTTCTCTATCAAGCTCTATTCAAGTTTTTAATCCCCCAAGACTGCTTCTTAAATTAAAGTTTTTCACCCCAAGAGGCAAGTACAAATCATGCGATTAGATTACATTAGACATTATTTTATAAGACTCTTGAAGTTTGGGCTGATAATAGATGACTCAATATACATGCACATATCTATCGGTTCAAACACATTCCGGATTTTGAAATATATACAAAAAGAGAAATATTAAATACTTTTGGGTCTTGAGTACATTTTCAGTGTTGGCTTTTATATAGAAATATGTATCCTAAATTATTGTCATTAATTGCGATTTCATTATATTTTTGTGGGACTAGTTTTAACGGTTTGCTTATGGTACATTTTCCAGCGGCATTGTCATTCGTATGTCCATCCAGGGAGTAAGTTGGTCAACATCCGGGCCATAATACCAGATCCAGTAGTCTGGCTCTCTGTCAGCTTTATCATCTAACAGCACCGTTCCTGTGATCCCTACAACACCATCACATCCCATCAGAACCTCACCGAGCACATAATGAGTCAATATGGGTGATTTATTAAGGACTATAACCATTGAAAAAGACAGAGATAAATGTCACATCGCTATTTTCATGGCCCTCTTCCCCGGATCCTATGATTTGGAGTGTTTACAGAAAAAGGAGTAACGATTTGATTCTTTGTTTTTCACATTTTTTCATGTTTATGAATTTATAACAAAGCACATTCTCTTTAAACAGTTTCTTTCATTCAAATAAAAAAATGAGATTAAATTACATTTACCCTCAAATTGCATTCCTCTGGCTTTGTTAAATAAAAGCACCCCATCGCGGTAATCTCCTCCCTCAGCCAGGATCTCATTAAGTAGAATCAGGTAGAGGTAGGTGGCATCATAGATGAACAAGGAAAACAGCGAGGCCTGCAATAATACATACCCTGCACTGAAAACATTAATTATACACACATCCTAGGGTCTCTTCTAGACGTATCTTAATATGCTCTAGTCATGGTAGTTTAGGTGGAGCTCTATATTAGGGTTGTGGTGCTTGACTCTAGTTATATATGCCTTGACGTTTTATTTCCCAAAGAGAAATCAGCCACAATTTTAACATTAATTCAAGTAAAGAGGCACTATAATTTGGATAATGTTTAGCTCTTAGAGTAACTGGTGACCTGGTTGGGTCTATGGATGGTACCTTCTCTAACTCTATATAGGTTGGCAGGGACATGTCTTTACCTTGAAATTGTTGATAAAACTGATGTTTGAGTTCCAAGGAGGATCCACCAAACGACGAATAACTCGGTCAGAAAAATGGTCAACGTGAGGTCCCGTAAGATCGGCCATTGTAATCTGTAAAATGCATATAATGATGCAGAAATAATATTAATCATTTTGTAAGTTGGATTCAAACTATGAATCCTAAGGTCTCAAGGCGAATGACACCCCCAGGGTGACTTTTACATTTATTGCATTATCAGATAGGCATGATCATGCAAAACCACGGACTGATATGATAATGTTAATCATAACTATACTTTTGGTATTTTGTATCTTTTGATAATCACTTGATTACGTAGCTTATCGTTTGGTAGATGATCGAGGCCAATATGACTCCCAGCACGTCCACTATGTGTGCTGTATGCTACATTGGAATGAAACTATACTTTTATTTCATGATCCTTGCACGCCTCAATAGCAATTTGTGAAATAAAAGCCTGCATGAACGAGGAGTGAAATATACGAGTATAGAAATGCATGTACTTGCACTATACTGCAGGAGAGAAGCACTGATATCAGGTTACCACCTTTATACCACCTGCAACTCCAATTATAACATATTTTCATCTACCAACTCAATGTTTGACGTTTGTGCACATGAATTCTGAAATTCTGAAATATGCTTTGAATCAATGGCATTCATATGTACCAAACCTAAAACAGTGCCCCTGTTGGTGTCTTAAAGTTTTTGCTTAATTCTTGAGAAACATTATATATATAATAATTGCTACACCACCCTAAACACCATCCAAGATACTTTTCATGGAATCGGTGAGTTCCTGAATGATATTGACATGGCCATTACTTCAAAGTACTGCACACACCAGATACCCCCGATATGCAGAATTGTAAATCAGCTGAAGACACTTCATGATTTCCATTCAATAATCCTATATTATAAAGCCTATTATGCAAATATTACCCAGGCCTGAAACATGATATAAAACCAATAGGTATGAATTTTGCAAATCTTGTCAGTGTCATTTATTGATAAATGATATAATAGTATTGAGAGGAACAACAATCACATCCACATTGATGAGAGTCTTTTGATGTCAGATATAGTGACATCTCCCACTGGAGTTCAGTAGCTTGTTAAGATTCCAGCTGCAAAACGGAACCAGTACATGTTATGTCATGTCTATGTCATCTACCCTTGTAATGTTTGCTGTAATAACCTCCCAATAGATAGTAATGGCTTTTGTAACCGGATGGGAAATTATCAATATACTTAAAGGGAAAAATGCGATCATAACACCTATACTGTAAAAGATAAATTGATGAGTTTTATGAGAAATATATATACCATAAAATGTTTAATCGATAAGACATATTCAAGATAGAAATTTATAATCCGAGGTAGAAATTCATAAATTGATTTATATACAGTTCCCATGGTAGTAAAAAAGAATGCGCACATCGACGAATATGTTAAAAGCAAATAGGAAATCAACATTATATCCAATTGGATGACTCAAGGTAAAAATAATGACCAATGAAAGTGCACAGGTAAGAATAGCCAACATGTTCTCTAGGGCTGTAAAGACTTTCTAATGGAGTTGTTCAGGCATACATTGTATACTAACATAAATGAAGGAACGCTCGTGTCTTTATCGGTCGTACACGTGTTTGCACTGGAATGTTTAATTTTTATAATATAAGTGTCAACTATCCAACATTTCACAGATTTGCTGGCAATTTATACCAACTTATAATCCAATAAGTAGGATAATCATTCATTAATAATTTAACAGACAAACACGAAAGCCCAGCTCAGTGCACTTGTTACGAAAACAATATTTCAAAACTTTGTTAATGTTGCTCTGATATATGTCATAATAAGTCCATCCTTTCTTATAATGCTATACCGTCCTGGAAGAAAGTGAACAATATTAATATGGGTCTAGTTAGCTGGAAAAATACACTGGAATAGCAATAGACCGGTGAAGAAGGAAAATGAATATATTTTGGACCCTAGCAGCTTACTGAATGGGACAATTCTACTGCGGCCTTGTCCTCTGGTGTTGTCTAGTATACCCAGCAAGCCTTTCACCTCCACAAGATCTCAAAATGCCAGACTTTATATGAGGTACTGTACACTCATTATTCTCACTTCAATGTATCCGAGACATTACATAAATGCGCATAGATTCAGAGGTTATGCCTCTAAATCATTCAATTCTCACACTCATGATATGAGATTTTGGAATGCAAAATCTATGTATGGACAGTGATAAGATAGAGTATGTACCCGGTCCTCCCATGTTTAATCTTTTTTTGGCAAAGAGAGTGATTTTCCCTCATAATTGCAGGTCATATAGTAACCACGTTACTATATTACTGCCAGTATGTGTGAAAGGCTCGGGTTTTATGACACTTAATCCGATAACTAGTATTCTGCCAAGGCGGTATTTTTGACACGCCTTCTTTGAGCTCATCTTGTGCTATCACATTACTGTGAAGAGCTCTCGGTTTCAAACATGTTTTGAACACTCATCTATCAAAAGCCTGCCTCAGTTAATCCATAACTATCGGCCATTGATCTTTTTATTATACCGGAGCTTTGATTATAACCCATTTCAGTCACCTGTTTGTAGGAGTAGAAAGCCTTCCTGGCCTCGTCCATCTGATCCGGCCGTATGTCAGGGGTGTGTAGCCACGGCTCGAAGTCCTCCTGCCAGTCCGGAAGTAACTTGAAGTAGAGGTAGACATAGTCGCCATTTGTCATGCCTCTTAGATGAGCCAGGTACATAAACCTCGCCCTGTCCTCTATCTCCATACACAGCAACACAACTGATTAGAAAAATATAACCACTCGACGTTTTAATCACTTTAGAGATACCAGAGAAATTGTTTAGTTCAGTTTATCCACATACTATATAGGGGCATAATTAGAATATGGTTGAAATTGCGAATATCCCAGACTTGCGCGTAACCTTATTTAATCTTTGAAACTTAATTGATCTCTCATATGTCAAAGATGTCATGTGGCACAAGCTATTGAACCGAATTGGGTGAGGTTTTTATGTTATAATGTGTTACGTATTTAAGTATTTGGTATGACAAATAAAATTTCAAGAATGTGAGAAATTTTGTAGAATTGATATGTTGTTTATTCTGATTAGGTATCAAGTACAGATTGTGGGATACGAGGTCAAGGAAAGAAGACCGCTTCCAAATTTCTCTCAGTGTGGGCGCGGATCTGTATATGTTAATATACGTGTTGGGTCAACTGTGATTTGAATGACCAATCACAAACCATGATATGACAATGATACCTGAGACACACCAATCAAGGGAGTTTTTGTTTTATGTAAAATGGCTTACCTCTCCCCCTGCTCTGTATGCGGTCTAGGTAGGAGTTGATAGTGTCATCAGTCAATGTTCTCGTTGCCTCAAAAAAGGTGAATGGAATGAGTATCTGCTCAGCGATAGTAATGTTATGCTGCCTGAACACCGGAAGCATGCCCTTAATGAACACATTGCATTCTCCATGCTCAACTCCTATCAAGATGATCCGCTTCCATTGGTAATGCTCAAATAGGTTGAGGAAGGCATAGGCCATCTTGGCGATATCGGCGTTGACACGTATGACTGTCGTGTAGATGGATTTGTCCGTCATGCTGGCGCCGGTACAGGAGTGAGGAAGCATGGGAATCTTCCAGTAGGACAGGTAGTAACCAATTGGCACACACACTAGCAAATATACACAACTCCTTCATACAAAGTAAAAAATAAATTGCATCTTTTCAAGATTTAATTCAACACAAACCCGTAATTGTGTGGTGTTCCAGATCACACCGCGTCCCCCTCCCCCTCCATAACACTATCTGTGATACATAATGCAGATATATTAGTTCAGATATCTAGATTTGGTTCTTTCAATTTGGAACCACTTTTTGTAAAGTTAGAAAAAATCTCCATTTAAAGTGACCTTTCGACAAAACCTCGACAAAACAAGTCTGAAAAAAACCTGGTGATGTACAAAGTAAAATTACTGGCGATAAAATGAATCAATAACATGGTAATTGTTAATCAGAAGGAAAATGTGATACTCACCAAATGAGCAGAGAGTGCCGATGATAACGTCCACGTGATGGTTCTCAATCATATCGAGCGTGCCATCCACTCCCACATTAGCTTCACATAGGTCATTGCGCCACTCAATCCTTTGGCAAGAAATAGCATTATGATTAATAATAAATACACCATTCAGAACCGAACATTTAATAAATTTCAGGAAAGATTTTGTTATATGGAGGTTCCCATATATATACTGACGGCGAAAAACAAACTATTTTATTTGTGAGTATAGCTTGTTTTTCGCCGTCAAGTCCAAAAGGCTTCGTGGCAAATATCAGGAAATATCCATATTCAGGGAAATGTTGGCCAGAAATCAATGGTTCAAATTTGGCGTTTCCATACACGTACTGTGTTAATTGTAATGTATCCAATTTTATAGTAAATTAAACACCTTTGTTGTGGGACATTGATTGACAAATTTTATTGTATATTAAACACCTTTGTTGTATATTTAACACCTGGTTATTCTTATGTTATCTCAACACACAGGCACAGCTCTCCATACTTTTGGCGGATGAACTCTTCAGTTTTGGAGATTGTTAAAATTGATCAAAAGAGTTTTTGATCACAGTTTCAACAATGCATGTCCAATCAGCATGTTTGACACATCATTGGAAAGCTCAAAAGCTTCCAATTCTGAAAAATGTATTTTTAGTCTGGTCACATGACTTAATTAGCATATTGATACCTGATTAAAATATGTGATTTTTCAATTTTACAGAAACTTAAAATCTAAAATTTCTATAAGGAGGAGCATAAAATTCTAGCTGGATTTCATAATTTATATGTGAAAATTGAAACATTATTTATTGCTTAAATAGCATTCAAAATAGTGAGTGCAGCTTAAATTCAATACGATTTTAGGCTCCGCCCCTTTTTTCAAACACTTTTTACACACTTAATAATTGTCCGATTAATTTCTTTGAAATATCAAAATAACCTAGAATTTTATGTAGTATCAGAATATCATACTATTTCTTGCTTTACTTTAAAAGTAATTGTTTTGTATTTATTCATTATGTAAAATTATGCAAATTAGGTCGTGTGATAAACTTTTTAAGATAATTTTGAATCTGGAAAATTTTCAGGTTTTGATTGATGTAATACGCATGTTGATAGGCCAATTATTTGAGAAATTATGATCAAAAGTATTTAGAAACAGGAAGTGGATCCTGAACATTGACAATCCTGGGTGGAAGTATTGAGGGTTATCTGTGCATGTGTGCAAAGTTGTCTCCTTTTCAATCTCCGTAAAAATGTGGATATGGACAACTTCCATGCAGGTCATGACGGTTAATGGGTACAGCAGACCCAAAACTGGTTGGTAAGGAAGAAGACATTTCATGCAACATAAATAGTTAGAATTATAAACTTCAGAAAATAATCATGATTTTTCAGTATTTGATTTTCTTGTTTTACGGGCACCTTGTTATATGTTAGGTCATGAAGACACTTTGAGGTAAGTTTCAACCTATATGCTGTCATTCTGGTTTCAATATCCCCAACACGATTCATGTGAATGCACTCCTGTCCCAATACTACTCAACTCTTTTCCTGACATCATATTCCAATGTTGCTATTCCAATGTTCCAAAGGGAATTTCTTTTCAGGGAAATACACGTCATGCCCATTTCAAACATTCTGTCAGAAACCAGCTTGATGACATGATTGTATGTTTGTAGCTTTAAACTACAATCAATATGTTTGTTTATCTTTTATACCACTCCCTTTGATTAATACGGCCACATGTGTTTCTTTTAATCTTGCAAATGTACTTTTAGATAACGCATGACAAAGCAATTTATGACATACAGTCATGCATATTGTTCATGAATAAATACTTAAGTGTTGCAATGTTTCAGTGCACTATACTTACAAGAAGTAGTGCAAGATGTGGCCTTTCATCGGCATCAATTAGCCTTTGCTTGGTGAGGGGTAAACAAATCTATTTGGCTGCTACAAATACTTCGTTTGGCAAACAAGCGTTTTTTCCCAGAGATGTAAACCTTTTATAATTCGTTTGCAATTCTCAACTGAAAACATGTTTGTAACTTAGAAATGCGTACCTTGTGTCGGATAAGAAGATTGGTACATCAGCTATCTGTTTGGTACAGCATTTGCATGCGTTATGAATGTTATTTACCCATTAATGGCTGGCAATAATCATAACATGTTAGTGTCGTTTTAATGATCCATCATTTTTTATTTCCATTTACCTTTGTTGATAATAGACCACTGCCCATTTAACTGGTAACTCAACAGATGTAGCTTTAATGTTAAAACGGCTTTGATCAATTCTATTTATCTTGTGTTGTGGTACTTAATAGGGGTATTTTGAAAAGTTCCTCACAAACATCAGATTCATCAGATAAACAATGCAGTTAGGCTTTGCCATTTGCAGATTATGCCACTGAACAGTGGTGTCGTGGGTTTGAGCACCATACAAAGGGGATTTGAAAAGCTAAGATGGCGCTAAGATTATTTGATCAATGTATATGAAATGGCAATTTTCTCATCTAAAGAGATGAAATATCCCAATTTTGGATCGGAACGATTCAATCCATGTAAAACGTTGTTAATATTTCTTTGTGGATAATTCCGTTTTGTGCCGTCCAATTCTTAAATATTCTTTATATCACCTTACATTGATTCATTAGTCTCACATTGATTCATATACATTAACCTTACATTAATTCTGCCCAAAACTAAGAGCAAATCAAAAACGTCTGTGTTCCTGTTGACGGAACTATGGCAATGAATAGTATCTCACAGAATACTGTGAAAATCCTGTGTTCAGTTGAATTTATCAATGCTCTTTTTTACAAATTTTATGAGCAATTAAGAAACAAGGGGCACACAATTTGTAAACATTCTGGTGAATAATCTTATTTATAAGATGTTCCGCCATTCAATCACAGACTTTTTCTCATTTGCTTTGGAGCACTAATTTTAACCTCATGAAATAAATATTGCAAGAAAGAAAAATATAAGGTTTACAACATCTCAAGAAGGAAAGACCGTCTGACTGAGACAATAATATAAATATATATAAAAAGTTTGAGCGGTGTAAATTCTAGTTTCTGCCCCCTGTGGACAAATTAGTTTGCGTTAGGTGTAAATTTCGATCCGACTAATGTCTTATTCCCAAAGTCCTGAAGTGAGGATGTTTATCTTATTAACCTCCACCCATCAGATATCCTGGTTGGGTCAATGTCTAGTCCACCTGTGGCCATGTTTGCATCATTTCAGCTCATGATATCAGTTCATAGATCTATTCAAGTGTCTATGAAAGACATACATCAAACCATCCATCTTTTTGATCTGGAGTGACATGGCTTGAGGAAAGGCATAATAGAAGCTTTCATCTCATTGTCAGACGCCATTGGAACGCTGCAATTCAACCAGTATCTTGTCCGTTCCGTCTTTTTACTTGAAAAAGTGTGCACACACGGGTTTGCACATTCATTTGACATTTACTGCGTACTTGCACTTAGGGTTGACACACCAGAACAACACAACACATCCTGTGGAATATAGTCTTTTATATGTCATATTGTATGCTACAATATTGATCCATTTACCACCAAACAGTTCCATGTGATATCACGTGTTTCTGTGTTCAAGGAGCAGAAAACATCTGAGTTCAATTTTTTATAGTGTTTATAGAAATACAGAAAAATACGCTTCCTTAAAAAATATCACTTGAAAGCGGCTTCCGACAGGGGTTTTGTACAACTATCTTCTGTTTTGGAGGATGCTTTTGATTTCTGATTGATCTTCCCCATATATATATTCATGTACATTATATATATATATATATATATATATATATATATATATATATATATATATATATATATATATATATATATATATATATATATATATATATATATATATATATATATATATATATAAAACGTTATATATATACGTTTGAAATGATTATATTCAATTTGTTGAATAAAAACATAACCTGATTTATTTAGCAAGTCAGATCATAATCATGTTCATATTTATCACATCTTTTTTGCATTAAGTGTTAAGCTTTTTTGAGGTTTTGAGGCATTATAACTTCTTTCAACCATGTATGAAGTGTATTCGTAGCTTGCCTATTAATATGATTTGGCGGCAACACAATACCATACAAATGATGCATTCACGACTGAGCTCTGTTCCACTTATTAAACATAACGACTGTTCCTTACCTAAAAGTTTCACCTCCAAAGTCAATTGCAGTATGTTCGATTTGGGGAATTCCACGTCATGGACTCACATTGTTTAACATAATTGATAAAAGTACTAAAACTACTGAAGATATGGAGAACTCTCTTAATCTCATCTAATGATGATGGATATGTTGCCAGTTAAAATTAAATCACACAATATAAACATGTAGTTTTGTTTTTTTCCCCAATATCTCCTGTCTTATAAAAACTGATTTCACTAAGAATGTGTCCGAACTATATCAGAATGTGTCAGGAAATTGTAAGAATAGTCTTACTCAAACTGATCTTCAGTGAAGGCTCCTGTGTTGTTTCTGAAGTCGTCGATGGCGAGGTTGACAGCCGAGCCGGAGTTCTCCATCATAGCCCAGTAGCCCCCGGCCTGTTTAGGGTCACTCATCGTTAAGTGCCCCAGGCGGAACACTCGGCACTCGCCCCTCATCGGTAGGACTGCAACACATATTATTACTATGTGTACTAAATTATTAACTGTTCCCATATCAATTCTTGTTTGACATAGATTTGATGAGTAAAAGCTATTATGTGGGAGTTGTATTATGCCAAGAATAAAGCAGCTGAGAGTATCTCCTATAAATGCCTGCTTCTCATCAAGCCTGCGCCAATGCTCATCATAATAATGTTAATTAGATAGGGTGGTCTCAAACAAAATAATAAAATCTACCAATATTGTCAATCCTATCCGTGTGGTACTGCACGCAATCTTTCCCTCTGAAACTCTATTCAATCTTTTCCTGTGTTATTCTACTGAATCTTTTCCTGTGTTACTGTACTGAATCTTTCCCTGTGTTACTCTACTGAATCTTTCCCGGTGTAACTCTACTGAATCTTTTCCTGTGTTACTCTACTGAATCTTTTCCTGTGTTACTCTACTGAATCTTTCCCAGTGTTACTGTACTGAATCTTTCCCGGTGTAACTCTACTGAATCTTTTCCTGTGTTACTCTACTGAATCTTTCCCTGTGTTACTCTACTGAATCTTTTCCTGTGTTACTCTACTGAATCTTTCCCTGTGTTACTCTACTGAATCTTTCCCTGTGTTACTCTACTGAATCTTTCCCTGTGTTACTCTACTGAATCTTTCCCTGTGTTACTGTACTGAATCTTTCCCTGTGTTACTGTACTGAATCTTTCCCTGTGTTACTCTACTGAATCTTTCCGGTGTTACTCTACTGAATCTTTCCGGTGTTACTCTACTGAATCTTTCCGGTGTTACTCTACTGAATCTTTCCCTGTGTTACTCTACTGAATCTTTCCCTGTGTTACTCTACTGAATCTTTCCCTGTGTCACTCTACTGAATCTTTCCGGTGTTACTCTACTGAATCTTTCCCTGTGTTACTCTACTGAATATTTTCCTGTGTTACTCTACTGAATCTTTCCCTGTGTTACTCTACTGAATCTTTTCCTGTGTTACTGTACTGAATCTTTCCCTGTGTTACTGTATTGAATCTTTTCCTGTGTTACTGTACTGAATATTTTCCTGTGTTACTCTACTGAATCTTTCCCTGTGTTACTCTACTGAATCTTTCCCTGTGTTACTCTACTGAATCTTTTCCTGTGTTACTCTACTGAATCTTTTCCTGTGTTACTCTACTGAATCTTTTCCTGTGTTACTCTACTGAATCTTTTCCTGTGTTACTCTACTGAATCTTTCCCTGTGTTACTCTACTGAACCTGTTCCTGTGTTACTCTACTGAATCTTTCCCTGTGTTACTCTACTGAATCTTTTCCTGTGTTACTGTACTGAATCTTTCCCTGTGTTACTCTACTGAATCTTTCCTTGTGGCACTCTGCTAAATGTTTTCCTGTGACACTCTTCTTAATCTTTCCCTTACCAGCCATTTTTAATAAAAATGTTTTCAACCTCTTTCTGGGCTAAATTCAAAGGACTTCCACCTTAACTATAAAACATTGCAATAAATTTGAAATTGATAAAATCAGCGGAAATACAACTGTACCTAAACTTACATTGATACAGGTGATCTCAAAGTACAAGAAACGCATACAGGTTGATATCCACCTTACAATTAGTAATTATGTGTTAAAAGTTGGAAAAATATACGTGTATCTATTACATGTCTTCAAAATAAATGCATGCCATCATAATAACTCATTATATTGGGGTGCATCAACCCCATCGACTGGTTGGTGACATGTCTGCAAGTTTAGCGATATTGAAACATTTCATGTGACAAGGTATCAATGTCGCATAAAATATTATCAAACAGTTGATCAGCAGAATAATAGACATTATCGTGGAATATTTGTCTTATTCTTGATCAATTTCAACACATGAGGTTTGATTATATATTTTTTTATTCTATTAATATTCGCAATGTATGAGCCCTTTGCCTACATTGTAAGGATTTGAAGTTAAGACCCATATTTGTCTATTTATGTGGTTGATGGAATGTTGATTGAATGACATCGAAATTAGAACGTTCTTAATTCAAAATTCTAAAACAGAAAATAACATCTCAGATGTACATAATTGATCCTTTTATGGCTTTCCTATGTATACCCAGAGATATTATGAGACAATTCATTCATGTGTTGTATTTCAACAAATAAGTTGCCAAGGTCATCGTCAGCCATTAACATGCCCATTAGGCAAGCCAATCTCCCCCTTGAATCTTCAAGGCCCTCCATCTCAAGTGACATATCTATATCCTGTGTGGAAAAAGACTCATACAGTCTAATTTGTAGGAACACCCCATGTGCAAAGACATAGCACTGGAATATGTTATTCCTACTTGATAATTCAAAACATTCATAGTGGTATCCACAGTGTAAATATATATTTATAAATCAGTGAGACATTACTCTGTCAATTACGCAGGTCAGCATAGTATCACATAAAAATAGATATATACATGTCAGTGATATTTAAAATATTTGTATAATTACCTCATTTGTATGCTACAGAGTATATTCTGACTGTTCAATGTTGGTATTAGTTAACAATGTTGCCCTGCTTGCATGTCATTTTAGCTTCACGTGTGCAGATTTGAATTGTATAAACCAGTGAAATGGTCACACTTATACAATCATGATAGGTTTATGTTTTGATAAAACAAAAGAGAAACAGATGCGAACAGGACATTGAAGTACTGCAACACAAATTACTTTAGAAAGACACATGGACAACACATGTATGCCATCATTGTTAATGGCATCCTGGAGGTAGCTGGTATTACAGATCTGGGCATTAGAGGCAGCTCCTCTTGCTCCAAGGTCTGCCCAGATAAATTCGTTAACACTGTCCACCAGACCCAGAGGGACAACTGAGTAAAATGTTTTCTTCCATTTCTACCAAAGGCCTTCACTGACATTAGCAGTTGTTCCATATATACTCATCAATGATGGCTCGACATACCTAAAAACATTTACAATTATATGACGTTAAACAGATTCTGATTGTTTTATAAAATGACAAATGCAAGAAATTTTCAAATGCAATGAAATATGTCATAAGTACCTCTTTGACCACCAGAGAGATGGTGTGGCGGGCACCTCTCTAACCATAGCACTTGGTACCATATGCAAGGTGTCTGAATGTAATAGCCAGTTTCATTCCAGGGTCTGGAGATATCTTCAGGAACTCAATTAAATAAGTTCCTCACTTCCCTGTTCCTGCACAAGTGGTCATATAACCCAAACTCATCATTTGTGAACAGCATCCAACAAAGTCAGAGGACGGTCAGGACGAGAAACTATACTGTCAAAATTAATGTGTGTGTCGATTTGGAAACACTAAATTGTGCGTAAATGTTTTTGTGAAACACATTCGGTAAAACACATGTATGTGTTTTATAATGAAACAAAAATGGTTTTTAATGCTCTGTCCCAGAAATTAAAAATAATATTTTCAACTGTATTATTGTGTTCATTCAAAATAGATTGTATATTCAACAAAAGTGATAGACATTCTGTATTATAAACTTGATATTTTACATAATCACACTGTACACGCAAACTAACAATTTTTAATTATTGTCAAATCATTTATTGATAGTTTTTTTTGTAAAGATGGGTTTGTACATGTCTTTATGAATATCCTTCAAATTTCAATTAAAAATGTTTCATACTAAATACAGTTTTTTTAGGATGACATTTCATACACAGTGTCAGTTTTAGTCCAGAATGCCGTTCTGTGCAAAGTTTATTTCTGGGACGCTCTTTTGGGAATATATTGCCATTTGACTGTCCTGCTCAGTGTAGATATCTATGAATGCCTCCCAAGCAGAATAGGTGATTGGAATGCCCTCCTGCTCAGTGTAGATATCTACGATGGCCTCCCAAGCAGAATAGGTGATTGGAATGCCCTCCTGCTCAGTGTAGATATCTACGATGGCCTCCAATGCAGAATAAGTGATTGGAATGCCCTCCTGCTCAGTGTAGATATCTACGATGGCCTCCCAAGCAGAATAGGTGATTGGAATGCCCTCCTGCTCAGTGTAGATATCTATCAATGCCTCCCAAGCAGAATAGGTGATTGGAATGCCCTCCTGCTCAGTGTAGATATCTATGAATGCCTCCCAAGCAGAAAAGGTGATTGGAATGCCCTCCTGCTCAGTGTAGATATCTATGAATGCCTCCCAAGCAGAATAGGTGATTGGAATGCCCTCCTGCTCAGTGTAGATATCTACGATGGCCTCCCAAGCAGAATAGGTGATTGGAATGCCCTCCTGCTCAGTGTAGATATCTACGATGGCCTCCCAAGCAGAATAGGTGATTGGAATGCCCTCCTGCTCAGTGTAGATATCTATGAATGCCTCCCAAGCAGAATAGTGGCATTCCTGAACACCTCGACCAGAATATGCTGCTTAGTTAAGGTGGGGTTAGAATGCTCACTCAAAAAGAATGCCCTCATGTAAAATAGGTACAATGGATGCACGGATGCATGGTGTGTAGGACAGGCAGCATCTGAAAATGTAAAATAAAAGTTTTTTGTGTCATTCAAGCTTCTACCATGCAAACAAATTTTATTTTATTGTATAAATTCAAATCACACAAAAATATTGAAAATTAAGTAAAAAGTTGCATTTTGTACAATAAAAGATACATACATACCATTTTTGTTGAATAATGTCATGAATAAAAAGGCATTTACTCCTTAATAATGCAATCCTTGTACTGTGCTGACCAGTGGCCAACTGTCATTATTTGAATGTATAATTACATGACTGCCCCTTGTGTAAATATTCTAACTTCCTGTTCTCAAAGAGAAGCGCACAGCCTCTTAATCCTTCAGAGACCTTGTCAATGGCAATTAACAGATACGTTTTAATGTGCTTTGTTACTATTATGATTTTAGAAAACACCTTACAATGATTCCAAACTCAACAATACCATATAAATTGCAAAAAAAATTAAATCAACAAAATTATTGACAAAAATGTTTATCCAATATCACATAATATAAGCTCTTAATTAGTTTCAGTCATAGCGTTCCTATTCCGTGGCCACTTAGAATATACAGACAAACCTTTCAATTTCTCTCCCAAAACACTTGTTGAAAACAATTGGCCAACAAAAGTGGCCATAAACAAACTGTTCTGAGCCCAATGAAATTATAGGGAGAAACGAATAATGCGTAAGGTCCGGAAAGTTCTGAACTGCAAAACTATCCCCTGTGTTTCCAGTCGCTTGGCCTGGCCATACCTGTTATCACATTTTTATTGATTCAGATTAATGTTAATAACGTAGTTGATCATGAGTTGCAAAATGCTTAAATGTGATGGAATACAAGTGAAGTCGGCCCCCAAGTGAAGTCGGCCCCGCCGTGGGTAGGTGAACTCGGCCCCCAAGAGAAGTCGGCCCCAGTCACTCTGTACCGGCTCAAAACTCATGAAATCTCCTTCGAGAAGGCTATTTGACCCTAAGGGCATTAACTAACCCTAGGGACCCTCGGTAGCCGTTAATTTTCTTCCGGTAACTTGATATTCTAGTCACCTAAATGTGGGGGCCGACTTCTCCTAGGGGCCGACTTCTCTCGGGGGCCGACTTCACTTAGGGGCCGACTTCACTTGTTACCATGTGATGACGATGAATATAGGGATGGGACGATGGATAAAAGATATGTATGCAACGATATGTTGGTTGATGTATATAGGTCTGTCATATAGTATGTATTTTTTCAATAATGCATTAGGCATTATTTCTCTGTATCTAAGAATGTCTTCATTTTGAATCATATGAGACTTACAAAACGCCTGATAAACACTTATACAATGCATGCTCATTGTAGTCCTAACAGATTCTGATAGCAGAGGGAATACAAACACATGTC
Source organism: Amphiduros pacificus (assembly GCA_949316495.1). Classification (NCBI taxonomy): domain Eukaryota; kingdom Metazoa; phylum Annelida; class Polychaeta; order Phyllodocida; family Hesionidae; genus Amphiduros; species Amphiduros pacificus. The sequence continues at coordinate 65,709,682 of OX439001.1, forward strand.
TTTTATCTTGCTGCAGAGATAAGTGGCTGGTGTGCAAGTATTCGCTGGTGTTCAAGTATTCGCAGACAACTAAATGCTGGCATTGATATGTCCGATTGATAGTGTTAATTTGAATTCCGCATGAGTTTCATATTCCTTTCGCACGTGAAGACCAAGTTCACAGATCTCAGAGTGTGAGTTTCTGAAAATGGGAACGGGTCTTGATTCTCCGTGTTATGATTTGTTGGATATCATAAACTCACCAATATACTTGGACACTAAAGATAGCATTTATAAATAAGCAAGGTGTTGATTGGCCAGTGTGAGTTGTATGGTCACATTGTCGGCACCATGGTTGGGGTTTGGAGTTTCATACTTCTGCTTGGTGGGCATCGATTAAAAAACAAAAAAACTTAAAACATCTATTCTAATTTTATAGTGACATGCGTTTTTGTTTATTTTATACATGATTTTTCTAAATATGCAAGATGTTTTATATACATCTTTGTTGTTAACCCTAATTTTTATCTGTTAGGTCTAAGCGCAGCACAGGACTTCAATAAGCCGAACTGCCAGCCCGGGCGCACGGTAATTGTGCATCTCTTTAACTGGAAGTGGACTGAAATAACGAGGGAATGTGAGGCTTTCCTAGGACCTCGGGGCTACTGTGGAGTGCAGGTAGGCATCAACATAGCTCATATCATACCTACAATATGCCATCCTCAGTACCATCAACATAGCTCATATCATACCTACAATATCATACCTATAATATCATACCTATAATATCATACCTATAATATGCCATCCTCATTACCATCAACATAGCTCATAGCATACCTATAATATCATACCTATAATATCATACCTATAATATGCCATCCTCATTACAATCAACATAGTTTTTAGCATACATATAATATCATACCTATAATATGCCATCCTCATTACCATCAACATAGCTCATATCATACCTATAATATCATACCTATAATATCATACCTATAATATGCCATCCTCATTACCATCAACATAGCTCATATCATACCTATAATATCATACCTATAATATGCCATCCTCATTACCATCAACATATCTCATAGCATACCTATAATATCATACCTATAATATCATACCTATAATATGTCATCCTCATTACCATGCGCCAAAATGATAATCATCATTGAGATACATGTAGAATGCAATAATGCAATTTCTACAATACCTCGTATTTGTCATAATTTGAGGTTAGAATTACATAAAATGGTGTAATAGAATAATTCTAATGTAATTCTTCATTATTTTTGGGAATATATTTATTATTTCATCAGATTAAAAAGGGAGTGGAATAAATAATATCTGTATTGTTCCAAAGCCCAAGGCCTGTCCTGAATCATTATCAGTTTTAGGTCTCGTCACGGTATGTTGGATATTTTGTCATGGATCTGGTCTACTCATGATGTGTGAATGTCAATAGTCAGAATATAACTTACAAACTGAAAATTGCATACAAATTGTTCACAAAAAACTTTCTTTTCACAATCCACAGGTATCCCCTCCAAATGAGCACATAGTGTGGAGCGACAGTCAAGCTCACAGGCCGTGGTGGGAGCGCTACCAGCCTGTCAGCTATATTCTGCAGTCTCGCAGCGGAAATGAGGAGCAATTTGTGGACATGGTACAGAGATGTAAGGCTGTCGGTGTCAAGTAAGGATGATGATTTTATTGTATTTTATATGAATGTCAATCTTGTTGTGTGTAATTGGAAGTAATATGAAATAATATTAAAGAAAAGATTCTAAAATATCAATTCATTTAGGTTCTAAACAAACCTTAATATAACCACAGTGCGCATGCGGAATTTTTCTTCAATTCAGTATTTATGTGGATGCCATCATAAATCATATGACCTACTCTGGACGAACCGGTCATGGGACAGCTGGAACCGAGTTTGATTCCAATCCGGGCCAGATGTCGTTCCCGACGGTTCCCTACTCTGACGATGATATGAACTGCTGTCTTTCTGGGCCTTCCTGCACCGTAGGAGCACAACAGTGCCAGTCTGCAAGCTGTAACATTGAATCCTACCAGGACCCAAACCAGGTCTACCCTACATTTATTTCCAGAATATACAATGTTACATATTGTCACATCTATTTGATTGAAATTTGTATATGTTGCTTTTCATTGATAATGTTAATCTTCATATTTTTGCTGCACAGATTCGCAACTGTAGGTTGGGATATTTGGTGGACCTTGCCTTAGGACAGGACTACGTGAGGGACACCTTGGCCTCCTACCTCAACAAACTGTTGGACATAGGGGTAGCCGGATTCAGGGTGGATGCCTGCAAGCACATGTGGCCCGGAGACATTTCTGCAGTGTATAGCAGGTATGATAAACACACATACATATAACAGTCTGGGACGATTATCTAAAAAAATGGCTCCATATTGAATGACATGCATTATTGTTCCACATTTATCTATTTTTCAAAAACCTTTACATAGATCTGAAGCTCGTTAATTGATATATTATTTATATGATCAGTCATATTACTATGTACAAATATATGTAAATTGATTCCGGTGTGATTTTGTCAGGCTTGATATTTCGTCGTATGGAGTTCCATTCATATTTAATGAAGTAATTGACCTGGGAGGTGAACCTGTCACCGGGGACCAGTACACCCACCTTGGCCGGGTCACCGAGTTCAAGTTTGGCCGTGACATTGGCAACTGCTTCCGGAATTGGGAAGGGCAGAAGATTTCTTACTTGAAGAACTTTGGAGAAGGCTGGGCGTTCCTTCCCTCGGAAGACGCCTTTGTTTTTGTTGAGAACCATGACAACCAGAGAGGACATGGAGCTAGGGGAGCAAGCATCCTGTCCTTCAGAGTAAGTCATCATGTGTCTCTACTATCAGCCATTCCAACTAAAATTAAGGCATCTCAGGTCCGATAAGGAGCTTATCAACCAGGTTTCTACAGTTGACATTATCACGTTGTCAGGGATTATGAAACTTTCACAGTCAGGCTTTGTTGGGTATTACCAGGTATTACAATATTTGCCAGGTATTATAACACATACTACAGTCTTTGTGTGGTATTATCAGGTATCATAACACACACTACAGTCTTTGTTAGGTATTATCAGGTATCATAACACACACTACAGTCTTTGTCAGGTATTATAACAGACACTACAGTCTTTGTTAGGTATTATCAGGTATCATAACAAACATTACAGTCTTTGATAATTTGGTACTTTCGGGCACTAAGCGAGAAAAAGCTCAAAAATAAAAAGCTCAAAAATAGATGTCAACCTTTTAAACTGTTCTTGCTATGTCAGTGTAGCTTGTACAATGAGGGGGAATATTCTGTCATTCTGAGGGTCGCACATGCAGCGGGATTTGTCATGTATTTGTCCATATATGTTTTCTATCCTGAGGATATTCCTTATGTGAGGCTCAGTTGTTATAATGTCTGTCCATTTCTTACAGGAATCTAAGCTGTATAAGAAGGCGGTGGCTTTCACGCTGGCGTGGCCATATGGATTCACGCGCATTATGAGTAGTTATGCATTTGGTGATGATACTGACGCCGGGCCTCCCAGTGCTGACGGAGATACCATAGATGATGTCCCCATCAATGACGATGAATCCTGTGGTGGCGGATGGATATGTGAACACAGGTATTGAACATATTTATCCAAGCATGACGTGTTTCTAGTCACCCGCAGTTTATCATCCATTCAAATGAAATATTACTAAACAAAATGACATCCGATACAGTTAACTGCCAAACACCTTTTAGAGATAAACAGAAGAGATAGTCTGACAATTTCTCAACTGTTTTATTCTTTAATTTCCCTGCTGTTCAAATCTTTAATTTGAAAAGACAAATTGTTTAATCATAAATGGATTAAATGAATCATTTAAGATATCTATTATATTTCGTAATGATGTGAATACAATTTACATGTTTCAATGTCATGTTAAGAGGCCTATCATATAACTGAGATTGCAATCAAGATTGACATTTTTATGTTATTCATTGGGAATTTACTATTGGAAAATATGATTTAGACTCTGATATCTGAACGGTAAATATAAATTCTCATATTTCTCAAGAAATAACTGATTGCTTAATTAAAATCCATCATCAAAAATCGAAAACAAGCACAGATTCTATTTTAGTTATTGGAATATTCGCTAGGTGGCGCCAGGTTAGGAATATGGCAATGTTCCGCAATGTTGTGAATGGAGAGCAAGTGACCTGGTGGTGGGACAATGGGGAAAATCAGATCGCGTTCCAGATTGGTCAACATGGACTTCTCGTCATTAACAATGAAAACAGAGACCTTAGCCAGACCTTCACAACTACATTGCCCTCTGGTGAGTGATATGCAGAGTTATAATTCAGAATTGCTATTTATATGCAGAATGCATAGCAGTTTTTCAAGTGAGTTTGCTTCTGTCAAGAGAATTTTTTTTAACTAAATGAAAGTCACTATTGAAAAGTAAATTAGTGTGAAAAACTTTATATATTTAAAATAAAAACATATTCAAAGAAAGAATTTCAACAAATCAGCCATCTGTAAAATAACTGTGCATCAAACAATTGTTAAAACTGAGAACTATATAAATGTCAAAGATGGTGAAAAAGATGTGAAGATATAAAATGGTTTATGAAATATCTCTTTCATAAATGGAACTAAAGGCGTGCGCAATTTAGAGGCTATTAGTATGAACAATAGTTGTTAATGTTTTCCTGTTTCAAGGGACCTATTGTGACGTGATCTCGGGAGACCTTGTAGGCGAGACTTGTACTGGGTCAAGCGTGACAGTTGGTGAAGATGGAGGCGTGCATGTGTTCCTGGCCAATGACCAGCACGATGACAATAACGATGGCATGCTAGCTATACACACAGGTAGAATACAGTAGAGGATTTAATATAATCTCAATATTGGTGTTGGACATGTGATAAGACTGTCAGAGATTAATATGAACAAATTATGAAGAAGCGAAACGAGTGCAAAGGCTATTCGTAATTTTAACGGGTACTATTTTCTTAAGACGCTCTAATTTCTGATTTGTAAAATCATGGGCAATTTTTGTGGTACCGCATTTATTATGTAACCTAAATTTGAGATCAACTGAATATATAAAGTACATTGTATTAATATTATGCAACCTTTTATTTACAGATGCTATGCTATAGGTTCTGTCTTGATTGGGAAATAGAGTTGGGAGATGATATGGAAAATTGTGTCACATGTGGCATTTTCTCATTGTACACATGTACATTATATACACTGTCACAATAAAATGGTTTTACATACTTCATATCTTATCGTATTTTTGTTTGGTTTCGCTATTTATTTCAAAGATTGTCAAGTCACTTATTTGTATTTCCTTATATAGCCTTTGGCTACGTGCATTCATATTGTAGACTCTGATGAAAGATGATACAAGAAAAACATCCAAAAAGCAGGCAAATACACTTATGTTATTGTGTGATAATTAATCATTTACATTTTAATAATACTTTAATTTCTATGTCAACTTCAAAATAAATAAATAAATTGAATTAGGGTAAAGCGTAGAAAAGGAACCCACGCCAATTGCCATATTCATGAATATCCAAACATTCAAATCTCAAACATTCACCTGTTTTCCAAAGAAACAAACATTGGCCGAAGTTGATTGGGGCTGCTTCAGGGCCCGAAACGTCACAGGGCGTCCTGATGTTGGTTGATTGGAAAGGAATGTTGATTGCTCATGTCCGGAAGCTCCCGATCGGCTCAATTGACAGCAAATCAGTAAGATGGCGGCGAATTTTGAAAGGTTACTATTTTAAAAATGAAATGAATGAAATATCTGCATTTATGTGCTTCTTGTTTAAAATTTCGTGATGCACATGAGGTGATCATAAGTGTTGGGACAAAAAATGACCATATTGTAGGTGTTGTCATACTTGAATTATCACCCTAGCAGTTAAACTATCTGCCGGTCTGGTGAGTTGAGCATGTGAGTGGGGCCAGTGGTGATGTGGCACGTGGCATTGGACGACTATAGGAGGCGTTTGAGTGAGGTTATAAGACCGGCAAAAACGGGTGTGTGTGTCCTCCTGGCACACTCATATGCATGTATTAACACTTCAAATGTCTTTACATTTGCATTCTGATTTTTTCAAAGCCATTTTTCCCTCTCATACAGACATTCATACAACTATATTTTATTCATTTATTCTCGAATTCTTCTTTTTTCACAGCAGGATTTGTGTTTCATATGCTCTTTCAACATCTTGATTTTTTCAAAGCCATTTTTCCCTTTCATAAAGACTTTCATACAACTATATTTTTAGTCATGGCACCCACTCCCTGAATAACTAGCCCTCTCCTTAGGACATTTCCTTCTGTCATTTATTTGCATTTTAAACATTTTTGAGCAGTGTAGGGGCAGTTTGTAGGTCGTGGAGTACTTCAATAAAAAAATCTTGCTTTAATTATCCTGCCTTCTTTGTGGAAATTCACTGTATGTATATAAATCTTACTCTGCATGGCAAGGTAGAGTCATATACTACCTCTGCCATAATAGGCATAACACTTTTCTATAAGTTTACTCGACAAAACCAATAGGCATCCCACCGACATGGTCTCAATCTTTTCTGCAAGGTCGATTGCATTATCCACATACAGGTGGGCAATTGGTGGTCTTTGCACATGTACACTCACAATGCCCGCCCAATTGGCTTATACTCACACACACACATCAGTTGCACTCAATTTCTGCCCTAACAGTTGTACAACGTTGTGAGCACGTGCTCAGCACGTACTAAGAATGCTGTGAGCATGAACTTAGCACGTTGTGAGGATGTTGTAAACTGACATTATGATAATGTGATAATTATGATAAAACGATGTAAACATATGCTCAGCACATTGAAAACATATGGTGCTCAGCATTTTGCAAGCACCTGGTAAATATACATCCAGCTGTGAACAAATTCGGCTATCTTTGGCCAAATCTAGTTACTCAGACGGGATTATTCCATCAGTTACCTTTTTTAGCATATCAACTGGCATGTTATGCTGAATTTTTGACATTGTCCGAAAATATATGGATATATATTGCAGTAAATAATAACAATTAACTTCTATCACAATAAAAGACATGATCATTTCTTTTTTTATTATATTTTAGTCATTCAGAACATTACGTTTTATCCATTAAATTAACTGTAACTTTGAATTACTTAATAACTAAGTTGTTACAGGTCGCCATTTTATGTAGTACTGCAGCCACCTATTGGCCAATTTAATCACCACAAGGTTACTTCTACGTGCTTACCACGTTGTAAGTACATTGTCAAAAAAACGTAGGACAACATGCAGACAACGTTGTCAGCACTTAGAACAACAACGTTGTTATTAGGTCAGACCACAATGTTATTCTTCTATGTGCTCAGCACGTTGAACAAATGTAGAAAGACAACTAAACCTTATTTCTACATGTTCACAATGTTGTTTCTACGTAGTGTGTTACCTGGGTAAGTACTGCTCACAGTATTGAATGATTGCAAATAAGTATGGTAGCAAAGCCAATCTTCAACATGCAAGATGTTGTTTAGAGAAGTTTAAAGGTATTCAGCAATAGACGTGACAAACAAATGCATTTATGACCAATATGTGAATTTTAAACGTTTCTTGGCAAAATTGGTGCCTAATCCCTTTAAGAAATCCTTGGAGGGTTTTTTCTTTGAATATTCTTATTTGTTTAAAATATCATTTCTTATCAAAATGTTAGGTAAGGTCATTGGGCATGTTGATAAAAAACTTAAAAAGCAATCTGTCCGCACACACTGAAAATATACAGCTATAATTTCTTATTTGAATCACTAATGAGAGACAAGCTGTCAAAACTTGTCTGGAAAACCAACAAAAGAGATTTTGTTTTCATCCTTTATTTTCCACTGAGAGTGCATACATTGCTCTCTCAGCTGCAAAATCCAATTATTTATGGTTTTGATCCAACTGACTCTCCTCAACATGCGTTATAACCTTCCACTTTGTATACTTACTTAAAAAGATATGTTCCTTTTGTTACTGAGCATTCAGTTCGCCCATATGTGTCAGGTCATGACCTGACCTACATAGCAGAGTTGCAACTGGTACTGTCACTGCTGGTGCAACTTTCACCATTTATCAGCAGTGATCAGCTGCTTCCTGTTTGATAAATGCACAATCATGTTCTGAAGTATTTCCTCACAGTTTTGCCAATAAAATGTCATCAACAGTAAGGATGAAAAGTGGGAAGTTTGCTGGCAAGTTTGCTAGTCAACATATGAAGGCAAAAAGGGACAGGAGTGTTCAACACATGGAGTCTCTCAACAAAAGGAAAAGACAGCATGATAGTGACAATGAGGTAAGCATGTCATTGAAACTGTACAACCAAAAGTGTAGTGGTAGATCTATCCATGATTTTATAGTAAACATAGCTATAAACTAAATAACTATAACATCTTGTTGATATATTTACACCCAGGGCAAGAAATTAAGGTGTTGTGACATCCTCCTACTCTATCGCTAATAACTCCACTATCCCTTGTCCGAATCGACTTCTGTTTTTTTTAAATCATATCTACTGATTCTCAGCTAACTGCTGGTATCATCAATATAATAATCGTGTTAATAGTTAAATAACTACGGCGCCCGTTATATATCGTCGGAAAAGCGCTAGATCGCAAAACTAAATACAGGATTTGTGAGTTTGTATCTCTCACAGACCTCTCCATATTTCTTTTTTATTTATCAACATAAAAATTTGAAAAGCATATCATTGAATTCTGTGAGACAAGCTGCAAAATCGTATCATTCCTGATTTTTTAATTTCTGTTCTCAAGTTTACTGCCATGCCTCCAAACATAGACTATGCACCCCCAGTCTTGGCCACAAGCCCACCTGTGTTCCGTGTCATACTTTCCCTCTCTTCAGTGTTGATGGAATGTCCACCAAACTGTTGAAAGCAGTAACATCTGTCATTACAAAACCACTCACATTGATAATTAATCAAATGCTGTCAAATGGAATCTTCCCAGACAAATTAAAAATAGCAAAGATATGCCCTATTTATAAGAAAGATGAAGACAATATCTTCACAAACTATAGACCCATATCTTTATTACCAGCTATATCAAAGGTTTTTGAGAAGGTAATTTACAAACAACTTTATGCCTTTTTCACGGATAAAAAATTATTTTTTAGAGGCCAATACGGATTCAGAAATGAGCACAATACAGAATTTGCATGTCTTGAAGTTATTGACAGAGTATTGGTTGAAATGGACAAAGGAGATATCCCAATAGGTATATTCCTTGATTTATCGAAAGCGTTTGATACCCTTGATCACAAAATTTTATTGACAAAATTAAAATATTATGGTCTGAGAGACAATTCCTTAAATCTAATGGAAAGTTATCGCTCTGGGCGCAAACAATTTGTTGATGTTGATGGATCTAGATCCACCATGACTTCTGTTAAAACTGGGGTTCCACAAGGGTCTATATTAGGACCATTGTTATTTATTATCTACATGAATGACATAGCTCATTCCAGTAAACTATTCCATTTCATCATCTTTGCTGATGACACCACTCAATACCACCATCAAAGTAGTATTGAACCATGATGAAATTACAGATATTAGCACAATCATTAACCAGGAATTAACAAATGTGAATGACTGGCTGAGATTGAATAAACTTTCTCTAAATATTCCAAAAACCAAATATATGATTTTTCACACGAAAAGAAAAAAAGTACCTGAATTGAATTTAGAAATAAATAACACATATATTGAGAGAGTTCAACTTTTCAATTTTCTTGGTCTAACAATCAATGAAAATTTATCTTGGGATGACCATTTAAATAAAATTGCAAATAAAATATCAAGAATTATTGGCATCCTAAATAAATTGAAACATTTCTTACCTTTATTTGCCAAACTTCAAATTTATAGTTCTTTGATACTGTCTCACCTAAACTATGGAATACTAGCCTGGGGCTATCAGTGTGAACGCATTTTGAAATTACAGAAAAAAGCAATTAGAATAATAAGTGTGAGCAAATATAATGCCCACACAGAACCCATATTCAAAACCTTGAACTTATTAAAAGTACATGACTTACTGAGACTAAAAGAGCTGAATTTTTACTTCAAATACATGAATAATAGGCTACCGCACTATTTGCAGCAGTTGCCTTTCACTCAAAACCAGGAAATTCATAACTACCCCACAAGGTCACAAAATAAAATTCACCAGCCCAAAACCAAGCATAATTATGCTCAAAAATGCATTAGATACAGCATCCCACATACTGTAAATAGCTGTGCTGAATGTATTCTGCAAAAATTACATACACACAGCCAACATGGTTTCTCACTCTATGTGAAAAATACTATTCTAGCCACCTATGAAATGCACTGTGTAATTGAAAATTGCTATATATGCTCAAGATAAAGTGTTTTGTACTTCTTTTTCACTAGTAGTTGACATATATCTTTATATTTAAAAAGTATGTATCTCATTCTCTGAAAGGTTTGATGCACATGATTCAATATACTCAAAGTTGACATATTTTCCTCCATTGAATAACTTTATATAAAAGTAACACAAAATGTAACTACAATGACATTTTACCTCTGTTTCACAATTTTCACGTCGCACTGCACTGAAAATAATGAACTAGATCATTCCCTCCAGATAATAATTCATTTATTTAATATCCTAAATTGATTTTAGAAAGTATTCTACAATGACCTGAACAGAATCTCTTATTAAATTAGAATAAATGTTTAATTACATATGAACAGATTGCCCCTGCAGGGTGGTCCTCACTTAAGCGGCACTGCGATGCCTTTATGAGGATCTCCCTGACACATATTATAATAATGATCTAGTCTATTCTTACAAACAAGATAAAATGCTTGCAAAAAATATATTGTAAATGATATGTGTCTGAATAAAATGATTCCTAGTTCCTAGTTCCTAGTTCCAAACCATGATAAAATAGTAAATAATTCATCAAAACTCTCCATTCTTTCACAAAATACACGTTCTGGTTATGATAAGATAATATGTCAGAACACTAATATGTGTTGTTGTTTTGTTGCAGGATACTGTGAATGATAGTACTCATGTAGAATACATTGAGGCGGAGGATGATGATCCAGCTGCCCACCAACCAACAGCTGCCCACCAACCAACCACTGCTCACCAACCAACCGCTGCCCACCAACCAACCGCTGCCTACCAACCAACCGCTGCCCAAGACTTCTCCAAGTGGCTCTCAGAACGGGGTGGTAAGGTGCTTCTCATCGGTCACAATGTGTGCTTTGACAGGCGTCACTTGGACCATAACCTGCAGGAGTGTGATATGACCATAGATCATATACTGGCTGGATATCTCGACACAGTGGCAGTCTTCAAGGACCTGTACCCACACTTCCAGAAGGGGAAGAAAAATGATGGTCCAGGGTATGCCCAGGAGGTCCTAGTCAAAGAGCTTTTGAAAAAGCAGTATGATGCCCACACTGCTCTGGCAGATGCCAGCACTCTTCAAGAACTGGTCACACACTGTAACATTTCTGCAAAGAAGTTACTGGAACACAGCACTTCAGCTGAGTGGCTCAGGCAGCAGGAAGGGGAGCTGTCAAAGCTGGAGAATCAGCATCTGCCATCTTTCAACCAAATGGTTGAAAGCAAGTCTCTTAGTGTCCAGACAGCTAAGAAAATTGCCCGCAGTGGACTTTCATTTCGTCACCTTCAACTTGCCTACGACAGAGAGGGGGATCAAGGGATCCGCAATGTGATGATTGAAGAATACAACGGACATCCACGAGTGACAAATAACAGAGCTGTAATCAAGAGAGTTACTGACTGGTTCGACAGTCACTCAGCATGAATATTATGAAGCTACATTTGGGCTTGAATAGATCCTATACCATGTATACACATAAAATGTGATTTTTTATCTTGCCTGATTTTCATAATGTCAAGTCTGGTCTATAGTAACTGTGCATAATGTCAAGTCTGATCTACAATAACTGCATAATGTCAAGTCTGGCCTACTGTGTATAATATCAAGTCAAATGCGTAGGCCTATAACATTCTTCCTTTTTTATGATAATTTGGTTTTGTAATTTGTAATATAACATTAGTCTTGCAGATGTGTGCTAGGTTTGAATTTTTTTTTTATAATTTTTTTTTATTTATTATTTTTTTTTTTAATGGGTCAGCCCCCGGTGGTTGGTTTGGTTACACTGATATTGACACTGGTTATACTAAGCAAGTTGTTTTATTATTTTGATTGGCCTACAGTATTGTATGTTTTTGTAGGTAACAGAGATACAAAGTGTGTAAATAAGCCAAAAATTCATGAAAAAACCTAATATGTTGAGAATTTCCAATCAGATTGTATTAGAAATAAATGCGGTATCACCAAATTTTCTTTTTAATTAACTTGCAGATATGTGTACAAACAGTGAGTTTGTTATATCAGAGTAACCTTGAGATATTAAGATACTGTGGGTAATGCTTTTGTGTATAACAGTATAAAATGGTGTAAAAAGCCAAAAATCCATGAAAAAAATACAATTTTCGGACTTTTTCAAGTCAAAATATTGGAAAAATTAGCACGATGACCCCCAATTTTTTTTTTAGTTATCTATTACTTATATAATTGCCTAGCTCTTTTAACAATTTAGGGAAATTCTGAGTGTTGAGAAAAAAAATATTACGATTTTTGTCAAATTTTAGTGTCTATTTCTCAGATTTTTCATATTTTATTGAAAAATAAATTCAATAAAAATACTGTATTATAGTTAAAATATGTTGTTCTGATATTTATATATATATTAACTTCAAGTAAGGCTCAAATAATTATATCATAGACTACTGACAGTATGCATATCTAGTAAAAACTGGATATGTGTGGTTTTACAAAAAAATTAAAAATGGCCACATGGTGGCAGCACTGTACCGAAAAAATTTGCCCGATGACCCCCCCTTTTTTTTTTAGTTTTTCACTCAGAATGTCATTTGCTACAATTCTGCCAATTTTTAACAAAATCTGAGTGTTGGAAGTGATATGGATCTTGTCCCTTTAAACAATTTTCCATACTGCTTTGTTTTTTCAGCAGATATCAGTAGTTAAATTAAGGTGTTTTTGAGTTTCTATTAATTATTCTTGTTAGTTGGCCCAAGTTCAAGTAGTCTGTTACTTGCTGATGAGTCCAGTACAGATAGCAGGGGCCCATAACAAAGGATGGACGAAACTCTGATGAACGAATTCAAATTTAAACATATTTATTCAAATAGAAATGAAATGTTTATAATTGATTATAACTGATTTACAAAAGTTCAACATATTTCAATGTCACCAGAGTCCAAGTTAAATCTATTTTTCCGGTACATTTCATTTTAAAAATGAGATGTACAAGCATTTGCGTAATTACTCTTTCTGAATCAATTGCACTGAATGTTAATAGAATTCTACAAAGTACCTCCAGAATTCAATGGTTAAAACAAAGAGCCACTTGAATTTTGTCTTAATAGTTTATTTCTATTAATTAAATTGGTAACATAATATTTGAACCCTCAGGTAATATCAAATGGACGAAGGATAGTGAGAGAGCCCTGCTTTTTGCGTATGGAGACACATACAAAAATGCCAAAATAAAGAAGTGGGTGAATGTTGCAAGACATTTCTCAACGGAAATCCAGGGTTGCCCTCACAACTGAGGGGTCAAGATTAAAGATACGATCTTATATGAGGAAGAGGGCCCATAACTCAAAGACTGGGGTCGACCCTCAAGAAATTCGGTCAATTTCCATGGTAATATAACAGTTATCTTTAAAAGAGATTAAAAGTCAATTTTAACATGTAATACCAGGAGATAAAAGTGCATTTTTTTAAAGAAAAATATATGTTTGTTTCAACTTTGTTTGAACATATCAAAGATGCCAAACATATTAAGATCACAGCTGGCATTATAACAGTTCTCACAAGATGTTAATTTGCACATCATGCACATCCAATACCTTATATGAGCAATCCAATACCTCATATTTTACTGTCTGGTCTTTGTTCTTGGCACACCAGTACGCAGTATTGCAGGATTTAGACAATACCTGAGCCCATCATCTTTTAAATGGACATTTTGTGCTTCAATTATATGAAAAGAGCTATTATGTGAAAGAATTATTTATTAATTTTATTCTATTTTTTTTGTATGTTGCAATATAGCTGGGGCCATGGGCCGTGGCGCAGTTGGTTAGGGCGCTAGCTTATTAGCACCAGTTCCTCTGTGGTGATCCAAAGGTCATGGGTTCGAACCTCGGCCGTGCCGAGATCAAATCCATGATTCAATTTCACTCATGAGCTGAGGCCCTTGCCTAAAAGGTTAACCCATTGTCCTTGTAAATCTGTGACCGGGTGGGTTGTCATGTCAAGGACCTGCGACATGACAATTCAGTGAGGCAGCACTATATCTGCTGCAAGTAGGTCTCATCACGAAATGACTGAAATAATGTTGAAAGTGATGTAAAACCCCAAACAAACAAACACAGTTAGAGCTCTCCAATCCCTGAGTTGGTGAGATGTATTTTCAGGGGACTAATTCTATTTCCATTAATGTACGACAGTTCAGAGTTCTCCCACCCCTGAGTAATTTTATCTATTTCAAATAGGTTTGGAACCTTTTCCATTATTTAAAAAAAAATCTAATACCTATCATTGAGTTGTCCAGGAGGTTGTCATTGGCAATGTGAAAGGAGTAACAAATTCAATGTTATGTGCATTTTGATTGGGCACAGTATTATCTGCTCAAGTCTGGTCTGGGAAAGGTTTAAATGATTATCTATGAAATATTTCACAGGTATTTCCAGAAAATGACCACGGACACTACAGAAATGCAATGATCATTTTGACTCATAGGTCAATGTCCTATATTTGTAAAAAGTAGGTAATGAGGATGCAGTTAAGATTATAGATATGTGTATTTTTTTCAGAAGTGAAAAGAGTGAAGACCAATGCCGAGGTGGTAATTGATCACATGAAGAGTGCCCATGAGGAGGCAATGGAAGAGTCTCGAAGACAATTCGAAATAAAGTGTGATATCGCTAAAAGTTTAGTCGATGCAATAAAGGGATTAAAAAAGTAGTTCTGAATAGATTTTTGTCTCGCCTATGACAGCTGGCAATGAGACTAGGATATCACTTTCTGTCAGTCTGTCGGTGCATACTCAGTGGCTATTATTAATTTATACTTTTTTTGTGGGGTGATGCTTCTATTTGGCTATTATTGTTATTTCAGACAAAAGACATGGTTCATTGAGCAGTCACACGTCTGTAGCTATTTACCATTTAGACATTTTAAATTTTATTTACTAAGTTTATATCATCACAGTTATAAATTGTTGGCGAAGTATGTCTCATTTTGATCATTACTCTTAATAAAAGTGAACAAAAAATGTAACAACAAATGTAACTTGCTGATGAGTCCAGTACAGATAGCAGAGGCCCATAACAAAGGATGGACGAGACTCTGATGAACAAATTCAAATTTAAACATATTTATTGAAATAGAAATGAAATGTTTATAATTGAACTGATTTACAAAGGTTCAACATATTTCAATGTCACCAGAGTCCAAGTTAAATCTATTTTTCTGGTACATTTCATTTTAAAAATGAGATGTACAAGCATTTGTGTAATTACTCTTTCTGAATCAATTGCACTGAAATGTTAATAGAATTCTACAAGGTACCTCCAGAATTCAATGGTTAAAACAAAGAGCCACTTGAATTTTGTCTTAATAGTTTATTTCTGTTAATTAAATTGGTAACATAATATTTGAACCCTCAGGTAATATCAAATGGACGAAGGATAGTGAGAGAGCCCTGCTTTTTGCATATGGAGACACATACAAAAGTGCCAAAATAAAGAAGTGGGTGAATGTTGCAAGACATTTCTCAACGGAAATCCAGGGTTGCCCTCACAACTGAGGGGTCAAGATTAAAGATACAATCTTATATGAGGAAGAGGGCCCATAACTCAAAGACTGGGGTGGGCCCTCAAGAAATTCGGCCAATTTCCATGGTAATATAACAGTTATCTTTAAAAGAGATTAAAAGTCAATTTTAACATGTAATACCAGGAGATAAAAGTGCATTTTTTTAAAGAAAAATATATGTTTGTTTCAACTTTGTTTGAACATATCAAAGATGCCAAACATATTAAGATCACAGCTGGCATTATAACAGTTCTCACAAGATGTTAATTTGCACATCATGCACATCCAATACCTTATATGAGCAATCCAATACACAGTGCTATGAACAGACTTGTCTGGTATCAGCGCTATAGAAGTTTTATTATTATTATTATTATTAATACCTCATATTTTACTAGTCTGGTCTTTTGGCACACCAGTATGCAGTATTGCAGGATTTAGACAATACCTGAGCCCATCATCTTTTAAATGGACATTTTGTGCTTCAATTATTTGAAGAGAGCTATTATGTGAAAGAATTATTTATTAATTTTATTCTATTTTTTTGTATGTTGCAATATAGCTGAGAAGATGGAAAGACAAAGTCATGCAAAAAGTAAGATATTGGTTCATTTTGGTCAATAGAGATAAATATCTAATTAAATACTACTTAATAGTATTTGGCAAATTATGAAGCACAGCATCAATTTAAGAACATACTTTATTTTGTCTCTTTATAGAATAAGAACTCAATTTGGATTCAATGTAAAAATGACACTAAATGATTCAAGCATTCATGAAATGTGGTGATCCAAAGGTCGTGGGTTCAATCCCCGGCCTTGCCGAGATCAAATCCATGATTCAATTTCACTCATGAGCTGAGGCCCTTGCCTAAAAGGTTAACCCATTGTCCTTGTAAATCTGTGACCGGGTGGGTTGTCATGTCAAGGACCTGCGACATGACAATTCAGTGAGGCAGCACTATATCTGCTGCAAGTAGGTCTCATCACGAAACGACTGAAATAATGTTGAAAGTGATGTAAAACCCCAAACAAACAAACACAGTTCAGAGCTCTCCAATCCCTGAGTTGGTGAGATGTATTTTCAGGGGACTAATTCTATTTCCATTAATGTACGACAGTTCAGAGTTCTCCCACCCCTGAGTAATTTTATCTATTTCAAATAGGTTTGGAACCTTTTCCATTATTTAAAAAAAAATCTAATACCTATCATTGAGTTGTCCAGGAGGTTGTCATTGGCAATGTGAAAGGAGTAACAAATTCAATATGTTATGTGCATTTTGATTGGGCACAGTATTATCTGCTCAAGTCTGGTCTGGGAAAGGTTTAAATGATTATCTATGAAATATTTCACAGGTATTTCCAGAAAATGACCACGGACACTACAGAAATGCAATGATCATTTTGACTCATAGGTCAATGTCCTATATTTGTAAAAAGTAGGTAATGAGGATGCAGTTAAGATTATAGATATGTGTATTTTTTTCAGAAGTGAAAAGAGTGAAGACCAATGCCGAGGTGGTAATTGATCACATGAAGAGTGCCCATGAGGAGGCAATGGAAGAGTCTCGAAGACAATTCGAAATAAAGTGTGATATCGCTAAAGGTTTAGTCGATGCAATAAAGGGATTAAAAAAGTAGTTCTGAATAGATTTTTGTCTCGCCTATGACAGCTGGCAATGATACTAGGATATCACTTTCTGTCAGTCTGTCGGTGCATACTCAGTGGCTATTATTAATTTATACTTTTTTTGTGGGGTGATGCTTCTATTTGGCTATTATTGTTATTTCAGACAAAAGACATGGTTCATTGAGCAGTCACACGTCTGTAGCTATTTACCATTTAGACATTTTAAATTTTATTTACTAAGTTTATATCATCACAGTTATAAATTGTTGGCGAAGTATGTCTCATTTTGATCATTACTCTTAATAAAAGTGAACAAAAAATGTAACAACAAATGTTACTTGCTGATGAGTCCAGTACAGATAGCAGAGGCCCATAACAAAGGATGGACGAGACTCTGATGAACAAATTCAAATTTAAACATATTTATTGAAATAGAAATGAAATGTTTATAATTGAACTGATTTACAAAGGTTCAACATATTTCAATGTCACCAGAGTCCAAGTTAAATCTATTTTTCTGGTACATTTCATTTTAAAAATGAGATGTACAAGCATTTGTGTAATTACTCTTTCTGAATCAATTGCACTGAAATGTTAATAGAATTCTACAAGGTACCTCCAGAATTCAATGGTTAAAACAAAGAGCCACTTGAATTTTGTCTTAATAGTTTATTTCTGTTAATTAAATTGGTAACATAATATTTGAACCCTCAGGTAATATCAAATGGACGAAGGATAGTGAGAGAGCCCTGCTTTTTGCATATGGAGACACATACAAAAGTGCCAAAATAAAGAAGTGGGTGAATGTTGCAAGACATTTCTCAACGGAAATCCAGGGTTGCCCTCACAACTGAGGGGTCAAGATTAAAGATACAATCTTATATGAGGAAGAGGGCCCATAACTCAAAGACTGGGGTGGGCCCTCAAGAAATTCGGCCAATTTCCATGGTAATATAACAGTTATCTTTAAAAGAGATTAAAAGTCAATTTTAACATGTAATACCAGGAGATAAAAGTGCATTTTTTTTAAAGAAAAATATATGTTTGTTTCAACTTTGTTTGAACATATCAAAGATGCCAAACATATTAAGATCACAGCTGGCATTATAACAGTTCTCACAAGATGTTAATTTGCACATCATGCACATCCAATACCTTATATGAGCAATCCAATACACAGTGCTATGAACAGACTTGTCTGGTATCAGCGCTATAGAAGTTTTATTATTATTATTATTATTAATACCTCATATTTTACTAGTCTGGTCTTTTGGCACACCAGTATGCAGTATTGCAGGATTTAGACAATACCTGAGCCCATCATCTTTTAAATGGACATTTTGTGCTTCAATTATTTGAAGAGAGCTATTATGTGAAAGAATTATTTATTAATTTTATTCTATTTTTTTGTATGTTGCAATATAGCTGAGAAGATGGAAAGACAAAGTCATGCAAAAAGTAAGATATTGGTTCATTTTGGTCAATAGAGATAAATATCTAATTAAATACTACTTAATAGTATTTGGCAAATTATGAAGCACAGCATCAATTTAAGAACATACTTTATTTTGTCTCTTTATAGAATAAGAACTCAATTTGGATTCAATGTAAAAATGACACTAAATGATTCAAGCATTCATGAAATGTGGTGATCCAAAAGTCGTGGGTTCAATCCCCGGCCTTGCCGAGATCAAATCCATGATTCAATTTCACTCATGAGCTGAGGCCCTTGCCTAAAAGGTTAACCCATTGTCCTTGTAAATCTGTGACCGGGTGGGTTGTCATGTCAAGGACCTGCGACATGACAATTCAGTGAGGCAGCACTATATCTGCTGCAAGTAGGTCTCATCACGAAACGACTGAAATAATGTTGAAAGTGATGTAAAACCCCAAACAAACAAACACAGTTAGAGCTCTCCAATCCCTGAGTTGGTGAGATGTATTTTCAGGGGACTAATTCTATTTCCATTAATGTACGACAGTTCAGAGTTCTCCCACCCCTGAGTAATTTTATCTATTTCAAATAGGTTTGGAACCTTTTCCATTATTTAAAAAAAAATCTAATACCTATCATTGAGTTGTCCAGGAGGTTGTCATTGGCAATGTGAAAGGAGTAACAAATTCAATATGTTATGTGCATTTTGATTGGGCACAGTATTATCTGCTCAAGTCTGGTCTGGGAAAGGTTTAAATGATTATCTATGAAATATTTCACAGGTATTTCCAGAAAATGACCACGGACACTACAGAAATGCAATGATCATTTTGACTCATAGGTCAATGTCCTATATTTGTAAAAAGTAGGTAATGAGGATGCAGTTAAGATTATAGATATGTGTATTTTTTTCAGAAGTGAAAAGAGTGAAGACCAATGCCGAGGTGGTAATTGATCACATGAAGAGTGCCCATGAGGAGGCAATGGAAGAGTCTCGAAGACAATTCGAAATAAAGTGTGATATCGCTAAAGGTTTAGTCGATGCAATAAAGGGATTAAAAAAGTAGTTCTGAATAGATTTTTGTCTCGCCTATGACAGCTGGCAATGATACTAGGATATCACTTTCTGTCAGTCTGTCGGTGCATACTCAGTGGCTATTATTAATTTATACTTTTTTTGTGGGGTGATGCTTCTATTTGGCTATTATTGTTATTTCAGACAAAAGACATGGTTCATTGAGCAGTCACACGTCTGTAGCTATTTACCATTTAGACATTTTAAATTTTATTTACTAAGTTTATATCATCACAGTTATAAATTGTTGGCGAAGTATGTCTCATTTTGATCATTACTCTTAATAAAAGTGAACAAAAAATGTAACAACAAATGTTACTTGCTGATGAGTCCAGTACAGATAGCAGAGGCCCATAACAAAGGATGGACGAGACTCTGATGAACAAATTCAAATTTAAACATATTTATTGAAATAGAAATGAAATGTTTATAATTGAACTGATTTACAAAGGTTCAACATATTTCAATGTCACCAGAGTCCAAGTTAAATCTATTTTTCTGGTACATTTCATTTTAAAAATGAGATGTACAAGCATTTGTGTAATTACTCTTTCTGAATCAATTGCACTGAAATGTTAATAGAATTCTACAAGGTACCTCCAGAATTCAATGGTTAAAACAAAGAGCCACTTGAATTTTGTCTTAATAGTTTATTTCTGTTAATTAAATTGGTAACATAATATTTGAACCCTCAGGTAATATCAAATGGACGAAGGATAGTGAGAGAGCCCTGCTTTTTGCATATGGAGACACATACAAAAGTGCCAAAATAAAGAAGTGGGTGAATGTTGCAAGACATTTCTCAACGGAAATCCAGGGTTGCCCTCACAACTGAGGGGTCAAGATTAAAGATACAATCTTATATGAGGAAGAGGGCCCATAACTCAAAGACTGGGGTGGGCCCTCAAGAAATTCGGCCAATTTCCATGGTAATATAACAGTTATCTTTAAAAGAGATTAAAAGTCAATTTTAACATGTAATACCAGGAGATAAAAGTGCATTTTTTTAAAGAAAAATATATGTTTGTTTCAACTTTGTTTGAACATATCAAAGATGCCAAACATATTAAGATCACAGCTGGCATTATAACAGTTCTCACAAGATGTTAATTTGCACATCATGCACATCCAATACCTTATATGAGCAATCCAATACACAGTGCTATGAACAGACTTGTCTGGTATCAGCGCTATAGAAGTTTTATTATTATTATTATTATTAATACCTCATATTTTACTAGTCTGGTCTTTTGGCACACCAGTATGCAGTATTGCAGGATTTAGACAATACCTGAGCCCATCATCTTTTAAATGGACATTTTGTGCTTCAATTATTTGAAGAGAGCTATTATGTGAAAGAATTATTTATTAATTTTATTCTATTTTTTTGTATGTTGCAATATAGCTGAGAAGATGGAAAGACAAAGTCATGCAAAAAGTAAGATATTGGTTCATTTTGGTCAATAGAGATAAATATCTAATTAAATACTACTTAATAGTATTTGGCAAATTATGAAGCACAGCATCAATTTAAGAACATACTTTATTTTGTCTCTTTATAGAATAAGAACTCAATTTGGATTCAATGTAAAAATGACACTAAATGATTCAAGCATTCATGAAATGTGGTGATCCAAAGGTCGTGGGTTCAATCCCCGGCCTTGCCGAGATCAAATCCATGATTCAATTTCACTCATGAGCTGAGGCCCTTGCCTAAAAGGTTAACCCATTGTCCTTGTAAATCTGTGACCGGGTGGGTTGTCATGTCAAGGACCTGCGACATGACAATTCAGTGAGGCAGCACTATATCTGCTGCAAGTAGGTCTCATCACGAAATGACTGAAATAATGTTGAAAGTGATGTAAAACCCCAAACAAACAAACACAGTTCAGAGCTCTCCAATCCCTGAGTTGGTGAGATGTATTTTCAGGGGACTAATTCTATTTCCATTAATGTACGACACAGTTCAGAGTTCTCCCACCCCTGAGTAATTTTATCTATTTCAAATAGGTTTGGAACCTTTTCCATTATTTAAAAAAAAAATCTAATACCTATCATTGAGTTGTCCAGGAGGTTGTCATTGGCAATGTGAAAGGAGTAACAAATTCAATATGTTATGTGCATTTTGATTGGGCACAGTATTATCTGCTCAAGTCTGGTCTGGGAAAGGTTTAAATGATTATCTATGAAATATTTCACAGGTATTTCCAGAAAATGACCACGGACACTACAGAAATGCAATGATCATTTTGACTCATAGGTCAATGTCCTATATTTGTAAAAAGTAGGTAATGAGGATGCAGTTAAGATTATAGATATGTGTATTTTTTTCAGAAGTGAAAAGAGTGAAGACCAATACCGAGGTGGTAATTGATCACATGAAGAGTGCCCATGAGGAGGCAATGGAAGAGTCTCGAAGACAATTCGAAATAAAGTGTGATATCGCTAAAAGTTTAGTCGATGCAATAAAGGGATTAAAAAAGTAGTTCTGAATAGATTTTTGTCTCGCCTATGACAGCTGGCAATGAGACTAGGATATCACTTTCTGTCAGTCTGTCGGTGCATACTCAGTGGCTATTATTAATTTATACTTTTTTTGTGGGGTGATGCTTCTATATGGCTATTATTGTTATTTCAGACAAAAGACATGGTTCATTGAGCAGTCACACGTCTGTAGCTATTTACCATTTAGACATTTTAAATTTTATTGACTAAGTTTATATCATCACAGTTATAAATTGTTGGCGAAGTATGTCTCATTTTGATCATTACTCTTTATAAAAGTGAACAAAAAATGTAACAGGCGAGACCCAACATTATCTGGTTAAGTAATGTAATTTTATAATTTCTGTTAATTTTGAACCTTTGAGGGGATTTCAGTTTCCTTTTTAATTGTTAAATTAATGATTTGTATTTTGTTTGTTGATTTTCTTAATATCAATTTATACTTGTTAACTTCTTAACAATACTGTTGGTTTAGTGGTTATTATAATGTTATCTGTGTGAGGAATCTGAAAAACATTTTGTGATATTTTGTTCCTGTTTTTTCATGATTATGCATATTTTAATAAAGAAAATCTGATTATATTAAAGAACCGTTTGATAAATATTTGTGCCTTTCTCATCTCCTAAATATGACATGTGATTGTTAAAATTATTACTTTTATTTTGTTGAGTTTCTTTATACTTGTTAACTTCAGTAAAAGTACTGATTGTTTTGTTAATATTATAAATATTAACTTCAGTAACAGTACTGATTGTTTTGTTAATATCATTATAAATGTGAGAACTATATGAAGAATTAGAAAAGCTGTTTGTAATGTTGTCACTTTTTAAAACATCATTTTAGTGGTGGGTTTTATGTAATTTCAGTGAAGGAATCTGTTTCTATTAAAGAACTGTTTATAAATATGTGTGCCTTTAAAATTCCCATCTCATAAATATGATGAGAGAATGCTTTTTGCCTTTCTCATCTCCCAAATATGATAGGTTGATTTGTGATTGTTTAAATTATTTATTTAATTTTGCTATGTTTCTTTATATCAGTTCACACTTGTTAAGTTATGTAACAGTACTGATTGTTTTGTTGATATTATTAAAAATGTGAGAACTATGTGAAGAATTTGAAAAGCTTATTGTGATATTGTTATTTTATTAATGATTCCACTAAAGAACTATTCATAAATATTTGTGCCTTTCTCATCTCATAAATATCTCAATAAATGCAAAATAATTATGATACTGAATGCTACTTTTCTAAATTTGTTCGATCTCAATTTGTTAACTGGTTAAGTAATGTAATTTTATAATTTGACTGTTGCCCTGGAGGCTGATTTTGTAAAGGTAGTTCGTTGGACGAAGGGTAACAGAATGACCTTACACCTGGGCAAAACCAAAGGGCAGCTAAATGGATCTTGCAGGAAGGGTTCGAACCCCGACCGTGCCGAGATTGAACTCATGATACAATTTCCCACATGAGCTGAGGCCCGTGCCAAAGGGTTAACCCGTTGTCCTTGTAAATCTGTGACCGGGTGGGTTGTCATGTCAAGGACCTGCGACATGACAATTCAGTGAGGCAGCACTATATCTGCTACAAGTAGGTCTCATCACGAAATGACTGAAATACTGTTGAAAGTGATGTAAAACCCCAAACAAACAAACAAACAAAAACTTGCAGGAAGGTAACAAAAGATACCAAAATTGTGGTTGAATATGATGGTCATGTATTAGATCAGGTATACACAGTAAAACAACTTGGAGTGTACATAGATAGTAATCTCAATTGGCATGACCACTACAACTATGTCTAAGAAAGTGTCGCAAAAAATAGGTCTGTTAAAACGAATAAAACCATATGTAACCACAGACATTCTTAAACAGGTATACAATGCTATTGTACTACCCAATATGGAATATGCATGTATTGTCTGGGGAAGATGCCCCAATATTCAAAATAATGTTGGCCGGCTCTGTAAGCTACAAAAGAGAGCTGCACATGTAATCCTCAGCTGCAGAAGCAGAGACTTCTCCTCAGATGAACTTTTCAAAATGATGAACTGGATGCCCTTTGATGAGAGGGTAACATATGAAAGGGCCTGCATGATGTTCAAAGTAATGAACAATCTAGCACCAGGGTATATTGCAAATTTCATCACTGTCTCAGACACTCATTCGTACAATACCAGACATGCCTCAAAAGGTAGTCTGAGGCAGGAAAAAGCTAAACTGAAGCAGTACACAAACAGTTCCGATATGAAGGCAGCAGAATTTGGACTAAGCTGGATGACAATACACGTACTGCTCACACTTTCTGTTCTTTTAAGAAACATTATCTCAATTCATATTTCAACTAGTCATGTGTTTTTTATTGCCTATGCAAATGTCATTTGTGTTATTGAAATAGTCTGTGTAGTGGTTTTAAAATGTATATAGCTTTTTCTTTTTTTATTAAGCTGGGCCATAATGGAAACTACATTTTTGTAATTATGTTACCCAGGGTAAATAAAGGTATTTATTTATTTATTTATTTATTAATCCCTGCATCATGACACCATGATAGCCCTCTTAAATGGGAAAGTCACCTAGATTGTTGGCTGTCTGTCATGGTCATGCTCAATTATATTTGTATTACCCTCTTTGAAATAAATAGATCTGTATTAAGAACACTAGTGAGTGCCATCCATTCTTAATAATTGGTCAAGTTGCTTTGATCATTTAGTACACATTATATGTTAAATACACCAATATTTTCTCAAATCAAATTGGTAAAGCAAAAAAGTTTGTAAACAACTATTTAGTAATATATGTGACTGTAAAGCTTCACACCTACATTATTTTAATTGTGAAATCTACCTACAGTATATTGATGTAACTTTCCACAACAGGAACAGTGAGAGTTTGTTTATTAGAACCAGTTTCTTATGTGGTGCATAATATTTGGGTTGTCATATTTACACTGTTAAATGTACCTTATATGCAAAACAATTTGCCTACTGTAACTATAATGTTTCATAATTTGACATCATTTTCTTATTTTATTATTATTCACATGTTCTAAAAAATAATGTGATCACTTCATACATATTTGTAACAATATATTGCACACACTTTTAGCATTCTATGTCTTATCACACCTGTACCATCATACTACCATTACTTACCACCTAGGAATCTATATTCTTTATCATCGCCATCAAACTTGTGTTCATTTGTATTGATGTGTTTTATATGTTTGTGTGTTACTCTTACTACTGTCTGTATATCATATGTGTATGAATAACCTCAACTTTCAGTTATTTTCATTCAATGTTAGAGGTCTAGGACAAAGGATCAACAAGAAATATAATATTCAATCACCTTAGACAAAAAAGCAAAACGGGGATATTTCTACTTCAAGAAACCCATAGTTCAAAACTTATAGAGAAGAAATGGGCAAATGAATGGGGCGGAACAATACTATACTCACATGGTACTACAGAAAGTTGTGGAGTAATGATAATGTTCTCACCTGGGTTTGATATTTACTTTACCAATATAGATACAAATGATGAGGGCAGAACGCAGTACATAGACATAAACATAAATGATGATGTTAATTTAGTTTTAGCAAACATATATGTACCGACTAGAAATTATGTAAAAGAACAATTATGCTTTCTTAGCAATGTGAAGTCCAAACTGGAGTCACTGGACTTTATGCATTTAGCTATCGGTGGTGATTTTAATACAATTTTCAACCCAGACTTAGATAAACAGGGTGGTAACATGATAAATTGTGTTAATGAATATACCATGGAACTTATTAATTTCATGGAAGCATAGGAGATCATTGATACTTTTCGATTAATACATCCTGAAAAAAAAATATTTACCAGAGTTCAAAGAAGTCCAATGGTACTTTCTAGAATAGATCATTGGCTATTGTCGAATGAACTTTGTAATTTTTAAAACTTTGTAATTTTAAAAAGTCATGCACTGTCCTCCCCGGAGTTAAATCTGACCACAGTATAATTAGCATTGATCTAATAAGCAATGGCTCTCCTAGGGGGGGTGGATATTGGGAATTTAATTCAAACCTTCTTCATGACAAAGACTATGTTGATATGGTAAACAATTTAATTGTGAGCCTAGAAAATGATTCTCAAGGGATAGATGACAATGGGCTTAAATGGGACCATATTAAATACCAGATTAGGGGAAGGACACTTGCATATTCTATCAAAAAGAGCAAATCAAGAAAGAAAGAGAAAAAAGAATTAGATGATAAACTTAAACAATTACAAGAGCAGCTTACTATTGGTGTAACCCAAGAAACCTTTCATGAATATGAAAAAATCAAAGTTGCAATAGAGAACATAGAACAAGAAGCAACAAGAGGAGCAATTTTAAGATCAAAAGCAGAATGGGCTGAATCAGGGGAAAAAAACACGAAATATTTCTTGTATTTGGAGAAAGAAATGCAATAAACAAAACTAGTGTGAGATTGGAAAACGATGAAAAAATTATTGAAGACCCAAATGAAATTCTTGAGGAAGCCAAATCTTTTTATAAAACACTGTATACTGAGGCAGCAAGCTAAAATACAGAATCAATCTCAACAGATTTTTTTCCAAAAGAACACCAAACTTTAGATCATACCAAAAAAGAACAGTGTGAAGGTCTACTTACATACCAAGAATGTGCTTTGGCAATAAAAAACATGAAAAATGGCAAGTCACCTGGCACTGACGGATTTACGGTTGAATTTTATAAATTTTTCTGGAGCAAAATTAAAACCCTAGTTGTTGATAGTCTGAACCATGCATTTAGAAAAGGTGAACTATCCGTTGATCAGAGAAGAGGCATTATCACATTAATCCCCAGAAGAGAAAAAATTAGAACTATTCTTAAGAATTGGCGGCCTATTTCACTCTTAAACATTGATTACAAAATACTTACAAAATCGCTAGCCTTTCGATTGCAAAAAGTTCTTCCGTCAATCATTAACTTTGATCAAACTGGATTCCTCAAGGGTCGCTATATTGGTGAAAACATCAGATATTTAAATTTTAGTGATTCATTTATACAATGGATACAAACAATTTACTGTAATATTGGTAGTGTTGTAACTAACAATGGGCATGCATCTGGAGAGTTTGCTATTTCCAGAGGCATCAGACAGGGGTGTCCGATCTCCCCCTATCTATTCCTTGTAGCAGTAGAAGTACGTGCTATATCTATTAGAGAAAATGAAAATATTTCAGGCATAAAAGTAGGGGAAAAAGAGATTAAAATTACACAATTAGCTGATGATACAACTCTACTCCTTGCTAATCTTGCATCAGTAAAACATGCTCTTACGTGTCTTAGTGATTTCCACAAAATATCTGGGTTGAAAGTCAATATTGAAAAAACTGTGGGCATGGGTATTGGTTCCCTAGTAAACTTTGAGCCAATGGATAACTGTGGTATCAAATGGACATCAGGTCCTATAACCACACTAGGGGTGACTAAAACTAATGAGCTGGACAAAAATGAGAAATGCAACTTTAAACCAAGACTAAAAATTATGTCTGATATTCTTAACATTTGGTTGTCAAGAAATTTTTCACTCAATGGAAAGGTCACCATTCTCAAGTCTATAGCCATGCCTAAACTGCAATATGTAGCATCTAATTTACCCATCACTAATAACATTATAAAGGAAACAGAAAAGGTTATTTCAAATTTTCTTTGGAAATATAAAACACCAAAGGTTAAGAAATCAGTTATTATCCAGCCCATTAAATATGGCGATGTCAAAGCACCAGATTTTACCTCAATCGTTCCAGCAAATAGAGTGGCATGGATAAAAAGGTTACTGATAGACAATAACGCTTGGTGAAAATCAATACTACATGAACTTATCAGTCCACTTCTCATTGAACATTTGAAACAGACTAATCTATCTGATGAATATATAGCTTTCATTCCAATCCCTTTCTACAGGCAAGTCCTTAAAGCTTGGAATGAAATTAAAGAAACACCAAATTCTACAAATGACTATCTAGAACAAATACTGTGGAATAATAGGTTTATCCATAACCCATGTGGACCAAAAAAGAAAACAACAAACACAATCTTCTATCCTAGATTATACAGAGCAGGTCTTACTAGAGTGGGAGACTTGATATTAGAAAATGGTGATGTTATTGATTTTGTTCAGTTCAAACAGAAATATAACATTACGATAAATATTCTTACTTATTATCAGATAATAAAGGCTATACCACAGTCATGGTTATTAGCTATTAAGCACTCCTTTGCTACACAAAATATACACAGAAGTAGATCAAACATTGTTTGTCAAATTGATGGTATAAACATAAACAAATCTACCACAAAGAAGATATACCAAACATTTGTACATAAGAAACTAGAGGAACCAACATCCTTGAAAAAATGGGAAAGTGAGATTGGTATTGAGGATGATTGGGACAAAATATTTATTCTCCTATATGTTACTACTAGGGAAACCCAGCTTCAGGCATTACAATATAGAATAATTCATCGCTTTCTCCCATAAAATAAATGGCTCTCAAATATAAAAATTGTCCAGTCAAATGAATGTGATACATGTGGTAGTTTAGACACAATTGAGCATTATATCTATTCATGTCAATGTACACAGTATATGGGAAAAAATATAGAAATGGTGGAATGATATTTCCGACTGTAAAGTTGCACTAACTAAAAAACATGTGCTTATTGGTATGTACTATGATCTGAAATACTTCAAAGCTATCAATTTTGTTATCCTATTAGCAAAAATGTACATATATAGGCAGAAGCTTAATAGCTCTATATTAACATTTGACAACTTTGTACTCTACTTTAAATACAGCCTCAAGGTTGAACGATTCATTTGTGAGAAAAATGGTGACATAAACAAATTTGAAAAAACATGGTCAACAGTCCTGAATAATATGTGATAACTACCAGTCCTAGACCCACATTCCTATTGTGCTGTCTGTCGGTGTCCCATCCTTTGCCATGTCTCAAGTTTGCGTCTGTCATTGTCTTTTCTATATATGTGCATTGTATATAATATAAAATGAATAAACATCATTTATAAGAAAAAAAAGGATTTTCTGTTAAATTGTGTTTCAGTGAGTCAGCACTATATCTGCTACAAGTAGGTCTCATCACAAAATAACGGATATAATGTTGAAATTGATATAAAACCCAAAACAAACAAAGAAACTAACCAATCAATATTATATACACTGTCAAAAAAAGGAATTTATTATTCCACATATGCAGTGGGGAAATCAGTATTTTGCGGGTAATTTGTTTCTCTTGTTTAAGTGCATGTTTTATGTACAATAAAAATATTTCAAAATAGTATCAGATATTTGAAAGGTTTCACTATGTATTTTATTACATATTTTTAATCCAAGAGTTTTAAAGTTTGCTACTTAAATATATACAAAGTACTTTATAATATTTTTTTATATTATCCTTTTAGCATGAAATCATAATCAGAATATGACAAACATCGCTTATAGTTATTTGTGTAGAAAGATATCTGTGACAACATGGTACTAAAGGTGTTTTAATTTTCACATTTGTTGAGAGCCAAATTTTACATTCAATACAGAATATCCACCTTTTGAGTCCATCTGACAGAGAACACACCACGAATTATAGAGAAATCGTTCAATGGCTGTTGTGTTACACATGTTGTAATAATTTAATTGTGGTTATATTTCATAAACCTTTCAAGTGCAACTGCCCTGACACAAAGTTTCTTTTTTTCTATAGGTCTGAACTCTGGATATGACATCACACAGTATCAAAGATGAGGCACACAACATTATAAAGTAATATCAGTTACACTAACAGTTATTTTATCAGATATCTTGTTATGACAATGAGGCTCCATAGTCAATATCGAGAATTCTAATATTTCAGATGTAAAAATGAACCTTCCTTTTAAAATGAGGACTACACAACTACTCAAATAATGCTCTGACTGTAACAATGGTTATCAATCAGTTATGTTTTCAAACTTTCTTAACAATATTGGTACCCTATTTTATAATAATTTGACAATTTGACATATTTTGGCACCTAAATCTAACATTACAAATTAACAAAATTTACACCATCCTGCAAAAAATGCTAATTTATTCCAAACCTTTTTTTTATCACAATGAATGTTGATGAATCTATTCTTATGCACTGTGGGGGTACAAAAATCAATTTTATTGCACACATTCCTCAGTGTGATAATGATGATGCTGAAAATGAGGTAAATATATTAAATCAATCCCACTATTTTGACACAAAAGGCACATATATATTTCTTGAATCAAAAAAGGAATCATTTTGTATTCTGAGCACAAATGTGCAATCAATTCATGCAAAATTCAATGAATTACAAATACTTTTATTTGAGCTTCAAAACATTAAATTTAAATAATTCTCAGCCATTTGTATTCAAGAGTCCTGGTTGCCTGAGAATTCAGACACCTCTCAAGTTGAACTGGATGACTACACCATTATTTCATGTAGCATTAAAGGTGGGCTAATGATCTACTTACATAAAACATTCACACACAGTCAGACAATCAAACAAAACCAAATCATGGGAGGGCTTGCAAAAAATGTGATCATAGGTAATATATATAGAGCACCCAGATACTTAAATGTAAACTATCGATCATTTACTTCAGCAATCTTACCCATACTTGAAAATTTTGACTCATCAAACAAAGAAGTTATAATTACAGGTGACACAAATATAGATCTCTAAAAATTAAATGAACGTGATGCCTTAGGGAAATTCTTTGATTCAATAACCAGCCTCAGTTATTTTCCAAGTATAACCCTGCCAACAAAATTCTCAAATAGGAAAGGTAAATTAATTGACAATTTCTTTTGTAAACTAAGTGATGCTACTCTGAAAGCCACCTCAGGTATTATGATAAAAAGATTCTCAGATCATCAGCCATATTTCATTAGTCTGAATATTATAAAACATGAAAATATAGTTAAAACAAAAGATGTAATGGTGAGACAGAAGCCAGATAAATTTATAGATTTTGCAAATGAGTTAATAAATTTAAATATTCCAGGTAAATTGACCCAAGACCTGCAGTCAGACCCAAATGAAAATTACAGAACCATGAGCAGATTAATCAAACAGGAAAAAGACAAACATTTACCAACTAAGTGGGTTAAGTACAACAAGCATAAACACAAAAATGTGATTGGATAACCCTAGGAATTGTAAATTCAATAACTTTCAGAGATAAGCTTTATCACAAACTTAAAACAACATCTCCCTATTCTCTAAAAGACAATAATATAAAAACAAATTTAAGAACATATAATCACATTTTGAAAAAGAACATCCGAGCTGCGAAACAATCCTATTACCAAAGTTGCTTTTCTAAGTACAAAAATGACATCAGGAAAACATGGTGTACCATTAGTGAATTATTAAGTAAGAGTAAAAATGATAGGAAATTCCCAGAGATATTCATATATAATGGCCAAAATATCACTGACAAACTTGAGAGAGGCAACAATTTTAATTCACATTTTGTAAACATAGGCCCAAATCTGGCTGAAAACATTAAAACCACTAGTTCAAAAGATTTCGCCTGTTTTCTAACAAATAAACAAACTTTGAAATTTGAATTTAAAAATATCAACAGTGAGACAATAAATTATATTATAGATGAGTTAAAACCTAAATCAAGTACAGGATTAGATGGCATCTCAACAAAATTGTTTAATTAAATTAAAATTAAATTAAAATCCATCAAACATATTCTAGTAGGGCCATTAACACTTATTATCCATCAAATGCTGAATAGTGGAATTTTTCCTGATGATTTAAAAATAGCCAAAGTATTACCATTTTTTAAGAAGGATGATGATTTTCTATTCACAAATTACCACCCAATTTCACTTCTTCCTGCACTCTCCAAAATATTTGAAAGGGTCATTTATAACCAGCTCTCTGAATATTTTCAGCAAAAAAAGCCCTTTAATTAGAGTCAATATGGCTTTCGGTCTGAACATTCAACATTCAACTAGCAGCTTTAGAATTAATTGACAAAGTGATGCAAGAAATGGATCAAGACCAAATCCCAATAAATATTTTTCTTGATCTTTCCAAGGCATTTGACACACTCACTCACGGCCATGGGCCATGGTGCAGTTGGTTAGAGCGCCAGCTTACTAGCACCAGTTCCTCTGTGGTGATCCAAAGGTCGTGGGTTTGATCCCCGGCCGTGCCGAGATTGAACTCATGATTCAATTTCCCATATGAGCTGAGGCCTGTGCCAAAAGGGTTAACCCGTTGTCCTTGTATATCTGTGACTGAGTAGGTTCTCATGTCAAGGACCTGAGACATGACAATTCAGTGACGCAGCACTATATCTGCTACAAGTAGGTCTCATCACGAAATGACTGAAATAATGTTGAAAGTGATGTAAAACCCCAAACAAACAAATGGACACACTCAATCATTCAATTCTATTTCTCAACAATAGAAAACAGTATGTATTATATGATGGTACAAACTCCAATGTCCAGATTATTAAAACTTGAGTCCCCCAGGGATCTATTCTGGGCCCTCTCCTGTTCATCATATACATGAGCGATATTGCAAATGTGAGCAATCTTTCCATAACAATCATATATGCAGATGACAACACTTCCAATACTCTGAGTGCCTGCAACATAACAATGCTAAACAATTTTGATGTAAATTACACAAATACCGAGCTGGAAAAAAAAGTGAATTGTTGAAATTGAACAAATTGTCGCTAAATGTACAAAAATCAAAGTATATAGTTTTTCACACAACCCAAAGGCAGGTTCCATCATTTAGATTAACTATTGATGAAGTTGAAGTTGAAAAAGTCAAACAATTCAATTTCCTTGGCATTATATTAAATGAACATATGAACTGGAAAGGACATGTGGACAACATTTTAAACAAAATCACAAAAACAATAGGAATACTTAATAAATTAAAACACTATATTCCAACAAATATAAGTAGCGTATCATTATACAACTCACTAATTCAATCCCATCTTAATTATGGCAGTCTAGTTTGGGGATATGACATCAAGAGACTACAAAAAGCTACAAAGACGAGCATTACGTGTCATTTCACTTAGCAAATACAATGCACACACTGAACCACTTTTCAAAATGCACAGAATTCTTAAATTGCCAGACAACATAGAACTGAACAAACTAAAATTCCTTCATAAATACTCAAACAATAAATCACCTGAATATTTTCAAACACTGAACTTTGAAACAAATTCGGACATCCATGCTCATTATACACGCCATTGTCATAAGATACACGAAAATAGAATAAATCATGAATTTGCAACTTGATGCATCAGACAGGGCCTTCCAAAACTAATAAATAAAACAGAATCTATTGTCATCCAAAAACTTGAGACATAGTTTGAAAGGCTTTAATGATTACGTTAAAAACAGATTTCTACAAAACTATTCCAACACATGTGTCATCCCAAATTGCTATATTTGTGGAAATAAAACATAGTGCCTACTATGCAATTCTTTATATTTATATATTTTTCTAAAATTTATATATTTTTTCTAAATCATCCATTTATTATTCTTCGATATTTGCTTTGCAGGACGGCATAAATTATCATAGATTATCACTATTTCTAATGTTCATCGAACAGACTTATTATTATTTGTAACTTATGATAATATTATAACCCAAATATGTTTTTTTTCCTAATCTTAGTTAAATTAATTATAAACTTTGCCAATTGTTAAGATTGGCTAATCAGGAGTTCTGGGCGGTTCCCATGCCAGCGACCTTTTGGTCTTAATGGGAGTCTCCCAGATCCTTTTTGTAAAGGGGTCAAATAAATTGTTTCTGAGTTCTGATTCAGCAGAATATATATACAGTGAAGAAACTACTTTGATCAAGAATAAATGTCAAGTATAAATCATATTCTGGTAGTACTTTTTACAGTTACAAAAACAAGTGCCACCTAACAAACAGATGGGAGAACAAATATATTTGAAATATTTTCAGAGAATATTCATTTACTGTAGCCAATGGTGGCTCTGAATCTAAGTAGTGGAGGTAGAGGTAGATGGAGGATCAACTATGCCTGTTTACCAGAATAACATATTGATGCTGTTGATAAATTAATCTATCATGTTTATCTTTGTTTAATTTAGTATGACAATGTGAATCATTGGCCAAAGGACCAGTGACATGACAAATTCAGTGAGGTAGCACAATATCTGCTAAAAGTAAGTCTCATCACAAAATGACTGACATAATGTTGACCAACATTATTGACCAACACATAATGTTGGTCAATAATGAAATCGCCATAATATCTTGCCCTATACAATTAGTAATATGTATTTAACCAAATTTGTAAAGTAATGAATTGAAATGATGTAGCGACTTTGGTAACTATACATCAAACCAGAAATATTACCTCCATTTTCTATTCTTGCTGCCAGAAATACATCCACCAACCCTTCCAACCTCCCATACTCCTCAGTTTCCACTATAACATGCTGTAAGTTGCAAAGATAACTTGCCAAAGGGTTAACCCGTTGTCCTTGTAAATCTGTGACCGTGAGGGTTGTCATGTCAAGGACCTGTGACATGACAAATTCAGTGAGGCAGCACTATATCTGCTAAAAGTAAGTCTCATCACAAAATGACTGACATAATGTTGAAAGTGATGTAAAATGCAAAACAAACAATCATTGGCCAAAGACCCAAGAGCTGTGCTGACCATTGCTATTTTGTAATCTATTTTGTAACATTTATTGAGATTTTCCCACAAATGGCTTTATAAATGCTATCATAAAGCCCTTACCATGTTATCCAATGTCGGAGCAGAATACATCAACCTCAGTATGAAAATTGAATATTTGTCTCATATAGTACATGTTATCTATGAATAGCTTAGAAAATCACCTTATAGTTTCCAAAAAAAGATTCAGTTTGATGAACAGACAGAATAATTTCAATAGATTTAATCACCTAGCAGATCAACTTTGATCAGCTTGAGATCAACAAGCAAACAAATGATGGAGACCTTTATATTATCCATATAAACAACAAATATCTATCATGAGAGATAATTGAAAAGGACAGAATAATAGACTGTTGCCATAAATTCTCCCAACATATGTATATTTTAGAATATTTTCCCTTTCAACATATTTATTTTTTCGTATATTTTCCCTCTTAATATATTTATGTACATATTTGAGCCTATGTGAATAAATGAAAAGATAGAAATGAGAAAAATATTTTGTGCTATATTGAATCCTAAAGAGCATTTGTAAGTGCTATTCTTTTCAATATCCCTTCTCGATAAATGTTCGCAGGTTGAATTACATTTGGGATTGGATTTAATATGGGATCATCCATATGGACATCTTCAAGAAAATCACGATGAAAATCTCCTGCATCACCATATCTCATGCAAATATTATGTAGGACACAACATGCAAGGACAAGGTCCTTCGTTTCATCAATACATTTCATTTCAATGCCCTTTCCACCACTTGCTGTCTTGCTGATAACCCTTCGTTAAAAAGAATTTGACATGCATATAAATTACCTATATTCCTGTAAGGGGTCTGTACCCAACGCATTAGCGGAAATATGGTACTGGCCCATTTCACTCCACTGGTACTCAGTTTGGAATAGTTGTGAGTTTGGAAAACATGTGCATCATGGCAACGTCCTGGTGTGCCAACATTTACATCTGTGAACTGCAGGTCGGCTTTGACCACACCTTGTAAAAAAATGGAATGAATTTTGTTTACGATTGAAATAAATGTCTGGTGTGAATAATGGCATTGAAATCGGAATATGACAGCCATCGATTGCTCCAATGATGTTACTGAAATTCTCTATTCTCATTTTATTAAAACTGTCAGCAATGTCAACCATTTCAGCTGGTGTTGGCCAAATTATCGATGCTGGCAAAAGCTTATCTAAGATTGCCTGAGTTACATTGTGACGGGCCTTTATGACAGAAAAATTAAACTTTTCACCAATCTCCCAAATTGTAGATGTTGAACCAACATATCTTAATTTAAAAACATTCCTAATTGTTTTGAGGGTGGAACCTGCTTTCTTCCTCCATGAGTACAATCGGACTGAAGTGTTTCCTGGACATTTTCCAAACAAAATTAAACACACTGTGTGGTACTCTGAATTCCTTTTGAAATTGGTGATAACAAAAATGTGGCACAGTCTCCTCAAAAAAATCTGTGGTATTTAACTGGTCATCACGTAATCTGTGAAAACAAAAATACACAGTGATTTATATACTCTGATTGTCATAGTTTTGTTTTCATCAATTGACAATAGTTTAATGATAAAATAAGAATGTCTTGTATCATGATTTTAGGAATTCCTACTTTGCAGCAAAATTTGACTTGTATGAGATTTTAAGATGTGTTAATCACTGAGATGCCTGGATGTGGCCAATATAATCAGTGTTTATCAGTCTAATTCAATTTATTTGTATTCCAAGAAATGAAGTAAGACACTTCCTCATTATTTAATGTTATTAGCATACAAATTTTGTTTGACTTTTACTTTATTGTGAAAATGTAAAAGGTTTTAAAATAAACATGTTGATTTTAACTTTACTTTGACAAAAATGTAAAATAAATATTATTTTTGGAGTATTTGTAATGTACCAGTACTAAGATTTACATCAATGTGAAAAAGTACGTCATTAGACAAAGCAATTATTAGAGAATTTTTCATGATGAAATTATGAAAAAGATATTTTAATAATGATATGCTGAATTTATTCTCTTATATATAATTCCTGAAGATTACTGGAAATTAAAATATTTATTCAAGTTATCAGATCTCATATTCAAATGATGACTATTTTGTAACGCACAAGCCCAGTAGCCACGTCAAGGCAAGTCATCATTTACTGGGTTCTTTTTTTTTGTCTCCCAGAAAAACCAAATCAGTGGGCTAGCCAGTAAAACGATGTTAAATAAGATTTGCTTGTAAATACTTTTCAATCAGTTCTAAGCACTAGACATTCAACATAATACACATCTGGCTATACCACTGTTAATGCTTGATGAACAATCACCAAACATTTTGGAAAAAAACTGGGCAGCAGATTAAGTTGCATTTAACCATTTAAATCAAGCAAAATACAAGTAAATACTATAAACGATAACAATATAACAATAATACAAAAACAATTAAATTATAACCATAATAAATAAATTACATGCTCAACATGAAAATATGAACTATGTAATTGGTTAGTCCTTTTATTCAACACAAAATTTTGGGTTCAAGGGCCAACCATAATATTACATGAAATACCAATTCAGGGTGTGTATGTTTGAAATATGTGATGACAAACAAAATCGGGTGTTTTACTGACATCAATTTTTTTATAATTGTATTTTTTTGCATATTTTGAAATGGTTACAGTCACATGTTCAAAGTTACATTGATATTGCAATATTCTTATAGCCAAGAAAACATCATCAATAAAAGCAACAATATGAACTGACAATAACTAATATGTGGTGTTAATGTAAAATATGGTATTGATCTGATTTAGCCAATTCACTCCACTGACTTTGAAAATATCACCAAATGATTGAACTCATGATACAATTTCCAATATGAGCTGAGGCCCGTGCCTGAAGGGTTAACCCGTTGTCCGTAGTCTGACTGGGCAGGTTGTCATGTCAAGAATCTGCGACATGACAATTCAGTGAGACAGCACTATATCTGCTACAAGTAGGTCACGTCACAAAAACAAACAAACAATGTCAAGTCACTGTGTGCTGAGAATGTACCCACAATGTGCTAGAAATATGCTGAGCACGTGCTCACAACCTTGTACAACTACCTGCTCACAACATTATCTGGTGTTCACAGATCTACGCCCTAAAACATCAGGTTACAACATGCTCAGCACCAAAACACAAGGTGCCCACAACATAGAAAAAGTTGGTCATCTGTGTTGGCCTTCCATTGGGTGCAAGTGGTTTCTAGGTTGTGTCTGAGGAACTCACGGGTTTTGGCTTGTTTGAAGACAATATGGACAGGTCTGAAATCGGCTTATTTTGTGGGCTTGTACCTTTGGCATCCTTAAGTAATTATGGAGAATCATGAGCATTTGGGACTGCATTTTATATTTTTCAATATGATTATAGTCTACGCTTTCCATTATGACTTCCATGATTACATCATTAATTGCATATTTCAGTAATAGTAACCTACAAACTGAGAGATTGGAAAGAGCAGGTCTGCCATTATAGTTGCTTTGTGAGCAGTATCATTGCTAAATTGTTTGATATGATAATTATTATTAAAGAGCAGGATGCACTAATTACATCCAATCTGCAATTTGGTTTTAAACAAAATTTGTCCACAACACATTGTACATATGTATTGCAGGAAACAATCAATCACTACAATGCAAATGGCAGTAATGTTTATGTACTCTTACTTGATGCCTCTAAGGCCTTTGACAGAGTGAATTACTGTAAGCTTTTTAATGAACTTTTAAAAAGGGATATGTCACCATTAGTTTTAAGATTATTGTTGTACATGTATACAAAACAACGACTCCAGGTAAAATGGGGTAGCAGTGTATCTTCTAGTTTTGGAGCATGCAATGGAGTTAAACAAGGTGCTATTCTTTCCCCAATTATGTTTTCCGTGTACATGGACGGCTTATTCGGTAGATTGGAGGAGAGTGGTGCCGGTTGTCACATGGGTAATCACTATGTTGGTGGTCTTGGGTATGCTGATGACATGGCTCTGGCTACCCCCACATTATCAGCACTGAACACATTAGTCAAGATTAGTGAAGACTATGCTGATGAATATGATGTTATGTTTAATGGTGCTAAAAGTCAATTTCTGATATTCAGAGGACGTGAATGTAAACCAGATAACAGACATATAATTGTAAATGATGTGGTGCTACAAAGTGTACAGAAAGCTGTTCATCTGGGTAATCATATTAGTTCAAATGACAAAGGTTCTATGTCTATTGATGCTATTGCCAAATTTTGGAGAAGTTTTA
Source organism: Amphiduros pacificus (assembly GCA_949316495.1). Taxonomy (NCBI): domain Eukaryota; kingdom Metazoa; phylum Annelida; class Polychaeta; order Phyllodocida; family Hesionidae; genus Amphiduros; species Amphiduros pacificus. The sequence goes on from OX439001.1 coordinate 65,749,482, forward strand.
ATATATTGATGGCAGACTTTGGTCAAATATATTCTTTTATATTGTGTAAACTGTTCAAACAATATTGTTGTACTTTTTATGGTGCTCCTCTGTGGTCACTCCAAAGTAAAGAAGTGAAAAAATTATGTGTGGCTTGGAGAAAAGCTCTAAGGAAAGTATGGAAATTATCGCCTCTCACACATTGTGATGTGGTGGCTCTACTGTCCAACAGTGTGCCACTTGAGGTTGAGTTTGAGGCAGAGGTTTATGAAATTTATACAGAAGGCCATGGATCACAAATCGCCGGTGCTGAGTAGTGTGGCTAAAATTGCTATTCTAAATCCATGGTCCAACAGTTCTATTAATTATTGTGATATTGTTTTTAATTATAATATTGATATGAGATGTATGCCAAAATGCATTGGTCAGCAATGGCACTCAGGTGTAAATGAAACATTGATGTGCAATATAAGTGTTCTGAATGAGATGATTGAAATTAGAGATGGTTTTAGAGTATGTGATATTTTAAGTCATGACGATGTAATTGATGTAATGTATGATATAACTGTCAATTGATGTTTGTAAACACACTTTCCATTGTAAATAGTTCCCAAATTGCCATGTGTTTATGTGCGAAATGAAGATATTATTATTATAGTCCAGTCAATATATGACAAAAAATGGCCTAACCCGGAACAAATTAGAACAGAAATGAAACTGACAGAAAATGTCTCAGAAGAGCCTAGGGAATAACACAGTAAAAGTCTACCAAAATCCAAGTAGTGGAACAATGCCTAATTTGCATAAATCCAAAATGGCCGACACATGGCAGGGCAAATCTTAAAAATTACATATCTTGGCTTCTATTTGACATATTTGAGTAATCTTAGAGTCTATTTCATGTTTTTTGGACATGAGGAATCCATTGGGAAACTTCTCAAATAGCTTAAATGCATAATTTGTACTCTTCCTATCAAAATCGACCTGTAAATGTAGAAAAATAACAGTCGAAAATTAGTATTTTGCTTGTATACTGATTTTGTTGGGGGGGGGGGGATTGTTTGACTACCTGGTGTCATGCAACAAATCACTTCCATGCCATGAAAAGTGTGATGCCCATCAATTGTGCATAGATTGTGATCAACATTATCTGCAGCATACTGAACAAAGTTTCTACCAGAAAAACCTGGAATGTCTACGCCATCATAGACTGCTGCACTATATTCATATTTTGTGACTTCAGAATAACTGCATGAAAACACAAGTTTATGCAGAGTATCATTAAGGAATTTTGATCCAAAATGATGGTGCAGTTGGATACCAAGACCTAGCTGCAATGGAGTTATTACTACTCTTGGACGAGCTGCCTGGACCAATGCTTGGCCAACTGATGCTACTCTAACTTTTGCACCAGCTCCTTTAATGATATTCTGTAGCAAGAGGACCACTGAATCTGGCAAAAATGAACATGCAGCATCAGGAGAAGACATCTGATCACAGGCAGGATAAATTTCACGCTCATGTGGCAATTTCTTAATGTCATTCATGATCAATTTTGCTGCAGTTTGAATTATTCTAAATTTTTCATCCTCTGAACTATCCTGCTTTGGGTTTGAATAAAAAGCATGCAGGATATTGGCAGCAGTGCTCCACATTGTAATAACATTGGATTTTCCATTAATTTCTGTAATGATAACTTTATTTCAATAATGTTTCATAATTTGCTGTTTCATGTATTTGTGACTGTATGGTTCACTGTCTGTTCCAAACAGATAGTCTGCCATCTTCTGTGTCAGTGAGTTGATGGTTAGTTGTTCTTCATCATTTTCCTCTAAATACTTCATAACTTTCTCAAATGCTTCTTTCTGTAATTCGTGTTTTGGTCGCCCTATTTGAGTACTGATTTCTGCCTGCTTGTCACTTATTTGGAATTTGTGAGGAATTGATTTGCCTGTGTGGAAATTGGTGCTGCATGCCTGATGGTAGACAGCATCTGCAGCATGTAGGTCATGAACAAATTCCATTCTAGCTTTGACAGTTTTGGCCCAGTCATCATCACGCTGTTCACAAACAGTGGCAATACTTCTGTCAAAGTCTTTCGTTCTAAATTGTATCAATGCATGCTCTTTTTTCTTTCCATCATAAAAATCACCTTATGTGCAAAATATGAAATGTATCTCATAGTAGAATGATGATTCATGTGATCTGAGTGTGTGACCTGATACACTTTGTTCAAATTGCTCCCTAGAGGCTTTCTTTAAATGAGCTTCAATACATTTGGGGTTAACACAGAAGGTTCTTCTACATTTTTGATGGACATACTGGCCAGGGAGAGGACTTATATGTGTTCCCCTTGCCTCAATGGCGTTTTGAATCATCACAGCCTTTTTGTGTGAGTCTTGAACTCTCTTCATTTGGAAGGACTGGGTTACTACAGATTGGGCACCCTGACTGATCCATGTTGAAAAACTTACTATATAACACAGACCAAACCTGTCGCCCAAACAAAAGGAACCCAGCACCAAAAGGTCAAAGAGCCAGAGATGTACCAAGGCCAAATCCACCAAAAAAGGAAACCAATCACCAAATAATATTCACTGACTGCCTGTATAGAAACTGCAGTTATTTCAAACTGGCCTTCCACTGTGTTGAAAGAAGACGATTCGGACTGGCAAAATGGAGAATTAATATTGAAAGGTATAAACAAGAATATGGCTTGGTTGTTTATTTTGTAATTGCAGATCAACTAAAAGAAGATCTATTTCACTGAACCTATTTCTAGAGATGATATGCAATATTTTTCTTAACATTTTAATGATATTTATACATTGATATTGTGACCAGGTTATATCTAGTAGTATTTAGTAGCCAATAGAATGATATGACCTGTGAATGTTTCTGTTCTAAAAGATCAAATATTCTCACAAAGACTAGAATTACTACAATCATATAATCTGGTTTGATAGAAAATATAAGTGGTGCCACCAGCCACCGGGGAGTGGGGGTCATTTTAGTGTATTACTCTATTTGCAAATGTTCAGCAGACTATGGTATAACTGGTTCAGCAAAGGACATCTTTGAAACACATGTATGATATTTGAATGGAAACCTGAGCATTAGGCTCATTGTTTTTTTTATAATCAGTATAATTTACTGCATATTATGCTGACAATGTATGAAATACATTACAATAAACACTACTTATCTCCTTATCATGGCCTTAAAATAACTGTTTTATATCAACAGCAAGGGTATGATATGATTTCAGTATGCAGGGAACCTTTAATCATTAAAAAAACCTGAATGCATGCATGAAATAGGATGAAACATCAATGAGAGGCAGCCATTTTGAATTTATGCAAATTAGGTAATGTTCCACTGAGTTGATTTTGGTAGACTTTTTATATGTTCATCAGGGCATCATTCTGAGACAAATAACACTAAAATGGTTTCTGTTCTAATTTGTTCTGGGTCATTTCATATTTTGACTGGACTATTAGGTGACAGCGTGGTGAACCATCCAACTCTCACATGGTCTCGCACAATCGTTTTCGCACAAATTACAAAGTTCTCCATCTAAAAGCTATAAAACAGCACCTTTATAATCTACTGCATCCACTCAATGTCAACATGATGATCCAAAGAGAATAACACCAAACAAACAAACAAAAAATAAATACAAGATTATAACAGTTACATGATCACGACAATTATCATTATCTACTACATGGATGCCTGACATGCATACCTCTTGCTCCGGTTCCTTTCAAAGCCCAAAACCTGTTTATAGGGTGGGATGGTGGGAAAATAAAGTTCCTTGTAACCCGGTAGCTGCAACCTGAATGAGTACACAGAAGGGCAGACCCGAGTCTAATACACACCCATGGGGTAGGCATATGCTGGTGGAGCAGTGCCCCCTAGTTACCTAATTGTAATTTGTGGCGTGTTGCATGTTTTACCTGGTACATATTATCAATGATAAATGATAATCTCCGGCTTATAAGGCGACATCAGACAACAGCCACCATAATCACTTTGCCATTGGTACTGGGATTGTCTTTACCACATTGGTCAAAGCTTTAGAGGGATATCTTTGATTTTAAAGCGATATGAACTGCAGATGGCAGTAATTATTGCTCAGTGTGTGTAGAAGACATCAAGTAATCAAAAATATAAGTCATTTATATTTCATACTTGTTATGTTTAATTGCCAATGAATATTTTGATGTGTTACACTCGTGCCAGAAAGAGAGTTACAACTATGTTATCATTGATTCTACGAAACTTATGAACTCATTTCAATTTTTTTCATTTGGCATGCATTCAAGCAATGAATACCAAGAGTCGTATTTTGCTGCTGACTAGAAAGGTGTCTTGTTGATACAACACAAGTATGTTTCAACACTTAATAATAATAATAATAATAATCAAATTTGTATAGCGCTGATACCAGACAAGTCTGTTCATAGCGCTGAAAAAAAAATTGTGAAATGGTGTTTTTACGACCCTTTCAGCAACTATGGCCATATCAGGTCGACTTTCGAGCCTTTTAACCAGCGTGAAAGTGACACTGCCGGCAATGGGAGTTGAACCCACCACCTCCCGTCCTCCACTTATATTACCATTAAAGGCACAGATCCTACACTCTACCAACTGTGCTAGTGGGGCACTTTAATGTAGTAACACTCTATTACAATGTTATATAGCAGGGCTTAGTATACAATATACCTATGTACCTATACCTCTTCCAAAGAAGAGCTATTACTTCCAATTTGGCAAAATCATTAGGGTGATAGACAGTCAGACTGGTATGTGGAGATTTGTAATAACCTGAATCAAAGTTTACTTGCCGAACCATTTTTCACCTAGTTTATATTATTGGTGACATGTATTAACTATTTAAGATTTATGCACTATTCTACTTTACGTGTGCTCATATTCAATACATATTCAATATATATATATACTTTATACTTGACCCACATACTTCACCCACATGCATGACTGCACATGGTTGTCCAGTAAAACAACCTGCTCACATCATCTGGTGTTCACAGATCTATATCCTAAAACATCAGCTTACAACATGCTCAGCACCAAATCACAAGGTGTCCACAACATATACAAAGCGTAGAATTATTAGCTAGGTATAAATCTCACTATCACATAGTTTTATTCTGCCTTTCATTCACGTCATAAGATATAACATTGCTTCAGATCTGTCCTGAGTTGGTCATCTTTGTTGGCCTTCCCTTGGGTGCAAGTGGTTTCTCGGTTGTGTCTGAGGAACTCACTGGTTTTGGCTTAATTGAAAACCCTATGGACAGTTCTGGAATCGGCTCATCTTTGTCAGTAAACGACAAATCTGTGCAGTGTTGACAGGAAACACATTTAGGCTGATCACGTTTTAACATATAATCTTGTGTTAAGCGATTTTGAAATACGTGTTAATACCACTTCATCACGACACTTTATGGCATGAATTACAATTTTTACCTTATGTAGGATTTATATTGTGAAGCTTGTTTATCAAAGCTTCATCCCGCTCACATTGCCACTTGTATCTCACTAATGCCTTGATTTATTTTCTGTATTTTATCTGTGGCTTTTTTTGCTTTGGTAACACCTTTTTCATTTCCTTTTATACCTATGTGGCTTGGAACCCAGTAACATATGATATTGTTCCTCTGGTGTCAAGTCTGGACATATTGCACTTTTTATGTAATTGAATTCTCCCAATTTCTGCTCTTTATGGATTATTATAGTGTTGATTTGGAGTCAGAAAAAATATCTTTGATTGCTGGAGGAAATTTGCCAACAAAAATTGATTGTTAGAGGTTTCCGCAGATCTATGGCTAAATGAATAGCATGAAGCTCTACAGAAAAAAATGAGGATTTGACAGGCAGTCGTTCAGAATAAACATGTCCTTGTATGACTGGAGCAGCCACAGCCTTTCCCTTGACAGAAAGATTTTGTTCATTCCGCGTGTACGTGAAAAAGAAAACAGTTAAAGATGAGTTACCAATTACATTTAGACGTGAAAAACTTGCTCTTCAATATGCAACCAAGATAGTTGTAAATTCAGAGAATCCAGTATGTGATATTATTTTTTCACCCAAGACATGCTAGTCTTTTCACCAATAAACCAAACACTATTCCGACATTTGACATTTGTACAAATGAATCATTGACAGCTTCTCTTGGAAGCGCCGACATCCACAGTGAGGACTCAAACATGGATGACTCAGTAGGCACCCTAGGGTGACGCCAAGGTCATGGAAGGTATGCAGAAATGGCATCAATTTTGAAAATGTACAAATTAGTCAGCTTTGGATACACCAAGAAATTAGTAAGGACCTGGCAGCAGCATAAAGCTAGCACTCTAAGCACAAAGCAAGCCCCATATACAAATGGAGTTCCATCGCAGCCCTGAGGTGACAATGGGAATAATGATAATCTATATTTAGCTGATCCATGAAGGAAGAAATAATTCTACAAGTTATACTTAATCATTCTACAAAGTAAATCCATCCCCATATTGGTGCAGCCATTATCCATGTTTCATGGGTATAATTGAAGACCACATGTCTATGATTTGTAGCATTACATAATTTACTGCAACATCTGCCCTTTGCTGGATTGAAGTTAAATCCATTGTATCCAAGATGACAAGTGGAGGCTGCACACTGCTCATAGCTATTTTCATGAGTGCAGATCTGATGCATACATCCCAACACTGTTGAAGTAGGTCCACTTCGCAATTGAATAAGACCATCTTCGCAAGTATCTACAGTGTATTATCATAATTATATAGTAATATATCACTTTTTGCTATGACTAACACGAGTGTAAAATGTAAATAAAAGATAGATATTTATTCGTATTAAATATGAAACAATGGCAGAAATTGATTTGCGAAATCAAACATTTGAAGGAATTCTATTTGGCCATTACACTTGTTATTATCAGGGTAAAGTTCAATTTGGCACAATCAGATATGTTGTAACCTTTGTTATACAAACGTTTATGAAATATTTACAATCTTTTTCAAACAGCTGTTACATTCTGCTTAACATTTTGCGGTGAATTTGAATATATATATGAAGAATTTTGATATGCTATTAGATGAGACATACCTGGAGTGTATGTGGAGTAGATAGACCACCCTGGATCTGCTGCATCAATCTGAAATATTCCTGTCTGACAGTGGACAAGCTCGCAGATACCCGTTCCTGGTTGATAGTTAAATGTGTCAATTCCTGACATACGTGCCAAGCTGATACACTCGTCCACATCAAAAGTTGCGTGTTTTGTACTTATAGGACAAAATGACTTTGATTTAAATTTTACATCGGTGACTAAAATATAGTCTGAAAAAAAAACCTTTGATTAATTTTTGACCAGGATTGTCAGAGTTTTGTGGAATCATACTTCTTTGCATGTATTATCATTATGTGCCCCAATAGATATTTTGATGTAATATCCTACCCCCTTTCAGCCATCTTAGTTTCGCTGCTTTCACAGCTTGGTTAGAACAATTTCAAAAGTTTTCCACTGTACCACAATTCATCCTGCTTTTAACCTTTTATGTCATATCACATTATTTAGATTTAATCTCTAGAGAACTCAATTTAGATTTTAAAATGAGGCAATGGTGTTAACTCACATGGATCGTGTCTTTCAAGTTTGAATTATAATTAAATATCAAATATTGCAGTATATTTGTCAAATGTTCAGGTGAAAGGGTGCTTTGTTTTCTGATGATTTAAAAGTTCATTGGAAAATTACAAAATAACAAAATAAGAACAAGGCAATGCATTCTATTTTTGCGGACAAACTTTCTGACAATTACGAATTATTTACATGAACCTAACATAATGTGATCGAATTTGATTAGCATTGGACAAGTGTTACCATAGATTGTTTAATGCTTGCGGTGAATATATTTAGCTGCAGTGAATGTATTTAGCTACACAAGTTCACCATCTACCTTTTGGATGAGAAGAATATACAGACCAGGGCAGGTCTGTTTTGACCAAGTTGAAATAGCCTGGTTGACAATCGACCAGCTCACAGGTGGAAGCATTTGATAGGTAATTGAATGTATTACTGCCTTTTTCCAGAGAAATCAAAGAGCACTCGAACTTGTTATCGCTGTGATATGTACCCGTCGATAGACAATTAGATTTATGCTTGTATAGTGCACTTGCTATTGCAGAAAAGGGTATTACTGATTCTAAAACATTGATTATGAAGAAAACATTGTTGTACATAACATCATGGTAATTGTTTAACATGTACTTTACAATATTAATCATTTTTTAATAATTATCGTTAGTGTATTAGGATGTTCAATTATAGTATTTTTACCCATCCAGTTGCAATATAACATTGAAAAAAGTAACGTAAAATGATTTTTTTTTAATGTTATTAATATTCTTTAGTCTTAAACTACTTGACTGAAATACGAAATTTGAGCAAACGATGGCAATATGAAAATTCTGACAGGATTTAATAAGGAGAATGGTTAGAGGCACATCAACCACTAAGGTCATTCAGTGCCTAAAATGGTAAAAACATAAACGTTTTGACTAGATATATGATTTATCAATATGATATGTAAACAATCTTAACAACACAGATACCTTTGATGAGGAAGAAGGCATCAGATGTGTTGTATAAAGATGTTCCAGGTATTATCTGTTGAGGGATTGAATTGCTCCTCACTTGTAACCCTGCACATTCCTCATTATAAACGCATTTAGAATATTCCTTATAAACAGATTCAATGTCCATACTGCTACTGTCTCCTACTTCCCTTGTTAATGTGGTGAGACAACCTTCAAATCTTTCTGAAAATATTAATTGTCTCTCTCATAGTAACACATCATATACATTATAATATAATCTGTGATAGTGGAAGCCAAAACACTGAAAAACTGTTGTTGTAAGTTGGTTTAGAATTGCTTCAAAATCTCAAGTAATAAATGTAATAAATGTGAACTGTATATTATGTTCAGTCTGTCAGTGTTTTAATAATGCATGACTGTGTTATTATCTTTTGTATATACATTTCTATTTTTATTGTTATGTTAAAAATGAAATAAAATATATTTTAAAAAAATGTAATAAACATGTTCAGTGAAAACCATTGTATGAATCACTCATTTATATGTTGTTTACATACACTGTTGAAATACAAATTACTTTAAGAGAAATGGAATAAGATCAGGCCTTAAGCTACTCATATTTATTGATTTTGACAAAAATGAAATTAATCAATCTTAATATTATTTACATGGTGTACTATTTACCTGCTATGGACTTCAAAATTAAAAATGAGCACAGCAAACTATTCCAAATGTCCATTGTAATTATCTTCTGAAAATGGAATTAAGTGTTTCAAACAACTAAACAATTCATAAATATATTTATTTATGTATTTATTCATTTTATCACTTATTTAATATATAGTCACTAAAATATTTATATTAAATTCGTTGTAGTTCTACTGTGATTCATTCAAAGTGCTATATATTTGTTTTGAATGTTTGTCGTTCATGTTTAGTTTCGTTGTTGACTTTTGCCCTAAAATATTCATTTATGAGTTCCAAATGGTTCCAAATTACATCTGATCTTCATTAGACAAGTTTTGTTAAAGCAGCAGTCTCACTCTAGCGAACAGGCCAAGCGGATGAAAGCGGACGGGAAAATTTGGGCATTCGGAATGAGTTCGGACATATTCGTTTCTCCTTCTTAATTCCTTCGTTTTGTGTTCAGAGCGGCCGTTCAGAGCAGTCCAGGTAAGAGAGCTTTGGTCCGTTTTGGTCCTCAAAATATTTTCAACATGTAGAATAGTTTGTGCGGAGAAGCCGCGAATGGCCAATTTGCACTGCTTTCGTTACACATGCTGTGTGGGTCTGTAATGCGAACGATTTGTTCGTGTCTCATCCTTAATGTGTTATGACTGTGTTCGGTGATATTTGCAGTTTTCGCCAATTCTGCATTCCCCATTTTTCTCAACATTTTGCCACATTATAGTTTTAGGGTCAACTGGTTTAAGATAAGTTTCGAAGAGGTCATATTCTTCCAACACCATATCAATTTCATACAAAGCAATCATTGGTGCTGATTGCGGTCCAGATATGGATCCTGGCATTCATCTTGATTAGGTTTCCAAGACAACTCATGGATTTGCGCAGTGCTAACATATTGGATTGCTTCAATATCACTACCAATTATCTAGTTCATTCCATACCTGAAACTTTTTCATCAATCATTTACAGGTTCACTCGACCTGATATGGCCATATTTGCTGAAAGGATGTAAAACACCATTTCACAATTATATTATATTTTGCATCACATTTTGCATCACGGTGCCACAATATCTGGTACAGCACCATTAAATATCTCAGTTTATAAGAGTTATAAGAGTTCTTGAAATCACACATTTAAGTCCTTATGTATATATCAATAAAATAATGTGTTTTGTTTCTTTAATAATAATTACTCTGAAGGGAGATTGTTGACTTAAAATACTACTACTAGTATTGTTACATATGGATGTGTCATCGGGGACATGTGCGGGGGATATGTGATCTACTCGCTGGCTAAGTGAGCTGGGGCCTAACCTAGCTGCCTAACCTAGCTGCCTAACCTAGCTGCCTAACTCTACCTATCTGCTGGGAGATAAGAGGAACTGCAGACTCAGCGTATACAATGCACAATAGTCGTCTTTATTCGGTGCTCGTATACACTACAGTCTGGCAAGGGAAGGCATGGCAAGAGCGTGATATATGAAGTATCCAAATACTGATAACTAAATGGCTGCATTCCACAATATCGTTACAAGAAGGAAGGTCGATATGTAGCCTCCAGAACGCCTCGACTTGTTAAAGATAGTCTACCATAGCATTATGGTCTGCAGAGGATTGCTAGTCTGCTTATAGAATTGAGGACTTAGAAATGTGAAAATTTAAAATGATCAACCCTTGCAAGCAATTTCAATCCTTCAAAAACTAATTTTCTTAAATATAGATGGCATGATAAGTTGAGTTTAGAAATGAGTTAAATTCGAATATTGGCTATAGAAATACAGATCAAAATCAAAACATCCATGAATGTAACTCTTTGAAATAGCAACACTTAATGTCCTTGTCAAAATACGCCAACCAATATGTGAAGTAACAACCTGCTTGTTATTTCACATATTAATCAATGTTTAGTCTATTGTGTTCTTACACTTATGCATCAACAATTGGAAAAGTTTTAATACATACCTTGTTTAATAGAGGGAGGATGGGATGTGGTGGGTTAAATTCCTACTCCCGGCACTGTTACTTTCACTCTCGTTAAAAAGCCCAAAGGTCCACCTATGTCCATTGTTGCTGAAAGGGTTGTAAAAACATAATTTCCCACTTAATGGTACTAAATGACTCTAAATTATTGAATGGTTCACAGGATTCAGCAATTAGTTTTATCAGCTTTTGTCAGTTCTATTATAAATATATATATATATACATACATATATATATATATATAATTTATTATAACTATAATATGGAAAGACTTTGGTTCTAATATAAATATATATATATATATATATATATATATATATATATATATATTTATATATATATATATATATATATATATATATATATATATATATATATATATATATATATATATATATATATATATATATATATATATATATATATATATATATATATATATATATATATATATATATATATATATATATATATATTGCTTTCATTAACCACTCAAGAGATTATTGATTGGGCATGAGGCTGTTGATGTTTAATGAGTCAATGCCATATCAATTACAATAGAGTCATTCAATATCATGCACACTATGGGCTAAATTATGAAAGCTAATGCATGTAAACAGAATGTGTGAATGGCGTATGAACATATAATTCACACTTAAAGCACAAATTCGGTCTATACCGTTACTTGACAAAATGACATACCTCGGTCTAAATGTCAAAGATAGAATTTGATTATTTAAAGTTTTATGAATTACATAAATATTATCAATTATTTTTTTTAATTACCCTCATATCAAGCTGAAATGGCCTTATAAATAATATTCCATTAGAATCTTGCCCACAGTACTGCGGATCAGCTGACATTTGGGTTCAGATTTTCAGGATTCCCTGTACATAAAAGATGTCTTGTCCAATCTTTTTCTGTGGGCCAATTAGGCATGTTTGTTTCAGATATACAGACACAAACCATTTAAAACATAACATTTTTTTAAATATTACAGAATAAAATCGGTCTTATTAAACAAATTGTGACCAGAAAATATGACCAATTTGCACCAATTCTAAATAAAAAGACCTAATATCTGTTGTATTATTGATAAAAAAACAAAGGAAAAAGTTGGAAGAATGTGTTTCTAAATGAAATACATGTTCACCAATTACAACATCAATAATAAATCATTAACAATATCTGATTTTAAACTTGCTTCAGATAAATTCCATGATACTGCTCGCGGATCTGATCAAATACACTACCAAATACTCAATCACCTCCCTGACCAATCACTTGGGCATCTTTTGGATATTTTTAATAAAATTTGGGAAAGTGGTGATTTTCCTCCTTCATGGAGTGAAGGCACTATTATTTCCATTCCTAAACCTGCCAAAAAGTTGTCAAACTCTTCTCCACATCGGACATTTTTAATATTTTCTGATTCTTTGTCTTGTTTACCAGCATTGAAAATAAAGGATTGGAAAAATCCTTTTATTTACAATGTTATATTCTTTTAATGAACTTGGGAAAGTAAAGTCACATTGGAATCCATGGAAACGAGGCTGTTGACCAAGCTGCCAGAACAGCATTGGAAAAATGCCCAATAAATATGTTTACTCTTTATACAAAGTTTAAGAAATATATTACTGCCTTTGGGCATTTCAAATGGCAAAATGTAAATGTGAAATGGTGTTTTTACGACCCTTTCAGCAACTAAAGCCATATCAGGTCGACTTTCGAGCCTTTTACCCAGTGTGAAAGTAACACTGCCAGCAGTGGGAGTTGAACCCACCACCTCCACCACCTCCCGTCCTCCACTTATTTAACAAAGGCACAGATCCTACACTCTACCAACTGTGCTAGTGGGGTCGGTTTCAAATGGCAATTACACAAAATAATTCTAATAAGTTGCATGAGATTAAACTTGTTCTAGATTCTAAGACAAAAAATACTTATAAAATGAACCACAGAGCAACTTAAAAGTCAGTTTTAAGTTGCATAAGCAGTCAGGATAGAGCTCCCGCTTTTCCCGCCAGATGGAACGTTTAACTTTTAAGTGTGATCGTCATGCGATCAGCAGTATAACTGTACAGCATCAGCATCAGCCTTCTCTTCACCCACTTAATCACAAAAAGGCAAAAAGGTTCATGATATTTGTACAGACCAACTGATATATTATGTGATTATTTACCCCTGTTTGACGTTTTACAATTAAAAACTCATTTGGAGTCAACAAGAGAACTTGATATATCAGACCTTGCCTTGCTGGAGGCTATCAATCAACACTGCTACACTTTACAGCGTCCGTGCGAAAATACACCGAGCAACCAAATTTATGAATGGTTTTCAAGTAGTTCAAAATGAGGTAAATTGCACAGGCAATTGGCCTCTGGAGGACAGCTCAATCCTGACTGTTAGAAAAGTACATAGGCATTTGACACACTGTTATCTTCTTAAAGGTGAATACCAGCCTCAGTGTATAGTCAAAGGGCTTTGACTATTAAATATGTTTTCAATGAGTGTATCGTTTTTAATTTTATTAGGACTTAATATTTAAATGTAAGGTTAAGATTTACATGCGTTATTTGATACTGTAGATACTTCTGTAATAGTATCGTTTTTGACCCAAACAGGACTCTATAACCAATTTCAGCTTTTGTGGAGCTTTTGTTTATTTAGGTCATTGAGCTATTTATCAAGAACGTCGAATCATCATATGGTATTTAAAGTCTTTCAACTTCATACATATTCATTATGTCTAAAACTGATATAATGAAATGATTTTGTTGATATTTTTTGTTAAGATTGTTTACATATTGATTTTATAAATCATATGTCTAGTCACAACGTTTATGTTTTTCATTTTGTAGGCATTGAATGACCTTAATGGCTCATTTGCCTTTATGCCACCATTCATTAATCAGGCATGAATGACATCTAAAATACGAATTTGACAATTGTCATCGCTGTATAATTGCTATGAGATGATTAGTATAAATAAAAAGAAAGGTATTGCCGATGAGCGCTTGTATTCATAATATATTGTACCTCTAATCGTAATATGTTATATGTGCTGAGAAGTTGAACATTTGGTGCAAGGATAAGGATTCATAACATAATCTGAGTGTATAAAGATAAAGATGTATGAGAAGGGTTCAGTTAGAGATATCGGAGCAGAGAATGATGTTCGCTATCCTGTTGCTGGGGGCCTTTCTCACAGGTTTGTTTTGTTTTTTTGCCCTTGCCCAATCTGTTAGGCCTTTATTATTAAGAGTTTAAGAGATATTGAGAAAATATTCGACAACCATGTTATATTGCTATCACAGTTTGGCTTGAGCCAAATGTATTTACTGCTAAGTTTGGAGTTTGGTCAATAACGAGTGCATTTAACCATTATTTTTTCTTGTTAAGTTAATGGCCAGAATTACAACCAACCAAACTGTGAAGATGGGCGCACTGTGATTGTACATTTATTCAACTGGAAATGGACCGACATTGCTAAAGAATGTGAGGGATTTCTTGGTCCCAAAGGATTCTGCGGAGTGCAGGTATGTACACCATGGGTCATATTAGGTATGTATACCATGGGTCATATTAGGTATGTACACCATGGGTCACTAATAGGTGTAAGGGACAAACATATCATTCTTTGGTCAGTAAATAGGTGCGCATTTCCTTATTTGTTGTATAATTCATTTTATATTTTATGGGCCTAAAACATGTTGTGGAATAGATATTAGTTAAATTATAATACTAGCATGCAAGCATGATAAATTTAAACATGTTTGAACAATTCACTAGTTTCCATTTTAATGCCTTCTGTGGCTTTCAATGTCTATTTGGGTCGAGCAAAATGAAGCAATAGAGCGACTTTAATATGAGATTGTTTACTCTGATGGATGTTCTGAATGTAGGTGTCGCCACCAAATGAGCACCGGATTGTTGGTGGACGGCCCTGGTGGGAGAGATACCAGCCGGTCAGCTACAAGCTGGACTCACGCAGTGGTTCCCATGCAGAGTTCAGGGATATGGTAACAAGATGTAATGCTGTGGGGGTCAAGTAAGATATCTTGTAAACAATATTGGTCATCAGATACCACATGATATGGAAGTGTAAATTATGATCAATCAAAGATCAAGGGATGAACCATTAATCATCTTGGGGGGTCGAAGGTCTGGTTTAATGGGTTGAAATTGAGAGAACAGATAAGAGGGCAAAAGGCAAACATGAAATTCATTTGGGGGCCGATTCTTTCAACATGAGCAATAAATACAATTAACAACAATTGTGAAACAATTTTTCAGATGTCTGAAACCTGTGTCGAAGGGGCAGTTTTAATGTTTCCATCCCTAATGCTCTTTGTTTTAAGCTGCACGGGTTAATTCCCTTCTGTGAGGGAAGGGGTGAAGCTCAGTGAAAGCAACATTTTGTTAACCTAAAAAACCTAAAAAAACCATAACTTTATGATAACCAGGCAGAAAAGACACATTGTCAATCTTTTTTAATTTGTTATGTTGAACACTACTTTTATGTTTCCTAATTAAATATACTATTTATGTTATTTGAGATTCATTTTCATACGTCACAATTTTATCCCCCCCCCCCCGAATGAATAATGGTCCATCCCAAAATTATTATTTATACTTGGTGTACAGAAAAGCTAACTATTTAAAGCAGTTATACACAATGGAAAATGACGCATAAGTATGAAGATTACATTGTTTATATTTATTCAATTATTTGGGATAGTTCATCTTTGGTGCGCGAAGGGTTAACCCGTTGTCCTTGTAAATCTGTGACCGGGTGGGTTGTCATGTCAAGGACCTGCGACATGACAATTCAGTGAGGCAGCACTATATCTGCTACAAGTAGGTCTCATCATGAAATGACCGAAATAATGTTGAAAGTGATGTAAAGCCCCAAACAAACAAACAAACAAATCATCTTTGGTGTGGGATCAACCCAAATATAAATTATCAAAATTATAGATTTTCCATGAATTAATAATAAGATATTTTCTTGACATTTTGAATCGTGAAATAAAACTGCTCCATTTAAATAATTTCAGACAACTGAAAAATAGTTTACGATAAATTGTTTACAGCTTTTCTAAAACTAAAAGGGTCATAATCTAATTATTACATATGCGTCATTAGTGTCTGTGTACGGATTTAACATTGGTCATTAAGGATACGGATTCTCAAGTTATCAAGCACACTAAGTATATATAGATATTAATGTTCATAAAGAAGAAATATAAAAAGAGCCTGTAATGAACATGTGTTTTATTCAGTTATACGCTATGTATATGATAGTATTTGGTGTAAAGGATTGACGAATTATGTGACTAATGAGTAATGAGGCATTTTTTCTAATTGTTTGCTCCCCCCTAAAATCAACCTCTAAATAATTGAAACCCTATATTCTACTTGCTTTCTATTTCTTTTTGTCTACAGATTAAAAAGTACTTTTCCCTGGTGTTCTTAATACTTTTGTTAAGATAGTTTACCGCCAAATGTTATGCTTATCGTCGTTTTACCCACTCTCCTCCATCCCTGGTGTCTCTAAATTTCAAGAGCTTCATTCAACTAAAATCAACATCTTTAATTCAGTGCTAATATATCATGAGGTGGTATTCCCTTAAGAGTAAAAATAAACAAACAACCAAAGGAAAATCTTTAGTATGGAACCAGCTGTGAACGCCCGAAAAAAAAATGGCTCCAAGTTTCTAATGGGCCTAAGAGGTATGGTTTATATTTCCGATGCAGGACATATGTTGATGCAATTATCAACCACATGACGGGAGTAGATGCTGGCACAGGAATAGGCACAGGCGGAAGTGACTATAACACCGGACGTCTGACCTTCTCCGGAGTTCCTTATGGGCCTGATGATTTCAACTGTTGTAATGGTCAGAGCTGCCCAGGAGAGACCTGCTTCAGTGGAAGTTGTAACATAGAGAGCTATGGTGACTCAAACCAGGTCAATATTCCATTATATATGAACATTTTGTCTTGCTCTTGAGTCTTAAGTGACTATACACATGGCTTGTGAAACGTTTCCATTCCGGGTGCAAAGTGCAAATTTCAAAAGGTGTAACCATACCAACATCTCACATGTAATCCAACCATATGTTAAAGTAGTAATCTAATCAAATAAATATAAAACAACAAATATTAGAATATCTTCACACTTCCATTGCATAGAGATTTGACAATTTCCTTGTCAAGAATAATTTTATGGAAATTGATGGAGGGGAATGTAAATATATATATATATATATATATATATATATATATATATATGTAAATATATATATATATATATATATATATATATATATATATATATATATATATATATATATATATATATATATATAAACACACACACACATGATATATAAATATATATATATATATATATATATGTATATATATATATATATATATATATATATATATATATATATATATATATATATATATATATATATATATATATATATAGTTATATATATATATATAGTTATATATATATATATAGTTATATATATAAACACACACACACATGGTATATATATATATATATATATATATATATATAGTCCAAAGTAAAAAGGTAGTTGTATACAGTGTTATGGTGATAAAAGTAATCCAACAAAGTCCATGGTGACAAAGAGTTAAAACCTTTTATTGCGACATGTTTCAGTCCTTCAAGGGACTTCTTCAGGCTTAACTCATATATATATATATATATATATATATTTTACATTCTTTTTAAATCATTTCATTTACATTCTATCGCCATCAATTTCCATCAATTTGTATATCAATTTCCAACAATTTGTATGTCAGAATTCGTTACTGATATACAAAGATTGGATAAATGTTGTTTATTTCTTTAAATTTGACATAAAATTTGACACCATGTACTAATACTGATATCTTGATGTTTGTGTAGGTGAGGAACTGCCGCCTGGTTGGACTTCTGGACTTGGCGGTGAGCACGGAGTATGTGCGAGGCAAGATAGCTGAGTATTTCAACAACCTGATGGAAATAGGAGTGGCCGGATTCAGGGTGGATGCCTGCAAGCACATGTGGCCTGGCGATCTGGAGAATATCTATAGTAGATTATACCAAACTCCTTTCATCTTTAACGAGGTGATAGACCTGGGTGGAGAACCAATCGGTGCTGGGGAATACACACATCTTGGACGGGTCACTGAGTTTAAATATGGCGCTCGGATCGGTCGCATATTTCGCTACGGCCGCTTGGCAGAGTTGGAGAGTTGGCCGCCCGGTGACTTTCTACCCGATGCCGATTCCTTTGTGTTTGTTGACAATCATGACAATCAGCGTGGCCATGGAGCAGGCGGTTCAGATATCCTCACCTTCCAGGTACCCAATCTGTACAAGCCGGCCACTGCCTTCACTCTGGCCCATCCCTATGGCTTCACCCGCATCATGAGCAGCTATGATTACAAGGGTGACACTGATGCCGGCCCGCCCTCTAGCGGAGAAATCATAGATGACGTAGTCATCAATGCTGATGGGACATGTGAGGGCACATGGATGTGTGAACACAGGTGATTTTATAAGTGTGTGTTTGTGTGTGTGTGTTTATATATTTGGGTAAAACAATTATTAAATGTTATATATTACTTTGTTAGCTGAAGATTAACATCTGTAAACTGCCAGGACTATTACTGTCACGACTATTACTTGGACGTTGCAACATACACATCATCGCTTTCTATGTGTAAAAATTCCAATGTTTATTGAAAATAATAATAAGATATTTATATAGCTGAATATCAGACTAAATTTAGTTTGATATTTAGTGGACAGAATCTAGTGGTCTCATTTGAAGACTGAGGGTCCAATCTTATCGACAACTGAGTATCATCCGCATAGTGCAGATATTGCAGTGCAGATTCACCTTTGAATAATTTCTTTGAGTGAACATCAGTGATAAATAGATCTCACGATCAGATTTACTGTATTATACATCACCTTTTCTAGTTTATTCATTGTGTACAGTATAGTCACCATGAAAATCACAGCACATATAAAATATAATTCTCCTTTTTATAAGGGTTTTGTCAGATGGTTCCTGACCTATAAATTGTGAGAACATACCGAATCAAGTGATGTTTCTTTCTGAAAATTGAGATCTGTTTTGCTCAATGTTTCAAACAATTCTATTCCACCAGATGGCGTCAGATTACAAACATGGTTACATTCCGCAATGTAGCAGATGGCACCAGCGTACAGAACTGGTGGAGCAATGGAAACAACCAAGTGGCTTTCTCCAGGTACATACAACATTATACATTGAAATATTATTTACTAAGATTTGGACGAACATACACGTCAGCTAACCGACTCAATTATGTTACAAAATTCAAAAGGGGATCACACGTTTTCTCTTTCCAGGGGAAACAAGGCGTTTCTGGCTTTAAATCGGGAAGGATATGAGATGAATGAGAACCTAGCCACGGGTCTTCCCGAGGGCACCTACTGTGACGTCATATCCGGTGACCTAGAGAATGGAGCCTGCACTGGCAGTTCTGTTTATGTAGCAGCGAACGGCAGAGCTGATATTATCGTCCCTGTTGATGATCAAATAGCAGATATTGATGGAATGCTTGCCTTCCATGAACGTACGAACATATATTTCTGCTTTATTAGTTAGCACACACTTACTTCATAAGTGAAAGGGATAACTCTTCGAAAAGAGTAGGGCATTACGTCCCAGTTATAGGCCCCTATCTTACTTAATATCGACTTGAAAAGGACCTGCATAATCAAGGAAATAATATAATAATTTTTGATTGATTTTGTTTACACAGAATCACGTGTTGGCAGTGGAGGCGGAACCCCATCACCTACAGGGGTTCCTCCAACCCCCGGACCCAGCACGACCTCGGGGCCCACCACACCTCCGGCAGAGGGCTACCACAGAACCGTCGTATTCCTCAAGCAGCAAACTAGTGTCGGGCAGAGTGTGTTCCTCAGGGGAGGCATCAGTCATGACGTCAGACCAGGTATGCTCATTTGTTTTATTTTTTTAATATCTCCTAGACTCCTAGACCTAACTGATCACATGTGGACCTGAACATTATTGCTATCAAATATCACTTTTTCATGGATGCTTTTCTTTATTTCTGAATTGATATAAAAGCAGTTGAATTCTATGATGTGTATGGAATATTAAATGTCTGTCTTTTCCAGACTTCAAATTTCAGACCCAGGTTTATCTCATATTTTCTAGGCTGTACAGATTCAGCTGACTCCTCGCCCTGTGCCCTCCCAATCATCACTAACTCCCTGGGTACCACAGAGCATTATGCTGGGTACAATGCCTGGAGGCAAGGAGACAAACATCTCGACTGGTATGGGGCAGAGCCTGGGCAAGGCACCTATAACAACCAGAGGGCAGATGGTTCCCCATCTGCCTGGACCTCAAGCAACCCAACAAACCCGGGCTTCCAGTCACTTAACAAGCAAGTTACCATTGTCCAAATATGCACACGGTATCAAGCCATAGTTTGTTCAAAATGTTATGGATTACTCTATCCTTTAGATTTTTTGTATTTTCTCATTTACTGCACTATATGTGAGGTTTTCTTCCAGCTTTGTGTTTTATTTTAACATAACACTACAATGTATGTGCCCTATATAAGTTTACGTGTCATTACTATTGACGTGTTGTTGGGTTTTTTTATTTCCAAGTAGATATATATGACGTATGATGATCACTATTATTTTTTACTTAAAACTACTGACCTTTGTGAGGGATTAAAAGCAACTACAAACACAGGTCAATGGTTTTTGAGATGTTTTTCTTGTAATGTTTGTGAACATTTGCTATGTTCAAAAACATTTCTTGGAAATGCCCACATTCTAGCTTAGCTAAAAAGATCATTTATATCTCAAAAAACAAGTAAAGGCATATGATTCTGTTCAGTCAATTTACATTAATAACAACATTACATATTTCCAATGTCAGTGAAACTATGTGATTATTTTAAAATATTATAGCTTTTTACCATTGAATATATGTTTTGAACAACATTGACATATACTATTATTGCATGTGAAGGTGTATTTATTGTTTCTTTTATTGTAGATATGGGGACCACTACTGGATGTTAGACATTGAGATGCTTTGTGATGAGACAGAGGCAGGCTGGTTTGAAGTGAAAGGATTCACTCTGAATGGCGGTGGTTGGGAAGCAGATATCCACCAGGGGTCGTGCACAGGCGATGTAGGAGGTACCGCCCCCTACCGGACAGGCAACCACATGGCTCGCTGTGGACAAGTCAATGTTTTCTCCTGGAACTCAGGGGAATGCCAAATCAATGAATTTTAATATATATAATGAATTATGCGGATTTGAATTGTCATAGATATTCTTTTGTAGTTTGTGAACAATAAAGGTGTCTTGTTCCTTGGTCATATTGTTCAGATGGTTTGCAACTTAATATGTTAATTACATACATTAGAAATCAATTTGTGAAGGAGGCCATCAATGGCACAGCTGTACAGCAATTATATGCTAATGTGTGGAATCTCGGGGCCGATATTTTGAATAATTTAGACTCGCTATTCATGCTAACTTCCCAAGACCTATTAGGCACCAACTTCAGATTCATTATGCTTTCCTCAGTCAACCCTGGGACAAATTGATAATTTTGGACATCGTTATAACAGTTTTACAACCATCAAAATCACCTTCAGCCTTCAGAGTGGCCTATCATATGAATGGCAGTTCCAAACAATGATATAATTCATATATCAATTCCAAGAAAAATATAGAAAATATTCTCCTGGCTTTAAAGCTATATAAAAACTCTTTAAGGGTATAAACGTAACATTATAACCTGTTAGGGCCTCAGAGTAATCACTTTAGGTTGATATCTGTCATGGGTGATGAGGAATGTTTTCACAAGATTATTGACAGAATATCGTTCCTGTCATTGGATGAACCAGCATTGAGATCTTTAAGGATCACATGCATCATCTATACAAAAATGATGACAGAAAATTAGGCCAAGAAATTTAGACTTCAGACAGAGGTAATGATGCAATATTCAACCAACTTACAGCCACCATATTGTAGTGCTTTCACGGTTTGACTGGTGCTATCATAAATGATTTTCCCAGTAACATTACAGGTGAGAATGCCTTGGCCGCTCACAACTAATTGACCTCTTAATCTTTCACGATTGTTCCATACTCTAGTGTTTCACCTCCAAAGTCCGATGTATTCGCTTATGGAAAAGAGACCCGTCATTATATAATATTATTCCACTGTGGTGTCCTGTGTGACTTTTTTATGTGAAATAATCATGTTATGCATTGTGATACCTGTTATGGCCTGCAAACTAATTAACAGATGGAATCTGCACGAACACAATAGCGGCTGTGGGTGGTCACCTATTTGTTTATGGAAAATTCTTACATCATCAAATAGGTGCCATATAATGTGACAAGGATTGTGCATTTCACGTGAGTATGTACCCTAACAGGACTTCTCTCTCATATCTGTCTTTGCCATCAATGGTAACAATGCGTTCAGGATAGGTCAGCCAAATTACTACAGACTTGAAATAAAACATGTAACTACTGTTATTATATAAGCTGTAGATTACGAGTTCCACATTTGTATTATTTCGAAAGAAAATCTGTGACAATGTTTTATGTATGACTGGGACTCAACACAGAAAACTTTTTAAAAATAATAAATATCATGACTGTTAAATTTATAACAGAAATTTCTTGTACAGATTCAAAAATAAGGGAGATAAACCTAAAACCAACTTGCTGATACTTGACAATTACAAGTTAACATCAAAAGGTCAATTTGAGCTTGCTTGACATAATACAATTTCATATGATTCAGTTTAAATAGTTCATATGCTATTATTTCCCCACCAGCAGCAAAGTGTATGATTGTATTAAGTAATCAAGACCTATTTTTATGGTTATCCAAAGTGACATAAAGTGAATAGCTGATTAAAAGAATAGTTGTGAGAAATACACAGCGTGGCATGACATATACAATCATATTGATGCCTCAATATGTGTAATCAAATCAGTTTCAGGGTTTGTGAGTCCATATTTCAAAACAGATGATGGGTGGTCACTGATTCATTATTTGTATGATCGTCTTGTTTCACTCCTTATTTTGTGGGTTAGGCGGAGTAGTGAGTATGCTGTCAGGTCACATACCAGTATACAACACTTTTTGTCAAACGTGATCTGTCTTATTATATATTCAGGTGAATGTTTTCTTATTTCATTTTAGGTATTTCAAATTGACACACTTTGTTTGTTTTTTTGACACATAAACAGGCAAATCAATACAACTGCTGGTACAAGACAAATCTATCTATATTCCTTCGCCAATCAGTGGACTGTCAGATTTTCATGAAAACTGATGAGTTCCTCTCGATTCTGAGCGCACCTGTATACCTTTGGTGACAGGGACTGATATGAGAAGTCCTGCTGTGGAGGGTACAGAATTCTATAATTTCCCGAGAAAAATAAATAATACTGTATGAAATACCATGATTGCTTGATTCATAATAGCTATTGCTTGTTTGATTAAGGTATAGATAAAAAACCAAATAAACACAAAACCAATTTTTGAAGCTTGAGAACTGCAATGAGTCTCCAACAAAGATATCTGAGCTACCCTGACAATAAATATTAGTGTTATATATTTCAGTTTTGATACTGCTTGTGATGATTATTTTCCTAACCAACCAGTACATGATTGTCAGAAGTGAAATCAAGCTCAAGGCACATTCATTTCCCCCCAAGTGATATAAAGCAATGAACTGTGTCTCTTCATTGGTCAAAAGAATGATTTTGAAATTTAGAAAAATTGAAATTGATAAATCCATGTATATTATACATTCAAGGGCTGAACTTCAGATTGTAAAATCAAATCAGTTTCAGTGCTTTTTGAGCCCATATTTTAAAATAGATGAGACATGGCCACCTGTATAATCGTCTCGTTACATTTAACGATTGTATTCACAATGATCATGTGACCATGCCTTGTCCTATGCTTAGTAATGATTATTTCCCTATCCAACCAGTACATGACTGTCAGAAGAGGAAAACCCGAAAAGGAATAATCACTTCATTTCACTCGACATTTAAACTGCCTTAAATTATGGATCTTGCCTGTTAGCCAATCATAGCTCAGTATTTTGTTGTGTTATTTCTCATAATGAGTGTGTGTGCCATTATGACATAATTCTGGTCAACATTATATACAACCCCATAATAGATTTTCAGGTGCTATATAAAGTGGCACACTTCTCGCATTCTCATCAGCTATCTATTGATGGGATAGTTGTGATAGATGAAAATGAGGAAATTAGAGATAAAAGGTTTGTAATATACCATAGACACTACGTATAGGATAAGGTATTGTCACATGATCATTACGCAGTATAATCGTCGAGTGAAACGAGACGATTATACAAGTAATGAACGAGTGGCCATACCTTATCTGTTTTAAAATATGGACTCACAAAGCCCTGAAACTGATTTTAGTACATACTAGTATTTAGTATATTTTCAAAATCATTCTTTTCAACAGTTAATATACAAAGCCATTTACTTTATATCACACTTTGGATAAGAAATGAGTGAGCCTTGATTTCAATTTTCATCATCATATACTGGTTGGATAAGAAAATAATCACAACAACCAGTATCAAAACTGAAATATGTCACACTAATCTGTATTGTCAGGTAAGCTCAGACTTTTTTGTTAACGACTACGTGTACTTTCAACTATCAAGTCTTCAAAAATAAGTTTTGGGTTTATTTGTTGTCTTTAATATATAGCTAAATCAAACAAGAATTACTATTATGAATCAAGCAATTATGTGGGTGACACAGGACTTCTGTTGCAATATATAATGTCACAGTCTTTCATTCAATGTTATCATAGATTTTCTTCAGAAAATATAGAAATCTACACCTTGAATTGCAGGCCTTCGAGTTACATAATGGGCATGTCTCATTTCATGTCTGCAGTGAGGCCATCTATAAACCATAGTTTACGTGATATAAAGTACAGCAATACTGATCTGTGATTGGCTCGAGAAACTTGGCCATATTTTAAATATACGATAGACCATACTCATTACATATTATTCAGGAATATGAGAAACATATTCAGACGGGTAATCAGGATCCGAATCTAATATGATTCAGGTTTAACTTTCCAGATTGAGTTATAATGATTTTAGTCTGAAAATTATGTTTGAATATTTGCAATGTTTGAATATTTCCAAAAGTTCCAATGAAACTGTCGACAGTCTGAACATTAGTATTCTGTACAGAGAAAATGACATATCAGTGTTAATTTGGCACTATGATGTCAGTTAAGTTAAAAAAACAGTTACTTCTGCATATCTTATGCCATTAAATTTCTTCTGTAAAATTATAAGAGAAATTAATTGATTGCAGGACAATATCAATAATCACTGTTTACATCTTGATATTGAAATGACACGAAACAGATCAACACTGAGTTTGTAAAATGGCACAGGATCACAAAACTCACTCCACTTTCACAACTGACCATGTCCTATGTGACATCTTAATACTTGTTTTGTCCGTGGGCCATGCGCATCCTTGTGTAAAGTCTTTCACTTGAATTGTCAATACTGTCTAAGGACAAATGACCACATACTTATTTCATACAAAACCTAACATTTATTTATTATTATTATTAGTAAAAACAGTTCAGTCAGAGCAGAAGGTGGAGTCTTAATAAAGGTAATAGCAGTAAAAGATGACCTCATAATTTATGAACTCAATGGGTTGCCATTCTGTCAAGTGGTTGACAGTTAGAACTGTGAGGCGTGTGTGTGTTCTACGCATGTGCAGACAACAATAACAGGCAGAAGAAAGTAGGTTATGATCACAGAAGGTTTAAGCACTTACAAAAAGGCAAGGTGGTAAGAAATCAAGACAGTGCACAATAATTGCCAATGATAAGATGCCAAGTCTGAAATGGCAAAGGCAACAATTTACCAGAATAATTGCTCTCTTAAGGTACATTAAATCACAACTTTGTTTTGATTTCTCATTACATTTCTCTGGTTTAGAAAGACACAACTGGTTGCACATAAAGCATAATGTCATAATTCATGCGATTATGCTTAATATCCAATATTTAATATTCAAGAGTTTAAGTTTGATTTAATTTATTAAGCAAAAACTTTAGCACAAGTCAAATAAATATTATAAAAATGTTATTAAGACCATTGAGGTCCACCACAGATTTTGAGACCCTTTTCGGATTTTGCCCCGCTTTTCCATAAGGTACACGTTTTAATAGAATTGGTGTAAATGTGATCTCCCTATAGAATTGTTTGAGCCTACAGTGCACACAACAGGCCATTCTGAAGATAGAGGTGGCTCTCCAAGGCTGAAATAACTGATTTTATGAATTTGGCACCAAAAGTTTAAAGGTCTGCCCCAGAGTTGACACGTTCTAATTCGTGCTAAATCTTATGTTTGTGCTTAATAAATTAGCATATGGTCGGAATCAAGTCCTTCCAAATAGCGGACATTTTGCTTTGTCTCAGGAATTCAGGTTGGAAGAACAAATATTCACTGATTTAACACTTCTAAATATCGGGTCCAGGAGCTGATTCCCTTTTCCCAAGTTGACTCAAGTCACATAATGCTAACAAAAGCTAAATTTTCTCAACATGTAGAGACAATATGATTTAATCACGTTCCGTTTAGATTGCTAGATTTCTGCCACTTTTCAAAGGAGGAAACTCCATGTTATAGTCAGCTAAGATGCACTATGCTTGCAGGGAAGGCGGACACTATATAAGAAAGTGAGTAGTTGAGTCGGTCCTTTTATGGCTGAGATAAGTCTCATTGTCAGTAGTAAAAGATGAGGGTGTGAATAAGGGCAGACAGGGACAAAGGATGCCCAAACCTCGCCTGTAATCTCGCACCTGCTCTCATCCCATGTGATTTGCCCTCACATCCCACGTGAATCTGCGAGATTGGCAGCAATCGAAGCAACTCATTGGCAGCAATCTTTCTAATTGATAGTTGTTTCTGTTAAGCTGCTGTAAAGCAGTGAATGATCTAGCAGCGAGAGTATGCCCCATCGTTTCTTTCCTACCATAATTTGATAACTACAAGCCCAAGAGAGCACGTGTAACCAATGATGGGAGTGAAACTCCCAACAAAAACCAATAGTATTGATGTTTTCTATTGACACTGGGCAGACACAGATGTGAAGTGCCTTTTGCTCACTTGTTCCCAATGCCTACCTCGCCGAAGCATGCCAAAAGCATCCCTTTTAGGTAAGTGAAGCAAGTTTTATGCTTTATTAGCTTCAATTACGGAGCATTTCTCTATAATTTAATGTCCTGTAGCGGTATGTCAGAGGTGGAACACAGCGTAAGATGAGAAGCATATTCCTGGCTGCAGTGAGACAAGGATCAACTTTGGGACGTTCTCCTCCCGGAACATGTGTGGCCCTCCCATACACGACTCGTACTTGTGGCATATTCTCACTGTAGTATCAGACAGGTGTTGCCCTCACCACTATACTCAACTGACAGGCAATTAAGCTCCATTATCTCCAAATTATATCAATATCTTAAAATCAATTTGGCATTTATGTTTTTACCTTGGGTGTGATAATTGATGTTCTACTTGTGAATTTGAATGTGGTAGCATACCAGACAGCTAATTAACACCGATAATTTTTTAAGGAGATGACGTAATCATTTTTATTGGCACTTTCTTCGAATTGATGTAGTTTAATTTTTGGGCTCATACTCATATAGTATTACAGTTTTACAGTTTTTTCCTCTTCATTATTTATCCCCAAATGGAGGGGATTTCAATATAGTTCTGCGGATACATCCATATTGAAAATAAATGCCAGACATTAACACTGGATATTTCTAACATTATTCAAGTCAC
Organism: Amphiduros pacificus; assembly: GCA_949316495.1. Taxonomy (NCBI): domain Eukaryota; kingdom Metazoa; phylum Annelida; class Polychaeta; order Phyllodocida; family Hesionidae; genus Amphiduros; species Amphiduros pacificus. The sequence continues at coordinate 65,777,753 of OX439001.1, forward strand.
AAACAATTGTCAGTCGATTGGCACATCTTTTCTTCGGATGAGTAGATGGTAAATCCCAAAGCTCTCGGCTTAGAATGAGGCCACCTCCCTGGGGCCTGGTATGGACACCTTTAGACCGGATGTGTGGGCCCCGGAGACCAGAGAGGGGGCCTCGGGGCGGGGTGAGAAGACCTCAGGGCGGAATGAGAGGACCTCGACTCCGGCAAAGGGGCAGAGTGTTTGCTGACATGGCCCAGTCTTCCGCCGGGACTACTCAGCCAGAACATTGGCGCTCTATGACTGGTCAGAGAAGGCCTTACACGATGGTCATCAGTCTCACGCAGACTGACCAGGAGCGCATCTTAGCTGTATGCTCATCAAATGTTGATAGAGTTTGTCACAATTCCTCATTGTGGTTTCTTCTGCTCGAATTGAAAAAAAAACATATTTACAATTTTGAAAAAAATAAATTGTTAAAAGGCCGGAGATGTTTTTTTTTTCAAAGCTATGCTGACATAGTCAGCAAGGCTTCTGTCGGGAGAAATTTTCTGTCATTCTGTGTGTCCGTTTACTTCAATTTTCTCCTCTGAAACTTCTGGCCAACGTTCTTAGATAATATTAGGTATTTTTAGTCCAATTTTATTCCCCATGAGGCACATAATTATTTTCCATTCTTTTTAATGAATAAACATTTAATAGCTGTCACTGAGTTGTTAAGGAAGCTGCCATTTTGAACACCATGACAAATACCAAATATACAGCTAATGATAATCGAGATAACAAAGTTGTATTGATTAGCAGAAAAATAGCCTCAGTTGAAAACGTCTGAGATAAAGCGATACAGAGGTGACTGATCCAATAATGAGTACATTATTCTCACCTCCTTGACTGTTCTCGGCCTGACACTAGCCTGTGTTTTATATTAGCCTATGTTTTATTTCTGTTCATAGCGCTTGATAATAACTGGCTAGGATTTGAACTGCAAATTCTTTAGTCTCAATGCGAGTGCTCAACTGTATGAGCTAGTTTATATTGCCAGACAGAGCTATTTCGGCTAGATGATATTTGACTGGAGAATACTTTGTCTTAAAGGCGAACATGAGATAAAATGTACCTTCCTTTAATATCCAAAATAAAAACTCAAATGAAACACACTGCCATTTGGATCTTAACAAAATGACCCCTATAAAGGTGACTATCGGACTGATTTACAAAATGTTGTTTGCAAAATAGATAACACGAATGTCTCTCAACGATGTCAGGCAATTGATAATCGTCACCAAAACTCTAATTCTAATACGTATGTTATGCTAGATAATGGATTAATGTTGCGCCCATTTAGAGTGTATTCAAGTATGAATAGCGAGTGCTCAGAGCTGGCTATTATGGGTAATATTCTACTTGTATGTTTTGTGCTTCATACATGTGGCTAGATGGTTCAATACACACCACCTGTGCCCTACATGGAAAACCACCCTCACCATCCGCACTTCTAATGTCAATGCCTGGATTTTACCACCAAATATCACCAAATTCTGCTAATACATATCATCTACTCTGTCACCATATATTACCAAATATCATGACTAATTGTCACATTATATCATATATTTTATCCGATATAATGTTTTTTCCAAATGCCTTACTGCTTTACTGAGCATTGCCTTTTTGTAATGCATATAAATATTCCAAATGCTCACAAATTGTTGTTTAAATGGTGATCTTATGATTGACCCAATTTTTCAGGTCGAGAACGGGCAATTTAGCAAAAGTAATGTATAGTGCTGTACACAATATGGCCGCCTGACTCCATATCCACACCTTAACTACAATTAAGTCTCAATTTGAGGCTCTATTTAGATCAGGAGAATGATGTACTTGATGTTCCAGGTCTCCGCATGTCAGTTCACTGTTTGCCATTTAATTTCGTGAATACTGCATGTTATCCATGAATAGTTAAGCTTAAACTCTACCCAGTAGTTTCAGAGGAGAACAGACAAAATGACAGAAAAATTACCCTCTCACTTTTGAAATATTAATGTGTTAAAAGAGCGGCCCAAAATGATTCAACCATTATGTTTACTCAACTCTTAACTAAATATAATTGTCCAAACAAGCACTAACGTGCTATATATTTCTGCAATTTTAGTTTTAAAACCATAATAAAACAAGATTGATAAATGTTATTGTTTATAACATTTCAGGACTATTATTCATTCACAGACCTGACATGATATACACGTGTAAACTTCTCTATATAAATCACAAATAAGCAGATTATCTCCAGATTATCTCCAGATGATGCATGTTTGTTATAGATTAACACTTAGACATTGTATGAACCTTGTGTACATGATGATTCGTTTGTTTGGAGTTTTACACCACTTTCAACATTATCTCATTCATATCATGACAAGACCTACTTTCAGCAGTTAAGTGCTGCTTCACAAGATTGCCATGTCACAGGTTCTTTACGGAGTAATCCGCCTAGTCACAGTTACAGGGCCAACTGGTTACCTTTCTGGCACGAACCAAGAATAGAACCCACAACCATCACAGCTGAAACTGTGCTCATAAGATTGCGCTCTAATCAACTGCGCCACAATCCGTCCCCTCTTTATCATGCTGATATTCATTTAGATTGTATGAACACTTTATGATATATTACTTCTGTGCATTATTTACAAATAAAGTTGACAAAGAGATAACCTTAAAATTTGTCTTTGAATGTAATTAAAACCCACAATGTTAATTTATGCACATAAAATGTCAGTGGATTTGTGTCCATCACATGTCATAAAGGAATCATGTAAATATAAAACATAAAGTTAGAAACAACTGACCAGGTCATTGCACATCAGGATTTGAATTGCTCCCATATTATCGCCCATGCAGCTCATGATGCTTTGAGGGCATCAGTTCAGAGATCGATGGCAAATATCCCCTTGGTAGCTCAGTGGTGGCGTCTTTCTCAGATCGATGGCATCTCCCCCTTGTGCCAACCAGAGCGAGGCTGTCTTCCCAAGATTCCCATTAGCAGTCCTTACCACTACACCACGGATTCACAACCAGCATACGAAACGACCAATGTCCAAACTGCAGTCTTGCGAGTCACATCTTACCCACCTTCAATGGTGGGCTTTCATTCCAACCAACTTTCAGCAAACCTTCTTCCCCTGATCGCACTTAATTCACAAGAGTTTGGACAGAAATGTTTGTCAAGTTGTGCAGGTTAGCGCATTAGTGGTGCCTTCGATGGCAGCGTCTTGTGGCGGAATCTTTTAAATCTGCGAAGCTGGGAAGCAGAACACCTGCAACGGGAGCGGGTTACTTTAATAGAGATAAAACCAAAACCTTTCACGCTTTATTAGGTCCGGGTGCAAGAACCTGTTATGGCAAAGCACCCGTCAGTATCTATCCATGGGGGGATATGCTTCATTTTAAACATAACGAGAAAAACAAAATGATGCACATGAAGAAAGAATCTGGGACATTGTAAGTCTATAATAATGAATTGTTTGTTTTTTTCCTTATTATTCTAAAAATGCTAAATGTTCTATATTGGTCTTCCAATTCACATAAAGGATCAAATGAGGTCATCATAGTTGATGGGCAAATGTTTTTTTCACATATAAGAGAATATGTTGTATGTTGTTCTTGCACTCATCATACCGTAATACCTGAGATAAACTAGCCCAGTATATCTCAAATATTCCTTTATCTGCCAAAAAAAATGCAGAGTTCTCACATCAGTATATTTAAACTTTGCAGCGTCTGTGAAGTATATTTGCCTTACTCTTTGCTTCGGTTTAGAGTTACCTTATGTGCTTTTTGAAGTTTTGCCTAAGCATTTAGAAGTCTCTTGAAAGAGAGCATCCAAAGTGAACAACCCTGTTGTGGGTCTTTATGTTTGGTGCTAACCTCTCAAAATGTTATATTGCAATGTTTGCAAATTGAGAGCTATTTGCTCAGGCTAAGTGAAGACAATTCAATCTGTAATATTCCAGCTCGGAAGGTAAAATAATTACTTTTTTCCATTGAAATTGGATCAAAAAGTAATGATATGATTTTTGTGTGGTGAATTGAAAATGTGAAAAACGAAATGTAATGGATCGATCTAGCACTAAATATGTCATTGGCTTGATTTGAGCACCTCCCTCTTCATCCTATGCAATATATCCATAGGTGAAAATACACCGTTCAAATGTGTACAGAGACATTTTAATTTCTGCCTGCTGCACACCATGGGCGATAATCAGTTGGCAATTTCCGGAGCGGCCTGTTGTAGTCATCACTGGCTTGTCATTGAGCCTTAACCGGAAGTGCTGTTTCAAGGGTTAAAGCGCAGGCGCAGTTGTATATTGACAGAGGGGGTGTTTGGGAAGGCACATACTAAGTGCTACAATAGCACAACTAGAGAAAAGGTCCTTAGGTATTAAGTATAAAAAAGCAAATCCACTTGGGCATAGTAGGGAGAGCGCTGTAGATTTATATATTGAGCATTCCATCCTCAAGCACGGAGAAGGACCATCTGTATTCTTCTCAAGATTTTGTCAAAGCATTTTTTTCTTCATCAAGTACAGAAATACGTTTCAAAATTATAGTATCTTGCTTATGATTGGGTCATATCTCTGATTGTTGGCCATCCCTAATACTTGAAATCAGTTATTCAAATGAATACCTATAATATAGTTAATCTTTGACATTAACTATATCTGCATTATTTCAGATTGGAATTAAATATTCCATTTACAGCAAAGAACTATTCAACAGATAATTCATAGTTATGGTTAAAGGGAATTTCGCTTTAAACCCTGCACTTATACAACAGTATTGTTACAGTATTAGATGGATGGAGACATAATGTCCCCAGCGGAGCACCATATAGCATTTCATGAATATCTGAATCACATATTTAAGTTCTTGAGTTAATTGCAAAGCCTTGTTTACCCACATCGTGACCTCACGTGCCTCATGGCTTTTGTTAACATAAAGAAACTACATTAACGTTCAAGCTCTTCCTCCTTTGTGCAGAGACTTCATGCGGTCCATTTATCGTACAAGTATCAGAGATCACAAAGGGGTCGGCGGTATCTGAGATGCCCTTCTGGGGCGTGGTATATATTGTATGGGTACCCTCCCAAGACCGGCCATACAATTTCACGGTTGGCGCTTGTTCAGATATAACTTGTGTCATACGCAAAACGATAAGATGTCAATACTAGAAAAACCTTACTTCTCAAACTTTATGTTTCCTGTGTACCTAGAGGGACATACTCTCTTCTAAATAGTATTCCCGTCAAGCGACTGGGTCAAATTAGCCTCAAATGCAAAACTGCCATTGATCAAGCACGAATCTGCAAAAGAAACACATCATATCCCAAGGGCAATATTATACAGAAGTCATATAAGTCACCCAGGGCCCAGGGCGCTTTAGAAGACAAAATCATTTTGACTTCAATTCGTCGGATCAAATTGTGAGCCCCTTCAATTTATGGTAGAATTTATGTAATATTGTTTCCCGTCTATATCACATTTGGTTTTATCAGCAGAGTGTTGGGTGCAATCTCTAGATCTGTGGTTATAAAGGCAAGTCATTTGGCAACATATGGGCCATGAAATAGCCGGAGGCTTCCACGAGACAAGGCCATCCTCGGGGGAAATCTCCCATCAAAGATATATTTCACTGTCTGAGAGTTTCCTCCTACACTTTCGATTGTTTCGCTTCCAATCCCAATTACACTCCTAAATATTCCAAAAGTAAACTTAATTTTTTCTGCAAATTGTGATTTTTAACTTGTTGTTTTCATGAATTGTCTTAGAATGTACTGTTCGTTTCAGGATAGAGTTAAACTAGGTCATACGTTGGAAGTAGGTCAGGTTCATGGGGATGCATGACCTCAATATCCCAGAGCTCTGTGATGCTCATGGTTTGCAATTGTTTACATTCTTCTGGGAATCTTACTATGACTCATGATCAAGAGCTATGTGGGTCACAAAGTCCCTAGCCCCCCATGATAATTATTAAGACAATAACTTGCCCTCTCTCCATATTGGTAGTTTTATATGTCAGATGTCTCTGATAAATGTATGGCACTGTCATCAGCAAAATATATGTGATGATGATATTATTAATGCATATAGGTTATATAAAAAGCATAAGTCAGTTCATCAGAAAATGTTCAAACCCGGTTTATATTCTGCCTAAAATTGTAAACGATACATATATACCAGTGTTCATATTAAAACTAAAATATTTTCATTGCAAACAATGCAAAAATGGGTTTTGAATATTTAGAAATTTGAGCAAATATAATTTGACAAATTATATTTAAATAAACCTTAATAGTATTACATTATAAGTGTGATATGTTGTCTCATTACCATCATAGTAATCAATGATAAGCTAAAAAGGATAATCTCTAATTTTGACTTTTTGTGCAAATAGTATTAACATTAGCAATAGGTTTAACGCGCTTTCAGGAGTGAAAGAATTAACAAGAACATCTGTTTTTGTTGAAGCGTCCAGAGGCAGTAATTTGATTTGTCATAAACTCCGTCCAGGGTTGCTAAGGATATCGATGAACTGTCCTTTGACGCATAAACAGTGAATAACATATTTGACTTCATACAAGAATCAATCATATGATTTCATTGTGCAAACAAAATGTCAGTGCAGGTTCAATTCATACATCAGCTGGAACATACATGACAGCCAAATTTCAGGTATGATAATTAAATTTAAGTCCAATATTATAGTGGGGCAGTTGATTTGAGCCTCAGTTCCTTTTGTTAATCCAAAGGTCATGGGTTCAGTTCCCAGCCGAAATTTAAGTGGAGGTTAGATTTATTTAACCGGAGTTAGAGAAGGCCTGGAGCTGCCACCTCTGTTCGCTCCCCGCCATGGGGTGCATGCGGGTATGTGGGTACCCTCATGGTGTCACCTCCAGGTTCCCGCCTTTCTACCGCGTTTGGTCAGTTTGGTCTGTGTCTTCATGAAGTGTAGACGTGTGATGGTACACCTTAACCTGTGATAATCGATAAGACATTCTGTGTAATTTTATTATGGATAATTTTATGGATTTTATGGATACAGTTTTTATTGATATGGATTTTAACTCTCTCGCTTTTAGCCATCACCACACCTTTTAACGTACCAGGTATGAACTTTTTATGAACCTTTGAACATTTTATGTACTCAACAGTCTGATTACCGGTCGGGAGTCGCCCCGACAGTCAGTACCGGTCGGGAGTCGCCCCGACAGTTGGTCCCCGGTCGGGAGTCGCCCCGACAGACCAAACCATGACGCAAAAAACCTGCACGCACTGTGGCCGCCCAGTCATCGGACACCCAGGTCCATATGGGAAGAAAAAGTGCGTAAATCAGCCTCTGTGGATCGTAGAGGCCCAGCAGACCATGGACCTCGACCTCGACCTCGCCCCCGAGCATCCTGAAAAGCTCCCCTCATCTCCCGAGGCCGGTGAGAGGGAGTCAACCAGGATGGAGGGGGAGATCCACCCGATGTACCGTCAGTCGGCCATGGGGGCCCAAGCACCTACACACACACCTGCACCACCTGCATTACCGTCCATTCAGGAGGTCCAGGCAGCCACGATCGCCGCCATGAGGGATCAGATGGCTACCATGCAGGTACAACTTCAGGCTGTTATAACCACGCAGGCAGCCATGAGCCAAGCCCAGGGCGCCTCCAACCCCCAGGGACATCCCAGGGCTCAACCTCAAGCTTCTCCAGGCAACCCAGGCACCCGCTATCATCTGGAGAATCAACCATCCTCGTCAGGTAACCACCACTTATTTTCTGATAAAATAATAATGGACGGGGACCCCCAGCCAGGGGAGTTAACCGACCATCCAGGCGACCCTCCAGGGGAGCTGAATGACATTAACTTTGCCCCAGCAGGGGACTACGTAGAAGTGGGAGGACCCATGCCCGACCTGGGGTGGAAGATTCCGGGCCTACGGAATACCGAGGGCCTCACGGACCTGAAGAAGCTATGTCCAGTGGCCAACATCCCGGAGAAGACCCTCAGATCAGCCCTGAGGGCCGAATATATACAGTTAGACGATTTTTTATCCAACTTGAACATTCAATCTGATGACCAGGGCGCTATGCATACTTACCTGGATAGTGAAGGTACCCTGCGTTACAAGTCCAGGAAGCAGAAGCGCAGGATAACTGATATACAGACCTGGAACGAAGCCTGGAGGGCCTATGAACGCTTTATGATTAAGGTACACGGCTGCCAACTCTATGAGCACATGTGTGAATATAGCCTGCGTATCTATGACTTCTCCAAACGATTCACCTGGACGGCTCTTACAGCCCTGGATGTTAAACATCGGATAGGGATGTCAGGGAGACACGTGAGATTCGCGGACATCCACCTGGACAACCTTACCTCCACCCTGGATGCTACAGCAATCAGGTTCGGGGTACCTAGGTGCCCCCGTTGCAGGTCATATGATCACTTCTCCCCTGCCGAATGTCCTTTTCTATACGCCACGCCGATCCAGGGCCCGGCAGGCTCGGCGTTTAGGGCCCAGAAGAAGGCGTTCGCAGCGACACCAGGCGGAGAAATCTGCAATAACTGGAATTCACAGAGGTGTAATTTTAAATCTTGCAAGAGGATCCACCAGTGCAGGGCCTGCAGGGGCCCCCTGCCATACGACCTCTGCAGCAAACAGGGGAGATGTGCCCAACCAGGTCCCTCACAGCAGCAGCCAGGGCCAATCGTCTCCAGCCAGGGCACCGGCCAGGGCACGGGAGCTCCCCCAAGGTTTGGCCAGATGCAGTGAATTCTGGCGTACATCCCTTCTTAACCACCAGGATAGGGACCTTGCCAGGGACCTCCATCAGTCAGCCAGGGATGGGGTCCGGATAGGATTCACTGGCCATCCCACCAACCCAACCCAGAAGAATTGGCGCTCAGCCTTCGAACACAGGGAGGAGGTTGAAAAGTTCATCAAGACCAACATAGAGTCACGCAGGGTCGTAGGTCCCCTTCAGCGGGAGGACCTCCCCATAGGCTACCGTGCCTCCCCCCTCGGGGCATTCATCAAGAAGTCTTCAACCAAGACTCGCATCATCCATGACCTTTCTTGGCCTGCTACGCAGGCTGTCAACGACGGAATCGACTCTTCCCAGTGTTCACTTACCTACGTGAACGTATACGATGCCGTCACCCTCATAGACTCCTTCAAGGACCCCCCTTGGGCGGCTAAATGTGATTTTTCTTCCGCTTTTCAATCTGTCTACGTACATCCGGATGACCAACCGCTACTGGGATTCACTTGGGAGAACAATTACTATTACATGGCAGTCTTACCTTTCGGGCTCAAATCGGCTCCAAAACTGTTTAATGACTTTGCTGATGGCCTCGATTTTATATATAAGAATAGGGGGGCTTCCCCCGCCACAATACATTACCTTGATGACGTCATCACGTTCGGGGAATCCCCCCAGGCCTGCAATAAGAGTTTAAGTATCATTTTAGAAACTAGCGAAAACGCCGGTTTTACGATCCAGCCTTCAAAGACGGTCTTACCCACTCAGTGTATAGAGTTCCTCGGGATTCAAATTGACATTCTCAACAGGACTTTATCAATCGGGCCCGATCGTCTAAAAGAAATAATAGCACTTACCCGGGATTGGATGTCTAAATCACGCTGTTCCAAACGAGAACTATTATCATTGATCGGCAAACTGATGTTTTGCGCAAAAGTTGTCAGCCACGGCGTAACGTTCACCAGAAGGCTGATTCACTCATCTAAGAAATTAAGAAAACTTCACCATACCTGCAGGATATCCCCTCAGGCCAAGGCGGACATTCGTTGGTGGTTCCGGTCCATCTCCAGTCACAACGGGATAGCCATGTTCCCGAAGGAATTCGACGTACGCACAGCGGACCTTCTCTTCACTGATGCGTCCGACATTGCGTGTGGCGTCAGTTTACACAACTCGTGGACATTAATGCAATTCTCAGGACCTCATCAGTGGATGTATAACATGACAATCGCATGGAAGGAACTATATGCAGTGGTTTTAGCCCTGGCTACCTTCGGCCCCAGGCTCCAGGGCCACCAAGTCATAATGAACATCGATAACCAGGCTATATGCTACTGTGTGAACGCAGGCAAATCTAAGGACCCGAAAATAATGGGCCTGATAAGAGTCTTATATTATTTTATATCATCTTATAAGATTGACTACAAAGCAATTCACTTGTTTTCGGCCGAAAATGCCTCAGCTGACGCGCTGAGCAGGTTGGACATGGAACGGTTCAAGAAGCTGAACCCCCACAGTGACATTAATATAACAAAGCCTGCATCTATACCCACTGATATGTAAATGTTATATACTTATATATGTTGAATTAATTTCTTTCAGATTTGGACGCTCGGGCCCAGGAATTGGTACAAGCCGGCCATCGTTTTAATACACGAAGGACTTACAACTCCGCCCAGCTTCAATATGTAAAATTTTGTAAACACTATAACATTTCACCAATGCCTGCAACAGAAGATATTATATTAAGATATGTAGCCTTTCTTACCTGCCCCGCTCGGGGTTCGACGCTCTCTCCCTCTTCTGTCTCCGTCTACCTGGCCGCTGTCCGGTCTCTTCACGTTCTTAACGGTTACTCGCCTCCTCCTACTAACCAACCACGGGTACTCCTGGCCCTCCGGGCCCTCCACGACCTCCACGGGCCTCCGAATCAGAAATCTCCTATATGTTTTAACCTCTTGTCCCGACTGTGTTCGTTGCTCGACGACACACTCGATGACCTAGTTTTCAAGTGTGCGCTCACGCTGGGCTTCTTCGCCTGCCTGCGTGGTAGCGAGTACTGCTCGGTCTCCAACTCAGCTAACCGACTCGTTTCTCATCCGCCGACGGTTAGTGACGTTACCTTCGGTTCTCACCTCGGCACACCGTACTTTACTTTAAGGATTCATCGGTCCAAGACGTCAAAATTCGGTTTCACAAAGTTTATTGGCTGCAGTCGCTCCACGACCTGTTCTCACTGCTATTTACTTCGTCTTCTCCGCGCACGCGCCACGCGCCGCGGCACGAGCCTGCCCCCTACCGCTCATCTGCTCGCCCTGCGGGACAATCGACCGCTCACAAAATTAGCTCTTAACAATTGCATCAAGCGACTCGTAACCCGACTCGGGCTCGAACCCGGGGCCTACTCCTCTCACTCTCTTCGCGCGGGTAATGCTACCCAATCGGCTACCAATCGTTTCTCCACAGAGGAGATTCAATCGTCAGGCAATTGGCGATCTCAATGCTACTTACAGTATATACGTCAACCACCATTAACTCACATTCATTACGCGGCTCGTTTAACCAAGCCTTGACTAACCCATCTTTCACACGACTTTTAACCATTCCTTAATTAACTCAATTTCATACGTTTTCATCATGGGCTTCACCTATGTACCTTGTACCTAGCTGTTAGGGCTTGCCATGATGATACCATTAGTATGCTTAGCTATCTGATCATTAAATGTACTGGGTTAGTTATTGGTATTTAGTTCTGGGTATAAGTTTATATAATTAGTAATTATTAGTAAATGATTAAGTGTGTTCTAGTGTGTGTTCTAGTGTGTGTTCTAGTGTGTGTTCTAGTGTGTGTTCTAGTGTGACTTGTACCGCTTTACTGGAATAAAGCTCTACCTCCACTTAAGGCGAGCGTTTGGTCTTACTCTAAGTGGAGGTTAGATTTATTTAACCGGAGTTAGAGAAGGCCTGGAGCTGCCACCTCTGTTCGCTCCCCGCCATGGGGTGCATGCGGGTATGTGGGTACCCTCATGGTGTCACCTCCAGGTTCCCGCCTTTCTACCGCGTTTGGTCAGTTTGGTCTGTGTCTTCATGCCCCCTTCCCGCCCATCAGCTCGGTACCTAATATTAGGGCCTATTAGGGGCTTGCCATGATGATACCATTAGTATGCTTAGCTATCTGATCATTAAATGTACTGGGTTAGTTATTGGTATTTAGTTCTGGGTATAAGTTTATATAATTAGTAATTATTAGTAAATGATTAAGTGTGTTCTAGTGTGTGTTCTAGTGTGTGTTCTAGTGTGTGTTCTAGTGTGTGTTCTAGTGTGACTTGTACCGCTTTACTGGAATAAAGCTCTACCTCCACTTAAGGCGAGCGTTTGGTCTTACTCTAATTCATATTACAATTTAACTTAGGAGCTGAGGCTCGTGTCTTAATAGAATAACCTGTTGACCTTCTACATCTGTGACTGGGTGGGTTTTAATTCAAGAACATTCGACGTGACAATTCCGTGAGTGCTATATCTGTTGCAAGTAGGTCTCGACATGAAATGACTGAAATGATGATGAAAGTGACGTCAAACCCCAAACGACAAAATATTCATGTTATAGTTTGAGTAGTAAAGTATATTTCATGCTTTCATGGTTAAACAAATCAAATAACATGTTAGTCAGTCAAACATGTATGAAACCACAAGTATGAACAATGAATATATTCTGTAAATATTTGTAATATTGACGGCATACATTATCTTGGGGGTCTAGAAGAATGTCCTATGGTAGATTTTACATTGCCTCTGGCAGTGGCCCACATTAGTCAATACAGGATATAGACAGACTTTAATCTGTCCACCTGAGTAGTCCTTTTGGGGAAGGAGTGAGATGTCTGCAGCTTGACCAGTTGTGTGTCACCATGTGTCACTTCATGTTTTCAGAGCTATATGCATAGTTATATTTTTTTTATGTAACACATATGAAATATTTGGAATACACACACACACACACACACACACATACATACATATTTGGAATACACACACACACACACACCTACATACATATTTGGAATACACACACACACACACACATACATACATATTTGGAATACACACACACACACACACATACATTCATATATATATATTACATCAGTTTGAATCTATAGTGAGGGATATCTGCTTTATGATATGTATTTGGAATAGTAGATCTCTGTACAGAATTACAATTTGTGTTCTACAGTATGGTGTTTTGTTCTTGTGGATATTAGATTATTATCAGCAAATTGAATTTTCCAAACAATATTTTATTAGTATTGCAAATTGTATAGGCACTTCCGGCAGAGTATCCTGTTCACATCTGTCTTTTCACGCATATGCAAACCCTTGACATCAATTACAGCATTTCCCATCTACACATTCGAAAACCTCTTAGTGAGAAGGTAGATAATTGTTCCCCCACATCAAGCTTGTTCAACATAATGTTGTCTAAATCGACCATGGAACAGGTCTGGTATTTTGTGGAGTCCAGTAGATGGAGGATTAAATGTGTTGATGGAGAATTCTGGGTATGGGACAGAGAATAATGTGAAACACCAGTCATCATTAGGGCGACCACCGGCAATGCAGCGTCGTATAAAATACCCAATAGCAGTCTCACCTGAAATAACTAATAGTGAAAATTGTGAAATGGTGTTTTTACGACCTTTTCAGCAACTATGACCATATCAGTTAGACTTTCAAGCCTTTTAACCAGTGTGAAAGTAAAACTGCCGAGAGTAGTGGGAGTAGAACCCACCACCTCCCGTCTTCCACTTATATAACCAACAAAGACACAGATCCTATGCTCTACCAACTGTGCAACTTGGGCCCCAACCAGTAGTTGTGTCACATGGCTCAATCAGTAGCAGTGTTACATGGACCAACCAGTAGCAGTGTCACATGGACCAACCAATAGCAGTGTCACATGGCCCAATCAGTATCAGTGTCACATGGACCAATCAGTAGCAGTGTCACATGGACCAATCAGTAGCAGTGTCACATGGACCAATCAGTAGCAGTGTCACATGGACCAATCAGTAGTAGTGTCACATGGACCAACCAATAGCAGTGTCACATGGAACAATCAGTAGCAGTGTCACATTGACCAATCAGTAGCAGTGTCACATGTACCAACTAGCAGCAGTGTCACATGGACCAACCAATAGCAGTGTCACATGGCCCAATCAGTATCAGTGTCACATGGACCAATCAGTAGCAGTGTCACATGGACCAATCAGTAGCAGTGTCACATGGACCAATCAGTAGCAGTGTCACATGGACCAATCAATAGCAGTGTCACATGGACCAATCAGTAGCAGTGTCACATGGACCAATCAGTAGCAGTGTCACATGGACCAATCAGTAGTAGTGTCACATGGACCAATCAGTAGCAGTGTCACATGGACCAATCAGTAGCAGTGTCACATGGACCAATCAGTAGCAGTGTCACATGGACCAATCAGTAGCAGTGTCACATTGACCAACCAGTGGTAGTAGGTGATCCAGAGCAGTTCACCATGCACAACTATAGGTCTTACCGTACACATGATAACTCTAAGTCAGTTAATTTGTCACATGTTTGATTTAAATATGAGTATATGTCTTTTTTGTTCTTCACAGTTTTTTAACAGTTTCACTATTTAAAAAGGCAAAATTGAGAAAAAGGAAATCTTCCTCTGAGTTGTCCTTCATTGAAACCTTTGGCCAACCTCAGGTTATCAAAGGCAGTATTTGTTCTTTTATGATCATGTGATAGTGCAGATGAAAGAGTCACAGTCCATCTTTGCTGTATTAAAGGCCCACGACAGGTATATAAGAGCCCTGTGTGTGGGTGTGACACAACCGCTTTATGTGACTGTATAACTGGTCAGAGCTCTGAGAGTATTTTGAATATATTCTCAATAAGCATGAGTTATAGCTAACTTCTCATTTCATAACTGATGGACATGTACATGAATGTCTTCATTATTATTTGCATAGAATACAGTTACTTATATGTTTAAATTTGACTGGTAAGTGTGTACACTCTGATGTTGACCATATGACTATTGTCATCGAGTGGAGGGTACTTGCTGGTTGGATAGATAATGACAGCAGTTTATGTCAAAACAGAGCAAAACATGTCTATAGCATTTGGAGAGTTACCACTTTTCTGCAATGCATATCATCAATAAAAACAATATCATTGTTCAGGCACAAAATGAAATCCCAAAATGGATCCCTGAAATATATCCCCACATCTGTTGATTATGGGGCATATCGTCAGATATAAATAAATATTAATAATGACTAGTAATGTTTACAATACCAATCCATATATCATGAATCTAAGCTTAAATCCTGTAAGAAACACTTAATTGAGTTTCTCAATAAGATTTGTTGGATATATAAGATCCCTAACGTTTGACAGTCTATGAAGATTATCAATTTGGATGAGGTTATTTGATGTTTAATTAACCTATGCATTGAGACATCTGTCATGGAATAATTAAAAATGTACTATGTTAATCAATACACTGTCATGCCTCACAAACACGGGTAGTAAGCTGTCATTTGGTCACTGGTATTTGTTTATACATGTATATATATATGTGACTCATTAACACCGAGCAGAAATAAACCCCTCCCACTTGCCTACATTACCACTTGGTGAACCAACAAGATGTGGGGCTTTAACAGGGTCAGTGGCTCATACAAACCAGTCTGTGCTAAAATCATTTCATGTTCACCCTAAAGTGGGTCACTGTTCCCAAGATAGCCATATTTCATATAACTTTGGACGTTCTAACATTGTCACGTTGCTATGATTTCAGATCCTTGTGTGATAGTTCAAGATGTGTTTTCCCTAAAGAGAAAGTTCCTGATTCGGGAGACGCCTAACTTGAAAATTCCTCTTCAGTGTTATAGTTATTTCACAATTTGAAAGGGCCAGGACTTAGCTTGGTGGAGAGATCTGGTGACCATAATTTAATTTCTGGTCAAACTTCATAATTGAATGAGCACATTTTCATAAAAACCTTTAGTCGATCACAGGTTATGATTTTGAGATTTATGCCTATGGGATAAAGCAAAAAAAAGCCCCAGCCAAATGTCGATGTTTGCTCATTAGCAAACAGCAAACAAAATATATAAATATATTTTACTCGGGAAGATGTTAGTGGGGCAATGGACCAATGGATCAGGTGTAATAATGACCCAAAGGTCCTGAGTTTGATGCCTGCCAAAAATGGAAATGTTGAAATGGTGTTTTTACGACCCTTTCAGCAACTATGGCCATATCAGGTCGACTTTCGAGCCTTTTAACCAGTGTGAAAGTAACACTGCCGGCAGTGGGAGTCGAACCCACCACCTCCCGTCCTCCACTTATCACCAACAAAGGCACAGATCCTACACACTACCAACTGTGCTAGTGGGGCCGGTGTTGATGCCTGCCAGAACCTTGTGATCTTGAAAGTAATTATATAAAACGCCTTACTCTTAACAAACACATCACTTTGCTCGTTATGAGAGACTGCAATGATTACATATGATTTAGAATTCAGCTTAACATATTGCAATTCATTTGATATAATTTAAATTTTTGTTTCCTGTTCATTCTATTTTAGCTTGACATTTACCACTTTTTACAATTAACACATCCAGTAAACGCATATGAGCTTATCAAAGTTTCACATATTTATCCTCAGCAGTAAGATAACGACAAAATATATCAATTGAGTGATTCAATTCTGTTTTACAAATATTAATTCCAAGCATCATATGCTATTTTTGTGTTTCTTTCTAATGCGAACTCTGGTGCAGTTGGTTAGAACACAAACCTATCTATTAGCACCAGATCCTTTGTGATGACCAAACGGTTGTGGGTTCAGTTCCCAGTATTGATGCTACACCTCAACGTGTGAGCTGAACCAGAGCTTGTTGTCCTTAGGGTGGCAACACTTAAAGTATTTTGCATCATTAAATCACTTGAATAATTTTGAAAATTATGTAAAACCTCAAACAAAATGATCTTAAATAATCTCATTGTTCTCATTCTCTTCCCAAACTGTAAAGGCCTCTCCTTACTTGATATACACGATATCCCTCTCCTTTATATACAGTTCAGGCCAATTTACTGGAGGAAGTTCAACCATCTGTCCATCGTTTTTTGCATTACACAGGTTCCTTGGATATATTAGCACCACATTCTTCTAGGAGAAAATATTCCTCTCTCCTTAACAGAATCCATGTTTTTCACAGAGGGAGGTGTGAAAAGGAAGTGAGAACAATACATTCAAGCAATACTAGAAACCAAGAAGACATATTTCACATATTTGGAATTCAAAGACAACAGGCTATCATAATTAGTGATCAGTGCATAACACAGTTTCTTACCCTGGCTACCAGATATCTTATAACAGATACATGAGAAGCTAGCCTCCGTGAATAATAATAATGAATATCGGCGTCTCGGACAAAACTAGTAGGGAAGGGGAATCCTCATGGAGAGGAATTTCTGGTGAGAGGATGAGAGACATACAAGACTGTGAGACTAGATTTGTGTGGGAAGTGTATTAACACTTTTTATGCTGCCTCGGCATGGACACTTTGTTCGAAACAAATCTTCCTTATACGTACCAAACAAACTTATTTCACACCTTGTTCCCAGATATGTTTAGTATTACTTCCAATAATGTTCTCCTTTAAACAATAGATATGATCCACCAGCAAAATAATCATCTTAAAAAGGGGCTCGCCATTTGGAAATTCCTAGGCATTTATTTCTTCCCCAGAACTTCAGTGTGTGTGCCATGATCGATTATTAGCCAATCAAAATTGGATAAATTTACATCTACTGGTTTTCAATATGGTGGACGATGTGTACGTTTTGCAATATTTCTGCCTTCACTGGCCAAACAATTCTTTAATAAGACATCTTTCAGGAATCTAATACATAGCAAAGCATAGATGACAATGACACTGAGTCTCAATATGACAGGCATCTAACAATCTGATGCCATTTATTTGAATTCAAAATAAGAGTAAATATGCAAAAAGAGAGAACTTCTACACTGATAAATTCCAGGATCCTAACACTGCCAAAGGTCACTGGTATATTAAGGATTCATTCAGTACATGTAGGAGGCTTGGATTTCGCAAAGATGATGATTTGGATTTCACTGATTGGAACATAATGAATGGGAATCTAATATTCAATTGGAAATTAGTTACATCAGTTTGTGAAATAACAATATGATGGGGAAATTACAATTTAGATTTAACAACCAGCACATTAGACCTGGTAAATGTGCAGAGTAGAACCAATATGAAATATATCATTGCCACTTAATCTATCTTGGTTTGAATATTTTCACAACTTGGTTACCAAGTGTTCTCCAAATGTTTAAATGCTTTCCAAACAAAAAGGTTTTAAAAACGTCAATTCCATTGGGTTAGACACAGTAAAGATTGACTAGGACTCATCTTATTGCATTATCACATAAGAATAAAAACACAAACACTGCCTTTCATAACCTGATGTCATAGGTTTGTAGATTTTAACATTTCTCAATTATTCCAGATGTAACCAAGGCACAATCTTTTCATAAAGTATAATTCTTATCTTTAAATCATACATCTGACACTAATGAAAATATAATCAATTGTTTGAGAAAATTAAAAAGACATAATAATAATTCGGAATAATGATGAATGTAAATCTATGTTTTGAATGTAGAAAGTGAGAACTCTTTTCCCTTTCCATAGCGTAACTTTACGCGGTTAGACAAGGCTTTAGTTTTAGCCCAGAAAATAAGTAAAGAAACCTTTCTTTTCTTGAGGACACGTCGAATAGGCTGCCGTTAAATTTTGAATGGGGTGCATTGTGGGTACCTCTGGCTCCCCAACTATAGTGGTGCAACATGGATCAAACAGTAGTCAAACCAGTGGCAGTGTCACATAACCAGGCTAGTATCATTGTCACATGCTCATATCAGTGGCAGTGTCACATAACCAGGCTAGTATCATTGTCACATGCTCATATCAGTGGCAGTGTCACATAACCAGGCTAGTATCATTGTCACATGCTCATATCAGTGGCAGTGTCACATGGTCAAACCAGTGGCAGTGTCACATGGTCAAACCAGTGGCAGTGTCACATGGTCAAACCAGTGGCAGTGTCACATGGTCAAACCAGTGGCAGTGTCACATGGACCAATCAATAGCAGTGCCATATGGACCAACCAGCATCAGTTTCACATGGTTTAACATTTTAGAATTGACACATGTAGAATATCCTTTAGAAGTATTACATTGGCGATCATTAGCAAGGTGTCATATGGAGCAGTATCACAAAGTTTGAATGCAGTTTCAATTCAAATGTCTGTATGTCTAGACATGCTTTACAATTGACACTTAGTTTTGCCGAGTATCTGTGAAGGTGAGCGTTGTGACATGGAGCTGGGCGGGGTTGGAATCAAGGTCTGGCCGGAGATGCCCTCTCCTCACCCACAATGACTGCAGATTACCCAGCCTGTCTCTCCTTATGTATACTTCCGTTCATGAGACCTGCCATTGATTTTGCCCTATCGACTCCCGATCACACCGACGCCCAACCCATTTCAGCCCAAATGTGCATCGCTTCAAAAGCCACAACAGTTAAGTTAGACAAATTGAAGGATGTTGCTTCAATATGAAGTCTTTCGTGCCAAATTGACTGTTTAACTGGGGCATTATGATAGACCAGCTTGCTCACAGTGCCAAGGTTTTATCCATAAAACTACACTAACGCCGAGCAAGAAAACCGATATCTGTAGTTTAAGGGGCCAAGAAGGCGTCGTGGTTATAATAATCCACAATGCTGGGGGACATGTATTTAGCCCTCGGATATATTGCTGGAAAATATGGAGGATTTAATTCTAAGAATCCTAGAAGGCATATGATAACCAAACTCATATTCTCGGGAACGGCAGCATACTAGATTGTCAACCTACAGACTGAGAAATTAGTTTGAGGCAAAATCATTAAAATGTTTTAGTCCAAAATTAATTGAGGTTGTGCAATGAATGGAGTGAAGATGACACATACTGCTCTAAGGGTAGGGGACCCGAGCACCCAGTCGACAGCAAATAAGAAATTCTGAGATCAATTTCGACTCCGATTAAGACTCTTCGCGGAGTGAGTGACGTGGCCGTCCCCTCGTTATATCCATCCGCGGATCTATAAAGGTCCAAAACTAGCGGAAAGCTGACACGAGGTCAGTGGCTGCCAAAATCCAGATGGATGCAAACAAACACCCGGCCCAAAACGTGAGACTAACTCAAATAGCAATATCATCTTTGAGTGTACAATTTGTTTGGAGTCAGCTCTAGGTTTTGATATATATTGAAGCCTCCAATACGTCTGATGACAAAATGTCGATATGTAGGATTCTTGCATTTCATTTTAAAATCACATTGCGCAAGTAGAAAAACATGTGTATTTAAAAAAAAAGGTTCATTTGACATGAAATCCCTTGTGAATTAATTGTACTGTCATTTCATCAATAAAAAATGAAATCTGGATGTTTTGAGATCAGAATGAATCACAAAGTTTTGTTACAAATTAAGGAATAATTCAATGTGGCCGTTTAGATGATCACCGTTGATTGCTTTTGACTTTGAGGTTTTAATGTTGAAATCGATAATTGAATTTGAAAATTCCTGAGGTGATTTCCCCTGGATTTTTGGGTTTTTTTTAGTTCCAGTCTGGTTTGAACCGTTAAAGGAGACACATTCGTCGACACGGTCTGTGTCTAGATTATAGTCATTCTGTCAAACTTTCCATTCTTATGACGCGTTTTATACACAGAGAAACCACCAGACTTACAGAGCCTTAATTCCGGTCAACAACCGGTCTGGGGATTACCATATTGAGATTTGAATGAATATGCTTGTAAAGCTGTGTGGAGGTTGAAAATGTGGCTAGTTGATCTGAAGGTAACAGGTAACAATACAACATGCTTTAAACATGTCTGGGAATTGTTTTCGAAAAAAACAAATACATTTTTTTCGCAACTATTGAACATTTGTGAATAGAGTTTGAGGAATGATCTACGTTCTTGCATATCTGATGAATATTGACAACTTCCATCTGAACTCAATAATCATATAATGAAGTTTCTGGTAATCAACATGTAGTGTCTGAATTATTATCTAAATTGTGAAATATTCCATCTCTTATTAATTGTGATAACTTACGATTCAATCTCTTTAATAGCTAAAAAAATGTTCAATATCTATTTTATTGTATAATAGTTTTTATCTAATTTTGAAGGGTTTTTATAATTCATGCTTGAATGTTTCTTCGCACCTGGTACAGGGATGTTTTCCCTCTTCATTGCTGAAGCATTTAGGGAGAGAAAGAGAGATATTTCCTGTCCTCGCATCCGACTAATGCCTTATATATTTTGGTACAAATTGGGGTCCGAATGGGGATGTAACGACATATAATTTCAACTTGTCAAGCTTTGTTTGGATTTTGTAATGAAGATATTGTGGACTTCAGAATAAATATCCCTGAGCTGTCACTACATAACGTGAGAACAGAAAATGAGAAGAGTAAATAAGCAAAAAAGCAGAGTTTGATCACGGATTACTGATCACACATACAAAGCTTATAAAATTCCTTGTATATTTAATAGTATGTAGCAGATGCCCTGTAACACACCATTCGGGAGCGGGGGATCGAACATTGTGGACCGCCCCAAGAATGCTTAGTCTTGCCAGTCATCCCAGTAAGCAAGAGGCCACTGCATCCTGGCATTATCACTTCCTGCATCTACAACAATGCTTTCAAGCAGTCCATTCATTCTCCTTGCAGAGTGAGGGACTACTTCTTAAATGGGCAGAACAATGCAAATTGGCTTTTCTTGAGCGTCAATAGGCAGCGATATTATTATTGAATTAATACTAAAAAAAAATAATAGGGGGAACAAGTTTCGGTTCATTGTGGCCGGGGGTTGGTGGGGGTAAGCGTGGGGGATCTGAACCTGGCGATGTGATCGGTGTGAGTCTTGCGTTGAGACGGGTTGGTCGGTTAAATTGAGTGGGAGGTGCTACCAACATTTATCAAGTGTTTGTCGCCTGCTAATTTTCCCACAGTGGTGTAGGTCCTGGAGGACTCATTTTGAGCCTTAGATCGATGTTAAGCTCACATACCCCCTGCTCTTCCTACTCATACTGGCCAGTCTTCTCATTTAATATCTTCATACTCACTTTAAGATGTACTCACGGGGCACGTTGTGTTTCGTCATTTTTCTTCAGAGGCACTAGTCTGTTTGAGAAATGACTGGATTTATTCCGCAGTAAATACTAATACAAAAGATAAGATAGTCGATCCAGATTGTTGTCGCTCACAGATATACAGGACACTTGATACGTGGCGGACATGCGAAGGCGAAAGTCACTCAGCAAAAGAGGGCAAAATAAGTATGAATAAGTATAAAATGTGGATCAAAACACATATATATATCTGCAGAATACCTATTCATAAGATAAATGAGTTAATGGCTTCCTTGATGGGGATACATTATTTGTATCCATTAATACGGGAAGAATCCCCGACTTTTTTTATACTATCTCCATATGAGGAATTATTGTCTAGAAATATAATTAAGCAAAATTGTGTTGTTATTCTATATTGTGGTCAAGTTTGCGAGAAAGTGTAAACATATCCCCATAGTTACTAACCAAGGATATTTTAATTTCATTGGTGCCTGTTTGACCAGCAGGGAATTTATACAGACTTATAAGGTTAGGGGAAATAAAGTGAATGAGAAAAAAAAAACAAGTTAGTGTTGCTTGGGTTGATTGTCTCTGCCACCGAGGCATATATCTGGAGCAGGCCTTGGGAGAAATGTAAACCAGAATTTGTCAATGATATTCTGACGATTGTGGAGTTAGATCATACCAGAGGGGGAACTAGGAAGAAACCCGAAGGCGAGTCGGGACGTGCCGTGGGTTGTAAGTGGCTGGTAGGAAATGGGAAGGACGCTGCCGGCACTTGTAGCAGGGCCCATCTGACCTCCACCCGCCCTTCACTAACCCCCGTAACCTCACTTTCACTTCCTCACTTTCGCTCCCAGACTTCACCGTCAACATATGCGAGATGGACCTCATGTGCTACCGTCCACACACATAACATGAGGTCTTAGCGAGATTGGTGAACCTTTTAATTATGTGTCCCCAGAGGATTGCTTTATGGGATGAAGTATTCAAAATTCAAATATCACTGTTACAGTTGAATACTACCACTAAAAATGATATGTGCTATCGGTCTTTGAACTCCAATATTTAAGGTAATAATAGGTAACTCTTTAGCAAAAGTGCTTGAATAAGCACACAATACTTATACCATTATCTATTTCAAACAGCTATATTTACTTGAAAGGATTAATTGTGAGTGTTATTTTGCGTGAGGGAACTGATGGAGTTAAGAGTGCGTCAGAGGCTGATAGAGATCGCCATTATGGAGGATGTGACGAACCGTGAACGTGCGCCCAATATGCCGTGACCATAAGACTCTTGATCTTAAACCGATTTATTACACAGTAAAGACTGGCAGTTTTATCATATCAAGCGTTCATCCTCGACACACTGTCGTCAATTCTGCGCAGTAATCCTCCAGGACTATATTCTGAATGCGCAATGAACCAACACAAGTCGGGAGTAAAATGGTCCCACAAAGACTGGCAGGATATAGGCTTGGGGTATCCTTACTCAACACGACAGTAGGACAATGTACCAATCATGGCCCTGGATTGAATCTCAGACCAATTTATTCAACTGTCTGCGATGATATTCGCCAGCCCAGACCAGCCTCATGCTGCTTTACACCCAACTTTAGCTGCCTCTCTTTAATGTCTATGCCACTGAAGTATACGGGAGAAATTAAGTGATTTGGGAGCATATCCTCTGATTTTTTTTCTAACCCTTTAAGATTCTTCAATGAGATGTGTTTTTGTTCTGTTATAGGCTTTGTTTAGAGATAATGCTGGTATGCGGAAATTGACGCCAGAAATTGACTTGAAGATAAACAAAATATAGAATCGATATAATAAAATAAGGTTGAAGTATAAAAAAACCCATCTGATTCGAATTCCTTAAAAGCATATGATTCGGGGGACGACGGTAGTAGATTATTTCAAGTTATAATATCAATTTTATAGTATAATATCAATATTATAGTTGAAAATTAAATAAATTATATATTTTTATTATTATTGCGTTGATGAAAACTTTTTGATAGTAATGCAAAATAAGCATAAAATTGCAAAATAATGATCTTTTAAACTTTGTTGTTATTCTCTGTAGTTTGTATCTAATGGTAGACAATATATTCAAATATGAAATTTAATCAAAATGCGATACTTGTACATTTTGTAAAATAATGCATGTAAAAAACTACCACCCCCAACCCAAAGTATACAATTTTATATCAAGTAATTTTAATAATGCACAATAATATTAGAAGGCAATGACTGCCCCTGTTGTACACAGTTATTGATAAATTCATGAAATTCCCACTGAGAATCCAGAGATTCACATGCATGAAAATATTTCATCAAATTAAGTACTTCTAAAAATAAAGTTTGTCAGCTTATATGTTTTCTATATATTTCCACAATATTCAACACCGGGGCAACTTTAATGGGTGCTTGGTAACTCAAATACATATATATTGGTATTGAAGTCTCGTTTTACTGTTTGCAGTCATAAAGCATATGGTTTCAGTTTTTTCAGTTCCATGTTTATGTTGTTTTACTTCAAATAACCACTGCGATCTATCAGTTTTAGTTATTTTGAAATTCCGATAAGGTTTACAGTGACAGGTGCAAGTTCGTCTCACTTCACAGCTGATCCTGCGCAAATAACACATGTGGTGCTCTTTTCAAATCTTAAGTGTTACGCAACTTTTAACTCTGTGAGCAGCGTCAATGTGCTGGTAACGTCGAGGTGTATGGACGGTTCAAGGTCAATATATGTTCAATGTCAACAAAGCTGAATTTGCCAGGATTCCTGTAAGTAATGTGTAGTGATTTACCACTCATCAATATTTCATTTACCATTTGGTTCTCATTATATACGGTTCCCATTATATTTTTCAGAGAGTAACTTTTTAAGATCGGTTTAGCCTGTTATTATATCGATGTTATGTAGCTA
This sequence comes from Amphiduros pacificus, assembly GCA_949316495.1. Lineage (NCBI taxonomy): Eukaryota > Metazoa > Annelida > Polychaeta > Phyllodocida > Hesionidae > Amphiduros > Amphiduros pacificus. The sequence continues at coordinate 65,802,750 of OX439001.1, forward strand.
TAGCTTATAATGTGTTTCCTTTCTGAACATAACTCCTCGCTTCTTAAATTGGTAGTCTGCCTGTGTCAAAGAAGCCCGTGATATTTAATCAAGTCTTCCATGTGACTCCCTAAAAGGAGACATTTGCTTGTGACCAGACAAAGGTGACCGAACTTAACAAAAACACACTTCCTCAAATCTGTGAGTAGATCGGGAGAGGTCATAGGAATCGGTGTGAAAGCTTCCCGCCAAAATGTGCCAGCGTTTGTTGTCCATTGTGGGACGCGGACTCAGCCAGACGGCACGGGGATTAAGAGGGAATTGCGGCAGTTTTTGTAGGGGTTATAGGCGTGTTGTAAGGTCAGGGTTGAGGCTTTGCATCTACGGGCACAAATTTACTTTAATATTGCTTGATTTGTGCCGATTGAAAGAGCTTGGTGGCCACCCACGAACTTGAATATCTAGTTTGAGCAGGAATGCCCGCTGTGCGTGGCAGGGCCATTCACCCGTCGTGCTGGGAGCCACATAGCATGTTATTGAATGTATTTGCATAGTTTTAATGTTAGATTGACTTTGGTGAAGAAATACCCAAGTGGACTGGGCTATATAGAAAGTAGTGCTTATCGACCACAGAGAAGGCAATGATTCCTGCTTCATATTCCCACAGAGCGGACACAACCACTACCATACAGACCCACCCCTCTCCCATACTCACCTACTCTCCATATTCCCACGGAGCGGACACAACCACTACCATACAGACCCACCCCTCTCCCATACTCACCTACTCTCCATATTCCCACAGAGAGGACACAACCACTACCATACAGACCCACCCCTCTCCCATACTCACCTACTCTCCATATTCCCACAGAGAGGACACAACCACTACCATACAGACCCACCCCTCTCCCATACTCACCTACTCTCCATATTCCCACAGAGCGGACACAACCACTACCATACAGACCCACCCCTCTCCCATACTCACCTACTCTCCATATTCCCACAGAGAGGACACAACCACTACCATACAGACCCACCCTTCTCCCATACTCACCTACTCTCCATATTCCCACAGAGCGGACACAACCACTACCATACAGACCCACCCTTCTCCCATACTCACCTACTCTCCATATTCCCACAGAGAGGACACAACCACTACCATACAGACCCACCCCTCTCCCATACTCACCTACTCTCCATATTGCCACAGAGATGACACAACCACTACCATACAGACCCACCCCTCTCCCATACTCACCTACTCTCCATATTCCCACAGAGCGGATACAACCACTACCATACAGACCCACCCTTCTCCCATACTCACCTACTCTCCATATTCCCACAGAGAGGACACAACCACTACCATACAGACCCACCCTTCTCCCATACACATCTGCTCTCCATATTGCCACAGAGAGGACACAACCACTACCATACAGACCCACCCCTCTCCCATACTCACCTACTCTCCATATTCCCACAGAGAGGACACAACCACTACCATACAGACCCACCCTTCTCCCATACTCACCTACTCTCCATATTCCCACAGAGAGGACACAACCACTACCATACAGACCCACCCCTCTCCCATACTCACCTATTCTCCATATTCCCACAGAGAGGTCAAAGCCACTACCATACAGACCCACCCCTCTCCCATACTCACCTACTCTCCATATTCCCACAGAGAGGTCAAAGCCACTACCATACAGACCCACCCTTCTCCCATACACATCTGCTCTCCATATTGCCACAGAGAGGACACAACCACTACCATACAGACCCACCCCTCTCCCATACTCACCTATTCTCCATATTCCCACAGAGAGGTCAAAGCCACTACCATACAGACCCACCCCTCTCCCATACTCACCTACTCTCCATATTGCCACAGAGAGGACACAACCACTACCATACAGACCCACTCCTCTCCCATACTCACCTACTCTCCATATTCCCACAGAGAGGACACAACCACTACCATACAGACCCACCCCTCTCCCATACTCACCTACTCTCCATATTGCCACAGAGATGACACAACCACTACCATACAGACCCACCCCTCTCCCATACTCACCTACTCTCCATATTCCCACAGAGCGGATACAACCACTACCATACAGACCCACCCTTCTCCCATACTCACCTACTCTCCATATTCCCACAGAGAGGACACAACCACTACCATACAGACCCACCCTTCTCCCATACACATCTGCTCTCCATATTGCCACAGAGAGGACACAACCACTACCATACAGACCCACCCCTCTCCCATACTCACCTATTCTCCATATTCCCACAGAGATGACACAACCACTACCATACAGACCCACCCCTCTCCCATACTCACCTACTCTCCATATTCCCACAGAGCGGATACAACCAATACCATACAGACCCACCCTTCTCCCATACTCACCTACTCTCCATATTCCCACAGAGAGGTCACAACCACTACCATACAGACCCACCCTTCTCCCATACTCACCTACTCTCCATATTCCCACAGAGCGGACACAACCACTACCATACAGACCCACCCTTCTCCCATACTCACCTACTCTCCATATTCCCACAGAGAGGACACAACCACTACCATACAGACCCACCCTTCTCCTAAACTCACCTACTCTCCATATTGCCACAGAGAGGACACAACCACTACCATACAGACCCACCCTTCTCCCATACTCACCTACTCTCCATATTGCCACAGAGCGGACACAACCACTACCATACAGACCCACCCCTCTCCCATACTCACCTACTCTCCATATTCCCACAGAGCGGACACAACCACTACCATACAGACCCACCCCTCTCCCATACTCACCTTCTCTCCATATTCCCACAGAGAGGACACAACCACTGCCATAAAGACCCACCCTTCTCCCACACTCACCTACTCTCCATAATCCCACAGAGCGGACACAACCACTGCCATACAGACCCACCCTTCTCCCATACTCACCTACTCTCCATATTCCCACAGAGAGGACACAACCACTACCATACAGACCCACCCTTCTCCCATACTCACATACTCTCCATAATCCCACAGAGCGGACACAACCACTACCATACAGACCCACCCTTCTCCCATACTCACCTACTCTCCATATTGCCACAGAGAGGACACAACCACTACCATACAGACCCACCCCTCTCCCATACTCACCTACTCTCCACATTACCACAGAGCGGACACAACCACTACCATACAGACCCACCCTTCTCCCATACTCACCTACTCTCCATATTCCCACAGAGAGAACACAACCACTACCATACAGACCCACCCTTCTCCCATACTCACCTACTCTCCATATTCCCACAGAGCGGACACAACCACTACCAAACAGACCCACCCTTCTCTCATACTCACCTACTCTCCATATTCCCACAGAGAGGACACAACCACTACCATACACACCCACCCTTCTCCCACACTCACCTACTCTCCATAATCCCACAGAGCGGACACAACCACTACCATACAGACCCACCCCTCTCCCATACTCACCTACTCTCCATATTCCCACAGAGAGGACACAACCACTGCCATACAGACCCACCCTTCTCCCATACTCACCTACTCTCCATATTCCCACAGAGAGGACACAACCACTACCATACAGACCCACCCTTCTCCCATACTCACATACTCTCCATAATCCCACAGAGCGGACACAACCACTACCATACAGACCCACCCTTCTCCCATACTCACCTACTCTCCATATTGCCACAGAGAGGACACAACCATTGCCAAACAGACCCACCCTTCTCCCATACTCACCTACTCTCCATATTCCCACAGAGAGGACACAACCACTACCATACAGACCCACCCTTCTCCCACACTCACCTACTCTCCATAATCCCACAGAGCGGACACAACCACTACCATACAGACCCACCCCTCTTCCATACTCACCTACTCTCCATATTCCCACAGAGAGGACACAACCACTACCATACAGACCCACCCCTCTCCCATACTCACCTACTCTCCATATTGCCACAGAGAGGACACAACCACTACCATACAGATCCACCCCTCACCCATACTCACCTACTCTCCATATTCCCACAGAGAGGACACAACCACTACCATACAGACCCACCCTTCTCCCATACTCACCTACTCTCCATATTCCCACAGATCGGACACAACCACTACCATACAGACCCACCCCTCTCCCATACTAACCTACTCTCCATATTGCCACAGAGCGGACACAACCACTACCATACAGACCCACCCTTCCCCATACTCACCTACTCTCCATATTCCCACAGAGAGGACACAACCATTGCCAAACAGACCCACCCTTCTCCCATACTCACCTACTCTCCATATTGCCACAGAGCGGACACAACCACTACCATACAGACCCACCCTTCTCCCACACTCACCTACTCTCCATATTGCCACAGAGCGGACACAACCACTACCATACAGACCCACCCTTCTCCCACACTCACCTACTCTCCATATTGCCACAGTGCGGACACAACCACTACCATACAGACCCACCCTTCTCCCATACTCACCTACTCTCCATATTCCCACAGAGAGGACGTAACCACTACCATACTGACCCACCCCTCTCCCATACTCACCTACTCTCCATATTGCCACAGAGAGGACACAACCACTACCATACAGACCCACCCTTCTCCCATACTCACCTACTCTCCATATTGACAGATTATTTTGGTGAAGAATAAACTTATCATTTTTCTTCATTCGTCAGTGTGATGATACATATCTCATGATAATTCCCCAGACCGGATGTCTATGCAACAGAATAAATGCCAACCAAATTTAAACCTCAGTCATCTCACACTTAGGCCATCTGTGTGATTCATATAAGGGGAAAGTAACCCGATTCCCTATGTGATGTGATATTTGTATTACACATTAGGTGGTATGTTGTTTAATACTTAATCAATAGTCCAGCATATACAGGCATTAGGCTCTATATTTACCCAGATTAACAAACATCATATTATAGGTGAAGGCACAAACTATGCAAAACTGAGGTCATGATATCAATGTGATATCTTTGTATACGACTATTTCTAATATTTCATTTGTTCCTGTTCTCAGACATTTCTCATGATTTTATGTTTCAATCCATATAATAGCTGGGCATTAAGACAGCTAATTGTGCACATATGTATCGCTTCTAATCTAGACTTTCTCTGACCGTTGTGCTTTTATAAACACCGTGAAATATTTTGCATTATACTGATTTTATACTGTATGTTTATACAGAACCGTATTAACCACATTGTTGACTATTTCTATTCTATTAAAAGCGACTTATTCTAAAAGTAAAGATATTCAATAATTACTTATTCAATTCATTGGTGGAAATATATCTAATTTCAAAATAAATGAACAAGAGTCAGTACTATTTATTTTATTGCTTATTCAAACTAAATGAAAATCAGCAAATATTCAGCAGAATTCTATTTATTAAATTTTTCGGTTCGTATACTGTGAACGCCACTTTTGTAAAGATTTATGATACATTTGATTTAGGATTAGGATTTTATATTTTATGTAATATCGGCTTATTAAGAATTTCAGACCTATTGTTTTTAGGATTTATCAATTATAGCATTGATCTTGCAATTTATAGGAAAAAAATAATCAAATCATAATAACTCAGCAAATAGATAAATAAATAATTCTCCAACCTGCATTAATCTCAGTAATTATACAAATGAAGAATCCTTGTTATTCAAAATCCTTTTCTCATGGTAAAAAACAAATACACTAGGTTTTGAACAATATTGCTTTCACTGAGTTTCCGTTCACTAATTATAGATAACAATGATGTAGAATGTTACTGTATTCAAATATTGCGATATATGCGGGAAATTGTCAGCACCAAAATAGCACCATAGAAATGAGACAAGACAGGTCTGTATTATTCCTATCCATAAAGGAAAAACTATGAATAGTGTAGGAAGCGTCCGGGATTATGGTGAAAAAATATTGTAAAATACAAACCTTGAGAGGGAAAACAACATTTTTTGTATTTCTGAGGTTAAAACAAATGATGGGGGTATGGACTGCTGAGAGAAAACACCGAGATTGGCTTCTTATAGAAAAGTATAATGTGATTTTGAAAATTTCTTCTGTCCCAAAAAAATAAGAGCAAACTTACTTTAGTAAAATGTCTGATAAATTTGAAGATTGAAATTAGGACTTGGCGTTTTGACTATTAGTTTGCATTACCAGTGACCGTTTAAACCATCCAGGATGATGGTAAGGTAGCTGCCAGGATGATGGTAAGGTAGCTGCCAGGATGATGGTAAGATAGCTGCCAGGATGATGGTAAGGTAGCTGCCAGGATGATGGTAAGGTAGCTGCCAGGATGATGGTAAGATAGCTGCCAGGATGATGGTAAGATAGCTGCCAGGATGATGGTAAGATAGCTGCCAGGATGATGGTAAGATAGCTGCCAGGATGATGGTAAGGTAGCTGCCAGGATGATGGTAAGATAGCTGCCAGGATGATGGTAAGATAGCTGCCAGGATGATGGTAAGGTAGCTGCCAGGATGATGGTAAGATAGCTGCCAGGATGATGGTAAGATAGCTGCCAGGATGATGGTAAAATAGCTGCCAGGATGATGGTAAGATAGCTGCCAGGATGATGGTAAGATAGCTGCCAGGATGATGGTAAGATAGCTGCCGGGATGATGGTAAGATAGCTGCCAGGATGATGGTAAGATAGCTGCCAGGATGATGGTAAGATAGCTGCCAGGATGATGGTAAGATAGCTGCCAGGATGATGGTAAGATAGCTGCCAGGATGATGGTAAGGTAGCTGCCAGGATGATGGTAAGGTAGCTGCCAGGATGATGGTAAGATAGCTGCCAGGATGATGGTAAGATAGCTGCCAGGATGATGGTAAGATAGCTGCCAGGATGATGGTAAGGTAGCTGCCAGGATGATGGTAAGGTAGCTGCCAGGATGATGGTAAGATAGCTGCCAGGATGATGGTAAAATAGCTGCCAGGATGATGGTAAGATAGCTGCCAGGATGATGGTAAGATAGCTGCCAGGATGATGGTAAGATAGCTGCCAGGATGATGGTAAGATAGCTGCCAGGATGATGGTAAGATAGCTGCCAGGATGATGGTAAGATAGCTGCCAGGATGATGGTAAGATAGCTGCCAGGATGATGGTAAGATAGCTGCCAGGATGATGGTAAGATAGCTGCCAGGATGATGGTAAGATAGCTGCCAGGATGATGGTAAGATAGCTGCCAGGATGATGGTAAGGTAGCTGCCAGGATGATGGTAAGATAGCTGCCGATGATGTCGCTTTCGTAGAGGAAAATGTTGCATTTTGGCGATGTTGCCCCACATTCCGTGCTCTCACACATATCAGTTTGACCTCCTGTATGGAGTAGTTTTGTAAATTCCTTCACTGGCTAGAAAGTTGGATGTGACTTCGCATTGCCCTATCATTTTAGCAACATAATAACCCCAATTCAGTGTCCATACTGACACAATAGACGCCAAAATACCTGTTCTGACTAATCCAGATTCCCAATCAGGAAAAAAACTTGCCTGATAAATTTTGCCTATTCACAGCTGACTAGTTTTTGTCTGGGAGGTTTTGTACAAATATTTGTTCCTTCTTGCATATTTGAGAAAGAGGCTGGATGTGGAATTAGGATTCTGATTGCAATGTTCAAACTTGATTAGATACTCGATTCTAACCAAACCGTCTCCAGTCATTTCCAATACAAAAATGGCCCAATACTGTTGTTGCCTAAAATCTATTTCCTGTGAGGTTCGGAGTAAAAAGAGGAGAGATTGTAGCAAATGACGATTGTGCATTGCATAGTTTATTACAGATCTGACTGACTAAAGAAGAAATAAAAGTGTTCACGCATTCCTAATATGACTTTAAATTTAGTTCTTTATGTCTAAATAAATATTTACTTTTTATTTGGATTTTAATAACTATATGTACATGTTTATCTATAAACATAGATGTAAGATGTACAGATGTACTGTTGTATCAATGCTTGTTTATGGAATTATTCTATGAGTTTCCCTTAATCTGAAGACGTCTGTTACAGACACTACAGGAAACCATTTATGGACATTCAAATTTTAGCAAAAATAATTATCACATCATACCAAAAATATTTTAGGGATTTTTAGGGAATGTTAGGGTGTGATTTGGACAGTTTTAATGAAAAAGGTACTTCCCCCCAATACTTAAACGTTTATATGTTCAAAAAACTGTTTCAAAAACGAAAACCGTATAATCATTATATGCAGGAAAAGAAGGGAGGGATTCACCACATGAATGGTATATTTGAAAATAAATCATAAAGTTATCCTGAATTACTTTCTTTGTACAATTCTTATTGGTTTTGCATTTGTACAGTCACGTTAAATTAAAAATCTGAAAACAACACTTCAAAACGAGATGTGGTAGATTTGAAAATAACACAAGAAGAAATGATTTTATATAATGAAAAATGAGGTATTATCTAGGACTGTCAATGAGGACATTGTCGAGGAACAGAGGGAACAGAGTAGTGACCAGTATTGTAAACTGTTAAATGAGCCATAATCAACTTAGTGTCTTTGACAAAAATTCAAGAAAAAATTTCCCCATAATTAGTGAAAAAAAATGTGACCAAAACAGTCATGCACTGGTAAAATGATCACAATCCAATAGCTGTATATTGCATATCACAATGGACACATTGCACCTTTTATTTTCTGGCATCTCAACTCCATTGATTGCACTCCGCGATTATACAACTATTATGAATTCTGCAAGATTTCGGAATGTTAAACGATCTAATTTGGAACTAATGTCATAAATAAGCTGCATTATAAGTCATGTTCAGATGTGTGTTCACTTTCCTAGATTCCTCTCATGTAATCAGCGGGTATTCACGGGAAAATCAAAACTAATGCACATCAAATTGTCGACGTAAATATGCTACTTAGTCTATTGATCCGCTAAGTAAAGTTTTATTCCAACCACATGGGAAGAGGCCTTCTATCAAATTAAGTTCTACAGAGGATAACAACTTGGCTCACTACAAACTTCAACATACTCCAAGATGCTTTGAATATCAGATTAAAGTTTGTGAGTCGCTACGAAGAAAACCCGTAGCAGTAATGGAAGTCTATCCACGTGTTCTTGTTTCTATGTTATGTATTGCAAGCTACTGATATACTTGAATATATTTATATTTATATATATTAATCAAAACATATTATGAATCATTCTAAATATATCATACTACTTTTGCTAATAAAATTATCTCACAAATGTATATACCCTGATATCCAAAGGAAATCCAAATGAACGTATGTGTGAATTGTGTGTCTAAAAGCATACACTTGGAATTCTTTTCATCAAGAGATAGTACTGATTCCATTGGTCACAATCGCTGTATTGCGAGACTTAATATATCGATAATTAGTTTACATTATGAACACATCTATATATGAGGAAGCAATGTAGATATCTAGCACCTCCACCAAGCCGATGTTCTCTGCCTATTAGTGGAGTCAGTCTATAAAATATGATTGGTGCGTGTGAAATATTGGCTGTGAATCTGGGACTGATTCTGGGAGCCGGCACATTCGGGGTGTGAGTTGTAAGAACATTGGTGACTTTTGCATGAGAATATTGTCATGCGCCCAACAATCACTAACATGGCAAGCTTCTGTGAAATCAATATCATAATGCTTCATCTATCTGTATTCAACACATTACTTGTTGTATCCTACAAGTATCACATCGTCATTAGCTTTATGGGTACAAAATCACAGCTTTTTCACATCAGTAGCAATAAGCTATGTGAGGCCTAAAAAAACAGCGCATAGTTTTTTTTCTGCCGATATGGGAAGGTCGTGGATGTCTGCAAGGAACGAAACTAAACTGTGATTCGAAGTCCCGGATGTTCAAATATAGAAAACACGGAATACATTTTAATAGGAGGGACCGAGACAGAGGGTCTGAGAGGTTGGAAGCGTCGAGTCGGTGATATACCGAGCCAGTATACCTGGATGCAATGACAAAAACCAGAGCGCATATGGTATATCTTATTGAGTCAAAGCTCAAGGCTTTTAACATTTTACCTGATTATTGGCATGGACTTTATTCTTGAACTTTGGCATGGACTTAATTCTATTTTCAAGAAAAAAAATAAGACAGGAAAGGTCTTACAGTGCAGTTAGGATGTGACGTCGACTATTATAAAAAAACATTTGTGTTATATCAAAGCCATCATGGGAACCTCATAAAACTACACATTTTCAATTTTAGAATTTAAAAAAAAACATATTCAAAATGTCGATTGGACATTTAAAGAAATCTTAGTCTGAAGTCTGATATTCAGTTATCAGATTTTCTTTTTTTTAATTCGTACGAAAGCACCTTGCACAAATTTATTTGTTTTATGTGCGTATGAAATTTTGCCATACTATCTCTAAAACGTCATTTTAGATTTTTTACAGATTTAATCAGTTTGCAAAGACCTAAGGTGCCCTTAAACAGTGATAGGTCCAAAGACCGCTTCCAAATAAACATATATTTGTTTGCTCTCTGTCCAAAATGAAATCTTTTCTTTGCAATAATTACTTTTTATTGATTATTTTTTGCACAATGTAAGTTCCGAGATCAACCGTGAACATCCGGCATGAATTCTCTCACCCATTTCTAGTATATAATTCTGTGTATATCAAATATAGGGTAGATAATACTGCAGCGGAAATCGCATTCAAAATTGATAAATCGATGTATGAAAAGAATCAAAATGATTGTAAAAAGCAAATCAGCTTAGACGCTTAGGAAGAAAGAATAGCATTGATGTGGGTATACCTTAATTATAACTTAGCTTCAGTGAGATTTAAACACCTTTAGTAATCAAATATCGTATCTAACATAGACTCCCTACATTCCTATATTTGAACAGTATATTTACTTTCTTGGAAGATTTGCTTGACGCTAGTCATTGGCAGCAACCATTTTTCCAATACAAACCTTTGTAAAGCATTTGCACCCGGCTTGGGTCAGGTCATTTGAGACCATGGTGCGAACTCTCTGAATTTCATTCAAACATTTCCTGATCAAATTTAATCAACTTCCCAGACTCAGACAAAAAACCCGCAGGGATGGGGGGGGAGTGTTCTGGTAGTAGGAGCTCTCACCTAGTCTGAGTCAATGGGGCTGATATAGCATAGAATGATATGGGTTATTTTTCTGGCATTTTGGTAAATTGTAATTGAAAAAAATCAAGGCTTTGTGGTAGGTAGTGGAATGGGGATTGTTCCTTGAAGGTGGCAGGTAAGTCTCTTGAGGGAATTTTGAGTCATATATGACCCACTAATCTTCTTGATGTGATTGTGTGTTATATATCATATATGTTAGTGACAAGCGTTCTGCAGTAATGATGACAGCATATCTGATAAATGAGTGACCCAAGTTACATTTAAAGTCATTTTAAATAAAGATTGAGAACTTCATAGCAGTGTAGATAACTTTAACATTTTTGATTTAGGTGACAGGGGTATATTATCACCCTAACACACTCCAATTTGAGAACTTGGTTACAATATATACCAGTTAGTTACAAAAAAGTCAAAGAAAATGCCGGCAGGGAACTTTGAACAAACATAGAAGAAATACTATACATCAATAGTAGCATCGACGTTGTGAGAATGTGACTCCCATCCCAGTCAAAGACTGTCTGATCGTTTGATGTCAAATTGTCCATTTTGGGGGAGGGCCTTCGTAGCTGCGTCTAAGCCTGTAGTGTGTGAGTGAGTAATTCATGGGATTGATCTGTCAGATAGCAATGGCATACATGCACAATGTGCAAAATGAATTACTTCCTCTTGATCCATTTCTCATAATAAAAATCCCATTTGTTGGTTGTTTGGGAGTTAATTGTCTATAGCCAAAGTTATTGCAATGCCCCAAAACTGTTTCAATGTACTGTTGTACACATACACACACATACACACACATACACACACATACACACACACATACACACACACGCTCGCGCACGCACGCACACACACATATGACCTAGATGTTTTCCTCTGTAACCAATGGTTAGTGCATTCCATGACCGACATGTAGAAACTAATATGTTAACGTTGGTCTTTAGTGTATTAGCACGCGCTGGTTATCCACTGTGGGCATGAAGATGGGGAAGTGCACGAGGGATTATTTAGATGAGCCGTCTCTGGCCAGTGATCCATCAGATCATCTCTAACACTTGTCCCTCATTCCTCTGCTGTCATCTCCCATGGCAACTACAGTGGGGCCCCTCTGGGCTCCCCATTTGGCGAAAACGTCCATATTTCTATACATACTGAACGGATATGTTGGCCTTTATAATCACATCCTGTGGCTTTATTGACAGTGGCGACACCTTGTATTAGAAATATGCATGTTATACCGACTCTGTTGTTCAGTAAAGTTGAACGATACTTTCAAGATCATTTCAGTGAGGCTAGGTTCGCCCTTATTTAACATATCTAAAAATTTGTCAGATTGTATAGAATGTAAATGATTGGTAAACACATGAAAATGTGTTACATCTTCAGAAGATATATATGAATTCTGGCACCTACAATGAGGTGCAAAGCAGGAAAGTAATCTTTCTAATTTGAAACAATTAAAACCATATAAGGTAAGATAACGTACCACAAAAAAATTATTTTTATTCAGGTTTAGGTCAAATTGGATTGTTCTCTCAGTGAAGGAAACATTTGCTTACAGACTTGGGCAATATCATTAAGTTGTGCAGATACACAACAGGTTTTAGCCTGTCCATGGTAGAAATTAGCTGTTTTCTTTTTAAAGGTAGTCATGGCCCTTTTCATGTTGCAATGCTTTTCATATTTCTGAATAAATGAAAGAACCCACTTTTTAATATCTTCTCAAAATAACCATTCTAACATATCCATGTAGAATCTATTCCAAGGGGATCATGATTGCAAATTCACTTCACAAGTGCTGAAGCACTGCAATGAGTTCCAGTTATAAAGTCATTTCTGTAACCAGTGTAGACCTGTGTGACATAATATTGTCAGAACCGTCCATTTTTGCTGTATGAACTCTGATTATTAATTGAAATCGGCCAGTAAATATTTTCCAATCAAGCATTGATTGACATCATTGATTCATTTTATGTCAATCAGCATTTATTGACTTATCTACACATGATTTAATCGCTTTCAGTGTCCGGGTTAAACTACATTTGTTGATGTTTTATAACCACTTCCCTCAGCTGGTTAGTTATTTTAAGTCTTACTTTGTTTGCAGTGCCATACGCTCGCGACTTAAATTCACGCTCGCATCAAAGAGGACATTATTTTCACTTCAAAAGTTCTATCATTAACACATATTTAATTGGGCTAGGTTCCATAATATGTAATACCAATAAAATAAATTGTCTCGCATAATCTTATACCTTTCAGGCAAAAGTGTTCTTCTGTGTCAAAAGGTGACTTGTGTCGGACATGTTATCTTTCAGTATCAGATGCATCTTATACATTATCAGGAAACACACGCTATGGTGTCACAATGATTGCATCCCCTGGCAAGTTGTCAAACAAACGTAAAGCAATATTACATAGACATTTAATGAATCACAAATATCAAACAAATAGTGTATTCCGACTGATACGATATGTTTAAAATGATTTACATGGTTTGAAGTAGTTAGAATCTATTGGGCCAGCCAGGGAGATATAATAGATTGGGTGATAAACATTTTGATTGTATTTTAATGATGCCCCAATATATGAATTTGGCACTATGACTGATTTCTTCAAAGATTATAGAATGATTTAAATGCCTTTAATTGTACAGGAATCGTCTTTTATGAATTTGACACCCATGTATGTTTTTAAACAATTATTTGTAAAATAGACAAAATATCACATTACAAACATTCTTTATTTAATTCCTAAATGCACAATTAAAACAAGTAAACAAACGAGAAAAATACATGATATGCTTTATGGTAGATCATTGAAAAAGGAATTGATAAAGACAAACAACCCTTACATCACATTGTACAATATAGAATATGTGATATTTGCTATATTGCGGAAAACAAGAGTTAAAACTTGTGAAACATTTTGACGTGTGTGGTTCGTGTTATGTATCATATTATATATATGAGCTTTATGTACCTACGTTTGGCTTCTATATTCAAATTACATCATAACACAGGGAATGAAATATCTGGTGACAATTGTGGAAGCTCTATCGGTGTAAATCTTTCATTAGATCGTCCAGATTGGTTGAGCATGTTTCAGTGAGATGGTGAAAATCCATCTCTCAGTGGGACTTGAGGCTTGAGTCTACCATTCATCAAACACTAGGGATTCCCATGACAGTTGATAAATGATGTGACATAATCAGAGCCATCTCACACACCACAAGACACATGTAATTAAGCTGGTATTTAGTCCCACAACATTCTGACACTGGCAAAAAATAACAATGTATCATTATTAATCTTCTCAAGCATGTTGTTGTGATGTAGCTTTATTAATCTTTCCAAGCGTGGTGTTTGTTGTTTTTAAAACAATATTGATTTTAATTAGATTTTTCTTGACTCTTTGATTATTTTGTTGCTTGCTAATATGACGTCTTCACTATCATCTCTGGAAATTTGAAATACTGATTATCTCTTTGTCCGCTGATGGGTATCACTGGTTTTCTACCTGATGTGATGTTTCGGGGATATTTTGTTATCGAGTTGTATAATATGTATCTGCATTATTTGGAAGATCCTCACACGGCATAGACAATGCAACGTTGAATTCCGAATAAGTCTGAAACAAAGAAAGAAAATCATTACAGCTAATAATTAGCACAAGTGGAAATTTCTCCTTTCAATATTTGCCTGTCCATGATTTGAATGAAAAGATATTTTGCCTTGGGGATGCCAATAGAATATTATGATTCAAGTAGAAGCTCCAAAGAAATCCTAGACTACCCAATTGAGATCACTTGTAATGATGTTCAGTTATTACATATTGGACATATTTCTTAATTAAAATGTATACAGCTGTTTAAAGATAATAAATTTGTGTTTGGTCATCTGTCCATTATCATGGAGAGAGAACAGTCCAGTTTGACCTAAAATTGACCCGCTATTTATCGTGTTTGTTGTCCATTTTCTTACCTAATATGGTAATAATTGCTTCACGATGGAAAGATTAATATTTGTGTTTAGCATGGTTATCGTATTAGACCCCAATGAAACTTCTCATGTGCAAGCTTTCAGAAGAAATCGATATTATATTGTTTGCATACATATAAACATATTATTCACATGAATGTTCTAAAATACAAACACATATAATAGTGAACTCTCACTGCATACCTATCACCTTGGGGTTCATCACTTGTTAGGGCCGGTCGGCCATCTTGGTTTCAGTGCGTCTACAGCTTGGCTATCACAATCGTGAATGATTTTGCCCCAAATACAAAACATATTAATTAATTAATTCACAACTCAGCACTGTTCCACCTTTGAATCATGTTTGCCTCTTCTCTCCTTGTGGTATGCTTTATGAGGGAAAATACGTCATATTGCTGCATAGCTAAGATGTAGCAATATATATTCGATATGGAGGTTTAGAAATAAAACACAGAAAATTTATATCTAAATTGTACATCAAGGTTTATATAATATAATCCTAAAGGACGAGACTCTTCAGATATAACCTAGTTATAGATTTGAGGCTATAGTGAGAGACGTATGATTCTTATCCTTAATTATTTGTGAAAATTCACGAGGTGTTTAATACCCCAATGATCTGAGTTCTCAATTAGGGTTCACATCTTCTTAATTAGCAAATGCAGATGTTGTCATGCTACCGACAAAGCAGAATACTGATGAGATTGCTTTGAAACTAATTGTCTACATTGTGATTCTCATGTTAAGGTATCAACAACCGAATGCAGACAGTCAAACTATATACATTTATGTGAGTGAAATAAATAACTGAGAATCATTATAGAATAAAATGAGGAAACAAGAAAATGACAGTGAGACGTTAATTAATCAAGCTGTTTGGTTTGTGAAATTAAGATAACAGTAAAGATTGTTTGTAAATTGTAAATATGATCTAAATGGATACCAAAAATGGTTTGACATTAATCCAGTTTTGGGCATCATAGTAACTTTGGTATTGGCAATATACTATATTAAGATTGACATGACTTAATTCACTATATATTTTATGCTATTCTATTGAATATCAAGCTTTCTCAATAGTATTTCTCACACAATCTCATAGCACAGTTAATGCTTGATTGGCCAACTTCTTGGTATACATCAAGTACGACTACATAATAACACGAGGGTTTCATAAACTGCATTAGATTGTTTTTATATTAGGTCTTAGGTGTCTGACTGGCAATTAGTTAACTAATACGGATCACTTCTGCAAGAGTAGCGTTTGCTCATGCCGCTTGGTGTAGGAGTTCCTGCTCCGGCGGTCACCAAGACGCTTTGCGGCTCGCTTGAGCGGACTTGATGATGTGAATCCGTTATCCCCGCCGTGCTGGAACCACACGGCCTGTCCCTGCCAAAGTTCACGCTTCATTTGTTCTTCTCAATAAGCCAGTGATGATCCCGGCCGGCATTTTGACAAGTAGCCCTTATCTAATCTGACTATACAAAATCTGCGACCTCCCCCCGGGCGGTAGTAGAAACAGTCGTGCTGTGTTCCGCGCCGGCATCTAGTGCCTAACTACCAGCGGGGAGGCTTTATCGTGCACAGAAAGAAGACAAAAAATGACGACATGAGGTAGGAGAAATACTGCATCTCATATTTAGATTGTCTCAAGATATTCCTGTTTAAAAAGTACGATATATATTTTGGTAATGACTTGATGATTTTCGGATATTGACTTAAAAAGAAATAAAGTTTATGAGGTCTGATGCATGAACTATTTATTATCTAGATCATTCAATCTTTTACATTTATAGATAAATGGCTTTATTCAAATTAGTTTTGTTTGTGATAGTAGAGATAATAAAATCGTTCAATGATCATATTCATAAAAGGTAGGGTCGAAACTCTGAGAATATAAATCATAACATGAGTTACTAATAACATATCATCGTTTTATGAGCACTCGTAATTTGTATCCTATAATATGAATGTGTAATGGCTTTGGACAAGTCAGAACGAGTGGAAGGCAGAAGATAGTAGATCTTGTTCAGCATTATGTACTTCACACCGAGATGAGCAATCTGGAATGATTGGCTGGCTTAAAGTAAAGTAAATGGTGCATATATCAGACTCAAGTCAACTGTCTATGGTGGTGAATAATACAGAAAATATCATGTTTGCTGGTAACTTTTGCAATGGTTTATATAAAAGGAATATACCGCGAAATGACAAAAGATTGTCCATTCACAGTAAAACCATTTGCTGAGTAAGATGCAAGCATAAGGTCAGTCGGATATTTTAAAAATGATAATTATTTCAGCAGTAGTCTGCGCTCAGAACCTTTTCTGATGGTTTATTTGATCTTTGTATGTGCCTGTAGATGTTTATAAAAAGGATATTAAAGAACTACTTTACACACCACCGAATCACAAACATTTGATATAAAAGGTATCCTTTGTGCCACTTTGTAAGTTATGTTATATTGTGAATTTGGCTTCATTGTAGTCTTGTAGTGCCCAGATTTCAAATAGGCTCAGGAAATGTGTGGTCAAAGAAAGGTCACAATTTATGTTATTTCCTGTGGCCATGGCATATCAACGGAAAGAAAATATAATAAAGTTTGCATTGATTGATCGGGTTTGTAGAAATGTTGTTGGTTGAATGGGGAGTGTATCATAAGCAATTTAGCATATCCAGTGACCATTCAATCACACTCGTTCACTCGTGTTGCTTGGCTAAATGGATAGGCTGATTGAGCCCCAGTCCATAATGGGCAATATAATACGGCAACACATAAGGAACACTTCACATTTATATCGGGACTCTCGTCTCCGTGAACAAATCACTTGAAAATCATAAACACATACAATCATTGAAACGGGTCTGCATATACCTTAAACCAGGAAAACACTAAAACATTTTGCACACCAAACAGTACATGGTAGTTGTAGTACAATGCATGAATATGACTTAAACAATATTCACATTTGCATTGTCATGAGTATTTAATGGATAATGAATAGTTTTGAGACAAAGCTACTTCTCATAAACATATCAATGAATCCTGACGTTTTATTGGGAATTACAATACATGTGGAAGGTATTAACGTCCTGAGTGTTGTCTTCTGTTTCTCCTAACTTTGCCCTCCACCTGGGCCTCTATGTGTTAGCAACACATATATATCTTACCCTGCCAACAATCTATTTGTTCAGGTAAGTCCTGTATCTCAGTACCCATCTTGAGACTGTCTTGCCTGCCATGTGTTTATGATACAGCAAATACTAGCTGTGGGATGGGGTGTATTTCTCTGTTTTGCTATTGTAGCAATGGGGAATACCTATCTTCATCATTTTGAAACTGCCTATGGCTACAATGATGTAAGACAGATCTATGTATTTTTAATCTTCATTCTCCATGAATGTACAATCTTGTACTTAAATTCTTATATGAAAGAGACAAAGTCTTATACATAAATATCCATATGTGATAATGCTTTATAGCTCAGATGTTCACAGATAGGTGGGACATTAAAGTGTTGTGCCTTTTGTTGGTTTAGTGACTATTTCGGTTAAATCGGGATGTAGATTAGATACAAACCTGTTATCGGAACTCAGTGCCCTACTCTTTTCAGAATGTGACTTTCATAACGATAATTCCTTTCATAACGAGCCATGGTACACCTTTCAGAGTGAGAAACAACTCAGAGGCAGATATATCTATCTTAACGACCATACACCATACAGGTACAGAAGTCTACCAATTAATTACGTCCCAATTGATTTGCACCGTCTCGATATAAATTTCAAATCTAAGATATCTATTTTGGCATGAGGTTAACATTTCACTTATTGCCTCTAGTTCGCACGAACTTCCTAATGTCTGACATGCGGATTACAAATGGTGACAGAAAGCTTACTAGTCATAGACATTTAAACAATATCAAAGGGAGTTTTGTCAAATGGTTTGTCAAATATTTGTAGTTTAAATGGGTTGTGTATATCATGTAGTGTGGACATTACTAAGAGGTTTTCTCTTGTGGAACATGCTTATAATGTTAGTTAACTGGAGTTTCCTCTCTCTTCGAAGTCCCACAATCCTTAGTTAATATTTGCATTTCATACCTTATTTGCATCATATAAAGGAATACAGAACTTAACGGATTTGGAAGAGAAAAGGAAAACATACCATCTGTACAATATATTCTTTGGATGATAGTGGCATTTATACATTCATATAAATGCTATTTAGGCTGGGTTATATGAGATATGTGTCCTAGATAACTGTAGCTAGCCTTGACATAGGTGAGGTAAGTTGTGGTATGACCGCAAGGTACAGCAGGATATAAGCCAGGGTTAGATGATGTCTCCGGTACGGCTGCACCAGATACAGATACCCCCTGTGTATATATCACAGGCCTACCCAGTATACATCGGACATACATAGAGAGAAATACTATCAGTGTACAAACATCCAAGTCATGCAAAACCTTAGCACATCATGAATTCTAGTGATATTCCATCCATATATTGTGTGAGTTTTGTTCATTTTGTTTTGATACCACCAAGTAACGACGCATTTTCTTACAATTTTTAGGTTTTATCGATTTTTGCGTTTTTGTCTGTAATATATTATATAAAATGTATTATGGTAATTTATATATGTCCTATTGTTGGCAGAATTTTAATTTGGTGATCGCATTTGACAGGTGTGATTAGAGGTGCTATAATCTTACACTATCACCGTAAATATGTTTTAACCATTGCTTTTACATTACATTATCGCCAAAAAAATATTCACAGTAAAATATGAAATAACCTTATATATATATATATATATATACATATATTTATATTCTCAGTTATTCTCTTTTATCATTTAATATATATGACACCTGAACATTTGCATCTGATGTTATAACACAAGTAATTTGACAAGCACTTAAATATAATTTTTGTTTGAACTTGGCACAACTGAGAGAAGATAAATCATGTATTGTGTTGTGGTGGAAGAAAAGGAGAGTGTCTTGTAAGGGAAAGTGATTAACCTTGCAACATTTCATAGTGACACGAACAGCTACTTATCTGCAAACTAAATGAAATGCAGGAAAAATATAAAACAAACCTGTAATTCTGCTATATTGAACCTTGTATAAATGAACTACAAACTGCTTATTAAGTCTACTATTGCACATTAGACAGTATCACCTTAATAACATATGATAAATACTTAGCAATATCAATTCGATAATCTTAACAATATTATAGATAATGGTAGACATACAAATAAAACCAGTAATGTAATATCATTTGATTGATTCTCTTTAAAGTTTTAAATATCTTAGTTAAACAAATAAATATGTTGACTTAAGTAAGTTAAATAACGGGAATAATTCATAACGTTATACAACACACTCGTGTTTGCATCTGAATCAATTTTAGAATGCTTACATGTTATTATGCTGTGTACAAGCATATTGACTAGCGGAAGCGAATTGCTGAATACTGCATGTAATTCAATGCTAAAGAGTCATTCCTTTGAACGTTTTAGACGGCAAAACCTTAAGCAGATCTGTAACAGAAACTCTAATATGTAGAGAATACAAGCAGGTGTTAAATGAAGACATAAAATACAAATGGATGTGTAATATTTCAATGTATGATATGTGAATTGAATATGAATGTACATGTCCTGTCTTTCCAAACATGAATATATGAATGGGTATATTCGGTCGTCGGGGTGTGAAAATATGTGGTAATAATATATGTAAAAGAAAAAAAGATATATTATGGTTGAATATGATGCAACATAAACATTTAATAAATAGATATAGGGAATACAAAATACGAAATGAATATTTAATAGTATGGCTTTGAAATAGTTTCTCGATAAACAGTAAATACTAAAGGAAATATTGCAGTATGAAGTAATTTCGTGTAAAACAAATTATTACAAAAGGATTTTAAATCTGGTACAAGTTAAAAAAATTATGACTTGAGAAGTTTGAATCCGCTATTTTATAATTCTTTCATTATTAAGTTGGCAGTTATGACATTATCATAACATTTCTAAATTAACTTCCTTTATGGTAATATTATAATCTCTCTAAGTTTAAATACTCTACATTACTGAACTTTAAACATTACAAAATTCAGATCAATTACGGCCCGGGATTGATTTAGCCTTTTATTATCATATAGATATTTATGGTGGCTCGACAATGAAATTCCCAGAATGGGACATGTTGTTGTACACATAGCCATTGATGTATGTACCAGCATAGCCTGACCAGCAGCTGCAGCCACCAATGATGCAATATGCAATAATGACATAATCAGTGTCCGCAACATGTCATTTGCCAGGCAAAAACGCTCACCAGCCACCTGGTAATGTGGGCATTTGGATTGCATTATTTTGAGAACACAATGGCTGATAATGGCTGCCACATGAATGTATTTCACATTTACTGCATACTTGATTCATGATCTTGGTGCAAGGCAGGGACATTTTTTCAGTCATCAATGAGAAGTCCAGATATGGAGAATTGTGCATTCTCATCTCGTCTGCTTCGCTGGCCTCGCTGCCCTTGTTTCCCGCCTTCCGGTGGACTCAGGGCCCCCTTGTGGTCGCTTCCAGCACTACCCACCATTATTCACCCTTACCAATCAATGCTGGCGCCCCCATCGACCTTCATATTAATTCGCGTGGCTATTTACACGTAACGTTATGTGATTTTAAACTTGTCCAAGACGGCCTGGGGTCAGGCATTCTGTGGTAATATTACGCGGCGTTTGGAGGAGATGTGGTGGGTAAGAAAAGTGCCTGAGGCTTAGGAGCTGTGACGTGGCGGCTGGGAGGTGCCAGGACTAGGTTGTCCACTGTCTCGTGCTGCCGCTGACTGCTGGTGCATTCGGTGCCACCCTCAAGCCCCCTCTCTCCGTGGACGCAGATTCTGCCTGCAAGAGATGCCAGTCGGATACCCCACCATTACTCCGCCACAAACTTTGACATAACCGCCTTGCTGTGTGCATCGCTAGATGAAGTTACATAGAGAGGGGCGATGATTGCCGTGTGATTGATGGTGCATTGGTGCAGCTTGGTAGGTCTATGACAGGACACCACTACACAACTAATGGCTAGCGACATTGCAAACCTTACCTACCCTCAACACTCAAACACTACGCCACAGTATCTTCACATGTTGCCAGGCGCGCCAGAAATAAAACGGGACCCACTGGACCCCCTTGAGTTATCCGTGTCTAACATGTAACCGCTTGGCAGGCTGGGAGAGGATACATTAGCTCTATCCGCATACTGCACAACACTCTGCCTATCCGCACATTCTCGGACTCACAATCTTTATGTACATGAAAATCAAGGTGGAAGAGTAGAATATTGTTTTCCAAGACAACGCTGAGATGATTTTTGTGAAATGGGTGGCTGTAAAATTTGCACATAGTATTTGCTTGTTTTAGAGCATGCGTGGTAGAGGCCTCTTGAGAAGGACGGTGGACAAGAAGAGATTGAAAAGCTGTGCAACTGCAACTGCTGGTGGGAGGTGGTGCTGACGAGAGAACAAACTCTCGCCAGACTTAATACCCTGCGGAATACTCTCACTGGTCAAGCTTCGCATATGAGTGAACGACAGCAACAATGGATATACTACCGAGGTGGATACAGTTGAGCGTGGCAGAGTTTCTCCTGCTCCTCATACTTATCAGAGGTATGTCAGTCTTTTTGTTTTATCTTTTTGCTCACATATAAATTCTTAGTATCACAAGGTACAGCGCTTTGCAAGTCCTCTTGGTGGTTGCGATGACTGCCGCCAGAGAACCGACTTGATTAACGCTGTTAGTACCCATCAACAAATGTAATTAAACAGGTTTGTGGCAATAAGTCAACACCGTCCCCCGACCACGGGAGACAGAAAACCTCATGCTACAATACATTTATCTCCCTCTCTTGTTTGATATAAACACAATAATATTTGATTTTGCCAGCACATTTGGGCGCTTAGATGCCGAATATGAGAATCGTTTATCAGTGGAATATTCCCCCATGCTTTCATCTCATAACGGTGCATATCTACGTCTGACGGCTCTTATTTGTTAATGCAGTTCACACAAGTTTTTCCAGGCGCTTTCCATCTAACAGATTTGTAATTTCTTGTCAGTATATTGAGATAAACCTAAAATATTTAAACAGAAATTGATAGAAATGACTATTTGCTGATTTTTTCTACAAAATATTGACCTTTAGTGTAAAATTACAGGTGAATATATCCCCAAGGTGGAGAGCAATATTATGAAGCGCAACTCAACATGAAATCTGTCACTTCAGGGTTAACAATAGATCCATGCGTGAGACAAGTGCTTGCTTTCTTACTTTTCCCGCGCAATTTTCTCGCATTAACAGCACATATCGTATGCAGATAAATCTCTTTTTTTTGCAGCTCAACTTGACTCAGTAACCAACCGCCATGATTCAGAGCCCCCATGTTTGCTCCCCATTTTCAATCAGACTTGAACGCCTACACAAGCTCTGCGCAAACGCACTTTTTCTTGCCAGAAATGTTGGAAAACCAACGATCCAAAGTGTTCACCAGGGTCGCGTAATATAATACATTTCTCTAGTCAGACAAGTGTCAATTTATTCCGAGTAAGCCAGTGAATGGAGGGGAGGAGGGTTGTTCAATTTGGGCGGCGTTTGCATGAAGAAGCATGGAAGACGGGAGTTAAGATTTAGGGTTCCCACTTGGGTGTTTAGATAGAGTCCATTGTCGCTGGTTGTAATAGAGAATGGAGGGGAGTGTTCTGCTGGGCCTGTGGTATCTGACTCCGAGGCATGCCTAGGCTCCCCTGATAGACCTTGACACCCCACAGCCAGCGGCTAAACCGCTCCATAAGGGACCTGGGGCCCCATGCTTGTCCATCTTGCATAGTGTCATCCACACCCCCGGTCATGAAGCGTGACCCCTGATCTCAGAATCCTGTGCCAAGTTTCTATCATTCTGCTATCACACGCTCAAGGATTATTATCATATGCCACATTCATATCCAAAGCATTCAAATCAAAGTTCTAGAATAATCAGACAGATCTGGAATTACTGGCGCTTCTGTACAGGGGACAAACCAGACAAATAATTATACAAAAGATGTTTCTTTTCTTCACATCCAATAGTCAAATGTTTCATTAGTTGCTACAGATAAAAGTATCAATAAATGAAGAGTTAACAGCCTAATTAAAGATATCGTGACAATCATTTCTTGAATCCTTTGGCTTTCTCCCTAAATGACCAGGGACCTAATTAGCATAATATAATTTCACACTATTGGATGTGTGCGGCACAACTTGCGATTTAGCGACCGTCTCTTTGCTTCTCTAACGAGCCCGATTTTTGTTATCGCATGAGCAGAAGAGTTAAAAATGCAGCCAACCCACGCCGATTGCAGGAGGATGATGGGTAAAGCAGAGGCCGATGGCATGCCTACATGTGTCCAACATCGATCCGCTCAGCACCTCATACTTGTATTTCCATATGCACATAAGCCGGCCTCAAGCATTAGCCCAATATGCACCGCTTATGTAAAAACTCCATATTTACATGGCACAGATAAACTCAATATTTGCACATTTGTTTTACAATGTTGACACCAATGGTTGATCACTAGCTTCTCGTAGACGGGGGAGGCTAATTTCGACGTGTTGCATTTTCATAATGATCACGAATCGTGTCATAATTCAAAAAGGCCAAAAGGTATCATTTCTTCTCCCGTTACCACATTTCTCTTGAGTAAACTTAGAAATTGTTAATATGAAAGCATTTGTATGCATGACGTCATTTATTTCTTGCAGAAATATACTTCTTTGTGCGATATTAGAATGACCCAGTTTGCGTAACATTCAAGTTGACCTTTTTGCGTAACAATCAATTCCTCCATTTTGTGCGACGTTTGATACACCCTGTAGAGTTCAAATCAACAGACATACAACAAGTATTTTTCAATAAATGTATATTTTATCTATTTATTTTTTATACATATGCTTTGCTTAGAAATAATCAAAATGTCCATTTGACTTAAAATGTCAACCAATCTAATAATTAAATAATATTCAGAATTTTGAATTTAATCTGCACATATTACAATATTCCACATACACAGATAATGGTAACCGGTAGTTGGCTATAAATTAATATTATTGGTATTACAAAGTCACCGCTTGGGTTGGGGTGACATGGATGCGTTGTTTCCACCAGTGGCTTTTTGGAGTATTTAGAGGGGGGGTCATTAAGATTCACAAAGGGTGGTGGTGTGTTGGTCTTTGACGTTGTAATTTTGGCTGTATAGTTGTGTAGTATTGTAGCATGGTGTCTGAGACTGTAGCTCCATAGTCTAAGGCTGGGTCTGGTCCCACTTGACAGGCACAGCACGCACGCACTGAATACCACCAGATTACCGTCCAAAGACAGCATTCAGTCGCCCCAATGAGCGTCAATTCAGCAGGCATTATCTGCTCCCCGGGCTGCATCAGCAAGGGGAGCTAAACCATACCAAACCCTCCTACCACAAGACGCTTTATCTGGACCCACACCAGTTACTCAACACCAACCCCTCCCCACTGCAGTGTCTCTAGTCTGCATTTTGGCCCCGATACACCAGTCATTAATTTCCTCTCCACGTGACAGATCTGTGAGGCAACCATTGTTCGTTGTATATGCTAGCCCAAGTATCCTCATTTCATCCCAGCCTCTAGCTCACACA
Organism: Amphiduros pacificus; assembly: GCA_949316495.1. Lineage (NCBI taxonomy): Eukaryota > Metazoa > Annelida > Polychaeta > Phyllodocida > Hesionidae > Amphiduros > Amphiduros pacificus. Next base: position 65,828,731 of record OX439001.1, read on the forward strand.
CAGACCCACTAACCTATCTCTATCTTACATACATTGATATTATCTCCAACATCATTATATGCTGCAAGCTCGTGCCTAAGTGTGCAAGAGAAGGTATTATCACACGGTAGACCCTCGCTAATCTCCAAAGAGGTTTCTTGAGAAAGCCTTGGTTGAGTGACATTATGACCAGATGTCCTCCCAGAGAGATATTGCCAAGTTGTATATTGTCAGCACGACTAGCCAGGCATTGGGAAGTGTGTCTGAGAAGCAGGCGGTGAGATCCATCAGATACCTCACACACTTATTGTGAACAACTTGCAGCAAATAAAGCTACAGGTTTCACCGATCACCTTCCCAGTATCTCAGTGATGAATATCACACTTTATGTGGCATTAGCAGCTTATTAACTATGAGTAACTCAAAACTATAAATCTTGAAATCCATCCGACCTGAGGTGAAACTAATTCTAATGTTAGCTTCTTTGGAATTTTGAATGAAAGATGAAAGCAAAGGCAAAACGGTTTGTGTGATATGTGATGAGAGGTGTATGCTTCGAGAAAGGCCAGTGGATATAGGCAAACAGGTACCAAGCTGTTTGAAGGTGAGACGGATAGTTGTCTGGCTAGGGAAAGCATATGTTTAGACACCTCAAGTTTCACTATGCTCTGTCAAATTTAACATATATGTAAGGCATGTGCGCCACCTGGCTGCTTGATAGTCCAAGTCTAGCCTTGAAATCACGTGAGATTCCACAAGATTGTACGAGGATTGAGAAGATGTTAGCACAGCAGGCAAAACGCCTATGCTTATTTCACCACTGGACTCGCATGTTGGCGAGTGCTGAATCCATTTTGCTCTTCCTAAGAATAAATACAACTGCTAACTTTAGTTAGACTATCACCTCTGTATTTATTATACCGTTTTACACATGCAAATGTCAGAGAAGGCAAACTAACTGGGCATAACTTCTCGCGGATGTCTATGGTATATTCAAGATCTTACCAGGTTATCAGAACTTGAAATAAGTTCACAGAATATTTTGACTGAAGGTACAAAGTGGCCCATTAATATCATAGAGCTAAACGCCAAAAATGATATCTATCCAGAAAACCTCAACTGAAAAAAACAAGCACAAACTAGTTTACTTCGAATATAAACGGGTGAGCTTCAAGTCCCTGCTAGTGAAGAAAAGAACAACACTATTCTTAAATCGGTAAGGAAATTAGTAAAACTATAGTGCCCCCACTTCCACGTGATCAGTTCTTCCGGTTCCAATATGAGTGTCTTAATGGATGAAATATTGACAATTCATCAGGCAGAACATCTCATAATGATAAACACATGAGGATCTGTTTTGGCAAACCATCTAGATAATATCTCTCTTATTCATATGAATCCAAAATATAATGAAAAACAACATATACTATGAGGTGACATCATATTACATGTAAACATTATGAACTTCATGAGCTTCTATTTCCCTATCATTTGAGATAAAAAAAAACATTGAATTTCTGTATTAAATGTTGTACGTGTACAACTAATAAATCGTCTTTTTTAACTGACATTTGCAAGTTTTTTGTGATGTGATAAAGAGCGAGATGATATGTGTGAGAAGATAGAGAATATGAAATTGCACGTTCCTTCCCACAGGGAATACACGTCCAGTCATAAAAAAAACTGTAAGTCATAGTCATCAATCAGGAACAAACTATTTCTCATTTTCAGTTTGCAAGAAAAGCGATATGTACAAAGAAAGTGGATTATGAGGGCATAGAAGTTGGTATTTATAGTATTTGTGTTGGTATAACAGGTAGGCTATGTACATTTCGCAGTGGTATGTCAGGTGATGTGCCGAACCTAGGTCATCCGCCAGGGGGCAGTGTACATGTATCATTCTATGGGCGATCCCTGCAGAGTCCTTCAACTTCCCATTCCAGAAAATTTGGCAAGCTAAAGTTAGGAATCATAAATCAGGATAGCGGTTACCTGTATTGAAGGGAACATGTGGTATGCAAGCAGGAAGCCCTGAGCCCGAGGGCGCCCCCTACCCCACCTCACATGCTAAACTGACCACCTGTTGATGGGGGAGTTGCAACACGCCATGAATCAGTCAGCACAAATCTCATCCTACTGAGACGCTTTCTATATGCATATCCTTTCTTTAGCTCCCACTGAATTGATTAGGTGAAAATCCCTAGTGTCGTGTTTATAACGGCGGAGACGTTAGAGGACTTATTATTTTCATAGAGGCTGCCAATCTTTGGCTGGCAGAGAGGGCCCTGAAGGTGCTCTCTCGTATATCTCAGCTACTGACGTACTCTCCACCCCGCCCTCTGGTGCCACACCAAGACAACCAGGCCCTGCGCACTTGCTGATTTATCCCATCTAATCCCTGATCCAGGATTGAGGGCTGAATCACTATGAAACTTGAACCGGTCTGAAGTGTGCAAGTCAAGCACTGTCTTTGTTCACAGGGTTGGGTGCCATTCCCTGGTCCAATTAAAACCCTGTGCGCTGCAGAGAGAACTATATTCTCTCAGGAACCATATCAGGTCCGATCAATGGCCACGGCTTCGGGATATTTTTGCTCTTCCAATTGTGTGGTATCAGATGCTATGACAATGGTGGAGAATTTGGTTGTCAGAAAGTGTGCTGATCTTATCAAAGTCGGACATGGCACACCCTGGAGGGGGCTGCTCCAACTGGAGACAATTACCATACCCACCATGCCCGCTATACCCACCACAACCCACCATACTATACCCACCACAACCCACCATGCCCACTATACCCACCACAACCCACCATACCAAACATACCCACCATACTCTACCAACCATACGTACCATACCCACCATGCCCACTATACCCACCACACTATACCCCCACACCCACTATGCCCACTATACCCACCACAACCCACCATGCCCACTATACCCACCACAACCCACCATACCAAACATACCCACCATACTCTACCAACCATACGTACCATACCCACTATGCCCACTATACCCACCACACTATACCCCCACACCCACTATGCCCACTATACCCCCACACCCACCATGCCCACTATACCCACCACAACCCACCATACTATACCCACCACAACCCACCATGCCCACTATACCCACCACAACCCACCATACCAAACATACCCACCATACTATACCAACCATACGTACCATACCCACCATGCCCACTATACCCACCACACTATACCCCCACACCCACTATGCCCACTATACCCCCACACCCACTATGCCCACTATACCCACCACAACCCACCATACTATACCCACCACAACCCACCATACTATACCAACCACAACCCACCATGCCCACTATACCCACCATAATATACCCCCACATCCACTATGCCCACTATACCCACCACACCCACCATGCCCACTATACCCACCACAACCCACCATACTATACCCACCACAACCCACCATACTATACCCACCACAACCCACCATGCCCACTATACCCACCACAACCCACCATACCAAACATACCCACCATACTCTACCAACCATATCCACCATGCCCACTATACCTACCACACTATACCCCCACACCCACCACACCCACCATACCCACCATACTATACCCACCATACTATACCCACCATACCCACCACACCCACCATACCCCCCATACTATACCCACCATACCCACCATACTATACCCACCACACCCACCATACTATACCCACCACACCCACCACACCCACCACACCCACCACACCCACCACACCCACCACACCCACCACACCCACCACGCCCGCTATACCCACACATACCTCCCATGCTCTCTTTCAATGTGATCCTGTATTGCCTTAATTGTACTAAAAAGATCGTTCACCTTACCATAGAAAAAAATCACTCACTGTACTTCAGCTGCAATAAAGAAAGAAATAGGTTCACGATTTGCACCATAAATACCTAAGAAGATAGTATTTTTGCAAAATATATATTAACCTCAGGCAATTCACGATTCCATTGTTTAATCTTTTAAAACTATAGATAGAACATGCACATATCTGAAATTGCCATCATTTTTGTGCCGTATCTCATTATCCCCATCACAGATGTGAGAATCTTTGAGCGAAGTGGGCCACAGGACAATCAAAGTGGACCAATAGACTATGTGAATGTAGATTGTGGTACATTAGGAGACGAGGCCACTAAGCAAAGAGATCAAATCCCTATTTGTGTCTGATTCATCCAGGCTTGTGACCAAAGTTGACAGTATCAGGAAAGGGCCTCAAAGACTGAAGAAGTCTTTGTCCACCTAAAAGTAAGCGTTGTGTTAAGGATGGCAAGAGATGGCAAAAGGTCTTTTGAAGTATGTCTCTTGATCATGTCATGATTGCTATGAATGGCTGTGATATTCACCTAACCCTGACCCAGGATTGCTAAGAGGCACATGCAAGCCCTACTTTATGTGCCACACCCTGAGCAGAGCATAGCCGCCTCTGTCTCGCCACCGATGCTTCTTAATACTTTGTCCACCAAGAGTTTTAATCACCTCCCTGCCCCCACATTGCCCCGGGATCATATTATCAAGTGTGATTTTCAATAAGAATAAAGCGACAAATTGGTCAGTGTTGTGATGTGTATTTTACGTTGAAAACAAAGCCAGACATGACCCTCTTCATGCGTAGGAAGTGATAAAAAGAGCGTGGTTTTTACACTGATGGCGGTCACCTGCAGAAGCGCTTGGGCATATATGGGGTCCAGTAGTAAGTGATATTACAGAAATGTGGGGCAGTTTAGGTTGCCGGAGATCTCATATAGGTAACAATAATTGGTATTCTGCTTACAGACACAGGCCTTCCCACAAGGCCACTTTGGCCTGCCACAGGCCTAGTAGCTGTTTATCACTATTTACTCACCTACAACTGGCAGCATTGGACCTGTGATGGGTTGACCTGCTCAAACACTTCGGTGACTTTATGGCCCCGCATGGGACCGTCTTACTGAGCTAAAACATGTCACAATGTTTGTAACACGCAGCCCCACAAATTCCATTGATACAAACATATTTCACTCTCATAATATAGCATATTATAATGTATCACGTATTACATTCCTTATTTACTCATGATAATCACAATGAGATGGCGTCTCAGTGCAATTACCTAAGGTCCTATTAACTGCGTATATATATACAATGGCATTATAAAAAAAATGAATGCATTTTGAATGAAAAGACATTTCTTTGGTGTTGTCAGTCCCAAGAATGAATCTTGTCAAAGCCCATGACATATGCCTTCAGCTGCAGTAATGAGACATGTTCTGTCTGGCAGTGTTTGCTTGTGATGACCATGTCACGTTCTCGTTGTCACGTGACGTTAGGTACGTGTTCCTGTCAGCATTCTGACCCACACATGACAAAACATTGGTGAAACATTTAGGGTTATGATACTCTGTATTTGTCATGCATATCATGTCAAAAACGACCCCCTTGATGTGATATTAATGTATCAGTTCCTTATATATAGAATATTGAGTAAAACCTTTTTTCCAAGATACATTCACTGTTTACCCTGGCTCACAAATAATACATATCAGAACTTAACATTAAATTGACTGTTATCTTCCCTTATGAACCTTTCTTAAGCTGTGAGGGTCCGTACCCTTTCTTGAGGGAGAGGGCTGCAACCCAATCAAAACATTTAAAGAAAAAAATCAAATTGAATTTCCAACAAAGTGTTGTGAAAATAATAGGGCTAAATTCAACACAGGCAGATAGCGTTTACAGCAATTTAACATCTATATTGCAGCCCTCAATCAAAGGAATAATGTTTATTTTGTCTATAAATCTATTAATGGCGGGAGTGTTCTTCTGGAGGAGAGTGTATAGCAGGTGGAGGGGGGTGGATCCTGCAGGCCCAGCCATCTGGTCTCATCACTTCCCTACTCACACTGTTTATATATCTTCAGCAACACCAGCAATGTTTGTAGAAGTGTGCAACATTTGCCCTAGTCTGTCCTAAGTGCTCCACAATGTGAACACAACGCCACCTATCGCCCGCATTCTCCACATCACTCATTCCACATTATTCTCTTGCACGCATATATTCTCAAACATGCTGGAGTGAGCCGAGAAATTTCACATTTGGATCTTCCTATGCTTCAATTACGATTTTGTATAATTATGCAATATACCTAAGCAATATTGATACATGTTTCTGTTCTCTTGCCTCCTTGGCCATTTACAAAAGGTTATCAATGTCGCATACTCCAGACAATATTGACCATTTTTTGACCTGTATTTGTTGTTCTTATTTTTTATATTTAGTTATGTGTGCAATTAACTGAATAAAACGCGAAGAATGTTTGTTGTATTATTTAAGATATGATGTATATGAGATTACTTAAAGGTTATTGCATTATATCAGTTATTGGTCTCAGAAAGATCATCATTAGTATACAATAAAAGCATACACCATACACCATTTTACATAGAGCACACGAAAGGGTACCAATTTATTTGCAGGTTTATTGTATGTTGTTTGTATTAAGGATGATCTTAATTTCAGTATGAACTATGAATAGTGTTCTATCTTTATTAAGATTTATCAACCATAGATGAGGCTGAATAATTAGGAAAGATACTCAAAGTAAACGATTTACATTACCTATTATGATTAAGTGTAGCTATGCTATGTTTCAGTAGGAAAAGGTCACGACATTGGGTTTAGTCAATTAATGATGAAGCACCAAGGATCTAAATGGGATACACCGGTCAAAACATAGCCCGGACAAAAATAATAGGTGTGCCATATCTCAGAGGCCTATCCTTCCTCCACTTTCAGGAAGTTAGTTGCTATAAATTTGCTCAAAGACACAAGACAACAGCTACTCGTTAGATGGACTCCCTCCCCATCTGTCTCAATATTCAGATATTATTCTTTATCTCGCTACTCACATCCATCCCTAATTGGTGGCGAAAGTTATTTGGTTGAGAAATAATGAGACATTATAACAATTAAAAAGCACTCTCAACACCATGAGTGACTGCAACATCAAAAGAATCTCTAAGATGGAACAAACAGTTGAAGTAAACTCCTGCTGTTATCTGTGATCAAGCAAGGAGGTGATATTACATGTCTAAAGCATTGCTAAGCTTTCTGAGTTCTATGTATGAATGTGTGTGATATTGAGTCTGAGGCTGTGTGATCACAAAGACATAGCTCACAGAATACCACTCCTATACCTAGGCCCCAATACAAGAGTGACTCCTATCAATGATGTTATATAGTCGAAAATAGTATCGACTATTACTTTAGTATCCATGGAAACCTGATGTACACCAATCAGCATAATAACACACTTCCCTCAAACAGTGGTTGGAAAATGGTAATTTGTGTTTGTGATCCAAGATGAAAGACACACTGGTGTGCCGAAGTGTTTGTAGGGCTCCGGATCAGACATGGCTGTATTCTCAAGTGTTCCTATACAACACATATATGAAACCAGTGGTCACATTTGGCCAAAGATTATGTACACACACGCACACACACATACATATATGGTATGAATTGTGTGTATGAGTGGCCGACTTAAGTTAAGTATATGTGTAAAATAGTTGAAGTTTTTAATATAAAGAAGAGTTCTAGTTAGCAATCCCTGTCTTAACTTCTTTGTTGAGATATGTGAGGGACAGATGAACACATAGTTAACATGCACTCATAAAGGTCAGTCCAACAGTGATGCACCAAGGCGATTTGATTCTCTATAGAGATAAGACAAGATAAAACTTGCCATTTATAAGGTACCAGTGCATGTTTCCAATTATATATCCTTCTAATTTGTTGTGATTACTGAAAAGGCGATGATAGTTTTAACATTATGATCTGTTTTGAAAGGGATCTATCTTATTATTACATAGTACATAGACTGAGACATTTTATCTGGATAATATCGGCATGTTCATTTAATTTGTGACACACTGATATATCTGTTGCCAGCAGGTGTTCTTGTTTATTAGATAGTGATATTATCTCACTTATACACTGTGCATGGCTGCTGCTCTGGTTATCCTAGTAACAAGTTTACCTCTGGTTTATGTAAGTTGGGCTCCAGTCAAAATCATAGACTGGTTACAGAAAATAACTTACTGATGACTGACAACCCTCAGATAGGTTAGCCAAGGTAAAATGAAAGGGGTTGAGACGGTGTTTATGTTCAGCGATAAACCATTAGATAAAGCTGGGATCTGGTTTGAGTATTGTTATTACAGCAATGTTGATAGGATCACAGCAAGAAATGGGGATGATATCTAAACAACATGTCCAAGCTTTATTAGCGGGAAAGTAATCTACAATAAATACTAGAGGCTGCATCTTGCTAACGTGGGAGTAGTGTCTCAATGCTTAATGGGTTTGCCCCTTGCTAGCCGCCAACTATTTTTTGCCTTAGATATTTGTAACTAGTCAACCACTTTCAGCTAAGAGTATATGAGGGAGTCCAGAGTGTGCATTCTAGTTTCTTTATTTTTAAGCATTGACAACTTTAGGTGTATGGGATTATGTGCAGATTTTTATTTTCTGATAATTGAACACTAATGTGAAAGGTGCACTATAATTGACTTCCTTTGAAATGCTTGTTGTGTACATTTGATTAAAGCTGTACAAATTCTCAGAGGAATGTTAATGACTCTTACTCTATGACAACAACTTATCAGACGGTACCATGACGCATAGCACAATTAAAATCACACCTATATGCACCAAGACATTTATTTTTAATGAAAAATATTTGTTTAAAATTCTCTAATGGGAATTTTATGAAACCACTTGTCATCCAAGCTGGAATTGAATGCTGTTTTGTAATCAACGCAGGCAGAATCGCTACCAAGCAAAGCACGTGTCAAACAACTCTATTAAATGGTATAAACCATGTGCAGACATTGCAATGTTCTAGCGCTTTTGTTTGTAAATATTCTCCGCTGGGAGATGGGAACAAAGCAGGCGTGGTGTTTGGTAGTGGCTTTGTGCAGTGCATTGCCTCAAGTCCCACAGGGCTGACATTGAGGGAGTGTACAATTTTATAAATGACAGACTGCTTCTGATAACATCACTTATATCATTTAATACAAAATGACCTAATAGAATTGACTTGACCTGTAGCTGGTATTGAGTGTCTCGTGGAGTGTCATGCGCTGTCCCGGCCGGAAGCAGCTTCCACATCCCATAATATGCACTGCTACTCATATCACCCTTAATGTTCTCGAACCTTTGCTTAAAAGTAAATAACTTGTTAAAACTGTTTAACTGTATTACTGATAAATATATTGTCAATTGACATTTAAAGCAAGATCAAACGTATCTTAGAACTGATAAATGAGAAAAATAGTGCGTCGATTTTAGGTAAATTCTTTGTACTTAAAATTGTGTTCCATTTCCTGATTCAGGTTATAATATTACAGTTGTGGGACTGTCACATATTTTTTTCTCAAGATGCGTAATGTGACTCATATTGTTGTCATGAGACAAAGGCAGAGGGACTGGGAGCCACACAAACTGAGGGTAGTTTCAATAACTTTTTCATTACAGAGTATTAGATTCTGCCTCAAAGTCATGTAGGTTACTTTTCAAATATAACACACATCAATTGAGAACTTCAATATTTTGCTTTCAATTTAATCAGTCTCTCAAGCTAAACGAAATGGCGAGTGTACTGTGGAGACTTCAAAAAGATTAAATGTGTTTGCATTCAATTATAAAAACCACAGGAAAACATCAGAGTTAGGATCAATGATGGCATAATTAATATTGCTTCCAGCTTGAAATAAGTTGATTTATCCTTTTGCTGCTGAATTGACATCGCTCATATATTAGGCTGTATGAATTGAAGACCTGTTTTTTTATATAAATGTACATTTATCTTTCCTGTTAAACTGTACAAAAACCGCTCCTCGTACATAAATGTGATTGTCAATTAATTACCTGATTAAGCGTGTAATGTTTTAATAGATTAAATCAGAGCAACATCTCATCTAATTATTGTGAAATGTGGTCGCTGAATGATGATATGACTTTTTCCTCTGCCTCTGTAGCTATAATCATATGGACGTCAACATTAAGTCATATATGTGGCTCACCTCTGCGCGCAGGAAAACAGCCTTGTTTTAGCTGGGACAGGATTGGTTTGTCTGGGTGTGTTTATTCATGGACAGGAAAATCAATTGGGGAGAAGTCAGTATTTACCGGAACAGAGTGCAAATGTAGATTTGTAAACATTACAAAGAGAAAAGCTATTGTACAGAATAGGTATCATGTTGTGCTTTGTTTTACCTTATCATTCCCATGTCCTTTTAATGCCCTTGCCATCCAGTCACCCGTTTTCACAATTTACAAAATATTATTTTAGAGACTCGACCACAATCTTTCATCAATGGCCTTGTAAAACAGTGTACGATTTGAACTTTTTCATTGTAATGTTTCTGAGGGAAAATGCTTCTCACATGAATAGTCTCAAGTCTTAAAAGATTTTTAGTTTATCATGATTGAGTCTTGAATTATATACGTTTTTTCTGTATATTTGTCCATTAAACATTAATGATTTATATTATCATGTTTGACATTTCTTTATGTAAATACAGTTCCAGGTATTTAATATCAATGAATGCCATATTTGCATTGAATGCTCCAAGTTGATTCGGAAAAATCCGCAATTTTAAATAGACAGCACATTATGCCTTATTCTGTATTCCCCACTGATTCATCATCGCATTTCTAAATAAAATGAATTAATTCATAAGACAAAAGAAACATCGATGACAGCGCATACGATTCAAAACACAATTATAGCATTTGAAATCAAAACTGCAGCCATCATCAGATGGGTTGCTATAGCAAAATGTCCCTAAATATGAGATAAGAAATTGATTAATACATTTTATTGTGATGAAATGTGTATATCCCATCGCTTGATCTGTTTTCTAATGGATATTCATGGTCTTATCGTCATCACAAGTTTCCACAAATGGCACACGCTAAATTAATTTAGACATTTTCACTTATTCCGTATAATCATAGGAATTGCATTAAATGTGTTATGATCTACCGAAAGCAATATGTGTTATTGTGGCATTAAAAGAGTTATAAAGATAAAAAAATAAACATGGCATTGCATCTAATTCAATTTTTCATTGTATTGTGTGTGCTAGTTAATCTACATTGATTGTGTTTGCTGTCATGCCTGCCAGATGCTGAGACTGCCGTAATCTTCTCCCGCCTGTTCTCATTGATTGGGCTAGCTGTGAATTATTGCAATTTTAGGCCAGGTTCATGGGAAAGAGACATCTCGACTGACCTCGCTATGTTAACAATGAAAGGATATTAAAGTAGAGAGCTCACATGTATGGAATGAGCTATATGTGATATGGCTTGTATTGATGGTCATGTTTTTTATCTTATAAATGTATATATGCAGTGAACTCATTGTACACGAGATTATCTTATTCGTATATACCATTGAATCACGACAGAATCGTTGAATATTTTTAACTTCTTAAACGATTGCTTTGTTACCAATCTGCTCAAAATAATGCGTTTTGATATAGGTTGATGAGACTGCCATATTCAATTTTAAGATGAGAGGCAAGAAAAAAATTACGAGAATGAAGAATTAAATTACCATAAATGTCATTCTTAACGCCAATCGTGTTGAAAATGAATTCCGACAAACCATCTTTATTATCCAAGTAATGAATATAGAAATGTGGGAAACAATAAATAACTTTAGAAACAAAATCATGAGCCATGGCTGATACGAGTTGAAGGTCAGGGTCAAACCAATTACCACCAAGGGCATTATGACAAAGGAAATCCTTGATATTTTATGTGGTCTTCGATGGTGTTTTGCAAAGTGTTATGGACGTTTTCTCCGTGTTTTATGAGAGTGGTCAGACACAAATGGACAGGTAGAGCTGAGGATGTGAAAGGGGACAGTAAATAAGAACGATGTTGTTCTAACCGCTTAACGTCCATATCACATGTGGGCTGAATGCGGTTTTATTGAAAACCGCTACTGGCAAAAACTATATTTAGAAACATGATAATATAGTTAACATTTATGAACTATAATTCTCTTATTAAGAAAAAAACATCTGTTTTATAAATCACATCTGTTTAGCAGAGTAATCCAGAGAATTATGGACCTCATTCTGGTATGTTTTCTCTCTGGAAGTTGGGACATCAATATTGAAAACAAAAACATCAGGAAACCTGTGAGAAACATGAGCGGAGTTTTATGCCTAATGAAAGGTCCTTGTTGCGTGACCTTTTCTGCTGAAAGGCGAATGAAGCCATTTCATAGCAATTTAAATTAGTTAAGGTTAGCGTGTGAATGTTTGAGCTTAGTTGACATTTGTCATGTGAGGTATGAGCGAGCTTTGGGCCGGTTGAGAACATTTCTGCACCGCCCTGTCACAACCATGCCAGACCTTGCCGCCAAAATGGCAAAAGTTGCGTGTGCTGCTTAGCTTTTGCTGCGTTAGGACGGGTTGTCGTACAACCCACTCCATATAATTGTTAAATCACACTGGAAGGAGTTGTCGATTCCCCACTATCATGCAATACTTTGTGACAAGCAGAATTTGATGTTGGCAGCCTGTCTACATAATTTATAAGGCTCACCTCACAAGCATTTATATTCCCAAGAAAACCTGGAGGCGCCTTAATCTTTCCTAATTGACTCGAATCTGAATTTCTTTCTCATATATAGAGTTAACATGATCATTACTTGATTGACTGCACATGTTTTACGACACTGTATCACAAAGGTCAACCTAAATCATGGCATGACACCAAGTCCTCGCTCCAATTATTTTGCACAGACAAATCACCCATGACCCAAGCCTTATTAGGCAGTCCTGATACAAGATGAAAGTATTTCCCATAAGAGTATTAAAACAGATTACGTGTAAATATTTTGGAATTACAATGTACAGGATTTCTCCTCTGCAAAATGACATTGATAACACATGTTTTCTACCTACAAGTAGCCATGTTGGATTTGTTTCGTGCAGCTGGGGCACTTTGAGTCTATCCTGTGCACTCTAGGACGTAAAATAACCGACAGTGTGAATCACCGCTGTACAAATTGATCACACAAATAAATCGTAAAGGTACTGTAGCGACAACAGAGAAATACTCACATATTGGTCTGCGAGTATGCCATAAAACACATTGATATGACCATTGAGGACACGTGATCAAATACTCAACTAGCACAAAAATGTTGTTCACAGCTGCCAGTATGGAGGTCACGTGCACTGTGAAATGAGATGACGATGTATTTCAAGTGTGAAATGTTTATGTGTATAAATGTGTTCATATATGTCTGATGTTGTGTTGGATATCCGGGAAGTAAGACCTTTTGTCTAACTCTATAAGGTTTTCATTGTACAATCCCTCATATTATTATTTGATATGAGCATGCGTGATGTGTCTCAAGTAAATACTGTCTCACCAAACATTTTTTGTCAATACATCTTCATACGGCCATGCGTGAGTCTGTCTTGGTGCATTATGTCCCACAAAACTTCTTATTATTTTGACATTCTATTTAGCTGGCCTACACTTATGCTACATGTACTTTCATACAAGGATTCTAGAATATAGGAACACTATATATTATCGTCATGTGACATGCAATTGTGAAAAGAACTGCTTTCCTCCAGTGGTTTAATTTACTGCATACATTTGAAGGAAAGCAAGAAGCCCTGAAGCACAATAAGGATGATGATGTGTACCTTCAATTGTTCTCTGGCATATGAGTAACAATTGAATAACACCAAACATGCCTGGCCCGCTTGCCGTGGTTAAAGATTAGTGAGAAGAATAATACAAATGCAAGTTATAGAAGAGCTAGTGGGGACACGAAAACAGACAATATTGCAGGCAGTGAGTTTTGTCCCAGGGTGAGAGCATATTTCAGTGAGGTCTATGACACATGGAGCGGTCACTATGCCCATCTCGGGCCCTACATTACACGTGTTGGTCCCAAGAGATAGCCCAGCAGTCAGCCATGAGGCACAGGGGCTAGTTTATAGTCCTGCTATCGGTGCTCTATGTCTGTGCACTCCTTCCAGTGGCAACCTTTGTGTGTGCCAACAGCCATCAACAGGGGAAGAGTTAATCTAATTATCGCTCATTTGGTCTTGATTGTATTTACCAAAATGCCGTTTAATTCAGTGGCAGTGGTCAATTTAGCTGTCAAGGCAGCATAATTAGTTGGGAGTAAACATAACAATATTGTGTTTCTCAAACCATACATTCATGCTTCATTGATGGATTTTCTAATAACAGCTCGTCAGCCTATGACTTCTCTTCCCGCGGTGGATAATACTCACCATTGAGATTTCACAATTGAACACTGACTTTGTGTAATTTGTGGTAAATCGCCGGAAGTAGATCAGAGAGCACGGTACATCTCTCTTTCCTTCCTCCATCTTGACATGGTCCTGGCGACCTACTTGTCACAAAATTTCCCTGTGCTTTTGAGACGTAGAACTGTGTATGTTATCTGTCAGAGCTTGCTGTCAGAGTACTGATGTCTCCATACAGGCCCATTGCACAAGTCAATATCACAAATGTCACCACGTGAATGCAACCACCAAATAGATGTATTCGGTTCTTGCATGTGCAGAGACATAGTGTAATATAACATAGGGATCTGAAGCTTTCAGACCAACATGTTACTGGCGTGTCTTCCAGGGCAGTGCACTTTGATTCGGCAATAATTCTATTAGGCAGACCATGGATGGTCACATAAAGAGTATTTTACATCAGGGAAAATCTGATAACGTAATTTCAAGATAATATCCAAGATGCCAACTTCCTAAACTGACTGCTAGGTTGAGGGTAATGAGATAAAAAGATTGTCAGATAAAACCAAATATACATTCTTATGAAAATTATTTTTCCAAAAACCAGATAAGTTTGTGTACTTAATTCTTGTTTCTGAAAAGTGGAGATAGTAATAATATTGGAGTTCCAAGTTCAGAAATCACATGGTTAATCCGGAGAGGTCAAGAATCCTGACTGGTCCGTAGGTCATGGTGGGGTACCAGACTGCCAGGGGATTGCCATTGTGTAAAAGCATTGACATTAACCCAAACTGCTGGTCCCCACTCCCACCTGGGCATACTTCAAAGGCATTATAGCATAATATCAGTGATAGGGCACCCAAAGGGTAGGGCAATTGGGCCATTTATCGCACATTCCAAGTCACTAGGCCCACCTGCAAGTGCACTCAAGGATTCTGGCTTCTTAATATATTGCCACTTGAGCAAAATTGTTTTTCAAGCCATGCTCTTAAGGTTAAGGAGTTTTCCACTTCATCTATGCCCCTGTGAACAGCCAGTAATCCACTCAGTCTGTGCAATAAGCAATGTTTGGCTCAACTAGCCTCTGAACTGGACACATCGTTAGTTTAATATAAATAAATAGTTGAACAAACATTCTTAGCCGTTTAAATTCTAACACAAATGGCTTGGTTTACTCTTGAAAAAGGTCTTTCATAAACAATGTTCAGAATGATATATTGTAAGTGCCGACCTGGAGGAGAATGATTACTTTGCAGCCACTTAACCATTTGTAAATCGCATGTTATATACATGATGCTGATTTGCTAGTTGATCAAATCAATGTCATGATCATTTGTTCATATTACATGAATATATTGGTCGTCCTAAGAGTACCATGCAAACACAGTGTTACCATGTGTGCAATGCAATCACAGATGTTATATGTATGGTTTGATAGCACTCATGTTATATGTGAACCACTTGATTTGATCGAAACTGTTGACTTTGAGTTCATTTGATCAAATCTGTTAACTATAATATACTTAACTACACAAAACATGCCCACAATGTAAATAAATTAATGTGTTGTATGCGAAGATATTGAGCGATAATTTAGATTTGCTTGGCAATTTGCGCGCGACAACATGGGCTTCGTGTTTTATCTGATTGATAAAACATATGGGAAATATGGATGCACATTAAGATATTTATCATTACCATAAAAATGGCTTGTGGACTTTTATGCTTTGTGGATACATACCACTAGCTCCTGGTAATAAAACGGCTATGTTTTAGAACACACCACGGTAAGTGGTGTAGTTAAGTTAATAAGAGACGCTGTAATAGAGATTAAAAAGCAGGTGTGTGGCTATTATGATACTCAGTGAGGTATAAAACATGCACTTTCATTAATTACATAATGGCATTATCAAGGGATATGCAGACAGCCCTGTCTGGAGCATTAACCAGGCAATGGCCAATGCTTGAGACAATATTCACATTCTTGTCATTTTTCTTTGGGTTATCCCTAAATGAACAACGATTGTATCAATGAAATAAATAGATATATGTTTCTTGTATTTATGGTTAATAGTGATTTCTTATTACGAATTATTGATTACGATTCATATGGAGACAAATATGATTAAATATATTACATATTTAGGATTTATGAGGGTATTAAGTATTGCAAGCTAGGTCCAGGCATTTTATTATATGTGGCCAGGCATGTTTGTGAGTCGCTTATTAGGGATATGAATACGTCAGCATGCTTAATATAACATTCATACATTCAGAAGCATCTAAATGAGACACAGCCTTGTGTGAAAAGAAGACTTTTTGACAAGCTGGCGATGTATTTATGATCTATATGATAGAACAGAAAATATTGACTTGGTCACGTGTCTGAAGATTTGCATTTATCCGCCCACTAACATTCACGTAACGTAATGAATCTATTCCAAATTACTGGATGCTGTCAGCATTGCAATACAGCATTTTGCCATCACAATTACAGTTAAGATATACAACTTGTGTAATATTACATTCTGCCATATATTATCAGTCCAGTAGTTAGCCCAATAATATACTCCATTACCTTAAACACATAAAGGTGTCTGATGTATAGACATTGTTGGGACAGTTACAATATTAGCCGCGTGCCATCCCTGGTCCGGACAGCGAGAAGACAAAAGTAAGCATTAAGAGACTGGTGGCTGATGTACAAAACACTCAAGCCGAGGCCACTTTGTTGTTACAGGGCACATTGGCAATTTGTGTGGTTTGTGTGAAGGCAGTGAGAGGGTCCAGAGTGGGCCATCGAGATCTGCGCTTGTCATAAACTCAGATTGCCTCTCACAATGCGCAATTGGCCCTTCTAACTGTATGTTACTGTCTGATTGACTCGGTGTCTCCAGGGTTGGGTGGCCCCTGTGACAACAACATATTACACCCCTCTCAACCTTCCCAAATCCAACACTCTCCAGCAACATTTGGAAACTAAAAACAGACCCCCTCCTGTCATATGACACCTTAGCTTTGCTCATAGTGCAGACCTGCAGAAGGTGGGACATGGGTCAGTGGAAAGATGTCTGCTTCTCCTGCTGGCGGTGGGGGTTTGGTTACCGATTAGGGCACTGACCCTGGCAAAACATCAGTGGGAAATATGGAAACATACTAATTAATTATTGATAATCAATACCCCACCAATGTATATTAAAAACATGATTTCTCATTCCTCACAATATATATTTAACGTTTTGTTAAAGTTAAATTTCCATGCATCATCAGGGAAATATATTCAAGATTGAGTCAAAGTCTGCGGTTTCAGCAGCCATCCATTTTGTTATATAAGTGACCCAGGGATGGCCTTTGAACCATGATACTGCCGGGTAGGTTACCCCATCCTGGTATGTCCTGCCACCTCACATTAATCAAACACTTCTGTGCGTCCTCTCTCTTGGTATGCAATGCAACTGTTGGCTAAAGTCAGCCTTATTTACTTTAAAATATTGATATGTTGCTACTTAGGTAGGAGATACACTGTACAGTGTGGCCATCCATCGTTCGCAGACCTCATACATACTTCTCTAACCCATCTGATTCCATAAGTTAGTGCAGGTCGGTATGTAATGTGTCACATGAGTCGATATGATGGCTATCAGCTCCAGCCTCGTACCCGGCCCATATCTGCACTCACATCCACCTCATAAATCACATCTCACCAAGAAATATTGAACCTGGACAGCCCAGATTCCAACTGGCGATCAGGACCTGAGCGTTTTGGCAGGGGTGGATTGAGTATGGCTTGGGGGTGTTTTGTGTCCCATATTGGTAGCAAGACCTTCCTTGTCCGATGGTGATGTGAAGCGGCCATCAGGCAGGCCACACTGTAACTTGCTAAGCCCATTGACACGGGTTGAGGCAATGGTTGGGACAAGATGGATGGCGGGCTGACTGACCCCCGCCCTTCTCGTAACGCCGGCCTGTAAGACATGGCAGTGCCGGCAAGTTACGCCGTGGCCCGAGGGCTAACAGTTTGTCCAGCCCGGAAGGCAATATTAACACCCTGCCTGTCATCACTTGGCACTGTTTATGCAACATGGTGCCGGCAGTTGCGCTCCTCCACATTGTTTCTCATATATCAACTAACATAAGATGTTCCTCCTCCTCGCTGTCCATCTCAGCGCCCTGTGGTCAAGCACCGGCCAAGCACTGGTCAGTGTTATCCTGGCAATCAGCATGTGACATGAACTGTGGTAAGTCTGTCATGGTCATGTGTCACGTGTAATGAGGTCATGGTCCCTCTGTGTCAAACAGTCGTCCGACTTGATTAGCTATGGGCAATCATAGGAAACTGCACGTGTTAACATCTTCCTGATCCGGTTATCCGAGTGTTGCCAGCAAGGCATGGTATTTGGCCTCCACTGAGTTTGCATCACCAGTCGATATTCATCTCCCCTGCTATATATTACCTGCCATATCCGTCCACTTACACACAGACTGGCCTGCTAAATAGTGTATTTCCCATACTCCGGACTTGTACGTGTCCACCTAGTGGTAAATTGCTTATTTCCCCTCCACCAATGCGCTAATCCATCTATGAGGCAAAAGACCCTGAAATTAGGCAGGAATTTGCTGGCCCAACTGGCTATTATTTCCATGGGTATCTTGGTAGTCCAAGCCCCACAAAGACGTCTCCTCATGCATTTCCTGGCCCGGGTCTGGCCCTGTAAGCCTCTAACAATAATTCTCCCATTTCATATCTTTTTCATGTGCCCCTCTGATGTCACCGCAAAGTCATCTTACATCATTTATTCATTTCATTTCATATCCACGTAAATCAGCAGAACTAGAAAGATAGAGAATTGCTAGAAGATAAACTGTTGCTTCTGTAAAGAATGACAACGAAGAATAACACGGGAAACAAAGAACCAAGTTAGCTTTAACAAAGCCAATCCATATTACTTGTTCTGTTGGAAATATAAGCCTAAATCCAATTCAAATATTTATCTTATCTTTGTGGTACTGCGTATTGACAGCAGAGGGATGCCAATAATTTCTTCTCTGTCAGAATGTGTGGTCATGAATCATAGGTGAAGTTCATCAGGAGTGATAGCAGAGTTGTTTACATGAGATGATTGGCTTATTGTTCTAGCCAAATCAGGAATCAGCTCGAGGTGGACCCAGCGGTAAAACTCACAGTATTGGGTAGATCAGTATTAGATTTACAGTGCCCCCTGACCTGCTGACCATTGTACTGACCATGTACTCATAGGATATCCACACCAGCTAGTTTCACCTACAGAGATTGGCTAGTTGCTCTAACAGGAAATATGATACGAAACGCATTTCAGGCCCCCTAAAGGATGACGTTGTGGTATTATTAAACCTTGAGTGGTTCTTTACTCCTCTCCACATCTCCAGTTGTTATCAACTGTTGAATAAGACGGTGACATGCAAGTGCCCTGCTGTGGCGACTGTTGTCCTGTGGCATTTGACTGGTGACCTCAGAAGGAGAGGACATCCATCCTGCCTTGTTGGCTGCTGACCCTGGCAGCTTGGCCCAGTGCCCTCTTGATTGTCCCGTGTTTAGCCGTGCCCAGCATTGGTTATGGCGGTGCGGTGCATATATTCGCCACCCAGCTGAGACCGCCAGTGCACTCCGCTAGTTTGCCTTGTAATGGATTTGAGTGGATGAGGTCTACACACGCACCTACTCTGAGTTTCCGAGACACATGCTTGGCGGGACCAATCTCAATATTTTCCCGACCATTTTTAAATCACACATCACTATTAACTAAATAGTGATTGTTAACAGATCATTCAGACCAAGGACAAAGTTTTGGAGCTTTGTGAGCCCAGATATAATGGTTATTCGTAGTGAGAGAGAGGTCCTCTACGAGATAATGGAGGTTGCAAGATATATCAATGTGGTATGTGTGAGTAGACACCTGTCCTTATATATCGGGACAGATTATCCATCATGAGCTAATCTGCATGGACAAATGCCCCTCCTTAATCCACTATGCTCCCAAGACAGCATTTGAACCTTTATTATGTTGACTGTTTTTTTTTATTTCAAGCTGCAATAAGCGAGATGATGTCACACGCATAGCAGCACTGAGAATAACTTGAGTTGAAATTGAGCGCTACTTGTAAGCGCACCGATGAGGTCACGTGGGGCGGGGGGCAGGAATGGTGGGGACCGGGTCCCGGACGGACCTACGCTCCACCGGACACCAGTCAGGATAAATTCGACCACCATTTAATAATGCCAACTGGTCTTAGAATGGCCATCAGCTCCCATGCCTCCCTCCAATGATATAATGGATTTACTCACTCAGAGAAACTTATCGATCTCAATATGTGAGTAAGTTGGCATCAGTTTGATATTAAGTAAAGTTATCGTTGTGAGATGTATGGAAACTGACCAATCACCTGAAATCACACAGTCATTGCTAACATTCACTGTCCCCACCCCAGCGGACCGTTACAGCGCCAGGTGATCATTGAAGAACAAATATGTGGACTAATTATGCACATTGTATGAGTATGCGACTAATCGGAAGCTTTGGCCGCATAGATTGCTACCTTAGAATTGGCACATATTCTTGAAATAGGGTCTCATACCTCGCTGATCTGCTTATTCTATTTACACAATAAAACCATTTTATACTATACCGTTTGTACATCATACTATTTCTGTACTCTACAATATCATATCTGTATCAAAACATACCAAAGTACCATTATTCCCAATTAAAACTATGTTAATTAATATTTGCATCTCATTCTGATAAATATATAAGATGATGAGTTTTATATACACCACAGCATGGACATTTAAATCTTAATTTCATACTAGAGAAAAATGAATTTCTGGATGACAACAAAATTTAATCAATCATTACCAAAGGTCAGAAAATAGTGTTTCACGGTCACCTTTACAGCTATTTCTGTGCTACCTAAAATACATATTTCTTTCCTCGTGCTAAAATATAACATGGTTTTTGATTGTTTGACTTTAAAATCTGACTTTACGGACTGATAATTGACCCACATCTTGATTTAGGAAAGGTTCACACAGCCAGTAATTGAAAGGATCACTTTAAACTTCAACCTTTTACAAGCCTCTTGAAAGAGATTTCTCAGAGATATAATGTTAGCGCTAGTGAAGACGATACTTATGCTCGGATTGTGCAGGATCGTCGATCATTGAACATTAACATGCACATAGAGATAAACACTGGCTTTGACATCAATCTCTGGGGTATTATTCAAATATGACATGATCTTCTCAATCCATATAACTTCCAATAAATAAGACATTGATAATATAAGTGTGAACCTCTATGTTACGAGGGTTGAGATTGTTTGTCACTCAAAATGGGTAATCTTAGTATCGCACAAAATAGTCATATTAATTTAATCTGAAGAAAGGTGAGTAAATTTTTGAGAAATGAGTATTAGAATACATAGTTCTTTGCTGAAAGATCACTGTTTATCATTGATCTTATGGAAAGTTTCATTTTGTTGACAATACCTGTAAAAGTGGGGGCAGTTGTAACATAAAGTAAATCTTTGTATGTACCAAGAAGAGGCGATGAAAGTGAGTTAAATGTCTCTCTCAATCACTGTGCCCTCCATGTGTGGTGAGAGAATCCATACATACAGTCAGTAAGCATATCACCTCATCTCGCCTCGCCGAGGAGTACCCGCTACAATGAGCGCATGACAGTCAATGTGGCGGGTCATAAGGCTTCCTGTGGCTTGCTTGCTGATGATGGGCCTTTAACCATTTAGGCTTCTTTCTCTCTATCTCAAGTGATGTTTGGCCTTAGAGGACTTCTCATTTGATTGTAATCCCATATATCATTCACTGCCTTGTTCTCCCAATTGCCATCAAAGGATTGTATAATTCTGTACATAGGACTAGTCTGGTATGAGATTTTACTCTTATTTGGAACAAGTAAGGCGAATTTTGTCTGTTTGGTGCTATATAGGTATAGATGCTCTTTGGTACACGTCACTTCAAAGATAAAAACCGCCTCATTAGTTTTATCTTTGCCTGAGGATTATTATTTGGATTGAATGCCCTTCTCGCCACACAGGCATAACATGTACATGCAGCACAATGCAGCAAGAGTGAGCAATGTGGTAGCATATGGCAATACTGATACCAGAAGCAGGTCAGACTTTTATTGTTGAATATGGCTGGCCCTAGCTCTCACAGTGGTCACATTGGTGTCTGATATATGCAGGGTGTAGAATATGACCTGAGATTTGTGCTGGTCCATACATAGTAGTCCTGTGTGATATAAGATCTATGAAGGTAGTTAGGTCCAGGGTCGGGCTCTGGCAAGAGCCATCCGTGACGTGCATCAAGATTTAGGTGCCACCTCCCGTGGATTCACGCAGATAACAAGACCTCGCGAGACTTGGCAGCACAAATATGTTTGGATACATCGCCTAAACATGTCCCCCATTAGGTTCGACCTGTGGTAAATGTCTTATATCACGAGGAATAAAGCGTCCGGCATGTGTTTTGGGACATAAAACATAGTGGTCCCACTGGGAGACAAACGGAGCGCTGTCAGGATGGCAAATAAAACGCCTGCTTTCATCCTGTTTCTGAAAGTGATCAAAGTTTGGTATGACAGAAGTGCAGATCTCCTGATACTGTATGACTTATCCCAGCATTAATTTCTCTGGCGCCAGCACAGGTGGTTGCCATCAACGAACCACACGACATACCCACATCTCATGTGTGCCTTATCTGCTTATAGTTCAAGACTTCTGACCGATGAACAGCTCAAAATAGGGCACTATGCTGCACTCATTTGACCATGAGCATGGTACAATATTTGTTGTTGTTGTTGTTGTTGTTGTTGTTGTTGTTGTTGTTGTTGTGCCATGGGTCCACACAGACTGGACGGTGCTAGTCTTATTTGATATGACATTACGTTAGCAACTGGATGTAAAAACGTTTTGTCTCCTTTTTGCCTGAGGAGAAACATTTTTGCCTGAAGAGAAACATTCTGGGGGATCAAAACGTTAGCCAAAGTCATATATGATCATGAGAGACAAGCTTTGAAAGTTGTGACTGTGGTTTGTTTCCAGACATGTATGATAGAAAACTGTAGCAGGCTTTTTGGGGCAGATAAGTTATGATATTGGTCCATAAGGCCAGACATGTTGAGCGTCTGGTTGACATAGGGCGTCTATAACCGCTCCAGCATCAAGGACATTTAGAGATGTTCCTAACATACCCGCAGTTGGTACTGTAAAGCACAAGAGTTGGTACTGTAAAGCACAAGAGGTCTACAGTTGTAAGTCAGGGAAGGTCTGTTGGGACCACTGCATGTACCCTCCAACAGATACCACCCTCTCTTAATACATATCATCACGGATGAGAGCAACATTCCATCTTTATCTGCAAATAGACATTGCCATATGTCCAATATTAGCAAGCAATCAACATTGGCAGTTTGCATATTTCACTAGACAGCTGATTTGTTTGGAATAATTTGATTTTTCAAACATTCTGCTGAGGCATATCCTTTATTTGTGTCCCCTCTATTTTAGATGTTTGAGTAGTTGGTATTGATTCTGGAGTCACCGCTGCTGAAAAAAAAATGTTTTAGGTCAGGGATGAGATATAAAGCAGGAAATATAATAACGAGACCCTTATTATTATATTTAATAGCTGAATCCAAATCGTTTCACACAACCTTTTTTAAACTCATATTTCAAAACGCATTTTGAATAGATAAACATTTTTTCTTCATGTAAAGTGTACAGAAAGCTTATGGGTGGAGATTTGAAATGTGTAAGAGGCAAGCTTGCCAGTCACGTTTGAGATGATATTCTCGTGGTGCGTGCCTGACTGTGCCTGTCTCCAGTCCCGACTACAATCGTAGCGATAGCAAACATGTCCACTGATGCCCGACAGTATGTCGTACATAGATATGCTGCAGGTCTCCCGGGCCGTCCTATTGGCCGTGTCACGAAGGCAACCGTGTACCCTTCACCCGCGCCGCTGACATCCGTGTTCATCGGTTCTCTTCCCATTCTGATACACATCTCCACACAAAGTGTGATAAAAAAGAGAAAAAAATACAAATTACATGAATAGTTTTTTTTTTACTTTTTTTTTTTTTTAAAGATCGTGTTGTTTTGTTGAAGATGCAGTGTGAGGCGAGTTTCTTATTAAATCTTATAATTTACAGTAATAGAGTCGTACTTAAAGAAAGGTCAGTGCTATAAGCAAGTCGATTTGAGCAAATATTTGAGTGTGTATTATTATCATGGGAAAATGCAAAAGGCATGGTAGTAATAAGATAAGAAAATAAGCAGAGTTGCTCGTCCCAGGGGGCGCTCTACGTAGAAGAGTTGTGGACTGTAATTGCTGCGATCATGCCAACAAAAAGACCAAGACAGGCTATAAGATAAACAGATGGACTAATTGTGTTTTGCTAATCACATCAGGCGCATGACTGCTTTATGTATCATATCCTAGCAGAGACAAGATTATCATTAAACTAATCAGAAATATGTCTACTATGCCTGTTATCCATGCTAGAAGTTCTTCTTCATTTGGAATATAAGTATACTGTGTCATGCTGAGCACGTATTGTACTTGGAAATCTTGATTAATTCAACTGGGTTAAAACTACTAAATGACTCTGGCAAATGTAAAATATGTTTTATAATGTCATCTTTAATAATTGATACAAGTCTTTCTGTTTTACATGATCATGTATGTTTTGTCTTTGGTGGGTATTTTGGTTCCAAATCAATCTACAAGTTACACACCTAAAGTGAGTTAGTGGTCACAAACATCGATCATAATCATATGGTGAAGGAAAAGATTACTCGCAATCATATATCCTGCAGATATGAAGTGAATGATCCCTATAATGTCAGGTTGATAAGAAGTGAGTGATCACAATCATATGTCATGTTAGTTTAAATATTGACCATGGTTTTGATGCTGCCAAGACTGTGTGTGTGCTTGGACGAAGGCTTAATGATGATGTATTGTGGCTGTTCTAGCCCAGCCAGGCCGGGGTCAGGCCAGACCTCCCAGCCCACACCATGGCATGTCAGAACCACCATCTCAAACCAGGTAGTTATCGATAAGCATTAGCCACATCAAAAGCCATGTCTGCCGCACATAGAAGACGTCGCCTTTGAACAAAAGTGGCCCAATGCAAGGTTGTAAAGCCCAAATAAGGGGTTAGAGGGTTGCTAATCCTCGCCGACTCAGTGTGACATGCATATTGGGCACCACTTCCTGGTGGGATCACAGACCAGGGCCATGCAGGGTGAAGTGAGAGGAGGGCAGCGTGTCCATGCCACGGCATATGCCCCCCCACCACCACCCCCCAGACACGCCACCCAGAACCTCTGCCACAGCCCATTATGACAACTTGTGGGCCATGACAAATTGGTACATTTATTGACATTTCTACAAAATGCCAATCCCTTCCCATGCACATCTGATGACTCCAAGCATGTCTTATCACGAAGGCGGGCAGCGACGGATTTTTTTTATACATTTTATCAAAGTTTTGTCACAATGATTAATTGCATGAGGCTTTTTTGTAATCCTGGTCAATTGATCTGGATCAAGATCCTCGATATTATTAAATATAGTTTCCTTCTTCAAATAGAGTTATATATTAAAAAGAATGGATACAGGCAATATGCATAATGGCTTGCTGGTCATCTCACTTCTTTATTCAAAGGAACTTTGTATCACAGTGATATTCTGTTGAGGATCTCTGTCACATGTTCCTTAATATATGTATCTGTCCTTGATATGTACTGACAGTCCAATTGGGATCTGATGAGTACTCGGTGACAGCCCAGTTTAGTAGGTCCGGTCCACATTGGGTACTGACAGACCAATGGAGTAGATCACGCTTCTGATGATTTCTGACAGCCCTGTTGGGTAGATCAGGCTCTTGATGAATTCTGACAGCCCAACTGAGTATGTATTGATGTTCATCTCCTGGTACCACAAGCCTTGTGATCTCCACTTTATACAATGCAACTAATGCTAACAACTGCTTTCATACAACTCAAATATTTCTTTGCAACTAATGCTAATTACTAATTTGATCAGCTTAGACACAGATAAATTAGTTTTCTACAACTAATACTAACTACTGCTCAACTCAGTTTAGACGCTACTACTACACAGCATTGAATTCTGTGCCCGACTCTAGCCGACTTCACTCGCTAGTCCTTTTGTCAGATAGAAAAAAGTGTTGACAGCGAACTGACAGTTTGGTCAGCAAAAGTTAACCTGTTCTTTCTGTCAAACTATGACAGCAACGATTAGGTTATTTAGACCACGCACAGATGGCTCTTTGAGATCTATATTTGAGACGCTAAAATGGGAACGGATGATACTGAGGTAAGGTATCACCTAGAATTGAACCTTGCACTTCCCCAAACAAATGCAGGTGCATGCAGTTTGATTGTATATTGAAAGATAGTAATAGGCGCCCAGTTGAGTTGTGAACAAGGATCATCTCAGACAGGAAATATTGAGCCTGGAATAGAATCTTGAAGTGGTGGCCACATATTACCCATTTCCTAGCTTGGAAGCTCAGTCCGAAACGTGATATATACCAACAATACACTTGACTCGGCTGTCCTGCCACTTGGTCGAGACACGCACGCGCTTTTGATCATGTTACAGTGGCCCGGATGTTGATGATACAATACCTGTGATCCATGATAAGGCCGATTATATACAGGTACATCATCTCAGGCTGGAAATAAATGGTGGTACAAATGACAGGTTTACAGAGGCGATATGTCACGTGATACCGCCATACTTCCGGAGAATTAGCCTCGTTTTGATTTATCATGGCGTCCAGAGGGCAGAGGTAACCGAGGCAAGCTTTCAAGTCCCAAGTTAGCAGTAACACAATCTATTGGGTAAAGGTGTGTGACTTTTATGTGTCTCACCCAAGGAGATGTGGTTTAGCGAGAAAAGCTGACTGGGTCTAACAATTTAAAGAAAGAAATCCCTCTCAAATGAGAATATTATTCTTGACTATTCCTCCCTGTCCAAAAAGGGCCAGCTCACATATAACATTCAAACAAAAGGTAGGTCCTCAGATATCAGAAATGTGTATGCAAAACGTTGCCTTATCACATGACCACCCACTGAGACAAGGATGAAAGTGTAGCTTTCCCTAAAGACGCTTCAAAAAGTGTGGTCAAGTGTCTCTTTCAAAACCGGAGGACAGATCTCATTGACGAGAGTTGGAGGTTCCATTTGGTCATTTCTTCTGACAGCTCCCGGAAGAAGGTCACAGAAATCTGCCAGATTGGAAAATAAAACTGACCCACATGAGAAAGCATGGACGCTCCGAACAGCATCAGATGACATGTTGGATCAGTATAAAAAGAAACCGTGGAGAGTGGGGCTTTTACTTTTGATGTAGGAATGAGAAGATGCAGGCGCCGCTGCCAGAGCGACACTCGGGCCCTATTCACTACAAACTGTCACGGGTGACTTTATTGTTCTGAGACAAAAACACACCCCATTTATCAATCGAAAGTCTCACTACAATTGTGATAAAATGGCGTGTCATTATCAACGTTCCCTTTTTTGCTCATCTTTACATTAACATCCGACATGGTTTAAGTCATTTTGAATGACAAGAACTGAGAACAATAACTGGTTTGGAAATATTTTTCCATATTCATATGGAGTTAGACCCGTTGTTGAAAGAAGATGAGCCATGATTGTGCGTCACTGTTTTAACAAAAGTATCTTTGCTATGAATATAATTTTCTTCTGTAGAATTATAGAATATCATTGATTGGAACATGGCTGCAAATAAGTATCTCTAATTTGGATACCGCAAAGGAATCTCCCAGTTCTAAGATGGCTGATTCGCTATTCTCCCATCCTAGGTCCTGTCCAAATAACCCCTGGAATCCACTGTTATGCTGGACTTAAGGAATGAACCAAACCAAATATGGGCAAGAATAAACCTGAGGCAAAACAGTGACTGGGAGCAAAGATGTTGGATGTCTTGGATGTGCACCATTGAGACTTCTCCTTACTGTTTATTCCAACATGGTGTGATTGTTTGTTCAGACTTGCCAGCGACTCGTGCCATCGAATCGACCACACAAATTTGTAGCATCTCACTCTTGCATCTGACGAGTACCTTTATTGGTTGGCTATAAATCATTTCATCTGCTAAGAGAAGCAATTTCTGTGGAATAATTTCAAGAAATAATCTTCACTACAACAAGAAGATCGATGTTTCTTGAAAGATCTGTGGTATAATTGGATAATTGCATGGTTGGGAGCGGTTTCTGATTTTGGACACTTTTCAAGAGACCGCAAAATGGCGGCAAAAAGTTAACAGGCAGCTGCAAACTGGATAAATAACGACAGGGTACACGAAGAGACTTCAAATATTTGCTTTTGCTGCTACATTTCTCTCAATCAGTCCTTCAGCTCTCCACCCTACAAAGGTTTCATACATTCCTGTTCAAGGGGGGCATCTCTGTTTTAAACGTGCTAGTGAGAGATGCTTTCAAACAAATATGCTTGCCCCTTCCTTGGCTTGGAATTGCATAAAGCCAATAGTTGGGCATAGCACTAGCCTCTCTTGACCGCAAACACGATAAGGGAAGAGATTTAATTAAGTGACTGATTTTGAGGACAGCATCCTCAGTAGGAAGATGAGACAGTGGAATTTGCCACGAGGTGGCACCCTCATCCTAAATGGGACATCTGCATATTGCTGGAATCCTCCACCGATAATTACCACATGTTATGTAGATAAACAAACCAGATACCCAAGAAGACTGTTTTGGCCAACATCATATTTAGCATATCTTTATAAGAATACCATGAGATACGTAGTGCCATTCAAGATAGACTGTGCTCAGCAAGATGGTACATTATAACAAAAGATTGATAACACTGATAACGGTAGGTGACAAGGTCTATAGCAGGGTGGGACCCATAACCTTTACTTTGCTTAAGTATACACATATACATGCACTGTTCAGGCCAGGTTGGGGTTGCTCTCTACCACGCTAAGATAACCTTGGAGGAAACCTAGACAAGCTCCTATCTGGTAAACATGGAGGTAGGGCACTATGACATGTCTCCTCTTTCCAACCTGCATGGAGGCGTCTGCTTTTAGCAATATAATTGTAGGCATTTGGTATTGGATTAAACAATGTAGGATAGAGTGTCATTAAGATGTGTGTCTGATGAGCGTGGTCAGGCAAGCCTTGGCCTAGATGTCGACTGGAGGCAAGCAGAGAGGCTGCAGCACTATTGCTAACGATATGCCTGCAGGCAGGCGGGCAAGCATGCAAATAGAACATGGGACATCACTAAAACTCAACTCGGACTAATCTTATCCGGAATCCACGTTATTAATAATGACTGAATTATAAAATAAATGCGTGTTGAACTCTTTTTGAGTAATATTTACTTGAAGTAGAAGTAATTGGAATATTTCTCATAATGTTGATTCTCCAATCTTTATAGCATTGATTTAATAATGTCGCTATATTGTTTTGAAATGTTAATTGTTTTACTATGTCGCAAAATAATATATATGAATCACTAAAATATTCTGTGTTTTACAAAAGAACTGATGTAATAATATATGTGCCGTTCATATTGTAGGTTATGTACAAATGTGATAGAAATCTATGCCTACGTTATCTCACGGATGTAACACAGAAGCTCAGACACATATTTTATTGCTTCGGTTAGAGGATATAAATGGCAAACCATTGGACTAAATCGATATAGAATGCTACAATAACCCCTGACCACATAAAATATACCACGGACAGGCTTTGATATAATATGATGGGCGATATTAGGAGATTTTTGCGACTGTGCAGTGGGTGGCAGCAGACGATCTTTCCCTCAGGGTTATGTTATCTGCTCACGGTCGTCCAGACCCCAAATGTAGTGTTCCCTCGCTCCCAGCCACACACAATTGTAAATATCCACTTCTCACACAATTGATCAACCATCTCCTCTCTCCTTGACTTCATATTGATTCCTATTTTATATATGTCTTCTATATTCTGTGTAGACCAAAATTGTAACATATTGTTACATCTTGACGTCATAGGTGCATTCAGGCTTTGATCACGTTCGTCGATGAGGTCACCTTGATGTGAGGTCTGCTCCTATAGCAGCAAGCAGCAGACCAAGTTGCTTTACTCAGTCAGAATATGGCTGTTGCTGAGGTCATCTTACCCTAAAGTTTTGTCTAGCCACTGAAACCGATTTCTGGGCAAATATTTGTCAAAACGTGTGATGAGTTTGCAAAAAGTGCACAGCTAGTCTGTAAGCCCCAGGGAGATTACATGTACAGATACAACGTAACACCCCCTTTAGTCTTGGCCTGGGCGATAATAGATCAATGCATCATGCATTCTCAAGTGGGAAGCTGCCTCTTACACTTTTCTATTTTCCCCTTATTGATTTTCGGCACAAGCAGTTTGTTTCAACAAGATGTGTAACGATTCAGCGTTACTTATCAGCTTGTTATAATGTGCGTGCTGGAGGGGGGGTGGTTGAAGGGGGGGGGGAGAATCACAACTGACGTTGTCCCTCCACACCTTCTCAAGAACTAACCACTTCCGCTGTCCACCATCACCTTCTAATTGTTTGTCGGTGAAAAGACATTTTGAATCCACCATGTTTGAATTATGTTTGCCAAATTCATGACAATGAAGGTATCTATTTTCAAAATAAAGAAGCGACGTGCTTAAAAGTTGAAATCGAAGTACCGGTCTAATTTTGTTTCTTTTGTGACCATTTTGATAATTCAATACGGCTTATTGTTTATGAAACATAGTACGTGCTGGTTCAAGAAGAGTAGAAAAATTCATTCAGACTGATTAGTATACAGCGGCGTCAAGCACAATATTGCTGAGTCTGGAGTAGTACATTTCCTCTACGTCAAACATTCTGTAGAATAAAAATTCGAGGTAACCCAGATTTTATGTATGCCAATCAGCGAAAGCCTGGGCGATAAGAGAAAGGGGAGTTTGCCTGAGCATACAAACCCCTCAGTGGGGTCCTGTCGGCTGTCAGAAGACACAGCACAGAATATTGCTTGGGTAATACAAGGAGCTGTATATAGCCAAAGTACATAGAAACGCTGGCCTCAATACATTATAGGTTAAAATAGACCTGACACGGATTGGTTACTTTCTTCCAAGAATCACATATTTAGTACTGTGTGTTACTTTTGACATATGCATTATATATATTGATGTGTGTTAAGACATAACAGGCGAGCAAACGATTATTTAGGTTCTGTAAAAAAAGTTGTTTTTTTTTATATTCTTAAAAGGTGAGAAACAACTGAAATTTAAGTTGAAACCTGACTGTCAGCCAGAAGGAATGAAAGTAGTGTATCATAAGTGGAAGCATGGAGAGATGTCAGGATGTGAATTTAGCATGTTTGTAACGGTTTAAGGCAAGTGTCAGGAAAGCAGACAGGCTACACTGAGACAAAGCAACAATAATGTGTCAGCTTAGTTACATAAGACAAGCTAATACACATTACAATGGGTTTTTGTAGTAAACAATAAAGTATATCTACATATAGCTTTGTAGTTATAACTGGACTAGCAGGAATTACTCTAACTGAGACTTCCCTTAGGCTAACTTGTCTGTAAGCTCGCCAACCTTACTTTATTGAATACAGTTTTTATTATTTTCATTTATCAGCCCTGTCTAATATCCTTTCAAGATACGCGAAAGAAATCTGATACAATCAAGAATATATGTCCCACCATTTTGATGAAATGTTGATAACAAGGCATATTGAAGATAGGAAGGGAAAGGAGCGCGGCCTCTTAGAGAGTCTCAAGGCGCTCCACGGTCTGGCACATGGCAAACTGTGCCTACATGCCCAAATCTATGGCCACACCAGATCATTACCATATTTCTTTTGATGCTTGGCTGAGATTGAAAAGTGAGAAAGTGAGCAGAATATTTTTTCATGTCGAGATTGGAGGGTGCCATATGTTAGCCACCGCGTGGCCATGTAGTGATGTGCCAAGATAGAATGGCGAGGCCAAGTAGAAGGGTGGCAAAGCATGTTGATCTTAAGTGGCCATCGTTCCTCCCCTTTTCTTAGCACCACCATGCCTCAGCTGGCCCGTCCGACCACCGGGCTAATCATACTTGCCCAATCTGTCAACATGCCAGCTTTGCCCTTTTAATAAATCCATAAACTGGGGCAAATTGAACAGAATTTGGTGGCCAATAGGGACCACCGCGTTATGATGGAATAGTGGCTGGTCTGGACGCCATGATGGACAAGTTCAGAGGCAAGTAAATCACGCGTTTTCTCAATTACGGATGCTCCGCAGAGTCAGTGTGCCCTTGACCACTATGCAGAAAATGTGCCAGTATAATGCCTTTTTTACCCTTTCTAATGTATGGATAAAGGTATTGGACAGTTAGATGATATAGGGAATATATGGTCCCATTAAATAGGATTTATGTGACAGATGTTACGTTAATTAAGTTTCTTCCTGTTCAGAATGATAATATCTCAGTAAAGTTATGTCGCCCACTCATAAGATGACATTTCTAGTATCTGGCGGAATATTCAGTCTATTGAAAATAATCTAAATATTTTGTTACAAGAAGCATGCTCTCATTTGTCAAAGAACTATGTTTTCCCAGATACTCTATTTTTTACATCGTGCGATTCATTATATGTTAGAGTAACAATGGTGCATGAGAAATCGTCATAATTTACGTTATTCCTTGATGTTTGATTTCCTAATCCATCTTAATTAGATGACAATTACAAAACTCTTTATTTAATTGCATCTTTCCTTATATATTCCCTCTTATGTAGATTATTGCACAACATGTCCTACTCTGAATAAAGCTCATACTTATGAATACATTTCCCATGTAGAAAAACTAAATCTAAATGATAAAATAGATTTTCTTATTCAAATGCATATTGAATATATTGGTGTCAGATAGTGGAGCACAATAATGTCGAATGTGTGAGCCTTAAATGTGGCGCTATGCGGAGCCGGGTGTTTCAACAACATGTCCATGACTGATGCTGCGGGGGGCATCGTCCTGACACCGTTTTAATCCTAGTTGGCTGGTGAATTTGAGAAAAGCCTGTCTGGAAGGATACCTCCCGGGTTGAGCATAAAGCAGTCAGTCTGCCAGACCGCCATCAATCACTGTTATGACACCCTCAGCTTTCTGTGAAATATAACTTTATGATTGCTTGTGTGAAACCTGATCAATAATTGTAATTTGGCGTTGTGGCTGGTCGTTCCCTGCATTGGGAGGTCCCAAACATATAGCCCTCTCTCTCTCTGTTGTACAACTGCAGTGCCATACATCATCTAGAGACATCACTTATCATCTTTGACAAAGGCGCGGCTTGCCATACATTCTCCTCCCTTCAAACGGTGCTCAAACTCTTGAATATGTTCAAATATTATTCTCTTATGCATAGGGTTTATACACGAAATTTAATTCACAACAAACCAAGAGTGTGTAATTGTATTGATATGATTAGATTAGAGGGAGTGTAGAATATCTCGCCTGTAGATTATATTTGTGTATTGTGTAAGATGATGTCAAGAGTAGCAAGGTGGGCGGGCGTGTGCGCGTATCATTATTCATACTAAGTGCTATCTCTTCACACCGAATGTGTCACCACAGCCCATCGCTTTTGCTCCTATATAAATGAGCCATATCACTAAGTCTGGTGGAATCAAACCTGGCAACCATTTGTAAATTGAGGGGAGGGGAGTATATTGTAATCACAGCTATTATGTCAGCCCAATCACGTGTAAACATATACATTATTATATCATTTATTAGCGCGAATGTACAAAATATTTAATACATATATTAAACTGTTTGTATGCAATTAAAACACACACTTGAAAGTGTCTCACTACAGCGACCTCTCCACTTTGAAATAGGTTGGTCTTGCTATAGCATCCACCGTGATAAATAAGCCAAATCAAGACCTGTAAAAAGAGACATGGACGTGATCATGGCTGAGCAGTAAATGCAAATATTTCTCCTTGATCCCTAGGGAGCTATGAGACAGCACAACGTGGCGACCAACATCCAGACAGAACACGCCCTAACGTCGCATCTAAACTCACATATACAACTTTTGTAATTTACATCAAACCTGTTGATGTCCACCACAAAAATAGTGTTTCAGCCATAAAAGATAGAGAAATGTGAAAGAGATACCAAAATCACATAGATACAAAAAGCATATATGCAAAGCAAACATGAGTAGCCTCTTGGTGCCTTTTGATAGGAAAATGCCACAACTTTAATTAGCAACACAACAATCAACTAAAGGATGATATGAAAACATTGGCAGAAACACACATGAAGGACCAAATTCCTCCCCATGGCCTACCTCGCTGTACCCAGGGGACTCCTTTGCATGCGCCGACAAAAATACATCTAGGGCTCCTGAATACATCCCGAGATTGTCATTGTTTAATTTTGCATAGAGAAATACTTTCTGTTACAGAGTCAGTGGACCCGAGTAATGTTTTACCCTTAAAATATGAAGATAGGTGTGAAAATTGATTGCAGACGTGAAAGCATTTTATTCAAATGTTTAGTCTTCTCATTTTATGCAAGCAAATAATGGATCAAGGACCAAATGACTTAACATCCATCTCAGGAGGGGTTTAGTCGCATCCCAAAATGTGATTGATGCGATTTAGGAAATGTATGAATAATGTTTCTCTTCATAAGCGGATTGGAATTTTGGCTGACATATTGGTCACGTGGTTACAGTCAGCAGACGACTTTCTGTCAGGATTTTCCCGCCTTTTCTGACAAGTCAGCTGATAACCATGAAAAGGTCTAGTTTGCATCACTTCATCGTTATTTTGAAAACCCACGACAGTTATGCATGGTGGCCGGATTGGAAGCTTTGCCCCGGGGTTTAAATTCCCTTCTCTTTACCCCTCCCTAAGCATCACCTTCCTATGCCAATTTGAAGAGGCTTTCCATGGCTGCAGATCTGTGGCTAGATGTATTTGTCCAGGCTTGCGTGGGTACAGACAGACGTGAAATCTGACTGAGGGTTGCGCAGTCAGAACCAACCTGGTCTAGCTTACAAATACTGTTCTTCTTAACTCGCTTTATTTCGAATAGAGATGGTTAAGGTCCCTCCCTTGAGGAAAACCCAAAGACGTATTATTCAGGTCTATGCTTTGTGTCATGCACGTATTTTCGCTTCGAAAACATGAGGCCAATATATTTTCACCTAAATACTAAGAGACTGGAAATTGTAATCTTACTTGCACTTAGTTTGTGAATTTAAGAATATTATCAACAAGTCCCTTGCTGTGAGACATACGATGATTTTCCTTAGCACGCTGTCTCACACTACTTGCATTTATCAATAGGTGAATAGTGGATAGGGTCGCCCTCTTGAGGCTGGACAAACAGAAAAAAATGAGCAGATGGGTGTGGAGAGGGCCACGATAATATGGAGCACTCTGACATGTACACTTTGTCAATATATGTACACTTTACGTGTTCTGACCAATGTGTAGTATTGGGATGGATGATCAGTTTGTTTTATTCAAATTTGTCTCTGAAATCCATCAAATATATGTACATTATCCCACCTACAAAATTAGCCTTATCTCTTGAGACAAGTCTTTGGATAAATATGAAGATACTGATTTTAGGATCTTGAACTGTCAGGTTCCTTCTCTATATTACGTGCAAAACTGTCTACACACATTCATCTGTCAAAGTAAGATTATTTGACGTGCATGATTAACGCACATGGGAGTCCCGTGCTTTATTCAGAATACATATGTAGGGCATGGTTGTCACCTGGTATAGATACAGCAAATGTAATTTAGAAAAGGTCTTGCTAATAAACGATATTTTTTTCTACTGACTGGGCTGGTCATATGGATTCCACATTTATATTGTTTTGGATTACTTCAATAATGCAATATGGGTCATACTACGATGACCCGGATGCTTTGACTTGCATGTCTGATTCTGTCACTGTGTCTTGTTTCCTCTTGTCTATAAAATATACTTCTCAAATACAAAGGCCAGCAGGAATCTTGCTTCTTGTTACTTTGCTTGAGGTATATTACTTAATGTTTGTATACTGGAGTAAGTCTATATAATGCATGGGCTTGTTGACAGCTGTACACCGAGACGGCTGATCACTATACGACTTCCGGCGAGAGAGTCGCACGCATATAGAAGACACGGTGATTTACGCAGTGCTGGCCCCACTCATAGCATGCACATACGATCGCCTGCAAGATACGCCTTCACTTTGTCTCTCCATAAACTTGTTATTACAAGGTTATATGATTCACTACAAAGACCTTCTAAAATGTTTTCAGCAAAGTTATTGCTATAAATAAGAGATAGGTCATTCTTGCTCACATAAAATCTAATTTGGGTGTGTCCATAAATTTAATAGCCTTTGACATTTCTGTAAAGGACCTTCACATGTCGTGCCATATGTGGCAGATCTCCTTGTAAATCTCGCGAGAGAGTTGTAGACTGAAGGGCCTGGTGGTGCCTCACTTCACTGGCTTGCTACAAACACGTCTCTTCTGCAACACATATGATATGCACATTTGCCAATACTTGGGACAATATTGTCATGTATATCATCTTCAAACTTCTTTGTTGTAGCAGGTGTGAGTGAACTGTGTGTGTCTAGATTCTATGCAAGTGGGTGTATTGGGCAAGCAAGCAGAGATGGGTACTGGGCCGGCAAATCAGTGAATAAGCAACCAGTACCACCAAGGCGCCACACGCATAAAATATGACACTACAGCTGTTATCCGGAACAGCAATTCTCAAACTCAGGCCTGAAGGCGTTGCCAATACAGTCAGTGAATGCATACGTCATAGCAGCCCAATATGCTCCTGCAAGGTCAAGCCAGCAAGGGCACGAATTTTAGAAAGCTTGACAGAGAAACAAGGTCAAGCGAGACAATCAAGCCTGGCAGTGAAATAACAAAGAAGGAAGACAGTGTACTAGACAATGGGACAGGGCTAGACGCCTTGTATGGCAACAAACCTGCAAGAACACACACAAGATTGCATTCGCTGTGTGCTTCACCCATCCGCACAATTAAACCAGCACTTCTAATTTACATTTGAGGTAGAGGTGCAGTTCTGCACATAATTAGCTAAGGTCTTCCTCAAACACGGGTTTCTGGAAGGAGGGAGGGAAGGAAAAACAATATGAGACAAATGTAGTGAGTTTGATAGAAGAAGAATGTGGTTAGATTTAAGCCGAGTATTTTGCGAGGTGAGGGAGCGTAATACAGAGCAGGCACGTGAATGATTGGGACAATGACCCTCCGGGATTTACCGCAGTTTATGTCAAGTCATGGGTTTGCAATGTGGCAGATTTATGAACCATATTTGAGGTCAATAACGCCCCAAAGAAGTTATAAAAGAAGTTTCACAAATGTTTTATCGACTGGAAAATAGTGCTGGATAGAAATTAAAACTATCTGGATAGTTATGGCAGAATTAATTTAGAATGATACTCCATGACTCTTGTTCCGCTTTGTTTGCTAATGTTAGTGAATTAAAAATTACAGCTGAACTACAGAGTAGATAGAGACGTTACCCTAAATTTGTACAACACGAGGTAGCTCAATATGAAATAACGAAACTCAGTAACGGACAGAAGCCTATTTCTGTAATATTCTTCATTTTGGTGTATTCTATTACCCACAACATCCATAACTAATTTCCGTCTTCTGGCTCCAATGTAAACTGTTCATGTTGACAACACATAAATATCAGTCATCTTTTGAAATTACATTCAGCATTAATTGTCAAAAATAAATTCCATTAAAACCATCTCAATTGCAGTGGTGGTAATCGTTTATTTATGAATCGTTTAATTCGTGCAGGAGTGTTGTGGAGATACTGCATTGCCTTAATAACCAGCATAGTTGTTTGAGATAGCAGAATTACCATTCTACCCGGGACTATTTGATAATATAATTTCATCATCTTTCAAGCCAGGAGTCAAGCATGTTATTGTTTGCAAATATATAGAAAATACAAGTTGAGATATTAATATTTGATAATATAATTTCATCATCTTTCAAGCAAAGAATCAAACATGTTATTGTTTGCAAATATCTAGAAAATGCAGGTTGAGATATTAATATTTGATAATATTATTTCATCATCTTTCAAGCAAAGAATCAAACATGTTATTGTTTGCAAATATATAGTAAATGCAAGTTGATATATTGCTCTGTTACTAAAATGGTAATCTTAAGGACATAGCCCATATTTCTCACCATGCAATAAGACAACATGACCGATGGAAATAGATGCTAATTGTCCCATATGTCTCGCTTTGTAATTGGCCAGTGTTGTCTATTACGTCCTAAGACTCTGTTACTAAGGGTGTCAGTGAGCTGATAGTCCGCTAATATAATGGGTACAGAGGAGGCGCTTGTAATCCTAGCAGACGTGAGCCACATGTAGAGGGACACCACTGGGTAGAGATACACATTGACTACACAATCCAAATAAAACCACTAGAACCAGATGATACTACACAACTCGCCCAAGAGAGAAACGAATAAATTCTCCTCAAATCGCCTCTTTATCTCTAACTTTCTCCAGCCATGCTATAGTGCTCTATTTGAAAGCTGATCGAAGCAGCTTTTACTGCAGTATTAAGTCGTCTTTTCTACTGGCCTTATTCGGTATCAATAGACAATTTCCGAGAATTTCCTGCCGTTTGTGTGTAATAATACTCGGTCTTAAAGCGGCCAGTAGACTGATTAGGCATACATGGCCTGAACGTCTTCGTGCTCCTCACTGGACACTAGTACCATACCAAAAGAGAGTTTCTTTCATTTTGGATAAAGTACTGCAGAATCTAATTAAGTATTTGGTGTTGATGAAAGTACAGAGTGCACAGTACCCCTAACAAGGAGACAGAAAGATAAATTTGGAGGAGTTTAAATAATGACATCACGATGGAACAAGATTGTGCACAACAGACATGAGTTGGCTATGCAACGGGCTTCTAATCTCTCATTTGTTTGTTTGGCGATAATGATAATAACCTTAACATGGCAATGAAGAGAAAGAATGATACGCTGTTGAATATGAGCACATTCTTTATGTTTCCTCAAAATAAAGGTTTTCTCATACCAAAGAAAATAAATTGTAAACTTGGTTTTTTAGACCTTCTCAGCAGTGATAGCCATATCAGGTGAACCTTGCCGTTTGTATTCGCCAGTGTGAAAGGAACTCTC
This sequence comes from Amphiduros pacificus, assembly GCA_949316495.1. Lineage (NCBI taxonomy): Eukaryota > Metazoa > Annelida > Polychaeta > Phyllodocida > Hesionidae > Amphiduros > Amphiduros pacificus. Next base: position 65,868,406 of record OX439001.1, read on the forward strand.
ACTTTACCTTGTTCTTACCCTTCAGTCTACGACTTATATATCTAACTGAGCCACAGATGCATTGCTCTCCAAACTGTGGGCCGGTGTCAAAATGCTAGTAAGTCAATCTTGGGTGATTTATTGCTTATAATTGCTATCTAGGGTAAAATAAAGCAATTTTATATCACCTTTGTATGATTATGATAACGATGATCAAATACACATTTGTAGTGAGACACCCAGTCGATATATCAAGTTGTCAAGGAAACATGTGTGTCTGGGTAGGTGGCGCTATGACATCATATGATGTTACGTATTTTCATGCTGAGATGTGAAGAGGAAAGTGTACATGCAGAAACTACATGGCCGGCAGGCACCATAAACAAACATCACAATCCATATACTTGACACTGTAGGACCACTCAAAGCTGTTTATTTTGCTGTATTAATCTTAGGGTGTACTTGTGCGTTGTGAGAAATATGGGATAGTCTGCATGAAAATGAGCTATTTGTATTTGTTAAAAAGCAACAGTCATTGTTTCTAATATGAAATATAAATCAATTAAATTGAGCACTCATGCACGGCATTCTAATTTGATTTAATGGATACAAATGGTTGAACTTTTGATAATGCCAGCCATGAAGACATCGTGTGTAAAATGCATGTATATAGGGCGGCAATTTAATGTAGAAAAATGACAAACCTATAGAAATCAGCAAATAACAATTGTGTAAACTGCTCATCTTTAATTCATAAACGAGATAAATGTTTATTAATAGAAAGTGAGTGAACACAAACACACAGAACCTGCTTGAGTTTCACACAAGTCACTAGCTGATACGGTTGAGAAACAGAACTTCCTAACACACTGACATCTCTGGTTTATGAGGTTATCGAATATATGAGTTAGTATATGCGGTCCAAGTCTCACAGATATATTGAGAGAATTCATTCTTAGTTCATCAGATCTTATTTTTTGATTTACGATGAGAATCTCCCATACTGTTTGCGGTTTACGGAATGGAGAAGAATCTAACTTAATGTCTTTGTCTCATAACAAATCAATCTGCTTTAAATTGAATACCAATATGCACCAGTGTTGTGAGTTAACATATGCAGTTCAATATTGTCTTTCAAAAATATTGTCAAAAGGCGTCATTTTTAACTGTAACAGATTGGCACACTTTTGATTCTCACTGCGCCTGATAGATTTTTCATTAGAGCTTGTAGTCGTGTATTGAAAGGCTCTGAAGAAAACATTTAATCAAATACCTTTAGGACCACATGATGTAGTCCCGAGAAATCCAAGGCTTTTTCCCAAGAAATCTAATACTCTCTTTATATGATCAAATTTGGCATGCCTGGGCAATTCTGCATTAAGGTGTCAACTCTACAAGAGCCTGCTATGTAATTCTTATAAGTAGATGCAAGCCCTAGGTCAGGGACCAGGTGATTCCCACGCCTAGTTCTAGCTGTGATCCATGCAAAGTCTGGGGTTTGTCCATCTGGTAACAATACCTTCTGTAATCAATGTCAGCTACAGGCGCTTAAGATCCTATCAATAACATTCAATAATGCACCCAATTATGTTTTGAGTATTATTAGACCTCTGAAGTTATTAGTAGTTTATGATGAAAACATTTAAGATTTGTATGTATTTGGAGTCTTGATATGATTGTATGTGCATTTTCTGACAGGGTTTCACATCCCCATGACTGCTCATACGCAGAACCTATTCGAGCCAGATATCCAAATGTCTTATCTTATCCTTCCATACCAAAGGTTCTTGTCGGCAAGAAGATAAAAAAAATATTTAAAATCGATTATGTGGATATGATATACTTTACCGACGTGAGATCACAGTTTTGTTACTTAGTTTCTGGTATTTCAAGGCTCGCAACTAAAATGTATTAATAACACAGGCAGACATGTTGATGTTCACAAGCAACACCATTGCTTTATCACAGGAGCATGGAGTATGTTTCCTGCAAACAACACCTGTTACGTGGACAGGTGTAGAATCCAAGGAAGCGTTTACTTCTTCAACATATACCTTTGCCATGACATACTGCTCCTGACTGCCACTTCAATCTTGATAATAGAATAAGCTATCTACAACCATAATCAAGGAATATGCATGGAACCAAAGTAACAACACTTGTTTTGTGATGCTGCTGGTTGTAAAAGATTGTAAGTTGTGTATGGTACTTCAATAGGCACTTGAAGTTGACAGAACTGGAATCAGTGCCAGGTTTGGCAGCAGATAACCGGCTTGTAAGAAGCTATTGGCTTGAAGTGTTTATGTGGCCTAATGGTGTGGACCAGGATCCGCTGCTCAGCATCATAGTATCATATACGTCAGTGAGTAGGAGGGGCTCTCTTTTATTCCTCCCTGATGTTGTGTCTGAGCAGCTCAACATTGAAACACATCATAGAAATGTCCTCATAATTCACCATCTGCTTAGTGTTTATCGATAGCGGATGTTCGTTATTTCTTTCAGCTATTACGTAATCATAAATCTGCAAATAACACACATTTAGGCATAATGCAATGCCCCGAAGATCGGCAGACGGAACATGTGAGCTACTAGTACAGGATAGAATTCCTGGTTAGACCTCTGCTTGGTTCATATATCAAACAGTTGTTCTTGTAAGTACTGCATGAAAACAGCACTAGACCTTTTCTTCTACAGCTGTGGCCCTGTTGTGCGTCCCATCAAATTAACAGACATCACACAACACTCCATGGCGCACTCTTTTTAATGTTTTTCTTTCAGTGGTTTTACATCTTGGTGTTGTGCCTACCTCTAAGGTCAGCTTGATCTATTCTAACAACAAAATAATGATATAAGAAAATATAACATCCAAAACTTCCGTCTAGAGAAGTATAGAAACTGTTAACAGATGACATATAGCAGTATATTATAACCTTACTGAAGTATATTAAAAGTTACTAAAATTCTGCTCCAGTGAAGGTGAGTCATAAAACTGAACAAGCAAAACAGATTTATCATGTGGCTTGCAGTTGGAAGGGAGGGCAATTGCTTCGTGTGTGTTAAGGGAGGCAGGGGCCATAACTTTGTGGGCACTACACGGAAGAAGGTTGCAATGCTAATTTCATATTTGATGGTGAGCGGCCTGCAGCAACTACCTGGCTGATCTCTAACATTTACCTGGGGACGGCTGTTCCTCCACCTACCCTTACGTTCGCTGGATAAACACCGTCTTGCTGCTGTCTGTGTAACACATTTTATTCCTGAAGATGAGAAGATGTTATCGTGATGCCTTGACCTGGCATTCAGATCTTGTCTAATCAGCAGATCATCTTATCCTTGCTAATAGGAACGACCTGCTTATTTCAATGTACAGCATGATAGAATGTACCAAGTTAAAAAAAGATGGCATTCAAGGCCAAATATTTTTTTCCAAAATGAATTATGTGGTATGGAAGCAAAGTTATGGTGGCAGAGGTAAGATACAGGGAGAGTTGTCTCACAGAATGTCACGCTTCAGTGAAGGTGTGAGGGGTCCATTCTGGGCCAAAGCTCACCTCAACCAGTTGAGGTCAGCCGCCCTTCTGATAGCAGAGGTCCATAGATGATGGATTCATGTGTGTTGTCAGGTACAGGTGTCAGTCACTGACTCACCTTTATCACATCACCCACCTCTATCATCTCCCCATAAAGTGACACTCAGTCTTTCTTCTTGTGTGAAGCTGCACTACTTAAAGAACCTCCCGCTGTATCGACAGACCAAGCTTAGACAAAGAAGTCCACAGAGCTATTTGTACGTGTCATATGGGGTAATTTACTACCTAGGACTGACAAAGACGACTTTCTGATAGACATGATTATGGTATCTTTCTGTTCAGGATCTAAACTAGATTATGGCAGGAAGGAGTCATAAATGGAAGAGAACAACCTTGATACTCGGTGGGTGTGACCTGAGTACATGAGTGAGAGGAAACTCAGAGGCGTGATTTACAAATCAACAGAGATTATCATCACACAACATATTATATATAATATATATTTACACCATGATAGTGACATCGGTCGTATATCCAATACTACGGATCCTATGCTGCACAAGCTAGGTTATTTTCTTATGTTATCCAGAGAGGAATGATCCATTGAAACTTATCCATTGCTAAATAATGATGTCCGGTGGACCCAGAAAGCAGCAGTATATATCCGACAGTGAGAAAATTTGTAGATGTCACTCATTGCTGTGATAACATGATATTTGTGGAGGGAAAAGGTAAAATATGCCTTAATTGTGATTGATAAGATATCATGCATGACAAATCATGTCCACTAAATGATTTCCCATATGCATTCATCTTCCTGAGGGAGAGGTCAATAAGCTTCTCTTGTGATTAACTCAATGATGATAAATCTATTTGAATTTATAGCAGTGATCTAAATTCTAATATATCCTTAAAGCGGACCAATTCATATTCACTACACTGTTATATAAACTTGGTAATGTTGGTGCCATTGGGAAATAAAGCTACCCATCGTGTGTGGAGAATATTCTTTAATATTGAATCAATCAATTGCCAAGACTGAGTTTAAAAAATAAATGATAGATCCATTCCCGATACAATTTCTCCCGGTTTGAATTTGAAGTTAGACCGATAATAAAGTAGTGGTTTCTGTAATGAGAATTTGATTTCCTTGACTATGAAATATTGCTCTGTATAGTTCAATTCAAAGTCACGTGATTAGGTGTTGTTTGTCATAAAGGCAGTTAAAAACAATCTAGGTTTGAAAAAGACCGATGAAGTTTTAAGTGCATGTAGAGAACGATTAAAGAGCTGAACGTTGGGACTGGATCAGTGCAAGAGACGTTAGGTCGGTAGGCCGCCATTAACGGGCGATAATTGGGGTATTTGAGGGGACTGGCCGCCATGTTGGTCGTCGTTTTCCATGTGGCCATGTAGTCAATCATTGAAACAGGCAAGCCAGCCTAGGGACGGAATTAGGCGATCTATAATAGGCACAGAGACGCTGCTGTTCCCTTGTTCTCTTGTTTTACTGCTCTCTCATTGAATCACGCCTTCAGACTTCAAGAGAAAAGTAATAAATTGTAACTGGACCACAGCATTGATATAACGCTCCGCCATGTTTCTTTTCCACGCCACATGGCACTCAGTCGAAGCTGCAAATTTGAAATTCGTCTTCAGAATAGTGGGACAGGTTGGCTGTTAGTGGGACATGTTGGAGCTAAGGGGCAAGGTAGTTAGTGCAGGCGTGGCATATTGGGGGATTACCAGGGCAGTCCACCAATATATAGGCCTTGATATATAGGCAGCAAACTTCTTGCCTCAGTGCACGCCCATCTCAGGCTGTGACCCACTCCACAGCCAAACCCTGCCACCATAAAGGAAGCCCACAAAACATGCAGCCTCTCCTTATCCTCGCTGCGTGTTTGCAGTTTTCGACCAGTCACAATGGCTCAGGGCTCAAGGCTGAGACAGAGCCAACTCAATTCTCACAGCTGACCGGCTATAATTCATCAAACGTTTCCTGACTTATTTGTTCTTATAGCTCAGTGTTTGTGCTTTAACCTATAAAAGCAGCATTTCGCGTACATGTCACTGTATAAGTAGTAATGATAATATTCATAATTATAATGATTATACTAATTATAACAACAACAAAAATAATAATGATAATAAGATATTTATATAGTTGAAAACAAATTTGTGTAAATTGCAAAGAAACAACTATTCATTTTATAAATTTAAAAGGATTTTATTTTTCATCACGATGAGGAACATTAATATGTTCATGGAAGCCTTTTTAAAATACGTTTTGCTTTTATTAATTTTCACTGTGACAGGTGAAATCCTGCTTGTGCTTGGAAACATATCCAAACCTAACACAGTGTCGCAGGCATCACCCATAACCCACATATGTTTTCTATGCATATACTTTTACCTAGGGGTGAGCTTTATCATTCCAGCAGAACCAATGACAGAACACTATCTCTTATCTTGCCTCCCCAGCTGTGGGCAATACCCACCTTCGTGTCAGGTTTTCACACTTTGTGTTCACACCTCTAAGCGTCATAACAGTTCCTTTCCCCTAACACATCATTGGATATGCTCAAAAACCAATTCCACCAGGACAAATATGCTGAACTTTTTTTAAAACTATTCAACACAGAAACTAATCATTAACACTATGTAATGATTGTAAGTGAAAAATACAACTTCTTAAACAATTAGGTATAAATAAAACACCCCATGTTCACTATTGCGACGTGTAATAACTCAGCTTCTGTGAAAAGTGCATAGAAAATATAATGTTCTACGCAAAAGCATTGCATCACATAATGTGTCTTATTTGATAAATGTTTACAAAAACTAACTTACTGCTTCTTTTGCTGTAAATAAAAAGCAAATGATGGAAAGGAATTGCTTTTAATACCTACAGTGTCAGGTTTGTTAAGCTAATTCTGCTAATTGTGAGGAGATGGAGTCAGAGGGGGGAACAGCTATTGTTGCTAATGTTGTTTTATGAGGGACTAAATCTCTTATTTAACATCCCCGATGTTTTATGTGTTCAGAGCAATTAGCAAGTTACACTAATTATCAATTAAATGTCTGTAATAATCTTCAGCGCTGGTGGTCAACCTTGTAGCGATGTACTGACAAGATTGATAATGCACAGCTGTTAATATTTGGTGCGAAACTACCATTTTTGGTGCGAGACTGCCATCATGACCATTTTGTTACGAGAATCAGGCGAGGCGTCTAAGGAACGTTAAGCACCAATCTTTCATGCTGACAAAGCTGTCAAACGACGCTGGTAGTGAGGCTGTGCTGGCTAATTTGGCCAATATAAAACCACGACAATGCTGCAGGAATCTCAGCTATCTAATCCCTTCTCAATTCCCTTGTTGTATACAATGAAACAATGCAAAAGCCATCAATGCCACCAATCACTTAGCGTAAACATCACAAGACCCAGTGGGGATCCCCGTGGTGATCCGCTCACAACATAAACACAATATATATAAAGCAGGTGTTAGGCAACGTGGCCTTGTCACATATGATTGACAGGTCATCACATGGAAATGGTCCCAGGCCGCTCCTAGTATACCCTGTAATTGGCGGTGGCTGTGTGTTCATCCATATCTGAGGGTTCAGACGTGATACAGATGCCAGGTGGCAGACATATTATTTGCCCCACGTGTACATCTAATATCAGGCTCATAATAAGATCAGATGTATCATACGGCCTCTCCTCTTTCACTGATAGATCCATCTTGACAGACGTGTTTTATTTTGCTCATATATCGAAATTGTTTCAAGAAATTGTCTATTGATTTCAATGGATTAAACATGGAAAGAAAAATGTTTGCCCGAAATTGTCGCCAAAAATAGGATAATCTCAATATTATCTTGAAACGCTAGATTCGATATACCATACCATCATTGTTCTGTCGGTAAATCATTTGCATTCTTCGCAATACAGCAATGTCTGAAAGATAAGAAAAGCATATTTACTGGGCCCCAACATGTGATATAACTCAATGACTCAGAATAAGTAGGCTTTTTATCGACACGTGCAATTTTCTCTCGGAGTTGAACTGTTCTTACCGTGCATTATGACGACATTGTAGAAGCGTTTCTACGCTTGTGAGATAATGCAAATTGATTGTGTTTGATTGTAAGAACAGTAATGGGCGATATTATAGTAACTTGATGGAATCACTGAAGAGCCCATTGTGCCCTCTTCACAGTTCTTACCTCACCAAAGAAAGCTTAATTACTAAATCTAATTGTTTTCTTTTGTATCCGGGTCTTTGGGCTGACGTCATCAATGGGCTTCATGATAGCTCTGAGTGATAATAGGGGTCGCGATCGAAAAACAAAGGGACTGAATAATATATTGAGAACACTAATTCTTCCATGAAACTTGCATCTAGTTCAAAAGGACACATGAGACTAACATAGTGGGTGTGATATATCTTTTATTACACAGGAGTCTGTTGTAAATAGCCCCTACAATTGCTTCTTTTGCTCAGGGGAGAGTATTTAACGCTAAGAGAATGAGCCTATTTTCTTGTAAGGATGCAGTAAGATGCATTGCTTTCAGGTACAGGGCTTCTGTAAATGTGGTTTGATCGATTCTATTTTGCTTTATAGACTAGGGATTTCTTTCTCAGAGATATATGCTATGAACTAGAATTGAATGGACAATATTTTCTACCCAGGGGATTACAGACATATACTAAGGTGGGAAATAAAAGATTGATTTAATTGCACTAAACCAATTTTAGTCATAAATGCAATAGAATCTTACATATTTCAAGTCCAGTTACCAATCATATGTATATGTTATTGCACACATGTGACAGGATGTGACGTGGATGAACAATCTTAGCAGAAATGCTTGAGGCATATATTGTCTCTTTTGCCCAGGGGAAGTATGAAGTAGTCTGTGTCTCAATGCAGGTTACTGCACACAGGGGGTAGGGACTAATTCACAAATATCAACCGATACTCACTTTGGGTAACATTGATAGATGTGTACATCGATGTCCTATGGAAACCAAAACTATATTGAAATAAAAGAAGCAAACTTCTGAAAGGGAAGAGTCGTTTGAACGCAAAACCTAAATGTCGTAAATAGGTAATTATTTCTGAACCGATTTTAATCATCATGAGTGTGTATGTGAGGGTATGAAAAGAGACGAATATGCACATATTATTCAGGTCACGTCATATGTCCTACTTTGGTCATATTCATCAGCATCATGATCACAACACAACCCCATATCTGTTGAAGCGGGTTTAACCTTGTACTTCCTGTGGATGCAGCCGGTTTGCCCTTTCAACTATTGCCATCTCCAAAGGTAGAGGAGAGGCATGTCAATGAAACTTTTATTCCTGTCTTTCAGTTTCCATGGGCTTCTGCATAAGACCTTTTCAAAGTTTATTAGGATCTTCAAAACTGCAACATAGTTCTTAAGAATTGAGTTGTTATATGTTGCTTAAGGATTGCAGTGGCCTGCTCTGTACAAAGGCCTCAGTACTTGGCCGCCCAATTGTGTGATGCTACTGTTGTGACTAAGGCATTCGGGAAGCAATGTGTGTACATCATTATGACACGAGTAAACGATGTTAATAACCAAAATTTGTATGCCATCCTGGCCACCCATTGAAAAAGTTGCTTTCATTAAATCATGGGATAAATGGTTGCAGCGTGGAAGCTATATCTCCAGGCTCCCATATGTTACCTATATTAAATGCAACATCCACCCCTCCATGCCACCCCATAAACCTATTTCAGTCCCCATCAAGGTGAAATATTTCCTCTGTATTTCAATATAGCCACCACAAGGTTGAGGTGCAGAAAGCAAGCAAGACTTACAAAGCGAACTACAGTTTCAAGTACTGCTAATATGCAGCAAGTCAACACTGCTTATATTAGCCGGGGAAATGAGGCCAATATTGAATACTGTTAACCAAGATAATGTAACTGTTTCTTTTAACAAGAAAGCTCTTATTATGATATTTTACTAAGAGAAAATCCTCAATATCTTGAAGTTGTCAACCAGTTTGATGTGTTTGTACGTTTTTATAAAGGAGAAATAATTTTACAAGGGAGAAATAAGTGTAAAACAATAGATACGTGCAAGATGCTTGGTATATCCATCAGTAGGTGAATGCTGGAGGAGGGGATGGCCATTACTTGGCTAAATTGAAGCTAGTATTAACAGTTGGCAACTTAAAATTCCTGCTGTCAGGCTGAGAAGTGTGCACACGTGGCCAAGGGAGTGTCGAGCCTCGTCTGGCGGCTTTAGACCGACATAGATCATTCTCCAGGACCAGCAGGTTGTCTGGGTCCCCCGCTGGTAACAGAAAAGACACATGGATGCTTCATGTTCCAGGCAAATAATCTGCTCATGCTTATCACCTTGTTGTACTTTCCTGCATTATATCAATCACCACAACAATGCTAATACATTATATGTCATCGGTCAATTTTAGAAAATACGAAAATATATGTCACACTTACAAAACTATATTCATTTAATATATTAATTGAGAGGTCAAATTCATCACAACCAGATTAACATGCTAGCGGTAGGAACAAAGCCTCTCAACGTTTCTAAGAAAAATGTGCAGTATTCAAATCAGTGACAGCCGTCAAATTGGGTGTGTATAATCAGTCATGATTGATAAAAAGTGTGAATCAAATCTTTCTCAATCTTATTTGCTGAACTTATATCTGAACGTGTTACTTGTCAGGCATGATGAATGCTATCACTGGGGATTTCGACATTAATCAAGGATAGAGGTAGTTAAAATACATCTTAATAGTTCCTCTGATGCTAGGAGAGTTCTTTATATCATCATCCTCTCTTGGGAGACTAGTTATAACAGTTCCTCTAATATCGGTGGTTGATGTAGGGGACCTTGTAGTTTGATTCTCCAATGGCAGTCCTCATTTTCTTTGATCCGCCCACAATGCATTGCGTTCAAGTCTCAACACCATGACATGTGACATGTACATCGGCGAGATTTCCGGTTGTCTCTCTGTGGAGCGTCAGGCAGTTACTTAGGGTACATGGTCGTGAGTGGCTGTGATGTAACCTCCCCTAAAGAGGAATCGAAGCCTGTCTTGTCAGAACACCCATCCCTGTCACGTGACCATTGATGTGTGTGACAAGGTCAACCATTGCTTGCCAAAGCTGCTAAACCTACATTTTTTAGGGTGAGGAAAAAAGTGAATGTGACAAAAACGTCAGGCCATGCGTTTTAATAAAAATTGAGAACAAGATAGAATCAATAAATGTTCGTGCTTTTACGATCTTTTGGAAACAAAATAAGAAACAAATATACAGAAGTAAAGTCTTGTGCTGGAATGTATCATGCATATTTCATTCAATTAGTTGATATATCCTCATGAGTGTAATAAGATAAAATAATGTAACGAACCACTTGGTGATCAGAGTTATTTTTATGGAAATGTTATATGAATCACCCAAAAATAAATGTGGTCAGAAATAGACCTGCCGGCCTTTGGTAAGCACACAATAAATATTCCACAATTAGATTTGATAGCAATAAACTTATTCAATTTGAATTTGTGGATGCCATAATGTGCTGGGATTGGTGGAGATGACAGGGCTGGAGGAACTGCTGGCATGTCCAATGAGCTAATGATACACAACCTCAGCCAGATAATAAGCTGTTATCACATAATAACCGAGCTGGCCTGCTCATTAAAGCGCCCCCACGCTCCTTTATATATATCTACAAATAAGTGTACTTTTATTTGGAGTTTGGGGGGAACATGTTAGAAATGATTCATTTAATGAACTGTATGGCCTTTGTCAAATGGAATATTTAGGTATTGATGAGATATGGGATTGGAGAAGTTGATCTAATTAACGGCTACACTATAGAATCAGAGTCCTAGTAGTCTGCTTGGGCACAAATATAAACTGATGCGAGAAACATCGTTTTATTCAGTTTCTGGAATATGAAACGTTCTTCACGTCATAATCATTATTAAACTTATCATAATAGATTTACTATTTCTATCAGATCAGATTCTATAGATCAGATAGATCAGATGGGGTTTATACCACCTAGCTTACTTGACTAGGAATTTACCGGCTAGCTCACATCACAAGAGATTATCTCATCTAACTTACATAGCTAGGGTTTATACCACCTATAGTCCAGTCAATATATGACAAAAAATGGCCTAACCCGGAACAAATTAGAACAGAAATAAAACTGATAGAAAATGTCTCAGAAGAGCCTAGAGAATAACATAGTAAAAGTCTACCAAAATCCAAGTAGTGGAACAATGCGTAATTTGCATAAATCCAAAATGGCCGACACATGGCAGGGCAAATCTTAGAAATTATATAGCTTGGCTCCTATTTGACATATATAAGTAATCTTAGAGTGTATTTTATGTATTTTGGACATGAAAAATCCATTGGGAAACTTTTCAAATTGGTACTACCCATATTTTGTACTCTTCCTCAAAAATGACCAATAAAAGTAGAATAATCAGTCGAAAATTGGAACTTTGCTTGTATTCTGATTATATCTGTCTGTTTTACACCTTTTCTGTGATATCCTCTACAACACATATTATTCTACAATAACAAGTTCTCAAAAAGGAGAGAGAACAATAATTTCCAACTAGAATTTGTTTTAAAAATTGTGTTTAACGACCCATTAACAATTTAATTTAATTTGCACATCATTGCAAGCTGTAGGTAACTATTAGTGGTGATCATATTAAAGAGGGAGAATCCATTCACACACAGGGAGGCAATCCCTTGCTCTTTTTAAAAAGTGGGGAGGGGTCTTAAACCTGCTGCCTGGCATAGACACTCAGGTACATAAGAAATCACCAAAAATCACCAAAAATCACTAAAGAATGTGAAAGTACCATATTTAAAATGTCTATGGTATGACACCACAATCTCAGTCCCATATAGTTTTTTCTGTTATTTGTTTTGTTATTTTTTGGGGTTTTTCTTTTGTTCTGTGCCTCATAATTAGATTAATTAATGTCCTAGGATTGTATGAGCAGCTTTGAATGCTTCAAATTAAAAGCTGAATTTACTACCAACAGCAAATAGTACCATAAAATATGTCTGATTATTACTTCCCTATTGTATACATTACAATGCTGAATTTAGGTTGACAAGAAGTATTATTTTCATCAACATCCATTTTTGGATGATGACTCCTCTACATTGTCCACATGCAGTTGAACAGTCCAGCCCATGTTTTCTGCAACTGCATTGTCAAACTTACTGAACAAAGTGTCCATCAGAAAAATCTGGAATGTCTACACCATCACAAACTGCTGCACTATATTCATATTTTGTAACTGCATGAAAACCCATGTTTATGCAGAGTATGATTAAAGCATTCATGAAATGAGGTTTTCAAGCACCTTTTCCTCACAGTGTGATTTAAATATTTATACCCCAAACTTTGCAATCAAATGTCATTACCCATCTGATTTTACCAACATCAGCTACTTTCAAAGTCCATCAGTGTCAGCAGCAGAAAGCCAGAGAATGGCTAGCCCAACCATTACAAAACTCAAAACCAAACAGACAGACACAGAATTTGATCAATTTTAGAACAAAGTGAATAAAAAATGTAATGCATTAGGGGTAACTGGTCCCCAGCTCTCTAGATTAGGGCCTACATATCACCCCAGCACACCACAGGAACATTACAGAAAAATCTATTATGAAGATGCAGATTTCATAATCAATGCTAAAGACGATATATTTGATCATCCGGGCTATAAAGTGTATATTAATTTATAGAATATGTTGCTAAAGGCTGCTGCTGGTAACACATATGACCAGAAGTCTGCAATTATGACAAATCTGTATGCTTCAGAAATTAATGCACAGAGACTGAAAACTCAATTAGACAAATTAAAAAGCAACATAGTTCTTGAAAAGAATACACCCACATGAAATTCCATAATTAATTTTATGATTACTAATGGTGCATCTGTATACAGTGAAATTCTTGTAATGCCAGCAACAAATGCTACCAGTGAACAATCATTCAGATTTCAAGGTGAAAACATATTCTTGGGCCAGCATGACACAGAACAGGCTAAATGGTCTAATGAAAATTCACGTTCAAAAAGATCACACAGATGATGTTAACCTAATTCATGTTCCCAATGATTTTATATCTGTTCAAGAATGTATGAACATATCTGTATTTGGCACTTTTATGGAATCTGACATGTAATCTGTGATTCGATCCTTGATAATTAAGTGCACAAAATAACTAATATCTGAACTGATATTTCAAATTATGTTTTTTGTAATTTGTGTCCACAGCCATAGCATTATTTTACCTAAATGCTAAAGTTATTTATATGGACATCTAAAGGTAATGAAGAAAGGTGGTGCCACACACCTCGTTTGACATTAAATTTGTAATTTGTGAGGAATTGGTGCTGCATGCCTGATGTTTGACAGCATTGGCAGCATGTAGGTTATTAACAAATTATATTCTAGCTTTGACAGTTTTGGTCAAGTCTCAAAATGCTGTTCAAAATAGTGGCAACACTTCTGACAGTCCTTTTCTCAAACTGGTATTAATGCATACTCTTCTTTTCTTTCGACCATAAAGATGTTAAGAATATACAATGTATTTCATAGCAGAATGATGCTGGCATCGTATGAAATACATTACAAGAAATGCTACATAAGCTATTTATTTCCTTATCATGGCCTTAAAATAACAGCTTAGCACCAACAGCAAGGGCATGACATTATTTCAGTGTGCAAGGAATCTTTAATCATACAAAAAAAACCTGAATATGAGCATGAAATAGGGTGAAATGTCAATGAGAGGCAGCCATTTTGAATTTATGCAAATTAGGTGATGTTCCACTAAGTTGATTTTGGTAGACTTTTTATATGTTCATCTGGGTAACATTCTGAGACAAATAACACCAAAATGGTTTCTGTTCTAATTTGTTCTGGGTCATTTCATATTTTGACTGGACTACTAGCTTACATATAGCTAGGGCTTATACCGCCTAGCTTACTTGACTAGGAATTTACCGACTAGCTTACATAGCTAGTGATTATACCGCCTAGCTTGGACACCCTAGCTTGAACACCCTAGTTTACATAGTAAGGGATTATGCCTGTTAGCTTACATAGCCAGGGTTTATACCGCCTAGCTTACATAGCCAGGGTTTATACCACCTAGCTTACATAGCTAGGGTTTATACCGCCTAGCTTACATAGCCAGGGTTTATACCACCTAGCTTACATAGCTAGGGTTAATACCATCTAGCTTACATAGCCAGGATTTATACCGCCTAGCTTACATAGCCAGGGTTTATACCACCTAGCTTACATAGCTAGGGTTTATACCGCCTAGCTTACATAGCTAGGGTTTATACCGCCTAGCTTACATAGCTAGGGTTTATACCGCCTAGCAACATAGCTAGGGTTTATACCACCTAGCTTACATAGCTAGGGTTTATACCGCCTAGCTTACATAGCTAGGGTTTATACCGCCTAGCTTACATAGCTAGGGTTTATACCGCCTAGCTTACATAGCTAGGGTTTATACCACCTAGCTTACATAGCCAGGGTTTATACCACCTAGCTTACATAACTAGGGTTTATACCACCTAGCTTACATAGCCAGGGTTTATACCGCCTAGCTTACATAGCTAGGGTTTATACCACCTAGCTTACATAGCCAGGGTTTATACCACCTAGCTTACATAGCCAGGGTTTATACCACCTAGCTTACATAACTAGGGTTTATACCACCTAGCTTACATAGCCAGGGTTTATACCGCCTAGCTTACATAGCTAGGGTTTATACCACCTAGCTTACATAGCCAGGGTTTATACCACCTGGCTTACATAGCTAGGGTTTATACCACCTAGCTTACATAGCCAGGGTTTATACCACCTAGCTTACATAGCCAGGGTTTATACCGCCTAGCTTACATAGCTAGGGTTAAAACTGCCTAGCTTACATAGCTAGGGTTTATACCGCCTAGCTTACATAGCTAGGGTTTATACCGCCTAGCTTACATAGCTAGGGTTTATACCGCCTAGCTTACATAGCTAGGGTTTATACCGCCTAGCTTACATAGCTAGGGTTTATACCACCTAGCTTACATAGCCAGGGTTTATACCACCTAGCTTACATAGCTAGGGTTTATACCGCCTAGCTTACATAGCTAGGGTTTATACCACCTAGCTTACATAGCTAGGGTTTATACCGCCTAGCTTACATAGCTAGGGTTTATACCACCTAGCTTACATAGCTAGGGTTTATACCGCCTAGCTTACATAGCTAGGGTTTATACCGCCTAGCTTACATAGCTAGGGTTTATACCGCCTAGCTTACATAGCTAGGGTTTATACCACCTAGCTTACATAGCTAGGGTTTATACTGCCTAGCTTACATAGCCAGGGTTTATACCACCTAGCTTACATAGCCAGGGTTTATACTGCCTAGCTTACATAGCCAGGGTTTATACCGCCTAGCTTACATAGCCAGGGTTTATACCACCTAGCTTACATAGCTAGGGTTTATACCACCTAGCTTACATAGCTAGGGTTGATACCGCCTAGCTTACATAGCCAGGGTTTATACCGCCTAGCTTACATAGCCAGGGTTTATACCACCTAGCTTACATAGCTAGGGTTTATACCGCCTAGCTTACATAGCTAGGGTTTATACCACCTAGCTTACATAGCCAGGGTTTATACCACCTAGCTTACATAACTAGGGTTTATACCACCTAGCTTACATAGCCAGGGTTTATACCGCCTAGCTTACATAGCTAGGGTTTATACCACCTAGCTTACATAGCCAGGGTTTATACCACCTAGCTTACATAGCCAGGGTTTATACCACCTAGCTTACATAACTAGGGTTTATACCACCTAGCTTACATAGCCAGGGTTTATACCACCTAGCTTACATAGCCAGGGTTTATACCGCCTAGCTTACATAGCTAGGGTTAAAACTGCCTAGCTTACATAGCTAGGGTTTATACCGCCTAGCTTACATAGCTAGGGTTTATACCGCCTAGCTTACATAGCTAGGGTTTATACCACCTAGCTTACATAGCTAGGGTTTATACCGCCTAGCTTACATAGCTAGGGTTTATACCGCCTAGCTTACATAGCTAGGGTTTATACCACCTAGCTTACATAGCCAGGGTTTATACCACCTAGCTTACATAGCTAGGGTTTATACCGCCTAGCTTACATAGCTAGGGTTTATACCACCTAGCTTACATAGCTAGGGTTTATACCGCCTAGCTTACATAGCTAGGGTTTATACCACCTAGCTTACATAGCTAGGGTTTATACCGCCTAGCTTACATAGCTAGGGTTTATACCGCCTAGCTTACATAGCTAGGGTTTATACCGCCTAGCTTACATAGCTAGGGTTTATACCACCTAGCTTACATAGCTAGGGTTTATACTGCCTAGCTTACATAGCCAGGGTTTATACCACCTAGCTTACATAGCCAGGGTTTATACTGCCTAGCTTACATAGCCAGGGTTTATACCGCCTAGCTTACATAGCCAGGGTTTATACCGCCAGGCTTACATAGCTAGGGTTTATACCACCTAGCTTACATAGCCAGGGTTTATACTGCCTAGCTTACATAGCTAGGACGTGGAGTAATTAGGGTTTTATACAGTACTGTAAGAAGTCGCTGCAAAATATCAACAAATGGGCCATATTTCTACAACAGTTTCTACTGTACCCTGAGAAAATAGTATACTGATGTTATATAACAACTATTTGTGCTGTAAATCTTCCACCTGATGTGAGGATCCCTCAAGAGATCTCTCAAGAGATCTCTCAAGATATTTCTGAAGAAATCTGCCGTGGCAATGCCATACATGTCAGGTGTATGGCCGCGTTACATCGTTTAACAGCGCTGGTCCAGGCAAAACATGTACATTTTATAGCAAAAATAATTTTACAACAAATTGAAGCAGCTGTAGTCCAGTTGCTGGTTACTGTGCTGCCAGGAACTTTTACTGTAAATTAACAGTAAATTTACTGTTAGCGTGCGGGAGTTTCAGTGTGCACTGATTAAGAAGATATTTGCTTTAGACTGGTATGGCTGGCATGGTGATGTGGTAGAATCTGCTATGCTTGGAAGGAGGATGTGGCATATATGACATGTCGGTATGGTATCTGGAATGAGGTAATCTCTACTCATTATTTACAAAACTGCCTTCTCAGAATAGATGAATGTATGGCACAATAAACAATCGGAAATCAGAATTTTCACCATTAGATAATATGTGCAACTGTCATTATATGATATACCCCAGGATGAAGTACAGTTAGCTATATTACAGACAGTTGTTTTATTGTTAGAAGATATTATTGCTATCGTCTAACAAATTGCGTGGGAATAACACACTTTAGCATTTACGTTTCTAAATGTGGTATTATATTAAAGGTTTCATTAAACAATACTGTGAAATTTCTTTTTAATATGAAAGGCATATATATATATATATATATATATATATATACTACCATTTTGCGTGATAAAGGTGTGACACTTTTTTGCATGATTAAAAGGTACTTCAATTTTGAGATAAGAGATAATGCTATTTTGTGTGATAAAGAAGTAATACTATTTTGCGTGATAAGAAGAAATACTATTTTGCCCGATAAAGAACTTAAACTATTTAGCACGATAAGTATGTTATGCTATTAATTATATATTCTATATATGAAATGGGGACAGTAAAGACACGTTGCTCAAGTATCAGATAACTCCATATTATCAATAGATTGTTATCAATATATGACATCGCCTCATTAACGCTGACGTTATGAGCACTGCCGCAAATCAGCTGTCCTCCACGGTAATAACAACAGTGCTAAATCTACATCAGTGCGATTCTTGCTAGAAGAGCTGTTCAAATATGTGGCATAGGCGTTTGCTTGCTCACAACCTTTTTTACATATCGTATGCCTTGACACCTCCGTGCTTGATCTAGCCAGAGAAAAATAGAATAAAACAAAGATCGGTAGCGAGACGACAATGCGGGAGGCAGCGGTGGTGGGGCTCCTTTGTAACCCTATGCGCGTCTCCAGGACTGCTTGATTTCGCTGATTCGTCGTTTGAAACACGCTCACGAAAACAAAGACCTGATTAATACAGCCACTTTTAATTAGTACCATTCAACTGCTTCTTTTGCGGGACGTTTCTTGGAATCTTCAGCCTGATTTGCCTCGCTAGGTCTACTGAAGTTTGCCATCCGCGCAGAGGACTTCAGAATCGGTAAATTGTGCTTTCAAGATTTCAGGGCGTTATAATGGGCAGAACAAAGCAGGTTTTACACACAGCGAAGAATAAAACAAGAAACGTTAATTTTGACTACAAAAAGATAATAAAATTGTTGTTATTTTAATCGGCTGTTCTTCCTCATAACTAGACGGAATAGTAGGCATAACAGGCCGATAGGTGGAGACAGGGGTAATGTCAAAATGATTTGATATATATATCTCAAATTGCATCTCCTTTAATAGGATGGAATAAATGCTGCCAGTATTGTTAAGAAAACATTCATTTACAATCGCAATATAGTTATTCGTGTAGTTTATCTTTAGATATTTATTGCGGAAGTGTATGGACCCTGAGGGGGAGATCCTATATGAAGATAAATTCTGGTAACCCATTAAATATAACAACATCTGGAAACAATGACTCATTGTTATCTTTGTGCATATCTATTCCCTATCCTGAAAATTAACCAGGTCAGTATTCACATTTACCAGCCATCTCGACCTTGGCATATCGCCCCACAAACTAGGAAGTACGCCGATGATACATGGCTAAAGTCCCGCTACCCAACACAAGGCACAGCTTGGGCTTCAGCTGTAGTTTTTATTAGGAAAGTGGGGCGAGGCGAATACATGGGATGGGTATGGTTGGTTGGCAGCCACACAGAGATAGATTCTCTATCCTCAGTCCCTGGGTTTTTCACATGCGTGATCCTAGCTTATGCATTGACAAAAGTGTTAATATTTATATATTAGTTGTCTGTTTGTATTCATTTGATTTATTTTTACTTTAAGCATAGCTAATCATTTAAAATTTAGAACACTACACAAGCCTCTGTTCACAACATGGTATATTTCTACACATTTGCACGGAGCCTCATGGATCTAGACCGTGGAGGGGTTTCAGACTAATTAGACAGATACAACCTCAACTTGATTCTTTTATCTTAGACCACAGAGAGACAGGTAATGTGACATTTGCTAGGAGGTAGCTTTACCTGGGTTTCTCATGGTATTCTAACAAGTGGTAGATAGTTTGCAGGGTGAGGTTAGAGTGACGGTGCGGCTGGGCCGGCAAGATGGATGAATCCAGCGTGTATGCACAGCCCCTCACGTTGCAGACAACACTGCCAATCACAATGCACACAATTTCTTCATCAGTGTTTGACTAAAGAGTAGAATGTACACTATGCCATGATGCTAAGGAAATACCTGAGCAGACCAAGGTAAACAGAGGATTAATTGCTAGTGGTAAGGACTTGGCCTGGGTCAGCGTAGCCATCGCTGAAAGGTGCCAACATAACTGTATCTTCAGCTTTCTGCTCAAATCACAAGGGAATTCATAATAAAACTGCAATCAAATGAGGCTGATTTGTGGTGTGTGTATGACACATAATTGTGTGTTCTAGGCAGCACGTGTCAACAAAGATGGGCACAGTGGCCGCTAACAAGTGGTCATACAAACAATTTCTTGACTGCACTCACTGCAATGCAGTGAAAATATTTCATGGCGACATGATGGAGGACAAATCCATAAAGCGTTCCTGATTAGGACTTGTCCAAGTGAGCAGACATCATTTGACTGGGCGGGAGGGCACACACGCTCTATGATCAGACCTGATCAGTTGTGACATGTGCACTGGACCAGCCATAAGAAATGCCTACTCTCAACCTCCAATTGTGAGAGGTCTACACCGCCTAAGCTGGGCTGTATTACTATGTTTAATATCATGACATGTGAGCCCACGAGGAGGCGCCTTGTACCGTCTCCCTGACCTCGTTCTGATTATCCGCGTCTGTATAATCGTCTCAATGGGCGAATCTTCTACCCGTGCGCATGCTCAGCTAATGTCTTTGATGTGATACGTGAAGCAATCGCCGATTGCAAACTTATGAGTATGATAACGTGAACCCATTCTGTGGCATTTTGGAACTCTGAAAGAGACCAATTATAGTTGCAGAACAATCACAGATCAAAGACACTTCTTATTCTTATTGATAAGGTGGTGACTTTGAGATGCGCGGCCCGGTCTGTAGGGGGCGATCCGCTCACCAGAGGGCACCTTTTTATACTCCAGACAATCTTCGTGTATTAACATATTAATAGGATCATACTATCTCTTTATTGCGATATTTTCTGTCTGCTTACAATTGCAAAGTCAAAGAATAATAACAAATGACAAGAACATGCATATTAACCATTTGATTTGACAACTGAGTTAGTCAAATGCGTGGAGTTAAAAGAACTGGGTTTTTTCAGTATCCAAATCAATTTGGCGTATTTCAATTTTCTTGACTTCTTTCTAAAACAGTGAAACATTATCTGGCTCATGTTACCATTTAATGCATAATATTTCTTCATTCATCAATATTGTGCTTGCTGATACAGATTGCCAATGACATGTCATGCATTTCTCGAAAATTCGCCAAAGGCTTTTGTGCACTTATGGCGGCCATAATTTCTCAACCTTAACGACACTGTACACTATAATGCACCCAAGTATGACCAGCTCAAATGAACCGTAAACAGGACAAATTCCATAACTTCCGCAGGACAAACACAGATAAAACATATCTTTAAACGCTTGGCACGAGAATATAAAGGCAGGGCTTGGTTCCATATAATGTCCATATTATTTGAGTAGGAACTGGGCAAGATTTATTGACCACAGGTAACTGGTCAATGACCACTTTATTTTGCCCTGTCAGAGTCTATTGTGAGTTGAGTTATTTACGTATTTTTGGCATTTATTGTTATTGTTTCACAACAGTAAAGGTTAAACTTTGCCCAGGGATGTGTAAAACCTGCCTACAGAGGGCCCTAATAAGTGGCTGGGGTGTCTGTAATTTGCAGGGAGAAATGATATACTCCAAGCACCCTTCACACATGATGGCCCTGTCTGTCTCAGATATGACATTCAGCTTGCTCGGATGATAACAGAAATTACTCCATATTTTCTACCCTTGGTTCTGCAAATGTTATCTATAAAAAAAGAGAGCGAATTAGCCTGTGCTCATTGTTGTGAAATATAATTGATCCAGGTTGATTTAGGAACATGAATTGGCAATACATCCATTATCAGTAGAAGCTTATTGCACACGTACTCTCTTAAGGCAATACAGGTCTGTCTATACCCTTTGCTGAGTGGAGAAGCTATCCGAGGCTCTGAAAAATCCAAAAGGGCTTATACTGCCAACACGGACGTATCGATGACCTACTCACAGCGACGTGTCAAGAGGTGACGGCAGGTGACACCACTGTTGCGCCGCTAACCTGATTATGGTGTGCGACAAGGTGCTGCACTTCGACCCAAGTCTTAGATACGTTTGCAAACTATAGGACACGACCCTCTTGCATGTCTTGTACCTAGTCTAGGGCGGCTGCAGAGACAGTGACCTGTGCTAGATTGCCCGGCCTCATGGCCTGTGACATCCCTGAAAAGATCAATGACTTAACTAGGAAATCGTGTCCGCTCTAATGGATGCAATTATGTCTCATTCGTGATTAATTTTTGGTGGAAAGTGGACAGTACAAATGGCGGGTTACACTACGGTAGGTCAGCCATAGTTTCGTATTTGATGTCTTCATTTACTTGTCGTGTGCCCCCTGGGTCCTTTAGATCAATAGCGAATTCGATCAACCCTGATAAGTTGGCGTATAATCTACACCCCACACTTCTCGCTGCCCTGTACGCCTGTATCATTAAACTGTGCCCAAATTGAAATGACCCGTATGACAAATTGATGGCTGTTCATTGGGATGGAGAGGCTGTTTTCTTGTTGGAAAGAATTCCAAAAACTTGGTCCCGCAGCCTTTGATATCAGTACACGGATGTGGTGGCAGACGCCGCGCCGATGCGGTGATATCACAAATCAAGAGAGGTCCGCGGACCATCTGCCTGCCCCAGGGCCCATCTCTGCCATAAAGGACTCTGCTACCCACCCCGAATACTAACCACCATATTTGATATGTCCTGGCACGCCGGATTTCAACCTGTTTATTCTATTTATCCCCCGATGAGCAACTACAGGGCCCAACTTTGCTGTGTAACAACCGCGGAGTAGTTGTAACCGCCTCCTCAATGCCCTTCAGTCTGTCTCTGATAATAATGACATCAATTTTATTCTTGGCGATCCACATCTTCCAGACAGAAAAATGAAATAAATCGATTGATTACTAGGTTCAGTTCCTAGTAAGATTCAACTTAGTATATATGTTCTTGAGTTACTGTTTAATAAAAAATACATTAGAAATGTCCTGTCTAGAAATGACCTCAATGTTTGCTACAGCTATGATAAGGTCATGCACACAAAAATAGGTTTTGTACATGGAGGAAAAAGTTGAAACTTTTATATGATGAAGCTCGGTTGCTCAACAATTCTCCTATATTATACAATAACCTTCATAGTCGCTAAACTAGCTGTGTGGGATCGTACGATAATAGAGGGAGATGATTACATAAGCGGCCTTGTATATTAAGTCAAATTTCATAGGTTGTGAAGGGCATAAAGCTGATGTGACCTGATAGGGGGACAGGGCACAAAGGGTTATATAAGCAGGATATAAGATCTATAAATCATGTAGGAAAATGTGAAATATGTGTCTTCGCCATGGTTATTGAGCGTTACTCTTTAAATACAAGAAAGAATGGTGATGAACATTTAGAGTAAGATGTGTGATTGCAACATAGGCCGTCATCCGGGACCTCACGGCACACATGTAATCATGTCACGCGGGAGCAACCCTCTGTGGCATACCAACAAAGCCAATCCAACAAACCCTATTAAGATTCACCCTCTACATGATATGGCCTACAAACTACACATTAGTCTTCTTTTGCTTTACATCTCCATCAAGGCTGACTCAATCTCCGTACCACACAATATATCAGCATCAAAGTGAGCTAATTGAAAGCAAAAGCGACCCCGTGTGACATGTATTGGTCAGATTCAATTTCTTTCTGTCTCTGTGACCCTGATAGCCGCCTGCTCTATGTCTGCTCAGTCTATAATCTTATTGGCTTCCCACTGTGGTCTCTTGGTCTTTTTATTACCCCTCGTAACGGACCATATGTGCAAATTCTATGGTCTAAATTAATTGAGAGAAGTTGGACACAGTACTTCATTGTAGACTGGTGGGGAGCATTTAGTTATCTCATAAAGACAGTTAATCCTGGGAATGTGCAAACGGTAACAATTGCTGGTCCCTGGTGTCCAGTCGTAAGTGGTTCTTTCTCTGACTGGGCTCCGGTCCTTCCCAATAGAAGCTTTCTGCTTGCGTGCCACACAAGAACCAGACAGTTGCCTCGCTCGTGCTCTCGTCGACGAGATTTGTTTTACCGAAGAGTTCAAGTCAAAAGTCGAAGATCGCCATTTTGGTTTTATCCCAAGTGGATTATTGATGAGCCAAAAGTTTTGTTTCTGAATCCAATCCATTATGGGATGATGAACATTACCCACAATGCACTCGACTGCCAGGTCATTTCCGTTCTCAATACAACCAGAATATAAGCAGAGCACATGACCATATCTCCAAATATTACAAATTAAAAAAGAACATTGCTCCCAAAAGAAATCAAAGTATATCGCGCGACATTACTACACTGCAGATAATAAATTCAAATGTAGACCAAAGATGTTATAATTATTACCGAAATACCAAGCCATTGTCTCACAAAGGTACTCAATATCTTACTGTCAAACTCTCAAAACAAAACAAAAATGGATGCTGTTAAATCCTCTGTTGCTCTCCACCTTGGGTTATTCAAAATTAGGTCTAAATGTATTCTACAATTGTTTTATTTCAAATGTAAATATTGTTTTATACTTATAGTAAAATGATGTAGTAGAGATTGTGTTCGTTTATAATTGATTCAGTAGGCTACTGTATTTTGTAATTATGATATGTATGAAATAATTAACAGTGAATTACACACACCCTTACTCATGATTAAGAGGTAATACAAAAAAACCATCCCACACTACAGATAAAAACTTATACTTACAGTGACAATGTCATGGATTAATTCTTCTAAAACAACTTATTCTGTCAGTACTTGAAATGCTTATCTAACACAGCGTAACGTCTGTAATAAGTTTATGTGTGGGGTCTTGTTTGTCATATTACCAATAACGCATTTGTAAACAACTACAATAACACAACAAATTTCAATATTTTATCCAGAATGGTACACGTATTTCAAACAAGTCCCATATTAAAACATTCTGCTGATAGATGTTTGTCAGATAGTAATTTATTTTTTCCACTCTTACATCTAGTTTTATTTCATCAATTATCATACTTACCTTCCATGTTTAATGTAATAATATGTACATGTGATTGTTGTTTATTTGACATAATTATAAATGTATAAATGCTTTTTAGTTGTGTGGATACCCACATTCCTTCTTTTCAGATTGATGACGTCAGATGTTCTGTGTATATCGTATGTGTCAGAAGGCGTTAGAGTTTGTTTTGTTTAAAAGTAAACCATGCATCATGGGAAAGTCGGGATGTAGAAACTTATTGAGTTCTGTGAGTAGTCTTCACATGTGGACACCCAATATGGGGAGATTGCACCAACCAATATGTTCTTCTGCAATAAACATATTAAAGTTGTCCACGTTTTCATCTTCATCTTTCTGACAGGAACCGATCTGGTTTGAACCTGCTAATGAAATATTTGCGTAGCAAGGCACAGTGCTGACAGCGGTATTATTACATCAACGTGGGAGCAGTTTTTCTGCAGACTGCCTACCAATTTGATTACTGCTTCCTAATGACATTCCCTTGGAATACTCTTTTATAGCATCTGCAAATCAAATCAGACAACTCAGGTAGAATGCTGCTTGGCGTTTAAGGCGTTTAATTGTTGTAAAGAGACCATAATGGGCACAATTGTTTCCTAAACAAGAATGTGTTGTGACTGGGTAGCTCAGCTATAAAGTGTACACATCAATCAACTCATTTCAGTCAAAAAATGTTAAAAGTTCCAAATAATTAGAAAGTTACAGTAAATAAGTAACGTAACGTAACAGTCTTTCGCGTCTATGAAGCGGACAAGATTTCTGGATGTACTGGTGCATCATAAAGGGGTTCAAAGCATTCCGTTTAAGCTTAGAATTTGGCAATGATTACAAAAATATCTTTTGTATCATATTCTGAGAGGAGCATGGCTACTAGGTTTCTTGGGAGCCGAGGACATCCTATATATAGAGGGACAAGATTTGCCTATATTATCCTTTCTGAAAAGAGAAATATGCCCAAGGTATGTCTGACCATCATGTTTTCTGAAAAGAAAAAAGACCTAAAAGGTCTTATTGTTAATGTTCTGTGAAAAGTAGAATTGCATTTTGAAGTCTGCCTGGTGATGTTATGTGCAGAGAGAAATGAGAGCAAGCATTAAGATGTTTGTGGGCTGTTTAATGTAGATAGCAGTGGTATGGGTAGACAGTCTAGTCTGCCATCCGCCATCAGTTTCCTCTTAGGTCTACATTAAAGACAGATTATAACATTCTCATAAATGAACACACATATACATGCACCAGGCAATAGCAAAGCAATATCAGCCAATATCCAAATCATTCACAAAGACCAGAACCTCATCTTATTTGTGAAGTACAGTGTTTTTGTATCCTATCTACTTGTGTACAGCTTGGTCATATCCATTAAAAGTTGTTTACAGAACTTGCACACTCATACATGGAATAATGATAAAGATATGTGTGTACATCCAATGTATTTAAGCATAAATTATCTGTGCAATGAAAATAATTTTTCCATGAGCTTTCTCTTAATTTTGAATATATATCATAGTGTCATATCAGGCTCAATGCAATTACGGATATAAGAAAAAGAATTACAATTAAAGATAACAAAAACAAGTAATCGTTTATAAATGAAATATCTTTTCTGGTCTTATAGCATATGAGAGTGCAGGTACTGTGCATAGTCTTAGGTTCGCAATAAGGCAAAGTATGAGGTGGTGTGAAGTTTCTGGTGGTTGTATGTGGTTGTACTTGGCTCCTCCAGGTCCTGATGAGCTGCCCATTGTTGACTCAATGCTAGAAGATGGACACTGATAATCGCCGCTACACGTATATTGTTTTAGCCAATGATACTTGAGATCCATTCTCACACCTGTTGAGTGAGAGGAAGAAAGGAATAAAAGTCTTTCTTTACTTATTGGGAATGTAAGGACTTCTGCTGTTGATTCACCTTATTCCCAATGGTGGCCTATCATCCTCTGTTGATTCGCCTGATTCCCAACGGTGGCCTATCATCCTTTGTTGATTCACCTGCTTCCCAATGGTGGCCTATCATCCTTTGTTGATTCACCTGATTTCCAATGGTGGCCTAACATCCTCTGTTGATTCACCTGATTCCCAATGGTGGCCTATCATCCTTTGTTGATTCACCTGCTTCCCAACGGTGCCTATCATCCTCTGTTGATTCACCTGCTTCCCAATGGTGGCCTATCATCCTCTGTTGATTCCCCTGATTCCCAATGGTGGCCTATCATCCTCTGTTGATTCACCTGATTCCCAATGGTGGCCTATCATCCTCTGTTGATTCACCTGATTCCCAATGGTGGCCTATCATCCTCTGTTGATTCCCCTGATGCCCAATGGTGGCCTATCATCCTCTGTTGATTCCCCTGATGCCCAATGGTGGCCTATCATCCTCTGTTGATTCACCTGCTTCCCAATGGTGGCCTATCATCCTCTGTTGATTCACCTGCTTCCCAATGGTGGCCTATCATCCTCTGTTGATTCACCTGCTTCCCAATGGTGGCTTATCATCCTCTGTTGATTCACCTGATGCCCAATGGTGGCCTATCATCCTCTGTTGATTCACCTGATTTTCAATGGTGGCCTATCATCCTCTGTTGATTCCCCTGATGCCCAATGGTGGCCTATCATCCTCTGTTGATTCACCTGATTCCCAATGGTGATCTATCATCCTCTGTTGATTCACCTGATTTTCAATGGTGGTCTATCATCCTCTGTTTATCCACTTAATTCTGAAAGGTTGTCTATTATCTTCTGTTGATTAAACAGATATTTAAATATTCATAACTGTGGTTGACCCAGTGGAAATGTTCATTTTTCAATTATAAATTGGTTCTATAATCTCTTTTAGAAACTCACTTGTATATGAGTATAACTTATTTCTAAAATTATGTCAATCGGTTGGCCCGTTAAATATCATATTTCTTTCATACAAGGTATCTATCATTCTTGAAAGCTCGCATTAATGTAAATGTTATGACTCATGAATACCAATATGGGCAGGAGAGTGATTTGCTAAGTGATATATGGTTTTATATTATAGTTATCAGTCACTTGTGGTGGTAGCCTGTCAGATGATTCAGTCCATATAATGTCTACTATAGATATCCTCTCAGGGGTATATGCACAGATCAGACCACAACACAGCAATGATCGAGTGTCTTGAATATCAGGACCTGACAAACCAGAAGAGATGCTATCAGACTTGAACAAGATGTCAAAGTAAATATCACCCCAAAGTTTCCAATACCACAGGCAGTGTAGACAATGGTCGGGGAACATGCGGTGCCCGCCGGCAATCTCTCCCCGGCATGACCCCCACGTTCCTTCTCTATCCAACTATACCAACTATATGGGGAGTCGTTTTGAAAAATCAACTCTAACTCACTTCCTACGAGGACACTTTGTTGGTTTTTAATTCAAAATTGACAGTTAGTTAAACAATGCTCCTACTTGCATTGAAATATTTTGATTTAACTCTTTTATGGAAGAGTATAACTTAATTAATTCATTTTCCATTAGTGTCTTTAGAAATGAAAGTTTAATATTACATTGGGTTAGTATGGGATTCCATAGACTGTTTTTCAGACGCATTTCACCAAAGGCAGAAATCTGTCCCCCCCCATCACTGCTCAGTTGAATTTGTGCTCTGTGTTTGCTTTAGACGCCTTTCTATTAGGACAGGGAAATGAAATAGCGATGTGATACAAGATTTCACAATATCTCCATCACTGATTCTAAGACGTGGTTCGCTGCTTGTAATTGTTGCCATTCAGCAATTATAATATGGTGTGCTAGTCCATTAAGATGGAGTTCTAACCCTGCCATACTTTTAGCAAGTCACAAAGTAATATTAGTTACAACTTGTCATGTTATCCATTAATGACAAATTCTTGGATGGACAAGAAAATATGTTATCTGATAGCACAAGTCATATTTGTCTCTCTCGTGTCTTTTTGGAATTTCTTACAATATGATTTGATATAATTATCTGGATAAAGAAGAAGAAAAATAGACTTGGAGTTGTTATTTAAGGGTTGATAAATGCGGCGGGCAGTGTGAATAGAGGCAGTACTGTGAGGGTAGCTATGAGGATAGGTTAGATGGGTCAGTGCGCCCTCTCCATATGGAAGATGGCTCAATGCCTGGGATAAAGAGGAGATATAAACAGGCTCAGTCTCCGCAGCAGGATAGCCTATGATGGCTTCCAGATCTCTCCTCAACCCATCCCTTACTTATAGGCGCCCCTCTTTACCTAGGCGCCCTACTCTTACTGCTCAACCTATATGGTTTTATGAATGCCATATTTAGAATTTCAGACAAAGTTACACAAATCGCTATCAATTCTGTCCTCAATATTGTGTGCGATCCTAGGCCTTATTATTTCTCAGATATAAGTGACTACAATGGACTCGACACGCCATGAAAGTGTCGCGGTTCCCAATCCAGTTTCAACAATGGTGTCGTCAGTTGATACTGGGATGCGAGATAACTTTGTGATCTTACATCTACCATTGATGACGTCAAAGACATGGGTATTAAACTGAGTCCACACGCGGCAGTCGGACGGGCTGTGGCGAGGTCCACAAAGTGGTGCATTTACTCACTCAGAATACCCACACTGACACCGAGGACCACACAATCACGCTTCAAAGTACAGACCAGGCAGAGCAGAGCAAAGATTACAAAGTATTCAAACAGTGGGCTGGATTGGTGGCTGTATTGCCGCAGATCTTAATGGCAAGTTGTTGGCCATTCATCGTGAAAGAAGGCGAGATAAGTTTCCGCGGTTAGGATTTGAATCATCTCCCCTTGTCGTGAGTCTGCATATCGTAGCCCGTCATCTCACAGTCATTGTCGGCTAAAGGCGAAACCAATTTATTAAACTGGGACATGATTGGATATCATCGACTTTCACCAAGCCGTATCTGTCAGGAGATGGTTTTAATACATAGCAAAGCAGCAGATGAGAATATTATGCGTGTGCTACAAAGCGTAGTCACAACATGAAATGACTTAATGCAGTTGATGTATAGTAATATAGCGGAAATACTACATGTATTCTGGTGCAAAATAAAGCTTGAATAAAAAGCCACTATTGGCACGATTTATCAAATACGCCACGCATATTGCGATGCTGAAACAAAAGTCAGAGCAGAGAAGTGAAAGCATCTGGGATGGGATGAATGCCCTGTGTTATCTATCCTGCATTCACACTTATTTACTGTTCTGACAAGTAGGGGACTGACATGATGTAACACGAATAAGCAATTATTTCTCCTTGGATTGCTGTTATATCCTTCCCATATAATCACACACAAACAGTGGATTTCTCTTTGGGCAATAGCTTGAATAAATTTAAAAGATGGTAGAGAATCCTTAATTATCAAGCAGAGAATCTTTAATTATCAAGCAGAGATCTGAGTGGGACTTGTGTCTAGCAATATTGACGCTCCATTCATACTGGCTTTGGCAAGTGTTTATTGTCCAGATACAGAGCATATCTAGGATTTTATGTGGACACTTTCTGACTTAGTAATCCATTATTACTGTCTGGGGGACACTTTAATATCTTCCCATAGAAAACGAGATAGTAAATTGTTATGGAAGGTCAGAAGTCCAAAGTTACAGTGGCTAGTTTTCCTCTACTGTGTTTGGCCTCTTGAACAGCATGTAACATAATTCCAAGTTTCATCTTGGGTCAGCCAGCTCTGATTTGTATTCTTGCCACAAATATCTGTCTGTGCACAGCTGACTTGAAGCCCGACCCCTACTAATGATGACCATTCTACTTTGGAACCTCTCAGACCTCTCATACATAATCACCAAAACCTCGTGAAATCTCGCTCCGACCTTAAGTAAGTCCACCACTGCGCTCTCAGGTTGACCTTCACAAAATGCATAACCCCTCTTAGGACCTCCATCGGAAGATGTTGGGACTAAAACTGTAATTTCTTATGCTACAGCGTTATTTATCAGGACTGCTAAACTTTGTGTGTGCTTGGAATAGCAATTTCCATATATCGTTTGTGAGATGGAGCACAAGTGCAGATGGAATTGTTAGGGTTGATGCAAAGGGTTGGGTGTATTATCTGATATAATGTCTCATGATCAACCTTTTGTGGTTGCTCATAACATGACATGTTTATGTTTGCCATCTAGTCCAAGCATCGTATCACTAAAATACAAATGCAGTGACAGTAAAATAAAAAAAACACGTTATATCCCACAGGCTTCATTGGTTATATTAATGCAACATTCCACAACAAACATAACATTTGAGTCTTTGTTCTAAAACAGAACGCTTCCCAGCGTGGCTCTTTATCTCACGTTTTAAGTACAAACATGGGCAAATCAGTGACAAGTGACTTTGGTGGTGTGAGGATTGTCGGCGTGAATTCTCGCGGGACCTGGACCCTGATGGAGCGCCGAGACCACATACTCAATCATGGTATACACGGCCACCTACTAGCACGCTTCTCTGACTTCACCTCCATCCATCAATTCAACCAGATCTAACTCCCATCCACTTTGCCAGATTCAAAATGCAGCTAACGCCATGCTTCAATATGGAGAGGTCTCTTGTCCTTCGTTCATACTTTTTTGGAATACGGCGACTATGACCAAACGCTGGATGCTGGTACTTAAATCTGCATTGAGGCCCAAATCTACAACAACACATTTGCCATACAAAATGGCGAGGTTGAGCTATGGAGAATGTGACAGATCACACCCCAGCGGATTTCTTGTCACCAGACCATCGGCAGGCAAATACATATCAAACTTTTGGTTTCATTCATATATCTTTATCAAAATCTTACACACTTGATAGGACAAATATATTTATTTAGTGGCGAGGCTGGGTCTTTGTCCCCTTGTGTCTGCAGATATTTATAGTTTCATGAGAATAGTTCTAGTAGCATATGGTCGGCTTAAAAGGAGGCAACGTTCTGGAGATTGCGTTGGAGGTAGTTTCCGGTTGCTCTCGACCAATCGACGTCATCGTTACAAGTGGCGGTGTTTCATTTCAATAATGCACATGCAAAACATTAAGTTAATGACAGCCACAAAATATTAGTGATACACGCAAAGCTTAAGGGCTACAAAATGGCGGTTAGATGTGAGCAGTGAACAGCCAGCGCTTGAGTGACAGCTCGACATAAAAAACAATCATGAAATGAAGGTCTTCTCTTGTGTTACCACAGCCATGTAGGTTTGGTATGCGATGTTTGATTGGTGGCAGAGGGGCGTAGTAACTCTCTCGTCTCCATTGTGATAAGCCTGAAACTACATCAAATTAAAGGCCAAGCATGCCATTTCTAAAAGACTTTTTTAAAATTGTGATCTTGTAAGTAAGCTAGATATATGCATTTTCAAAAAGAGGTCTACAACAGCAGTGCGTTTTATTTCGCTGCCATACTCTACAACCTCAATACAAAAATTGCAAATTGGATCTTACAATACCAAGTATAAAGTCAACTTGGCCGGTTGTGTCATTTGTGTAGATACGATGATCAGTTGATTTTGTGTGTGATGTTTTAGCAGCTTAAAAATGTGGCCTCGTTATGTGTGTGTGTCAGCTGACAGCCCCACCTCGAACCTATAATCACCCACTACGACTGCTCCACAATTATGCCTCAACGCTAGAATCGTCTGCAGTTACAATGACTGAATAGGCAAATAATTAAAGGCATGGATCCTATACTGTGGTTCATAAAGCTTTTACAAACTTTGGGAGGAGCTACTCACGCAAAAACTGGGTTGTTTTCTAGTTACACCACTATATACACTCCTCGGGACATTATAGAGATTGGGGATCCAGTCTGGCTGGCTCATGCACCACGCAGTTGAAGGCGAAAACACTCAGCCACAGACAGGACTCCCTATAAATAGAAACCAAGAAAAAGAAATAAAAAAATCCCGTTTTTCATCAAGCAACACTGAATTGACCAAAACATTATCGCTTACATTAGTGGTAAAAACACTTAAGAACAGAAGACGTTCATTGCACAGCTACATGTACCCTTCATATTTGCCCTTGCAGTAATATTAATAATAAATCATGTTTATTTGACCAAATGAAATAAAAATGATTGTACTTCCCTACAAGATTGGAATTAATGGCTGTTGATCACATCACTACGACTGTGCCATTACAGTCATAGTGCTTATACAATTATAGTGATTATTACTCAAAATGTGCATGCGCCCTTGCCATAAAGGGTGCAGCAGTGAAGTGCATCACCACTTGTCTGACCATAATTGCAAAGGTTGTTGGCGTGAACGTGAAACCCTGTGCAGTAAACGTTGCGTTACATCAGGTCTGTTGCAACGGGCAAGGAAATGCATGCAGCAGGTGAAGTTGAGGTGATGGCGGATGTATTGATGGCGTTCCCAACGAGAGCAAGTGGTCATGTGGCCTGTGAGACGCCATAAACTATGGTATTATTACCTTCATCATGGTAATGGCCCCCCCACACCTGCCGCCAAGGGGGCAGCACTGCATGGCCATGTCTCAATATCTCGCCATTTGAACACTCCTGAGACGTTCAAAATATGTTTTTCTTACAAAACGATTCAGTACCAAAAGACCTGACTCTTCATACTTAAGTGTAAATATAGATGTATATACAAGGAGATATAGCTGTCAAAGTGACAGATGATTAAGTATGTTTACAAGAGAGGCTGAAGTTATCGAATCAGATGCCATTCCTTGTAGGATCTATATCGGCAGAATCAGCCATTAGTGGCTGTATATCAAATATTTGCAGGCATCACTCTGTGCTATCTGTCCATCTGTACAGTCCATGCCTATATGAGGACAATTACTCGGGGTATCTGCCCATCTACATACTGCTATCAGCCGTGTCAGGTAGGATAAGGCAGATTAATAGTCAGGGGTGCTGCTGTTCCCCGCCGTGATTACCACCGTGGATTCCATAGAGACACCAATATCCAATACTACCCACATGTCTGTTCATATTCTCTTTTAGGATATGCAATATATGTCATAATGTTGTTTTTTAATGTGTGGTCATTAAATGAATCGATAGGGATGAAGTGATTTTACTTCGTAGATTTCCGTGCTCATTTCTGAAGAATAGAAACAATGGAAAAGCTTGGATCAGATCATTTGAGTAACTGGTTGATTAAGCAGTCTATATTGTAAAGGTCCCTTATTCTGTTTGTTTGTTAGACAGGAGTATATGGTTTGTATGTATGGAGGATTATGTTGTCTGAATTCCTATATGGACAGTGTAGGTGTCAATGGGCTAACTTTGACAAGTTATCATATCAATATAAATACACGTCCTCAAGATATTTATGAACATAAACCTCAAGGTGACAAAACATAAATTCAAACAAATATTAGATTTGACCGATTTGGTTTTTAGCACAGTCTGTGCAGTGAGGGGGAAGGGTCTGTTATTCTGTCTGTCCTTCAACTTTGATCTTCTCCTTTGAAACTTCGGGGTAGCATTCTTAGCTATTTGAAGGTAAGATTTATTTTCAGGGAAGATCAGATTTGTTTTCCACTTTATGATCTTTGAAAGAAACTCAATGGGTGTCACTGATATATCAAGTACGCAATACTGTAGCTCCATCTAGGCATTTCCTGGAAATCGTCACAAACATTACAAAAAGGCAATGGTCAGTACAGCTCTGAGGTCATTAGTTTATGTTTATTACTGACTGCATATCATTGTATTGAAACTTGCCATTTTCCCCTCACTTTCATATCTTTTGTGCACACCAATTTTCAACTATGAATATCCACCTTTTGGGGATATTTCGGCAGATAGAATACATTCTCTTAAGTATATCTACATGGCAGAAACAATTCTCGCTTCGATATCTCATAATTGGCCATAATTTTCCAGATTAAACAAGGCTACTCAATTGCCCAGAGCAAGTTGGACAACTCATACAGTTTCCCTCTCTACCCCATTCAGGGTAACTGAATTTGGGTGTGTTGGTATCTGTGTGAATACAGCAGCCCTGCGAGACATTTGTGTATAATTGTATCTGCCGCTAAGGGCGACATCCCCCCGAGACCGAATTGCCTGTGACCCGGCCCTCACTAATTGAATCGTGCTCACGCTTGCACCTGTTCCTCCGTCTTGTGCAATCAATGAGGTTGGACCGTGGCAAGTTTGGCTCATAGTGCTTGGCTGTGACTGTACCATCACCAAATCATGCCCGGATGTCTCACTTATCCCGAAGCTCACTGTGATTTAATGGTCTTTTTTCAGTAAATACTGACAGAAAGCTCATTCATTTTCATTCATAACAAAATACTCACAGACCAGTTTAAGTTTGATCATTTCGTTGTCAGTGTGGCATATGTGGATGACATTCACAAGTTAATCCTTAATAATGCAATGTGTGATATTTCCCAGTTTGAATCCAAGTTGTCTTCCTTTCTATTATCTACAGACTCACAGCAGGGCGAACACGAGGAGCGACTAATTAATAATATATTCCGGACGTACAACAAGCTGGCGCGGCCTGTAGAACGTGAAGATCAGGCTGTGGAGGTCGGATTTGGAGTGTCCCTACAATCTATTGTGGGCGTGGTAAGCGTCTGTCACGTGCTAGTCATGTGACCAACCAGTGTAGCAGGTCAGACGCCAGCCATGCATGCAAAAATGCATTTATGCCACTAACCCGGGTTTCCAGCCACCTATATTTTGATTGGCTAATGGAATTTCCTTCAACCAACCCTTCCCGACAATATATGGTGAACTACACACAAGTAAAGATCCCTGTAGTCTCTAGATTTATATATTGCTATACTTGCTAAACTGTAAGGTTGAAGTTGATTTTGTTAGCCATTCAGAGATAAGTATTAAGAGGAGATAATACTTCAGGGTGGCAGCTGCGCATGCTATGTGATTGACCCACCTTAACTAACCTCCTTGCCAAGGGCTTTTTCAGGCAAGGAAACGTATGGCGAATGTTCCCGGTACCCTACCATTTAACCACCCTATATACTAATGGCTATGTTGCACACGCAGGGTTAGTAACCAGAATTACTATGAGACTAATGTTTCCCTCCAGACTCACTACAAGGACCACAAGAAGAGCGATTAATCGATGACCTTTTGGTCCGAAGAAAGTACAACCGGTTAGCAAGGCCAGTGGAGAAGGAGACAGACGCACTGGAGGTGCGATTTGGAGTGTCCCTACAATCTATTGTGGGCGTGGTAAGGAGCAATCACATGATCAGTCACATGTCAATTCTGGCATGTGACCAGTCACGTGATTCAACAAGGTCACATGGTCAGATAATGTGGCGTCCTAAATACTAGTGATTCCAGCCTTCCCAGATGCAGACACCTTGTGTCAGCCGGTTAGTCTTTCCTAAGTAACCGGCTAGCAACACTAACTGCCATCTTGCCAAAAAAGCAAGTAACCTTTACTAATCGGTAGATTGCTACTATTTTCCCTCCAGAATCCCTGCAAGGTCCTCAAGAAGAGCGATTAATTGATGACCTCTTGGTGCGCAGAAGGTACAACCGGTTAGCACGACCGGTGTCCCAGGAAACAGATGCTCTTGAGGTCAAATTTGGCATCTCACTCCAACAAATCGTGGATGTGGTAAGAGAGGATCAACATAATGCTGATCTCCAATGGTGAAAGGGAGTGACTTTATTGTACATCTATCTGACCTCCTCTTCTCTTTTTTAATATGTGGACATCTCTTGGTATACAGCCAGACAATACAGGCCATATATATACCAAGGGGATGCCCGCATTTGCCCTGTGTCCTTTCTGCTGAATATCAAAATGATTCTTATGAGGTGCTTTGAAATTGATTTTGACTGTGAACTATATAGCATAGTTGATACCCGCCTCTGCTTGGTGTATTGGAGGTGCACTTTACACAACTAATTCAGATGGTAAACAATTGAAACCACTTACTTGTATCTGACATTTAAGACAAACCATTATACTTTCTATTTAGATTGCATACGTCATACAACATTGGCTTTCCTCAAGTGATATACTTTGCTGCTTTATTTGCATTCCCCATCGCATGTGCATTTGTTGATTTTACAAAGTTTTGCGGAATGCTTGGCTTTACACCAATTGTTTGAAATTTATGATTAATCTTGATTTGAATTCAATGTATTATTTATATTCAAGACTACATATACGACATAAAATATTATCTTATATACCTTTTTTGGATTTTATTTAATCATTTTCCAGAATGTGATTTAATTTGATTTGATTATCGTTTTCTTAATGTCATGGTTAAGTACTGGTTGACTATTGGTATCTGTTGAACCCATCCCAAGGTGTCTGCATGAAGGCGAATCTTCACATCCTGGCTTCTGTATATTTCGCATTACTCTGTCTACATCTTATATATTACATTGTTATATACCAAGATACGTAAACTGTTCAATGCGCAATATTGCAGTAAATATAATATTTCATTAGAATATTATGTAAACGCGTGATAACTAATTCATTATTCGTCAGAGCTTGCTGCAATAGCAAAGCTCACAGTAAAGCATACAGTGCCTCAATCATATACTCTGTTAAGACATTAATGTTGTTTCGATTGTAGGACGAGAAAAATGAGATGCTTCACACCAACATGTGGCTTAACTATGTAAGTACATTCTCCTACATAATAGTTACAAATCATACCTCAATATACGAAAACATCATTGTGCAATCCAACATAAATTATCAATTCTACAACATTTGACAGTTTTTCGATTTCTATTCAAGAATATATAATTGTTTCTAAAAAGTAAAATGTGTTCAAGTTATCTATTGTAGGTCAAGGACTTCTATGCAAATATATTTTACATGTTGAACATTTTTGATTTTTGAATTTTTCCTTTAGAACAATTTGTACAAATTTTGACTGTTCTTTGCTATCATCAATTATCGTTATTACAATTATCATAGTATTTGTGATATTTATTTCCATGTAATTTTGAGTGTGAATATTGCCACTTCACTTTCAATCAATTGATTACTTATGCAAAGTTATAGCTTTGTTACACTTATCTTTTTAGATTTTGATATATCCATATATATTTGGTGTAAAATATTTCTAGTTAAATTCTGATATAAATGTAGTACTTGGTGTGGATATATTTCATATCAGTAACTTTATAATAGTATTATGGCCGTTGTATATTAATTAAATAGTGATCACACTAGATCCTAGAACTGGAAATTGTTGTATAGACGTTTTCAATAGTATTCTTGCAGAGATATGTGAGATGTTGTTTATGCAGATGATGTTATGTTTTCCATCTATTTCAAGGATATTGAGCCTTTTATCTGGTTCATTACAGGAAAGATTGCATGGATATATATATATTGTGATTTGGCAGGAGTGTTTGTTAACACACAAGGGATGGTTGAATAACAGGGCCTTCTATGGCTATGTAAGACCAGATTAGCAGTTATCAATATGTTTGTTTTCAGGAATGGAAAGACTACAAACTTCATTGGAACGAGACGGAGTATGGTGGGGTAAAGAGTATTCGTCTTCCTTCCAAGATGATTTGGACACCCGACATCCTTATGTACAACAGGTAACACACTACAACCGCTTATGCCACACTCTTACCCGTTACAACGTTCTGTCATATCATGCCCCCTGGTGGCAGACGCCTGGATGGGGGCACATGCTTCACCTGACTCTTCTCTCATCTTCTGTCTTCTTTTGTTAACTAACACTTCTCTGTTTTATTTGGGGCCAAACCTTGGTTTATTTATGTTAGACTAACACCAAGTATGTTTTGTCTGGTTGTCACGTTGCCATTTGACCATTAGTTGGCTTTGGTGAAGCTTATTTTGTGATCAGCATTTGCCGTCTTCAACATTGGAAAGTTTAGTTTGAACTTGATACTAAGCTACAGGACCGCCCCCATCTGGGACACAATACAAGCACTGCCGGCTCGAGCCAGGCCCAACATTTGAGCCAGGCGTTTCTGCTTATGTCACGCCGCGATCTCCCACACAAGGCAAGGTAAAGCACTGTGACATTGTCATGCACAACCTGTGTGGCAAGCTCACCTTAGCTACATAAGGATTCTCCAACCTACACCCCCAATGGCAAAGTGACACAACTGCCAGCACTGCTCCATGACCAACACCTCTTTGCTAGGTGCTTGCTGTTCTGGGTCTTTGCTGGATACACGTAGCTAGCATAAGACAGCACTTACTAGCAGTTTCTATCATGTACAAATCAGATATATCTTTGAAAGAAACTGTAAAATGAGGACGATAACACAAATGTTAGCACATTAAACTGATCTGAAGGTGTGTATACATATATTTATATACAATGTATTTAAACTTCGGGAAACGGTTTAATATGATTTGTGGATATGGACATCCCGCCTATATCCGATCTTTATCAGTGCCCCAAATTCATTTGTTTTATTAGAGGTGATGCTTCACCTTCAAGGTTCATCCAGCTAAGGACAACTCTAACATCCATCTTCTTGGGTAAAAAGGCTGGGTGCTGTACTCACTAGTGACACCAATATCTTTTATTCACACGGTGATTGGCTCAAAGCTACATTAAAAAACCTTTAATTGCATTGCTATCAGAATATTTCCGAGGAAAGTTGTAATATTCATCTGAATGTAATGTCCAATATAGACATTGAATTGTGTTTTTGTCCTGTTTTTTTTTCAATTAGTATCCATTTGATGTGGCATATCATACAAAATATGGCAATCACATGCAGAGACCTGGATTTGCTTCACATTGATCGGATATACTTGGGGTG
Organism: Amphiduros pacificus; assembly: GCA_949316495.1. Lineage (NCBI taxonomy): Eukaryota > Metazoa > Annelida > Polychaeta > Phyllodocida > Hesionidae > Amphiduros > Amphiduros pacificus. The sequence continues at coordinate 65,908,292 of OX439001.1, forward strand.
ACTTAGATTCTTGAGCAATTAGGTTACTCTAAATGTCTTGCTGTCAGATGTCCCTTGAATAAAATGAGCATATAATTCTATGCTGAACTTTGACCCTGTTATAACTCATAAGGTAAAGGACATGTTACAAACTGTTAGTAAGTGATCTATTTTCAGTTGGCTATTGGTTTGCTTCTCCTAATAGGCTTTGACGTTTATGCTTTCATGTTTAACTACTAAAAATTGAAAATGTGTTCAGATAGTTCTCTACATAACAAGAATGGCTTTCATGTGTGTTTTGCATTGCTTTCTTAAATCAAAAAATGAATATAAAAAACTCCCTCAAAAATACTGAAAGCACCAATCAAAATTAATGAAATTCGCATATGAATGAAAAAATAAAGGTGATTCCTATGATAGTGCAGAGCAAACCAATGTCATATTGCTGAGTTTTACAAAGCTTTGGATGCGTTCATGAGAATGTCACAATGAGTTACCTGTGGTATAGTAGTGTGTTACTTGCTGTCAAAGTGTATGTCACTGTGTGTTGGCCCTGTCTACCGTGCGTCTGTGTGAGCGCTGGGAAGTTAACACGCAGTGACATCCTCTTACACCTTAGATGTAACACACGCTGGGCAAGGAATACCGACCAGGTGCTGAACCCCCAGTCTAACCCACTAACTTGCCATATATAGTGTGTGCAAACATAGTATATATAGCAGTGTTTCCATAAGAAGTCCATAACACCACTTTGGTTCCAGCCAACTTTAGCTTAGCCTCGTTTTGGGTGAGCTAATTAACATATTGGTAGCAGGCGCGTGCTGTTAGCAAGCCTGCAGTATTCTCTTTTACAGCAAGTGCCTACATCAGGTAGCAAGTAACATACTTCATGTGGCAGCAGACTCAGTGTCACGTGATTGTGGACATCATGAAGTTAGTATGACCTGGTCAGGTAGTATTATGAATGTATCATGTGTACAGTTTATTACCACCTTTTACTTCACGTCACATTATCATATTATGTATTTAATCATTTTGTACTTATATTTTACATTATTTTTTTCTTGCTTTGGTATATTATCTTTCAATTGCACTATCGGGACCTCCTCACATGTGGTTCAAGTTAAGACTTTACCAACCATGCACTGTGTTTCATAATACGTTACAAGCTGGTCATACTAACATCTTTAGAATAGAAACTGACGTTTGATAATCTAATATTGGATTGATGTATAAAATCATACTGTTGTCATAATGTAAACGTGTCATAAACACATGTAGGTTAAGTCTCTGATAAGTTTTCTTTCTACCAATATTGGTTGTGTTCATAGTGAATGCACAATTGGGTCGATACCATTCAACGAGTAATTTGCTAAGTACCTGGACACATTTCAAACTGCAGTTAAAGTTTTTTTTTTAAATCAACAAATAATTCTGGAAGAATAAGATCGGCAGAATTCAGAAACAAGCATGTTTTTTGGGATGGGTATATATTTTCATTTGTATTGCAACTACAAACGTGTGTTTACATTTCAGACAATTGCACGGATATACAGGTAACATACCCACATTGAAAACATTTTCGTCCTGAATTCTGCTTTGAAACGTTGAATGGTGTCGCGATTTGTTGTCACTTTCCCTCCCGGGCTCTACCTCTCATCAATTCCTTCTTCATTTTGATTTTGTACCAAATATGCATGCATATTTGATCATTTCTGTACATTGCAATTTGTATTAAGGCGCCACTCGATGTCACGTGAGTGCGCGCACCTTTCCCTTTGTAACGACCCGTGTCACGCCCCCTAATGTCCCACTAAACCTTGTAACATTTTCTTACAGCGCTGATGAAGACATTGACAGTATGTACCCCACAAACATCGTGGTCTACAGTGACGGGACGCTAAACTGGGTACCGCTCGGGCTGTACATTAGCTCTTGTTCCATTAATATCAAGTGGTTCCCATTTGATGACCAGTTCTGTACCATGAAGTTTGGTTCCTGGACCTATGATGGTAGCAAAATAAACTTGACAGCCAGACTGCACCAGATTGACATCAGCAATTATCAAGCCTCTGGTGAATGGGATCTTGTAGGTTGGTATCTCCGTCTTACTTATACAACATATACCCAATATATTCTCAACCTTGTTCAATAGCACATCACTGGGCGTGGTAAGCATTCTTATATTCTATCCAGGCATTTGATCAAGGAATGTTTCCATTCACGTGAAAATACAGCTCAGAGTATTGAGCTTTGGAATAAGTGAGCTCTTTTACATAAGATTGTTCTATGTTTACAGATGTTCCAGCGGTGCGTAGTGTGAAGGTTTATGAGTGCTGTCCAGAACCCTACATAGATATCACATTCACCATCCACATCAGGCGAAGGACGTTGTACTATGGCTTCAACCTCATCATCCCCTGTGCCTTGATCTCATCTCTTACTCTCCTCACCTTCTTCCTACCACCAGATGCCGGCGAAAAGATCTCTCTAGGTGCGTATTCTACCAGTGAAAATTGACACAAGGTCTCAGATATTTTCTCTAATTATTTGAAATTTGAATTGATCAAAGCCTCACAATAATTCTTTTATCTCTGCCGAGAAGGGCATCCAAAATATATCAATTGTATGATTGAGAAAGGTACTGGGGTTATGTCTTACTCTAAACGGTGCCCCACTACAGGTCAGCAAATACAATTATTTGTGTTATCATGTCAGATAATGTAAAATTATTAACCCTAGTCACTGTTCGAAAAGAGTTGGGCACTGAGTCCCGGTAACAGGCATCTGTCTGACCTGATGTAATGGTGAAAAGGTCCTTTTTTAAGGATTTACCTAATTTGAAATAATAATAATAAAGTAAAGGTGTCCCGTATAAACCAAGAGAATGTGATAGGGGTTATATACTAACATACTTCCTGGCTAATTTTGATTTTATTACATTAACGACATTGACAGCACAATCCCTATCAGATTTGATAACCAGTTTTTGGAATCTGGTTTGTGTGAAAAAAAAATACTAAGTAGATTTCTACCGTTCTATTCCGATTGTCCCATCCCCTGATAAAAGGGAAGAAAGAAGAATTAAGCTTTGCTCCCTTTGTTCAATTTTAATAGTTAGGATAAAATGATTAGTAAATCCTGTTAGCTATCGATTGAGAAGATGTCTGTAGTAGTAGAAGTGGCCCAAATTCAAGATTTTAATCACACTCAACCGGATCTGGAAACGTGTAGTTTTTGTATTGGAAAGGATTTATTCTGTTATATATAGTCAAGTCAACATCAATTAAAAGAATTGTCTTTCCCTAAAACATGGTAATTAACATTAACTAAAAGACATATTTATAATCCATAATATATAACTACAGAGAAGTGCAGATTCGATTACCCGTCTAAAATGTATAAAACATATTTTTGCGCTGTAGATATTAAATGTCTTCGCTAAATGCCGTCGGTTTACTCCCCACATCCGTGCAATTAGATTGCCTCAACTTTCCCGGGCCAAACCTGCATATGCATACAAACCAGGAGACCATTTCCCTTAAATCATTGCTCTCCATTTGCTTTGGATCAACAAAAACATCTTGTAAACAGTATCTGAATTGACCACGTCCATTTGATTCACCAGTGGCAGGCTAATTTCAACTCTACAAAGTAAGAGGGGCCATTCTAGAGTTGATTTATTCTAATCATGCTGGGGAATCAATACACTTTTGATTGACACCAAAGTTGATGATGAAGTAAGTCGTATGTGACAGGAAGGTCAGCACCCTCTGGGGGCAGATGAGAGGCGCGTGGGAGGCTCCACCAGTTGCCCATCACACCCTCTCCACAGCAACTGCGGCAAAAACACACACTCCCTGCTGTATACAAGGTCATCGTGCCTTGTTGATGGTTGACGGAGCGTGTTGGTGGCCTGGGGTAGTGTCCATTGATCAGGACTACCAAGGGTGCTACAGTCTGCCAAGGGCTCTCGCTAACGATGCCAACAGTCTCAACGAGGTCACTGCGACTGCAATATGTACGACAATGTCATGATCTCGGAGTCAGCCATATACTTAAGACTGTGTTAAAAGGAAACCTGTGTGCACGACACAAACATAACCAGAGTCAGTCAAACTGTGTTACCTGGGATATGGAGCTACCATTCACATAACATTAAAACATAACACAAACACAACAGACTGAATTAAGAACCCAACACACTGCCCAAATCAGCCATCTTGTATTGTCTATGGCGTAGGGCCACAAACATAATCTTGTCTTACTCAATAGACTGGGCTAAGAGTGAGTACTCGATTGAGTACTCAATTCATCAAATGCATGATAAAATACGACCTTCATCATCCATATTCAATTGATATAATATAACTCAATCATGCTCACAAGACTGAGATACGGGTATCATATGCATGACAACTATATCCCAAATAAACAGTATCTCCAGTATGCGATAGAGGGCCACAAAACATAACTCAATCATGCTCACAAGACTGAGATACGAGTATCATATGCATGACAACTATATCCCAAATAAACAGTATCTCCAGTATGCGATAGAGGGCCACAAAACATAACTCAATCATGCTCACAAGACTGAGATACGAGTATCATATGCATGACAACTATATCCCAAATAAACAGTATCTCCAGTATGCGATAGAGGGCCACAAAACATAACTCAATCATGCTCACAAGACTGAGATACGAGTATCATATGCATGACAACTATATCCCAAATAAACAGTATCCCCAGTATGCGATAAAGGGCCACAAAACATAACTCAATCATGCTCACAAAACCGAGATGGGGGTATTATACATGTCAAACCTACACCCCAACACAGCCATATTCCAATATATGTGGTAAAGGTGCACAACACACACCCCAGGCATACTCAATAGATTGCGCATCATGAGTAAGAGAATGTCGCTTTGCTTACATCAGGCTTCACTTTATAGGCTGAACTACAAGGTCACCAAGACATGACTATTCATAGAGTTTCAAGGGCTTTATATGATCATGAAATCAAATAAAACTATTGGCATCATATTTCCAAGGACAAGAATACTTTTTTCTGTTATATTCTTTGTTTATGTTCAGGAACAACAGAAGTTTGGCCCCAGTATAGATCTTTAAAAACACAAATGATATACGTTGACAAAATGAACACTTTCAAGCAATTTCATTTGAGGTCACCTGTTGTCAATCGCCCTGTTAAACTCAGTCATTTTGGACGTATTATTTCAAATCAATCTTGCATATATTACATTCTGTCGGTGACACAGAACTATGAGGCACTCTTAGTGTCAAAACCTATAAGTTTAGCAAACACCAACAAGACAAAACACTAGATATATTGTACAAGTATATATTAAGCCTTTATAATAAGCTTCAGGATATCTTGCTTGAGATAAGATAAAATGTTAAAATGTCTTGTCTTGTGCGGGATAAAATGTTAAAGCACGTACTGGGCCTCAGACAGAAATATTTTGACTAAATTGTGCATGACCCGCGCCAAGTACAAGCGTCACCCTGGCATGCATTCCATCTCTCAGTCCGATACTCCAGTGCACCAGACAATCGACCCAAAGATACCAAACAGTCCTGTCTAACCTCTGGGCTCTTTTCCCCGAATCAAACACACAATTATTGCCTTTCTATTCTTACAAAATACACACCGGCTCCTGTGTAATTCTTTCATTTATGCCAAGAAGGCCACGGTGTCTGCAAAGTTCTCATATTTCTGTGTGGCCACCCTGTATTCAGCTGCTACCCCCGAGGGGGACCCCTCTGCCCACCAACTCTTCGAGAAAATTATCAACTCGGTCCCCATCGATCGTCCTCAGTTTGTATGAGCACACTTTATTGCGGTCTCCTGTTGAAAAGAAGATTTAGCGGATTAAATGGATATTTATCCATCAGAAGCAAGGAATAGGAATTAGTGTGTGGATTTGGACCATTACTGGAGCTACTGTGTGGCCTTTCTCTTTCTCTCTTTCTGTTAGTTATCATACTGTCATAGATGTATATATGGTGGACACGGGTGTATTTAATAACAGCATATTGAGAGTTTCCAGCTAGCACATTTTCACTATAGGCTTAATGAAGAATATAGATATATTGTGAACCTCTTAATTATTGTATATATCTGGGTGTAAAGTGCTATTATATGGGCTGAGCTGAGCAGGAAGTGGAGCCATGACAGGCGCACTGTTAGTACTGTAGACCTGTCTCAACCAATCGGTGTCTGCCATGGATTTCTATCTGCCATTTAGGGCACGATCTTGTTAAATGGACTTGTGTTGTAAACTGTGGATCACCATGGTTAGCTCCCAAAGTGTTCTGCTTCAGGCTCAATGAATGTGCCATACTGCACACACTCCTGATTGCTGAATGTTTCCAGCTCTCACATGGCAGATTCCCTCTTCCCACATTGCACTATCCACACGCTGTATGAAGAAATCTCGCCTCTGCAAATATTTCAACATTTTGCACAAATAACCTAAACCTGAATAGTTTGTGAATATAATTATTTTGACATTCACATTTTATCCAATAACATTCGATGATCTTATGTTTTAAATCATGATAATTCAACCAGTATATTAATATGACTAGAAGTCATATGTCCATTGTTCGGCACCTCTATATGTGTTTATCATCATGACATGCATATGTCAGAAAAAAGCAATGCGCATCATAGATTCCATAAATATTTTAAAATATATATTTGCTGAAAGTTGATTAATACAATCTTATATGCATTGCCTGTATTACACACAACAGCAATAATTTAACAATGAAAATTGCCCCTCATTGCGTTATTGACTCCGTTATGGAATGTATATAAAAGGATTTGAAAAAATATTTCATCAGTTCCGGTTGCATACGCATACATGGATTTGATATGTATTAAATAAGAAATATATATCCAAAGTCTCCTTATGATTTGAATTAGCTCAAATAGTTTTGAGCTTATTTTTGTCAATATTAATGGCTCCTCACTACGTTTTTGACTCCGTTATGAGAATCGCTATAATAGGGTTTGAAAAAATACTTCGTTAGTACCGGTTGCATACCTATTCCTTGTCAATATTAAAATATTGGAGAAGCCCTATTTAAGATATAATACTCTTTTGAATAATGGAACAATCATCATATATGTTCTGAAGTCTCGGGGTAGAGAGATTACACTGTAATGCAAACTCCACCAGAGGGCGACATGGTGAACCTATCAATAATAGTTTGCGTGTGCCTCTGGTGGACAGTGTGTCTGTAATGTTATTTCTGCAGGTATCACGATCCTGCTCTCCCTCAGCGTGTTCTCGCCTATCGTGGCAGAGTCTCGGGGTAGCGAGATTACATTGTAATGTTGTTGTTATTTCTGCAGGTATCACGATCCTGCTCTCCCTCAGCGTGTTCTCGCCTATCGTGGCAGAGTCTCGGGATAGCGAGATTACACTGTAATGTTGTTGTTATTTCTGCAGGTATCACGATCCTGCTCTCCCTCAGCGTGTTCTCGCTTATCGTGGCAGAGTCTCGGGGTAGCGAGATTACACTGTAATGTTGTTGTTATTTCTGCAGGTATCACGATCCTGCTCTCCCTCAGCGTGTTCTCGCTTATCGTGGCAGAGTCTCGGGGTAGCGAGATTACACTGAAATGTTGTTGTTATTTCTGCAGGTATCACGATCCTGCTCTCCCTCAGCGTGTTCTCGCTTATCGTGGCAGAGTCGGTACCTTCGACCTCTCTAGCTGTACCACTTATAGGTGAGTTCACCATACTTCATTCAGGCCTTTTCAATTAGTTTATTCGTCAAATATTAAAAGATAGTAAAGTAAATCGTACATCATGTAAGAATAAATTTGACACAAGAATAATGTAATCTTTTCTTGTGTAATTATTGTTGTATGTAAATTTGTCGAAAATTGACAGAATTTTTGTTATTTAAATCTTATTCAGAGCCTTATGATGTGTCTCTTTCAATATATATTACCCAATTAATTTTCATAAACAAGTTTCAATGAATCAAGGAGTTTTATTTGAGGAACCTATTTATATATTTTTGGTAAACCTATTATTCCAACATTGGGAATAATATTTATCTGTTTAAATAGAAATAAAATAAAAAACACGTTTAATTGTTTGATACCTAAAAATTCTGAAATCTTACAGTGAGAAGTACTTTAAGTAATTGATCCATAAATTCATTATAATGATGCCTCATGTTAAATGTAATATCCTGGATGTTTGTCTGCCACAGGTGTGTACTTTGCCAGTATAATGGTCATGTGCACTTTGTCAGTTATAATGACAGTGCTTGTGTTAAACTTCCATCATCGTAATCCAGATATGTATGAGATGCCAATGTGGGTAAGTCGGTGTTGTTATTCGCATGCGTTTTCTACCCAGTCCCGTGCTGTGGTATAATGAGTCAAGTAGTGACTCATATGAACCTCCCAAGCCCACTGATACTAACAATAACCTAAGCATCAAGTAGCCAGCCACCGGACAAACGATTGTGACAGGAGTACCCACGATGAAGGCACATGATAGAACGAGGATTAACGGGTATGGCCTAATGCTATACTGTGGCATAGGAAGAGTGGCTTGGGAGGCTTCATATTATTCTCTGCCTGCATATAGCTACAATTCTCACTGCTTGGTGGTCCAGTAAGTGGTCCAAAATAATTATAATCTGTTACGTCATGGTGGAGGATGAGTGATAGGTTACTGCCAAGTATCGCTACGATAAGCAGTAAGATATTGTTCATCCAACACACTGCACTTGTTATATAGGCTCGGCGATATAAAAGTATTTATACTAATTTTATTAACAGTCGAAATGTGGAGATTAATTTACACTTATAAAGTGTTACACGAAAAACATCTCACACACACAGCTGGGTGATTTTGTCCACTAGGCGGCAAATCACAATGTCCACCAGGTGACAGCACTGTGCGCAACTATCATGTGACCAAGATTATCAAAAATAATGTCATGGTTTAGAACAAATCATTATCAATTGTTATGACCTTTATTCAGCAATGTTTAGAAATATGTTTGATATTTATAAACTGATCAGATTATAATTATGCCTTGGTTACGGTTGTCTCTGATACCTATCTGCTTTCTATCTTCTATAGTTTGATTGCTTTTTATCTTTGAAGTAGATTACATACGAATGAAATACAGAAATTTATGCAGAATATATCCATGATTCTACATGAATTAGTAGTTAGTTTCAACAAGCGCCATATATCAAGTCACTTTATTAAACCCAAAGTATTTATAGCACTATTGTTCTTAAAATAAAGAAAAAGACATCATGACATGTTGATATACTAGTTGATAAATACGTTATACTTTAATACAATAGTAATAATTACCGACTTTTGGTCACTAGCATCCAGTGAGTATTTCCTAGTGAGACGTTTGTTGTGTAATACTAGCGCCTTGTGACATTGGCCAAGGGCTACTTGTTAAGCAATGATACCCAAATGCAACACCTACTTATATACCACTACCTACCGTGTACATTTCAGATACGTAAGCTTGTTTGTGAGTGGATGGCATGGGGAATGCGCATGTCCCGCCCAGGCAAGGACTTATCTAGGCAATTCCTTTTGAGAAAAGCCAAAATGAGAGAACTCGAGGCTAGAACGCCACCTAGTGTCAGCCTCATTTCCAATGTCAAGGACGTTGATAATGCTATTCCTTTAAATGACTTTCCTCCAGTGCGATCCATTAAAATGGATGACAACGCACTAATAAATGTAAAAAATGAACTCTTAGCAATATTGAATGAGTTACGATATATAACTCATAAAATAAAGGAAGACAATGATGCAATTGAAGAAGTCAATGACTGGAAATTTGCCGCCATGGTGATCGATAGGTTGTGTATTTGGGTGTTTTCTGTTTATATGGTAGTAACAACTTTGGCTATTTTCTTCTCAGCGCCAAACATAATAGGATAAAATCAACTTTTCATAGGAGATAACCCTTTTATACTGTGACATTTGGAGATATGTAGAAAATGGTATGATGTTGTGATATTCATTTGAAAGGGGAAGGTTCTACTTTACCCGTATGCATGGTTGTGGAGTTCCAGTTTTTGTTTGTTAAACTTTATACAAGTTTGCAGACTTGTGGCACAACATGCTATTTATCCTCTGAGGGTAACTGGAACTACTAGAGGGAGCATCAAGTCACCTATAGATGGCGCTCGGGATGAAGCTTGAGGGTCTACAGAATCTTTTCAGCTTGGGTGATGTCACATTGTAAGACTGAACCCAATCAGAGGAGCAAAGGGGCATAACCTGCGGATTAATTAACCTTACAACATATCAAAATGAACTTCTATTTTTTGTATGGTAGTGCAACACATCGAAGTTTAAACTTCATATCACCATACCTCAAGCCCAGCATGATAACATTACTTCATGTTAATAATTATTATTCATTGTGTACTCATTGACATTATTTCCCCAGTGGACAATTATGGAGTCTATCTTACTATGTGATTCCTATTTGAGAAGAGTGAGTGAACATCATCATAAGAACTATGTGTGCTATGCATTAAGTGTGCCAAATACGCCCACATCAACAGCCTAACTGAATTCTTTCAAAGATTGGCACACACAAATATACTGCTTGAGGGTAAAATACTCTTCCTTGTAAAATATATTACTGTTTTTGCAGGTTTAATGTAAATGCCATATATCTGACTTTTGTAACATATATAATCCAACTGTTTTCATGGAATCATGTATGGTGAGATTCTAGATAGTTTGTGTTTAATAACCTTTGATAGAGAGAGAGAGTTTGAGCGTTTGAAACTGTTTAGTTGTATTATAGTTTAAAATTAATTTCGAATGGACTTTCATTCGCCTATATTGGGAAGTATTTTGATTTTGAATAAAAAAATACATTCCCGTTATAATATCATCAATTTTTAAATATTTATTAAAATTGTTCTATCAAAGCGGAACTCATATTTTGGACTAAATTATCGTTTACGTCTTGTAAAGACTATTTTAGTTTGAAACATTGAGTTCAGCAACTGCGTACCTATCTTGTAATGATTTTTTTCATCCAAATCACAATCGTGTCCCATTCAACACAGTATTAGAAAGTGTATCAAATAGATAACGAAGTAGAACTTGTTAGAAAATGAAATGTCCTTTTTGCTATGTCCCAGAGAAATAGACAAAGAACTTCGTCTAAATCATATGATCTGCATGCTGTATGGAACATGGTGAGGAACATATTATCGGGGAATCACATCAATAATTGTACCATAAAAAGGGAGAAATTATACTCGGTCTGTTTCTCTGGTACATTGAAAAGGGCCATTAAATTAAAATGCCTACAATAAGACAGCAGTTATGTAATCAATATATTGTGCACATTCCACACTTCATTTAACTGATATCTTAATTTACGTGTCATTAGTAGAGTAGATATCCGTCCAAATTGAATTAGTTTAATCAATAGACTATGCTGTTTAAAAAATGCACAATTTATTTTCTTTAATAATAGAGCAAATTTTGTCATTTCCGGGTATCTATGTGTTTTCCAAATACCTCTTACCCTTTAATCATATTAAATTGTCCCTAATGTTTAAGATTATAGTGAACATATAGGTAAAACCTCACCTTGCTCCCACTCTTTGAATACCCCTCTGTCTGTGATAAGTTAAACCCGTTCTAACGATTGTTTAAGGAGATTAAGCAAAATAATCAATGAGTTTGTTAACTTGACTGTACCGCCACCATTTTTACCTTTATAAAGTCAGTTTAGTCTGAAGGTCTAAATGTGGTAGCGAGGATGTCATGTTGTATGCTTAATAGCATGTTATTAAACTGCTTTCAAACATATTGTCATGTGTCATAGTAGGGCAAAGCCATACAGAACTTAATTGTAGTCATTTTTATAAATCACATATTTTATCATGTGTAAATAATCATGCAACCATCACATCTCACCTTTGCTGTTTTTTATCCTGACACATTTTGCGAGTCAGGTCAGATTTGTCATACAAAAGAGCTGTTTTAGAAAATGTGCTGCATTAGGTGGTTGGGTAATGACGCAACTATGAACTTAAGGGTGAGGTTTTGTAAATTGGTGATGGGTCAATTGGTCTTCAGACATAAACCTCGTATCTTTTGTGTAGATGTTTGAAGAACACTTTCAGAAAATCATTAATTTTATTCTCCAACCAACCAAAGTAATATATTCTCCACGGCAGCTCTTTGAACAGTAATTTGTTAAATATATGTATATGTATGTTTATACATATATGTATATGTATAATTGAAATATACCGTTGTTCTTGTCATTTTGTATACAACATCATTGACCGCCATGAAGTGGTTACTGCCCCAATCAGGTGTAACATGGGTTCCTTGTATATCAATGATAATACTCAACCATTTTATTGCTGTACATAGTTAAACTGTATTACATGTAGATTATCATGAACCAAGCATTACCATTTGATAGAAAAGTCCCATTAGAAAAGTTGTAAGCTATGAGATAGAATATTAAAGAATATCACTGATTTGTTAAGTACAGAGTGTAAATATTACCTTATGATTTGATGGAATAAGTATTGACTTATACAACAACTTACATGGAGGAAAAGACTTCAAACATGCACAAATGTGCCAGATGTCATCAGATTGATGGCATTGTACAAAGTTCTAATTGCCATATACAAATACCCGGGGATTATCAGCAGGATACGAAACCACGACCTTGTCTGCATAACTGTACATTTAATTGCACAATCTTTCGGTACGGTGGATGAAAGTATAGTGAAAGTGAATGGAGATGTTAAAGTATTTATACTCGATTATTACAACACAATACAGTTCTTGAATATCGAAAAAAGCAGTATTATAATTATGTAGAAAAAGTTATACATTTTGGACAAAAATCCTCCAACGAATCTTATAAGGCATTAGTACACATGGCATATATTTTGAAATTATAAATGTCTTCCATTTTGTTATAATCATTAAATTACATCGACAAGAACAGTGCCATGGTTTTCGCAAAGTTGCCAGGACAGGTTTCATACAGACATAATGAATTTATTATTCATAGACTATTGAAATTATCATATCTGTCTTAATTATCATATTGTCGAAATTCCACGGAGAATAGGCCTGTATGAAATTGATATAGAAGGTCAAGAAAGCTAATGGCTGTTTTACTGAGATAACTCACACCAAACATCGATCTAAACCACTTAAAGAAGGACACTGAAAAATTATTGTATTATGAAAACAGACCAATCAAAATGTGAACTTATGAGGTAAATATTATCCAAATAAACATTGTGTGATACTGTAAAACATGAACTGTTTTAAGCACATTTAATTTGAAATAGCGTGTATCTCTTGTAATCCATCAGACAAAAGGTGCTATCAATAGGAGTTAATGCACAGTGAAATACGTTTTTGCTTAGATGATAACTGAGATGTACATATTATAATGCTACCATGCCACTAACATATTGCCAATATGTAGTACATTTTGCAGAAGTGAATTGCATAAAGATGATTTGTTGATTATTACAAGACAAAGTATTTGAAGTAAATTAAATACAGGTCCTCCTGAAAGAAGTTTGTTATACAGTAGATAAGGTAGATATGACATCGCTTTGTGCAAAACTGCAATGTTGCTATAACTGATTTCACATTCTGAATCACTAATATCTATACAACAGAACAACACTAATTTCTAATAACAAGTCTTTTATCCTCAAAGCTATGGGATTGTATCTACCATATTGACTGCAGGTATTGGCAAACTACAGCTGACAATCTTGGGCGCCTTTAGCCTCCACAAAGTGCATACTGAGTATCTGCTGAAAATATTTTAAGGAGTATAGATATACCCTTAGTAGAAATAAGTTTGTTTGAAGATGGTCATATTCATTTTGTATGAAGGTGCAAAGACAAGGTTTACATTACAATAAAACAATTATATACACATTCTCTCAGTGTTATATATTCCTTTTGGGGATGATTTATGTACTGCTAACAGATGATGATTGTATGGTGATATCATAATTTTAAATCCAAGAATGATCAGATATAAGATTGTTATAATCAAGTAAAGTAGACATCAGGGTATGATATCAATGCAAAAGTGTATTCCAGTGTTCATCTATATTCACATCCAAAGATAACCATGGTAAGATAAGTATTAAATCTAATATATTCTTAATTACTTGTAATGAATTCTTTTCTTTATACATTTCTTTTTGGTGTCTATTCTGCGATATCTTTCAAAGTATTTGACATTTTTGCAATGTATATTGAAACTTTTGCTCATTACCTTTCCCTCTCCCTTTTAACTCGATGTTTTTTATCAAACGTAATGTTTTTGCAATGTTATGACTTTTATTAGTAACACTGTATACTTTCAGAGTTTGATAGTGTATTTCTATTTTTGATATTCTTGTATTTATCTTAAGACATGCTCTATTGGCATATCGTAAATCGTCACATTTTGAAATATGCTGCTATAACATATATTTCTCAGTTTAATCTAAAATATTTGGGTGTTGTATCAAAGATTGGTATGACCTTTTAGTATGACCTTAACAATTTATGATCTCTATAACTCAGATTTAGAGTGCTACCGTGTTTTCCTTACACCAACATAATAGATATTTATATGAACTTTTATTCACATTCATAAAGAAGATTGAATCCTTGTGAACTCATATTCGGAATTTACATCATAGAAAACGTTACTTTAAAAGAAACATTTGGTATTATTTCATGTAACAATCATACATAACTTCGAGTAAATCATATATTTAAATTTCAGATCTCTCTTGAAAAAAAAGTTCATTGAATATTTAAAAACAGAATTATGATGTACATGTTCTGCTGTACATACATATTGGGTTGCTATCATATTTATCTCACTAAATTGCATATATCATTTTGACATTTCAAGATCATTGAACACGTATTATTAATTTAAGGTCAAACTGACTTCTGGTTACCTTTCTGCCTAATATTCAGGTCATGCATACTTAGCTAATATCGTGTGTAAACTATTTGACAATATTCTTTTGTCTATAAAGAGAAATAGAAGAAATAAAAAAAATCACAAAATTCTGATGAATATCAATAGCCGCCTAAAATAAAATCTGAAAAAAGCCTTTTATTGTATTTCATAAAATTAATATCTTTAAATCAGCTGCATTTCATCTTATCTTAATGTATTTCAGATACGAAAACTTGTGTGTGAATGGATGGCATGGGCCATGAGAATGTCCCGACCAGGGAAGGACTTGTCTAGAGAATTTCTTATGAAAAAAGCAAAAGTTAGAGAACTGGAATCCAGAAATCCTCCCAGTATTAGTCTTATTGCAAATGTGAAGGACACTGATAATGCTATACCACTCAATGACTTTCCACCACTTCGCTCTGTTCATGTAGACGATGGAGGCTTGACAAGTGTTAGGAATGAACTGTTAGCCATATTAAATGAAATCCGATTTATCACACATAAAATGAAAGATGGTGATGATGGTGAAGATGAGAAAAATGACTGGAAATTTGCAGCAATGGTCATTGACAGATTCTGTGTATGGATTTTCTCACTGTTCATGGTTGTTGTCACACTGACTGTTTTCTTCTCTGCACCTAACCTATTTGAACCTTACCACACTTGATGGAATACATATTAGGTTGTGCATAGCTGCATCAGCTACAAGTGATATGTTTAATATGTCTTCCTTGATAGGCCGTGAATGCCACTGATGGGCATGTCAACGTTCTACATTGTTCCCTGCACACTTTAAAACATATCACCAAATGGACTTACACTGTATTTATTACCATGAGATTTTAAGGTCATATATTAATATTAAATAACGTATTATAAATAACCGTTGTTCCAAATTAAAATTGTTCACCTGTAAAGAAAACAAGATAATCACGTGGATTGAGTCAAGTACCTCTTGCCTGTGATAAATGTCCCATTACATTTGTTAATGTGTATTGTATATAAGTTTGTTGAATTAAAGTAATGAAAATGTTATGTATCTTAATTTACATTAAATACAGGCATTAGCTTTTCATTTCAGGATAGGAAAGGTATGGCACACCATATGTTGTAGCATAGTGTACATGTATAATGCATATTCTGTCATGTCTTTATAGAATGTCTCCCACAGACCATTTTCATTGTGGGGCAATTGTACTTGCTCCCTAGCAATTTGCGTTATTAATCAAATGACTAGACTGAGAGTTGTGCTATTTTAATAATAGTATTTTATGAGAAATGTACTTGTACCTTCTAATGTTATTTTAGCTCAACGTAGCTATAATATGGAACCTCCATATTTTGGTGCATTGAGGTCATTTTGAAAATACAACTGATTTTAGTAAGTTTGATATAATACCATATCCTTAAAATCAAGCAACATTTAGTGCCAAATTTGAATGATGTGTTGGACAATATGAAGGCACACCCTTGGCCGAAGCCTTACGTCGTTTTACTAGGTGCGGCAACACGAAGTGTTATAACAGGTTTCAACTTGTAAAATTATAATTACTATCCAAATATTGTCACTATTGTCATGTGACAATCTATTTAATTTAAAATGCAACCAGCCTCTGACTAGAATCTCAAGGAATACATATTTTTGCCATCTCTGTAATGGTTGCACGTGACCGTAGAAACTCCTACTCATATCTCCCACTGTTATACGTAATACGTGTGTTTTGATCAAATAAAATTAAAATGGATTGTGAGCTGGTAAAGTTGACCGATAACTATAACATCCATTAAATAGGCAATTAAAAATATATAAATATCACACATATCAAATTTCAATTATTTGTACTGTTATGTCAATGATGAGTTTCGGGGATGTCTTCACAATTGCCTGTTATTGAGAGTAAGAACTGCTTATTTATGCTTTGAATAGATTGAGAAAAAATGGTTTGTAAATAGTTCACATGGTGGACGCGACAAGAATGCGTACACATTTACCAATATTTAATAAATATAAATTTCCATGGATAAATTGAGTTGTCATGTCCTGTTATCGTTGTAAAATCACACTTGATAGCATTATAAATGCGGGCTTCTCATTATATCAACATTTGAACAAGAAAGTGTAAAATGAAGCTTTCAAGACAACAGCAGGAGCACAATACATCCTAAATAAGGAACACTGAAGCAAACCACACAGGAAAGAGATATTTACTCTCAGGAATCTACCATGGACTGGGATGGTAAGATTGTTTGAGTTTATATGGCAACTTATGAAAAACTGCTTATGTGAAAAATGGCTAACCTCAGATGTATAAAAAGGGTGGAAACGTGTGAATTCTACCTTTGCCAAAGGTTTTTGAATTGTAACCAGTTTAAAGTTTGCTTGGATTCGTATTTATTCCTGATGTGTAATATTAACATTTGCTAATTTTTATTTTTCGTTCAGAGCAGTAATCCACATTCATATCAAAGCTTGACTAACATTGATTATTGAAAGAGTGCTTGTGATAATATGAATCGCTTATTGATAATACAGTAAAAATATCAATAATTCGTTGAAAATTAAAATTTGCAATCAAAAACACTTAAGTCAACCGAATTTTTTATCAGTTTATTTTGTGTGGCACGATTGACGTTGAAGGAGAATATAATTTATGCTTTTCAGATACGAAAACTTGTGTGTGAATGGATGGCGTGGGCACTGCGCATGTCCCGGCCCGGAAAGGATTCAAGTAGAGAATTCCTCATGAAGAAGGCCAAAATGAGGCAGCTGGAGGCAAACATGCCCTCTAGTATTAGCCTGCTATCAAATATCAGGGACACGGACAATGCCATACCTCTCAATAACTTCATGCCACTGCGCTCTGTGCATATGGACAGTGGAGATTTGACCAGTGTTAGGAATGAACTGTTGGCCATTTTAAATGAAATCCGATTCATTACACATAAGATGAAGGATGACGATGATGGAGAGGATGAGAGAAATGACTGGAAATTTGCAGCTATGGTCATTGACAGATTCTGCATTTGGATCTTCTCGCTTTTCTTGGGGGTGACCACATTGACTGTATTTTTCTCAGCACCAAATCTCTTTGAACCATATCATACTTAAGGAGAAACGGCATTACCCGACCTTTAGGGCAAAGGGTGGCGAAACAATAAATGTGAAAGACTGAATAAAAATAACTTCCTGCTCTGGTGGATAGTTGTACTATACAAAACCGACTCAAGTATGAACTGAAGAATGTCTTCTTAGACCAAAGTAGTTAAAGAATTTTAAACATACATATTTACACATGTTGATTTGAACATATTATTAAGTCACTATTATTGGTATGAACTTTGTCATGACAGCCCCAAGTTGAAACCTAATTATATTCAATTTTGTAGTTACTATAATATTAACTGCAATTTTGTTCATAACTATGATTTGTATTTCTAAGTTGTAACCTTATACAACCAGAATGATTTATCTTGTCAGAAATATATATATGTACATATATTTATATATATTTATAGTCATACAACCTAAATAAGTTATGCATTATTTTGTAAATATTTAACAATTGTAGTGACATTTCCGATGTTTTCAAATAAATGTTTTTCATTTCAACCTATATTTTAAAACTGAATGATCTTTTGTTTTTCTGTAGGAATATTTTCCAACTATAACCCAAAACATGAGTTAGCATTTTAAAGTGTTTTGGACTGACATCAACTTTTATCTTTTATCTTATACTTTAAATAGTATCGGTGTAATCAGAAGAAAATAGAATCTCCACTTTGTCTCATTCATTAGATGTCAATCCTGATGACTGCAATTATATGGGACATTTAGCATGGTAATTGTGATTTTACCTCTGTTATTGAGATAGCAAGTGAAGTGAAGTCAAGTCAAGTAATATTTTATTAAAGTCAAACAATGATATTAAAACAGTAATATATACAAATTAAAAATCATCCCATTCTTAATGGAATTATGAGAGACGGTAAAAGTCATTACCTATTTTAAAAACAATATAGAGTCTGTTAATATTTGTAAAGCAATTTTCTTCTTTCTGATAATATAGAATAGTAGGTTTTGGCAATATCGAAACATATATTTGGTTCAGATAATAAGAACACAAATCTTTCTTCATCGTTCATACGTACAAAATTATTATCATTATCAATGGCTTGCTCAAATAATAAACTGCGAGTGTTTGTATAAGCTGGGCACTGCATAATTACATGGATTTATGTTTCCATATCGTCACTATCACACAAAGGGAATGTGTATATAATGTATTACATTTTCCCCTAAATTGCTGATGTTATATAATTGTTAATTCAAAAGACATGAATAGAAATTTAGTTATAATTTAGGATGTATGGAGCTTTCCTATATAATGTTAACGTGACACTAAATCAGGCGATGATCATGAATATTATTGCAACATGTACCGCTACATAGGGCCTTTTTCTGGGATGAAGAGGCTAAATATATTTAAAATGAATAATGCGTAATCTTACTGAACGATCATTGACATTATGTACTAAAAGGGCTCATTAGAGCGACTGAAGAAAAACATGCCTTGCCTTTCACTCCAAACTATTCATTGTAATCATTGTGCACACCATAGCATAATTTACCCTCTAGCAATACTAGCAAACTTTAATGTGTTTTAAAAATATCCATAAATGATTTATGTGTGCAGCAATAAATGACCAAAACCCATTTTTAAATTTAAGAATATATTCTGCTTAGGGTGGCTCATTTTTTGAAAATTTTTGAAAATCATTGCTCCCAAACCTGATTTGAATGCGTATGGGTATGAAAACCACTGTGATTTTTTTTCGGAATTTTTCGAAAAATTTTAATATGCGCACGGGGGGCGTGGGGGTCAAAGGGCAAATTTACTGTATGAAAAAAGTCAACTTTGTCGTAGAAGGTTGTATAATAGCTCAAATCGTAGGTATTGATGAGTAGAACAAACTTTGTAAAAGAACATATGCTCTAAAACATCATCTTCATACCACAAAATGAATATAACAGTTTTTAGGGTCAATTTTCATTATTGCCAGTGTCCCCTAGTGACACTTTTGATGCCACCAGGTGTCCCTTAAGCAGCAGCAGCAGCAGCCACCTGGTACCCTATTGTCTTCATCCACCATGCTCTGGCAGTTGAAAAGGACAATTTTCTAATGCTAAGTTGGTAACATCCTCAATTTACAATGTCTGGAATACCAGAACGTGGGGTGCAGTTAAGGCCAAAGACAAATCGAAGCAATGCAATTGACATGATAATTGGATCATCCTTGAATCTCATTCCTCAGAGTAAACTGCCTACAAAGAAAGTGGTGTTACAGCGCTGGCAAGGTCACAGAATGAATGGAAAGAAACTCTCAGACAAGGAAATTGCTGAACTTCTCTCTCGTGAAGTTATCCACATATGGAATCATGCTAGAATCCCAACAATACGTGAAGATCACGTGAAGGATAGAGTGTTCAAGCTGATATCTGAAATCAAGAGATTACTGAAACGCCAAAACTTACATGAGAGTGATGTTGGCAAGGAATTCATGTTGTCAATTGAGCACTGCTTTGATATTGGGCCCAGTAACATGGAGAGTGTTATAGTATCCCAAACAAATCCTATGTGGAAAGAAGATCTAGAATTCTATAAAAATCAACTGCAGGTCCCTCAGGTTGGGGCAATGCTTGGTATTGACAAGCTAACAACTGAGTTGGAAGAAAGACGTCAGGAGAGGCAATTAGCAGAGGAAAAGCGGGCACAGCAGACAAGAGATGAAAAGTAAGCAGAAATTAGTGTATTGACATATTGATAATCTAATTATTATAATGGACCTATCAGAAGTTTAGATATATGGTTGTATTTAGTGAGGCCCCCACAGCCCCCTCCTCTATATTCAATCCACAGTTCATTTGAGTAAACACAACAGTTCATGGAAAAGATGTGCACAGGTCCCAGTTGTTGCTTTGTTGGTATATCATTCTCATTTATCTTATTTGAAGAACCCAGGAAGCATCAACGAGTGAAGCTGTGCCATCAACATCAAATGGTTCAGAAGCCATCTGCAACACCAGTGATATCACACCGAAACAGAGAGTCAGAAATGTTGCATGCTATGTAGAGTCTGAGTATGTTCATTATATGTAAATTCTTTTCAGTATTTTGCACATAGATCAATTTACTTCTCTGCAGTAGTAGTAGAATAAATATACATGTAGCCAATGGATATTGTTGTACAATAGTTTAGTAGTGGTATAACGAATCTAGTGTAGTTTTTTACTTTCATGCTTTGTAGTTTGTAGTTTCATTTGCTTTGTAGTTTGTAGACTTACTTCTAATTCTAGCGATAGCCTTTGTAGTGTGATGTAGTTTGGTGGTTATGGTGTCTCTTTCAGGTCTGAAGAAAATAGTGAAGAGGAGTATGAACCAACACAGTATCAACATTATAAAATGAAAAGGAAGTCTATCAGCATCAGTCTAGATCACCACCAGACAAAAACTATCCTCAAAAGACAACACCAGTTGCAACCCGCTATAAAGCATCATCTAGTGCCCATCTGGCTATTGTGTCAGGAACCTTGAATACCCTTGGAGTTGATATGGATGATGTAACAGCTAGTGTGGCATCCTCAAAGCGCCATAGAAAGGAAGCACAGAATGAGCGAGCTGCAGAGATAAAGGAGACATTCCGGGAAAAGATGCCAAGACATATAGTGGTCCACTGGGATGGGAAGATAACACAGTTCCTTGGAGAACAAGAATACACATATCAGGATGTGAATGCCGTTGTAGTTACATCACCTCTCACCATCCCCCAACAATTCCTGGGAGCTCTAGTTATGGAAGCTGGCACCACTGGACGAGCCCTTGCAGATGTGGACTACTGGTGGAGTGGGGCATTCTAGATCAAGCGAAAGTTATCGCTTTAGTGTTTGACACTACAAGCAGCAATTCAGGACTACATGAAGGGGCGGCAAAATGGCTGAAAGAAGCTGTAGGCCCAGTCCTATACAATGCGTGTCGGCACCACATCTATGAGCTCCACATCAAACACCCATACAACGCTGTCATGGGACCAACAAAAGGTCCAGATGATCCACTATTCAAGAGATTCCAGAAGTGGTTTGTGGAGCAGAGGGAGGCAGACCCTGCATTCCCTGATGCCAACCTCTTCCGCAAATGGAACTGGCCAGAATATGATGAGACATCCCCAACAGGGCCTTACAAGAGTGAAAAAAGCTGGTTTGCTAGAGCGTCATTGACATGGGCACAGGAGCAACTTCTCCATGGAACATTCACAAGAGGGGACTATAGGGAGCTGGCAGAGCTATTGAATCTCATTCTTGGAGGGGAGCCAATACGCGTCAGAGCTGGTGAGGTGTTCCAGGTGTTTGAGCTCCGGAAGCCGGGAGCATACCACCATGCCAGGTTCATGGGCAAGTCCCTCTATATCTTGAAGATATACCTACTTAGCCATGTGTTTCAGCTCAGCAGGCGCGACAGCAACAATCTGGATGGAATCGCTGAATATATTATCCTCATCTATGTCATCTTAGCTCCCGGCTGAGCACAGCTGCTCCTAGGCTTGACCTGTCCTTCTGCTATGAGCTGAAGTCTTACAGAGGACTGCTTGTTGCCCTCCAGCGGAAGATAGTGGATCAGACATCTAACAGCATGCGCAGACACCTTTGGTATCTATGCCCTGAGCTGGTAGTACTGGGCTTGTTCGATGATGGGCTTTCTCAGTATGAGAGGGAGAAGAAGGCTGTGCAGCTGACTCAGTCACCCCGCCCAGCTGTATTCCAGACAGGAAAGCCCGGTCAGCCGAACTTTGACCCAGTTGCTGCCCATCTCACTGCTGAACGACCATCTCTTTCAAGATTCATCACTGAGCGATCTTGGTTGGTGTTCCATCTGCTTGATATACAGATGCCTAGCTTACACTGGCTTACCTTGCCACCATCAGAATGGAATCGCTTCCCAGCATACGCACACATGCGGGCATTCCTGCAAGACATGGAGGTGGTCAATGATGCTGCTGAGCGTGCTGTCAAAGATGTGGCTGAATATGCTCATATGACCTGAGCAGTTGGAGACAGGGACAATATTGTTCTTGTTGCATGTGACCACCGTGGCCGCATTGGCAATCTGCGCAAAAGAAATCTCAACTTTGTGTAGACAGTGAACTCATATTAGAGACTCTATTCTGACGTCATTGAAAGTCAGCTGATATGTATACACCACTCTTACTGTTGATGTTGACTATTAAGGTAAAGTAGTGACAATTATGAGAATTGTGTTAATTACTGTTATGTTGAATGTATTCATTGAGAGTATCCCATCAGGTATGATAGATGCAGCAATACATTTTCAATAGAGAATAAATCATTCACTACTGTATTATTATGGCAATGTTTTACAAAATTGACCCTAAAAACTGTTATTTCCATTTTGTGGTATGAAGATAAAGTTTTAGAGCATATGTTCTTTTACAAAGTTTGTTCTACACATCAATACCTACCATATGAGCTATCATACAACCTTCTACGACAATGACTTTTTTCATACAGTAAATTTGCCCTTTGACCCCAACGCATATTAAAATTTTTCAAAAAATTCCGAAAAAAAATCACATTCAAATCAGGTTTGGGAGCAATGATTTTCAAAAAATTTCAAAAAATGAGCCACCCTAATTCTGCTAGTGTATGTGGCATTACCTTCTGCAGATGTGTCTTGGTATTTTCCATTCAGAAATATAATGATTACTTTGTTATAACTTTATTTTCCTCTTACATCATTTAGACCCAAACCTTGCTAATGTTACAAGCTAGAAACCAGCATAGCCGAATACATTCATCAGTGTATATCATTTTGAAGATTTATCATATTATTAAAAGAGTCCCATTATTAAAAGACAGGGCAATAATCAGTCAGGCATCAATGTAAGTGTACCATTAGGCATGGACGGTTCATCTGCAGGAAACTGGAGCACTTTACATACGAGCCCATGATAATAATTTAATGATATTAATTAATTATTAAGTCATTATTAAAGAATATGCGATATCGTATAGCTTCATAACTGTTTGGATCCATGGAGGATTGACGAGTCTAATGATTAATGAGCTAAGGGTGTGGGGTCTGTCACCGGGATGAGGACACACCTGTCTGATCGGTTTTTATTATCTCTGTATAATACATAACACACCCATCCTCCCAAATTACCTTTTGATACGTCCCAATGTATCACCATAGCCTATACCAGGTCTATAATCACGAGTATACTCCGCTAATATTTAACGATTGTTTAAATTTGGCCCATATGAAGAACCAAATTATTGATGTTGGAGTTTGCCAATAATCAAGGGGAAGTTTTTACTCATCACATCCAATTCTTCACATCAAATATTTGAAAATTGGATCGATTAAAAGTACTGATGTGAGGTTTGAAGCCATGACATGTGGATTGTAAGGCGAGCATGCCAGCCACTGTGTTAATTGTAGAATTGATAAACATCTTTGTCTTCTTTTATAGTAAAAGTGGCATGGGCCAATGATGAAATTTGAGTTAACGACCTAATGCATTGTGAAATTGAGCAAGATTCCCCACCGAGTTGTTTTGAAATTATGATAAGGACATGCATATAAAATCAAAGGGGGGCACTTCCCTTAAATATCCTTTTTCTGTTGATTTGTTTGTTTAGGGTTTTACATGACTTTCAACATTATTTCAGTCATTTCTTGATGAGACACAGATTTACCAGGAGAACGGGTTAACCCTTAAGACACGGGCCTCAGCTCATGGGTTCGATCTTCGCATGGCAGGGGATCGAACCCACGACCTTTGGATTACTACAGAGAAACTGGTGCTAATAAGCTGGCGCTTTAACCAATTGCGCCACGGCCCGTGGCCTTTCTGTTGATATAAGGGAGGTATATTTGCCTGGTAAAGAATGATCGGTTTCGAAAAAATCATCTGACGATGGTCTATGAACACATGAAATAAATATAATCCTATTTTCACCGCACGATGCCACCGGCAGCCCTAAGATGATCTGCCGATGTCCCTGCGGGACACTGCCGGGACCCTGCCGTGCACTTTAAGATGATATTTGCTGATAAGACATCGGGGAAACGCCGGCAACTTTTATGTGGCAGCTGCCACATAAAAGTTGCCGGCGTTTCCCCGATGTCTTATCCCCGATGTCTTATCGATGTCTTATCAAATATCATCTTAAAGTGCACGGCAGGGTCCCGGCAGTGTCCCGCAGGAACATCGGCAGATTATCTTAGGGCTGCCGGTGGCATCGTGTGGTGAAAATAGGATTAAATATTTTTTTTAAACCTACCCAGACGCCTTAAACACATCTTGCAGACGTCTGTTATGAAACAGACTTCGTAAAGACATCCCGCAGATGTATGTGTCATTTCATCTTGCACGTGCCGTGTAGCACCCCTGCATAATGTGACCACAGCTACGGCATCTGTTGGTGATAAACTCCCGGCGCCCGGCAGATTGTCAAGTCGGCCGATTGTTACTTCCCGGCCGGCACCCGGTGCAATGTGACTGAGGCATTAGCGATCATTAAGTCCTTGTCTAATGATCTATATTCATGCAATTCTTATTCATAAAATCATTTTGCTATAAACCATATCATAAACCTTTATCATACCACATATATACTTTATACTTCTTTGCAAATTAAACTCTCTATGTTTTATTTTCTCTAAAGTTCAGGAAAATCCCATTCGTATTGTCAACTTTTATCAACTTACTTAAATTGTCCAAATTGTTCCTTAATTTCTAACTTTAATTACCAAATCCAAAACATATCAAATTCTGATTTTGTTCACCATTCTTCATCTTCTACGGTCTAAACTGAATGCAGAGCCATGACATAATAATATATACTAACGAGAATCTCGTTTAAACCTCAGCATCAATTTATTAAAAATATAGATACCACACCTCTTCAAAACTACCTTAATTCTTTTATGCAAATTAAATCTATTGGACAAATCATCACATCTATTCCTACAATTTCTTTCCACATTTTGCTCCACTGGAATTCTCATAAATTGTCTTTTACCCTGAAATTGAAGTTAAGTTTGTCCAAACTGATTTGCAAAAGATGGATATTATGCATTCATGGATACGTGATGCGGAAGATGTCTTGCCAAATATATGGTGATGATGTGTTGCAGGTGGCTTCAGCGCTGAGGATTTATTATTTATCAAGACCTGTTTATCCTCCGCAAAGGGGCTTTCTCCATATCAGTCCCTACCGTCAATGGCAAAAAGGTGCGTTCGAGATCGGCCGAAAGTCATGACTTTTCATAAAAATCAAATTTCAACAAATGATAGACTCATATCCGAATTGGGACTCATATCCGAATTGAGACTGAAAAATACCAAATCTACCCCAGTCATGTGTCAATCGCAGTTTTTTTCCGCTCATCATGCTGATTGTAATTAGTGTTATACCGGAATAGTACGAATACATTTTTATATATATTCTACACATTAACCAAACACAGTTTTCAGCGATTTGACAACGGGTTAGCACCTGCTGATATCACTGTTATAATATTTGTTGCATTTATAAAAAGTTGGCCACCATGCACAGCCAGGACCACAATAAGTAGTTGAACTGTGTTAGAAACAACTTTAACCCTCCAAAGATTATTCAAAACAACACATTTATTATCTGAAAGTAAATCAATTGAATTCGAAACATTAACATTAAAACATAAACATTAAAAGCAACATTTTGCAGTATCATTGACAATGAGACATAACGCTGGCAGAAAAGGAGATTTGCCAAAATATTTGTGTACTGTCCAGTAAATTGATTTTCCATTTTGTCATGGTTGTTGCTTTAGTACCCTCGTATGCCATTACTTATAATGTTAGAGATATCCCGCGACCAGGGATAATGTGTCCATATTTGTACTGGACCACGGAGCACAGGGGGGACACGTCTGGTGTGGGACGCTGCATGCTTGGCTGGTTATATCGATCAGCAGAGAATCCGTGGGACTTTCCTTGACTCACCTTCATGCGATTAATTTTTAATTTCATTGGCGAACACAATTATACTGATAGAATACTTATGCAAGAAATGCGCAATCCATTTAACAATCACACTCTGTCAAGATAAAAAATCTATATAAATATCACATGTTTGGCCCTTAAATGATTTTGATAAAATATTCAACACACTTTCGACCATCTTTCGCCACCCTCCCCTGTTTAATTGTTTAACGCCCACGGAAAAATCACTTAATGTGTTCATTGTCAAGAAATCTCAAATTTTAGTTGACACAAATTTAGTTGGCAATAAGAAGAGTCCATTTAAACCATCCCGAGTACACACAAATCATATGCATGTGATGTGTTCAGACTATAAAAAAATAACATGTGAGCTCAAAAGGGTTTGATTGGAGATTCTGTGAGGATGATAAATTAACATAAAAAGTCTATGACATAACTACCCAGGTGTACACCCAAAGACCGCATGACACAGCCCTGCTGCTGTGAACCAATATACGTCAAATATATGACTCCTCACCCACTGATCAATGCCAGCTCGATACTTGATGCCCAGATATGTAACATAAAGTATGATTCACACGATATGTGACATGTGCGGAAGCCTGAGTCACACTGACAATGTATGTATAGCCCGCCTCCCTTATATACCATACTTAACATAATCTATGCCGTCAATGGCCTCATATTCCCAGGAGCCTGCGTAGTAGGTCAGCACGATGATATCATCCTCATCAGTTTAGAACTTTTTAAAAAAATTCAAATTAAATAAAGTTGAAGATACTCAAAAGACTTAAGACTGTATAGTTTAGCAGCAGAGGCGATTGTCAGGAGAAATCGGTATTATTTGCTGTCAGACCCTCCAGATCAGAATTTCATTATTGATTTCACCTGGTAGTGTATTTGATGTGTACTATCAGTTGATACGTTGCTATGGGGATGACCTAATTTAAGGATGCTGGCATAAATATTATGATTGAGCAGCGCTGCGCCTGCAATCCCAGCTGTCCCCGCGCCACATTCCTGACTGTGAATATGGCGGGAGTTAGAAGAACAATTTCCCGCCATTTCTAACATATCTCCTCTTTTGAAGCTGATGTAGAGTCAGCCTGGCTTGTTTTGGGGAATATGACCCTACCGACTGAAGAAGAGCAGGACGGGGGTGGGGCGTCCAACCAACTGCGCCCTGCCCCAAGAGTTGTCAGGAGCAATGAGACTTTTATACTACAGAACATAAAATGGAACCCCAGCCTTGAACAAGGCCTTATCAAGAATGGCTTACTGGACGGAGATGTTCTTCTACAGGTAAGACATTTCGATGTAGTATGGTGTATAGTTTAATTAACTAATCATATTCTAATAGTAATTAGTCTTATTGTCATTTACCTGTTCACAAATGTGTTCTGTCAACACTTCTATCATTCATGAATCAGACCATGATTGATTGTGCAATACTGTGATGGACCTCCATAATCTCACCAATTATATCACAAAATGGCATTAAACACTGACTGGCAGAGGCGTTACAAGATTAGATTAAAGCCATTTGTGATAAAGAGATTATACAATAATTCATCAAATCCGCCACAAAGTGAGGGAGTCCCGAGGCTTACTCGCGGCAGAGGAGAGAGGGGTTTTCCCACAACATGTCCAAACAGGTAACATAAGATGCTACCCTGGACCACTTCAAAAATAACACAAATTGTCATCAGAGAGTTTTATGTAATCAAGTATTAAGTATGTGGACACATATTTATCATCATACTGGCTTAAGATTAACTTGTATGTTGATAAGTATGTCCATATATATTTATATTTCACTTTAAGAATGTATGCAAGTGAAGCCAACAAGGAAGTCAAATATAAGAAAACAGCAGTTAGGTGAACACCTTTAGATATGGACAATATATCATATATATATTCTAATTTTAAATTATACACATACATAATTCTCTTTATGTCACATAACAGTGTACCAGGTAAAACATTGGGAATTACAGCTCCTTTTAATGATAAGCTGTTTTCTGTTTTTCTGTTCTGACACAATGTGTTAATTACTGAGCAAAAATAGCAATTTTCTCAGTAAACACTAATGAGTACACAAGTAATTTTCAATGATCGTGACATTATAACTTCATGTGACACAATATACAAATATTCACAGCAATTAGATCGATGTCAGGATTCAAATACCCACAAGTATGGTTTCTTAGTTTCACTGTAAACAAGGAATGCAGAAGCCATGCTTATTTAAGGTTCCATTGCGCATGTCTACATTTCAGGGGATTCCCTTTATTGGCGCATCTCTTCAACCACACCCTTATAATAATAAAAAATATATATTAAAAAATAATTTAAACCTATTAATGGGTGAATTTAGAAATTTAGCATGGTTGACATATTTGTGCTAGTCATATAGGTTAGTGAGTTGAGTATGATTTATACCGCCTACACTACACGTGGTGCGGTGGTGATCAGATACAACAGGCAAGCACACCTGAGCTAGCGGTATTGATCTTGAGGTTGGAACTTCCCTGCTGGTATTATTAGAAGCATTCAGGTGAGAGACCATATCCTTGCCGGAGCCTTCAACACGCTGTCTTGTGAGGATCTGACAGGTGTTCTCACAATTGCTTACAATTATTCCAGCAGCCCGTTTGTGCTGTTTCCTCCCATACATGATAGTTGATATATTTATCCATGCTAAAACAGGGACTTTATTGCATAACCCTTAAAAGTCATATTTGAATTACTTCAATGATGTTTCATGTTATTAGTGGAACCCCTTGAGAGATTCCACGATATGACATCATTATATTGCCTCACTTTGAAAGATTCCTAGAATGCTGATCAGTTTTACCCATATATGGTATGTCAGGTGATCAATGGCATTCTTCCAAAACCGATCACATCTCCAAGCGACCAGCCTCAGGAGAATTGAAACATGCTGAATCCGCAGCTGCCCCTCCGACAAACAATGATTTACTGCAACACCCAGACTTGGCAATGGTTTATTATGAAGTAATTAAACCACACTTTCCTCCCACTCAATGATTAAAACTGTCCAATACACACTTCTCGAGGTCATCATCATAATATAAAAGTGGTTCCGCGCAAGGCAATTGTGACATAGCTTTACATATTAAACACTTTAACCAAACCATATATCGCTCAATTGTCTTGTTTGAAAATCACCTTCACAAATGTTCTCAATTGCAACTTACCATTCTTGTCACAATTAAAGTGAATATAATTACATATACATTATTGATTACACCCAATTAACATCAAGGGTATTTGATTTTTAGACAACCAAGAACCCTGCCCAGAAAACGAAGGAAGTGTTGGACACCATCGTAGAGCGACGAAGCACAGAGGGCCTTAGCTCCTTCCTAGAACTCCTGGCTAAACACGAGAATGAGAACCTAGCCGCCAGAGTGAGATCCGAGTTCAGATCCCAGACCCACAGCCAAGGTAAGCAACCACAGAAAGAATAATCCGAGATATGATACAGCCGTTGTGGCTGAAAGAAAAAAAAACATTGAACATTGTGATATATTTGCCTTTTTAGTATAATCTGTTTTAAATTGGCTGACATGTTTGCAATTGCAGGACTTGAGGAACAAAATGCCAGCAGAAGAAATGGAAGTCCCGAGGAAGTTGCCCATATCAAGAAGCGGCTCCGCGAAGCAGAGCGCCAGGCAAGGCAATGGCAACTGCAGGCACAGCAGCTGGAGACGGAAAAAGTTAAAGTCAAACAAGAATGGGAAAAAAGCAACCTGACAGAAGACAAAGCGGTGGTTACCATAGCCCACCTGCAGTCCGAACGAGAGGTGCTAAACAGTGAGCTACAAAAGCGAGAAAAGGGCATCGTGATGTGGAAGAATAAGGAATCTGAGTATCGCACAGAGATTAAGTTTCTCAAGCAGCGCATGGACGAGATGTCTGGCATGCTAAGATCCAGAGATTCTGAGCTGGAGAAGCTTAAAGCAAAGGAGTTCAGATATAGAGAGAGAATAGATGCTCTCCATGCAACTAAAACCTCCCAGACCCCTATGCGCAGACGAGGAACTAGTGAGCCTGAGAAAGTATTACCTCAGATTAAAAAGGAACACCAATCAAAAGCAACAACTCTCCCAGCAAAACTACCCACACTTGTACAATACGAAGCAAGTGACACTGATCTGTCTGCAAGAAAGCCATTCACAAAGAACATGGAACCTCTACCAGCAATAATTAGTCCAAGAGGGGGAAAGACTGAAGACCTGATGGTTCCAGAACGGCCAAAAACAAGAACCCATATTCCATCTGGGTTAAAGTGTTCACCTGAGCCAGACAATGGTGGCACCCTCAATTGCAAAATGAATGAGAAATGGATAGACCGGAGAGGAGGGGAGATAGAGCTCCCCAATGTCGTACTGCACATCCCGCCTAACTCTGTCTCCATGCCGGTGCTGATCTCTGTCACAGAGACCCAGTTCTCGCACTTGAGACAGAGACAGATTGAAGCAGTAGGGCTAAACAAGTACCTGGAACCCCACATGCAGCTGAGGCTACAGCCTCATGGACTACGCTTTCTAAGACCTGTATTTCTGGAGATGAAAGGTGTCAACCTGCCGCAGTCTCAGCGCCTGTTGGTCTTCCACAAAGATGTTGATCCTCATCTTGACCCTCCCTGGACAGACATCACGAGTGAGGCTTCACCAAAAGTGCGCAAAGAAGATGTCATTCTCAGCATAGACCGCTTTTCTATCGTGGAGACCATTAAGCTTCTGGCACCAGTGGTCAGTCTGGCTGCAGGCATGGCCATAGGCTACAAAATGCATGCCTACTCCCTCTTCAACAACCGTATCTGTGCTGTTAACTTCTACATATTCCACAAACATCCAGACCCTTACTTAGTTGTGATATGCAGGGGATACAATGAGGAATATAACAATAACAATGGTGATAGCACTGGACAGATCTCAATGGAAGAAGGTTACAAACTGGTTGGTTCGCAGTCAAGTCGGTTCCCCCTTTGTGACAAAGAGACTTTGTATTTTTATTACAACAGTGGGCCTAATCTGGCAGGAGCTTTCCCCTTTGATTTTGAAAAGAGTCAGAATAGAGGTCAAAGGTTCCATGTGCCCTTATCAAGCATGAAGAATGGTATTCTCCCCAAGGCTGTCTTCATACACAGGCGTGTGGCAAGTCACGTGTCCGAGGAGGAGCTGTGTGACATTAACATCCGGGGTAGCAATGTTCCGCCACAATCAGCGCCCCTGGAGGAGAGACATGAAGAAATCCTGAGAAAATATCGCCTTGAGCTCATCAGGAACGTGGATGTTAACAATGTCATAGACTTTCTGCAGCAGGAAAATATACTAAACCTCAGTGAAAAAGAGGAAATTATGTTTGAAAAGACTAGCAAAGGGAAAGCTGGTCTGTTGCTAGACAAGCTTAGCACAAAAGGATTGGTAGCTTTCAAAATATTCTGCATTGCCCTTGAGCAGGACTACAACTTCCTATCAGAGCAGTTATGGGATTCTTTCCATTCCCACTCCTCATCATCAACCATCTCGGTCACGTGAACAGATGAGAGAATTAGTTGACTTGTTTGGGCTTATCTTATTACTTGACTGAAAGGGTTCTGATGACAGGAACAGCTTCAGAATGTTAGGAGGTTATTGGAAGAATAGGGCTAGGGCATAGGGATAGGGAACCCAGGATTGCAGAAACTCCTTGTAGTTTTGATAAGGAAATATATGAGTATTGTCAGCATAAAATGATGATATGCGTTAGGAGACTGGTACATGATAAAGTGGAGAACGTTGGGTGATTATAGAGAACGATGGTCGTCCTATACAATTGGTATTGCTTATTTGATAGGAATACTTCCAGATGTCATCCGGTGTCCAATGTTAATTGGATTATAAGTATTGGAATTAGGATAGATTTTGATGTCATGGGATATGACTAGATCTACTGCAATGATTGTTTATTGACATTTTGATACCCAAGGGTACATATTTATATCCCCGTTTTGATGTCTATATATACATATGTTCTCGAAATATTTCTTGGTTCACGTGCCATGTAAAGTTATCCGTGTTTCTCAGATGGTCACAACTGTGAAATTTGATGATCTGATATTTTTATACTGTGCCTAAAGAAGGGATGGTACAATTTGCAAAATGTCATTGTGATTGAAGGTTTGGTGATCACCTATAAAAAGTATCCTTATAATTTGAATAGCATTTTGATGTTAGATAAATTATATATTTTAGTGGTCTTTTGACCAATAATAAAATAAAACTGTGATTGTGTACTTTGATTGATGGTAGGCTCATAATACCTTCATGTGATACAAATATATGTGATAAATATTAATTATAAATCCAAACTCTGGGATTCTATTCCACGTTGTAAGAATCACATAAAATGACATTCACCAAATCACTGATCACAAGACAGACAACATGACAAATTGTTCCAACCAGCCATCAGAGGAGTGTTCTTGCATTAAGCAACAGCGGCTGTTTGTTTGTCAGCTGAGGTCAAACTGGGTGGACAGTTATGCGCAACAGTCCATGTGAACAGGCTAAGAGAAATGTTTATTGTTTTAACTGATAAAAGGGTTTTCAGGAACTATGCATTCACCTTTGATCCTCACAAAATACTCCAATCCATTGTGACATTATCTGATTTACAAAATCACCACATTGTATAATAATCATTATCACCCATACTGAATCGTACATCTGTACAAAGCATTCCATGTTTTTGTGAGGAGAGGGCGATTTCGTTACAAAGGTATTTGCATAGATCTTGTAAATGGTACTTGATATTTAGCTTGTTGGTCTTTATAAGTAAAACGAATTTCACCAATTATGGAAAGAATTTATTTTACAAAAGGGTGATACATCATGTTTTGATATATTGAGCAACTGGTTGTTGTTTGTATTATGGACTAGTTCGGTTTTGGTCTTGGGGAAGACGCCCATCCAGGCAACCTATCACACCTTTCGCAAAATGGAACAGGCCGTTTTTCAGGCCTGTTTGCCAGGTTTTCGTGCACATAGGAAACTTCAAGTTATAAAGAGACTCATTTTTGTATTTGATTGTTGGTAAATAGCATAAGAGGCCTCTTCTTTCTGACAGTTCACTCGTGGGATCAAACATATCCCATAGAAAGCCTATGGAATTATAGGCTATTTCGTTAGTATTAATCAAAGTTTACTAAATGAGTCTCATTAAAACAGAAATGAATGAACCTATATGTAAAAGATTTCGATATTTCGGGTTGATAGGTTTGCCATTACATTATATGCGGAAAACATAATATTTTATAGTAAAAGATAGTTACACCCTTTTGTTGTTTGAATGTTAACACAGTTAGGAAACGCACGTATTGATGGTTCAGTCCATATCCGGGATACTTAAGATGCCGCTTAAGATGCTGATAAAACATTTTCCTGTTACCTGCTATATTGAATATTGCTCTGTATGTGAGACATTGAGTCCTGTGTTGTGATAAAACCATGCGTGATCCTTGACAAGTGATACAATGGCACATCACCACCAGTGATAGGGACCAACAAAACAAATAATAACTGGTCTCTGACAAGCGATACACTGGTATATCATCGCCAGTGATAGGGACCAAACTAAATATACAATAGCTGATTTTTGACAAGTGATACACTAATATATCACAACCAAAGCAAAAATTAAATGCTTGAGCTTTGAGAGTGACACAGGTATGTCAAATGGCATCCAGTGTTAATGACAAATCTCAAATAATAATGCTTGATGTTTGACAGTGATACTTTGGAATATGATAATGGAACATATTCTATCCAGTGATGGGGATGACGTAGAGCAGAGGTGTAAAGTTGAGTGGCCTTAATACTAATACCGTCCAGTGGTAGGGAAGCAATCGCAAACATCCCAATTCTACCGTCCATTTCTTCTCAACAATAGGATAACATTAAACCAATAAAGCAAGCCTTCAGATGTATCTGCATCTGAATAAAACGTGCCTAGAATCCTGGCCGTCCTTTTCATCTTCACTCTTTAATTTAGCTTGATCATGCTGGGAATGTTAATAATCTTGTTTATAATCCTGACAACTCTAGCGCTGAATAACAGTTGTTTTAACAAGATAGATGATAAGTACCTGTAGTATCTTATGTTTGCTGTTTAATCGCACATGCATACCGTCCAAGTTGTACATCACAAGTTTTGTTACTTTTGTTACTGTTCAATGTTATTGTGAATACTGTGAATATGTTAATACCTTTGTACATTGTATAAAATCCTACGTACTTCAGTGCTTTGTACATTTGTATGTACTGTACAGATGTTATTTTAAATATGAGCATCATGTACATGTTGCAAATAAAATTTGGAGAAAGAAAATCACAAAAAAAGATTTGATACTTTGTTTTTCTTATGAAACCATCATGTGTGAAAGAAAATTGTCGCCTCACTGCACTGTGCAAGAACAGCATATATAACCGATAGATAATCTGAAAGTTAAGATGGTGACTAAATGTCTTGATCAATGCAATGTCATCAATTCTCTCTTCTGTAATACACAACTATACAGACATATATATGACTGAGATTTTGTATTTTTATCATTTGGTTTGCAGACAGCTCACATAAAATATGCATTGCATTGA
This sequence comes from Amphiduros pacificus, assembly GCA_949316495.1. Taxonomy (NCBI): domain Eukaryota; kingdom Metazoa; phylum Annelida; class Polychaeta; order Phyllodocida; family Hesionidae; genus Amphiduros; species Amphiduros pacificus. The sequence continues at coordinate 65,944,046 of OX439001.1, forward strand.
TATTTTAATATACAAATGAGGTCAGCAATAAAATTATTCATTTCTGCGCAGATAGGTGAGCGCTTTAAATGAAATAATCAAATGAAAACTATGATATATTCGGAAACCATTGAAATAACACAAAATTTTGCTTATAGTATCTTGGTACGTGTGATGTTGTTTCCTCGGATTGGGCTTAAGATAACTGAAAGAGTTAATTAAACTGAGTAGACCGAGAATTGTTAAGTGTGGTAGGCTTATATGAAGGCGATCAGGTGAATAATACAGTCAATAATTGATTAGTCAATAGAATACCTGATGAGGATGACATCACCGAGCCTCGTTCTGATCCTGGTTGGCAGCTTCCGGGCGCAGAATCCAAGCCACGCGTCAATCAATACAATCTCCAACCATGGCGGCTCCCTCACCACCTTAAACAATATTCCTTTCCATTTTCCAGATCTGATAAAGGCATAAATATCTGCATGAATATCATTTAACCAAACCTCTCAAAAATGCTTAGATATAATTTCTGACAGAAGTAATCTATCTATTAACGGTTCATGCATGGACAACCAACAGGAATATGCAAAGATCCCTCTTCCATGTACGAGCGTGAAGTTCATTTGATATTTGATATTTGATATTTGACGTTTTTTTCAAAGTATGCCTCCAAGTATATATCTATACACACTTATAGGATATGGGTCAAAACAGGATATAAAAGGATATATACCCTGTCAAAAGCGGATATATCATTTTTATTCGCAATAAATCCAATTTTTATACAAATAAAACTTAGAAATGTTTTTTAAATGATCTCAAAGACTTTGGATTGACTAATGGGGCCTTAGACATACTTGGTAGACATATCTAGATTACGTCTAGCCCCCTCAATATGAGAGCATAAATCTGAGTTCAATGGAATAGCCCTTTTTCCCTAGCAAAGTCAATATATTCGACCTACTGACTGGTATGAGGTTGGGGAGGGGGGGAGAGTACTAAAAGGACTTTTGATTGACTAATGGGGCCTTAGACATACTTGGTAGACATGTCTAGATTACGTCTAGCCCCCTCAATATGAGAGCATAAATCTTAGTTCAATGGAATAGCCCTTTTTCCCTAGCAAAGTCAATATATTTGACCTACTGACTGGTATGAGGTTGGGGAGGGGGGGAGAGTACTAAAAGGACTTTTGATTGACTAATGGGGCCTTAGACATACTTGGTAGACATGTCTAGATTACGTCTAGCCCCCTCAATATGAGAGCATAAATCTGAGTTCAATGGAATAGCCCTTTTTCCCTAGCAAAGTCAATATATTCGACCTACTGACTGGTATGAGGTTGGGGAGGGGGGGAGAGTACTAAAAGGACTTTTGATTGACTAATGGGGCCTTAGACATACTTGGTAGACATGTCTAGATTACGTCTAGCCCCCTCAATATGAGAGCATAAATCTGAGTTCAATGGAATAGCCCTTTTCCCCTGGCAAAGTCAATATATTCGACCTACTGACTGGTATGAGGTTGGGGAGGGGGGGAGAGTACTAAAAGGACTTTTGATTGACTAATGGGGCCTTAGACATACTTGGTAGACATGTCTAGATTACGTCTAGCCCCCTCAATATGAGAGCATAAATCTTAGTTCAATGGAATAGCCCTTTTTCCCTAGCAAAGTCAATATATTCGACCTACTGACTGGTATGAGGTTGGGGAGGGGGGGAGAGTACTAAAAGGACTTTTGATTGACTAATGGGGCCTTAGACATACTTGGTAGACATGTCTAGATTACGTCTAGCCCCCTCAATATGAGAGCATAAATCTGAGTTCAATGGAATAGCCCTTTTTCCCTAGCAAAGTCAATATATTCGACCTACTGACTGGTATGAGGTTGGGGAGGGGGGGAGAGTACTAAAAGGACTTTTGATTGACTAATGGGGCCTTAGACATACTTGGTAGACATGTCTAGATTACGTCTAGCCCCCTCAATATGAGAGCATAAATCTGAATTCAATGGAATAGCCCTTTTCCCCTGGCAAAGTCAATATATTCGACCTACTGACTGGTATGAGGTTGGGGAGGGGGGGAGAGTACTAAAAGGACTTTTGATTGACTAATGGGGCCTTAGACATACTTGGTAGACATGTCTAGATTACGTCTAGCCCCCTCAATATGAGAGCATAAATCTGAGTTCAATGGAATAGCCCTTTTCCCCTGGCAAAGTCAATATATTCGACCTACTGACTGGTATGAGGTTGGGGAGGGGGGGAGAGTACTAAAAGGACTTTTGATTGACTAATGGGGCCTTAGACATACTTGGTAGACATGTCTAGATTATGTCTAGCCCCCTCAATATGAGAGCATAAATCTGAGTTCAATGGAATAGCCCTTTTCCCCTGACAAATGCAATATATTCGACCTACTGACTGGTATGAGGTTGGGGAGGAGGGATGGAGAGTACTAAAAGGACTTTTGATTGACTAATGGGGCCTTAGACATACTTGGTAGACATGTCTAGATTACGTCTAGCCCCCTCAATATGAGAGCATAAATCTGAGTTCAATGGAATAGCCCTTTTCCCCTGGCAAAGTCAATATATTCGACCTACTGACTGGTATGAGGTTGGGGAGGGGGGGGGGGGAGGGAGAGTACTAAAAGGACTTTTGATTGACTAATGGGGCCTTAGACATACTTGGTAGACATGTCTAGATTACGTCTAGCCCCCTCAATATGAGAGCATAAATCTGAGTTCAATGGAATAGCCCTTTTTCCCTGGCAAAGTCAATATATTCGACCTACTGACTGGTATGAGGTTGGGGAGGGGGGAGAGTACTAAAAGGACTTTTGATTGACTAATGGGGCCTTAGACATACTTGGTAGACATGTCTAGATTACGTCTAGCCCCCTCAATATGAGAGCATAAATCTGAGTTCAATGGAATAGCCCTTTTCCCCTGGCAAAGTCAATATATTCGACCTACTGATTGGTATGAGGTTGGGGAGGGGGGGAGAGTACTAAAAGGACTTTTGATTGACTAATGGGGCCTTAGACATACTTGGTAGACATGTCTAGATTACGTCTAGCCCCCTCAATATGAGAGCATAAATCTGAGTTCAATGGAATAGCCCTTTTTCCCTGGCAAAGTCAATATATTCGACCTACTGACTGGTATGAGGTTGGGGAGGGGGGAGAGTACTAAAAGGACTTTTGATTGACTAATGGGGCCTTAGACATACTTGGTAGACATGTCTAGATTATGTCTAGCCCCCTCAATATGAGAGCATAAATCTGAGTTCAATGGAATAGCCCTTTTCCCCTGACAAAGTCAATATATTCGACCTACTGACTGGTATGAGGTTGGGGAGGAGGGATGGAGAGTACTAAAAGGACTTTTGATTGACTAATGGGGCCTTAGACATACTTGGTAGACATGTCTAGATTACGTCTAGCCCCCTCAATATGAGAGCATAAATCTGAGTTCAATGGAATAGCCCTTTTCCCCTAGCAAAGTCAATATATTCGACCTACTGACTGGTATGAGGTTGGGGAGGGGGGGAGAGTACTAAAAGGACTTTTGATTGACTAATGGGGCCTTAGACATACTTGGTAGACATGTCTAGATTACGTCTAGCACCCTCAATATGAGAGCATAAATCTGAGTTCAATGGAATAGCCCTTTTTCCCTAGCAAAGTCAATATATATGACCTACTGACTGGTATGAGGTTGGGGAGGGGGGGAGAGTACTAAAAGGACTTTTGATTGACTAATGGGGCCTTAGACATACTTGGTAGACATGTCTAGATTACGTCTAGCCCCCTCAATATGAGAGCATAAATCTGAGTTCAATGGAATAGCCCTTTTCCCCTGGCAAAGTCAATATATTCGACCTACTGACTGGTATGAGGTTGGGGAGGGGGGGAGAGTACTAAAAGGACTTTTGATTGACTAATGGGGCCTTAGACATACTTGGTAGACATGTCTAGATTATGTCTAGCCCCCTCAATATGAGAGCATAAATCTGAGTTCAATGGAATAGCCCTTTTCCCCTGACAAAGTCAATATATTCGACCTACTGACTGGTATGAGGTTGGGGAGGAGGGATGGAGAGTACTAAAAGGACTTTTGATTGACTAATGGGGCCTTAGACATACTTGGTAGACATGTCTAGATTACGTCTAGCCCCCTCAATATGAGAGCATAAATCTGAGTTCAATGGAATAGCCCTTTTCCCCTGGCAAAGTCAATATATTCGACCTACTGACTGGTATGAGGTTGGGGAGGGGGGGAGAGTACTAAAAGGACTTTTGATTGACTAATGGGGCCTTAGACATACTTGGTAGACATGTCTAGATTATGTCTAGCCCCCTCAATATGAGAGCATAAATCTGAGTTCAATGGAATAGCCCTTTTCCCCTGACAAAGTCAATATATTCGACCTACTGACTGGTATGAGGTTGGGGAGGAGGGATGGAGAGTACTAAAAGGACTTTTGATTGACTAATGGGGCCTTAGACATACTTGGTAGACATGTCTAGATTACGTCTAGCCCCCTCAATATGAGAGCATAAATCTGAGTTCAATGGAATAGCCCTTTTCCCCTGGCAAAGTCAATATATTCGACCTACTGACTGGTATGAGGTTGGGGAGGGGGGGAGAGTACTAAAAGGACTTTTGATTGACTAATGGGGCCTTAGACATACTTGGTAGACATGTCTAGATTACGTCTAGCCCCCTCAATATGAGAGCATAAATCTGAGTTCAATGGAATAGCCCTTTTCCCCTGGCAAAGTCAATATATTCGACCTACTGACTGGTATGAGGTTGGGGAGGGGGGAGAGTACTAAAAGGACTTTTGATTGACTAATGGGGCCTTAGACATACTTGGTAGACATGTCTAGATTATGTCTAGCCCCCTCAATATGAGAGCATAAATCTGAGTTCAATGGAATAGCCCTTTTCCCCTGACAAAGTCAATATATTCGACCTACTGACTGGTATGAGGTTGGGGAGGGGGGGGGAGAGTACTAAAAGGACTTTTGATTGACTAATGGGGCCTTAGACATACTTGGTAGACATGTCTAGATTACGTCTAGCCCCCTCAATATGAGAGCATAAATCTGAGTTCAATGGAATAGCCCTTTTCCCCTGGCAAAGTCAATATATTCGACCTACTGACTGGTATGAGGTTGGGGAGGGGGGGGAGAGTACTAAAAGGACTTTTGATTGACTAATGGGGCCTTAGACATACTTGGTAGACATGTCTAGATTACGTCTAGCCCCCTCAATATGAGAGCATAAATCTGAGTTCAATGGAATAGCCCTTTTCCCCTGGCAAAGTCAATATATTCGACCTACTGACTGGTATGAGGTTGGGGAGGGGGGGAGAGTATTAAAAGGACTTTTGATTGACTAATGTGGCCTTAGACATACTTGGTAGACATGTCTAGATTATGTCTAGCCCCCTCAATATGAGAGCATAAATCTGAGTTCAATGGAATAGCCCCTTTTCCCTGGCAAAGTCAATATATTCGACCTACTGACTGGTATGAGGTTGGGGAGGGGGGGAGAGTATTAAAAGGACTTTTGATTGACTAATGGGGCCTTAGACATACTTGGTAGACATGTCTAGATTATGTCTAGCCCCCTCAATATGAGAGCATAAATCTGAGTTCAATGGAATAGCCCTTTTCCCCTGACAAAGTCAATATATTCGACCTACTGACTGGTATGAGGTTGGGGAGGAGGGATGGAGAGTACTAAAAGGACTTTTGATTGACTAATGGGGCCTTAGACATACTTGGTAGACATGTCTAGATTACGTCTAGCCCCCTCAATATGAGAGCATAAATCTGAGTTCAATGGAATAGCCCTTTTCCCCTAGCAAAGTCAATATATTCGACCTACTGACTGGTATGAGGTTGGGGAGGGGGGGAGAGTACTAAAAGGACTTTTGATTGACTAATGGGGCCTTAGACATACTTGGTAGACATGTCTAGATTATGTCTAGCCCCCTCAATATGAGAGCATAAATCTGAGTTCAATGGAATAGCCCTTTTCCCCTGACAAAGTCAATATATTCGACCTACTGACTGGTATGAGGTTGGGGAGGAGGGATGGAGAGTACTAAAAGGACTTTTGATTGACTAATGGGGCCTTAGACATACTTGGTAGACATGTCTAGATTACGTCTAGCCCCCTCAATATGAGAGCATAAATCTGAGTTCAATGGAATAGCCCTTTTTCCCTAGCAAAGTCAATATATTCGACCTACTGACTGGTATGAGGTTTGGGAGGGGGGGGGGAGAGAGTACTAAAAGGACTTTTGATTGACTAATGGGGCCTTAGACATATTTGGTAGACATGTCTAGATTGTGTCTAGCCCCCTCAATATGAGAGCATAAATCTGAGTTCAATGGAATAGCCCTTTTTCCCTGAGAGAGTCCATATATTCGACCTACTGACTGGTATGAGGTGGGGGGAGTACTAAAAAGACTTTTGATTGACTAATGGGGCCTTAGACATATTTGGTAGACATGTCTAGATTATGTCTAGCCCCCTCAATATGAGAGCATAAATCTGAGTTCAATGGAATAGCCCTTTTTCCCTGACAAAGTCAATATATACGACCTACTGAATGGTATGAGGTTGGGGGAGTACTAAAAAGACTTTTGATTGACTAATGGGGCCTTAGACATATTTGGTAGACATGTCTAGATTGTGTCTAGCCCCCTCAATATGAGAGCATAAATCTGAGTTCAATGGAATAGCCCTTTTTCCCTGAGAGAGTCCATATATTCGACCTACTGACTGGTATGAGGTGGAGGGAGTACTAAAAGGACTTTTGATTGACTAATGGGGCCTTAGACATACTTGGTAGACATGTCTAGATTATGTCTAGCCCCCTCAATATGAGAGCATAAATCTGAGTTCAATGGAATAGCCCTTTTCCCCTGGCAAAGTCAATATATTCGACCTACTGACTGGTATGAGGTTGGGGAGGAGGGATGGAGAGTACTAAAAAGACTTTTGATTGACTAATGGGGCCTTAGACAAACTTGTTAGACATGTGTAGATTACGTCTAGCCCCCTCAATATGAGAGCATAAATCTGAGTTCAATGGAATAGCCCTTTTCCCCTGGCAAAGTCAATATATTCGACCTACTGACAAGTATGAGGTTGTGGTGGGGGGAGAGTATTAAAAAGACTTTTGATTGACTAATGGGGCCTTAGACATACTTGGTAGACATGTGTAGATTACGTCTAGCCCCCTCAATATGAGAGCATAAATCTGAGTTCAATGGAATAGCCCTTTTCCCCTGGCAAAGTCAATATATTCGACCTACTGACTGGTATGAGGTTGGGGAGGGGGGAGAGTACTAAAAGGACTTTTGATTGACTAATGGGGCCTTAGACATACTTGGTAGACATGTGTAGATTACGTCTAGCCCCCTCAATATGAGAGCATAAATCTGAGTTCAATGGAATAGCCCTTTTCCCCTGGCAAAGTCAATATATTCGACCTACTGACTGGTATGAGGTTGGGGAGGGGGGGAGAGTACTAAAAGGACTTTTGATTGACTAATGGGGCCTTAGACATACTTGGTAGACATGTCTAGATTACGTCTAGCCCCCTCAATATGAGAGCATAAATCTGAGTTCAATGGAATAGCCCTTTTTCCCTGGCAAAGTCAATATATTCGACCTACTGACTGGTATGAGGTTGGGGAGGGGGGGAGAGTACTAAAAGGACTTTTGATTGACTAATGGGGCCTTAGACATACTTGGTAGACATGTCTAGATTATGTCTAGCCCCCTCAATATGAGAGCATAAATCTGAGTTCAATGGAATAGCCCTTTTCCCCTGACAAAGTCAATATATTCGACCTACTGACTGGTATGAGGTTGGGGAGGAGGGATGGAGAGTACTAAAAGGACTTTTGATTGACTAATGGGGCCTTAGACATACTTGGTAGACATGTCTAGATTATGTCTAGCCCCCTCAATATGAGAGCATAAATCTGAGTTTAATGGAATAGCCCTTTTCCCCTGGCAAAGTCAATATATTCGACCTACTGAATGGTATGAGGTTGGGGGAGTACTAAAAAGACTTTTGATTGACTAATGGGGCCTTAGACATATTTGGTAGACATGTCTAGATTATGTCTAGCCCCCTCAATATGAGAGCATAAATCTGAGTTCAATGGAATAGCCCTTTTCCCCTGACAAAGTCAGTTTGCATTAAGCACCTTCCATGTGAGAGGTAGTATTTTAAAGTCATTTCTGCAGGTAACAGGGAGCCAGTGAAGATTCTTTAGAGTCTCAGATATATGATCATACTTTCTTTTCATACTGACCAGTCGTGCAGCAGTATGTTGAAGAATTTGTAGTTTCTTAATCTCACCCTTTGGGAGACCCATTAAGAACCCATTTTCATAGTCTACGGTTGAAGTAACAAGAGAGTGAACCAGTACTTCAGAAGTTTAAATATCCAGACAATTTCTTATGGAAGCAATATTCCTGATATGGTAGTAACCTTTCCTGAGTGTTTCCTTGATGTGTGCTTTCATGTCAAGTATTAAGTCGAGAAATACTCCGAGATTCTTAACTTTATATACTGGCTCAATATCAGTAAGACCTATCCTTACCTTGTTGAAGGTTTCTCTGGATAATGAATAATCCCTGCCCAGATTACAGAGGAGCATTTCAGTTTTATTATCATTCAGCTTCCTTTTATTGACCTTAAGAAAGTTTCTGATGTCAGAAATACATGACTCTAGATTTGATTTTGCGATAGTTGACTCTTGAGGATTTTTCCTATCAAATGAGATGTAAATTTGGGTATCATCTGCATAAATATAATAGTTCAAACAATGTCTAGTGATGATATCAGAAAGTGGCGACATGTAGACCGTGAACAGAATTGGTCCAATAACTGAACCCTGGGGTACTCCATGCTTAATATTCAGCAAGCTAGACTTACTCAGTCCAACCTTAACATGCTGACGTCTTCCAGTTAAGTAGGATTCAATCCAACGTAGCGCCTTACCAGTAACCCTACATCTAGACTCAAGTCTTCTAAGCAGGATGTTATGATCAATGGTATCAAAGGCCGCAGATAAGTCAAGGAGAAGAAGGATAACTGTCTTTGTATTGTCCAGATCACGCAAAATATCATTTTGAACCATTAATAAAGCTGTCTCAGTACTATGATATTGTTTGTAAGCAGACTGGAAACTATCAGTAAGGCCATTCCTTACTAGATGAGGAACAAGTTGGTTTGCAACGGCCCTTTCTGTTAGTTTAGAAATATAGGACAATATGGATACTGGTCTCAAATTTGGTTTAATCAATTCTAGGCCCAGCTTTTTCAAAAGTGGTGTAATAAGAGCAATTTTCATATCATCTGTAACAGTGTGATCTAACAATGATTTGTTTATTATAAGTGTTATGATAGGAAGTAATAAATCTAGTAAATCTAGTAATAACCAAGTAGGTACTGGGTCCAGATCACACGATTTATTAGACGATTTCTTGACTAGTTGTATAACTTCAGGCTTCGCTAGCGCACAAAAGGAGTTAAGAGTAGGAATGCTATGCAGAGTGTGGTTGTCATTGTTAGTAGTGACCTCTGGCGGAGGGATAGTGCAATTAGTATTACAGTCTAGATCCATGCGAGTTTTCTCCACTTTTCCTAGAAATAACTCATTAAATCTATTAGCCAAAGAAGTGGAGTCTGGGGAGGTGGGTAACAGAGAGTCCTTAGATTTATGGAGTAGTTTATCAATTATCATGAATAGTTTTTTAGGATTAGCTTTGTTATCAGTTATGAGTGTTTTGAAATAGCTGGAGTGTGATGATTTGAGTAGAGCATTGTATCTATTCCTATGTATACGATATGCATCCTTGTCAATAGAGAGACCTGATTTAGGCATTTTCCTCTCCAAACTCCTCTTCTTAGATCTCTCCTGTCTAATCTTATCATCCATCCATGGTGATGTATGTCTTTGAGTGACACACATTTCGGTATATGGTACATGTTTATCTAGTATCTGCATCAGACTGCTGTTAAAAAACTGCACTAGATTTTGTATAGTCATATTAGAACAATCTTTCAAGAAGGTTAATTTAATATCCTCACGTATTTTTTCATAGTTTTTATATTTCCTAAATTTGATTTTCTTTCTTTGAGGTTTAGGTGATTCAAGATTGAAATCAATGATAATAATCTCATGGTCAGATATGTAGTCATCAACCTTACAACCTTTGAGATATCTATTACCCTCAAAAGAAATAACCAAATATAATGTATTACCCAGTACATGAGTAGGTTCAGTTATCCATTGGTTCATTTCGAAGGTAGATAAGATATCATTGAATTTAATAACTTCTGGTCTATGTGGTTCATTTAGATGGAAGTTGTAATCACCCAGGAATACTACATCATTAGTAAAAGTGCAGTAGTGTGAAGTAATCTCCCTAAAATCGTCATAGAAGGACGTCATAGTATATCTATTTGCAGGTGATGGTTCAGGCCTATAGATAAGAACGAATGTGATTTTCTTACCATGTAAGAGTAGTTCCACTTCCATTAATTCCATAGTGGAGGGAGTAGGGGCAGTGACCTTAATGGTAGGTTCCTTCCGAAATAAGACACTCAGACCCCCTCCCCTACGATTTGGACGAGGGACTGATAGAAATTCAAGGTGTCCATTTTTCAATTTTTCAGTACAGTAATTATTTGAATTTTTCTGTAACCAGGTTTCAGTTATAAATAGTGCATCAAGATTCTCATCAATAAAATATTGTCTAAGCTCCAGAACCTTCTTTGAGATTGATTGGGCATTGCAAGATGCTATTTTAAAGTTCAAAGCACAACTTCTCATAGTCCCCGATGATAGATTCAATCTACGAGTAGTAGACGATATATTGGTCAGTGGCAGACATGAACGATGTGTTTCGATATATTGGTCAGTGGCGGACATGAACGATGTGTTTCGAGATGAGCCGAGTGTGGCCGAAGGCAGTTCGATGTGACGTCATCAGAAATGCTCATCCGGGTACCTTTAGTATAGGCCGGAGAGGATCGGTCGCCATCTTGTTTGTGTGCATATTTAGCAGTCGAAAAGTGTCTGACATAAGTGTGTCGGGGCCTTAGGATTAAATTCAATATCTTTTTCACTTGACCATCACAAACAGATTTGTGTTTATACAATACTGAAGGTTTGTCTAGACACATATCACAATTCTTACACTGGAACTTCTTTGCGTATCTCTGAAAATCCAAAATAAATGACATATGTTTGTCAAATATACTCACGTACATATCTTTCAAATATTCTTGTCTTGATCTATAAACTGGAATAATACTATCTATGGAAATTTGATTAAACACATGAATATTCACTCCAAAACATCTTTCGAACAAATACAATTCCAGTACAGAAACTCCTAAAAATTCAGAAGAAATAAGTTTTTTATCCATAATTTTCTTAATAAATGTTTTCCATTTTTCAAAATATTCCAAAGTGACATCTTCAAACTTTTTGTAGGCGGATATCTGTAATTCTGGGTGAAAACATTGAGTTAAACAATGGAAAGCACATAACTTATCCGTAAATGTTTTAGAATTCCTTGACATATCATATTTTCTCTCGAAAGACATTAGGGTTTGTATCCCTACTAGCGTATGGGGAATGTCTCCGTCGTTGGGGAACATGGACGGGGATCTGACATATGATACTCGCTGGCTGTGAACGGAGCCTTAACCCAGCTATGTGAGTTGGGAGGTAATAATATCTGCAGACACAGAGTATACAATGCACAAGGGTCTCCTTTATTCAGTGCTGTATACACTAGTCTGGCTAGGTCGGTATGGCAAAGAGCGAGGCATATGAAATACCTGAATGCATGATACTGACAAAGTCCTGAGAATGCATAAAACACCCAAGTCTATGCAAGTGTGGCTGTCATGATGCTGAATGTCGTGGATCTTCTAGGCAAGTGGATTCTGCTACCTGAGTAGCGATTTCGGGGCCTTTTTAAGGAAAACTGAGCATCTGTGTGAGGGCTGCCTGCGTAGCGTCTTCTCCAGGTTCGGGGCTGCCTGCGTGGCTTGGAGGATCACGTCATCTCTATTCGGGGCGAGTAATGCGTCTCCTCGGCCTGCAGTTGTTGGCCTCACGTAGCACTCAGTAACCTATATGGTTTCTTGCCAAAGATCGTGATTGTCTATATTTGTTTATAAGAGTCTATAGGTAGGTAATCTATATCCTACAATATGTTTACATCCCAAAATATATGTAGGGAGAAAAATAGGTTCATGGCCTAAAACATATTTTGTATTGAACACCCACATCTGAGCATAAGTTACCATCACTGGTTTAGATTTCATATTCGGTCTAGTTCTCATTAAATATTCCATCAAATCCGAACTCTCTATTTTTTTCCTTAACTTTACCAAATCTTCTTTAACTGAAATTACTATAGGATCATCAAAAAGATGAGTATTTTTATATGGTTAAAAAAACCTATACTCCCCATTCTCTATATTTCACAACATAACACCGAAAGTGAGATTAACCTTAAATGCAGAAAGACTAAGCTCATAAATCGATATAATGTCTGTCATAATACTATCTATGTTAAAATCTACATCGAGTGAAGTGTTATAGATTGAAATAACCCCACCTTTCCTATTCTCTGCAAGAATATATTCTTCATGAATATTATATGCAGACTTGAATTTATTCAATTTGTTTTCAGATAAAGTTATCCATGGTGGATTAGTATTCTTTTTCTCCTATGGTCTAACCTGCAATTGATTTTGTGAATGAACTCTGTGTAGTCATCCTATATTCATATAACTCGGACTAACTTGAACAAATAAACACACATTGTCTACACAATACATTTTTCATACAACTCCTTTAGTGTTTAGACAGATTTGTTAGATACTTAAATACTCGATCACATTTCCTACATCTCCTATGATTACTAAAATCAATACTACTTTCATGACTAGGTAAGTTAGATTGAACAGGTGAATGCAAAGTATGTAGAGAAGAATAATTTTGATCATTGAGAGATTTCAATGTAGATAAACCCGCATAGTTATGATCTACAGAAATATTTTCACAATAAGATGTTTTCTGTTTTCGTGAAAATCCTTTCAATATATCAGTTATAGTAATAACAAATTTGGATAAATAAATTCAATTTAAAAGACTTTAAATACCATCTGATGTTTCGCGGTTCTTGATAAATAGGCCAATGACCTAAGTAAACAAGAGCTCCACACTTAAATTGGTTATAAAGTCCTATTTGGTTTAAAAACGATACTATCACAGAAGTATCTACAGCATGAAACAACGAAATCTTGCACATTAAAATATTGAGTCCTAATTATATCAAAATCGATACATTCAATTAAAACATGTTTGATAGTCAAAGCCCTTTGACATCCAATAGACTGAGGCTGATCTTCGCCTTTAAGAACATAGCAGTGAGTCAAATGACTATGTCCAATTCTTATATGTGTTAAAACAAATTCTCTTGAACATTAAGAGTCTCAAACAAGATAATATATTTGACATATATATATATATATATATATATATATATATATATATATATATATATATATATATATATATATATATATCTGCATAAGTATACACATATGATCAAATCTCAATCTATTATGTTAATATTCTACTCTCGTAGAATCAGACAGTCACATAATCAAATCTCATATTCAATGAGAAAATAAATTATGTTAATATTTTACTCTCGTGGAAACACACGCTCTCATTGGTTCAAAAGACAAAATGGAGGAAATTATTTTCATGATGTCATAAAACAAAATGGCTTCCTCCAGGAACTTCTCCATGAAAGTCGCCATCTTTCCTTTTCTGATGAATCATGGGAAAAAGCTACATGAAAAACCTACACATGATTTGTCCTATAAATCTACATTCTCATTGGCTCATTCGCCAAAATGGAGGAGAAACAATGACAGAGCTAATTATAATACGAACGATTGAACTCGCTATACTACTGACATGTCCTACAAGTATGTCTAAGGCACAAATAGTCAATCAAAAGTCTTTTTAGTACTCTTTCAAAAAGGGCTACTTCATTGAACTCAGATTTATGCTCTCATAATGAGGGGACTAGACATAATCTAGACATATCCACCAAGTATGTCTAAGACCCCATCAGTCAATCAAAAGTCTATCTAACACCAGTCAGTAGGTCGAATATACTGACTTTGTCAGAGGAAAAGGGCTAGTCATTAAGATCTCATATTGAGGGGGCTAGACGTAATCTAGACATGTCTACCAAGTATGTCTAAGGCCCCATTAGTCAATCAAAAGTCCTTTTAGTACTCTCCCCCCCTCCCCAACCTCATACCAGTCAGTAGGTCGAATATATTGACTTTGCCAGGGAAAAAGGGCTATTCCATTGAACTCAGATTTATGCTCTCATATTGAGGGGGCTAGACGTAATCTAGACATGTCTACCAAGTATGTCTAAGGCCCCATTAGTCAATCAAAAGTCCTTTTAGTACTCTCCATCCCTCCTCCCCAACCTCATACCAGTCAGTAGGTCGAATATATTGACTTTGTCAGGGGAAAAGGGCTATTCCATTGAACTCAGATTTATGCTCTCATATTGAGGGGGCTAGACATAATCTAGACATGTCTACCAAGTATGTCTAAGGCCCCATTAGTCAATCAAAAGTCCTTTTAGTACTCTCCCCCCCTCCCCGACCTCATAACAGTCAGTAGGTCGAATATATTGACTTTGCTAGGGAAAAAGGGCTATTCCATTGAACTCAGATTTATGCTCTCATATTGAGGGGGCTAGACGTAATCTAGACATGTCTACCAAGTATGTCTAAGGCCCCATTAGTCAATCAAAAGTCCTTTTAGTACTCTCCCCCCCTCCCCAACCTCATACCAGTCAGTAGGTCGAATATATTGACTTTGCCAGGGAAAAAGGGCTATTCCATTGAACTCAGATTTATGCTCTCATATTGAGGGGGCTAGACGTAATCTAGACATGTCTACCAAGTATGTCTAATGCCCCATTAGTCAATCAAAAGTCCTTTTAGTACTCTCCCCCCCCCCCCCCTCCCAAACCTCATACCAGTCAGTAGGTCGAATATATTGACTTTGCCAGGGGAAAAGGGCTATTCCATTGAACTCAGATTTATGCTCTCATATTGAGGGGGCTAGACGTAATCTAGACATGTCTACCAAGTATGTCTAAGGCCCCATTAGTCAATCAAAAGTCCTTTTAGTACTCTCCATCCCTCCTCCCCAACCTCATACCAGTCAGTAGGTCGAATATATTGCATTTGTCAGGGGAAAAGGGCTATTCCATTGAACTCAGATTTATGCTCTCATATTGAGGGGGCTAGACATAATCTAGACATGTCTACCAAGTATGTCTAAGGCCCCATTAGTCAATCAAAAGTCCTTTTAGTACTCTCCCCCCCTCCCCAACCTCATACCAGTCAGTAGGTCGAATATATTGACTTTGCCAGGGGAAAAGGGCTATTCCATTGAACTCAGATTTATGCTCTCATATTGAGGGGGCTAGACGTAATCTAGACATGTCTACCAAGTATGTCTAAGGCCCCATTAGTCAATCAAAAGTCCTTTTAGTACTCTCCCCCCCCTCCCCAACCTCATACCAGTCAGTAGGTCGAATATATTGACTTTGCCAGGGGAAAAGGGCTATTCCATTGAACTCAGATTTATGCTCTCATATTGAGGGGGCTAGACATAATCTAGACATGTCTACCAAGTATGTCTAAGGCCCCATTAGTCAATCAAAAGTCCTTTTAGTACTCTCCATCCCTCCTCCCCAACCTCATACCAGTCAGTAGGTCGAATATATTGACTTTGCCAGGGGAAAAGGGCTATTCCATTGAACTCAGATTTATGCTCTCATATTGAGGGGGCTAGACGTAATCTAGACATGTCTACCAAGTATGTCTAAGGCCCCATTAGTCAATCAAAAGTCCTTTTAGTACTCTCCCCCCCTCCCCAACCTCATACCAGTCAGTAGGTCGAATATATTGACTTTGCCAGGGGAAAAGGGCTATTCCATTGAACTCAGATTTATGCTCTCATATTGAGGGGGCTAGACGTAATCTAGACATGTCTACCAAGTATGTCTAAGGCCCCATTAGTCAATCAAAAGTCCTTTTAGTACTCTCCATCCCTCCTCCCCAACCTCATACCAGTCAGTAGGTCGAATATATTGACTTTGTCAGGGGAAAAGGGCTATTCCATTGAACTCAGATTTATGCTCTCATATTGAGGGGGCTAGACGTAATCTAGACATGTCTACCAAGTATGTCTAAGGCCCCATTAGTCAATCAAAAGTCCTTTTAGTACTCTCCCCCCCCTCCCAAACCTCATACCAGTCAGTAGGTCGAATATATTGACTTTGCCAGGGGAAAAGGGCTATTCCATTGAACTCAGATTTATGCTCTCATATTGAGGGGGCTAGACGTAATCTAGACATGTCTACCAAGTATGTCTAAGGCCCCATTAGTCAATCAAAAGTCCTTTTAGTACTCTCCCCCCCCCTCCCCAACCTCATACCAGTCAGTAGGTCGAATATATTGACTTTGCCAGGGGAAAAGGGCTATTCCATTGAACTCAGATTTATGCTCTCATATTGAGGGGGCTAGACATAATTTAGACATGTCTACCAAGTATGTCTAAGGCCCCATTAGTCAATCAAAAGTCCTTTTAGTACTCTCCCCCCTCCCCAACCTCATACCAGTCAGTAGGTCGAATATATTGACTTTGCCAGGGAAAAAGGGCTATTCCATTGAACTCAGATTTATGCTCTCATATTGAGGGGGCTAGACGTAATCTAGACATGTCTACCAAGTATGTCTAAGGCCCCATTAGTCAATCAAAAGTCCTTTTAGTACTCTCCCCCCCTCTCCAACCTCATACCAGTCAGTAGGTCGAATATATTGACTTTGCCAGGGGAAAAGGGCTATTCCATTGAACTCAGATTTATGCTCTCATATTGAGGGGGCTAGACGTAATCTAGACATGTCTACCAAGTATGTCTAAGGCCCCATTAGTCAATCAAAAGTCCTTTTAGTACTCTCCATCCCTCCTCCCCAACCTCATACCAGTCAGTAGGTCGAATATATTGCATTTGTCAGGGGAAAAGGGCTATTCCATTGAACTCAGATTTATGCTCTCATATTGAGGGGGCTAGACATAATCTAGACATGTCTACCAAGTATGTCTAAGGCCCCATTAGTCAATCAAAAGTCCTTTTAGTACTCTCCCCCCCTCCCCAACCTCATACCAGTCAGTAGGTCGAATATATTGACTTTGCCAGGGGAAAAGGGCTATTCCATTGAACTCAGATTTATGCTCTCATATTGAGGGGGCTAGACGTAATCTAGACATGTCTACCAAGTATGTCTAAGGCCCCATTAGTCAATCAAAAGTCCTTTTAGTACTCTCCCCCCCTCCCCAACCTCATACCAGTCAGTAGGTCGAATATATTGACTTTGCCAGGGGAAAAGGGCTATTCCATTGAACTCAGATTTATGCTCTCATATTGAGGGGGCTAGACGTAATCTAGACATGTCTACCAAGTATGTCTAAGGCCCCATTAGTCAATCAAAAGTCCTTTTAGTACTCTCCCCCCCTCCCCAACCTCATACCAGTCAGTAGGTCGAATATATTGACTTTGCTAGGGAAAAAGGGCTATTCCATTGAACTCAGATTTATCCTCTCATATTGAGGGGGCTAGACGTAATCTAGACATGTCTACCAAGTATGTCTAAGGCCCCATTAGTCAATCAAAAGTCCTTTTAGTACTCTCCCCCCCTCCCCAACCTCATACCAGTCAGTAGGTCGAATATATTGACTTTGCTAGGGAAAAAGGGCTATTCCATTGAACTCAGATTTATGCTCTCATATTGAGGGGGCTAGACGTAATCTAGACATGTCTACCAAGTATGTCTAAGGCCCCATTAGTCAATCCAAAGTCTTTGAGATCATTTAAAAAACATTTCTAAGTTTTATTTGTATAAAAATTGGATTTATTGCAAATAAAAATGATATATCCGCTTTTGACAGGGTATATATCCTTTTATATCCTGTTTTGACCCATATCCTATAAGTGTGTATAGATATATACTTGGAGGCATACTTTGAAAAAAACGTCAAATATCAAATATCAAATGAACTTCACGCTCGTCTTCCATGTTCCATGTTTGGGAAGATAATGGTAATATTCTTATCAATATAGTAGTAAAATAATGCGGCAGACTGTTTACTTTTCTATGGCATAATCCCACATGCTAGAACTTTAAATGTGGCATATTTGACATTCGAATAGCATGCCATATATTTATTTATTGTTCATCTTATTGAATACATGATTCAATCTTGTTTAAATGTCAGGACTAACAACGTATTGGGAACCGGTAAACAGTAATTGAACACTGATGAACAACTAAAACAATATAAGATCAGGAAAACAACTTTTTCTCATCGCTGACAGATCCTTTACAGGGGCAAAGAAAAACAAGTTCTAAACAAAATATGAAAGCTCCAGGTTCAAATGTGAAATGAGAATGATTGTAGAGGACAGACATAAACAATGGATAAATGGCACCCCCTAGCCCAACTGGGGCCGATTTTCATCAAAAGAAACATCAATTCGTAATTTTGGTTATGGCCCATAGTTCTTAACGAATCGTGAGAATCCATGGTGATGACAGTACAATAGTAGAAGTACTTGTATATAAATCATCATATTTGATGGCACAAATAAACGTCATATCATGAGACCAAGTACTACCAGGGCTGGTTTTATCACATTCAATCACAATATTTGGTAACTTTGAATTATTTCTAATTTAATAATCTATTCCAAAATCTTAAAATTCCATTTTACGTTTAGTATGATTTCTTGCCCATCCAAAATCTCCATTTAAGGCAGCTAATGGTGCATATTTGTGGACACCTTGATTAACTCTTATGGTTTTATTCTGCACAAAATAATTTGAGTCAAACTTTATAACTCCAGACTTCACTGCTGTATAATGACACACCAGACTTGCTGCGGTAAGTAATGGTTCCGGAAGTAATAGTAAATTACCTAGCCCTTTGGATGATCTATATCTATTAATGATTGAACTAAGAGATCTACCATAGGGAATCTGAAAAGCTAGAATAGTGTCGAAATTGTTTGATGTGATTAACACAATGTCAACTCTCTCTTTACTCATATACAACTAAAGGGGTGAAAGCTTAAATCACAACCATGGATGAGATCATTTTTATTCCATGTATAAAGTTATCCATTTTACTTTTATGAACTTGAGGTGTGGATATTTTTTATCTGTGTCATCCAATCCTTAAATTCAGTGTTTCAAAATTAAACCTAGCCTTACCTTAATTAATAGTTCTGCCCAAATCTGAGATCACTTGTACAAAAATCCAAAAAGCCTGTGATCCAATTAAGGGAATGATGGAAATCAATAATGTCCCATACAATACTATAATCCTGTGCTCAGTGGGGTGTGACAATGCCTTGTTGTCCTTTGCAAATATTATGACCAATTAAACAACAGGGGGTGCAAAATTTGTAAATTTCCTAGGGAATTATATTACTTAGAGGGTGTTCTACCACTGAATCACTGGTCCTTTCTTATTTTTCTTGGAACACAATTTTCATCTTCATCAAAGAAATATTTTAAAAAGGCATAAGGTAAAATTTTCACTTTTAAAAAATGCTTTGTTATCTTATCCTTGAATGAATCATATCCTCTAAATTTTAGGATGTACATAAGTATGTCTTATCTGATTTTAAACATCAGGTTGATATAAATATGGAGCAAGAGCTTTCATGCCCTTAGTTTATATATATAGTAATGCTATATATAGACACATGGCTGAGATCAAACCTATTTTTATCATTTGGTTTGCAGACAGCCCATGAGATCTACTGTCTGCATCAGCAAGGATTTTGGCAGTTACATTAGAATCTAAACTTTTATTTAAGATATTTATACTGCGATACATATATTGTATTAGAAAAAAGACATGATAAAATAAATGTCAACCAAAGAGATTCAAAACTTGACCAATTTCTGAAACCAGAATTTATTGAAATGTTACAAATGTGAAAATTATAAACATTTAACATGCACATATACTATTCTATTTTTTCATACAATAGTGATCTGATAACATTTCATTTCTAATCAATGGGCAGTAAATATTACATGTGTGTCACTGTGCTACAAAATATGATTCATTCACCATCCAGGCTTAAGGGTTCGCCTCCATCTTTCAAAGGGGTTTTTCCAAAATATTTAATATTTGTCCTTAAAAGAGGCCCTATCTTGGAACTACTTTTTAGGGAGCCCATTGGTTAATAAGGGGATTTCAAATATGTTTAATAAATATATGATTAATAATAAAAATATTTCCTGTTAATAAGAATATTTCATGCTCATAATAATCTTAATTTTGTTCTGCGCATGCTCGTGTTTGGGCTTGGTAATCTTTTTCATGGGCTCCCACAAAAACTGCTTCTTTGTGGTTTTTAGAGACAATATTTTGCACATGGAGTGCCTAAATTGAAGGATTATCAACAGAACCCTTGACTGATAATTATTAATTTCATAAATTGGGATTCGTTATCAGTTTACAAAGGATTTATACAATACTGTTGGAGTGCCATTGAAACGCCATTGTTGTGTGCACGTGCCCCACGTGATGAATTCAACTGAATTGATTTGAATTGAAGTGATATTGAAATCGTCTTATCAATATTATATTGTGACCTCCTATTCGATCTTGGAATAGGTTGATTAGATTGGCTTTTTCTGATCTCTCACAATATATTGATAAAGGTAACCTGAAATTAGTTTTGATTGAGACTTTGCCTTCATTTTGTATCGATGCCCGATACACCGCATGAATTACTCTGTACTCTGTAGAGTTGAATGATATTCTGTTACAATCACCTAGAAGTGAAAACATTATTGAAAGTTAATACTGTGACCTCCTATTCAAGCTTGAGAATAGGTTGATTAGATCAGCTTTTTCTGGTCTCTCATAGTTTTCAGTTTATCGATTCCTCGCCCCTTCATATCCGACACATTTATACAATCTGTATATGGCGCTATCACCTCATTTTGACTTAGCATTTTCGAGGAAAACATTTTTATATGATTAATGTCTTATGATCTAATTAATATTTTGCAACAAAATTTTGATAGATCCAAGAACTCATATCTCAGATTAATTATTGTAAAAATTAATCTGAGCCATACTTTTGCTGATATTCAAATTTTTATTACTGGCCCTTTTTGTGCGACAGACAAGTAGACATTTTTGTGCGACAAAGAAAATTGCTATATCTTGATTGCTAATAGACCTAAAAATCTGAGATTTTCACAAAGGTTACTTCATGTAGGCCTTGTTTGGCAATCAATTGTAGCAAACGACATCTTTGATATTTTCTGGAATACATAGGGTGTTTTTCTGATTCTAATTGGTCTCTGAACCTATTTTGCTTCACGTCAAACTTGCGCATATTTGTGAATGAACGCACTTTGGAAGCATTTTTAGTGGTTGTGACAGTCTGGTTGTGCCTGATTATTTTAATTTCTCATAAATATTCATATCTCTTCTAAATTATGGTCTTTTAAACTACATCCCGCTGAATAATTAACTTACATATAGGTTCAACTAGGATAATACTTTGTTTCAAAAGAATTCCTTTTGTAATTTGTTGCAAAATTTTCTAACCACTCTGTACTAAATTTTTTCCCGCAAAATTTTATGTAATTTTCCTGCAAAATCTAGGAATTTTCCATACACGTGGAGGAATTTCTCTGTTTTGTTTTCATTGTGACGTCTGCAACTGAGCTTGATTTCTGACTGTGACATCAGAACTTATTGTGGCATCACACTAACTATAATAAATAATAATAATAATAAAATTTGTATAGCGCTGATACCAGACAAGTCTGTTCATAGCGCTGTGTTCAGGACGTGCATCCTGAAGAGATGGGTTTTCAGTCTACTCTTAAACGAGGTGACTGAGGTACTAGTCCTAAGATCACTAGGCAGGGAATTCCATAGTCTAGGGCCGACAGCTGAAAAGGCCCTGTCACCCACTGTCCTTAGTCGGGTCTTAGGAATCTGTAGGTAAGTGCCGTCGTTTGATCTTAGATCACGTTCTCCCTGTTTGACTAGGAGTAGATCCCTCAGGTAAGGCGGCGCCTTACCGTTTAGAGCCTTCCACGTCAAAAGGAGGATTTTAAAATCGATTCTCGCGTGGACCGGAAGCCAGTGCAGTTCCCGTAGTTTTCCTGAAATGTGATCAAATTTCCTGATTTTTCCTACGACACGTGCTGCAGAGTTTTGGAGGTATTGTAGCTTCATGGTGTCAGATTTAGGAAGGCCAGCAAGGAGGCCATTGCCATAGTCAAGGGTAGAGGTAACAAAGGCATGGGTAAGTGTTACAGCTGTTTTCTCGTCTAGACAGTGTCTGATAGCAGACAGGTTCCTTATATGGTAGTAGCCTTTCTTGCACATTTTTCTAATCTGGGCCTTCATGTCCATGTTAGAATCAAAGGTTATGCCCAGATCAACTACTGACTCACTAGGAGCAATATCGGAGCGGCCTACCCTTATTGTGTTTGGATTACTGCTGCTGGTGGCAGTATTATATCTGTCAGTACATATAAGCATTTCCGTCTTCCCATCGTTGATCTTCATTTTGTTTGATATCAGGAAGTTTCTGACCTCATCAACACATTCCTCCAGTTTGTGTCTGCTTATATCAGCATGATGGGGGGAGGTGTGGTCCACAGGGATGTAGATCTGGGTGTCATCAGCGTAAATATGATAGCTCAGACCATATTTGGCTAAGATATCAGACAGGGGCGTCATATAGATGGTGAATAAAATGGGACCCAGGACTGAGCCCTGTGGGACTCCATATTTTATAGGCTTGAGACAAGACCTGTGAGTCCCAACCTTCACACACTGTTTCCTGTTACTCAGATATGACCGAATCCAGGAGAGGGCATCACCTTTAACATTACATCTAGCCTCCAATCGTTCAAATAGGATTTTGTGGTCGATGGTGTCAAAGGCAGCCGAGAGATCAAGTAACAATAGAATTACTGACTTCCTGTCGTCCAGATCTCGCAGGATATCGTTTTGCACCTTCAATAGAGCGGTTTCAGTGCTGTGGTATTCCTTGTAGGCTGATTGGAATTTGTCGGTAAGGCCATTTCTTACAAGATGAGGGACTAATTGGTCTGCTACTGCCCTCTCTGTAAGTTTAGAGATGTATGTCAGGTTGGAAACAGGTCTATAATTTTTCTCAATCAGTTCAAGGCCCAGTTTTTTCAGCAGGGGTGTTATGATAGCTATTTTCATATTGTCCTGTACTGCTGATTCTAGTAGTGATTTGTTTATGATGGCAGTGATTATCGGTAAGTGGTCATCAAGAGGTCGATTAGGAGCCAAGTCGGGATTGGATCCAGCTCACATGACTTCTTTGCAGATCTCTTCACTAATTTTCGCACGTCATCAATGGTTAGGGGGATGAACTTCTCCAGCTGTGGTGCGTTTGCTGCATTCTTATTGTTCGCAGTGTCACCTGGCGGCGAAACTGGGCAGGGTGGAGCATTATCGATGTCCAGGCGAATCCCTTCTATTTTTTCAAGAAAGAATGTGTTGAACTTCTCAGCTTGAGTGACATCACAGTCGGATTGGGGCATTGGTATGTCCCTTTTCTTGTGCATGACCGTGTCAATGGCTCTAAAAAGTTTTTTAGGATCATGCTTGTTTTCTTCAACCAGGTTGGAGAAATATGCAGACTGAGATGATTTCAACATGGCATTGTATTTATTTTTCTGAGAGTTATACATCTCCTTATCAATGTGAGAGTCAGTCTTGTTCATCTTCCTCTCAAGCCTCCTCTTCAGAGACCTTTCCAGCTTTAATTGATCACTCATCCAGGGTACAGGTTTGCGCAGAGTGACCTTGGCCAACTTGATAGGAGCATGTTTATCCATGATTGATGTGAGTTCCTTCTCATAGTAAGCCACCAAAACTATCATTGTGGCGTCACACTAAAACTTACTTGAATGAATTGTATTTGGATATGGATACATCCTCTTTGGCCAAAATGGATAAAATGTTGATTGTGATACCCAATGATGAGATTCAACATGATATAGCAAATGCTATTACTAGACCTGAGGCTTCGTCATAATTTGAAGCGCCATGAGCAGACCTGGTCTGAAATAGCGCTATAGAAATGTATTATTATTATTATTATTCAGTGATCACTAGTGATCCCCTTATGGATGTGTCTATCGCCAGGACCATTTTGAAGCATGTAGTACTGATTAAATCTGCAGGCCCTGCAGTTGTGGTAGTGGCGCCACCTCCTGTTCTGAATCACGAAAATTCATTCCAACAGGAACTGTTGATTGAGAAAATGAAGAGACATAGGATGGATGGATACTGCTTTGTAGCAGTTACGAAATTTGAGGAACTCCCAAAATGTGAACTCCTGAATGAAAATGGATTTTTAAGGAAAAATAACATTCAAATCCTAACAAAGACAATTGATGATATTTCAACACCAATGAGGGAGAAAAAATTCATTCAGCCACAGACACCCATCTCTAATATCAAAACGAGTGGTAATGCCTCAAACAGGATGAGTGATTAACAGGTCTCCTCAGGAATTCCTATTAAAAACTCTAGTTATGAGGAGATGGTTCAAATACCCTTAGGAATCGTTGGAAGGATTATTGGCTAGGGTGGTGCCAACGTGCGCCGCCTGGAAAACAAGTCCAGCGCTAAAATAAGCATTGACTCATATGAAAATGATTTTGGCTTCTATAAAGGATGACAAGGGAAAATTGAAATTGCAAAAAATATGATTCTGAGAAATATTGATGAAATGAATGTGTCCACATGATGTGTTTGGCCGGAGTGGTCAAGGTGTGATAATTATATTTTCTCAAGGAACATTGACAATAATATCTTGTTCTATGTAAAAATCATTAAAAAGAGTGACAATAATGAACTTGCCCCTGAAAAGACATCCTATTTTTATCTTTACAAAAATAAAATAACTAAACCCACTGGTCCTACAAAACCTATAAAATCTAGGAAGTTTTCATTATTCAGAAAGTTTTACTATAACAATTTTAATGTCAAGGTTGAACTTAGGCCACTCTGGCAAGTTTTTGTATGGTAATGATATACACGTGAAGAGTAAGATAATTAGTGATAAAAATTATAGTAACATGATCTCAAATTTAAATCAAAAAAGAGAATAAAACACTCATAAAATCGTTAATTTTGAATCAGACAAGTTTTCTCCTATTAATGATAGTAGTGTAGATAACATGTTGGTTTTATCAGAAATAAAAAATAAAAATAGACATCAGTTATGTTTTTATGCCTCCGAGGCAGATAGCATGAATCAAACTCAGATTTTAATGATTTAATGTATGCAGGGAACCGACAAGAAAGCCCGCCTTGTTCACTGTTTTCTATTAGATCCAATAAACATTCGGCTCACATGAAACAACTTCGTAATACTTCAGGAAAAAAACTGACCAATCAGGTGAAACCCGAATGCACACTTTCTACAGTGGAGTCAGGCCGATCTTTTCGTATTGTAGCCAAGCACACACTTCAGCAGCTAAATTTAGATTTCAATGGTAATAAAGATTGCTTCCTCTGCGAAAAGACCTCAAGTGATAAAAGTTTTCAAATACGCCTGATTGTCAATAATTCTGAAGATGACATTGTAAACTGTGCAAACTCTTTGCGGAAAAAACATCTTAATATGGCTTTTGTAAATGCTCAGAGTGTAAAAAATAAAACAGATATTATTAGACTTTATTTTTCAATACGACATTGGTTTAATGTTTTTTACTGAAACTTGGATTAATGATGAAAGAGATGCTAAAATTTGTGAAGAATTAGAAAAAAATAATTTTAAATTAAAAAAAAGTTCAAGGAAATCGAGATCAGGTGGAGGTTTAGGAGTTCTACATCGTGATGAACTGGATATTAAAATTAATAACATACCTTTTAAAATTTTGTCTATGGAAATTATGGAAATCTGCTTGAATTATAATAATAGATTAATAACGTTTGTTAATATATACAGACCTGGCTTTACTAAGAAGAACTTCACTTTCAATTTTTTCTTTGATGAATTCTCGAATATTTTATCATATTACAAACTTTTTACTCATGATGTCTTTTTGGTGTCCTTTTGATTTGGTGATTTCAACTTACATATGAATAAAAAATTTAAACCGGAAGTATTAAAAATGAATGAAGTACTGAATGACTACGACTGTACACAGTTAATAAATAAGCCGAAGCATATATTAGGCAATACACTGGATTTATTAATTAAATTTGATGATAGCACGTCATTAGAAGATTTTGTAGTAGATGATCTTTTTTCCGACCATAGTACAATAAGATGTAAATTTAGGTTCACAAATGAAATAATAAAAGAAAAAGAAATAAAATTTAGGAAATATAATAAAAAAGATCATGATGCCTTCAAAAATGATATTAATATGCATTTTAATAAAATCTCCTATTCCAATAAAATCTCCTATTCCAATTCTACTCTAGAACTTGAAAGGAAAATGAAAAGAACAGGTTTAACTATTGATAAGGAATTATATAAGAAACAAAGATATAAATTTAATAAATTGATTGACGGCTACAAGAGTAAATATTATGAAAAAATAATCATTGATAATCACAGAGATCCAAAAAAGTTGTACGCAACTATTATTAAATTGTTAAACAGAAACAATAACACTCCTTTTGTTATGTCGGAAGATTATGAGAAACTTGCGGATGACTTTAATGAATTTTTTATTGAGAGAATTGAAAAAATCAGAGAAAAATTGGACAATAATAATTCGCCGAGTAACATTATTATTGAAATGACTGGATCTTTTCAAACTGATATACCACAATGGAATAATTTTAAATTATTAAATAACGAAGATGTAAAGAAAATTATTTGGAAATTATCTTCTAAATCTTGCGAATTTGACCCTGTTCTGGCATGGTTGATTATATAGCATCTTGAAGAATTTATACCAATTATTACTGAAATAATTAATAAATCATTATTGTGCGCAATAATGCCTGAAACTTATAAAGTTGCAATTATTAGACCTCTCATTAACTGGGACTAGAACTGATTAAGAAAAATTACAAACCAGTATCAAATCTTAAATATATATCTAAAATTATTGAAAAAGCTGTAGCTAACCAATTGGTTGATCATTTAGATATTAATAATCTCCGAGATTATAAAGCATTTCATAGCACCGAAACTGCACTTATAAAGGTTCATAACGACTTTTTGTCTGAGATCGATAATGATAAAACAGTTCTGCTTGTTATACTTGACCTATCTGCTGCTTTTGATACTATTGATCACAATATTTTATTATCTAGACTATCTGAGAGGTGTGGCATAAATGGTACTGTATTAAATTGGTTTAAATCATATTTATGTAATAGAGTTCAATATGTGACGGTAAATGGCAATTACTCACAGAAAAGGTCTATCAAGTATAAAGTCCCACAGGGATCGGTTTTGGGACCGATTCTTTTCACTATCTAGATTTCTCCTCTTTCTGACATTATAGGAAAATATGGTTTGAGTTATCGTGTCTATGCTGATGATACTCAGCTGTACATCTCCCTTGACTTAGATGATGATGAGAACATGAAATTAAATTATATTAAATTACAGGAATGTGCAGGTATGGTTAGGAATTTTTTCTGGAAAATAAAATGTGTTTAAATGATAAAAAGACTGAATTTTTTAATTGCCTCAAAATATGGTAAAAGTAACAATAAAAAAATAAATGGCTTTGACACTATTATAATTAGTCAGGATGAGATAACTAATATTAAAAAAGTGAAAAACTTAGGTGTGATTTTTGACTTTTTTTAAAATTCTAAAAATCATATTATTAATATCTGTAAAAAGGGATTCTTTCATCTTAAAAATAATGCAAGAATCAGAAAATCTTTAAATAAATCATCGACAAATATGTTGGTACATGCTTTTATTTCTTCTAATATTGACTATTGTCATTATTGATTGGACTCCCAAAAAAAGATATAGAAAAGTTACAAAAGGTGCAAAATGCTGCAGCTAGATTAGTCACAAAAACAAGGAAGCTAGAGCGTGTGTGGGTGTTGTAGCCTGCAGATTCTGCATTTATACACAAATATATTGAGAGCAGGTTAGCCTTTTTCATAAAATAGATGAAATTTGGGACTAATTTGATTGATCAAATTTTGCTTAATCTGTTTAATGTTTTACATTCTTATACACAATATGGCTAACCTTCAAAAAGGTTAAAAGTCAAAATTTTCAACTTATTTCAAGATTTCAAAGTTGTATTACAATTTTTTAATTCTCAAATGATTAATTCTGATCAATCAGATTAGTTACAAATTTAATTTTGAAAATATCTAATGTGGCCATATACACTTTGATACACTTTGCAAGTTCAGATTTGCAGGCTACAAAATCATGTCATTTTTAAATTAAAAAAAATAAAGTGCAGCATTTGTTGTAATTTAAATTGAAATATTAATTAATAATGATATATCTAAAAAATATGCATAAAAATTTTAACTTTTTTCTATCATGCCACAAATTTTTAGAATTCTAGCCTTTAAATTAACATTGTTAAAAAATATTCAAATTCACATGTCAATTTATAAAAAAAATTCTTTAGTTCCAAACAGGCCACCAGGACCAGAATTGGCTCTGGGCATCCTACACTGATGCAAACCTTTAAGGGTTTGAATAATGCCTTGGGGTCATTATGAATAACATGAAATGAAAGGAGTAAGTTCAAAGTTTCTAATCTATGGTTGTCTGAAAACTTTCCCCCTGGCCTGAGGCCGAGAGTCGATGCAAGAAAGTATACACCCTGTTCTGAGGTCAGCTAAAAAGCAAAAAATCTCCAAGCATCACTGGATGTGGATAAATAGCTCATCGATGACAAAGTTTACACCCATGAGACCCTTGACAAGCTTCCACAGGGCAGATAGAAAAACATTTCATGGATCTGAACATATATATCAAAGGAAATACAACATCTTCCATGAAGATGAAATTGCCCTGGAGAAAGTCATGAAGAG
Organism: Amphiduros pacificus; assembly: GCA_949316495.1. Classification (NCBI taxonomy): domain Eukaryota; kingdom Metazoa; phylum Annelida; class Polychaeta; order Phyllodocida; family Hesionidae; genus Amphiduros; species Amphiduros pacificus. The sequence continues at coordinate 65,973,290 of OX439001.1, forward strand.
CAAGACATTTGAGATATACAGTGAAGGGAGTGAAAAGGAGTGACTGGCATACTGAGGTCCATGCTCTCCAAGAAAGGCGGGAGTGCTTCACAGCCAAATGTTCTCAGAATCTTGAACTAAATAAAATTGTGTTGAATACTGGCGACTCTCAGATAGTTGGAGGCAAACCCCCAGGACCAGAGGTAAGGACCTTGTCTTACATTCTGAAGAATTCAGACACTTTTAAGCCCAATGTGTGGAAATGTACTAATTGGGTGGAACAGATATTTGAGGAGTTGAGGAATGATTGAAAAGAGTAATTCTGGACATAGATTAAACTGGTGTTAACTGATTTCAGATATTTTAGGTGTCAACCAGGCGACATTTCAATTTGCTTACATCCTGTTATCTTGCACACAAAGCTCTTGGTCATAATTTTGGAAATAACATACAGTACATTCTCATTTTCACTAATAATACTTGTTTAAATAGATCTTTTTATTACAGCTTGTCACCAATATATTTAGTTTATTCTGTCAAGTCTCCTTATTAGTTTGGATGTATTTGTCTCTGTTCCTCCATTACCTACTTGTGGTATTGTTTAAATGAATCTGGTCTACAAATCACAGGATTGATTGTTTGACATTAACCAAACCATTTCACATGAATTGAGTTTTAATATCTTGAGAGGTTTCTCATTTAAATATATGAATAGAGTTTTTAATATATTTGAAAAACCACCAATTACAAGTTGTTTTATGCTTGTTTTCAAGGTACAAATGCTATCTATTCTGATATGAAACTAACAAATGTTTCATTAGTTTTCAAAGATATTCATAAATATTCAGAAAAAAAGATATTCACAAAAAGCATTGTTTATACATATCCATTGTTTTTCCTCTCTTCCTCTCAGACACGGATACCTGAGACCAAGATTTATTTTATCACAGACTGTCAACATCTAAAACATAATTTTTGGTCAAAGTTATACAAAAGGATAAGAAATAACAAATGATTATACATGTACTGATTCAAACTTAATTAAATATTTTTTAATACTTAACAAACTTCAGTAAAACTCAATACAACAAGTTTATGGTCATGTTGTTCAACAGATATGTTTGTGGCAATCCAGACAATGTCAGGCAAGATCAAGAATCTGCAGGACAAATTATGTGATTTACTTAATTGTCTAAGATTTTAACACAAATCATGCACATGTAAAGCTTGGTGCTATTCTAGCCATATATGGGCAAGTTATTATTTGCCAAAATGTCATGGAGAGGTCAACATGGAGAGGTCAACATGGAGAGGTCAACATGGAGAGGTCAACATGGCAAGTAGTGTTGTCTTGTTAAATACATCTGTAATGTTTGTTTGCAAAACAACACAAAATCTCTATAAACTTGGGCATACTGATATCACTGCTGATATTCCTGTAATGGCAAGGTTTCTGCTTATGTTATATGTAATGATCACTATGCTGTTACTGGATATAACAAGAAGGATTTCTTCAAAAAGAAACTATGATGTGTTGGTTCCTGATATAACAAGAATGATTTTAAAAAAAGGAACTATAATATGCTGTGTATTTGTGATAGATCTGAACGGCACATTAAAAAACTTACCAGTCCAGCCATGGAATAAATAAATCTTTAGGACTGTAGTGCACTAATAGTCTAAGTTTAGGATTGATATCTTTGTTTGTTGTCAACAAGACTTTCAGAGATCATGTCACCTGGCCCTAAAATGTATGTCAAGGTCATTAACAAGCACATGATTTTCAGATATTAAGAAGATTTAAGTTGCTATCTTGATTAATAGTGTCAACTTATCAAGCTCACATGACTCTCAGAGATAGGGTCCCAGACCTTGAGATATACCGGTAGGTCAACATTGATAAGATGCATCTATGGTTTAAGTTTAGTGATGTTGTCTTTTTTATATAATTTGTTTTGGCTACAAAATAACTTCAAATTAGAAGCAAATAAATATAATAAAAACTAGACACAAAACTTTTAAAATATACTTTAGAATTGCCCCTACATTTCCCCATATTCCGGTGTCAACTAGAGAAGAGTAGAGAGTTGTCATTCCGATGTAGCAGAATGTCACTTACTGGGCACCAGATATGCCACCTTATGTTTCCTGCGAACCTGGATGCCAGCCTGAGTGGGGTCAGGATATGTAAAGGGTGACAATGTAAAGGTCACATTTATATGGCGTCGATTCCAGACAATGTCTGCTCGTAATGCTTGATAGTAACTGGTCTGAATTTGAACTGGGAATTCCTGAGTCTCATGGCAAATACTCTACCAATCAAACTATTTTGACCAGTGCTCTGTCATTTTCAACTCAGTTATTTTGTGACGGATGGTTGATTCCATGATAGAGCTCGAGGTATGATTTTCTTTCTTGATTACAGGAATGGTGTTGTTGGGTAAATTGCAATGCATTCCTTGTCAACGTTTCCCTCAGTTTACTATCACCAAGTAAAATCTCTGCTTTCTCCACAAATGCCTGTAATTATTGTGCAACAGATATGTCGGTTATGTGCTTCAATTCATCTGTGAATCTTGTCAAAAAATATTAGAATCTGAACTAACAAGATCATAGAAATTGATATATACATATATGTGTATGTGTGCGTGTGTGTGTCCAAGTAGGTATGTTAGAGGCTCCAGTCTTCTTCATTAAAGGGAATGGATTTTTTTTCTTTAACACAAATCCACATGCATCACTGCACATTCAATAAGTAGACTCAAGTAGTTATTATACACTGTCAGTGGTTACAGTTGGGCTTAGTACATTTTTATTATTTATGTCATGCACAGAAACAGTCTTTTTCATAACTACATTATGATATAGGGAGTGGTATATATTTGGATAGGAGCAGGATATGAGTGATAGATTGTACCTGTGGAGAATCAAACAGCAGTCCAGTGTGGCCATCTTGTACTAGGGATCTATTACCAGCAATGTCACGTGCCAGCACCGGCACACCCAGACACTGCGCCTTCAACAAATGTCATCATATTCCTCACACCACAAATATTAATAGATTCAGTTTTTAAAGTGTACATTTACGACCTTTGCATAATCACAAAGTTAAAGAGTACATCAAAAAAATTTTTTTTTAAATTGATAAACTTTAAATTTCAGCAATTTTTTCTGAAATTTTGCTCTATCTACATCACTAAACATCAGCAAGTTTACTGTATAAATATGATTCAATATATATATTTTATGCCAAATATTTGATATATAACTAAGTCTAAGTTAAAGTGGACTAACCTCCATGACAGAGGCTGGCATGCCCTCGCTGTTGGAGGAGTTGACGAGAGCGAAGCTTTGCTTGATGGCAGCATGGGTATCCTCTGCTCCCAGATATCCTATATACACAACACTGCTGCCATGTCTGCAAATATGTCCACATATACAGTGAATATGAAGGCAATTACATGCATCAAATGCATCAGTTCTTGAAGCAATGGGCAGTATTCACGATATGTATAGATTCATTTACTCTTCATTATGACTGAATGATATATTGCCAGCCCAGAATAGGTCTAATTACTAGCCTCATAATATCCAACATACACAGGAGCTTTTATTATAACTAATTTAACGACCCTTTTTTTCAAATCTCAAGTTATTTTTAACATGGACATTTAAATAATACATACTTTTTTAGCATCTGTAGAAATGTATGGCCATATTCTTCATCTACCTTAAATTAATTTAAAAAGAAACAATCTTAAAATTGTCATAAAAGAAGAGAAAGACTTTAAGTTATTTTCTGTTCACAATGTCATGTTTAGAAACAATGACTTATTTGAACAGCATATACATATATTTCAAATATATTGCTTAGAAATGGACCAGAAAAATATTAAGATATTTTCACACGAGTATTACGAGATATATTTAGAAATATTGATACAAATGGACTTACTATGCTTCCTATAAACACCAAATTAACTTTCAAATTGGTAGCCTGCTGCCAGTCTGGAAAATGTATTATTCTCATCATTTATGAGCACATAAAAATATATAAAATTGTATCAAAGCAGTGAAATATTAATGTTTCAAACTGAAACAAAATTAATTATGTATGATTCGTACATTCTGTGGGATCGTATACATAACTCATGACTTGAACCTCAATAAAAGATTATAAAATTCTCAATAAAATATCAAATAACAATGATAGACGTCTTTTAATGAATTCTATCATGTGCTATGAACCTGATGGCTGAATGTATTTATGAAACAAATCAATAAATGACAGCATTAATTGAACACAAAATTAAAATAGCTGTTCTTTGGTCCAGACATCTTCCTAAGAAAATCAAAAATATCTTTTTTATGATGTGATAGATTTCTTGAATTTTAAAATAATCTGAAATTTTCAAAAAAACTCTGTTCACTGGGGGGCAAAACACGTCGGTAAAAGGGAAGCTTGCCAAGAAATCTTTCTAAAAATGCCAGGACTTGTGTGAGATAGAAAGGGATCCTTCAAGGGTAATATCCCTCCAACCATTGTGAAAGCGTGGTACTGTGTGGGCGTGTCCCTTACCTGAGAGTGCCTCAATAAGATACAAGTATTATCCCTTCAACCACTGTGAAAGTGTGGTACTGTGTGGGCGTGTCCCTTACCTGAGAGTGCCTCAATAAGATACAAGTATTATCCCTTCAACCACTGTGAAAGCGTGGTACTGTGTTGACGTGTCCCTTACCTGAGAATGCCTCAATAAGATACAAGTATTATCCCTTCAACCACTGTGAAAGCGTGGTACTGTGTGGACGTGTCCCCTACCTGAGAATGCCTCAATAAGATACAAGTATTATCCCTTCAACCACTGTGAAAGCGTGGTACTGTGTGGACGTGTCCCCTACCTGAGAATGCCTCAATGAGATACAGGGAATCCTTCACAGGTCGTATCCCTCCAGCCACAGTGAAAGCGTGGTACTGTGTGGACGTGTCCCCTACCTGAGAATGCCTCAATGAGATACAGGGAATCCTTCACAGGCCGTATCCCTCCAGCCACTGTGAAAGCATGGTACTGTGTGGACGTGTCCCCTACCTGAGAATGCCTCAATGAGATACAGGGAATCCTTCACAGGCCGTATCCCTCCAGCCACAGTGAAAGCATGGTACTGTGTGGACGTGTCCCCTACCTGAGAATGCCTCAATGAGATACAGGGAATCCTTCACAGGTCGTATCCCTCCAGTCACAGTGAAAGCGTGGTACTGTGTGGACGTGTCCCCTACCTGAGAATGCCTCAATGAGATACAGGGAATCCTTCACAGGCCGTATCCCTCCAGCCACAGTGAAAGCGTGGTACTGTGTGGACGTGTCCCCTACCTGAGAATGACTTAATGAGATACAGGGAATCCTTCACAGGCCGTATCCCTCCAGCCACAGTGAAAGCGTGGTACTGTGTGGACGTGTCCCCTACCTGAGAATGCCTCAATGAGATACAGGGAATCCTTCACAGGCCGTATCCCTCCAGCCACAGTGAAAGCGTGGTACTGTGTGGACGTGTCCCCTACCTGAGAATGCCTCAATGAGATACAGGGAATCCTTCACAGGCCGTATCCCTCCAGCCACAGTGAAAGCATGGTACTGTGTGGACGTGTCCCCTACCTGAGAATGCCTCAATGAGATACAGGGAATCCTTCACAGGTCGTATCCCTCCAGTCACAGTGAAAGCGTGGTACTGTGTGGACGTGTCCCCTACCTGAGAATGCCTCAATGAGATACAGGGAATCCTTCACAGGCCGTATCCCTCCAGCCACAGTGAAAGCATGGTACTGTGTGGACGTGTCCCCTACCTGAGAATGCCTCAATGAGATACAGGGAATCCTTCACAGGCCGTATCCCTCCAGCCACAGTGAAAGCGTGGTACTGTGTGGACGTGTCCCCTACCTGAGAATGCCTCAATGAGATACAGGGAATCCTTCACAGGTCGTATCCCTCCAGCCACAGTGAAAGCGTGGTACTGTGTGGACGTGTCCCCTACCTGAGAATGCCTCAATGAGATACAGGGAATCCTTCACAGGCCGTATCCCTCCAGCCACAGTGAAAGCGTGGTACTGTGTAGACGTGTCCCCTACCTGAGAATGCCTCAATGAGATACAGGGAATCCTTCACAGGTCGTATCCCTCCAGCCACAGTGAAAGCGTGGTACTGTGTGGACGTGTCCCCTACCTGAGAATGCCTCAATGAGATACAGGGAATCCTTCACAGGTCGTATCCCTCCAGCCACAGTGAAAGCGTGGTACTGTGTGGACGTGTCCCCTACCTGAGAATGCCTCAATGAGATACAGGGAATCCTTCACAGGTCGTATCCCTCCAGCCACAGTGAAAGCGTGGTACTGTGTGGACGTGTCCCCTACCTGAGAATGCCTCAATGAGATACAGGGAATCCTTCACAGGTCGTATCCCTCCAGCCACAGTGAAAGCAAGGTACTGTGTGGACGTGTCCCCTACCTGAGAATGCCTCAATGAGATACAGGGAATCCTTCACAGGTCGTATCCCTCCAGCCACAGTGAAAGCGTGGTACTGTGTGGACGTGTCCCCTACCTGAGAATGCCTCAATGAGATACAGGGAATCCTTCACGGGCCGTATCCCTCCAGCCACAGTGAAAGCGTGGTACTGTGTGGACGTGTCCCCTACCTGAGAATGCCTCAATGAGATACAGGGAATCCTTCACAGGTCGTATCCCTCCAGCCACAGTGAAAGCGTGGTACTGTGTGGACGTGTCCCCTACCTGAGAATGCCTCAATGAGATACAGGGAATCCTTCACAGGTCGTATCCCTCCAGCCACAGTGAAAGCGTGGTACTGTGTGGACGTGTCCCCTACCTGAGAATGCCTCAATGAGATACAGGGAATCCTTCACAGGTCGTATCCCTCCAGCCACAGTGAAAGCAAGGTACTGTGTGGACGTGTCCCCTACCTGAGAATGCCTCAATGAGATACAGGGAATCCTTCACAGGTCGTATCCCTCCAGCCACAGTGAAAGCGTGGTACTGTGTGGACGTGTCCCCTACCTGAGAATGCCTCAATGAGATACAGGGAATCCTTCACGGGCCGTATCCCTCCAGCCACAGTGAAAGCGTGGTACTGTGTGGACGTGTCCCCTACCTGAGAATGCCTCAATGAGATACAGGGAATCCTTCACGGGCCGTATCCCTCCAGCCACAGTGAAAGCAAGGTACTGTGTGGACGTGTCCCCTACCTGAGAATGCCTCAATGAGATACAGGGAATCCTTCACGGGCCGTATCCCTCCAGCCACAGTGAAAGCAAGGTACTGTGTGGACGTGTCCCCTACCTGAGAATGCCTCAATGAGATACAGGGAATCCTTCACGGGCCGTATCCCTCCAGCCACAGTGAAAGCAAGGTACTGTGTGGACGTGTCCCCTACCTGAGAATGCCTCAATGAGATACAGGGAATCCTTCACAGGCCGTATCCCTCCAGCCACAGTGAAAGCGTGGTACTGTGTGGACGTGTCCCCTACCTGAGAATGCCTCAATGAGATACAGGGAATCCTTCACAGGCCGTATCCCTCCAGCCATAGTGAAAGCATGGTACTGTGTGGACGTGTCCCCTACCTGAGAATGCCTCAATGAGATACAGGGAATCCTTCACAGGTCGTATCCCTCCAGCCACAGTGAAAGCAAGGTACTGTGTGGACGTGTCCCCTACCTGAGAATGCCTCAATGAGATACAGGGAATCCTTCACAGGCCGTATCCCTCCAACCACAGTGAAAGCGTGGTACTGTGTAGACGTGTCCCCTACCTGAGAATGCCTTAATGAGATAAAGGGAATCCTTCACAGGCCTTATCCCTCCAGCCACAGTGAAAGCGTGGTACTGTGTGGACGTGTCCCCTACCTGAGAATGCCTCAATGAGATACAGGGAATCCTTCACGGGTCGTATCCCTCCAGCCACAGTGAAAGCGTGGTACTGTGTGGACGTGTCCCCTACCTGAGAATGCCTTAATGAGATAAAGGGAATCCTTCACAGGCCTTATCCCTCCAGCCACAGTGAAAGCGTGGTACTCTTTGCATGTCGCTCCTAAGTGATGATGCAAGCATTCCTGCAGACTGAAGTTTGAAGGAGTCACCTCCACTCCTGCAAAATAATATTTTTTAAATCTTTATTAATTAATGATGCTCACCATTATTTAATATCATCCTAAATTTCCAGATCTATGTCAAATTTACATCTAGCATGTCTCTAATTCCAGTTCCTTTTATGTATAGAAAATGATATTTAAAAAAATCTTAATCATTTGAAAAAAACAAAAAAAGAACAGAAATTTACAATTGTAGACATTTCAAACAGTAGTGTAATCTATCAGTGGCAACAAACATAAATGAGTAACTCACACAGGAGAAGAGCAGACAGATAAGAAAAGTTACTCTTACATTTAGTAATTCTTAAAAGTTAATACCCTTTTCCACTTATCTCAACACATTTAGCTACAATAATTTGTTTTCTAAATATTTGGTCAAAATGTTAAACCTTAACCCTTGTTTCATTATATCTATGAAAATATATGGATGAAAGTGTCATGATAGAGACTGAAATCAAGATATTACATATCTTGACCCAAGCATTTGCATGCTTTCTACATTTCTTTTATGTGAAATTCAATAAAATGACTACCTGACTACTATTTAATACTACCTAGTACTCTAACCTTGCAACATACTATTAGTCAGGGGCTGGTGTGCTCTTCAAGACAGGTGCACATCACACAAGAATACCACTCATATCCCACATGTCAAATATGAAATATTTCACATATCACATTTACATGTGTAGTTTGAATCATGTACATGCATTGTACACCTGCACACAATATGTAAACAACATAAAGATAAAAAACTGTTCAAAATATAGGAATTAAGAAATTTATTTTTAAGTAGGTAAAGAGAAAAGAATTCATGAAGATTATTAATTGTGTTGTAAATTGTTAGGTTACATAAAAAATAGGGAGCAGCATGGCATAGGGCAGCCAATGAATAACATACTTTGTATTTGACTTGCCAACATCAATATCAATATGGCTGAATTGTTATCTATACAGTGTGACAAATGTACTGTAAATGTATTTAATAACTGTACAGATTGCATTTATTCTTAAAAATACATTTATTAAGAATAATATACCAAACTGAATCTAAAAAGTCAGAAATCCACTTGCAAATATCTATGTACAATGAGTTAAAAATATGTTTTGGGCAGAACCCAAATAAGCACAACTTCATGTGACCTCCATTAAAACTCTCTGGTCTGTAAAACAATAATAAGGCGGGTAATATACATGTAGTCTCTTTGAAGACTATTTAAAGGCTTTTTATTTATTATTTATTGTAACACAAACAAGTAAATCAGAAATGTAAGCATAAAGTATTGTTAACTGGATACTTATGAGCTGCTTGTCGGAAACTTTAAGCAAAAAGAGGCTATATTTTCACTTATAACTTGGCAAATCAGTTGTGAAATCAAAGTTTCCAATCACTGAAGTAAAGGCTATTTTTAAATTTTCAAGAAAAACTGGTATAAAAAGGTTTCAAAGTCCAAAAATGGCTATTAAATGTTATAATAAAAGCTCCACTGCCAATTCAAAGGCTTCCCTACTAATCCTGTTAATGCTATACAAATACACCACCAGGGGAGGAAGCCCAGACGGAGAGCAGCAACACCTGGTGTATCATGATAAAGGGGCTTGCCCAATGTTACTGTGCAGTTTTTATTTTATATCCACGTGCAACCAACTCCTTTCTACCAAGAGATCTATATTATAAATCTATGTTGCAAAATCTTAAATATCTTAAAACAATAGGCTGGTGACCCTAAACATCATCATATTACATTTATCTGGACATGTGGACTTTTAAACTTTAATATCTTCAAAATATTTTGCTGTTGTCATAGTGAAAGGAATATTGGAAAATAAGAAATCATTCAAATCTGAATATAATCTACCGACACAGAAGATAGCTGGTGTAGGGTCATAGTTTAATATTAGATGGAGACATGCGATTTAACAGCCTAGCCTGATATTACACTGGGTGATGAGGCAGCCTGGATTCAGGCTATGACACTGCTAACTTACTCCAGCTGCCAAGCTTACTCTTCACTGAGATACCTCACTCACTCAGGCACTCATTTCTAATTTGATGAGTACCACATTAATATGTCTCTAATATGAACAGTGTGAAATGCCATCAATAGCATAATATAATCCAAAGTCACTCACATTTAGATGTAATGATTAAAATCATTAAAAACCAGTAATTTATTATGATATGAATCTTAGAAACATTTTGATATCCAGTGAAACTGCTTAATATTATTGCACGAGGAAGGGTTGGTCAACTTTGACACATTGGAGGGAGAGACAGAACAAAATATGAGTAACTATTATATGCTCACCTTGTGGGATGATAGAAAATTTATCATATAATATATCAGGCTGAAAGAAATCCAATATTCCAATTCTACATCAAAGGCATGCACCAAAATATTACTTTCGCATCAAATGCTGGCTATAAAATGGTCTGCAGAAAGACCAGAAAAAGTTCTTTGCTCAAGATTTTCAGCTGAATCATTAGGGTGTTGCTATTTTGTTCATTCTTAGCTGGCACTGGTGAGTTTCTGTACTTCATGGTTTTTCCAACAGCTACTTGGAATTTTTTGGGATGGGTAGATTTTGCAAAGACAATATGCAGATAATTAATAATATAATATCTTAATATATATATATATATATATATCAATAATGTATACGTAAAGGGCCCAAAGATCAAAGTTACTCCCCACATTTCTATGGTTCCTTTAAAGCTCTGTAATTTTATGTCAGTCTTTGTTTTTTTTTCTAATAACACAGCTGCATTAGCTGAATTGTTTAAACCAGATATAATACAATTAAGATCATATTTACCCAAATTTCTGTAGCCTTGTTTACCATTTCTTTACTAAATGCAATCAAATGCCTGAAAACAAAATAAACTCGGTTTAATTTATGTGTCCTCAGTTTTGCAAATCGTTATTTTATAAATAATTCATTTTGGTCAGTATTATTATTACCGGTATATCATAGTAAATTGTTGCATCGAGGCAAATTAATTATAAATCAGTCACAGTATGATAGCTAAGATCCTCAAACGTTGTAACCAAGAGAAAGATACAATAGAAAAATGGGTTCAAATCATTTTAGCTATCAGCATATGTGTCATAGTGTTTACCTGGCATTGTTGACCACATCTGTCATCAAGGCAAGCATGGCTGGTAGCTTATAGTACACATTGATGTCAGTGCCACCAAATATCACAACATAGGTCACTCTGCACTCTGAAATATTTATAATAATTTACAAGTTTTACCATCTTTGGTGTAAATTCTGCCACACTAATTTTTTGAATATATAGTCAAGTTGAGGAAAATGAACTCATTTTCAAGGACAAACAAATAGTGATCAGGCATAAAATGAGCTAAAAGTGATTTGTTACAAGTACGGTAATTATTAATAAAAAAAAGGAATTTGAGAGGAAATCCAATGATATTCCTAGGCAAGGATAAATTAAATTTTGGAACCCCTAATGGCAGGTAGAGAGGTGTGTGGGACTGAGACAAAAGGATTATCTAATCTTTTTCTTTCTGATAATGATAATGCCCCTATTTTACACCTTATTATAACAAAATAACAAAATACTAAATATAAAATTTCATACAAAAAGAGGTCAGAGGATTCCTGCTTCTTATGCAAATATCAAGCTTAATTAATCAACGTTACCCCTGAGTAGCTTTCCACACAGCCCTGCATGTATGGCCAGGATAAAGGAGACATTTTCCTTTTGTAGCAGACCGAAGAAGTCTTGCACTGTGTTAAAGTGTGCTGGATCACACAGCATGGTCCCCACCCCTGCTGCCTCATAGTACTCACTGAAATGTATACACAACATGATCACGCTTCACATATTAAACTCAATTAAAAAATTATATTCTGAATTTTAATCAAACATTCAAGAGCATGCCTCCATCAGCATGGTGGACAAGGTTTAAAATGCTAAGGTCATTATTTTCATTTTTCAGGCAAAAAATAAAAATAAAAACACCTGTCATATAAATGTGTTGGACTACGAACCTTATTCTTTTCACTGTTGTGTAATTGCCACGACCTTTCTGAAGAGTGGACAAAATAAGAATCTTCGCCTTGTCCACATTGCTAGTGGCCATTTATAGCTGTAAAATGAAATAGGTAAAAAGATTTAAATGATATTCCCATATTCCACTGGCAGGGAAATTATAAAAACAAATTCTCAACAAATCTTTGTCTTGTAATAGGAGAAATGAGACAAATCAATATTTATTTTACATACGAGATAATAAGGGTCATCAAATTTATAAATTAACAATTTTATTATTCACCATTAACATTCTATTCTGAGCTTTTTTTATATTTCAGGAAATGAGTTTGATAGTTTGCAAATCTGTCAAATCTAGACATTATAATTGCAATATCACTCAAATTGATTCACTAAACCATCATGCAAGTTGGTCATCTATAATAACATGCAAATTGGTCATTCTTGTTATCAAGCAAATTGGTCACCTCAATGCGGACAATGGCTGCACAGTGTCATAATTATATGCAATGATTTTTTTAGGAAGGATTGAACTTTACAATTACTTCTATTCATTCTATAGCAAAACTGACTCAATGTCTCTGTTGCATTCCCTTTGACGTGATTAAAATTTGGTCTTATTTTGGTCTAATTATGATCAGTGTCAAAAGCATATTCTTATTTTGGGAAGGATGTTGTGACCGTGTTATTTGAGTTAATGGTGCTGTGATCATGGTAATGGTGGTATAGGCTGATCGCTCATCTCCATGTTGTTTTTTTCCCCCATTGAAAAGTACACTCCAGAACTGTTCAACTTTACCGGACCCAGAACTGAACAACTCTACTGTATTTAAGTATTGGTTGGAGAGATTGGCAGGTATGTGGGTTGATGGTGTTGTGACTGTGCTATGTGGGTTGATGGTGCTGTGACTGTGGTATGTGGGTTGATGGTGCTGTGACTGTGGTATGTGGATTGATGGTGCTGTGACTGTGGTATGTGGGTTGATGGTGCTGTGACTGTGGTATGTGGGTTGATGGTGCTGTGAATGTGGTATGTGGGCTGATGGTGCTATGACTGTGGTATGTGGGTTGATGGTGTTGTGACTGTGGTATGTGGGCTGATGGTGTTGTGACTGTGGTATGTGGGTTGATGACTGCGACTGTGGTATGTGGGTTGATGACTGCGACTGTGGTATGTGGGTTGATGGTGCTGTGAATGTGGTATGTGGGTTGATGATTGTGACTGTGGTATGTGGGTTGATGGTGTTGTGACTGTGGTATGTGCCATAATGTGGGTTGATGGTGTTGTGACTGTGGTATGTGGGTTGATGGTGTTGTGACTGTGGTATGTGGGTTGATGGTGTTGTGACTGTGGTATGTGGGTTGATGGTGTTGTGACTGTGGTATGTGGGTTGATGACTGCGACTGTGGTATGTGGGTTGATGGTATTGTGACTGTGGTATGTGGGTTGATGGTGTTGTGACTGTGGTATGTGCCATAATGTGGGTTGATGGTGTTGTGACTGTGGTATGTGGGTTGATGGTGCTGTGACTGTGGTATGTGGGTTGATGGTGTTGTGACTGTGGTATGTGGGTTGATGACTGTGACTGTGGTATGTGGGTTGATGACTGCGACTGTGGTGTGTGGGTTGATGGTGTTGTGACTGTGGTATGTGGGTTGATGGTGTTGTGACTGTGGTATGTGGGTTGATGGTGCTGTGACTATGGTATGTGGGTTGATGGTGCTGTGACTGTGTCTGTGGTATGTGGGTTGATGGTGTTGTGACTGTGGCATGTGGGTTGATGGTGCTGTGACTGTGGTATGTGGGTTGATGGTGCTGTGACTGTGGTATGTGGGTTGATGGTGTTGTGACTGTGGTATGTGGGTTAATGGTGCTGTGACTGTAGTATGTGGGTTGATGGTGTTGTGACTGTGGTATGTGGGTTGATGGTGCTGTGACTGTGGTATGTGGATTGACAGTGTTGTGAATGTGGTATGTGGGTTGATGGTGTTGTGACTGTGGAATGTGGGTTGATGGTGCTGTGACTGTGGTATGTGGGTTGATGGTGCTGTGACTGTGGTGTGTGGGTTGATGGTGTTGTGAATGTGGTATGTGGGTTGATGGTGTTGTGACTGTGGAATGTGGGTTGATGGTGCTGCGACTGTGGTATGTGGGTTGATGACTGCGACTGTGGTGTGTGGGTTGATGGTGTTGTGACTGTGGTATGTGGGTTGATGGTGTTGTGACTGTGGTATGTGGGTTGATGGTGCTGTGACTATGGTATGTGGGTTGATGGTGCTGTGACTATGTCTGTGGTATGTGGGTTGATGGTGTTGTGACTGTGGCATGTGGGTTGATGGTGCTGTGACTGTGGTATGTGGATTGACAGTGTTGTGAATGTGGTATGTGGGTTGATGGTGTTGTGACTGTGGAATGTGGGTTGATGGTGCTGCGACTGTGGTATGTGGGTTGATGACTGCGACTGTGGTGTGTGGGTTGATGGTGTTGTGACTGTGGTATGTGGGTTGATGGTGTTGTGACTGTGGTATGTGGGTTGATGGTGCTGTGACTATGGTATGTGGGTTGATGGTGCTGTGACTGTGTCTGTGGTATGTGGGTTGATGGTGTTGTGACTGTGGCATGTGGGTTGATGGTGCTGTGACTGTGGTATGTGGGTTGATGGTGCTGTGACTGTGGTATGTGGGTTGATGGTGTTGTGACTGTGGTATGTGGGTTAATGGTGCTGTGACTGTAGTATGTGGGTTGATGGTGTTGTGACTGTGGTATGTGGGTTGATGGTGCTGTGACTGTGGTATGTGGATTGACAGTGTTGTGAATGTGGTATGTGGGTTGATGGTGTTGTGACTGTGGAATGTGGGTTGATGGTGCTGTGACTGTGGTATGTGGGTTGATGGTGCTGTGACTGTGGTATGTGGGTTGATGGTGTTGTGAATGTGGTATGTGGGTTGATGGTGTTGTGACTGTGGTATGTGGGCTGATGGTGCTGTGACTGTGGCATGTGGGTTAATGGTGCTGTAGTCTGAAGTGTACATGGCGTACATGTACATGTATGTTGATAGTTGTGACAATGTCTGAGCAAAGACTCAAGTACACAACACAACACTCAACAGAACTGAGACATGCATGGCACAAACTTCAAAACATGATGTGGATGTGTGGTTGTGATCGTCGATTGATGGCTTGTGGATCATACTGGATGACATTTTTGCTGTGTATTTAACTTGTATATTTACCTCATATCAATACGTCAAACCTATTTGTTCTTGATAATATTTTTACTGAAATTACTTTCAGTTACTTAAATGAACAAAATCTGGCCTATTTAAATCGCCTGGTACATTATCTGTTTATCAACATTTCTGAATAGTACAGAGAGATAGGGTGACAGAGGCATAGAATGACGTCATAGGGATACCCGGAAACGGCATTCCCGATGTTTATGTCTTGTGACAATGAACATGTAAAGGATGATAATGTTCATGTTTCAACTTTACCAGTGGAATATCATTTTTGTTTTTAAATCACAGACAACTATTTTGTACAGGAAAGATTCTAAGAGGAAAGTGACTGGTGGAACACCGATAAATTGTTGATCTGAAGCCGTAACGTTAACATCATCACGATGTCGTCAACAGAATCTGAGAGGAGACACCTCCTACCCACCCAGCAGGCCACTGTCCACAGGTCACGCTGGAACATTAACTTTGCATGTGGGGCTATACTTCTCACTGAGACATTTGAGAGGATTGCATTCTATGGGGCCATTGGCAACTTTGTGATGTTCTTGAACAGTGATCCACTGAAGTGGGCGTCCTACAACGCGGCAAATGCACTTTTTGTCTTCACAGGCCTCTCATATACAACCTCGCTTTTTGGGGGATGGTTAGCAGATGCCTTTCTGGGAAAGTTCAAAACAATTGCCATATTTTTAGTGGTCTATATTTGTGGGTACATATTTCTCCCCTTATTGTATCCATATCCAAATATTAATTCAAATGTTACACAGCCCCCAAAGTGGTGTGCGGGAAACTTGCATAATATGAGCAGTTATGGCCCAGAACCGTGGCCCCCTGTTTACCCCAACACATCGAGCCCTTTGACACCACTGGATCCATCAGGAGACTTAATGGTTTGCGATTGGGCTGTTTACTTGGCGATAACTATAATGGGAATAGGCAATGGTGCAGTCAAGGCAAACATTGCACCATTTGGTGCTGATCAGGTAAAAACTTGCAAAAAATTCAAACTAATCTAAGAATTTTAAAACATATTCTTGTTCCCAACTTGAAAACAATATAATAATGGATGGTTGATATTTTATCATTTCAGGTGAAACATGAGGGTCGAGAAATGATGCGCACATTCTTCAACTGGTTCTACTGGTGCGTGAACATCGGAGCTTTGATTGCTCTGGGCGCAGTGGCCTTCATCCAACAGGAGATCAGCTTCTTTTGGGGATATGTCACTCCTAACATTTGCCTTGTCATAGCTCTGGTCATTTTCTGCCTGGGTAAGGATTGTTTACATTATAAGCAGTCAAAACCAAACAATATTTTCCAAAACATTTATACTGTTTATTCACTTTTTCACTTATCTCGGAGGCCAGGCATTGTATCACAAGAAAAAATTGCTCAAAGTGAATTATAATAATGATTTGGGTAAAAAGAAAAGAACATTAAGTTAAGATTTAGCACTCTTAGAATGCTTTTATTTTGCTAATATCCATCATCCATTATGGTTCCAAATATTTTCAATGTTTACAATGTTATAATACTGTTGAGGTGAGGAACACAGAATAATCAGTGTCAAGGCAAGAAAACAAGAGATATATTTGTCCTTTTACTAAAACACTGTAATTAACATATAGTAATCATAACAATGAACAATTATAAAGTATTTCATATTTCAATGGAAAAAATTGTTGCACCAGGTGGAAGTTTTTATATCCGCAAGCCAGCAGGGGGCAGTGTTCTAACTAATGTGTGTCGAATCTTAAGAGAGGCATGCACCAGATGTCAGTGCAAGGCATGTTGCTGTAGAGGAGAAGATCCTGGGTGAGTCAGTTATAACAAGCTTTTATGTCAAGTTCTTCCTCAGTTTAAGTCAACTTGCTAAGATAAAGGAGGTCCAGGAAATTTAACATCTCAATTATTGCAAAATTGCATTTTGATTTTTCTTTCACATCTTCAAAAACATCATTGTAAAGGGAAAAGACACTGTTAATATTGTGAATGCATTATCATGTTTAAGATTACTTGTCAGCAGATTGGTCACATATTAATATTACCACAAAAAAAGTCGTTAGACGTTTTCTTGTCACACAACTGTTGTGTGGGATCATTTGGTCACACAATGACCCTGTGTGACCCCACATTTATCATTGAACAAATAGATGTTTGGCTTTAACTGTTTATAGACCTGTATAATATGCTGTAAAGTCAAACTCTCACATAGGAAAACACATGTATGTACATCTAAAACATGTCATATACATGTACAAGGATTGGCCACATGAAACTTATAATATTTTGTTGGAATTTTCTTCATATTCATTAATCAGTCAAACAAGTAGTTCTGAGGTAGATAAAAAAAGTGGCAATATGGCTCTTACCAGTGGTTTAGACTTTATCTGAAGTCTTGTCAGGGATTTGCCACAGTTTAGAACTATTGTTTTGCGTACCTGTGATTACATTGGTGACAGTGCTATAGTACAGCCACCATAAAGCAGTGTTCATGTCATGGTCTATATTCTTTTTGTCAGAGCTCGTTTAAAGCCAGAGTTGTCTGGATTTCATGTGGACAAAAATGGTCTGAGAGAGCCAGGTCTGTAATGGATAGGTTCATGGTTGGTGGCTTGGTGCCATTTTCAGGTACCTTTGGTCACCGACCAGCAGAAGTCACATGACAAGCATGTACCAAAACATCAAATGTGTGGACAGTGTGGTCTTTCAGGAAGGGAGGTGGGGGGGGGGGGGTCACCAAAACATCTTTGATAAGTGAAAAAGCTAATGTATAATACTTTTAATTTAAAATTTTAAATCTCTGGACATCAAACATCTTCATTGATTGATAATTTTGGACATGTAACTTTTTATGTTTTTGCGATTATGGCAAAGAGGTGTAGCCCAAAAATGTGTATAGTAATAGTGATTTTAAAAAACCCTCACACTTTGCAATTGAAAAATGAACAGATGATGACAAGTTTTTACAGTTAGACTTGATATGAAACTCCCACTGTACTTCATCTCTACATGTATGTTTGTATTATTGATTGATAATTCTTTTATGAAAATATCACTGACAACCAAAGATTGATGTTTAAATTGTTGATAACTTCAGAAGATGTTCATCTGTGTGATTAAAGATGTTTAATTATAAACAATGAATGAGCTGTTAATGATGATGGCGATGTTTACATCATCAGTGCTGAGCAGTATGAGGAAGACACTGTACCATCATGTCTAGACCGAGCTAAGCTACGATATGGAGGCAGTTTCCATGACAACATGGTGGATGACGTCAAGGTTCTGGGTCGCATCAGCTGCGTCTTTCTAGCTCTGGTTCCATATTGGATCGTTTATTTTCAAGTGAGCATTTATCATTTGTGATATTAATTTTCTATTATTGAAGGGGGTCAATAGTTTCTAATAGACATTATTATATAGTGTTATTATATTTATACTGTTGTATATATAATGATTATTTTTCATCTGCTTTCTTTCATGTTAATTTCATAACATCATTTCTGTTTTTTCCCATTTTATTGAGAAAAATCTCAATATAATCATGTGCAGTGTCTGCTATGCAAGATCTAACTTTAACCAAACCACTAATTACTTTATGCTTTGTTCATAATCTACAAACTACTCTGAGAAAGGACACAGTAGAATTAAGATCTGTGGCTGCAGTGCAAGATTTAATTAACGTAAATAATTTCTTCTCCCAGAAAATGTCTATAAATTGTGTACATGTATTTACATGATTGTAGATAAATATACAATGAATATCTTGGAAAGAAATATTTTTTTCATAACCATGGAAAAACAAACGAACCTTTGAATTAATTTTGCAACCCCCACAAAATATGATCATTTTTTTTAATCATATTTTGCTGTCCACGTAACTCAAGCTGCAATGATCTCAAATTTCATTTTTATGATTGTGTAATTTACTTATATAAGTAGGTTATTATCCCACAATGATGTCATACTGTTTTTAACAACCAAGAAAGAGCATTGTGAATGTCTCTCTCATTTCCCCCAAAAAAGTCGTGTTTTCATATTGCATTATAGCAGAGCTATGAATGTGGATTGCAAATTCTTCATGATATTCCCAAAGTGTAGAGGAGATGTGAACATTCACATTCAGCTAAAATGCCATCTTTATTTGTCTCATCAAGAACACAGAATGAATAGAGATGATCTGGATCTAAATAAATTTATTAAATGTAGTTTTAATATAGCAAATAACCATCATCAAAGATTGTATTACAGTGTGAGAAAGTTGGGTTATACCATGAAAAGCTACATCTATATGTGTCAACTAATTGATAGCTGAATCACAGTATAATCAAGAAGTTATTAGATGGAAAAATTTCCTTGTAAAATGTATAAACTAAACCAAAGGCATTTGTTTTTGAAGATGGAGACAACCTTTGTGGTGCAAGGCATGCATATGAGGCTGGACTTTGGGAGCAATAAATCCAACACAGAGGATTACTCCACGGAATTCAATGTCAGTCATTTTTCTCTTTTGTCATTTTTAGCTGTGCTGGTTATGTCAGCACAGCTTCTGCAGTGAGGAGGCGTCATTCTGTCTGTCCGGCAACTTTGATCATCTCCTCTGAAACTAAAGGTCATAGTTTTCAGCTCATAGTACTATAACATTTTGTATTTTCAGGGGACCAACTCTATCTATTTTCGTTAAGCTCAGATTTTTTTCTCCATTTTTTCATGATATTTGAAAAAACTTTAATAGTTATCACTATCATCAGGCAATGAGAATTAGGATAACAATTTCTGATTGGCCAAAATTATCATCTGCTCGAGTTGGTACTGGAAAAGGATTTTCAACTTGTCAGGAAGAAATGCCTTCCAAAAAATGTCTGATCAAAGCCATTACAATGGCAACAATTAATATTATTAGGTTGCAAATTATGTCAAAGGACACATTTTTTAATTATCTTTCTTCAAATATGTCCTGTTTCTCTTTAAAGATTGTTGCTAGGTAAGAGGTGTCAATGATATGAAACATGCTAAAAAAAAAGCAGTGATCAGCACAGCTCTTTGCCTGTATTATAAAATTATTATGTGCCAACACATTTTCTAAGCATTCCTTTTTATTTGGGAATAAAAAATATGGGCCGAACATATTCTTAACATAATGTTTAAAGTTATGCATTAAATGAAGAAACAAAGAGTAAAGCACACAGTAAAATGTACTTTAATATGCATTTGATAAAACAGGTAAAACTGGAACATACATGACACAACAGTAGAATACAGGCCTCGTTGGAATATTTTTGATAATGTTATCGGAATACTGGGGTTTACAAATATTGTATCTGCCTTTTCGCTCTGAAAGAGTACAACACATCTGAGTCATAAAGAGCAAATATATATATCCTATCTTTCTAGTCCAAATAATGTCATAAGTCTGTATTTTTTGTGTGATTTGTGTTCAGTTGCCGACGGCGTGGTTGTCGCTGTTTGATGTGATATTCCTGCTGGTTCTGATCCCCATCATGGACCGCATCGTGTACCCGCAGCTTGACAAGCGAGGATACCACCTCACACTCCGCGCCCGCATTGTCATGGGCATGGTGTTTGCTGTGTTTGCAGTGTGCACTGCTGGAGGTCTGGAGATGTATCGCTTGAATATCTACTGGAAGGGTGGCAAAGAAAACGTTCACTGGCAAAAAATTGGTAAATCTTTATTGCAGTTGTTATGAGCTTACAGCTTACATCTTTATCTAATTACCGTGATTGTGAGCATCTAATAATGTGATAATTTCTGTCCTTTTTTTTCTGTATTAGGTAAAACCCTGTTTAGAGCGGCTGATTTAAGTATTCTGTGGCAGATTCCGCAGTATGCTCTCATCGGAATCAGCGAAGTCTTTGCAAGTGTCGCAGGTAAACAAAATAACATTTTCCTTAAAAAGATGTGAAAGTTGCAATGTTTGATATTCTTGCACATGTACAAATGTTGCTGTTTTGTATTTTGTCTGTGACTCTCTCCTGCTAGACTTGTTGTGAACTTTGAGAATTAACTTTGAAATCTAAAAACTGTTGTATAATTTAAATGTAACTCAATATCAAACAAATTTTCATTTTTGAAAGATTTGTTATATAACAACTATGAAATGATAAATGTTTTATATGACAAGTGTATCTGGATTTGAGCAAAACTAATGTGTCTGAATATTTGCCAAACTGATCAAAATCTGTTTTTCTTTAGGATTAGAATTAGCATACAGCGAAGCTCCAAGATCCATGCAAAGTACAATAATGGGACTTTTCTGGTGTTCACAAGGCATCGGGAGCATGCTGGGTTCTGCCACCATCCGTGCCTTCAAAGGAGTATGGTTCTTTGGCTGGGACCATGGGGACATCAACTGCAGAAACACAACATGTCCTGATTCCTTACGTGCAAACTGTGACTGCCACCTTGACTATTATTTCTTCTTCCTGGCAGGACTTCAAGTGCTTGGTCTAGTTATATTTTCCATCCTAGCATGGAAACTAGGAGTAGGAATTGGTCCTTCACGGCGAACAAGAAGCATGCAAATACGAGGAAGCAAGAGACCTCAGAGAAGACAAACCACAGAAGCGATGCCTTCTCTTGTTGAAAATGGGCCAAGTTCTGCTGAAGCCAGCCCCGCCCACATATCCGAGAGAGCATCCTCAACTGACGAGTACTCTTAATGCAGGACATTGGGAATACTGACAGTGATGAGTGCAGGACATTTGGAATACTGACAGTGATGAGTGCAGGACATTGGGAATACTGACAGTGATGAGTGCAGGATATTGGGAATTCTGACAGTGACGAGTGCAGGACATTGTGAATTCTAACAATGATGAGTCCTCTAAAGTGCTGGACTCTGTGAGTACTGAAAGTGATGAGTACTCTAGAAGTGCAGGATTCTGAATACTGACAGTGATGAGTACTCTAAAAGTGCAGGATTCTGAATACTGACAGTGATGAGTACTCTAAAAGTGCAGGATTCTGAATACTGACAGTGATGAGTTCTCTAAAAGTGCAGGAATACTGACAGTGATGAGTGCAGGATATTGTGAATACTGACAGTGATAAGTTCTCTAACAGTGCAGGATATTGTGAATACTGACAGTGATGAGTGCAGGATATTGTGAATACTGACAGTGATGAGTTCTCTAACAGTGCAGGATATTGTGAATACTGACAGTGATGAGTGCAGGATATTGTGAATACTGACAGTGATAAGTTCTCTAACAGTGCAGGATTCTGAATACTGACAGTGATAAGTTCTCTAACAGTGCAGGATTCTGAATACTGACAGTGATGAGTGCAGGATATTGTGAATACTGACAGTGATAAGTTCTCTAACAGTGCAGGATATTGTGAATACTGACAGTGATGAGTGCAGGATATTGTGAATACTGACAGTGATAAGTTCTCTAACAGTGCAGGATATTGTGAATACTGACAGTGATGAGTTCTCTAACACTGCAGGACGCTATGCAAGAAGGAACAACTGCTATCAACTTAATCTTTACCATAGAATACAATATCCATATTTTATTTTATATTATTACAGTATGTTGGACAATGATTACTTTACTCCAAAATTATTAATCAATTATTTCAGGGCTACATGGAATGATTTAAGTGAAACGTTGATTCATTTTCGTGCAGTCTGTTCTAGCTTCTTCCCACATATCATGGTTGATCCCATATTATTATTGCTTCTGTAGGTAGGGAAACATTTTCTGTCATTCTGTGTGTCCGTCAACTTTGATCTTTTCTCCTGAAACTACTGGTCAGAGTTCTTTGCTATCATCGGTAAAATGTTCTATTTTCAGGACACCAAATCTATCTATTTTCCATTAGGCTCAGAATTCTTTGAATTTGTTATGATTTTTTTTTTTAAAGTTGTATAACTGTCAATGAATTGTCAAGGAGGCTACCATTTTAATAACATAACAAATATCAGTCAATGAGAATCGAGATAACAAAAACCGCTGGCACTGAATCCAATATGTAACATGCAGTTTATTTGGTTGATATTATCGCCTCCCCAGGTCTGCTCTGGAAAAAAGAATTAAATGATCCTTTATGAAACAATTTGCAGGCATTTTGAAATCATGTGATGCTCACAAACATGACAAAAAGACAACGCTGAGCATAACTCTAAGGTTATTGGCCTTTGTTTTAAAATTCTCTTGTTTCAATACATTTTTGAGCATTCATTTTTTTAGGGGATAAAATAAAATCAGATATTAAAAATATTCTCAACATAATGTTGTAGAGTTGTGCATCAAATGATGAATGATAGGGTAAAAATCGCATTTGAATATCATTTTAATATTGTTTTCTTTCAGTATACAGAAGTATACAGAACCACATGTGAGCACACAATAAAATGTGTTTGAAATGCCATAGACCCATGATTAAAATGTGCAATAACTGTTTAACTATTTTAAAAGTTAATTTTAAATGTGACTGCCATAATGCCTGAGTAAAACAAAAATCATGTATTTCAATTTCAGGCTATCTGTATTCATGTATTAGGAAATCTGAGGAAAAAAACCTTTTTCCAGGGTCCCACTAATAGCAGCCTAATAAGGAGTTATTTTGTATAGACAAGTTAGGTTGACTTTGCTGCAATTCACATTTTTATTTTCAATAATATAAATATTATTTTCATATTTGAAATACGAATAGTATTATCCTTGCATTGTGATATATTATAAGCTTGAATTTTAATTGAATTTTAAATATTGTACATAGGATTTAACCTGTATATTAAATGTGATATACTATAGTGTGTGACACACATGTAGAGCTATATATATTTTTATGTAATTTGTGTTTTATAAAGAGGCAAAGGCTTTCAATGTTTATAAGGAGAGCTAAAGATAGCAACAAAATAAAAAGTTTCAACCCTGAATAATTAAGTGAAATTTAATTATGTCCATAATTTAAAATTTAAGAAGAATCAATCTGCCAATAAGGTGGTTTCCATATGAACAGGAAATAGATCAACCAAAAAGTCAATTGCCAGAAAAAGTATTAAGAATGGCCACAGAAAGTGCCACCTTTCTTATTTGGATGTGAGGCCATGTGCCGTGGCACATTTGGTTAGAGCACTAGCTTATTAGTACAAGTTCCTCTGGTGATCCAAAGGTAGTGGGTTTGATCCCCGGCCATGCCAAGATTGAAATCATGATACAATTTTACACATGAGCTTAAGCCCGTGCCTAAATGATTAACCCATTATCCATGTAAGTCTGTGACCGGGGGGTTGTTATGTCAAGGACTCGCGACTTGACAATTCAATGAAGCAGCACTATAGTAGGTCTCATCACAAAATGATTGACATAATGCTGAAAGTATTTTAAAACCCCAAACAAACAAACAAACAAATGTATTTGGAGAGAAATAACTCGCATATATGCATGATGTCATTTGTTACAAAATATGTTGCTCTAAAGTTATTTTTGTGGGGAAATTGGTTGCATTCATAAATTGATATCATTTCTGAAAAAAATGTGACAAAATAAGAATGGCAGGAAATAATCATACACACTATAACAATGACAAATATAAATTGAAAATCTTTTTTTGACTGTGAATAAAAAAAGATACACCAATGAATGAATATGAAGCAATAATTGACACTACTTAAATAATTCCAGAACACAGTAATCAAAAATACAATGTTGGGCTGAATATATGCCAAAAAAACAATCTAGATGTATATTTAGGTTGCAAAGCTGCAAAAGAATTCAATTTTTTCATTTCCAGTATGGTCTGCATCTGCAGTATCATTTAAATAAGATAAGATAAGATAAGAAGTGTATTTATTTGCAATTAAAATGATTGAAGAATTTCAAAAAAGTGTCCAAATACAATCAATATAGAAATGTCACTGGATCATTTGTCAATCAGGGAAGAGATGAATAGTGGTCTATTTCGGGGCGCGGGCACATTTCACTGGAATCTATATCATTGTATAAGCCTTCCAATGATTTGCTAATGTTTCATCCTAATAAGAGCATATTAACACAAAATCAGATGCAAGTTGAACATCATACACTTATATTTTTATTTGAAAGTAAATGTTTGTGAAAAAAATTCAAATCTGTATTTACTTAAATTAATATGAATATTTCTGGGTACAGAAATACAAATAGTTAAAACATTCTCAAGCCATTTCAAAGTTCGTGCTCCCTATGGTGATAATATAAGCCGGCCTCTAGTCCACATAAACTGACACATTCTATATAACATTGTCTGGGAAGTTAATGTAAAACACTGAATCCTATCACTCAGTTATAGGCCCTATCTGACAGGATCACGCCTATATTGTCATTTGAAGGTTAAAGAATGTGAATTATACATGTCGCTGGCGTGGGAGGCACCCATTTTGATTTTACATTTTGACATATGATACAACTTTTGCACACTCCGATATATGTAGTATTCTTTGACTGATTATGCTTTAAACTGGATCAGGTCCTACTTCATGAACAGGAAACAGTGTTTGAAGGTTGACACTCATAGATCCTCCCTTAAACCCACCATGGGGTCCCACAAGGATCAGTTCTGGGACCGGTCCCTCTTATTTGCCCCCACCTGCTGACTAAGCTACAATATATGCAGATAACACACAGATCTACATTTCTTTGGAACAGTCGAGTAGATATCACGAGCTGGAGAATTATATGAAGTCTGAACATTCTTTATAACAAACAAGATGAAGCTCAAAAATGGGCAGACTGGAATGTTAACAAGTTTTGTTTGCTTGTTTGAAGATATTGTGCTACCTTACTGAATTGCCATGTTGTAGGTCCTTGACATGACAAACCACTAGTCACAGATTGACAAGCCAAAGGGGGGGGGGGGTACTCTCAAGATTTTAACCCGCAGAGGCTGGGATGGAACTGAAAACCCCAGAGCCTGATTTAGGGAAATATTCTATCATTATTGGTACCCTGATTTAGGACTAGCTGAATTTTTGGGGATGATGCAGAAGGAGGAGATTTGGAAAAGGGGATTATGATACCTGTTTTAGGGAAAAATTTGAAAAACAGGGAAAATGATAAAATATCTTAACCCGTCTTAGGCAAAATATCAGCGAAAAGGACCCTATTTAGCCCAGCTTCCCCGGTAATGCTGACTATGAGAGTACGCCCCCCCCCCCCCCCCCCCCGGGTTTACAAGGACAATGGGTTAACCCTTTATACATGGGCCTCAGCCCATATGGGAAATCGAATCATGAATTCAAGCTTGGCATGGCCAGGGATTCATCAAGAGGCACTGGTGCTGATCAGCCTACACTCAAGCCAACTGTGTCAAGGCCCTTGTTCTGTGCTAGCAAGAGGTACATTAACTCTCTCAGACACAACATTGGCAGACTTAAAATAGGTGACAATGAAATAACACCTACTGAGTTTGTTATTGATTTTGGTATCACTCGTCACTCGTCATGTTGATATCACTGATGTCAGACAGGAAAGTGTTGTCATAGTGATGTCAAACATGGAAGTGTCCACATAGTGACGTCATGGTAACATCATAGATTATGTTAATATGAATACTGCTGTTACCTTTTTGTGAGCTCCTCCCTCTGTACTGCTTGAAATACCAGTTTTTGGCTATTTTGACTAATAATAAAAGGATTTTTTGCTATGTCCCCTCCACCTTTCTTAATATTTCATCTTTTTCTTTCCAATGAGCCCAAGATCAAGCCGATCGGTGCTGCGGATGTTATTATTATTATTATTATTATTATTATTATTATTATTATTATTATTATTATTATTATTATTATTATTATTATTATTATTATTATTATTATTATTATTATTATTATTATTATTATTATTATTATTATTATTATTATTATTATTATTATTATTATTATTATTATTATCATTATTATTATTATTATTATTATTAACTTATATTTAATAATCATATCAAATTCATATTTGATATGCCATTATTTTGCCATGTTCGATGCCATTGACTTTAAAATGTTAATTGAATTTTAAAATATCGTTTTTGTGTGTCACGAAAACTTCCTGTTGCAGCAAGTAACTTTCTGTGATAATGATTTGTTTTTGAATCTTAAATATCCTATTTCCATATCAATAAATTACAATTACAACAAAATAAAAATAAAACATTTTTAAACAAGTTGAAAGCTTCTTGACCGTGTTCTTATACAATCAAACCCGGTTGTCAATCGACATTGGAACACAATCGCCCCCAAAAAACGGCCAAAAAACTGGCCAAGAACCCAACAAAAATAAGGTATTTTATCCTAAAAAAACTATTGAAAAATTATCGTATACATAACAAAAGAAAGAAACGAGATCAAGAAATTCGTTTAGAAAATGGACATTCCTGCCCCGCGCGTGAATAAGTAACAAAGTTCACACACATCCCCGCGCCGGGTTATTAAGTAGCGTAAAATAAACGAAATAGTCTGGAGGCCATCATGGAGAGGGTCCATAAATTTAAAATGAATTAGAGATTAGAGATCAAACACTTTCGTTTCGAGAAAAAGTCGAAAAAACCTCCCAAAAAAATGCAGAAAATTCTACAATACATGTAGAATGCGTTACGACTCACCTGTAACCCGCATAAAGCCCCAAAAACAAAGGTTTTTTAAGAGCACCTCCACCTAGGAGCCCACTGAAACCAATAACACCTCCAGGATGGAGGTGCTACAAGTGAAGGAACAGCACCTCCAGAGGTGCTGTCACCTCCACAAGATCCAATATAAACAAGAATTTGGATAACGCAGTCAGTCCCTATCCAACTGAAGCGATCGAACCAGATATCGAAACCGTTGTTGGTCTTGGTCGGGACTGTGATCGTCGTCAAGCTCTTTCTTGTGATCCTCGCCTTGTCTACATGAGTCAATGACTTTATATGTTTACATTAGATGTAGATATGTTTTATAGACTTTTTTATCTTGCAAATTTAGTCAAAGCTGAAAATAAAGTTTTGATATTTACAAGCTACATTTACAAGCTGATATTTACAAGCCTTAAAAATCTAAATTGAAATCTAAATTTGCAATAGAAAATATCAGAACATTCAGGGTTTCTTCTATTTCAACAAAGGAATAGTGTTCTCCAATCACCCATCGGCAAAGCCCAGATAGGTGATCTTGAGAGGTTTGAGATTATCGTTTTCACACTGTCCACCAGAGCCACACGCAAACTATTACCTCTGGCCAACCCAGATTAGTATTCATCCGGTCCTACTTTTACTGGCCATGTGCTCAAGAACTGTCATTGTGTTGTAAATGTGATTGGCATGTTAACATCTCTTAATATCAAATATGAAGTTGCCTTGAGATACATTAGAGTTCATTTCTTAACATTTGAACATTTTGTGTTGGTTAGTTTAACCAAAAGTATAACAGATTAAAAGAATTCAAATTATAAACAAAGCGGCCATCTTTGTTGTGGTTCTGCCTTATCACTACCCCAGAAAATGGCTCCTCCCATTGGGAAAGTAGTTCCAAGTTTTATTTCACTTAATAGTTGTTTCTATATGCACAAACATTTGTACTTAGGGTGAAATATATCATATTTTACCAATCTGAGTACAATTTAAGAAAAAAAATAAGTAAGACGGACAGTCACATGAAAATTGGTGCATGTGGTGAGCCAGCACAAAAAGGCACCTTGTACAGAGGTGATAGGTTCACCACGTCGCCCTCTGGTGGAGTTTGTATCGTTTTTTCTGTATAATCCCGGTTGCATGAGATTCTTTAAATACCCAACTCTTTTAGTGATAATTTATATTTTATGTATGATTATATCTAACATTTCCCCAAAAAGGCTTGATTATTCTTTGGATAGCATTAAATAAAGAAAATATAAATACTTGATATCAATCCCCAGCTGCAAAAACTGAGTCCAACCCGTTTCAATGATTCCATAGATTACAGAGTTGTGCACTTCCGATTAATATTACAATTGTGCACTTCCGGTATGTTGTTTTCATTGGGACAGTATGGCGACCCACAATCGGCCTATTTAATGTCATCTAAAGGATTATCAAGCTCTTTAATGATATTTTAGATACGATCATAAATAAAATATGATTTACCACTGAAAGAGTTGGGTTTTTAAAAAGACTTATATACAGATACACAATTCTCTTTATGTCACATAACAGTGAACCAGGTAAAACATCGGAAATTACAGCTCCTTTTAATGATAAGTTGTTTTTCCTGTTTGACAGATTGTGTTAATTACTGAGCAAAAATAGCAATTTTCTCAGAAAACACTAATGAGTACACAAGTGATTTTCTTTTCAGTGATCGTGACATCATAACTTAATGGGCAACAATATACAAGTATTTACAGCACTTAGATCGATTTCAAGGTTAATATATACACAAATATGGTTTCTTAGCTTCTAAGTTTACTTCTACAATTTGAGTGAGAAAAATGCTTATATTTTTTCATGAATATATATAAAATGGAGAATGTTTTCTGTTTTTGGAGTCATTTATAAAGGAGACGCTATGTGCCCATTGTATTCTGGTACCACCCATTTAGTGTCAAACGTCTTTCATTTTTCGTGAAGAATAAAACATCACTAATGACACTAATGACACTAATGACACTAATGACACTAATGACACTAATGACACTAATGACACTAATGACACTTATGACACTAATGACACTAATGACACTTATGACACTAATGACAAAAAACACACACAAAATTGGTCCAGACATTTCCTAGGGGTCCAGAATGTGATGTTTTAGATCGAGCTGAGAAAGGCAACTTACTGGAATGACCAATAAGCTGGTTTAATCAGCTGGGATGTACCCATAGTATTAGTATTAAGGATGTTAATTAGTTTAACGGAGTTACCTTATATATGTGAATGTACGTAGATAAATGTTACTCGCATTTAAGCACATCTTGGCATTACTCATATCAGGAAGTTAAGGGCGGTTGTGGAAGCTAAGTTCATTGAGTACAAATTATAAGTGAATACAAGACATTGATTCCACATTCATAGGTGTTTGTGTAACACACATATACCAATATAAATGTGTGAAACTTTGGGCCTCCATATCAGCCTACCTGGAAATGATCCTAAAATTTCAGGATTTTGTACTATTAAGATGTTGGTTCTTTAACTTGTTGAGATAATAAACGTTAAATGTAGCTATTCCACATAAAATTTCATTGTTCGCTGAACTAATCATGTTACAAGTAAACTAAGTTTCACAATTAACATACCAAAAATATATATTACACTCTCCCTGGACATTAGAAGTACATGCGAAGTGGATTTTTAGTTAAAAAAGGATTCAGTCCAAGACCTAACCGGAAGTCTGTAGATGTACGGAACAGATAAATCACGTGCCAGACTTGTATAATTATAATTGATGGGAAGTAAAATATGAAACCTGTCTCGTGAGCAATGAGGTCTATATATAGTATCACTTTTAAAGTGAATAGTATTTTGAGGTATAAGCTTGGTGTTTCTTGGTGCGTCATAATGTGTACAATTCTAGTACAATACACAATTTAATTGTACAAGGTAAAACACGTTACATGAGGAAACTAAAAATACTTTTTCGCCCACTAGTTTATAAGTTAAAATCAGTTTGGAGAAAATTGTCAGGACTAAGGTGGAATTACACCGGTGCAAGTTTCTGGAGTACTAATTTATCATATCGCATGGTTTCATAAGTCTCTGTCACTAACAATCAACGGGTTATTCTCCACTCTTTAAACCTAAACAATGAAACAATAGGTAAGAGCATGTATATAGATGATTGATAGATAGACAGACAGACAGATAGAAAGAGAGAGAGAAAGAGAGAGATATGAATGAGTTTCTGTAACAGATTTGCAAAACAAAATCCATTTAAGAAACATTTTCATTTTATCTTAAACGTTTGTCACTTGACATGACATTGACATTGACATGACATGACATGACATTTGATGACATTTGAAATGTATTGCAGTAATACCTTATTTAATCATTTTTTGTAGCTTTGTAATAAATATCGGGTAAAATATGTCGTGCTTGAAGAGTTTTCCGATGTCACTGAATAAGGTATAAATAATTAATATATATAAATATATATATATATATATATATATATATATATATATATATATATATATATATATATATATATATATGAGACCCATGTTTTAGAATATGCATATAAATTATATATATATAATTTATTTGCATATTCTAAAACATAGGTCTCAAAACGATGCTTCACGCCCTACACAATGGTATAAAAACTCTCATTGATGCTAAAAAATTAATCCCCAGTGTTGATATAATTTTACCAGCCCATATTTATTTTACGTGCGGGAAAATATTTCACAGTTCACAGTTCACAGTTCATTTTTCAATTTTTTTTCAGAAAATATGACTTTGCGTTACATTTTAATTAAAAAACATATGACGCAATGCTTCAATTCTTTTCAAATTTTTAGGGATTACTACCAGGGGATATATGTATTGCCACAAAAATGCAAAAAAAATAATTTAAAGGTGCAAAAAAAAATGTTGAAATTGGACTTTGAAAAAAAACCCAATATTATATATTCTACAGTTAAAAATAATTATGAGAGCTGTTTCAATGGTGTTTTCCTTTATAGGGATTCATCTATAGGGTCCCTAGTATCTTCCAGAATTTTTCACTAATTGAGCAATTTTTTTAAGGGGTTGAATTAGGAGGTCAAACATTACAAAAAGTGAAAAAAATCAGTATTTTTACACAACGATTTTTTTATATGAGGGTCATTTCAATGTTGTTTTCCTTTTTAGGGAACCATCTATAGGGTAGCAAGTACCTTCCTGAATTTTTCACTAATTGAGCAATTTTTTTAAGGGGTTGAATTAAGAGGTCAAACTTGGACAAAAATTAAAAACTCTCATAATTTTAATGGTTTTTTGCACAACGATTTTTTTATATAAGGGTCATTTCAATGTGGTTTTCCTTTTCAGGGAACCATCTATAGGGTACCAAGTACCTCCCTGAATTTTTCACTAATTGAGCAATTTTTTTAAGGGGTTGAATTAGGAGGTCAAACTTGGAAAAAATGAAAACTCTCATAAATTTAATGTTTTTTTACACCACGATTTATTTTATATGAGGGTCATTTCAATGTTGTTTTCCTTTTCAGGGAACCATCTATAGGGTACCAAATACCTCCCTGAATTTTTCACTAATTGAGCAATTTTTTTAAGGGGTTGAATTAGGAGGTCAAACTTGGAAAAAAATGAAAAACTCTCATAATTTTAGTGTTTTTTTTGCACAACGATTTTTTTATACGAGGGTCATTTCAATGTTGTTTTCCTTTTCAGGGAACCATGTATAGGGTACCAAGTACCTCCCTGAATTTTTCACTAATTTAGCAATTTTTTTAAGGGGTTGAATTAGGAGGTCAAACCTGGAAAAAAATGAAAAAAATCTGTTTTTTTGGACAACGATTTTTTGATATGAGGGTCATTTCAATATGGTTTTCCTTTTCAGGGAACCATCTATAGGGTCCCAAATACCTCCCTGAATTTTTCACTAATTGAGCAATTTTTTTAAGGGGTTGAATTAGGAGGTCAAACTTGGAAAAAAATGAAAAATTCTCATGATTTTAATGGTTTTTTACACAACGATTTTTTGATATGAGGGTCATTTCAATGTTGTTTTCCTTTTCAGGGAACCATCTATAGGGTCCCAAATACCTCCCTGAATTTTTCACTAATTGAGCAATTTTTTTAAGGGGTTGAATTAGGAGGTCAAACCTGGAAAAAAATGAAAAAAATCTGTTTTTTTGGACAACGATTTTTTTATATGAGGGTCATTTCAATATGGTTTTCCTTTTCAGGGAACCATCTATAGGGTCCCAAATACCTCCCTGAATTTTTCACTAATTGAGCAATTTTTTTAAGGGGTTGAATTAGGAGGTCAAACTTGAAAAAAAATGAGAAATTCTCATGATTTTAATGGTTTTTTACACAACGATTTTTTTATATGAGGGTCATTTCAATATGGTTTTCCTTTTCAGGGAACCATCTATAGGGTCCCAAATACCTCCCTGAATTTTTCACTAATTGAGCAATTTTTTTAAGGGGTTGAATTAGGAGGTCAAACTTGGAAAAAAATGAAAAATTCTCATGATTTTAATGGATTTTTGCACAACGATTTTTTTATATGAGGGTCATTTCAATATGGTTTTCCTTTTCAGGGAACCACGTATAGGGTACCAAATACCTCCCTAAATTTTTCACTAATTGAGCAATTTTTTTAAGAGGTTGAATTAGGAGGTCAAACTTGGAAAAAAATTAAAAACTTTCATGATTTTAATGGATATTTGCACAACGATTTTTTGATATGAGGGTCATTTCAATATGGTTTTCCTTTTCAGGGAACCATCTATAGGGTACCAAATACCTCCCTGAATTTTTCACTAATTGAGCAATTTTTTTAAGGGGTTGAATTAGGAGGTCAAACTTGGAAAAAAATTAAAAATTCTCATGATTTTAATGGTTTTTTGCACAACGATTTTTTTATATGAGGGTCATTTCAATGTGGTTTTCCTTTTCAGGGAACCATCTATAGGGTACCAAATACCTCCCTGAATTTTTCACTAATTGAGCAATTTTTTTAAGGGGTTGAATTAGGAGGTCAAACTTGGAATTTTTTTTAAAACTTTCATGATTTTAATGGTTTTTTGCACAACGATTTTTTTATATGAGGGTCATTTCAATGTGGTTTTCCTTTTCAGGGAACCATCTATAGGGTACCACATACCTCCCTGAATTTTTCACTAATTGAGCAATCTTTTTAAGGGGTTGAATTAGGAGGTCAAACTTGGAAAAAAATGAAAAATTCTCATGATTTTAATGGATTTTTGCACAACGATTTTTTGATATGAGGGTCATTTCAATATGGTTTTCCTTTTCAGGGAACCATCTATAGGGTCCCAAATACCTCCCTGAATTTTTCACTAATTGAGCAATTTTTTTAAGGGGTTGAATTAGGAGGTCAAACTTGGAAAAAATGAAAAACTTTCATGATTTTAATGGTTTTTTGCACAACGATTTTTTGATATGAGGGTCATTTCAATGTGGTTTTCCTTTTCAGGGAACCACGTATAGGGTATCAAGTACCTCCCTGAATTTTTCACTAATTGAGCAATTTTTTTAAGGGGTTGAATTAGGAGGTCAAACTTGGAAAAAAATTTAAAACTTTCATGATCTTAATGGATTTTTGCACAACGATTTTTTTATATGAGGGTCATTTCAATATGGTTTTCCTTTTCTGGGAACCATCTATAGGGTACCAAATACCTCCCTGAATTTTTCACTAATTGAGCAATTTTTTAAGGGGTTGAATTAGGAGGTCAAACTTGGAAAAAAATGAAAAATTCTCATGATTTTAATGGATTTTTGCACAACGATTTTTTTATATGAGGGTCATTTCAATATGGTTTTCCTTTTCAGGGAACCATCTATAGGGTACCAAATACCTCCCTGAATTTTTCACTAATTGAGCAATTTTTTTAAGGGGTTGAATTAGGAGGTCAAACTTGGACAAAAATTAAAAACTTTCATGATTTTAATGGATTTTTGCACAACGGTTTTTTTATATGAGGGTCATTTCAATATGGTTTTCCTTTTCAGGGAACCATCTATAGGGTACCAAGTACCTCCCTGAATTTTTCACTAATTGAGCAATTTTTTTAAGGGGTTGAATTAGGAGGTCAAACATTTTAAACACTGAAAATTTTAATGATTTGTTGCACAAATCCATTTTCTAAAATGTTTTGAAGTAAGAGTCCAAATATTGGAAACAAAATATAGTTTTAAAATCTTCTATATTTGAGATGGTAGATTACAAATTTTGATAACTGCAACCTCATCATATTATATTGAATGCTTAATCCTTAATGTTGAGTGTAGTGTGCCTTTCAATAAAACATGCTAAAAAGAATCTAAAGAGCATAAAGTAAAATAATAAGTATGTTGATGATAATAATGGTGATGTATAAGCTTTATTCAAATACATCTGAATTTTTTACCAAATACACAAATACCAAAAATGAAATATCGACTAGTAATATTTCTTGGTGAAACGATAAATATTGACATAAAAATCATTATGTTTTGTTTTATAGAATAAGATTTTAGACTGACACATTGAGTATTTTTGTCTAAACTCAGTTAAATATGATCCATGCAATCGCTTTGAAAACACTATATAAATATAAAGCAATGATGCAATTATTAACATCAAATTGCTTGTGACTAGTAATATACAATTTGTAAATTCCTAAATTATAACATAGAAATGAAACAAAGTTCTATCAGAATTTCCAGTGAGGCACTGTTATAGAACACTGTTGATTCAAGTTTAAGGTGATTATCAGGGCAAGAGTACAAAATCTTGAAATCCTTAAAAATAGGTTATAGCAATGTACATATTAATGTTAAAAATTTAAGATGATTTGGAACCATTTCAGGGTAACACAGAAAATAATAGAATAGAACATCACAAAAATAAAGTGCTATACATAACAGTGCTATACATAACATTCCCAAAGGCTGCTGATGAATAAAAACAGGCAAAATTACATTTTGTGACTTGAATAATCTTGGTTTATACTAATACCATACACCAAAATGACCTCAGAGTGACCCTGACCATTGTTTATTTAAAATGTGTGTGGAAATGCCTGCAAATTGCTTCACTAAAGATGGAATAGAGCCTATAACCCACTTAAGCAGATGATAATTTCAACCCATCAAAATGGATGCTATGTATTTAAATCATGTTGAACTCTCATTGGTATCTTAATTCTCATCTGCGATGTTATTCAACATGGCGGTGTCCTTGAAAATTGAGTGACATTTTGTTTTAAAAGCCAAACAGAAATGAAAAAAAGATTTCAGCCTTCTTGAAAATAGTTAGAATTGTTCCTCTGAAAATATGATATCTTGCCCAGATTTACCCTGTTTATGAGGAGAATAAATTTGACGAACAGACAGAGAGTGCAGAATCTATGATATGCATAACTTTAAACATTTCAGGATATATATCACTATCAACCATCCCATAAAATGGTCCAAATATCAAATTTAAAAAACTCAAATTATATTACATTGTGTGGAAACTACAACCTCAACCTCAAATTTAGCCAATCTGGTTAAATGAAAATAAAACATATAAGACTTGCAGGATATAAAATTGAACCAACTATGTTCAAATGCAATTAAAAATATTTGACACTGAACAGCCCCTGTTTTGAAGTCTGTGAGTTTAAAGACCATCCTTTACAATATTTTACCACATTGAAATGACCCTCATATAAAAAAAACCGTTGTGCAAAAATCCATTAAAATCATGAAAGTTTTTAATTTTTTTCCAAGTTTGACCTCCTAATTCAACCCCTTAATAAAATTGCTCAATTAGTGAAAAATTCAGGGAGGTATTTGGGACCCTATAGATGGTTCCCTGAAAAGGAAAACAACATTGAAATGACCCTCATATAAAAAAATCGTTGTGCAAAAAACCATTAAAATCATGAGAATTTTTCATTTTTTTCCAAGTTTGACCTCCTAATTCAACCCCTTAAAAAAATTGCTCAATTAGTGAAAAATTCAGGGAGGTATTTGGTACCCGATAGATGGTTTCCTGAAAAGGAAAACAACATTGAAATGACCCTCATATAAAAAAATCGTTGTCCAAAAAACAGATTTTTTTCATTTTTTTCCAGGTTTGACCTCCTAATTCAACCCCTTAAAAAATTGCTCAATTAGTGAAAAATTCAGGGAGGTATTTGGTACGCTATAGATGGTTCCCTGAAAAGGAAAACCATATTGAAATGACCCTCATATCAAAAAATCGTTGTGCAAAAATCCATTAAAATTATGAAAGTTTTTAATTTTTTTCCAAGTTTGACCTCCTAATTTAACCCCTTAAAAAGATTGCTAAATTAGTGAAAAATTCAGGGAGGTACTTGGTACCCTATACATGGTTCCCTGAAAAGGAAAACAACATTGAAATGACCCTCGTATAAAAAAATCGTTGTGCAAAAAAAACACTAAAATTATGAGAGTTTTTCATTTTTTTCCAAGTTTGACCTCCTAATTCAACCCCTTAAAAAAATTGCTCAATTAGTGAAAAATTCAGGGAGGTATTTGGTACCCGATAGATGGTTCCATGAAAAGGAAAACCATATTGAAATGACCCTCATATAAAAAAATCGTTGTGTAAAAAACCATTAAAATCATGAGAATTTCTCATTTTTTTCCAAGTTTGACCTCCTAATTCAACCCCTTAAAAAAATTGCTCAATTAGTGAAAAATTCAGGGAGGTATTTGGTACCCTATAGATGGTTCCCTGAAAAGGAAAACCATATTGAAATGACCCTCATATAAAAAAAACGTTGTGCAAAAATCCATTAAAATCATGAAAGTTTTAAATATTTTTCCAAGTTTGACCTCCTAATTCAACCCCTTAAAAAAATTGCTCAATTAGTGAAAAATTCAGGGAGGTATTTGGGACCCTATAGATGGTTCCCTGAAAAGGAAAACCATATTGAAATGACCCTCATATAAAAAAATCGTTGTGCAAAAATCCATTAAAATCATGAAAGTTTTAAATTTTTTTCCAAGTTTGACCTCCTAATTCAACCCCTTAAAAAAATTGCTCAATTAGTGAAAAATTCAGGGAGGTATTTGGGACCCTATAGATGGTTCCCTGAAAAGGAAAACCATATTGAAATGACCCTCATATCAAAAAATCGTTGTGTAAAAAACCATTAAAATCATGAGAATTTCTCATTTTTTTTCAAGTTTGACCTCCTAATTCAACCCCTTAAAAAAATTGCTCAATTAGTGAAAAATTCAGGGAGGTATTTGGTACCCTATAGATGGTTCCCTGAAAAGGAAAACCATATTGAAATGACCATCTTATAAAAAAATCGTTGTCCAAAAAAACAGATTTTTTTCATTTTTTTCCAGGTTTGACCTCCTAATTCAACCCTTTAAAAAAAATGCTCAATTAGTGAAAATTTCAGGGAGGTATTTGGGACCCTATAGATGGTTCCCTGAAAAGGAAAACCATATTGAAATGACCCTCATATAAAAAAATCGTTGTGTAAAAAACCATTAAAATCATGAGAATTGTTCATTTTTTTCCAAGTTTGACCTCCTAATTCAACCCCTTAAAAAAATTGCTCAATTAGTGAAAAATTCAGGGAGGTATTTGGGACCCTATAGATGGTTCCCTGAAAAGGAAAACCATATTGAAATGACCCTCATATCAAAAAATCGTTGTCCAAAAAAACAGATTTTTTTCATTTTTTTCCAGGTTTGACCTCCTAATTCAACCCCTTAAAAAAATTGCTAAATTAGTGAAAAATTCAGGGAGGTACTTGGTACCCTATACATGGTTCCCTGAAAAGGAAAACAACATTGAAATGACCCTCGTATAAAAAAATCGTTGTGCAAAAAAAACACTCAAATTATGAGAGTTTTTCATTTTTTTCCAAGTTTGACCTCCTAATTCAACCCCTTAACAAAATTGCTCAATTAGTGAAAAATTCAGGGAGGTATTTGGGACCCTATAGATGGTTCCCTGAAAAGGAAAACCATATTGAAATGACCCTCATATCAAAAAATCGTTGTGTAAAAAACCATTAAAATCATGAGAATTTCTCATTTTTTCCAGGTTTGACCTCCTAATTCAACCCCTTAAAAAAATTGCTCAATTAGTGAAAAATTCAGGGAGGTATTTGGGACCCTATAGATGGTTCCCTGAAAAGGAAAACCATATTGAAATGACCCTCATATAAAAAAATCGTTGTCCAAAAAAACAGATTTTTTTCATTTTTTTCCAGGTTTGACCTCCTAATTCAACCCCTTAAAAAAATTGCTAAATTAGTGAAAAATTCAGGGAGGTACTTGGTACCCTATACATGGTTCCCTGAAAAGGAAAACAACATTGAAATGACCCTCGTATAAAAAAATCGTTGTGCAAAAAAAACACTAAAATTATGAGAGTTTTTCATTTTTTTCCAAGTTTGACCTCCTAATTCAACCCCTTAAAAAAATTGCTCAATTAGTGAAAAATTCAGGGAGGTATTTGGTACCCTATAGATGGTTCCCTGAAAAGGAAAACAACATTGAAATGACCCTCATATAAAATAAATCGTGGTGTAAAAAAACATTAAATTTATGAGAGTTTTCATTTTTTCCAAGTTTGACCTCCTAATTCAACCCCTTAAAAAAATTGCTCAATTAGTGAAAAATTCAGGGAGGTACTTGGTACCCTATAGATGGTTCCCTGAAAAGGAAAACCACATTGAAATGACCCTTATATAAAAAAATCGTTGTGCAAAAAACCATTAAAATTATGAGAGTTTTTCATTTTTTTCCAAGTTTGACCTCTTAATTCAACCCCTTAAAAAAATTGCTCAATTAGTGAAAAATTCAGGAAGGTACTTGCTACCCTATAGATGGTTCCCTAAAAAGGAAAACAACATTGAAATGACCCTCATATAAAAAAATCGTTGTGTAAAAATACTGATTTTTTTCACTTTTTGTAATGTTTGACCTCCTAATTCAACCCCTTAAAAAAATTGCTCAATTAGTGAAAAATTCTGGAAGATACTAGGGACCCTATAGATGAATCCCTATAAAGGACAACACCATTGAAACAGCTCTCATAATTATTTTTAACTGTAGAATATATAATATTGGTTTTTTTTTCAAAGTCCAATTTCAACATTTTTTTTTGCACCTTTAAATTATTTTTTTTGCATTGGGATTTTTTGTGGCAATACATATATCCCCTGGTAGTAATCCCTAAAAATTTGAAAAGAATTGAAGCATTGCGTCATATGTTTTTTAATTAAAATGTAACGCAAAGTCATATTTTCTGAAAAAAAATTGAAAAATGAACTGTGAACTGTGAACTGTGAAATATTTTCCCGCACGTATTTATTTTGATAAACAACATTGGTATTGCAAATATTGTAATGATCTTCATACATACATACATACATACATATCCTCTTCTTCCCTTGTCGGCTCTACCTAAGGCAGCCGGTTGGAAGGTCGGTCTGATCCATAATTCTGGTCGCATCAGGCAGGAACTTCCTGTGTAGGGGTTCCTGTATAAACCGATGCTTCTCCCATTCTTTATCCAATCTGCTTTTAAAGGCATTTAAGCTTGGAGCGTCTTTTATGGTTTCAGGTAGGGAGTTCCATGCATTGACCACTCTCACACAGAAGAAATTTGTCCGACAGGCTAGTTTGCTCTTTTCCTTGTGTAGTATAAAGCGACCTCTCCTCATTGAAACATTCTCATTTATCCTGAGATAGTTAGCTTCTACATCATACTTTCCATGGACATGCTTGTAAACCTCTATCATATCTCCACGCGCTCGTCGGTAATACAGGCTCGGGAGGTCCAGTTTTCTGAGTCTTTCTACATAATCCATGTGCTTGAGCTTAGGCACTAACTTCGTCGCTCTGCGCTGCACATTCTCTACCAAGACACAGTCACCCAACAGAACAGGAGAACAGGCTGAGTTGCAGTACTCTAAGTGAGGTCGTATGAGACCAGTGAAAATCCTCTTCAGAGAAGGGCCATCCAAGTACTTATATGATCTCCGTGTCATACCTACAAGCCTGTTTGCTGCATTAACTTTCTGCTCCCAATGCTGGCTAAACCTAAGGCAAGGATCAACATATACTCCAAGATCCTTCTCTAACTGGGTCTCACTTAACTCAATGTTCTCACCATTATCATTTTCCATATAGTATTTATGTTTCATGTTTCTTCTACCCAGGTACATAACTTTGCACTTAGGTGCATTGAACTTAAGCAGCCACATCTTTGACCATTCCTGGAGACTGTTCAAATCTCTCTGAAGTTCTGCACAGTCCTCTTGACTTACAATTTCTTGGAAAACCTTCGAGTCATCAGCGAACATAGCTATTGCAGAGTGTACAGTTTCTGGTAGATCATTAACATATACTATGAATAACAATGGCCCAAGTACACTGCCCTGGGGAATCCCACTTGTGACATCACTCATAGACGATCTGGCACCATTCACAATCACACATTGCTGCCTCCCATGGAGGAATGCACTCACCCAATCAAGCACTTTGCCCTGTATGCCATATCCGCTTAACTTTGTCAGAAGTCTTTGATATGGGACACTGTCAAATGCTTTGGCGAAATCTAAATACACATTGTCTATACAGCCACCACTATCTAGCACCTTGGTCCACAGATCCAGTACAGCAAGGAGTTGCGTGAGACATGATCTGCCCTGTATGAATCCATGCTGACATTTGGCAAGCAAGTCATTAGTTATCAAGTGTTTCATTATTGAATCCCTAATAAGGCTTTCCAGTACACGGCATAAGATTGCTGTAACACTAACTGGTCTATAATTGGTACATAGAGTTCGCTTCCCTTTTTTGAATATGGGGGACACATGTGCTATTTTCCAATCTTGTGGTAAGCATCCCTGGTCCACTGACAATCTATACAATATAGACAGAGGTGCAGCAAGTTCATTGGCTAGCTCTCTTATCACTCTGGGGTGAATGCCATCTGGGCCAGCAGACTTGTTGACCTTTAGTCGAGAGAGTTTTACTCTTATACATTCTTCTGATATCTCGATATCATTTAGGGCTGTAAGAAAAATGCGTTCTTCAAAACTTGGAACATTTTGCAGGTCTTCGTGAGTAAACACTGAAGAGAAGAACTGGTTCAGGGCCTCTGCTTTCTCCTTGTCAGTCTCTGCCTCAGATCCATCAGGCTTCTGAACATTGGCTACACGAGTGCGTGTTTTTAGCTTTGAGTCTGCAAACTTGTAAAAGGCTTTTGGGTTACGTTTGGCCTCCCTGGCGATTTTGCGCTCATACTCCTTCTCAGCCCTAACACACTCCCACTTTGCCTGATTCCTTGCCCTTGCATACATAAGTGAATCCTGACCATCAAGTGTCTCCAGATATCTCTTATAACTATGATGCTTCTTTTTTACCTTGGCCAGAGCTTTCCTATCAAGGTACAGGGCTCTTCTAATGGGTTTGAGGCCTGAAGGCTTTGTTTTGGGGATGTGTTTGTTCATAAGATCCTTAAGAATACTGTCTATCTTTTTCCAGGATTCATCAACATTTGCACTATCCAACACATCTGTCCAGTCTATTTTACTCATCTCCTCTCTCATGCTTTCATAATTGCCATTGTAATATTTGTAACGTGGGGTAAAATGCGGTTCCACCAAGTAACAATTGAACATAAACTTCAGCACACAATGATGACTTGATCCAATAGGGGCTAAGTGTTCTAACTGGCTGACCATGCCCTCCTCATTGGTGAGAATTAAATCCAGCACATTTGGGTTTTGTGTACCTCTATAATGGGTTGGGTCAGTCACATGTTGAAAGAGAAAAGCATCTCTCACTTTTTCTAGAAATTGTGTAGCTGGGTGTGACATGCTGGCTAAAGAACATTGATTTTTCCAGTTGATTTCAGGATGATTAAAGTCCCCTACTATGAGTAAATGACTTGCTTTCATCTCATATACACTATCAAATAGGGCCCTCAAATAGCCA
Source organism: Amphiduros pacificus (assembly GCA_949316495.1). Classification (NCBI taxonomy): domain Eukaryota; kingdom Metazoa; phylum Annelida; class Polychaeta; order Phyllodocida; family Hesionidae; genus Amphiduros; species Amphiduros pacificus. The sequence continues at coordinate 66,016,311 of OX439001.1, forward strand.
TTATTTTCAGTTTTACTGTTTGGTGATCGGTACACACAGCCAATAACAAGTCTATCTGGTCCTTTCAGCTTCAGAGTGCACCATTTTGACTCCTCAAACATGTCATCACCATTGATTTTAATAGGACTGGCTTTTAAACTTGACTTTGTGTAAATTATCACTCCTCGCTTGTAGTTATCTCTCAGGTTTGTACAATGGTCATATCCCTCAATATTAAATTCAGAGTCTTCTGGCAACATACCCCTGTTTTTGTGCAATATCTCCGTCAAACACATAACATCTGGCTGGTGGATGTGAATAAATGCTTTGAGTTCTGAAAGTTTATCATGAAATGAGTCTACATTTGAGTATAATACAGTCAGACCAAATTTTGTGTTTTGCAAACTAGCACTGGGTAAAGTGTCTCTGTCACATGGTGTGGTGTTTGGTGTGGTGTCCTCATGCATATCCGGTGCGGGTGCAGACTGTGTAGTTACCCTTTGCATGCTGTGCCAGTTCACTTCTGGTCTCTGTTGAGTGTTCACTAGTCCCCCGAAGCATGGTGGACTTCAGCCTGCACCATAACTGGTGGGGCCTGGCCGGGAGGGTGGGGTGTTAAGTCTACATTCCTGGCTGTATTCACGACCTTGCCTTTTCTTATAACCCAATTAGCACCATCCCCAGACTTATTGGACTGATCACGTTTATCTTTGAGATTTTTCATCAGAATACCATGCTCTTTCCGTTGCATGGGTGTACGATCCGGACTTATAAATACTTTCTTGAGCAACTCATCATCGGACTTGGCTAGGTTTTTGGCTTTGCTAATAACATACCATTTACTTTTCTCTTCTGACAATTTCACTCTCATTGGCCTGGGTGTGCCATCTTCATGCTTTTTACCAAGTCGAGTTATTTGGTCAGGTTTAACTTTAATATCCAAGCCAGTTTCACAAATTTCTGTGAAGAAGACTGAATCATGAGTTTTTCTTGTTTCATTGTCAGAAGAATCACTTTCAGGAATACCATACACTATGAGGTTAGACTTCCTCTCTGCTCTGTCCTGCATCTCATTTACTCCCAAGTCTGTCTGACTGCTCAAAGTTTGGATATTTTTCTGTATGTCTCCAATCTGGTCTTTTACTTGGAAATTCTGAACTATTTCTGCATAAGAAGTTTTGATTTTCTGTTCTGTCTCAACAATCTTGTCATCTGTTTTTGTCAACAGTTGCTTTACCTTTGCTTCTATTTCTCCTGATACATTATCCAGTTTTTCTAGAATTCTAGTTCCTATGGTATGCACTAAATTGTTCTCCGGATTTTGCATTGTAATTTTGTGATTTTCTATTGCTTCCCTGGCTAATGAGTCACAAGTGTTACAATACCAGCGAACAGAGGTGTACTTTTGCAGCAGGTTAGCCAGCTTGGTATCAAGCTGCTGACAACTTTTGCAGAACCAGCTTTCACAATAATCACAACAGAAAAGCTTGGTTTTGAATTTCTTATCACATGCAGAGCATTGGTTATCTTCTGAATCATGAAGGCTGTCTGTATCATCAGGAATCTCAACTTTTGCATTTGTCTGGCTCAGAAGTTCACTTCCGATGAATTCAATTTCATTATCTTGGGAATTGGCATTTGATTGGCTTGCTTTTGCTATTCTGCTAGAGGCTCTGTTTGTGACTGTGCTTGCCTGTCTCCTGTCTGTGTCAGATTTGCCATCACTTACTGGACCTCCCTTGCCTGATTTATCCTTTTCCTCACCAGATGGCCCTCCCTGAGGTGGGCCATTTTTGCTTGCTTTGCTATTGCCTTTTGAGGGTGATAGTTTCTCCCTAATCTTCTCAGCTAGCTTTGACATGATGAATACTCAAGGTCTAACACAGTACTTATCTACTTAAGGTGTTGGCCAGGTGGGAATCCAAGCACAGGTAAATCCACTAATCCAGCTAAGTTCCTTGTGACAGGATGACTGGCAATTTGTTGCCAAGGACAACCGTGTCAACAAAACAAATATTTTGCCCTTTTCCAAAACTAACTTGTCCACAAATGTCACTTTTTGGACAAAATTTTTATCCAAAAAACATCAGGGTGTGATCACAGAGTATAGTTCTCCATCACTGCACATATTTGAATAGATCCATAGTCATATTCCTATTAAAAATGGCAAAAATCTCCTCTGCCTTTGTAAGTGTCCTTCTGCCTGTTTTCATGAACGACTCAACTTGCCCTACTTGTTCTGATATTTTTACAAATTAGGTTCACTTACGTTAATCATAGATAAGAATGATTCCTGAATCTGTGCTTAATTTCAAAGACTTAACTATAATTTAAAAACCTTAACTGTAATTTCAATTATTGCCCAGAACCTATTGGGACCAAAGTCTCCTATTACCCTGAATATATTATTATAGCCATACAGAGCCACCTCGGCAGGTAAAAAGCAGTAATATAATGATGCCACATAAACAACAATTCAGGGAAAACTTGTGTTATCCAGACACAGAATTATTACTGTTCGAAACAGCAACTTATTATCACATAATTTACGTGTATTATAGGAATAATAATGCAAATTCTTGTCTTGATTTCTTAATTATCTGATTGTAAAGTACTGAATATATATATAGTTGTCTCAGACCATAGTGCGTTATATTTTGATGGCTTCTTCATAATAGAAATGGGCTTTTTCAAATGGAATTTCATTTGTTTTTCCACCTACCCTGATCATGAACTTATGTGAAACAGCCAGTCATTGATAATAGAAACAGTTGAATCTGTACTATTATTCATTGTTGAAGATCTTGTGCAGTAATCCTATACTTTTCTTTATTGTTGGAATATGAAAAATTATGCCATCTTTAATATCTTCATTAGAGCATTTAAGAGATGTTATTGTTCGATTCAGAAGTCGTAATATCTTCAGAGGCCTGCGTCATCCCAGATCTGCATGTGATGGGTAAACATGAACCCTGTGACCCCAAAAGAGGCTCTAGGATGTTAGCAGCACTAGCTGGGGCCATTCTGCCACTATTCACAGCACGATGTATTTGACTACGTCATAACTAATGTCACCAGAGGACAGAGCCAAACATTGGGGGGGGGCACTTTTATATGGGAGCTATTGGTTAGGGCATTGTTCTTAAAGGTTTTATAAATTAATGAATACTTCTTTTAAGAAATTGACTTCCCCAATAATAAATGTCAAGAAATATGTTTCTATGAAGGTTTATGTTATTCATAATGATGAATATTAAGTACAGAAATTGTATAAACAACAATAAAGCGCATTTGGAATAGATTGTGAGTTGTCCTAAAATCTATGTTGTAAATTGTGTTTGTTGTTGTAAGACATGTTTCCCCCATCAAGTTGTCCCAACAACATTTTTCCACTTTCTTCCATTCCCCTTGAATGAATAATGGTCGGTCCCTTAAACAGAGCTGTGATGAAAGTGAGAATCTTAAAACAAATGATGATATAAGACAAATAAATGAATCAATTATTTCTTAAAACACTTTGTAAAAAATTTATTAGAAAGACATTGACGTTGCGATAAATTTATTGAAAATGGCACCCATCATGTGCCCCTGAATGGGCCCAACAATAATATCTCAGCTACATCCAGTGTCTACAAATTGGAACCCAATCAATTTCTTTATTTTTATTTGCATAAAATGTTTTCATTTTTATATGAAATCAGAACAAATTATAACACAAGTGCCCAATTGTTATGCATAAATATCTGTACGAGTTAAACAGGAGAATTAATGCATTCATTCAGAAGTTGAGTATTACTTTATGCACTCTAGATAAGAATAGAAATTTGATATAGCAATGGACATTTTAAAGTGAAATAATAATATTGTTAATTTGATCTACAAAATCACGTTCTGCACATATGGAACACATTTATAATATCCGTACTGTCTATATTTGTCCCACCACACAAGGCGGAACAATCTTAAAACTGCAAGACACAAGTAATTGAAAGATCAACGTTCTCAGACAAATTATTTGTGTCCGCTAATAACGGGGCCTATACCATGTTCCGACTGTGTTTATATATAGACGAATTTATCCCATGACTACTTTTCCGATGTATTAATATAAAATATAGATTGGTCACTTTTAATCAAAGAATCTATTCAGAAGATTTCACCGACAAAACCCAAAACCGTATGTTGTAAAATATTCCATTTCTTTGTTCTCTCTGGTTGACTTTGTTCCAAATATTTTTTTTTAAATAATGTTGATCTAGAAACAAATCACTAATATTCTCAAAAGTCTAGTAAAATTGCATTTTTTGGATAGCGTATATGTAATTGTATTTTCCATATTATATGATTCAATGGTATTGTTGACGGCGCATTTTGTTGACTAAATTTAGAGCTATAATTGCTCGATGTCCTCAAATTAACATTTGTAGTATTTTGTTCAAACATCTGAAAGAGGTAGTCAGGGGGATAATATTCTTACATGCTCTTCTCTTTAAATGTCTACAAATTTGTTTGTTTCGCTACATTTAGCGTAGACCATAGGCTATATAAGTCAGTACAGAAGTTAGATATAAAAGTTGACTACAAGTGACCACAAGTTGAAATCCCTCCAAGGAGTCGTAACGTGTACCGTCTCCAATGGATTTACCCACTGGAGAAGCCACGTGAAAACCACGTGTTTTATTGGTGGCTTTTTGGTGGTACCCCAGAAAGCCACAAGAAAATTACGTGGTAATGGCCACGTGGTTTACTCATGGAAATATGACGTGTTTTAGGTGGATTTCGTATTACATCTAAACTAGTGGGATATGCAATAAGAAAGCCATACGCAGCAACAACACCAGCTATGAAAGTCTTCTATTCTTGACAAGAATGTTTAAAATATCAAGCAAATTGTCCACCTGAAGCAGCACATGTACTGCACAAGCATCAATTTTGTAAATGAAGTGTGCAGATTGGTAATTTCGCTGTGACAGAACCCTGTGGTTAGGGTAAGCTGCATGGCTCTTGTAACATGTGGTAATGGGCTTGGAACATCCTATTTGTCACCCCTATGCAAAACTCTTTAAATTAGAATTTTACATAACAGTGACACCAAAGAAAAGAATTGAAGATATACATGGTTAGTATTTATACCTTTCAGAACAGAATTTTACAGAATGTGGACGTGTATACAGACTCATTGGTGAATTCTGCTTTCTATACTGACTTTTTTGTTTGCCATGTTGAGTGGGTTTTTTTCTTGCAGCCATATGCAGAAAAATAACGTAATTCCTTAAAACATGGCCAAAAGGCGAAGGCAGCTACCATCTAAGACATAAATACTGATCAAAATAGAGAAATTTGTACCATGAAATAAAAAGCCAATATAAATTTTATAATTGTCAAGCTCTTTACTTGAATGAGTGCATTTGCTTTAAAATGAATCTGTTCTATATCAGTTCTATTTGGTTCCAGACGATAACATGCTTGTGCCACCATTTTTTCATATAAACAACCAGTTATCAGTACCACCAGTTTCCAACCAGTTGTCACATGGAAAATTGGTGACTTTTGTCATGTCTTTATTCCGTTGAAAAGCAAAACCCAGGTCATCCGGAATTGCGCATACCACCAGTTAACCACGTGGTTGCCACGTCACTTAATCCCATGAAAACCACGTCATTACCCCGAGTTTTGCCCAGTGGGTACAAAGTAGGGAGGTGACGCTTATTGGGCTACAATGATTTGGTGAATAAGTCCTTCTGCTCCAGGAAAATACACACGATACGTGGAACTATATCCATTATCTCCATCTGCAAAAGAAGATAAAATCATGTTTGACGTGATGCTTATTTGTTTGTCATTAATTTTATTCTAAGAGACGGACCGAAAATATTGCGAATGCCAACCTTGAGGGAAAATTGATACTCTCACATTTGTAGAAAAAAATGTTCATAAGAAAGTATTTCGAGGGAAAATATTTAATGGCAAACTTGTAGTAGAAGTCAATTTTAGCAGGAATAGGCAACCATGGCATATCAGTATGTACAATCAACTGAAACATTCAACAGCTATTCTCCTTCTTTTTGTTTATTAAGGGTTTATAAAAGGTCTTTGTTTATGAAAGGTTTTTGAAAGGTTTATATATATATATATATATTGTGTCTTACCAGTCATATATTTGGTGAGCTGTTTCTGCGAGCTGCTCTCAACTTGTTCAGCCATCGACTTAATATCCTTGTGTTGTTAGCACCCCTGTTTGCCATAGCAATTGGTTGTATAAGCTCTCCATTCCCCTTTGACTTCTGTTTAGGACCCTTGTGTTGCTGGGGCAAAGTCCGAGAGCGTTTGCGGAAATAGCCGGTGTCAACGAGGCCCACGCATGCGGCGTACACACGGAACTCGCGGGCAAGATTGTTATATGCAGATGAGTCAATTCCCCTCAGAAGAGTCAATACGTGACCTAAAGTTTTACCTGCAATATAAGATAGAATATTTCATTTATAACGAAATGATGCACTCACAGGTTGTTCTTGAAGTTTATCTTCAAATTAGATTAAGATAATACAGGCAGAAAATCACTACATAATTCAATCGTTTCTTCTATGTAAAAAGTGATGTTTCATATGATGAGCTCTTCATAATGTTAAAATCAATGTCGACACCACCTTGTGAGATCTTTCTCAAAGAGAATAACCAATGGCCATTGGAACAACATCAAATGCGAATAGATTTGAATTGATCAGTATAGTCTCAAATAAATTAGTATAGATTCGAACAGATCAGCATAAATTCGAATAGATTAGATTGGAAAAAATAGATAACCATATATTAGAATAGATTTAGAATAGATTAGATTATGATAGCTCAGATTAGATTATGATAGCTCAGATTAGAATAGGATAGCTCAGATTAGAATAGGATAGCTCAGATTAGATTATGATAGCTCAGATTATATATTAAAGATAGATTATTATAGATAATATAATAAATAAGAATAGAAAAGATAAGATAAGATTACATTAGAATCGATTCGAATAGATTAAATTTATTGGAATAGGATGTCTAATCAATGAGTTCTTATTAATATAAAGCTGACAATTTTAAGATTAAATCATGGACTCTTCAACTTTAAATAAGTTAAGCATGAGCATGTGTGTTATATTTACTGAGTTTTATGTTCCTCACTGAGATCCAGGCAGTGTCTAATAGGTCCGAGATGGACATTTACAAGAATTTTATAGCTTGGAGTATAATGAATGGAGTTGTGACGTTGTGGATTGTGTACATGACGCCATAGCAACCCATTGTTTGGAACAATGGGATAGTTTCCCTTTGAAGCAATGTGTGTTACCGCCAATAAAGGGAGCTTTTTTGAAATGTTAAGAATATCAAAACTCGCGATATGTTTTGGTCTAAATACTGTCTATGATGAGTCAGAATTGTCACAAAGTTGAATAACGTCAGATTGCTCAAGTTTTCGGCACATATGGCGTCATAAGACACAATGGTTTTACGGTAGCGCACATTGCACCTTTGATCTTGTGGCGTCACAATTCAATTCATTATACTCCAAGATTATAGTACACAATAGGCTTGTCACGTGATATCCCATGATATGCTGGTTTCACTTGCATGGTTATTATACAGTGCAGTAAACAGCAGCCTAAATGCCTTGTTGACAAAGCCATGATTATTATAATCATGTTTAAGTGAATGGCTTGATTGTCGAACAACAACAGCTGTGTATAACGCATGTCAGGCAGATTTGTTAGATTTTGATAAAACTATCAGAGCTGACCGAACTGTACTGGCCTTAGCATATCCTGGGTTTGTACCAGGCTCTGCAAGTAGAGGCCTAATGATAGTGAGATCAGTAGTTCATTCCAACATTTCTAGCAGCCTATTTGCAATGATTCCATAAGAAAGTTACATGTGATATCATGGTTAGTAGGTATCAATGCTATGGTAAGAAAGTGATTACAACAATAAATCACAATTTTAGTCATATATATATACCACAATAGGCAAACAAAAATAATCATGGGATGTGCTAGAGGGGACAAAAAGAAATATCTCGAATTTTCTTATTGTCAAAGCCAATATTACTCTGCATTAAATAGGTAGTAATGCTCGTCGTTCAATCATGATCAATTGGCTAACAAAAATATAAATGATCCATTTTAAATTAGTTTTGAATATACGCATTAAATAGGCATGCAGAAGTGTATGCTTGCAACATTGTACATGACCATGTACAGGAATCCACCAACTGCAAAGCTGGATGCTAATGTGCAGGATACTGGTCAACAACAAACAACTTATATAAGCTAATAATAAGATATTAGGTAGCATCAGCCGTTTCAATCTGGTTGTGGCCTGATTTTCATTTAGGTTTGTGTCACAAATACTTTGCTATATCGCATGGCAAGGGCCCTGCTGATGCTATTGGTGCTACAGACAAATGAATAAAAGGAAGAATCGTAAAGAATTATATTGTCATGTTACATATACATACATACATAAATTTCAAGCTTGAATTGTCCAAAATCTTCAGAGTCGCTTATGCATGTGTACTATCCTACCGTCTAACTCAGCTGAATGTATGTGTGCTTTTCTTAAACAGATAAACGCATCAGTTACTCTACAAAAGTCCTCTTCAATGGATGCGGAATGGTTTAGCACATGGTTACTCTCCTGTTATGTGTTTTGATTCACTCTGGACTTCATTGAAGTTGAGTACATGATCTCCTATATTGATAATTGATAAGATGATTGATAAGAAAGGTTTTACTGAACAGTTCCGGGGCTAGTTGATCCTGACTGGTGGGTCCCAGAGGAGCGAATTCTGTTTGACTGAATCCTGGTTCTTGGAACAACGAGAAGTGTCTGATCTGTTTTTGGATCATCAAGTGTATTTATCTTGGCCTATAAATTTATCTTGGCCTATAAATTTATCTTGGCTTGTAAATTTATCTTGGCTTGTAAATTTATCTTGGCTTGTAAATTTATCTTGGCTTATAAATTTATCTTGGCTTATAAATTTATCTTGGCTTATAAATTTATCTTGGCATGTGAATTTATCATGGCCTGTGAATTTATCTTGGCCTGTGAATTTATATTGGCCTGTAAATTTATCTTGGCCTGTAAATTTATCTTGGCCTGCACATTTATCTTGGCCTGTAAATTTATTTTGGCCTGTAAATCTATCTTGGCCTGTAAATTTATCTTGGCCTGTACATCTATCTTGGCCAGTAAATCTATCATGGCCTGTACATTTATCTTGGCCTGTAAATCTATCTTGGCCTGTACATTTATCTTGGCCTGCACATTTATCTTGGCCTGTCCCTGGGTCCGGGAGTTCTGCCTTTTAGGCTGTATCCATGGTGTCCATGCTACGTTCCAGGTATCAATTTCTTATCTGCAGGTTAAGATGATTCACAAGTTTAGATGGTCTATTTATGCAGAAACTACTCACTTCGATTTTATGTGACTGTCATAAGTCAAAGCCACAGGGAATTACTCTGCATTTTTCTACTTTTTCAATATTCCCAGTTCTTAAAATTGTGGTTTTTGTATAATTACTCTATATTTTATGACCATAAACTTTTTGTACAGCAGATATATGTGGAATAGATTTCAATTAATGCAATCCTGAAATATATGCTGTGCATTATGTAAAGTTATAGACATTATTATTTTAAATGAATATAGAAATATACTGAACACGTCGATTTACAGTTTGCCTTAAAGAAGGCCACTCTACTGTCCTTTGCACATCTACAATACGAAAGACTAAAGCATTTGATCGAGTTCATTATGGCAAATTATTTAAATTGTTATTGAAAAGAAATGTACCTGCAATTGTGATAAGATTATTGTTAGACTGCTACACAAGGCAGAAATTGTACACATCTTGGAATGGACAGGTTTCAAGACCAGTGCAAACTATGAATGGTGTAAAACAAGGTGGAATCTTATCACCAATTTTGTTTTGTATATATTTTGATAAACTCTTGTGTAGACTAGCTGAGCAACCTGCAGGCTGCAGACTGGGTAGTCTCTATGTTGGATGTGTGGCATATGCTGATGATGTAACCCTGCTCTGTCCCACACCTCAGGCACTAGTCTCTTATTAGGGTATGTGAGGATTATGGAAATGAGTATAGTGTTAAGTTCAATGAAAAGAAAATTGTATGCATATGTTTTGGTAAGGATGAACACACAAATGATATGATGATGAATGGAAAGAAGTTAGAATGGTCCAATGAAGTAAAGCATTTAGGTAACTATCTAAACAGTGAATGTAATGACAAAATGGATGTACAGTATAAAAAGGGAATTTTCTATGCATCAGTTAACAGATTATTAGGTAATTTTGGACATGTACACAGCTCTTTAGTTGCTAAACTATTTTGCAATTATTGTTGTACCTTTTATGGCAGTCAGGCATGGGACCTTGCTAGCAAAGATATTGATGATATATGTATTGCTTGGAATAAGGCAGTGCGTAACGTGTGGAAAGTATCTAATGTGTGTCATACAAGGTTTCTTCATTATCTAATGAATTCTTTGTATATATATGATCAACTTGCAGCTAGATTTGCAAATTTTTATAATGTAATGAAGTGTAGCAAAAATAAGGTGCTTGCCTATTTAGCCAAACAAGCACAATTTTCATCTGAATCTACGCTAGGCAGGAATCTTGCTCATATAAATGTGAAGTATGGAAGCAAATTGTGGATGAATGATTTCAATCCCAATGATTTTAAAGCTCTACTTCATAGAGCTAGTGTTTATAAGGAGTTTGAGCAAGTTGGTACATTCCTGAGAGAATGTTGCCTCATCAGGGATGGAGAAATGTTTGCTGAAGGTGTTGATAAAGAGGAGGTGATATCAATTATAACAGATATAAGCTGTGCTTAGATATGTTATGATATCACTAAGAAACCCACTGCAGTATTCTTATCTATATAAATCATGTAACTGTAACATAAATACAATTCTATCATGATTATTATGTATCTAATTTATTTATATGTGTACCATGTATTCATTTTATATGTGTACGAAATAAAGAATATACTGTATACAGAAAAATTTTCGCGACCTTTTTATTTTCGCGTTAATTCGCGCAAGGACGTCATTCGCGAAATTAAATGGACGCGAAATTGAAGAGGGGATCTTAGCGTCTGGGTGCCCACGAGACAAAAGTGGAGCGGCCAACATGTCAAATTGAACTCCCGCTTTTTAAAATGACGACCTCATATTGTGTAATGCATGTTAAATGAATGGATGGTTTTGTTCTGTGCTCGGCCTGCAAAGCGTATATGGTGTTAATATTGGGTATATACTTTTATTTATCATTTAAAACGCAATTCTCTGGCAAATCTGCAAAGTCAATGATCACATGACTTGCGAGTCACGTGGCCAATCGATCCGCTACGTATTTACGTTTTACTTTTACTTCTATGTCTATTAAAATTATTATTTAATTTTATCACACAATTCAATTCTGCCTTTGATGTCTTCCCATTCAGTGGTGTGAAAATTAGTAAAATTTCACTTATACCAATTATCAGCGTTCACAGTTTTGCGTTTCGTCATTGTCTCCACTGCTTTGAGTCGTGTGAAAAGGGAAGACACAACTCAACGCAACACGTGGTCGCAATTTTGAAAGGCGGAAGTGACGGGAAGAGGCTCTTGTTTTTAGCGCGAAAATGATTGTTATTAACTCGCATTGAAATATTAATATATTGTGCAATAATGGATGCGTAATTTGTGATAATATTATGTACTAGAAATCCAAAATTCGCGAAAATAAAACGGCGCGAACCTGTCAAAAACGGCGATGGCGCGAAAATAACTAGGCGCGATTTTTTCTCTGTATACAGTATATATATATATATATAAATTTAACAAATAAAGGTGTTTTCTAAAAGTGAAATATATCTTATATATATCTTGCAAATAGCTATATAAAAATATTACGATTCCAATTAATTGTCACGAAATGCAATAATTTACTTTCTACTTTGCTCTGAAGAGTGCATATGTAATTAATCTATCTTAAACCATAAGCGATGTTTTACTAGAGTATTAAACCTATTGTGTATTTGTGCATCCGGTGTTTGAACAAATTGAAACAAATTCAGAATTCAGAGCATTGTACTTTCAATTATTTGCATTATTCTTTAATATTCTCTGGAAAACATTGTCCACCGGGTGCTCCAAATTGATCATAAATGGATTATTTATAAATTACAGCTTGGAGTCTTTGATTCCATCACACGCAAAATCTAGAAAGTCATAAACTGTCACAAACTTTCTTTATAAATTGAAGTTTGAATAAATTCAATCTGAAACCTAAGGTCTCATTTACTGCAGAACAACAATTTGTATTTTAAAGCCATTAAATTGCAAAAACAATGTTGAGGAAGAAATTTTGTATATATAATTCCGTCACAATGATATTTACCAATTATCCAGATATCAGTTTGTTGGCAGGAGCTAAATTTACATTTGAAAATTCCCAGTTTATTCATATTTATCTCGAATAATGGCAAATTACGATTAGGGAGTGGGAGGATTTTTAATGAAAAACATCAGGTTATGGAAACCAAAAACATCGTGAAAATAGTTATCTTATTTTGGCTCGCATAATATGGATTATAATCAGATGACTCCATTATTTTTGCCACTATTGGTTCATATTTTGCAAATATTTCTATGAGAGTTGTTCATATTTTACTTATATTACAAAGACATTACTAGGTGAGAAAAAGCATGATTTGTTTTTGTACTGTGTAATCTCGATCTAGTTTATAATGTGAATAAGACATGGTTTCAAGACAAAAAATAAAATAATTGATCACAAATATATGAAAATGTTAAGATGTGAACTTCAGAAATCAGATGTAATTTTGAATTCCAACCTTTAAGAAGACATGATTATTGTTCTTTTCAATATTGATATGAATATCTTTGTCAACAAAATATGAACTGTATTACATGTACAAGTGAATCGCTTTAAAATGTGTAAACAACTTCTCTGAAATGGAAAAACATGATAATTTGCCTCTTAAAAATAATAAGTACATATGTTTGTCTAAAACTCATAGGAGGAACACATCCCAGTTTACGAGAGGTCACTTTGACAGAACCCTGATAGCTATTTGGAGTAATTATATTTATATGAAAAACAAATTCTTTCGTGTAAATATGTCCTGCCATCTTGACATGAATAACTCACGTCTTTTTTTACCTCAGGAATTGTCCTTATTTAAAAATCACGTGTTTTTACATGTATAATTCACGTCAGTTGGCCTGTGTATCGCCTGCATGTCACCTGCATGTCACCTGCATGTCACCTGCATGTCACCTGCATGTCACCTGCATGTCGCCTGCATGTCACCTGCGTGCCACCTGCATGTCACCTGCATGTCACCTGCATGTCACATGCGTGCCACGTGCATGTCACCTGCATGTCACCTGCATGTCACCTGTGTGTCACCTGTGTGTCACCTGCGTGCCACGTGCATGTCTCCTGCATGTCACCTATCAGGTATACAGGCCTTGTTGTAAATGTTGCAATTCCTCAATCATTCTCTGAGGAGGAAAATTTTACTAAAATGTACTTGTAAAATACAAAACTATTTTCAGATTTGTTTAAACCTTTTCTTGACGTGAATGTTATACACACAAATCAACATAATCCTTCAGAATGAAAAGAAATGCTGTGCATGTTTTCGATCGCGGGCATATTCAATTACTTCAGTCATTTTCGGGCGAAATCTTATTCATATCTACTATTAAAGTATATAATTATTTTTGCACGGACTCAAAGCTGTTTAATTATTTCTGTACTGCAATTATTTGTCGGGATTCTATGCTTCTGGTCTTTTCACGTACAAATACATATTGTGTGACATCTTTTTTTTCTTTTATAAGACACGATGACTAAGGGACGGACCGTTAATCATTCTGGGAGATGGCGAAAAGTGGAAAAATATCAAGGAGGTCACTAAATAGAGGAGAAAATCTTAGACTTATGTTTACAGAATCAGTGAAAAAAGGGTACAATTTCGATGTAAAAAGGAGTTTTAAGCTTGTAGAAGTATAAAATAATGGGTGAAGGGCAACCATGAAAATTAATTAGACTTCGCGCCACACAGCACATCAATATGAACAATCTCTCCAAGGCATGTTTGGGGCGTTCGGTTCTTTAGGCACAAACATCAAACACAATTCCTAACATAACTTTTCCACATAACAGATACCTTCTTCCAAATAGAATTCTTGTTATATTCATATGCATCTTATACAGCAAAGTATACTGTTGGATCTCTATTCTAAGCAATTGTCACTGAGGAAGTCAATATATCTTAACAATAACTTTCGCTTAATAACACATTAAAAAGTTATTATTTGCAATATTTTTGTTTAATGGAGGTTGTAAACAATTTATGAATATAATTTTCAGAGGTCTGAAAGATGTTTAAAATGGGACAGAAACCAAACCTCTGTGATAACCAGGCAGAAAAAAATACTTTGTTGTTAATTAATTAAAAATCTAAAAATATCTTATGCTATATTGGTCATGATAAACATTGTCTTTCCTGGGCAGGGCGTGGCGTATAATTATACTCCACGGTCATGGCCAACTTAAAATGTACCATTTATGTAATCTAAAATATCTATTTACATAACCCATCTTGAAGGATAATGTAATCTCCTCATACTAATATCTGCAAAAATAAATGACTACTCGAAATAGGTATATTAACTGTAAATCAGTGAAAATGAATTATTATTTTTGCCATAGTCGAACACGCCACGGTCGAACAGGGTGCCGTGAGTACATGTCACATTTTAAACCTCAATTTTTGTTCTCCTTCTGCAATTGACTTCTACAAGCTTGAAACTCAATTTTTCCCCTTGAAATTCTTCCCTCTAATTACTTTCTCTTCAGATGTGAGGCATCATTGTCTTTCTTCAAGGTTGGCTTTCTTAATATTGATCCCACCAATTTTTTTCAACTTTCCTTAGGTCTGTCAAATCCTCCCTAAGAATAGTAAAATTTTATTTTGGCTGTTACTCCCCATATATCATGTATATGCGTACCCCATTGTTATTTCGTAGATGCTTCAAGTGATTGTTGTTTGTCTGCACAGTGTTGCTTGTACCTCTGACATATATCGATAGGCAATGAAAACTAGATGTGGGGGTAGGAAGCAGACCGCCTCAATGCTGCCATGTCCCATCACAGTACTACCTTTCTCATACTGACTGGCAGACCGCCTCAATGCTGCCTCGTCCCATCACAGTACCACCTTTCTCATACTGACTGGCAGACCGCCTCAATGCTGCCATGTCCCATCACAGTACTACCTTTCTCATACTGACTGGCAGACCGCCTCAATGCTGCCTCGTCCCATCACAGTACTACCTTTCTCATACTGACTGGCAGACCGCCTCAATGCTGCCTCGTCCCATCACAGTACTACCTTTCTCATACTGACTGGCAGACCGCCTCAATGCTGCCTCGTCCCATCACAGTACCACCTTTCTCATACTGACTGGCAGACCGCCTCAATGCTGCCATGTCCCATCACAGTACTACCTTTCTCATACTGACTGGCAGACCGCCTCAATGCTGCCTCGTCCCATCACAGTACCACCTTTCTCATACTGACTGGCAGACCGCCTCAATGCTGCCTCGTCCCATCACAGTACCACCTTTCTCATACTGACTGGCAGACCGCCTCAATGCTGCCTCGTCCCATCACAGTACCACCTTTCTCATACTGACTGGCAGACCACCTCAATGCTGCCTCGTCCCATCACAGTACCACCTTTCTCATACTGACTGGCAGACCGCCTCAATGCTGCCATGTCCCATCACAGTACTACCTTTCTCATACTGACTGGCAGACCGCCTCAATGCTGCCATGTCCCATCACAGTACTACCTTTCTCATACTGACTGGCAGACCGCCTCAATGCTGCCTCGTCCCATCACAGTACTACCTTTCTCATACTGACTGGCAGACCGCCTCAATGCTGCCTCGTCCCATCACAGTACCACCTTTCTCATACTGACTGGCAGACCGCCTCAATGCTGCCTCGTCCCATCACAGTACCACCTTTCTCATACTGACTGGCAGACCGCCTCAATGCTGCCTCGTCCCATCACAGTACCACCTTTCTCATACTGACTGGCAGACCGCCTCAATGCTGCCTCGTCCCATCACAGTACTACCTTTCTCATACTGACTGGCAGACCGCCTCAATGCTGCCTCGTCCCATCACAGTACTACCTTTCTCATACTGACTGGCAGACCGCCTCAATGCTGCCTCGTCCCATCACAGTACCACCTTTCTCATACTGACTGTCCCATCACAGTTCTACCTTTCTCATACTGACTGGCAGACCGCCTCAATGCTTCCTCGTCCCATCACAGTACCACCTTTCTCATACTGACTGGCAGACCGCCTCAATGCTGCCATGTCCCATCACAGTACTACCTTTCTCATACTGACTGGCAGACCGCCTCAATGCTGCCTCGTCCCATCACAGTACTACCTTTCTCATACTGACTGGCAGACCGCCTCAATGCTGCCTCGTCCCATCACAGTACCACCTTTCTCATACTGACTGTCCCATCACAGTTCTACCTTTCTCATACTGACTGGCAGACCGCCTCAATGCTGCCTCGTCCCATCACAGTACCACCTTTCTCATACTGACTGGCAGACCGCCTCAATGCTGCCTCGTCCCATCACAGTACCACCTTTCTCATACTGACTGGCAGACCGCCTCAATGCTGCCATGTCCCATCACAGTACTACCTTTCTCATACTGACTGGCAGACCGCCTCAATGCTGCCTCGTCCCATCACAGTACCACCTTTCTCATACTGACTGGCAGACCGCCTCAATGCTGCCATGTCCCATCACAGTACTACCTTTCTCATACTGACTGGCAGACCGCCTCAATGCTGCCATGTCCCATCACAGTACTACCTTTCTCATACTGACTGGCAGACCGCCTCAATGCTGCCTCGTCCCATCACAGTACTACCTTTCTCATACTGACTGGCAGACCGCCTCAATGCTGCCTCGTCCCATCACAGTACTACCTTTCTCATACTGACTGGCAGACCGCCTCAATGCTGCCATGTCCCATCACAGTACTACCTTTCTCATACTGACTGGCAGACCGCCTCAATGCTGCCATGTCCCATCACAGTACTACCTTTCTCATACTGACTGGCAGACCGCCTCAATGCTGCCTCGTCCCATCACAGTACTACCTTTCTCATACTGACTGGCAGACCGCCTCAATGCTGCCTCGTCCCATCACAGTACCACCTTTCTCATACTGACTGTCCCATCACAGTTCTACCTTTCTCATACTGACTGGCAGACCGCCTCAATGCTGCCTCGTCCCATCACAGTACCACCTTTCTCATACTGACTGGCAGACCGCCTCAATGCTGCCTCGTCCCATCACAGTACCACCTTTCTCATACTGACTGTCCCATCACAGTTCTACCTTTCTCATACTGACAGGCAGACCACCTCAATGCTGCCTCGTCCCATCACAGTACCACCTTTCTCATACTGACTGGCAGACCGCCTCAATGCTGCCATGTCCCATCACAGTACTACCTTTCTCATACTGACTGGCAGACCGCCTCAATGCTGCCTCGTCCCATCACAGTACTACCTTTCTCATACTGACTGGCAGACCGCCTCAATGCTGCCTCGTCCCATCACAGTACCACCTTTCTCATACTGACTGGCAGACCGCCTCAATGCTGCCATGTCCCATCACAGTACTACCTTTCTCATACTGACTGGCAGACCGCCTCAATGCTGCCTCGTCCCATCACAGTACCACCTTTCTCATACTGACTGGCAGACCGCCTCAATGCTGCCTCGTCCCATCACAGTACTACCTTTCTCATACTGACTGGCAGACCGCCTCAATGCTGCCTCGTCCCATCACAGTACTACCTTTCTCATACTGACTGGCAGACCGCCTCAATGCTGCCTCGTCCCATCACAGTACCACCTTTCTCATACTGACTGGCAGACCGCCTCAATGCTGCCTCGTCCCATCACAGTACCACCTTTCTCATACTGACAGGCAGACCTCCTCAATGCTGCCTCGTCCCATCACAGTACCACCTTTCTCATACTGACTGGCAGACCGCCTCAATGCTGCCTCGTACCATCACAGTACCACCTTTCTCATACTGACTGGCAGACCGCCTCAATGCTGCCTCGTCCCATCACAGTACTACCTTTCTCATACTGACTGGCAGACCGCCTCAATGCTGCCTCGTCCCATCACAGTACTACCTTTCTCATACTGACTGGCAGACCGCCTCAATGCTGCCTCGTCCCATCACAGTACTACCTTTCTCATACTGACTGGCAGACCGCCTCAATGCTGCCTCGTCCCATCACAGTACTACCTTTCTCATACTGACTGGCAGATCGCCTCAATGCTGCCTTGTCCCATCACAGTACTACCTTTCTCATACTGACTGGCAGACCACCTCAATGCTGCCTCGTCCCATCACAGTACCACCTTTCTCATACTGACTGGCAGACCGCCTCAATGCTGCCTCGTCCCATCACAGTACTACCTTTCTCATACTGACTGGCAGACCGCCTCAATGCTGCCATGTCCCATCACAGTACTACCTTTCTCATACTGACTGGCAGACCGCCTCAATGCTGCCTCGTCCCATCACAGTACCACCTTTCTCATACTGACTGGCAGACCGCCTCAATGCTGCCTCGTCCCATCACAGTACCACCTTTCTCATACTGACAGGCAGACCACCTCAATGCTGCCTCGTCCCATCACAGTACCACCTTTCTCATACTGACTGGCAGACCGCCTCAATGCTGCCTCGTACCATCACAGTACCACCTTTCTCATACTGACTGGCAGACCGCCTCAATGCTGCCTCGTCCCATCACAGTACTACCTTTCTCATACTGACTGGCAGACCGCCTCAATGCTGCCATGTCCCATCACAGTACTACCTTTCTCATACTGACTGGCAGACCGCCTCAATGCTGCCTCGTCCCATCACAGTACCACCTTTCTCATACTGACTGGCAGACCGCCTCAATGCTGCCATGTCCCATCACAGTACTACCTTTCTCATACTGACTGGCAGACCGCCTCAATGCTGCCATGTCCCATCACAGTACTACCTTTCTCATACTGACTGGCAGACCGCCTCAATGCTGCCTCGTCCCATCACAGTACTACCTTTCTCATACTGACTGGCAGACCGCCTCAATGCTGCCTCGTCCCATCACAGTACTACCTTTCTCATACTGACTGGCAGACCGCCTCAATGCTGCCATGTCCCATCACAGTACTACCTTTCTCATACTGACTGGCAGACCGCCTCAATGCTGCCATGTCCCATCACAGTACTACCTTTCTCATACTGACTGGCAGACCGCCTCAATGCTGCCTCGTCCCATCACAGTACTACCTTTCTCATACTGACTGGCAGACCGCCTCAATGCTGCCTCGTCCCATCACAGTACCACCTTTCTCATACTGACTGTCCCATCACAGTTCTACCTTTCTCATACTGACTGGCAGACCGCCTCAATGCTGCCTCGTCCCATCACAGTACCACCTTTCTCATACTGACTGGCAGACCGCCTCAATGCTGCCTCGTCCCATCACAGTACCACCTTTCTCATACTGACTGTCCCATCACAGTTCTACCTTTCTCATACTGACAGGCAGACCACCTCAATGCTGCCTCGTCCCATCACAGTACCACCTTTCTCATACTGACTGGCAGACCGCCTCAATGCTGCCATGTCCCATCACAGTACTACCTTTCTCATACTGACTGGCAGACCGCCTCAATGCTGCCTCGTCCCATCACAGTACTACCTTTCTCATACTGACTGGCAGACCGCCTCAATGCTGCCTCGTCCCATCACAGTACCACCTTTCTCATACTGACTGGCAGACCGCCTCAATGCTGCCATGTCCCATCACAGTACTACCTTTCTCATACTGACTGGCAGACCGCCTCAATGCTGCCTCGTCCCATCACAGTACCACCTTTCTCATACTGACTGGCAGACCGCCTCAATGCTGCCTCGTCCCATCACAGTACTACCTTTCTCATACTGACTGGCAGACCGCCTCAATGCTGCCTCGTCCCATCACAGTACTACCTTTCTCATACTGACTGGCAGACCGCCTCAATGCTGCCTCGTCCCATCACAGTACCACCTTTCTCATACTGACTGGCAGACCGCCTCAATGCTGCCTCGTCCCATCACAGTACCACCTTTCTCATACTGACAGGCAGACCTCCTCAATGCTGCCTCGTCCCATCACAGTACCACCTTTCTCATACTGACTGGCAGACCGCCTCAATGCTGCCTCGTACCATCACAGTACCACCTTTCTCATACTGACTGGCAGACCGCCTCAATGCTGCCTCGTCCCATCACAGTACTACCTTTCTCATACTGACTGGCAGACCGCCTCAATGCTGCCTCGTCCCATCACAGTACTACCTTTCTCATACTGACTGGCAGACCGCCTCAATGCTGCCTCGTCCCATCACAGTACTACCTTTCTCATACTGACTGGCAGACCGCCTCAATGCTGCCTCGTCCCATCACAGTACTACCTTTCTCATACTGACTGGCAGATCGCCTCAATGCTGCCTTGTCCCATCACAGTACTACCTTTCTCATACTGACTGGCAGACCACCTCAATGCTGCCTCGTCCCATCACAGTACCACCTTTCTCATACTGACTGGCAGACCGCCTCAATGCTGCCTCGTCCCATCACAGTACTACCTTTCTCATACTGACTGGCAGACCGCCTCAATGCTGCCATGTCCCATCACAGTACTACCTTTCTCATACTGACTGGCAGACCGCCTCAATGCTGCCTCGTCCCATCACAGTACCACCTTTCTCATACTGACTGGCAGACCGCCTCAATGCTGCCTCGTCCCATCACAGTACCACCTTTCTCATACTGACAGGCAGACCACCTCAATGCTGCCTCGTCCCATCACAGTACCACCTTTCTCATACTGACTGGCAGACCGCCTCAATGCTGCCTCGTACCATCACAGTACCACCTTTCTCATACTGACTGGCAGACCGCCTCAATGCTGCCTCGTCCCATCACAGTACTACCTTTCTCATACTGACTGGCAGACCGCCTCAATGCTGCCTCGTCCCATCACAGTACTACCTTTCTCATACTGACTGGCAGACCGCCTCAATGCTGCCTCGTCCCATCACAGTACTACCTTTCTCATACTGACTGGCAGACCGCCTCAATGCTGCCTCGTCCCATCACAGTACTACCTTTCTCATACTGACTGGCAGATCGCCTCAATGCTGCCTCGTCCCATCACAGTACTACCTTTCTCATACTGACTGGCAGACCACCTCAATGCTGCCTCGTCCCATCACAGTACCACCTTTCTCATACTGACTGGCAGACCGCCTCAATGCTGCCTCGTCCCATCACAGTACTACCTTTCTCATACTGACTGGCAGACCGCCTCAATGCTGCCTCGTCCCATCACAGTACCACCTTTCTCATACTGACTGGCAGACCGCCTCAATGCTGCCATGTCCCATCACAGTACTACCTTTCTCATACTGACTGGCAGACCGCCTCAATGCTGCCATGTCCCATCACAGTACTACCTTTCTCATACTGACTGGCAGACCGCCTCAATGCTGCCTCGTCCCATCACAGTACCACCTTTCTCATACTGACTGGCAGACCGCCTCAATGCTGCCTCGTCCCATCACAGTACCACCTTTCTCATACTGACTGGCAGACCGCCTCAATGCTGCCTCGTCCCATCACAGTACCACCTTTCTCATACTGACTGGCAGACCACCTCAATGCTGCCTCGTCCCATCACAGTACCACCTTTCTCATACTGACTGGCAGACCGCCTCAATGCTGCCATGTCCCATCACAGTACTACCTTTCTCATACTGACTGGCAGACCGCCTCAATGCTGCCATGTCCCATCACAGTACTACCTTTCTCATACTGACTGGCAGACCGCCTCAATGCTGCCTCGTCCCATCACAGTACTACCTTTCTCATACTGACTGGCAGACCGCCTCAATGCTGCCTCGTCCCATCACAGTACTACCTTTCTCATACTGACTGGCAGACCGCCTCAATGCTGCCTCGTCCCATCACAGTACTACCTTTCTCATACTGACTGGCAGACCGCCTCAATGCTGCCTCGTCCCATCACAGTACTACCTTTCTCATACTGACTGGCAGACCGCCTCAATGCTGCCTCGTCCCATCACAGTACCACCTTTCTCATACTGACTGTCCCATCACAGTTCTACCTTTCTCATACTGACTGGCAGACCGCC
Source organism: Amphiduros pacificus (assembly GCA_949316495.1). Classification (NCBI taxonomy): domain Eukaryota; kingdom Metazoa; phylum Annelida; class Polychaeta; order Phyllodocida; family Hesionidae; genus Amphiduros; species Amphiduros pacificus. Next base: position 66,038,710 of record OX439001.1, read on the forward strand.
TCAATGCTGCCTCGTCCCATCACAGTACCACCTTTCTCATACTGACTGGCAGACCGCCTCAATGCTGCCATGTCCCATCACAGTACTACCTTTCTCATACTGACTGGCAGACCGCCTCAATGCTGCCTCGTCCCATCACAGTACTACCTTTCTCATACTGACTGGCAGACCGCCTCAATGCTGCCTCGTCCCATCACAGTACCACCTTTCTCATACTGACTGTCCCATCACAGTTCTACCTTTCTCATACTGACTGGCAGACCGCCTCAATGCTGCCTCGTCCCATCACAGTACCACCTTTCTCATACTGACTGGCAGACCGCCTCAATGCTGCCTCGTCCCATCACAGTACCACCTTTCTCATACTGACTGGCAGACCGCCTCAATGCTGCCATGTCCCATCACAGTACTACCTTTCTCATACTGACTGGCAGACCGCCTCAATGCTGCCTCGTCCCATCACAGTACCACCTTTCTCATACTGACTGGCAGACAGCCTCAATGCTGCCATGTCCCATCACAGTACTACCTTTCTCATACTGACTGGCAGACCGCCTCAATGCTGCCATGTCCCATCACAGTACTACCTTTCTCATACTGACTGGCAGACCGCCTCAATGCTGCCTCGTCCCATCACAGTACTACCTTTCTCATACTGACTGGCAGACCGCCTCAATGCTGCCTCGTCCCATCACAGTACTACCTTTCTCATACTGACTGGCAGACCGCCTCAATGCTGCCATGTCCCATCACAGTACTACCTTTCTCATACTGACTGGCAGACCGCCTCAATGCTGCCATGTCCCATCACAGTACTACCTTTCTCATACTGACTGGCAGACCGCCTCAATGCTGCCTCGTCCCATCACAGTACTACCTTTCTCATACTGACTGGCAGACCGCCTCAATGCTGCCTCGTCCCATCACAGTACCACCTTTCTCATACTGACTGTCCCATCACAGTTCTACCTTTCTCATACTGACTGGCAGACCGCCTCAATGCTGCCTCGTCCCATCACAGTACCACCTTTCTCATACTGACTGGCAGACCGCCTCAATGCTGCCTCGTCCCATGACAGTACCACCTTTCTCATACTGACTGGCAGACCGCCTCAATGCTGCCATGTCCCATCACAGTACTACCTTTCTCATACTGACTGGCAGACCGCCTCAATGCTGCCTCGTCCCATCACAGTACTACCTTTCTCATACTGACTGGCAGACCGCCTCAATGCTGCCTCGTCCCATCACAGTACCACCTTTCTCATACTGACTGTCCCATCACAGTTCTACCTTTCTCATACTGACTGGTAGACCGCCTCAATGCTGCCTCGTCCCATCACAGTACCACCTTTCTCATACTGACTGGCAGACCGCCTCAATGCTGCCTCGTCCCATCACAGTACTACCTTTCTCATACTGACTGGCAGACCGCCTCAATGCTGCCTCGTCCCATCACAGTACCACCTTTCTCATACTGACTGGCAGACCGCCTCAATGCTGCCATGTCCCATCACAGTACTACCTTTCTCATACTGACTGGCAGACCGCCTCAATGCTGCCTCGTCCCATCACAGTACCACCTTTCTCATACTGACTGGCAGACCGCCTCAATGCTGCCTCGTCCCATCACAGTACTACCTTTCTCATACTGACTGGCAGACCGCCTCAATGCTGCCTCGTCCCATCACAGTATTACCTTTCTCATACTGACTGGCAGACCGCCTCAATGCTGCCTCGTCCCATCACAGTACCACCTTTCTCATACTGACTGGTAGACCGCCTCAATGCTGCCTCGTCCCATCACAGTACCACCTTTCTCATACTGACAGGCAGACCACCTCAATGCTGCCTCGTCCCATCACAGTACCACCTTTCTCATACTGACTGGCAGACCGCCTCAATGCTGCCTCGTCCCATCACAGTACCACCTTTCTCATACTGACAGGCAGACCGCCTCAATGCTGCCTCGTCCCATCACAGTACTACCTTTCTCATACTGACTGGCAGACCGCCTCAATGCTGCCTCGTCCCATCACAGTACTACCTTTCTCATACTGACTGGCAGATCGCCTCAATGCTGCCTCGTCCCATCACAGTACCACCTTTCTCATACTGACTGGCAGACCGCCTCAATGCTGCCTCGTACCATCACAGTACCACCTTTCTCATACTGACTGGCAGACCGCCTCAATGCTGCCTCGTCCCATCACAGTACTACCTTTCTCATACTGACTGGCAGACCGCCTCAATGCTGCCTCGTCCCATCACAGTACTACCTTTCTCATACTGACTGGCAGACCGCCTCAATGCTGCCTCGTCCCATCACAGTACTACCTTTCTCATACTGACTGGCAGACCGCCTCAATGCTGCCTCGTCCCATCACAGTACTACCTTTCTCATACTGACTGGCAGATCGCCTCAATGCTGCCTCGTCCCATCACAGTACTACCTTTCTCATACTGACTGGCAGACCACCTCAATGCTGCCTCGTCCCATCACAGTACCACCTTTCTCATACTGACTGGCAGACCACCTCAATGCTGCCTCGTCCCATCACAGTACCACCTTTCTCATACTGACTGGCAGACCGCCTCAATGCTGCCTCGTCCCATCACAGTACCACCTTTCTCATACTGACTGGCAGACCGCCTCAATGCTGCCTCGTCCCATCACAGTACTACCTTTCTCATACTGACTGGCAGACCGCCTCAATGCTGCCTCATCCCATCACAGTACTACCTTTCTCATACTGACTGTCCCATCACAGTACTACCTTTCTCATACTGACTGTCCCATCACAGTACTACCTTTCTCATACTGACTGGCAGACCGCCTCAATGCTGCCTCGTCCCATCACAGTACTACCTTTCTCATACTGACTGGCAGACCGCCTCAATGCTGCCTCGTCCCATCACAGTACCACCTTTCTCATACTGACTGGCAGACCGCCTCAATGCTGCCTCGTCCCATCACAGTACTACCTTTCTCATACTGACTGGCAGATCGCCTCAATGCTGCCTCGTCCCATCACAGTACTACCTTTCTCATACTGACTGGCAGACCACCTCAATGCTGCCTCGTCCCATCACAGTACCACCTTTCTCATACTGACTGGCAGACCACCTCAATGCTGCCTCGTCCCATCACAGTACTACCTTTCTCATACTGACTGGCAGACCGCCTCAATGCTGCCTCGTCCCATCACAGTACTACCTTTCTCATACTGACTGTCCCATCACAGTACTACCTTTCTCATACTGACTGTCCCATCACAGTACTACCTTTCTCATACTGACTGGCAGACCGCCTCAATGCTGCCTCGTCCCATCACAGTACCACCTTTCTCATACTGACTGGCAGACCGCCTCAATGCTGCCTCGTCCCATCACAGTACCACCTTTCTCATACTGACTGGCAGACCGCCTCAATGCTGCCTCGTCCCATCACAGTACTACCTTTCTCATACTGACTGTCCCATCACAGTACTACCTTTCTCATACTGACTGTCCCATCACAGTACTACCTTTCTCATACTGACTGGCAGACCGCCTCAATGCTGCCTCGTCCCATCACAGTACCACCTTTCTCATACTGACTGGCAGACCGCCTCAATGCTGCCTCGTCCCATCACAGTACTACCTTTCTCATACTGACTGGCAGACCGCCTCAATGCTGCCATGTCCCATCACAGTACCACCTTTCTCATACTGACTGGCAGACCGCCTCAATGCTGCCTCGTCCCATCACAGTACTACCTTTCTCATACTGACTGGCAGACCGCCTCAATGCTGCCATGTCCCATCACAGTACCACCTTTCTCATACTGACTGGCAGACCGCCTCAATGCTGCCTCGTCCCATCACAGTACCACCTTTCTCATACTGACTGGCAGACCGCCTCAATGCTGCCTCGTCCCATCACAGTACCACCTTTCTCATACTGACTGGCAGACCGCCTCAATGCTGCCTCGTCCCATCACAGTACTACCTTTCTCATACTGACTGGCAGACCGCCTCAATGCTGCCTCGTCCCATCACAGTACTACCTTTCTCATACTGACTGGCAGACCGCCTCAATGCTGCCTCGTCCCATCACAATACCACCTTTCTCATACTGACTGGCAGACCGCCTCAATGCTGCCATGTCCCATCACAGTACTACCTTTCTCATACTGACTGGCAGACCGCCTCAATGCTGCCTCGTCCCATCACAGTACCACCTTTCTCATACTGACTGGCAGACCGCCTCAATGCTGCCTCGTCCCATCACAGTACTACCTTTCTCATACTGACTGGCAGACCGCCTCAATGCTGCCTCGTCCCATCACAGTACCACCTTTCTCATACTGACTGGCAGACCGCCTCAATGCTGCCTCGTCCCATCACAGTACTACCTTTCTCATACTGACTGGCAGACCGCCTCAATGCTGCCTCGTCCCATCACAATACCACCTTTCTCATACTGACTGGCAGACCGCCTCAATGCTGCCTCGTCCCATCACAGTACCACCTTTCTCATACTGACTGGCAGACCGCCTCAATGCTGCCTCGTCCCATCACAGTACTACCTTTCTCATACTGACTGGCAGACCGCCTCAATGCTGCCTCGTCCCATCACAGTACCACCTTTCTCATACTGACTGGCAGACCGCCTCAATGCTGCCTCGTCCCATCACAGTACCACCTTTCTCATACTGACTGGCAGACCGCCTCAATGCTGCCTCGTCCCATCACAGTACTACCTTTCTCATACTGACTGGCAGACCGCCTCAATGCTGCCTCGTCCCATCACAGTACCACCTTTCTCATACTGACTGGCAGACCGCCTCAATGCTGCCTCGTCCCATCACAGTACCACCTTTCTCATACTGACTGGCAGACCGCCTCAATGCGGCAGAACTACATTATGTCCAATATACCTTTTTGTGGTTTTTTCAGCAAATGTGTCAAGTGTTTAACTTTATACCATAGTTATCTCGGGACATCAAAGCTAATTCATATTTACTGTCGTGAGGAAGACAACGTTGACATTATATATGTCACTACTCTATCTCGCAATGCTGATTACCCCCAGCTGACCTTTGACATATGTATAGGTCTTAAACATTGGAATTACAAAGATTGGTGCAGGGTAATTCTTGTCAAGAATTTCAACCTCCACATTATGGGTCATGTTTGACTATCTCTCACACCCTCCTGGTCACCAATTATAACAAACCAATTAGAGAAATTGTTGCTATTAGCAAGTGATTAGAACATGATGTGCGGTGGAATTCTCCGGAAAATGAAAGGCATCGCCGAAAGAACGGATTTATTTTACGCCTTGCTAAACATAATAGCTGTGAATGATATATATTATATGAAAATAAGCATTGCAATTGAAAAATATTCAAAACTAAACACTTTAAACACAATAAAATCAATAAAAAGCCAAACAAGAACATTTAAAAAACGCGGGTGACAGAGTGAATTAGAGTAATGCAGAAATACAATGTTCTTGGTGTCTGGAAGTATTTAACTATCTGATATAAAAAGAACCAATGACATTCTATTTTGATCCTGTGACATATATCATTGTGAGTAAATGCCCCCAGACCAGTGAGATGCAGTGATGGGATCTTCTGCTTTGACAAATACAAATGTCATCCAAGCTCTGCATGTATATGTCACTTCTCCGCTGACCTCCCGGCCACTCCCGCGTGTTCATGCCAGGCCGCCATGTCTCAATATCTCCAGGAAATTATTGTACTCTTGGGTCAGATAAAAGTGACTGTAGGTGATTTGAGCATACCTTACTTGCACTTGCTGGGAAACCAGGAAATCTTTGGTCTGAATATTGATTTAGATATTCATTTATAAAGTAGAATTGCTTGGTTTTTAATGAAGGAATTTCAAATGCTTCATATCATATGACCAACGAATAAAACCAGTTAACAAAATTTACATTTTAAATGCTGTTTATAAATTATGATAACCGTGCTGTATTTTGTACGATGTGTATCAGATTCCGCAATATTGTCTTTAAATAATTTCTTTACTTGATAATGAATTTAAGTTTGTTATGAATCTAAAAAGCACCGCAAGAGATAAATATGATAACGTAGAAAGTCAGGCTTTTTGTATTATTGATGTGTAACAGAACACAATGAGTGTATTAACGTACAAACACATTTTGTAACCTAATGCTTTTGAAATATTTTAAATTAAAAATGAAGACTGTGTTAATCAATAATGTCAGTTGAATAGAAATATTTTATCTGTGTCAGGTTCCTCATCCCCACCTATCTGAAGGTAGAGGCCCAGCCTACAAGTCAAATAGGTCTCAACCTCTCAAGGTCATCACAGTTTGATTGACAAGTGTATAGGGCATTAAACATGAGATGTATCAAAAATAGCCCCAAAAACGTGGTTGGATATGACAACTATATCATCCTGAATCTTTTCTAAAATGGGATCTAAAACATTATTTGTTGGGGGTGTATACGTGAACAGATCATTTCCCATTTACTTAATAACCTAAACTTTGTTTTATATTACACCTATTTCACTTTATAATTATATCATCATAACTTGAATTCGTCAAATTCTATGGTGACCTTTACCTATACTAAGGATAAAGTTTAATTAATATAATGGGAGATGCCCACCTGTACGTTTAGCCACCTGTAGGACCTGTTTCATTGGGTTGTTACCACACTCCTGGCCACGACACATGGTAGGGCTGACACACAGGCCTACACACATTGTCAGAAGCAGCAACCGACTCTCTAACATCTTCATCTGAAATCAATAAACAATTTATCAAATAATGAAGAATAATTCATCATTTTATTTTAATTTTTTGTTCAAGATAGAGACACTGCATAAGGACACTGAGTTAGGTTTAACAATTACAACAGCAAATGTAGAATGTTTCTTCTTCAGATTGAAAGGTCATTATATGACATTAGGTATTCGTGTAATAATAACGCTCATATTGAAGGCGGTATGGTGTTTTTTTCCATGAAGAGAAAGTTCATAACACGGGAGAGGCCTGACTCAAAACGAAATCCAATAAGGGGATTCAAAAAAGTTGAATAGTGTTTTGTTTGGAGAGCATTGATACATTTAGTTTGGTCACAATAGTCAGGCTGGGAAAGCATTGCTACCAAGATGGCTGAAATTGTGTGAATATGCCTCAAGATCTAACATGAAATGGAATAAGAATGATCTGAATTTTTATATTAAGAAATGTTATTCTCCAAAGGAACCGAATAAACTTTTATGATTTTACATACCTAAACTTGTTAAGAGGGTTTGGGGTGAATTAGAAAATATGTTTTTAGTAATTACCAGAAAACTGGATAATTTTAACATATAATAATCTGTAGTTTGTTTGTCTGTTTGGGGTTTTACATCACCTTAAATCTTATTTCAGTCATTTCGTGATGAGACCTACTTGTAGCAGATATAGTGCTGCCTCACTGAATTGTCATCCGGTCACAGATTTACAAGGAAAATGGGTTAACACTTTAAGCACGGGCCTCAGCTCATGTGTGAAATTGTATCATGAATTCAATCTCGCCATGGCCGGGGATCGAATCAACGACCTCTGGATCACCACCGAGGAACTGGTCCTAATAAGCTGGCACTCTAACCAATGGCCCATAACCCACGGCCCATGGCCCATAATCTGTAGTCTCCAGACGAACGAATCGTTGACCCTTATCATTAGTACATGTATTTAAGTAATTTAGTACATGTATTTAAGTAATTTAGTACATGTATTTAAGTAATTTAGTACATGTATTTAAGTAATTTAGTACATGTTTTTATGTAATCACTGGCTTATATTTGTGTAATGGACCTTATATTATAACCACTGGTATAGATCCCAACATGCGATAATTTGACAACGCCCCATTATCGCTGAGTATAATGATATGTGTGTAATGAGGAAAGCTTTGACTTCCTTCAGACGACTTTAGCAGGTCCAGATGGTCTCTCACATCCGTCACACTATCTCTCCTCTCCCACAGAATATGCTCATTGTATGACGATATAAGCCCATATTGGAAAATGCATCAAAATAACATTAGTTATACAATGACGCAGGAGATACAAAGCTAACATACCACAGTATCCATGCTTGAGGCTTGCTCTGGTAGCCCTTATTCATGCGAAGATTTGCAATAGACTGGATTTGTCCATACTATGCTATATAATATACCAACTCCGATCACTTTACTTTGCGAAATAATTCAAATTGCTGGCGGAATGATGGAATATGACACAGGATCGATACTTAAATGCTTTCACCACCTCCAGGTAGCGCTACGATCTTGTCATCATATTCAGTATGTGTGTATTTTAGTCAATTTTAATCTGAGGTAATTCTGTAACAATAGTTGGGGAAATGGCAGAATACAGAAGAGTGAATTACCTATTGTCAATATTGTCTATTGTACTCTTGTCAACCAAATATTCTACTTCAGAGGGAGTGTGTTATTAAATTTCACTCTTATTCACAAATACATTTGACTAAACATACAATAATAACGGGCTTGTATGAATGGGAATATGCCAACACGACTTCGTGATTTTATTAAGGGTCATATATTCATGGAAGAATCTATTAAGCCATTTTTTGCGTGCATATAAAGTAATAATAATGCATTTAAATATATACGGAAGTTGGGGGCATATCTGAACTAGCGTCGTATCAGAAAGGTACAGGTAGGATACTCATGTAAAGGGGACACTTAGTGATAACCTTGGACATTTTAGGATATAGACAAAAATCTAGTTCTTGTGACGATTCTTATAAATTTGGTGAAAATAATCTGTTTGGTAGAAGAATGCCTACCCCCCCCCCACCCCCTTCATATTCTAACCTCAGAATACAGACAATTTCAACATTCTTTGTTATTGTGCTTATTTTAGGTGAAATTACATTACATCACAAACAGTATTAATAATCCACTTTGATACTCAATCAGGATAGTAGGATTATATCGTAAGTTCTATTAAAATCTTTTATGGAATGCCTTTTTCACTTTTGTGGTATTTATGAAAACAGAATATCCGAGGGGCAACTGGTCCTGGCTATTGCTTAACTTTTCAACCCAAAATGCAACTTGCTTTGTGCTAATAAGGAAATGTTCTCAGTCACAAAGTGATTTAGGTTACATTTTGGAAACGTTTTCGTCCAGAGAAAAACTTTGGGACGTCCTTTGTTGGAAATCCACTACCTGAAGCACAACTTCATATCTTTCCTATTTTTTTAACTTCCAAATGAAATTCTGACTTTTGATCTTTTTTATGGGTAGAATATTTTCAGATGTCATGTAGTCTCCAAGTACCATCTGCTGAAAATGAGCTCATCGCCTTTGTCAGGGGGTTTGTTCTTGTCTGAACAATAAAAGTATAAGCGCAACAAGGGAGAGATGCAGGTGTATGTCTTATTTGACATCGCATGTTTGGTGACCGCTCCAATGTTTAACTGACTCGGGGTTTAACATGGAGAACTGGCGCGGGGTTATCTCAGTCTGCGATCGCTGACCAGCATGCCACGATTTATGCTCCCCCAGACACACCATTACTGTCCCGCAGTCTACCACCCTCTACTTGCATACGTTTAATGTATTGACCAAAAGATGATAAGACAATTTAATGCAGATCATCGCCGATGGCAACTCATGTAAGAATGCAATTGTAATAGGATATAGACGCCCTTGTGATTTCCCCTTTGGGTTGTAAAGATGGCACAGAAGGTGCAATAAATAGCTGATCCCTTATGTCCGAGACCCGTCAAATATTGTTGTCTCGCGTAAGATCACGTCATAAATGTGGTTCACCTGGCACCAACCACACACCTGCGCTTATCTAAACGCCATAAAACGTAATTATTGTTTTAGTAGTGACTAGTGAGCAACCTTCGGCGTTTATTGCCCTTTTTGTCAAACAGTGGATTGCGCTGTGCTTCAACACTAAATACTTTAAAATACAATCACACAGGGAATATTGCAATGTTTTTCTGGCATGCTCATAACTATTCTATTAAACTGTTCCATACAAATGGTAATGTTCTAGCCTCTCCAGACTGGTAAAGTAGTGACCAGTCCAGACTGGTGATGTACTGACCACTCCAGACTGGTGATGTACTGACCACTCCAGACTGGTGATGTACTGACCACTGCAGACTGGTGATGTACTGACCACTCCAGACTGGTGATGTACTGACCACTCCAGACTGGTGATGTACTGACCACTCCAGACTGGTAATGTACTGACCACTCCAGACTGGTGATGTACTGACCACTCCAGACTGGTGATGTACTGACCACTCCAGACTGGTGATGTACTGACCACTCCAGACTGGTGATGTACTGACCACTCCAGACTGGTAATGTACTGACCACTCCAGACTTGTGATGTACTACTGACCATTTTAAACTAGTAATGTATTGTCCACTGTAATCTGGTGATGTACTGACCTCTATAAATTGGTAATGCAGTCTGGGATTTTAGCACAAGTCCGTAGTCCCAGACTAGTAGAAACACTGTCGGACTTTGCCACCATGCAAGTCAGACTGTCCAGAAGCTAATGATTTTTTTAATTATAAGAAACGATATCCTTGTGACATTCGATTTATCTTACTATATATGAATTGCTCTAACCAAATACAGTCATGGTTCAGGCTAGTACACTTTGATTCGGGCTTGTCCAAATCTTCACAACCCCGACTGCTAGTAGCCTAAAATGTATTTGGCCCAGACTGTAATATATTAACCATTCGAGACCTGTGATACATTGGATCTGACGAGCTTGAACAAGACAACAAATTTCAGATTAAATATAGTCATTCAATAACGGTGGGAGAAACAATAATAGATGCATGTATTCTTTAAATCCGTTTGACATTACCAGTGCAGGTTATTAATTTGATAATAATGTCTCAATAAGAAACAGATAGCGTCTATATACCGTTCATCCACACCAAAATACCTGTAATCGTTCGGAAAATTAGGATTTGCCTAAATCAAAACTGATGTTGTGTTTTGATAATTAAACATTAAAAACGTAAATTAAATGTTGCCAGCCAGATATCTCAGCGATCAGTTGCCGATTACAATTCTATAGAGATGTAGCTTTGATCTGTAGAGGATTTATAATATTAAGAATAAATAAGATTTAAAGACGTATTTCCTGGCCCTTGTAATAGCGTTTTTTAACGTAAAATTAAATGACATTAACATTTTAGAAAAGCTCTGTCAAAAGAACAAGTTGGTGTCGCATTATAAATAGCATTATGGGCACTCTTCTGTATTTTCCAAATTAATAACGTCGCAACATTTCTTTATAAGAGATATATATATACATATATATATATATTTTATATATATATATATATATATATATATATATATATATATATATATATATATATATATATATATATATATATATGCAGGTCTTCTAAAAGAAATAGTCACGTTTGGTTATTATTTCCTGTAGAAATAATAACTGTTATGATACACAATGATATCCATATAGCAAGACATAAAAACTTACAAGGGAATCCATGATTTCTGAGTTAATTCAGTCCCCCAACAGCATGTTTATCCACCAAGTGCATGCATCCAAACCCGGCAGGAAAAAGCTAATAAAGGTTGGGAACAGTATGCAACGCCCTTATATATGTATCAGCCCTGCTCATTAATGATTATATGTATTTAGTCTAAGCATTATATCACTCAAACTATCATCAATTAACAGTCACATGAGAAAGTTAAGATGGCCTTTCTCATGAGCAGCAGTCACCAGCTGCATAAGAAAAACCTCAACAATCAGGAAGTATTACAAGAAAATGACAAATTGTGAAAGGAATTATTTTTTATCGTCTTCATCAAATGTGCCAGTTTCTAATGAACCTTTTCAGTGCACGGAGGGTGCAGTTTTCAATGTGGGAGTGGAGTAAAACACGGTCAACATGAATTTCTGAGAAACTGAAAAGCAACCTATTTTGCACATCGGTAGAAATAACAGACATAGGCATATAACATTTTTACAGTGTGGGACACATCCAAAAATGATACATGACTGAATGTGGGCCTTTGTAGGCTATTTTATAAAATATTGCCAGTGACCTTGAAGTGATCTTTGAATGACTTTAAGCATGAAACTCCTATTTTGGATATTATTATAAATATCAATAATTATCTGCATCTTTTAAAAACGAACTCATAGACTCTTTATTCATCAAAATCCGTTCAAAATTAACAATATTAGAAAAAATATAATTTAGGACAAATCTGACACTGGTTTATAAATTCTTTTCAAAAATTCTAGTCCTAATTTTTTAATTAGTGGTCTAATAATGGCCAGCTTAAAAGAATCCGGCACGGTTATCAAGCATAATTGATTTGTTAATGATTGCCGTTAATATAGGCAATAATTGCCCAACGCATTCTCAAAGTAGCCAAGTGGGGATGGGATCCAGCTTGTATGACTTCTTTGCTGCTTCTCTAAGACATATCTTCACTTCAGATTCCTTCAGGTAAATCAGTTATATTAAGACATTGGTTATATTTAGGTTTTTCTCCATATTCGGCGTTGTTACTATTTCCGTCCATTTCTTAAATTGTCAATTTTGTCTAAAAAGAAATGATTAAATTCAGTCGCTAATTCTTTTTTGTAATCATGTTTTGGGAAGGGAGTTTCATCCTTAGTATATAAGAGCCCATTTAAAATTTTGAAGGGTTTTTTAGGATCTGATCTGTTTGAGTAAATCATGTTGGAGTAGTATTTAATTCTCACTGATATAAATGTACTGTTGTATTTATTTTTTTATATATGATATTGTATTTTGTCAATCATGAGACCCGTTCTATTCATCTTTCTTTCTAATCTTCTTTTGCATCTTTTCTCTTCATTTACTTTGTCAGATAACCAAGGTGCTGGTTTTCTTATATTTATGGTTTTATCAAAAACCAGTGCCTGCTTGTCCAGGAGATTGCCTTTTGCAGTGTAGTTTTAACTTAAATTGTATAATATTATGATCAGAAATCTTTCATCAACATGGCTTTGTATGATATCAGTATTGTATATTTGTTATTAATAAATCCAGTGTGTTACCTAAAATATGTGTAAGTTCTTTAAGGTGATTAGGTAGGTTGTATACGTCTAGAATGTCATTGAATCTGATAACATTCAGTTTTCCAGGTTTATTCAGATGGAAGTTGTAATAACTAATAAAAATAACATCATGTTTATAGGAACTATAATAAGATAATATTTCAGAGAATTCCTAAAAACATTGTGTATGGCAGCCAGGCCGCCACCTGACCTTAGAGCACGAGGGACATGTTTTACTTTCCATTTATTTCATTAATCCAAGTTTCAGTAATGAAGAAGATATAAATTTTGTGCTCATTTATATAGAGATTTATAAATTCTGTCTTATTACTAACACTTTGAGCATTTGTAAAAGCAATTGATAGATTATTATCTTTGAATGTTTGATTTTTCCTAGCGTTCTCAATATTCATTGTTTAGTTTCATTTTTATTTAACATTCCATTATCATTGATCTTCATTACACCATCATATGTGGCGGCGATATGAGTGACATGCCGTACTAATAGTGGTGGTTTGTCATCATATACCCACTCTTCATAGTCCCTTGTTTATTGTTATGTTTTACTACCTGGGCAAAAGTTCTAACGTTTCCTGGTTTGATGATTTGTCTGTTTCAACTAGTTTGGCTTGTGGATAAAATACTGTCATTGTTAAACCCTCTCAACATTTCATATGGATTATTTTATGTACAGTGGTTTAGGCAGGTTTAGATTTGTTGTTAAATGATTATATTGTCTAATAACAGCTTTTTCATGCTCTGAACGTAAAGTTGCCTCATGTTTGATGCCAATCGGAGTGACATGTTGTAATAGGGGAGGTTTGGCCATTTCACATCAATGCTTTGTTCTGTGATTAAAATATAGTATATCTCCCATATCTGAGGATATACCCACGCTTTGGTCTGTGAAAAGAAAATAGTGTATTGGGTTGGATAATACTTTTTATTTTACAGACATCAGCATAGGAGGGCAATTTAATTTTCCTGGTATCAGGCATTTGTCTTTGCATATAAGATTTGAAAGGGTATATCTTACATGGAATAATGCTTTTTGAGCCCATGCACCCAAAACACCCTCATTGGTCAAGGGACCTCTTTCTGGGGTGCAAGATTTTTTATATGTGGCCATAATTGTATACTGTATGTAGAAAGCCAAATGTGATTGTGATTATAGATTTACAAATATTTGAGATTGTAGATTTGTAGGTAATTGGAATATTACTGTTCACTCAATATTCTCACCTGCTATATGTAAATAGATACAGAAAGACAATCTGTTTGATTGAGTTTTGATGAAATTCCATTTTGGTTTAGATAATAGTATTTGTGCACTCAATAATCTCACCCAAGAAATATTTCAGTTTCAGTACTATATATGTAGCTTAGTTACATAAGAATGGTAGCAAATTAAGATGTGGGTCCTTTGTTTGCGAACTGATATTGGCCCTATACCAGTTTCCCACTGTTCACTCAATAGTTCTCAACCATACAAACAACATCAAATAGAATCTGATCCTTCAACATGAGTTAAAAAAGAAATTCAGTATCACTTATTTTTTACATGAAACTATAAATGGTCATATTTTCACATTTATGTGCCTAACGAACCATCTATTTGCTCTAATGTTGAACCCATGTTCTCCGACCCTCCCTGGAGAGCCCTAATCTGGCAAAGTAAATGCATACAATGTTAGATATTCAGACTTCCCTATGATACAATGCATTTATAAATTACCTAATAACACTTTCATATTAGATTACCAATCATAGCACAACAAGGTGCTTGGTTGTAACTAGTTGGTATCAAATATTATTTGACATACAATATGCAATCAATTTGCATTCTCGTCATATTCAGAACACTTTAGGTGCATGCTTAAGGTATATGTTATTTGGACATTCTGTGCTCTATTTAGTACTTAATTCTCCGACCATCTTTTCCTCACAGTCTGAGCTATCAGGACCTGTTTATTTCTCTGTTATTAATGTCTTCCCTTATGCACTCTAACGTTATATGAGTCATTTCAACTGTTTGTAAAAGAACTTAACCAGTTATACAAATGCTATATTTCTTTGTCCTGCATTAAAAGCGTCCAATTAAAACTTCTCAGTTCTATTATATGTTATAGCAATTATTGATTAAGTCATAAGCCACATAAGAAATCGCATCATTCCACGATATGCAAACGCCTTGTATAAAGCTACACTGCTCCTCACAATACCATCACTAGTATAAATACTTTCATTTTTTTCAACAAAATTCAAAACCTGATTTATCCACCGACAGGACTGAGCTACGCCAGATGGCAATGAAACAAATTGGGTTTGAGACTTGTGGTGTAAAAAACATTTTACCTTTCACACGTACAACTGTCAAGAATAATCGTTTCTTCAATGTATACAACTCTTTAAAAAAAATGAATTACATAGGGCATATATAGTTTTTAAAAAAACCTTTATCACGAATACTTTTAATGAGAAAACCATTGGTATCAATTGGATATAAATCAACCATATGAATTATGATGAGAAGTTGATCAGACAGACAGAAAGACGGACATTTTATTGTGGCTTCATCAGACACATCCGCCTCCTTAGATCACCAATTTCTCCACACGGTCTGAATATAGCAGACAAAATCACGCGTGACACGGCGAGACCCATTCATGGTCATCATGGGATGCGCCATTTGGGATATTGCATTATGGGATCGGTGGTTATGGGTGCGATGTGGGCAGGACATGCGACACTTCCGCATGTTTATGGCCAACCATACCGGATGACCCACAGCACACCCTCGGCTGGATTTGCTTCATTGCCAGAAGATTTCTCTCCAAATCTCTTGTCCCTACAAAGTAATTGATCAGGACCTACTCCCCAGGAAGTGCATTTAGTGCTAAAATATAATAATCTCAAATATATATGAAATTGGCATTGGCATCAATCAAAATGGAATTTAAATATTCTAGACATAATGAACATATTTATTGCAAACGTTTGTATGTTAGCCACAGGGTACTTTAATTACTTGAAATGTTAAAGCCAGAAATACCCATCTTTTTAAAATCAAAAATGTGTTTCGATGTCAACCATTCAAGTTGAACATGTTGAATAAGGTACAAATCTGAAAACATAATCTCATCTTTATTTAATTCACTGATTTCCAAAGTTTATCTTCATCTGCTTATATATTAAGAGCCAGTCTTTACCTTCAAATATCATGGAAATACTCAGCTCTTGAGGAAGGTAATGGGAGTGCTCTTAAGTGAAACGATGTATAACCAAAGTGATATTTGATAAATCCTGTCCTGTGTTTCCTATCTTTTTGTCAACTCAAGTAATCTGGTGCTCTAATTTTGCATGTTACTCCTTCTGTTGCTTTAATCCTTATTATCATTTTTGTTTCTTCTAGTCTTTATGATACCTCTTTTTCCTCTCTCGTCTGCCATGCAAGGATCATGTCATGCTCTTAGTCTGCCATGTCATTTTTACTCATTACTAATGATATGTAAATTTGAAACAGTGGTCAGACAGTAATGGAAGAAAAACATAGATTACTCCTTGTTCAAATACATCCTTTATTTCATGTGTTAGGATCGCATATCATAGAACACCAATTCATTATGAATATGATACTGTTACTGAGGGTTTGAGAGGTTGAATCAACATGAAATTATATGATACAATTCTAATCGATAATGATGTATTAATATTTCAACCAAGGATAATGTGGACATATTCTAATCGATAATAAACTATATGACGAAGTGACTTTTAATTCACATATCAATTAACCAAGGCCACATATCGTAGCTTATGTTACATAATACTTTCCCTTAATTTTAGTGCGCATATCTGATGGTTAGTATGGTCTTGGCTAACCATGTATGGTGTGAAGTTTAAAGACTTCCTTCACAATGCAATAAGACCAAAGATCTCACTCCGATCTTAAATTAAACAGCGGGCACCAGTACACGTAAGATATGATAACAAGACACCGTAGCTGCCCTGGTAGTAATAAATATATAGACGGCATTATTTCACCGAATCATGGTTGTTCTGATGTCTTGTGAATCTTGCCTGATAGAAAGTGCTGATATCAGGGTTATCCAGATAGTCATTTTGCCTGGCTCAATGCATGTTTATGACATATATTGTCATAAGGCATGGTTTAATAAATAACTATATCTATATGTTCTTTTGGCCAAACTTTGACATATGACATATAGCATACTTCTTTCTACTAAGTTTGATTATGAATTTTGAAAGATTTAAAGGAGTGTAAGTGGATTCCTTCAGCTTGGAAATTGGTCACAGTTTTTAAGAATATAAAGTTAATACATTTGTCATCATAAGTTTTAGATTTTCATAGGAAAATAATCTATGTAACAAGAAGGGTCTGGAAACACAGATAATAAACTTTAACATCCCATTACAAAATACTAAATATACTACATCGCATAATTGAAAACAATCTTATTGTGTAAATTTGTTTCACCAATAACTAACTGTATCGTATATTTTTATGGAAAATAAAATAACTTTTTCAGATAGATTTTACACGAGTTTTGATTGGTAAAATTATTTGAAGGCAAGCAATTCCAATTCAATCATCGAAGTTAATACATTGTTCGTGCAATAACACGGTGTTTAGCACATATTTACAGGAGTCATGATGTTCATCATTGTTGGGGGGTGATAATGAGAGAAAACAGGCGTCTCTCTCCTCGTCACCATGGTCACAGCTTCCCGGGGAGGACACTGACAACATTCAATGATAATGAAACCCACTTTAAGTCCTTTTATAACATGTAAATTAGATTGTCTGAATAAGATAACTCAAATTAGATGAAGTTTGATAAGAGAGTGGTGGCTACCTGTGGCGTGGTTGATCTCTTGCCGCATCTCATGTACTTTCCACCGTCCAGGACGACATCATTCATTGGAATGTGCGCACTCAGCTTCCTCCCGCCCAGCTTTACTTTCTCACCTGACAGCCAACACTACAAAAGCTCAACACTTTCCAATAGAATCTTTTAAAAAAATAAATGCAGTTGAGCGGAGTAGTGGTTTATTGCGTTTGGAGATTATGCAAGTTACACAGATCTGTGTGTCTTATTTGACGGACGCCAAGTCTACGCGGGCAGGCAGGCCGCTCAGCAAATAGCAGCATATTCCCGCCCCCAAAGTCCCCCGGGATGTCATGCACCTGGACCGGCCGCAGCCGGACGGGGCATGGCAAGTGATACCCCAACTAACAGATCATCACATCCGCCTTCCCGCCCAAAAGATCAGGATTAGTGGAGTGCGATGTCATTTGCGGACGAGGATGACACACGAGCGCACTTAATGAACGAGGTGCCACAACCCACACACGAGGGCAAACTTCTTATCAAAAGATATGGCACCACAATCACTGTGTATCATCACTCCTTGTTTGAGAAGTGTGCGCCTCATACATGCGAGGGGCTAGGTTCTGTTTCACTTCTAAAAATACAAACAGAAAAAGGTGTCTTTTAACATTTTCAACAATTGAGCTTGAGCATTTCAGAAAATGTTGCTTATTCTTCCCGTAATACATTACTTAAAAAGGGCATACAACATTGACAGAAATCCTTTTTTAAACTGTGCACTTAATTGGATGTGATTCGTTATGGGAATAGACCTTTTTATGCGAATGAATGAATGATTGAATGAATGAATGAATGAATGAATGAATGAATGAATGAATGAATGAATGAATGAATGAATGAATGAATGAATGAATAAATGAATGAATGAATGGCACATTGATACACTACCAGCACATAGATATGATATAATAAGGTCATTTAGTGCCATTATGGTATGTATTGAAAACGTTTGTGAATGTGAATGAATGATAATGTAAAAACAAACATTAGACATTGACAAGAATACAGAAATCAACAATAAGGGTATAATGCTTGTCGCCATCTTCAATGTCTTACATATACCAGCTGATGGTATGCAAATAAACTTAATACGCATTATTCTTGAATTGCACACTGAACATGTACATATTCAAACTCAAAATGAAAGGATTCTTACATTATTTCAATAGCAAATAACTATGAAATAAATAGAAATTGACGTTTATTGGAATTAGAATTTGAACCTACACTAGCCCCAAATGATAAGAACTGTCAAGCATCATTATTGTCATGGCAACGTAATTCCTGTCATTATAATACTGCAGGGAGTTCACAACCTCCGCTGTAAGTGGCAATAATACAAATAACACTTGACTTGATCTTATCAATTGTGAAGAAATAATCACAGAAACGTATTAAGGAGACAAGTACAGAACATTTTACATAAAAATCATTAAAGATATTTAGTGTTAAATAATAAAATCAAAGTTTCCTCTGGCATAAGAAGCTCTTTGCTTAGACTCTTTGTAGAGTACTACCACTATTGTTCACTACAAACTATTGCGTTCTGTGGGCATTATTATTATTATTATTATTATTATTATTATTATTATTATTATTATTATTATTATTATTATTATTATTATTATTATTATTATTATTATTATTATTATTATTATTATTATTATTATTATTATTATTATTATTATTATTATTATTATTATTATTATTATTATTATTATTATTATTATTTATTATTATTATTATTATTATTATTATTATTATTATTATTATTATTATTATTATTATTATTATTATTATTATTATTATTATTATACATGATTTAACCTGCTCTAGAACTGTAATGACGTTGCGAGCAAGGTAAGCACAATTGTGTGAGGCTATGAGATGCACATTTCATTCAACCGAATATTATATATACAAAAGGCCATACCTTCATCAATAATTGGAGTAGAAAGGTTGACGTTGCAAGCAAGATAAACATTCATATTATTATTATTATTATTATTATTATTATTATTATTATTATTATTATTATTATTATTATTATTATTATTATTATTATTAACAACAACAATAACAACAATAATGATAATAATAATGATTATCAATAATATGAATAGGAATGAGAGAGTCATTAATTAATTCAAACAGAGCATCCACTGCACCAATTGGCTTGATCTTGGGCTCATTGGAAAGAAAAAGATAAAATATTAAGAAAGGTTGAGGGGACATAGCATACATTTCTTTTATTATTAGTCAAAATAGCCAAAAACTGGAATTTCAAGCAGTACATAGGGAGCACGGACAGAGCAAGCGCAAGTGATGTCTCCAAGATCAATTTGCATGAATTTTTCCGTTTCCCTCTCGTGACCTCATTTATTCATTATTAAATACAAGGATAAGAAACGACCCCAGATGGAGGGGACATAGCATAAATTCTTTTTAATAATAATAATAATAATAATAATAATAATAATAATAATAATAATAATAATAATAATAATAATAATAATAATAATAATAATAATAATAATAATAATAATAATAATAATAATAATAATAATAATAATAATAATAATAATAATAATAATAATAATAATAATAATAATAATAACGATTTATATAGAGCTATATCAGACCAGGTCTGCTCAAAGCGCTTATTATTCGTCAAAATAGCCAAAAACTGGTATTTCAAGCAGTACAGAGGGAGGAGCTTACAAAAAGGTAACAGCAGTATTCATATTAACATAATTTATGATGTTACCATGACGTCACTATGTTAACACTTCCATGTTTGACATCACTATGACAATACTTTCCTGTCTGATGTCATTATGACACATTTCTGTATGACGTCACTAAGCTTATCTTGCTTGTAATGTCAACACAGTTTTAGAGCACGAAAAACCACCTTTCTACTCCAATTATTGACGAAGGTATGGTCTTTTGTATATATAATATTCGGTGAATGAAATGTACATCTCCGGGGCCCCCATAGGGTTTTAGGATTATTGGATTTTTGGCCTAAAAAAGAGGGATTATTGGATTTTTGGGGTGAAATATCTGGGATTTTTGGATTTTGAGGAAAGTGTTTAGGATTAATGGATTTTTAATAAGATAATTGGATTTTAGGATTTTAGGCAAATATCACTGAGAATGATTTGAGAGATTTATCTATGTGGCGTGAAAAATTTGGACAAAGTGTACGTCAAAATACTGTTAGGAATTTAAGCACAAAGGATAAGCCTGGTACCTTGCCACTCAATGTTTATGTGAGTGACAGAGTCATACCAATACCAGTTGATTTTGAATCATCAACTGGTGGCCAGAGTGTGTTGGAGCCCTCACAAGGGAGAAGTGTCTATGTCAAAAAAGGTTCTGTTGTAGTTATTAACACAATCAAACATGTGCATATATGTAAACTGAGGCAAGATATGCTTGAGAAGGGAAAATGTAAAGGGGAAATCTACTTGCAGAGCCCACTTGAGCCCACAGAGTTCTCAAATCAAAAACAATGTGTCATAGATAGAGAAAATGTCATCACTGTTTTAGATGATATGAATATGTTCCAAAGGATGATATAATTGTTCTGAATAAGGAGGTTTTGATCAATCTTTTGGACCTGATAAAGGATCAGGGTGATACGGAGACACCCAATGAGCAGCAAGAGTTAATTAGTGAGGAATTATCTCAGTTGTCATTTACTAGTGACACAAGGGCCACTAGGCCTAAAAGAGTTTCAAAAAAAAGGAAAGACACAGATTACTTTTTTTACTAATTTTGAATATGTTCAAAAGGATTGGGTGTCTCCGTATCACTATAACAGTGAGATTACTGTTAATTTCAAACTCTGTGGGCTCAAGTGGACTCTGCACGTACATTTTGTAATGTGGCATGACCTGTGTGAAACACTAAATATCATGTTATATCATGCATGTTATGTAATTCATTGCCAAATAAATTTGTACTAAATGTTAACATATTTTAGGATTTTTTGTTTTATACTTTTGGATTTTTAGATTTGAGGGGAAAAATATTTAAGGATTTTTGGCTACAAAAGATAAGGATTTTTGGATTTTTAGGTAAAAAAAGGGGGATTATTGGGTTTTTCATACCCCCCCTATGGGGGCCCCATCTCCTAGCCTCACACAACTGTGTTTACCTTGTTCGCAACGTCAAGACGACTTCACTCCAGGTTAAATTATCTTTCTACCCCAATTATTGACGAGACTGTGGTCATTTGTATATACTATGTTCAGTGGAAAGTAACGTGCATCTCGTAGCCCCACGCAACTTTGTTTACCTTGCTCGCAAAGTCAATACGACTTCACTCCAGGTTAAATTATCTTTCTACTCCAATTATTGATGAAACTGTGGTCATTTGTATATACGATGTTCAGTGGAAAGAAACGTGCATCTCGTAGCCCCACGCAACTGTGTTTACCTTGCTCACAACATCAAGACGTCTTCATTGCAGGTTAAATCTTTCTTTCTACTCCAAATATTTTAATAATAATAATAATCTCATACTTGGTGCTTCAAGAGGGTTTTCTGCACCTATGAGATATTCTTTTGCAGATCACCCCTCTGCCGAACTACTTTCCCAGATCACCCCTCTGCTGAACTACTTTCGCAGATCACCCATGTGCCGAACTACTTTTGCAAATCATCCTTGGTCCAAATGACGAGTGAGATCCTTCCACCAGAATCAACAAAAGAGATATGTCAGGCTGAACACTGCATGAACCCATGCTCTTGACTTTTTCTCATATTTATCTACCGCAGATGGTTTATATACCAGACCAGTGTTAACATTGTAAAAAGTACAGATCTTAAGAAAAGAACATGTGAGTGCAGTGTTCAGGCTGACAGATATCTCTCAAGTTGGTTCTGGTGGAAGGATATCAATGCCCACCTCTCAATGACGTCATTACATAGTAAAATATATGTTGCAATGACGTCATTGAGTGTGACGTCATTAAAAAGGGGGCGTGGCATTGTTTATGTTGTTTGACACACACAACATAGGTCCACACATGCTGCAATGTTTTCCTCTCTGTTTTGCTTTAAATAGATTGGACATCAAACCAAAACCTTTATCTCATACATATCTGTAGGAGTTAAGTATGAGATAAAGTCAAGAACATGGGTTCGTGCAGTGACTCTTGAGATCCTTCCACCAGAACCAACTTGAGAGATCTGCCAGCCTGAATTCGAACACTGCACTCACATGTTCTTGCCTTATAATAATGATAATTAATAATAATATGAATAGGAATGAGTCATTAATTAATTCAAACACGGCATCCACTGCACCGATTGGCTTGATCTTGGGCTCATTGGAAAGAAAAAGATGAAATATTAAGAAAGGTCGAAGGGACATAAAGTGATTTGATTGGATAATGCTTTCATGACCTCTGGATCCCAAATTGACCTGACCCAGTATATCCTTGTATTGTAACAAAAAACCGTTTGTTACAAAAAAATTTATTCACCATATGCAAAGACACCGTCAAAAAAGACTTGAAATCCACTGTTTCCAGAAACATCACACACTGCCCATCCAATTTAACTCACGACTCCAGTAGAACTCGACTTCCGGCAACTAACAATCAAACAATTATGTTCCCTTGAAGTAAACATATGATGAAAGTCCTGTTTGAAAATATTTCTTTGTTATTTCTTCATCTCGGCATCGTTTCTCCATTGTTTACGAGTTTGCGCAATCAGGTGAAAGTGGGTCAGTTTATTTACGGGAGTGACAGCTCCACAACGTTGTGGTCCTTCTGACGTCATATGAAATTTCTCCCTTGGTGTTTCCATGTTCATGCATGGACTCTTCTAAATGTCATTTCACGTCGTCAGGTTTAATATCGGGTAAAAAACTGGAGAAAATCACTACAGAATGCACACGGATTTGTATTTTTAAACATTATGACTGAGAAAGATAGTGACATGGGTCAGAACTGCAACAGTCAATCGCAGGAGGTCGAGTTTATATACTGGGGAAACTTCAATATGATGGTCAGTGCGTAGTGTTTCTAGAAACAGTGGATTTCAAGTCTATTTGGCTGATGTTTTTGGGTATAAGTATGTATATTTTTACTTCAGTGGAAGTTTATGGGCAGGTGACATGTCAATTTCAGTCAAAATGGCATTTGAGCTAAGGACGTTTCTTATCCTTATATTATGTAATATATAGGTCACTCAGTGGCACCTGAGGCCTTGAACACACTCGCACTTGCTCTGTCCATGATAGGGAGGAGCTTACCAAAAGGTAACAGCAGTATTGCACATGATCATATTAACATAATTTATGATGTTACCATGACGTCATTATATCTGACATCACTATGACAACACTTTCCTGTCTGACGTCACTATGATGACACTTTCCTGTATGAAGTCATCATGTTTATCTTACTTGCAATGTCAATATGGTCTTTCTACTCCAATTATTGACAAAGGTATGGTCTTTTGTATATAAAATATTCAGTTGAAAGAATTGTGCATCTCGTAGCCTCACACAACTGTGTGTACCTTGCTCGCAACGTCAAGACGTCTTCATTGCAGGTTAAATCATCTTTCTACTCCAAGTACTGATGAAACTGTGGTCTTTTGTATGTGTAATATTCATTTGAAAGAATTGTGAATCTCGTAGCTTCATGCAACTGTGTTTACCTTGCTCGCAATGTCAATACGTCTTCATTGCAGGTTAAATCATCTTTCTACTCCAATTATTGACGAAACTGGTCTTTTGTATATAAAATATTCAGTTGAGAGAATTGTGCATCTCACGCAACAGTGTCTACCTTGCTTGCAACGTCAATACTTCTTTCTCTTTTTACTCCAATTATTGACAAATCTATGGTTTACATTAAAGATGAACAAAATACTTGCAGCAATCCCAAAACATTGGAAAGAGAAAATAAGAAATGATACAAACAATGCAACAAACATGCTTGATGAAATGAACACTATTATGATTAAAGATCAGAGGAGAGACATACAAACATTAAAGTCAAAAGAAGTGTATGAGTGGTTCATTAAATTAAATGCAATAACCATAAAAAGTAGAGCTGAAAATGAATGGGAAATGGATTTTAGCAAAGAAATGAACTGGAAAAATATCTTTAAGACATTAAATGATACTTGCAAGTTAATACAAGATCGGAAAGTGGATGATTTTAACTGGAAATGCATACAAAAAGCAATATGGACAGAACAAAAGTTAGAAAAGATTGGACTCTCAAATGGTTTGTGTAGTAAATGTGCAATAGAAAAAGAAGACCTAGAACATTTATTATATCTTTGTGAATGCATAGATGGTATGTGGGATGAAGTGCAAAACATGCTGCAACAAATAGACAATGTAAATATCAAAATTGGATTTGAAATAATCATGTTTGGGACATTTGGAAATAGTGGGCCAAAAGACACTTTGAATAATAATGTGACAAACTACATAATTGGTGAAACAAAGTGGTTAATATGGAAAAGCAGAAATTCATGTAAATATGATGGGAACTGGGAAACTCCTCTTGATATAATACACAGACTGAAAGGACAATTAAGGGGTAAGATGAACATACTAGAAAGAATGGGAAAGATAAAAAATAAAATAAAATATTCAGTTGAAAGAATTGTGCATCTCATAGTCTCACGCAACACGGTCTACCTTGCTTGCAACGTCAATACTTCTTTTTACTCCAATTATTGACAAATCTATGGTATACATTAATTTGCACCTCTGCCATTTCATATTATTGTCGGTTCACTTGTAATAATAATAATAATAATAATAATAATAAAATTATGAAGGGAACAGAGGCAATGTAGTAGTTGCCAGAGATTGTGAAAAGAGGTTAAACCAAACCGAGACCACCTTACAATAACATAACCAGTTTTATTCTATAATTTACCGTTCTATACTTTTACTGATCATAATAATATTTAACCTTTTCGGTGGAAAAGTGATTCTCATAGAAAAAAGACTTCGGCACTCCCTCTCAATAATGCAATACACAAAATTGTCCCATGATATAAAACAATATATATTAAATCAGTCTGATAATGTAAAATATATATTTTGAAAATGATCGTAATAATAATAATATCTTTATTCGCACATAAAACATGGCAATGTAAGTTTTAC
Organism: Amphiduros pacificus; assembly: GCA_949316495.1. Taxonomy (NCBI): domain Eukaryota; kingdom Metazoa; phylum Annelida; class Polychaeta; order Phyllodocida; family Hesionidae; genus Amphiduros; species Amphiduros pacificus. The sequence continues at coordinate 66,064,901 of OX439001.1, forward strand.
AATCATCTGTTTCAAAGAGTGATTAAAAAAGTTATATAAAATCAATTTGTGGTTATATATAAAATAATGTCATTAATATCATTTTCAGACAAGAGTTCACATGATTTTAAACCATCCCGTACTTCAATCTTCTCGATTAATACCTTCGCATCACTAATTGTCTCTGCAGACGCAGATGCTCTCCAATCATTACCAATCTTACAGACAGACTTGCTAACATTTAAGTCATAGTCATACGATATTTCACAATAATTTATACCAGAATTAGACCATGGATTCTTTAGTGCTAAATTAGCCACACTTTTAATAACAGGTGATTCATGTTCTAATGATTTACACATAAATTTCATGAATCGCTGGCTTATTTCTAGTGGTAGGCAGTCAGACAAAAGTGCCAAAATTTCACAGTGAGTGACTGGAGATACTCTCCAAATTATTCTTAGTGCTTTACGCCATGCGGTACATAAATTATCAACTAATTTTCCCTTCAACAGCCATAAAGGAGCACCATAGTATGAACAACAATATTGTTTGAATAGTTTACATTTTATCACAGAAATTCTGAATATACATGACTAAAATCAGCCATAAACATATTAAAACTTCTCCAAAAGACAATAAATTGGCTTTTTCCACCATTAAATAAAACGTCATCAGCATATTTTTCACATATTCTTGTTAACTTTATTAAAGAAGAGAGTGTTGGTGTCAACAAGGACAAATCATCAGCATACCCAAGACCCCCTACATAATGGTTCCCCAAGTGACAACGAATACCACTATTTTCGAGTCTTTCAAATAGTCCATCCATATATACAGAGAATAAGATTGGCGATAAAATAGCTCCCTGTTTTACGCCATTACTAGCTACAAATTGGCCAGATGTATTTGCTCCCCACCTGGCTTTTGATTGGTATACATAAACAAAAATAGCCTTAGAACCATAGGTGGCAAATGACGTTTAACAGCACTTTAAAGAACTTACAGTAATTTACTCTGTCAAACGCCTTGCTAGCATCTAACATTAAAACATACACATTGCTACCATTTGCATTATAATGGCTTATGGTTTCATTCATAACATATGTACAATGAGTTGTTGACATTTTGGGCTTAAATCCAAACTGTAGATTCGAGGTAGACAGAGCATCCTGTTCTTTAAATAAAATAATCACATCAAACAGTTTAGCAAGAATATTGGATAAAAAAATTATCAGACATACACAATAATTGTTTTTTATTCCTTGGTATAGGGACCATGGTGCCTATCAACATTGAATCAGGGCTAACACCATGTATCAACATGCTATTAAAAACAAGGGTTAGCAAAACATATAAAAAATGAGGTCCATGTATAATATGGTCAGACTGCAGGCCCTCTTCACCATCTGACTTACCAAGCTTAAGATGCTGCACACCTTTAAGCACATCATCAACACAAATATTGTAAACATCATTTGAATTAATACGAATTATAAATTTCTTCTTTTATCTCATTCATATCATTTACATCATAGGGTACACTGTTGTATAGATGGTTATATTTTTCAGAGAATAGCTCTGAAATTTCCTCATCACCAACAACACCGTCAACACAAGATGGCACAAAATTATTTCTGCCTTTAATTTTGTGAACCTCAGACCAAAGGTCACCATGTCTATTTTCAGAAATAGACTCAGCCATCCTTGTCATTTGAATATGCTGACTTTAACATATTACTGATCTTACTGCTCTGTGATACTGAGCTCTGGTTATGCGGCGCATCTCAGTAAGTGGACCATGGCGAGGTTGCCCATGTTGACGCCACTCCCTATGCCAATATAGGGCTTCCTGTTCAAAGTGGGCAACACGTTCAGACCACCCAGCTACTTTCCTTTTGCCACCAGGTGGCTCTGATACTCGACTTGTGGGTATGCATTTAGCAGCTTCCTTACACATAATAAGAATATTATTGTATAGACTACTTATATCCTTTACATGTTGTTTACAAAATACATCACTACATGTAAGTGCCTCATTATTATAACTTAAATTAGACAATTAAGTTGAAAGATCATTTTTATATTTAATAATCTGTTCAACAGTAGCTTTATTCCAAGCCACCCTTAGAATATATTCATATATTGTATGAAGAGATGCATGATTAATATTTACATCAAGCAACAAGCAAAGAGGTACATGGTCAGAGAATAATAAATTATCAATAATAAAACAATTTTCAACACTGATTCCTGAATCTGAGTAAAAGAGAAAATGATCAATCCTGCAGCTATTTCCAGATGAGTTAGCAAAAGTATACGGAATGTCAACATTTGGATCATCAATACATACAGTCATATTAAAATCATTAATAAAATTCCTAAGAGCAACTGCATGAGGTGTAGTCCTTGAAATGTCTTATTGAGGTTACCACCAAATACAGTGCCGTAGCTAGGATTGGGTTAGGGGGGGTTTCCAAAATTGAAATCATTGTGTTGAAACTATTAAAATAAGTCTAACTGAACATTTTATTGTGGAAACCTAAAGGGGGGGGGGGTTTCCGGGCAACCCGGAAACCCCCCTAGCTACGGCACTGAAATAGAATGTGAGCCGGGTTATATCTTTGTATTAACTGCTCCACTTCATTAAGCACATCCATATTTTCAGCAAAAGTGGCATCTTCAGCTCTGTTATCACAAGGCATATATGCATTAAGACACATAAAATCACAATTTTCACTGATCTTTATGATAATGCCACATAATCTGACATGGTCACATTTTATCTCCTTAATACTATTTTTAATTGCAGATTTCCACAATATTGCACAGCCATACTATTTTTAATTGTAGATTTCCACAATATTGCACAGCCACCATAAAGGCAGCCCTCCCTAGCAGTGCATTCATCCATAGAGCTGTTTCCAGTAATAGCCATACCACCACCTAATTTACACATCTTACTCATTTCACTTTTGTATAAGCAATGCTCCTGTAAAAATAGGATACCACAGTTTATCGACACATCACATAAAAAGTCAAATTTAGGGCCACTGTCTTTAAAATGCTTACAGTTAAAACTGGTTATATTCAGTCTGTTGTTTGTGTCCATAAAAAATAAATATATTTTAAGAATACTAACAATGCATATCAGTTACTTAGAAAGCCACTGTGCGAAGATCAGGCTGCCCTTGTTCCTCAACAGTCTCATCAGTATTGGTGTCTGGACAAATTGATTCACGTCCAATGTGTACAACGCTGATCAACCCGCACCCAAGTATGGTAATACAAAACCTGTTGAGGTTTTTTTACTTATATTATTTGTGGGTTTGTATCATTCAAAGTGTCAGTGTAGCACAGAGCTAGGTGGTCTCCAAAGTTAGCAAAGTCAATTGCGAAGGAATCCTCAGTACAGACAGTACTTGAATCTGTGATGTGTTTTTTTCTTTTTCTCCCAATTTCATGATGGGGCTAGTAGCTATGACTGAGGACAAGGGAGCCGCTATTGTGGCCTTCCAATTAAAAGGCACCGTGGAAGTGCGCAGAAGTGCAAGGTAGTAGACCTCAAGCTCTCAACAAGGAGGAGCAAGCCAGGTACCGTTGTTAACAAAAGGTCCACACCTCTGCAAACAATCAAGCTTTATGGAAATCATGGTCAAAGAGATTTGGGGTATGTTTAAATGATATGTGATAATGAGAATGTGATGCAAACAAGCACAATAACCAAAATTCACCTGCCATGAATATTGTATAAAGTATAATAAGTATGATGCGGACGCAGGCATGTCACCACTTTTGTGGTTGGTAAGGCTTGTACCAAACTAATGGACAATCAGGCCTCTGTCAGCCAAATCATTCCAGTTTCCCAATCTGAAGGTGCCCTATTGTGAGCAAACCATTGCTTAGTAGGTGTAAGAACTACATCACTGGTCAGCGAAGCAAAGTTTGTAAACAAGTTTGTAATCAATGATTTAGATTTTAGCAGAAGACTCATCCACTTTCAAATGGCAGAGGCATTTATGATGGGCCATTGACACATAGTCACAAAGTTTAACAAATAAACATTCAGATATGATGAACTTCCATGAAATTCTGATTTCACGAAAACGTTACTCATCAACAGGTAAAGAAACTTCATACCAAAATGATGATGCCAGGATTAGCCGGTAAATATGGGAAGGCACTCCCTACTCTCGGCAGGGGGATCCTAGGGTTACATTATGTGGATATAACAGCATGGATGGACGATGCCGGGATTAGCCGGTAATTATGTTAGAGACGGAAGGCACTCCCTACTCTAGGCAGGGGGATCCTAGGGTTACATTATGTGGATATAACAGCATGGATGGACGATGCCGGGATTAGCCGGTAATTATGTTAGAGACGGAAGGCACTCCCTACTCTAGGCAGGGGGATCCTAGGGTTACATTATGTGGATATAACAGCATGGATGGATGATGCCGGGATTAGCCGGTAATTATGTTAGAGAAGGAAGGCACTCCCTACTCTAGGCAGGGGGATCCTAGGGTTACATTATGTGGATATAACAGCATGGATGGATGATGCCGGGATTAGCCGGTAATTATGTTAGAGAAGGAAGGCACTCCCTACTCCAGGCAGGGGGATCCTAGGGTTACATTATGTGGACATAACAGCATGGATGGATGATGCCGGGATTAGCCGGTAATTATGTTAGAGAAGGAAGGCACTCCCTACTCTAGGCAGGGGGATCCTAGGGTTACATTATGTGGATATAACAGCATGGATGGACGATGCCGGGATTAGCCGGTAATTATGTTAGAGAAGGAAGGCACTCTCTACTCTAGGCAGGGGGATCCTAGGGTTACATTATGTGGATATAACAGCATGGATGGATGATGCCGGGATTAGCCGGTAATTATGTTAGAGAAGGAAGGCACTCCCTACTCTAGGTAGGGGGATCCTAGGGTTACATTATGTGGATATAACAGCATGGATGGATGATGCCGGGATTAGCCGGTAATTATGTTAGAGAAGGAAGGCACTCCCTACTCCAGGCAGGGGGATCCTAGGGTTACATTATGTGGACATAACAGCATGGATGGATGATGCCGGGATTAGCCGGTAATTATGTTAGAGAAGGAAGGCACTCCATACTCTAGGCAGGGGGATCCTAGGGTTACATTATGTGGATATAACAGCATGGATGGATGATGCCGGGATTAGCCGGTAATTATGTTAGAGAAGGAAGGCACTCTCTACTCTAGGCAGGGGGATCCTAGGGTTACATTATGTGGATATAACAGCATGGATGGACGATGCCGGGATTAGCCGGTAATTATGTTAGAGAAGGAAGGCACTCTCTACTCTAGGCAGGGGGATCCTAGGGTTACATTATGTGGATATAACAGCATGGATGGACGATGCCGGGATTAGCCGGTAATTATGTTAGAGAAGGAAGGCACTCTCTACTCTAGGCAGGGGGATCCTAGGGTTACATTATGTGGATATAACAGCATGGATGGACGATGCCGGGATTAGCCGGTAATTATGTTAGAGAAGGAAGGCACTCTCTACTCTAGGCAGGGGGATCCTAGGGTTACATTATGTGGATATAACAGCATGGATGGACGATGCCGGGATTAGCCGGTAATTATGTTAGAGAAGGAAGGCACTCTCTACTCTAGGCAGGGGGATCCTAGGGTTACATTATGTGGATATAACAGCATGGATGGACGATGCCGGGATTAGCCGGTAATTATGTTAGAGAAGGAAGGCACTCTCTACTCTAGGCAGGGGGATCCTAGGGTTACATTATGTGGATATAACAGCATGGATGGATGATGCCGGGATTAGCCGGTAATTATGTTAGAGAAGGAAGGCACTCCCTACTCTAGGCAGGGGGATCCTAGGGTTACATTATGTGGATATAACAGCATGGATGGATGATGCCGGGATTAGCCGGTAATTATGTTAGAGAAGGAAGGCACTCCCTACTCCAGGCAGGGGGATCCTAGGGTTACATTATGTGGATATAACAGCATGGATGGACGATGCCGGGATTAGCCGGTAATTATGTTAGAGAAGGAAGGCACTCCCTACTCTAGGCAGGGGGATCCTAGGGTTACATTATGTGGATATAACAGCATGGATGGACGATGCCGGGATTAGCCGGTAATTATGTTAGAGAAGGAAGGCACTCCCTACTCTAGGCAGGGGGATCCTAGGGTTACATTATGTGGATATAACAGCATGGATGGATGATGCCGAGATTAGCCGGTAATTATGTTAGAGAAGGAAGGCACTCCCTACTCTAGGCAGGGGGATCCTAGGGTTACATTATGTGGATATAACAGCATGGATGGACGATGCCGGGATTAGCCGGTAATTATGTTAGAGAAGGAAGGCACTCCCTACTCTAGGCAGGGGGATCCTAGGGTTACATTATGTGGATATAACAGCATGGATGGATGATGCCGGGATTAGCCGGTAATTATGTTAGAGAAGGAAGGCACTCCCTACTCTAGGCAGGCGGATCCTTGGGTTACATTATGTGGATATAACAGCATGGATGGATGATGCCGGGATTAGCCGGTAATTATGTTAGAGAAGGAAGGCACTCCCTACTCTAGGCAGGGGGATCCTAGGGTTACATTATGTGGATATAACAGCATGGATGGATGATGCCGGGATTAGCCGGTAATTATGTTAGAGAAGGAAGGCACTCCCTACTCTAGGCAGGGGGATCCTAGGGTTACATTATGTGGATATAACAGCATGGATGGACGATGCCAGGATTAGCCGGTAATTATGTTAGAGAAGGAAGGCACTCCCTACTCTAGGCAGGGGGATCCTTGGGTTACATTATGTGGATATAACAGCATGGATGGATGATGCCGGGATTAGCCGGTAATTATGTTAGAGAAGGAAGGCACTCCCTACTCTAGGCAGGGGGATCCTAGGGTTACATTATGTGGATATAACAGCATGGACGGATGATGCCGGGATTAGCCGGTAATTATGTTAGAGAAGGAAGGCACTCCCTACTCTAGGCAGGGGGATCCTAGGGTTACATTATGTGGATATAACAGCATGGATGGACGATGCCGGGATTAGCCGGTAATTATGTTAGAGAAGGAAGGCACTCCCTACTCTAGGCAGGGGGATCCTAGGGTTACATTATGTGGATATAACAGCAGGGATGGATGATGCCGGGATTAGCCGGTAATTATGTTAGAGACGGAAGGCACTCCCTACTCTAGGCAGGGGGATCCTAGGGTTACATTATGTGGATATAACAGCAGGGATGGATGATGCCGGGATTAGCCGGTAATTATGTTAGAGACGGAAGGCACTCCCTACTCTAGGCAGGGGGATCCTAGGGTTACATTATGTGGATATAACAGCAGGGATGGATGATGCCGGGATTAGCCGGTAATTATGTTAGAGAAGGAAGGCACTCCCTACTCTAGGCAGGGGGATCCTAGGGTTACATTATGTGGATATAACAGCATGGATGGATGATGCCGGGATTAGCCGGTAATTATGTTAGAGAAGGAAGGCACTCCCTACTCCAGGCAGGGGGATCCTAGGGTTACATTATGTGGATATAACAGCATGGATGGATGATGCCGGGATTAGCCGGTAATTATGTTAGAGAAGGAAGGCACTCCCTACTCTAGGCAGGGGGATCCTAGGGTTACATTATGTGGATATAACAGCATGGATGGACGATGCCGGGATTAGCCGGTAATTATGTTAGAGAAGGAAGGCACTCCCTACTCTAGGAAGGCACTCCCTACTCTAGGCAGGGGGATCCTAGGGTTACATTATGTGGATATAACAGCATGGATGGACGATGCCGGGATTAGCCGGTAATTATGTTAGAGAAGGAAGGCACTCCCTACTCTAGGCAGGGGGATCCTAGGGTTACATTATGTGGATATAACAGCATGGAAGGATGATGCCGGGATTAGCCGGTAATTATGTTAGAGAAGGAAGGCACTCCCTACTCTAGGCAGGGGGATCCTAGGGTTACATTATGTGGATATAACAGCATGGATGGACGATGCCGGGATTAGCCGGTAATTATGTTAGAGAAGGAAGGCACTCCCTACTCTAGGCAGGGGGATCCTAGGGTTACATTATGTGGATATAACAGCAGGGATGGATGATGCCGGGATTAGCCAGTAATTATGGGAAGGCACTCCCTACTCCAGGCAGGGGGATCCTAGGGTTACATTATGTGGATATAACAGCATGGATGGACGATGCCGGGATTAGCCGGTAATTATGTTAGAGAAGGAAGGCACTCCCTACTCCAGGCAGGGGGATCCTAGGGTTACATTATGTGGATATAACAGCATGGATGGACGATGCCGGGATTAGCCGGTAATTATGTTAGAGAAGGAAGGCACTCCCTACTCTAGGCAGGGGGATCCTTGGGTTACATTATGTGGATATAACAGCATGGATGGACGATGCCGGGATTAGCCGGTAATTATGTTAGAGAAGGAAGGCACTCCCTACTCTAGGCAGGGGGATCCTAGGGTTGCATTATGTGGATATAACAGCATGGATGGATGATGCCGGGATTAGCCGGTAATTATGTTAGAGAAGGAAGGCACTCCCTACTCTAGGCAGGGGGATCCTAGGGTTACATTATGTGGATATAACAGCATGGATGGATGATGCCTGGATTAGCCGGTAATTATGTTAGAGAAGGAAGGCACTCCCTACTCTAGGCAGGGGGATCCTAGGGTTACATTATGTGGATATAACAGCATGGATGGATGATGCCGGGATTAGCCGGTAATTATGTTAGAGAAGGAAGGCACTCCCTACTCTAGGCAGGGGGATCCTAGGGTTACATTATGTGGATATAACAGCATGGAAGGATGATGCCGGGATTAGCCGGTAATTATGTTAGAGAAGGAAGGCACTCCCTACTCCAGGCAGGGGGATCCTAGGGTTACATTATGTGGATATAACAGCAGGGATGGATGATGCCGGGATTAGCCGGTAATTATGTTAGAGAAGGAAGGCACTCCCTACTCCAGGCAGGGGGATCCTAGGGTTACATTATGTGGATATAACAGCATGGATGGACGATGCCGGGATTAGCCGGTAATTATGTTAGAGAAGGAAGGCACTCCCTACTCTAGGCAGGGGGATCCTAGGGTTACATTATGTGGATATAACAGCATGGATGGACGATGCCGGGATTAGCCGGTAATTATGTTAGAGAAGGAAGGCACTCCCTACTCTAGGCAGGGGGATCCTTGGGTTACATTATGTGGATATAACAGCATTGAAGGTTGATGCCGGGATTAGCCGGTAATTATGTTAGAGAAGGAAGGCACTCCCTACTCCAGGCAGGGGGATCCTAGGGTTACATTATGTGGATATAACAGCATGGATGGACGATGCCGGGATTAGCCGGTAATTATGTTAGAGAAGGAAGGCACTCCCTACTCTAGGCAGGGGGATCCTTGGGTTACATTATGTGGATATAACAGCATTGAAGGTTGATGCCGGGATTAGCCGGTAATTATGTTAGAGAAGGAAGGCACTCCCTACTCTAGGCAGGGGGATCCTAGGGTTACATTATGTGGATATAACAGCATGGATGGATGATGCCGGGATTAGCCGGTAATTATGTTAGAGAAGGAAGGCACACCCTACTCCAGGCAGGGGGATCCTAGGGTTACATTATGTGGATATAACAGCATGGATGGATGATGCCAGGATTAGCCGGTAATTATGTGAGAAGGAAGGCAAACCGGTAATTATGTTAGAGAAGGAAGGCACTCCCTACTCTAGGCAGGGGGATCCTTGGGTTACATTATGTGGATATAACAGCATGGATGGATGATGCCGGGATTAGCCGGTAATTATGTTAGAGAAGGAAGGCACTCCCTACTCTAGGCAGGGGGATCCTAGGGTTACATTATGTGGATATAACAGCATGGATGGACGATGCCGGGATTAGCCGGTAATTATGTTAGAGAAGGAAGGCACTCCCTACTCTAGGCAGGCAGATCCTTGGGTTACATTATGTGGATATAACAGCATGGATGGATGATGCCGGGATTAGCCGGTAATTATGTTAGAGAAGGAAGGCACTCCCTACTCTAGGCAGGGGGATCCTTGGGTTACATTATGTGGATATAACAGCATGGATGGATGATGCCGGGATTAGCCGGTAATTATGTTAGAGAAGGAAGGCATTCTCTACTCTAGGCAGGGGGATCCTAGGGTTACATTATGTGGATATAACAGCATGGATGGACGATGCCGGGATTAGCCGGTAATTATGTTAGAGAAGGAAGGCACTCCCTACTCTAGGCAGGGGGATCCTAGGGTTACATTATGTGGATATAACAGCATGGATGGATGATGCCGGGATTAGCCGGTAATTATGTTAGAGACGGAAGGCACTCCCTACTCTAGGCAGGGGGATCCTAGGGTTACATTATGTGGATATAACAGCATGGATGGATGATGCCGGGATTAGCCGGTAATTATGTTAGAGAAGGAAGGCACTCCCTACTCTAGGCAGGGGGATCCTAGGGTTACATTATGTGGATATAACAGCATGGATGGATGATGCCGGGATTAGCCGGTAATTATGTTAGAGAAGGAAGGCACTCCCTACTCTAGGCAGGGGGATCCTAGGGTTACATTATGTGGATATAACAGCATGGATGGACGAAGCCGGGATTAGCCGGTAATTATGTTAGAGAAGGAAGGCACTCCCTACTCCAGGCAGGGGGATCCTAGGGTTACATTATGTGGATATAACAGCATGGATGGATGATGCCGGGATTAGCCGGTAATTATGTTAGAGAAGGAAGGCACTCCCTACTCCAGGCAGGGGGATCCTAGGGTTACATTATGTGGATATAACAGCATGGATGGATGATGCCGGGATTAGCCGGTAATTATGTTAGAGAAGGAAGGCACTCCCTACTCCAGGCAGGGGGATCCTTGGGTTACATTATGTGGATATAACAGCATGGATGGACGATGCCGGGATTAGCCGGTAATTATGTTAGAGAAGGAAGGAACTCCCTACTCTAGGCAGGGGGATCCTAGGGTTACATTATGTGCATATAACAGCATGGATGGATGATGCCGGGATTAGCCGGTAATTATGTTAGAGAAGGAAGGCACTCCCTACTCTAGGCAGGGGGATCCTTGGGTTACATTATGTGAATATAACAGCATGGATGGATGATGCCGGGATTAGCCGGTAATTATGTTAGAGAAGGAAGGCACTCCCTACTCTAGGCAGGGGGATCCTAGGGTTACATTATGTGGATATAACAGCATGGATGGATGATGCCGGGATTAGCCGGTAATTATGTTAGAGAAGGAAGGCACTCCCTACTCTAGGCAGGCGGATCCTAGGGTTACATTATGTGGATATAACAGCATGGATGGATGATGCCGGGATTAGCCGGTAATTATGTTAGAGAAGGAAGGCACTCCCTACTCCAGGCAAGGGGATCCTAGGGTTACATTATGTGGATATAACAGCATGGATGGATGATGCCGGGATTAGCCGGTAATTATGTTAGAGAAGGAAGGCACTCCCTACTCTAGGCAGGGGGATCCTAGGGTTACATTATGTGGATATAACAGCAGGGATGGACGATGCCAGGATTAGCCGGTAATTATGTTAGAGAAGGAAGGCACTCCCTACTCTAGGCAGGGGGATCCTAGGGTTACATTATGTGGATATAACAGCATGGATGGACGATGCCAGGATTAGCCGGTAATTATGTTAGAGGAGGAAGGCACTCCCTACTCTAGGCAGGGGGATCCTAGGGTTACATTATGTGGATATAACAGCATGGATGGATGATGCCGGGATTAGCCGGTAATTATGTTAGAGAAGGAAGGCACTCCCTACTCTAGGCAGGGGGATCCTAGGGTTATATTATGTGGATATAACAGCATGGATGGACGATGCCGGGATTAGCCGGTAATTATGTTAGAGAAGGAAGGCACTCCCTACTCCAGGCAGGGGGATCCTAGGGTTACATTATGTGGATATAACAGCATGGATGGACGATGCCGGGATTAGCCGGTAATTATGTTAGAGAAGGAAGGCACTCCCTACTCTAGGCAGGGGGATCCTAGGGTTACATTATGTGGATATAACAGCATGGATGGATGATGCCGAGATTAGCCGGTAATTATGTTAGAGAAGGAAGGCACTCCCTACTCTAGGCAGGGGGATCCTTGGGTTACATTATGTGAATATAACAGCATGGATGGATGATGCCGGGATTAGCCGGTAATTATGTTAGAGAAGGAAGGCACTCCCTACTCTAGGCAGGGGGATCCTAGGGTTACATTATGTGGATATAACAGCAGGGATGGACGATGCCAGGATTAGCCGGTAATTATGTTAGAGAAGGAAGGCACTCCCTACTCTAGGCAGGGGGATCCTAGGGTTACATTATGTGGATATAACAGCATGGATGGACGATGCCAGGATTAGCCGGTAATTATGTTAGAGGAGGAAGGCACTCCCTACTCTAGGCAGGGGGATCCTAGGGTTACATTATGTGGATATAACAGCATGGATGGATGATGCCGGGATTAGCCGGTAATTATGTTAGAGAAGGAAGGCACTCCCTACTCTAGGCAGGGGGATCCTAGGGTTATATTATGTGGATATAACAGCATGGATGGACGATGCCGGGATTAGCCGGTAATTATGTTAGAGAAGGAAGGCACTCCCTACTCTAGGCAGGGGGATCCTAGGGTTACATTATGTGGATATAACAGCATGGATGGATGATGCCGAGATTAGCCGGTAATTATGTTAGAGAAGGAAGGCACTCCCTACTCTAGGCAGGGGGATCCTTGGGTTACATTATGTGAATATAACAGCATGGATGGATGATGCCGGGATTAGCCGGTAATTATGTTAGAGAAGGAAGGCACTCCCTACTCTAGGCAGGGGGATCCTAGGGTTACATTATGTGGATATAACAGCATGGATGGACGATGCCGGGATTAGCCGGTAATTATGTTAGAGAAGGAAGGCACTCCCTACTCTAGGCAGGGGGATCCTAGGGTTACATTATGTGGATATAACAGCATGGATGGACGATGCCGGGATTAGCCGGTAATTATGTTAGAGAAGGAAGGCACTCCCTACTCTAGGCAGGGGGATCCTAGGGTTACATTATGTGGATATAACAGCATGGATGGACGATGCCGGGATTAGCCGGTAATTATGTTAGAGAAGGAAGGCACTCCCTACTCCAGGCAGGGGGATCCTAGGGTTACATTATGTGGATATAACAGCATGGATGGATGATGCCGGGATTAGCCGGTAATTATGTTAGAGAAGGAAGGCACTCCCTACTCTAGGCAGGCGGATCCTTGGGTTACATTATGTGGATATAACAGCATGGATGGATGATGCCGGGATTAGCCGGTAATTATGTTAGAGAAGGAAGGCACTCTCTACTCTAGGCAGGGGGATCCTTGGGTTACATTATGTGGATATAACAGCATGGATGGATGATGCCGGGATTAGCCGGTAATTATGTTAGAGAAGGAAGGCACTCCCTACTCTAGGCAGGGGGATCCTAGGGTTACATTATGTGGATATAACAGCATGGATGGATGATGCCGGGATTAGCCGGTAATTATGTTAGAGAAGGAAGGCACTCCCTACTCTAGGCAGGGGGATCCTAGGGTTACATTATGTGGATATAACAGCATGGATGGATGATGCCGGGATTAGCCGGTAATTATGTTAGAGAAGGAAGGCACTCCCTACTCTAGGCAGGGGGATCCTAGGGTTACATTATGTGGATATAACAGCATGGATGGACGATGCCGGGATTAGCCGGTAATTATGTTAGAGAAGGAAGGCACTCCCTACTCTAGGCAGGGGGATCCTAGGGTTACATTATGTGGATATAACAGCATGGATGGATGATGCCGGGATTAGCCGGTAATTATGTTAGAGAAGGAAGGCACTCCCTACTCTAGGCAGGGGGATCCTAGGGTTACATTATGTGGATAAAACAGCATGGATGGATGATGCCGGGATTAGCCGGTAATTATGTTAGAGAAGGAAGGCACTCCCTACTCTAGGCAGGGGGATCCTTGGGTTACATTATGTGGATATAACAGCATGGATGGATGATGCCGGGATTAGCCGGTAATTATGTTAGAGAAGGAAGGCACTCCCTACTCTAGGCAGGGGGATCCTAGGGTTACATTATGTGGATATAACAGCATGGATGGACGATGCCGGGATTAGCCGGTAATTATGTTAGAGAAGGAAGGCACTCCCTACTCTAGGCAGGCGGATCCTTGGGTTACATTATGTGGATATAACAGCATGGATGGATGATGCCGGGATTAGCCGGTAATTATGTTAGAGAAGGAAGGCACTCCCTACTCTAGGCAGGGGGATCCTTGGGTTACATTATGTGGATATAACAGCATGGATGGATGATGCCGGGATTAGCCGGTAATTATGTTAGAGAAGGAAGGCATTCTCTACTCTAGGCAGGGGGATCCTAGGGTTACATTATGTGGATATAACAGCATGGATGGACGATGCCGGGATTAGCCGGTAATTATGTTAGAGAAGGAAGGCACTCCCTACTCTAGGCAGGGGGATCTTAGGGTTACATTATGTGGATATAACAGCATGGATGGATGATGCCGGGATTAGCCGGTAATTATGTTAGAGAAGGAAGGCACTCCCTACTCTAGGCAGGGGGATCCTAGGGTTACATTATGTGGATATAACAGCATGGATGGATGATGCCGAGATTAGCCGGTAATTATGTTAGAGAAGGAAGGCACTCCCTACTCTAGGCAGGGGGATCCTAGGGTTACATTATGTGGATATAACAGCATGGATGGATGATGCCGAGATTAGCCGGTAATTATGTTAGAGAAGGAAGGCACTCCCTACTCCAGGCAGGGGGATCCTTGGGTTACATTATGTGGATATAACAGCATGGATGGATGATGCCGGGATTAGCCGGTAATTATGTTAGAGAAGGAAGGCACTCCCTACTCCAGGCTGGGGGATCCTAGGGTTACATTATGTGGATATAACAGCATGGATGGACGATGCCGGGATTAGCCGGTAATTATGTTAGAGAAGGAAGGCACTCCCTACTCTAGGCAGGGGGATCCTAGGGTTACATTATGTGGATATAACAGCATGGATGGATGATGCCGGGATTAGCCGGTAATTATGTTAGAGAAGGAAGGCACTCCCTACTCTAGGCAGGGGGATCCTAGGGTTACATTATGTGGATATAACAGCATGGATGGATGATGCCGGGATTAGCCGGTAATTATGTTAGAGAAGGAAGGCACTCCCTACTCTAGGCAGGGGGATCCTAGGGTTACATTATGTGGATATAACAGCATGGATGGACGATGCCGGGATTAGCCGGTAATTATGTTAGAGAAGGAAGGCACTCCCTACTCCAGGCAGGGGGATCCTAGGGTTACATTATGTGGATATAACAGCATGGATGGATGATGCCGGGATTAGCCGGTAATTATGTTAGAGAAGGAAGGCACTCCCTACTCCAGGCAGGGGGATCCTAGGGTTACATTATGTGGATATAACAGCATGGATGGATGATGCCGGGATTAGCCGGTAATTATGTTAGAGAAAGAAGGCACTCCCTACTCCAGGCAGGGGGATCCTTGGGTTACATTATGTGGATATAACAGCATGGATGGACGATGCCGGGATTAGCCGGTAATTATGTTAGAGAAGGAAGGAACTCCCTACTCTAGGCAGGGGGATCCTAGGGTTACATTATGTGCATATAACAGCATGGATGGATGATGCCGGGATTAGCCGGTAATTATGTTAGAGAAGGAAGGCACTCCCTACTCTAGGCAGGGGGATCCTTGGGTTACATTATGTGAATATAACAGCATGGATGGATGATGCCGGGATTAGCCGGTAATTATGTTAGAGAAGGAAGGCACTCCCTACTCTAGGCAGGGGGATCCTAGGGTTACATTATGTGGATATAACAGCATGGATGGATGATGCCGGGATTAGCCGGTAATTATGTTAGAGAAGGAAGGCACTCCCTACTCTAGGCAGGCGGATCCTAGGGTTACATTATGTGGATATAACAGCATGGATGGATGATGCCGGGATTAGCCGGTAATTATGTTAGAGAAGGAAGGCACTCCCTACTCTAGGCAGGGGGATCCTAGGGTTACATTATGTGGATATAACAGCATGGATGGATGATGCCGAGATTAGCCGGTAATTATGTTAGAGAAGGAAGGCACTCCCTACTCTAGGCAGGGGGATCCTAGGGTTACATTATGTGGATATAACAGCATGGATGGATGATGCCGAGATTAGCCGGTAATTATGTTAGAGAAGGAAGGCACTCCCTACTCCAGGCAGGGGGATCCTTGGGTTACATTATGTGGATATAACAGCATGGATGGATGATGCCGGGATTAGCCGGTAATTATGTTAGAGAAGGAAGGCACTCCCTACTCCAGGCTGGGGGATCCTAGGGTTACATTATGTGGATATAACAGCATGGATGGACGATGCCGGGATTAGCCGGTAATTATGTTAGAGAAGGAAGGCACTCCCTACTCTAGGCAGGGGGATCCTAGGGTTACATTATGTGGATATAACAGCATGGATGGATGATGCCGGGATTAGCCGGTAATTATGTTAGAGAAGGAAGGCACTCCCTACTCTAGGCAGGGGGATCCTAGGGTTACATTATGTGGATATAACAGCATGGATGGATGATGCCGGGATTAGCCGGTAATTATGTTAGAGAAGGAAGGCACTCCCTACTCTAGGCAGGGGGATCCTAGGGTTACATTATGTGGATATAACAGCATGGATGGACGATGCCGGGATTAGCCGGTAATTATGTTAGAGAAGGAAGGCACTCCCTACTCCAGGCAGGGGGATCCTAGGGTTACATTATGTGGATATAACAGCATGGATGGATGATGCCGGGATTAGCCGGTAATTATGTTAGAGAAGGAAGGCACTCCCTACTCCAGGCAGGGGGATCCTAGGGTTACATTATGTGGATATAACAGCATGGATGGATGATGCCGGGATTAGCCGGTAATTATGTTAGAGAAGGAAGGCACTCCCTACTCCAGGCAGGGGGATCCTTGGGTTACATTATGTGGATATAACAGCATGGATGGACGATGCCGGGATTAGCCGGTAATTATGTTAGAGAAGGAAGGAACTCCCTACTCTAGGCAGGGGGATCCTAGGGTTACATTATGTGCATATAACAGCATGGATGGATGATGCCGGGATTAGCCGGTAATTATGTTAGAGAAGGAAGGCACTCCCTACTCTAGGCAGGGGGATCCTTGGGTTACATTATGTGAATATAACAGCATGGATGGATGATGCCGGGATTAGCCGGTAATTATGTTAGAGAAGGAAGGCACTCCCTACTCTAGGCAGGGGGATCCTAGGGTTACATTATGTGGATATAACAGCATGGATGGATGATGCCGGGATTAGCCGGTAATTATGTTAGAGAAGGAAGGCACTCCCTACTCTAGGCAGGGGGATCCTAGGGTTGCATTATGTGGATATAACAGCATGGATGGATGATGCCGGGATTAGCCGGTAATTATGTTAGAGAAGGAAGGCACTCCCTACTCCAGGCAGGGGGATCCTAGGGTTACATTATGTGGATATAACAGCATGGATGGATGATGCCGGGATTAGCCGGTAATTATGTTAGAGAAGGAAGGCACTCCCTACTCTAGGCAGGGGGATCCTAGGGTTACATTATGTGGATATAACAGCAGGGATGGACGATGCCAGGATTAGCCGGTAATTATGTTAGAGAAGGAAGGCACTCCCTACTCTAGGCAGGGGGATCCTAGGGTTACATTATGTGGATATAACAGCATGGATGGACGATGCCAGGATTAGCCGGTAATTATGTTAGAGGAGGAAGGCACTCCCTACTCTAGGCAGGGGGATCCTAGGGTTACATTATGTGGATATAACAGCATGGATGGATGATGCCGGGATTAGCCGGTAATTATGTTAGAGAAGGAAGGCACTCCCTACTCTAGGCAGGGGGATCCTAGGGTTACATTATGTGGATATAACAGCATGGATGGACGATGCCGGGATTAGCCGGTAATTATGTTAGAGAAGGAAGGCACTCCCTACTCCAGGCAGGGGGATCCTAGGGTTACATTATGTGGATATAACAGCATGGATGGACGATGCCGGGATTAGCCGGTAATTATGTTAGAGAAGGAAGGCACTCCCTACTCTAGGCAGGGGGATCCTAGGGTTACATTATGTGGATATAACAGCATGGATGGATGATGCCGAGATTAGCCGGTAATTATGTTAGAGAAGGAAGGCACTCCCTACTCTAGGCAGGGGGATCATTGGGTTACATTATGTGAATATAACAGCATGGATGGATGATGCCGGGATTAGCCGGTAATTATGTTAGAGAAGGAAGGCACTCCCTACTCTAGGCAGGGGGATCCTAGGGTTACATTATGTGGATATAACAGCATGGATGGACGATGCCGGGATTAGCCGGTAATTATGTTAGAGAAGGAAGGCACTCCCTACTCTAGGCAGGGGGATCCTAGGGTTACATTATGTGGATATAACAGCATGGATGGACGATGCCGGGATTAGCCGGTAATTATGTTAGAGAAGGAAGGCACTCCCTACTCTAGGCAGGGGGATCCTAGGGTTACATTATGTGGATATAACAGCATGGATGGACGATGCCGGGATTAGCCGGTAATTATGTTAGAGAAGGAAGGCACTCCCTACTCTAGGCAGGGGGATCCTAGGGTTACATTATGTGGATATAACAGCATGGATGGACGATGCCGGGATTAGCCGGTAATTATGTTAGAGAAGGAAGGCACTCCCTACTCCAGGCAGGGGGATCCTAGGGTTACATTATGTGGATATAACAGCATGGATGGATGATGCCGGGATTAGCCGGTAATTATGTTAGAGAAGGAAGGCACTCCCTACTCTAGGCAGGCGGATCCTTGGGTTACATTATGTGGATATAACAGCATGGATGGATGATGCCGGGATTAGCCGGTAATTATTTTAGAGAAGGAATGCACTCCCTACTCCAGGCAGGGGGATCCTAGGGTTACATTATGTGGATATAACAGCATGGATGGATGATGCCAGGATTAGCCGGTAATTATATTAGGGAAGGAAGGCACTCTCTACTCTAGGCAGGGGGATCCTTGGGTTACATTATGTGGATATAACAGCATGGATGGATGATGCCGGGATTAGCCGGTAATTATGTTAGAGAAGGAAGGCACTCCCTACTCTAGGCAGGGGGATCCTAGGGTTACATTATGTGGATATAACAGCATGGATGGATGATGCCGGGATTAGCCGGTAATTATGTTAGAGAAGGAAGGCACTCCCTACTCTAGGCAGGGGGATCCTAGGGTTACATTATGTGGATAAAACAGCATGGATGGATGATGCCGGGATTAGCCGGTAATTATGTTAGAGAAGGAAGGCACTCCCTACTCTAGGCAGGGGGATCCTAGGGTTACATTATGTGGATATAACAGCATGGATGGATGATGCCGGGATTAGCCGGTAATTATGTTAGAGAAGGAAGGCACTCCCTACTCTAGGCAGGGGGATCCTAGGGTTACATTATGTGGATATAACAGCATGGATGGACGATGCCGGGATTAGCCGGTAATTATGTTAGAGAAGGAAGGCACTCCCTACTCTAGGCAGGGGGATCCTAGGGTTACATTATGTGGATATAACAGCATGGATGGACGATGCCGGGATTAGCCGGTAATTATGTTAGAGAAGGAAGGCACTCCCTACTCTAGGCAGGGGGATCCTAGGGTTACATTATGTGGATATAACAGCATGGATGGACGATGCCGGGATTAGCCGGTAATTATGTTAGAGAAGGAAGGCACTCCCTACTCTAGGCAGGGGGATCCTAGGGTTACATTATGTGGATATAACAGCATGGATGGACGATGCCGGGATTAGCCGGTAATTATGTTAGAGAAGGAAGGCACTCCCTACTCCAGGCAGGGGGATCCTAGGGTTACATTATGTGGATATAACAGCATGGATGGATGATGCCGGGATTAGCCGGTAATTATGTTAGAGAAGGAAGGCACTCCCTACTCTAGGCAGGGGGATCCTAGGGTTACATTATGTGGATATAACAGCATGGAAGGATGATGCCGGGATTAGCCGGTAATTATGTTAGAGAAGGAAGGCACTCCCTACTCCAGGCAGGGGGATCCTAGGGTTACATTATGTGGATATAACAGCATGGATGGACGATGCCGGGATTAGCCGGTAATTATGTTAGAGAAGGAAGGCACTCCCTACTCCAGGCAGGGGGATCCTGGGGTTACATTATGTGGATATAACAGCATGGATGGATGATGCCAGGATTAGCCGGTAATTATATTAGGGAAGGAAGGCACTCCCTACTCCAGGCAGGGGGATCCTAGGGTTACATTATGTGGATATAACAGCATGGATGGATGATGCCGGGATTAGCCGGTAATTATGTTGGAGAAGGAAGGCACTCCCTACTCCAGGCAGGGGGATCCTGGGGTTACATTATGTGGATATAACAGCATGGATGGATGGTGCCGGGATTAGCCGGTAATTATGTTAGAGACGGAAGGCACTCCCTACTCTAGGCAGGGGGATCCTAGGGTTACATTATGTGGATATAACAGCATGGATGGATGATGCCAGGATTAGCCGGTAATTATGTTAGAGAAGGAAGGCACTCCATACTCTAGGCAGGCGGATCCTAGGGTTACATTATGTGGATTACATTGTCTGACATTGCCTATGTGCCGGAGAAAATGCCAGGGCAGCCATGAAGATTTCTTGTTTAATATTCAAATGCATTCGGATGCCCAAAGCCTCCTAACTGTATGGATAGCGGTGGGTCGATCAGATACAAACCCAAACAGCAGAGAAGAAAGATTTGGATATAACAGCAGGGATGGATGATATGTGGTACACGGGGTTAAATTATATAACAAAGGTTTAGCATTTACAAATCAGAGATAGCAGACTTATACGTGCTGAGCGTTGTACACATTGGACGTGAATCAATTTGTCCAGAGAAAGCATTTGCTGATCAACCCGCACCCAAGCCCATCGTTTAATGAGCTCGCGCAGTTCCCTCGGCAAAACTGGCAGATACAGCGAAATGGGCCCAATGGGTGGATGCTCAAAATGGATATTGTTTGGAAAAAACTAAATGCTATGGCTACTTGTGGTAAAAAAAACGACTAGTAGCCAAGCTGGAAAAGCATTAAACATAATGTGGTGCTAGGTTGGTCGAAATATGCCTCAAAATCCAAAAGGGCCAAATCCAAAAGGGCCATCTTTCATGATGAGCAGGAACTACCAGATTTCTAAAAGGCTGATATTAACAAGGACGCCTATGTCACCATCCATTGCAGAGGCAGTTTTTATAAAGCCATGTCACAAAATCATAAATATGTGCACTATGTAACCATGATCTTCCACTTGCCTTGGCTGCTTCTCGGTAACGGTATCCAGGTACTGAGACGGTCCCCTACAGGGACTCTGGGACCATCCAGAAGCTAGACCTTGTGTCATGCAACACAATGACTGAGATCCAACCAACCTGGACTCTTTCAGTTTCTGAATCAAAGGATACAGTAGACCGCCACTTGACAAACTAATTTTGTGATGAATCATATGTGGAAAATGGATATCAATATGTCCTGTCTGAGTCATATGGTCAACACGTGACCGGACATCCTTACATCTGGACAACTCTTACCTCGCAGACGTTACTTGTGCACAAAAATATATGATGCTCTTGGTTTTGTAATGATATAATGCTGTTTTTATTATTAATAATGGAGATAGATGAGCTTTGATTACAGCAATGGAAGGTGAGATCCTCCTAACAAGTGTTCATTTGTATGTTTGATGGCTTTTCTGAGAAAATGTTTTATAATATTGGCTGGTGGGTGGAATCACGTTTTTCATTTCCATATCTAGATTTCTATCATTCGAACAAGAAAAACAATCAAATATATGATAATCTGGTGTGAAATATAAAACATAGGTCATTGTACAAACTATATATTTGCAGCCCTACCTCTTTTGTTCAATATACACACACAAACACACACACAAACACACACACACAAATTTAGATTACATTTAGTTTGGTGTTTATGAGGACTTACATCAATCATAAAAACTAATGTTATATCATGATTTTGTGTAAATTATGTAGTAAGTATATTTAGTTTTACTTGTGTAATATGAATTAACACACATTTATTGCTTTAAATATTTAATATAAAGCTTTGATAGACTTTAATAGGCCCCGGGCCGTGGCGCAGTTGGTTAGAGCGCCAGCTTATTAGCACCAGTTCCTCTGTGGTGATTCAAAGGTCGTGGGTTCGAACCCCGGCCATGCCGAGATTGAACTCATGATTCAATTTCACACATGAGCTGAGGCCCGTGCCAAAGGGTTAACCCGTTGTCCTTGTAAATCTGTGACCGGGTGGGTTGTCATGTCAAGGACCTGCGACATGACAATTCAGTGAGGCAGCACTATATCTGCTACAAGTAGGTCTCATCACGAAATAACTGAAATAATGTTGAAAGTGATGTAAAACCCCAAACAAACAAACAAACAAAAAGACTTTAATAGTCATAAAATTTAATAATAAGAACGAATGTTAAGCTTTAAAATATAAAGGCAACGCGTTTATAAGAAATTTCCCTACATTTTGATTTTGATGTTCAAGTCCATAAAGATCAAATGTGACATACTATTATTACATTATACTTATGATACTATTCTTATTTAAAGCATGGATGTATATGGGTATAGTCATTGATAAAATAGGTACTGATATATTACATTGGTCAGTTGTGTAATATGAGTGAGCTTTGTGATCATGAGGAGTGAGCTTTGTGATCATGAGGAGTGAGCTTTGTGACCATGAGGAGTGAGCTTTGTGATCATGAGGAGTCAGCTTTGTGATCATGAGGGGTCAGCTTTGTGATCATGAGGGGTCAGCTTTGTGATCATGAGGGGTCAGCTTTGTGATCATGAGGGGTCAGCTTTGTGATCATGAGGGGTCAGCTTTGTGATCATGAGGGGTCAGCTTTGTGATCATGAGGAGTCAGCTTTGTGATCATGAGGAGTCAGCTTTGTGATCATGAGGAGTCAGCTTTGTGATCATGAGGAGTCAGCTTTGTGATCATGTGCCATTTTACAAACTCAATATTGGTCACATTCCTCACAGCACCGAGCGTCAAGCACCTATCACTGCCACTGGCAGGTTAACATATTAAAAGAACAAGTGTCGCTTGCACTATTTTCATTTTGTAAACACAAACAGTTTTTTCATATGTGAATTTGCACCAGGACACATTTTCCAGCGGGCCATCTTGGGCAGACTGTGGCCAAGAATCGGCCGCGGAACACGTCGCGGTTCCCTAATGTTCCCTAATACATCCGAGTGTTCTCCAATCAGCAATCGGCAAAGCCCAGATAGGTGATCTGGAGGGGTTTGTCGAACGTCCAAGGTCTTTACCAATTTCAACCAAAGAAAAGTTTGGTGGAGTTGTTAGAGCTCTAGTGGAGTAAAAAATCGCCAGCTGTAAAATCTGAGGTAAACCCGTTTAAACGTTCAAATTGTTAAAACGGGTTTGACTCAGTTTTTGCAGCTGGCGACTTATATCAAGTATTTATATTTTCTTTATTTATTGCCATCCAAAGAATAATCAAGCTTTGTTGGGACATTTTAGATATAATCATGGCATAAAATATGAATTATCACTAAAAGAGTTGGGTATTTAAAAATCTCATGCAAACGAGATTATACAGAAAAAGCAATAAGCTCAAACCTCTCCAGATCACCTATCTGGGCTTTGCCGATGGGTGATTGGAGAGCACTTTTATACATCCGAGATCCAGCATGGTGATGACAGCGAGGCCTCCTTCATTTTACCTGGCTCATCAAGCTGATCCGGCCGAACAAGGATGGTTCCCCAATCGACAAGACAATAGCCTTGATTCCCAAGATCGTGACACTCCTGGGTCTACCACGTTGCTGTCTGATGAAAAGGAAACTAGTCATTTTACTCCAAATCCTCCAAGCATCGAGGACAATGATGACTGATGCCTGCCATTGTCCAGCATCATGTACATTGATAAATAAAAGTGTTCATAATCATCCATTTATTTATGTTTGCTTGTGCCTCAAAGACATTACAGCCAATGCTAATTATTTCTCAAAGCTGATTGAGAAAAACAAGCAAAGTAATCTGGGGTCATTAATTGCGCAAATTAAGGAACATACTCCAACCACCTTACAGATGACCTCACTTCTCAGGTTCTCAAGTTTAATGATGTCTTCCTTCGAAAGATTGAGAAGATCGCTAGTAAAATGGGCACAATCTCACCCATCACTGTTTCCTCGTTAGATGGCGTTGTGGACAATGGAGATGTTGTTGCCAAGGACATACCTCCTCTGGCAAATGTCAACCCTCTATTATCAAATGGGGTCCTTACACTGGTTAAGAAGGCAGCAAAAAAGTAATTTGAGCTGGGTTCATTCCCTTTATGGCCTCCTTCCACTCATTACTGCCATCATAAATAAATCACTGTTTGAATCAGCGGTACCTGTCAGTATGAAGATTGCGCTTTACGCCCCACTGCTAAAAAAACTTGGTTTGGAGTTTATTACGAAACACTATAGACCTGTCTTCAATTCAACGTTCATATCCAAACTAACTGAGCAAGCAATAGCTAACCAATTGCTTCCACACCTTGAGCAAAATGGCTGTACTGATAAGTTCCAATCTGCTAATAAAGAGTACCATAGCACAGAAACGACATTGTTGAAGGAACAAAATGATATTCTGCAGGATATGGATAACAAGAAGTCTTTTTTTTTTAATGCAGAAAGCATGTTTATTTATTAATTACATAATACATATTACATTGCATAGCATTCATGATCTTTAAGGAGTACTGCCTAATATAGATATTATAAAAATTAGAATATGTAAGCGACACAGACTGGAGGGAGAGTGCTCCCTCCAATCTGTGTCACTTTTACAGGCTGTCCAAAATATATTGATGTTTCTCAAATAGGTTAACAAGAAGTCAGTAATATTACTGCTTCTTGATGTTTCAGCAGCATTTGACCCAATTAATCGTCCAATACTGCTCAACCGACGTGAATCAAGATGTAAAGTCATGAGCCATGCCCTTGAATGGTTACGGTCATAACTAATGGACAGAAAACAGTTAAAGTTGGACAACAAAGACCCTCCTTGAAGCCTATTAGGTTTATAGTCCCTCAATGATATCCTGGGACTTATCCTTTTCACAATCTACATGTCTCTTCTTGCTGATATTATAGCATGGTATGGTTTAAGCTATCAAATTTATACAAATGAAACCCAGGTCTATATCTCCATAGATCATATGAGTTAACATCACGTAGACACCTCCAGCCAGAGCCTTGAAAAATGTCAGGTCCTTTCTGATAGTTAATAAAACTGCGATGCTGATCTGTGCTGACGATCACAGAACAACTGTTAAATTGACATCAGCACTGTTAGAACTGGAGACTAATATCTCCTCCAGTGAGTCAGTAGTTGGCCTTGGTGTAACTCTTGACTTAAAATGGACATGGAAGTTTAAATAGATAAGATGTGGCAGAAATGGCAATACCACATCAGGAACATAGCTGCCATCAGACAATTTATTAATGACAAGACAACAGAGACCCTTTACTCATGTCTTTGTCACCTCTATTCATGACTATGAAAATAGTCTCCTTGCTGGTCTCCCTGTTTCAGACACTAAGAAACGGCAATACCTGCTGCACTATGTAGGTCGGGTAGTTGGCCGGATTAGGAAATATGGTCTCATATCTGAGAAGCTGACTGAATTTCACTGGCTCCATGTGGGACCTGAAACGGACCTGTAGTCCCCAAGACCCGCCTTAAGAGAGTTTGGAATAGGCCCCTTTCGGCTATCATTCCAAGGGTCGGGAATTCCCTTCCTAATGATATTAGTAGTTCTTCAGTTACTTCAAGACCAGATTGAAGGCATACCTATTTACGAGGAACTTCCCAGACAAAGTGCTATGAACAGTTATTGTGTTTGGTTTCAGCGCTATACGAATTTTATTGTTATTTTTATTATTATGGTAATGAACATGTGTCTGTAATCCCTTTTAAATCAATAATACAAATGGCCATCAAGTTATAAGGTCTGGGATTCTCCATACTTTTTATAGTTTGTATATTAACAATAGATATTAATGATAAATTATAATTGCTCACAATATAATTAAATAATATTGCTCACAAAAATATCATCAGATCTTAATTGACCAACATCAGGTTATAAACTGTGATCAGGTGTCTGACACATAAACTGACCAATCAGTACAACTGCCTGTACAAAACAAATAAGTTAATATTCTTTCTTATTTCCTACTTGGTGCCTCTGCACCTATGAGATATTTTTTGCAGATCACCCCTCTGCCGAACTACTTTCACAGATCACCCTTAAGCTTCTGCCGAACTACTTTCCTTTTATCTTTTTTAAAGTTTCTTTTCATATTTACATACTTTTGAAATGAATAAAATGCTTGTTTAAATATGTTTGTGAACAAATGTCATAAGATTTGTCAATTATAAAATAAATGTAGTCATGTCTTAGGCCAGTTCTTCAACAAATCATGTGTTAATTTCTCTGAAATGAACACGATGACTGTCTGGGTTTGTTTTGACCTGGAGCAGACGACATTTTAGATTTGGGTCATGGGGACCTTGAAACACAGACAGGTGGGACCCCTGTTGGCAGAGACTGCAAACTTTTGTGGGAATCTCGAAACTGATGACTATTCACCCAGTTGAGACAGAATTACACCCATTTCATATTAGTTTAAGAGAAACGGCATTTGGTCCTCCTTGTTCTCTTCTGGTCGGAGCTATATGACCGTTTCAGTGTCATCCCATTCACCTATGAAGAGATTCCAAACCACACACCTAGTGTGACATTCTCGTGACAGATATGAGGTGACAAAGGAAAAAGTTGATTTTCTGGTACTTAAATTTGATCACCTGGTGTGCTTTTATATTTGTTTAGATTACGGGAGCTCGATACAACTAAATTTCTGACAGAATACTGTTTTACATGTGCAACAAACTTGGGGCCTCTCCTTGACCTACTTACGATACAGCCAATCGTAGGTGTTCATATGGTGTTAGGATGCACACTCCAAACACCTCCGATGGCTCATCAGTGGGAGGTATTCACTGCCTCTGAAGTGCGACCCCAAATAACTTCTTCAAATGATTTTATTCAGACATGAAACTCGCCAGAAAGCAAGATTAGATGTGTAAGATATTTGGGATATCTTAATAATAAGTGTAGAGTGTGTCTGCTTTCTACACTGAGGTCGCGACACCGTGTCGCGACCTGTCTCTTCACGAGGGATAGGACACACCTCACAACCCGACGTAGCCACCAGAGCTCTGCTCGCGCGAGTCGGGGTTCCACAACTTATTTCATATAGTGCTTTATAGGTTTCATTGCATGTAGTAATATAAAATTTATTACATTATGTAAATGAGCTGAGAACTTAAATGAGCCACACACAACATAGTTTTGTACTTATTACCATGTTTTCACTGCTTTGCTTTGAGGATAAAGTTGACTACAAACCCCATCTATCTGCAGTGGACAAGTCTGAGATAAAGACAAGAACATGAGTTCGTGCAGGGAGATCTTAATGAATAATGATGACTTGCGACCGATCCTGTGCGCAGCTATATACCTTTGGAGGCAAGGACTGATATGAGAGAGAAGTCCTGTTATGGAGGGTATGGGCAAAACATAAAACCAGATTAGAATTGAGTTTTTTACAGTGACAACTTTAAAAAAGTTTTTACTACACAATGTGAGATGAACTAAATTATGAGTCAGCTCTTAAGCAAAATAAAACTCACTATATGCATGACCTGAACAATTTCATCGTATTATTTCTGGAGTGGGGACGTGTACGTTAATTGACTTCTTGGCAATCTATATAGAACAATTTAGACCTAGTTCCTTAAAACATCAAGTTTGGAAAATATAAAAAAAATAGCTGATAAATATTTTTAGTTTGTAATGTTAATATTGAGTGAACTTTTGTGTGTGGAACGAAATTATGACAAGAAAATACTGATCAATGATTGGCTAAGTGACAACATACCTGATTTTAGTGCTTGTATATCACCCTTTATTACTCTGTTATTCATGACACTCACTAAGGTGAAATTAATCAGTTCCACACGTTTTCCATGTTCACTGTCCTTATCTAAACTCGGTTTTGAAATTAGATATAACTTTGAAATTAGATATAACTTTGAAATTTGATATCATGCCACACTTATGTAAACTATAACACACTTCAAATATCTAGAGATCATGTACGATTAACCATGCTGCAATTACGTGTGGGAAATTTTTTCGTAGTTCGTGTTTCGTAGTTCGTTTTTCGTGGTTCGTAGTTCGTGTTTCGTAGTTCGTGGTTCGTTTTTCATTTTTCGTGGTTCATAGTTCGTGTTTCGTAGTTCGTGGTTCAAGGGAAATTTTTTCGTGGTTCTTAGCTTTAGGAGGGGGCAGTCATACGGGCACTTTCACACATATGGTGCTTTCACGCCCTGGCAACCCCAATTGGCGTTGAAAACAAATACCTGGCAGCCATTGAAATAGTATAGTCAAATTGAACCCCAATATGAAGATTTCATCTTTGTTTTCTGTATAAAGTCATTATTCTTTATATTTTCTATGTTTGCAAAAAATAGTTTAATTTAATATGTTCTGATGTGCATATCGCTCAAATATAAGACCAGTATGAAGATTTAATCTTTGTTTTCTGTATAAAGTCATTATTCTTTATATTTTCTATGTTTGCAAAAAACAATTAAATACAGTATGTTTTGATGTGAATATCACTTAAATAGAAGCCCAATATAAATGTTTGCCAAAAAATGAATATTCATTGAAAAAAATGGGACTTGAGCAATTAATATAAGGTAGAACTAACAACCATAGGATTCGCGCAACCATAGGATTGGCTGATAATTATGAAATTGTTTTATATGCGTAAAACAAATAGAACATTGAATTTTCTGACATGGAAAAGTTTATATGAAGGGTATAAATAAATTGTGGTGAAAATTGCACCCATTGACCCCGATTTGTTACAATGTGCATATTCGTTACAATGTGCAATATGAATATTTTTGAAATCGTGAGAACAAGAGGAAGACAATTATGTATGTATTTTGTGCATTTTACAATGTTTTGTATCAGAAAATGACTGCCGTAATTGCCAATGATGAAATAAGATGTTGACTATAGTGGTAAAGATTTCATATTAATATCTCGGCCAATAATACACTTACAGAAATGATTTAAATATTTTTTGAAATCGTGAGAACAAGAGGAAGACAATTATGTATGTATTTTGTACATTTTACAATGGTAAAATACATATAAATTTAAGATGAACAGTTTCTTGCCCCAAATCTTCATCCAAAATGTCCAATTTTTGCAGAGAATCTAATAACTATGATATAGAACATCCTACAGTATCGATTTAAACAAGATTGAGTCATCCCGCAATATGAAAACCACACAAAAACCTTTTAATTTAATTTTCATAAATTCCAACTATGAAAAGGCTTTTCCTGGTTTTGGAAAATCATATCTATATTGAAATATAGAGTATATACGTGTATTATATAAAGATCTACCCATTTTATTATTTTTATGAAAAATGAAAAACGAAACACGAACTACGAACTACAAACCACGAAAAATGAAAAACGAAACACGAACTACGAACCACGAAAAAATTTCCCACACGTGCTGCAATTGTATTTCAAGTTTATCTATCGTCTTTATTGTCAAGAAATGAATGAAGTTATGAATATATGTTCGTTCTGGGTTCCAGATTTCTTTGTGAGGGATATATTCCGTTGCTGAGTGTAGTTTTAAAATTATATAGCTCAAAAGATCCTAATTGGCACTTTACATATTGTCCACTATAATATAGTGAATATAAGAATATAATATTCTGCTGCCTAGTGTAAACTGTGTCTTTCTTATGTTACACGGGTTCTAAAAATATTATGGTGGTGAGGTATATAAAAAATAAAGAAAGACAAGAAAGCGTCTATTGTGTCAACTCATTCAAAAGGCTGAATAGTTCTAAAAATACCAACTACAAGATATATTTTTCATGAGATCCTAATATATCTACAAAAAGCATTTGAATACTTGGCTGACTTAGTTTCAATTATCATAAAATACTATTCACGTTTGGCTGCAATGATGAATAAATGTCGCAAACTATCGTTCTGGATAAGTGCAAATGTAGATGTCACCTCGCTAAAACCTGGTCTGATCAGTCCCTCAATGGTAGAAGGGTCATTTCCTGTGTGGGCTGTAATGGAGAAATGTCAAATCTAAAGAAAAATTAAATACAATTAATATACATTGATTGGAAAAGACATGCTGAAAAGTGATATTTTATTATTATCCACCCAATGTCAATGGTGGAATAAATGCATTTCAAATGGGGATTTAGTGGGTGTTTAAATGATATTTACAACAGAAATCATTTTATTGATTTACTTGATTTGCAGTGCAATTAAAAATGGCCACTTACAAGACAAATATTAAGCCAAATTTACAAATATGAACCAATGAAACAATCCTATTTCCCTGGAAAATCCTGTATACATTGTACAAATACTAATATTACGCTCAAAGTCCTCAATAGAAGTTGACATAGATAATCCTTTCCTTGTAGAAGAGTGTAAATTGTGATAATACAAAAAGCTGAGAATGGGAGATGTCGGGTTCACAACTGGGTCTCCTTGGTGCCCAAGCGTCAAATAATCTGCCACTAGAGGGAGCCACTCACGGCAGCACCATTACATCCCCAGATGTCACTTTGGTGTCATCTGGGATGAATCATGATTAAATGACGTGTAAGCAAATAAGTGAAAAGTACTACAAGCGTGAAGTTCTTTTGATATTTGATATTTGATATTTGACGTTTTTTTCAAAAGGTGTAAACAAGTATGTATCAGTGTACCCTTTTGGGACATGGTGAAAAAAGTTATGTAAAAGGATATATATCCTGTCAAAAACGGATATATCCCTTTTCCTGTGACAAATGAGTTTTTCATTATGATTAATGGCCTTATCAACCTTGTAGCACAGTCTTAATCATTTATTATCAATATATTAATGGAGAATAACTGTATACACCTTCATACCCTTTTGGTATTTGGGTAGAAACGTTATGTAAAAGGATATATATCCTTTAAAACACTAAAATGTACCTTTAGCTATCACAAACACATTTTTTAGCATGATAATGATTCCCAAGCACTGTGGCACAGCCTTCCCAAACATGTATATACTAATAAAGGGTTAGACACACTTGCTAGATATGTCTAGAACATATCTAGTGACATTACAAGGCGAGGAAAAATATATGAGTAGGAGATATGGCCCTTTTCCCTTGGCAAAATGTGCATATCCAATACGGCACATTCTAAGAGCTGCCGCACTGTCTTCGCAGATTTTGAGGGACTAATGAGGGGTCAGACATACTTGCTAGACATGTCTAGAACATATCTAGTGACATTAGAAGGCGAGGAAAAATATATGAGTAGGAGATATGGCCCTTTTACTCTGCTAAAATTCACATATTTCAACATTTTTTGATTTTTCAAATGCGAACATTCTAAGAGTTGCCGCACTGTCTTCGCAGATTTTGAGGGACTAATGAGGGGTCAGACATACTTGCTAGACATGTCTAGAACATATCTAGTGACATTAGAAGGCGAGGAAAAATATATGAATTGGAGATATGGCCCTTTTACTCTGCTAAAATTCACATATTTCAACATTTTTTCATTTTTCAAATGCAAACCTTCTAAGAGTTGTTGCACTGTCTTCGCAGATTTTGAGGGACTAATGAGGGGTCAGACATACTTGCTAGGCATGTCTAGAACATATCTAGTGATATTAGAAGGCGAGGAAAAATATATGAGTAGGAGATATGGCCCTTTTCCCTTGGCAAAATGTGCATATCCAATACGGCACATTCTAAGAGTTGTCGCAATGTCTTCGCAGATTTTGACGGACTAATGAGGGGTCAGACATACTTGCTAGACATGTCTAGAACATGTCTAGTGACATTAGAAGGCGAGGAAAAATATATGAGTAGGAGATATGGCCCTTTTCCCGTGGCAAAATATGCATATCCAATACAGGACATTCTAAGAGTTGCCGCACTATCTTCGCAGATTTTGAGGGACTAATGAGGGGTCAGACATACTTGCTAGATATGTCTAGAACATATCTAGTGACATTAGAAGGCGAGGAGAAATATATGAGTAGGAGATATGGCCCTTTTACTCTAATAAATTCACATATTTCAACATTTTTTTATTTTTCAAATGTGAACATTCTAAGAGTTGTCGCACTGTCTTGGCAGATTTTGAGGGACTAATGAGGGGTCAGACATACTTGCTAGGCATGTCTAGAACATATCTAGTGATATAAGAAGGCGAGGAAAAATATATGAGTAGGAGATATGGCCCTTTTCCCTTGGCAAAATGTGCATATCCAATACGGCACATTCTAAGAGTTGTCGCAATGTCTTCGCAGATTTTGAGGGACTAATCAGGGGTCAGACATACTTGCTAGACATGTCTAGAACATGTCTAGTGACATTAGAAGGCGAGGAAAAATATATGAGTAGGAGATATGGCCCTTTTCCCGTGGCAAAATATGCATATCCAATACAGGACATTCTAAGAGTTGCCGCACTATCTTCGCAGATTTTGAGGGACTAATGAGGGGTCAGACATACTTGCTAGACATGTCTAGAACATATCTAGTGACATTAGAAGGCGAGGAAAAATATATGAGTAGGAGATATGGCCCTTTTACTCTAATAAATTCACATATTTCAACATTTTTTGATTTTTCAAATGTGAACATTCTAAGAGTTGCCGCACTGTCTTCGCAGATTTTGAGGGACTAATGAGGGGTCAGACATACTTGCTAGACATGTCTAGAACATATCTAGTGACATTAGAAGGCGAGGAAAAATATATGAGTAGGAAATATGGCCCTTTTCCCGTGGCAAAATGTGCATATCCAATACAGCACATTCTAAGAGTTGCCGCACTGTCTTCGCAGATTTTGAGGGACTAATGAGGGGTCAGACATACTTGCTAGGCATGTCTAGAACATATCTAGTGACATAAGAAGGCGAGGAAAAATATATGAGTAGGAGATATGGCCCTTTTACTCTGCTAAAATTCACATATTTCAACATTTTTTTATTTTTCAAATGCGAACATTCTAAGAGTTGCCACACTGTCTTCGCAGATTTTGAGGGACTAATGAGGGGTCAGACATACTTGCTAGGCATGTCTAGAACATATCTAGTGACATTAGAAGGCGAGGAAAAATATATGAGGAGGAGATATGGCCCTTTTCCATTGGCAAAATGTGCATATCCAATACGGCACATTCTAAGAGTTGTCGCAATGTCTTCACAGATTTTGACGGACTAATCAGGGGTCAGACATACTTGCTAGACATGTCTAGAACATATCTAGTGACATTAGAAGGCGAGGAAAAATATATGAGTAGGAGATATGGCCCTTTTACTCTGCTAAAATTCACATATTTCAACATTTTTTGATTTTTCAAATGCAAACCTTCTAAGAGTTGTCGCACTGTCTTCGCAGATTTTGAGGGACTAATGAGGGGTCAGACATACTTGCTAGGCATGTCGAGAACATATCTAGTGACATTAGAAGGCGAGGAAAAATATATGAGTAGGAGATATGGCCATTTTCCTTTGGCAAAATGTGCATATCCAATACGGCACATTCTAAGAGTTGTCGCAATGTCTTCGCAGATTTTGAGGGACTAATCAGGGGTCAGACATACTTGCTAGACATGTCTAAAACATATCTAGTGACATTAGAAGGCGAGGAAAAATATATGAGTAGGAGATATGGCCCTTTTCTCGTGGCAAAATATGCATATCCAATACAGCACATTCTAAGAGTTGCCGCACTGTCTTCGCAGATTTTGAGGGACTAATCAGGGGTCAGACATACTTGCTAGACATGTCTAGAACATATCTAGTGACATTAGAAGGCGAGGAAAAATATATGAGTAGGATATATGGCCCTTTTCCCATGGCAAAATGTGCATATCCAATACAGCACATTCTAATAGTTGCCGTAAAATCTTCGCAGATTTTGAGGGACTAATGAGGGGTCAGACATACTTGCTAGACATGTCTAGAACATATCTAGTGACATTAGAAGGCGAGGAAAAATATATGAGTAGGAGATATGGCCCTTTTACTCTGCTAAAATTCACATATTTCAACATTTTTTCATTTTTCAAATGCAAACCTTCTAGGAGTTGTCGCACTGTCTTCACAGATTTTGAGGGACTAATGAGGGGTCAGACATACTTGCTAGGCATGTCTAGAACATATCTAGTGACATTAGAAGGCGAGGAAAAATATATGAGTAGGAGATATGGTCCTTTTACTCTGCTAAAATTCACATATTTCAACATTTTTTGATTTTTCAAATGCAAACCTTCTAAGAGTTGTCGCACTGTCTTCGCAGATTTTGAGGGACTAATGAGGGGTCAGACATACTTGCTAGGCATGTCGAGAACATATCTAGTGACATTAGAAGGCGAGGAAAAATATATGAGTAGGAGATATGGCCATTTTCCTTTGGCAAAATGTGCATATCCAATACGGCACATTCTAAGAGTTGTCGCAATGTCTTCGCAGATTTTGAGGGACTAATCAGGGGTCAGACATACTTGCTAGACATGTCTAAAACATATCTAGTGACATTAGAAGGCGAGGAAAAATATATGAGTAGGAGATATGGCCCTTTTCTCGTGGCAAAATATGCATATCCAATACAGCACATTCTAAGAGTTGCCGCACTGTCTTCGCAGATTTTGAGGGACTAATGAGGGGTCAGACATACTTGCTAGACATGTCTAGAACATATCTAGTGACATTAGAAGGCGAGGAAAAATATATGAGTAGGATATATGGCCCTTTTCCCATGGCAAAATGTGCATATCCAATACAGCACATTCTAATAGTTGCCGTAAAATCTTCGCAGATTTTGAGGGACTAATGAGGGGTCAGACATACTTGCTAGACATGTCTAGAACATATCTAGTGACATTAGAAGGCGAGGAAAAATATATGAGTAGGAGATATGGCCCTTTTACTCTGCTAAAATTCACATATTTCAACATTTTTTCATTTTTCAAATGCAAACCTTCTAGGAGTTGTCGCACTGTCTTCACAGATTTTGAGGGACTAATGAGGGGTCAGACATACTTGCTAGGCATGTCTAGAACATATCTAGTGATATTAGAAGGCGAGGACAAATATATAAGTAGGAGATATGGCCCTTTTCTCTTGGCAAAATGTGCATATCCAATACGGCACATTCTAAGAGTTGTCGCACTGTCTTCGCAGATTTTGAGGGACTAATGAGGGGTCAGACATACTTGCTAGACATGTCTAGAACATATCAAATGACATTAGAAGGCGAGGAAAAATATATAAGTAGGAGATATGGCCCTTTTCCCGTGGCAAAATGTGCATATCCAATATAGCACATTCTAAGAGTTGCCGCACTGTCTTCGCAGATTTTGAGGGACTAATCAGGGGTCAGACATACTTGCTAGGCATGTCTAGAACATATCTAGTGACATTAGAAAACGAGGAAAAATATATGAGTAGGATATATGGCCCTTTTCCCATGGCAAAATGTGTATATCCAATACAGCACATTCTAATAGTTGCCGTACTGTCTTCGCAGATTTTGAGGGACTAATGAGGGGTCAGACATACTTGCTAGACATGTCTAGAACATATCTAGTGACATTAGAAGGCGAGGACAAATATATGAGTAGGAGATATGGCCCTTTTCCCTTGGCAAAATGTGCATATCCAATACGGCACATTCTAAGAGTTGTCGCAATGTCTTCGCAGATTTTGAGGGACTAATGAGGAGTTAGACATACTTGCTAGGCATGTCTAGAACATATCTAGTGACATTAGAAGGCGAGGAAAAATATATGAGGAGGAGATATGGCCCTTTTACTCTGCTAAAATTCACATATTTCAACATTTTTTTATTTTTCAAATGCGAACATTCTAAGAGTTGCCACACTGTCTTCGCAGATTTTGAGGGACTAATGAGGGGTCAAACATACTTGCTAGGCATGTCTAGAACATATCTAGTGACATTAGAAGGCGAGGAAAAATATATGAGTATGAATTATGGCCCTTTTCCAGTGGCAAAATGTGCATATCCAATACAGCACATTCTAAGAGTTGCCGCACTGTCTTCGCAGATTTTGAGGGACTAATGAGGGGTCAGACATACTTGCTAGGCATGTCTAGAACATATCTAGTGACATTAGAAGGCGAGGAAAAATATATGAGTAGGAGATATGGCCCTTTTACTCTGCTAAAATTCACATATTTCAACATTTTTTCATTTTTCAAATGCAAACCTTCTAAGAGTTGTTGCACTGTCTTCGCAGATTTTGAGGGACTAATGAGGGGTCAGACATACTTGCTAGGCATGTCTAGAACATATCTAGTGACATTAGAAGGCGAGGAAAAATATATGAGTAGGAGATATGGCCCTTTTCCCTTGGCAAAATGTGCATATCCAATACGGCACATTCTAAGAGTTGTCGCAATGTCTTCGCAGATTTTGAGGGACTAATCAGGGGTCAGACATATTTGCTAGACATGTCTAGAACATATCTAGTGACATCAGAAGGCGAGGAAAAATATATGAGTAGGAGATATGGCCCTTTTACTCTGCTAAAATTCACATATTTCAACATTTTTTGATTTTTCAAATGTGAACATTCTAAGAGTTGCCGCACTGTCTTCGCAGATTTTGAGGGACTAATGAGGGTTCAGACATACTTGCTAGGCATGTCGAGAACATATCTAGTGACATTAGAAAGCGAGGAAAAATATATGAGTAGGAGATATGGCCCTTTTCCCTTGGCAAAATGTGCATATCCAATACGGCATATTCTAAGAGTTGTCGCAATGTCTTCGCAGATTTTGAGGGAATAATCAGGGGTCAGACATACTTGCTAGACATGTCTAGAACATATCTAGTGACATTAGAAGACGAGGAAAAATATATGAGTTGGAGATATGGCCCTTTTCCCGTGGCAAAATGTGCATATCCAATACAGCACATTCTAAGAGTTGCCGCACTGTCTTCGCAGATTTTGAGGGACTAATCAGGGGTCAGACATACTTGCTAGACATGTCTAGAACATATCTAGTGACATTAGAAGGCGAGGAAAAATATATGAGTAGGAGATATGGCCCTTTTCCCGTGGCAAAATATGCATATCGAATAAAGCACATTCTAAGAGTTGCCGCACTATCTTCGCAGATTTTGAGGGACTAATCAGGGGTCAGACATACTTGCTAGACATGTCTAGAACATATCTAGTGACATTAGAAGGCGAGGAAAAATATATGAGTAGGAGATATGGCCCTTTTTACTCTGCTAAAATTCACATATTTCAACATTATTTGATTTTTCAAATGTGAACATTCTAAGAGTTGCCGCACTGTCTTCGAAGATTTTGAGGGACTAATGTGGGGTCAGACATACTTGCTAGACATGTCTAGAACATATCTAGTGACATTAGAAGGCGAGGAAAAATATATGAGTAGGAAATATGGCCCTTTTCCCTTGGCAAAATGTGCATATCCAATACAGCACATTCTAAGAGTTGCCGCACTGTCTTCGCAGATTTTGAGGGACTAATGAGGGGTCAGACATACTTGCTAGGCATGTCTAGAACATATCTAGTGACATTAGAAGGCGAGGAAAAATATATGAGTAGGAAATATGGCCCTTTTCCCGTGGCAAAATGTGCATATCCAATACAGCACATTCTAAGAGTTGCTGCAATGTCTTCGCAGATTTTGAGGGACTAATGAGGGGTCAGACATACTTGTTAGGCATGTCTAGAACATATCTAGTGACATGAGAAGGCGAGGAAAAATATATGAGTTGGAGATATGGCCCTTTTACTCTGCTAAAATTCACATATTTCAACATTTTTTCATTTTTCAAATGCAAACCTTCTAAGAGTTGTCGCACTGACTTCACAGATTTTGAGGGACTAATGAGGGGTCAGACATACTTGCTAGACATGTCTAGAACATATCTAGTGACATTAGAAGGCGAGGAAAAATATATGAGTAGGAGATATAGCCCTTTTCCCGTGGTAAAATGTGCATATCCAATACAGAACATTCTAAGAGTTGCCGCACTGTCTTCGCAGATTTTGAGGGACTAATGAAGGATCAGACATACTTGCTAGACATGTCTAGAACATATCTAGTGACATTAGAAGGCGAGGAAAAATATATGAGTAGGAAATATATGAGTAGGAAATACAGAAACCCTTTGAAAGTCTGAAAAACAATTTGTCTAAAAATCTCATTACATGTACCATTTTGGATCTTCTAATTTTGCTAGTGGAAAAGGGCCATATTTCCTACTCATATATTTTTCCTCGCCTTCTAATGTCACTAGATATGTTCTAGACATGCCTATTAAGTATGTCTGACCCCTCATTAGTCCCTCAAAATCTGCGAAGATTTTACGGCAACTATTAGAATGTGCTGTATTGGATATGCACATTTTGCCATGGGAAAAGGGCCATATATCCTACTCATATATTTTTTCCTGCCTTTTAAAGTCTCTAGATATGTTCTAGACATGACTAGCATGTATGTGTGACCCCTCATTTGTCCCTCAAAATCTGCGAAGACAGTGTGGCAACTCTTAGAATGTTCGCATTTGAAAACAAGAGAAATGTTGAAATATGTGAATTTTAGCAGAGTAAAAGGGCCATAACTCCTATTCATGTATTTTTAAGTATGTCTGACCCCTCATTAGTCCCTCAAAATCTGCGACGACATTGCAACAACTCTTAGAATGTGCCGTATTGGATATGCACATTTTGCCAAGGGAAAAGGGCCATAACTCCTACTCAGATATTTTTCCTCGCCTTCTAATGTCACTAGATATGTTCTAGACATGCCTATTAAGTATGTCTAACCCTCATTAGTCCCTCAAAATCTGCGAAGACATTGCGACAACTCTTAGAATGTGCCGTATTGGATATGCACATTTTGCCAAGGGAAAAGGGCCATATATCCTACTCATATATTTTTTCCTGCCTTTTAAAGTCTCTAGATATGTTCTAGACATGACTAGCATGTATGTGTGACCCCTCATTTGTCCCTCAAAATCTGCGAAGACAGTGTGGCAACTCTTAGAATGTTCGCATTTGAAAACAAGAGAAATGTTGAAATATGTGAATTTTAGCAGAGTAAAAGGGCCATAACTCCTATTCATGTATTTTTTCCTTGCCTTCTAATGTCACTAGATATGTTCTAGACATACCTATTAAGTATGTCTGACCCCTCATTAGTCCCTCAAAATCTGCGAAGACATTGCGACAACTCTTAGAATGTGCTGTATTGATATGCACATTTTGCCATGAGAAAAGGGCCATATATCCTACTCATATATTTTTCCTCGTCTTCTAATGTCACTAGATATGTTCTAGACATGTCTAGCAAGTATGTCTGACCCCTCATTAGTCCCTCAAAATCTGCGAAGACAGTGCGGCAACTCTTAGAATGTGCTGTATTGATATGCACATTTTGCCATGGGAAAAGGGCCATATATCCTACTCATATATTTTTCCTCGTCTTCTAATGTCACTAGATATGTTCTAGACATGTCTAGCAAGTATGTCTGACCCCTCATTAGTCCCTCAAAATCTGCCAAGACAGTGCGGCAACTCTTAGAATGTGCTGTATTGATATGCACATTTTACCACAGGAAAAGGGCCATATCTCCTACTCATATATTTTTCCTTGTCTTCTAATGTCACTAGATATGTTCTAGACATGTCTAACAAGTATGTCTGACCCCTCATTAGTCCCTCAAAATCTGCCAAGACAGTGCGGCAACTCTTAGAATGTTCACATTTGAGAAATAAAAAAATGTTGAAATATGTGAATTTTAGCAGAGTAAAAGGGCCATATCTCCTACTCATATATTTTTCCTCGCCTTCTAATGTCACTAGACATGTTCTAGAAATGTCTAGCAAGTATGTCTGACCCCTCATTAGTCCCTCAAAATCTGCGAAGACAGTGCGGCAACTCTTAGAATGTGCTGTATTGGATATGCACCTTTTGCCATGGGAAAAGGGCCATATATCCTACTCATATATTTTTCCTCGTCTTCTAATGTCACTAGATATGTTCTAGACATGTCTAGCAAGTATGTCTGACCCCTCATTAGTCCCTCAAAATCTGCCAAGACAGTGCGGCAACTCTTAGAATGTTCACATTTGAAAAATCAAAAAATGTTGAAATATGTGAATTTTAGCAGAGTAAAAGGGCCATAACTCCTGCTCATATATTTTTCCTCGCCTTCTAATGTCACTAGATATGTTCTAGACATGTCTAGCAAGTATGTCTGACCCCTCATCAGTCCCTCAAAATCTGCGAAGACAGTGCGGCAACTTTTAGAATTTTCACATTTGAAAAATCAAAAAATGTTGAAATATGTGAATTTTAGCAGAGTAAAAGGGCCATAACTCCTACTCATATATTTTTCCTCGCCTTTTAATGTCACTAGATATGTTCTAGACATGTCTAGCAAGTATGTCTGACCCCTCATTAGTCCCTCAAAATCTGCGAAGACAGTGCGGCAACTCTTAGAATGTGCTGTATTGATATGCACATTTTGCCATGGGAAAAGGGCCATAACCCCTACTCATATATTTTTCCTATCTTCTAATGTCACTAGATATGTTCTAGACATGTCTAGCAAGTATGTCTGACCCCTCATTAGTCCCTCAAAATCTGCGAAGACAGTGCGGCAACTCTTAGAATGTTCACATTTGAGAAATAAAAAAATGTTGAAATATGTGAATTTTAGCAGAGTAAAAGGGCCATAACTCCTACTCATATATTTTTCCTCGCCTTTTAATGTCACTAGATATGTTCTAGACATGTCTAGCAAGTATGTCTGACCCCTCATTAGTCCCTCAAAATCTGCGAAGACAGTCCGGCAACTCTTAGAATGTGCTGTATTGATATGCACATTTTGCCATGTGAAAAGGGCCATATATCCTACTCATATATTTTTCCTCGTCTTCTAATGTCACTAGATATGTTCTAGACATGTCTAGCAAGTATGTCTGACCCCTCATTAGTCCCTCAAAATCTGCGAAGACAGTGCAGCAACTCTTAGAATTTTCACATTTGAAAAATCAAAAAATGTTGAAATATGTGAATTTTAGCAGAGTAAAAGGGCCATAACTCCTACTCATATATTTTTCCTCGCCTTCTAGTGTCACTAGATATGTTCTAGACATGTCTAGCAAGTATGTCTGACCCCTCATTAGTCCCTCAAAATCTGCGAAGACAGTGTGGCAACTCTTAGAATGTGCTGTATTGATATGCACATTTTGCCATGGGAAAAGGGCCATATATCCTACTCATATATTTTTCCTCGCCTTCTAGTGCCCCTAGATATGTTCTATAAAATGTCTAGCAAGTATGTCTGACCCCTCATTAGTCCCTCAAAATCTGCGAAGACAGTGCGGCAACTCTTAGAATGTGCTGTATTGGATATGCACCTTTTGCCATGGGAAAAGGGCCATATATCCTACTCATATATTTTTCCTCGTCTTCTAATGTCACTAGATATGTTTAAGACATGTCTAGCAAGTATGTCTGACCCCTCATTAGTCCCTCAAAATCTGCCAAGACAGTGCGGCAACTCTTAGAATGTTCACATTTGAAAAATCAAAAAATGTTGAAATATGTGAATTTTAGCAGAGTAAAAGGGCCATATCTCCTACTCATATATTTTTCCTCGCCTTCTAGTGTCACTAGATATGTTCTAGACATGTCTAGCAAGTATGTCTGACCCCTCATTAGTCCCTCAAAATCTGCGAAGACAGTGCGGCAACTCTTAGAATGTGCTGTATAGATATGCATATTTTGCCATGGGAAAAGGGCCATATATCCTACTCATATATTTTTCCTCGTCTTCTAATGTCACTAGATATGTTCTAGACATGTCTAGCAAGTATGTCTGACCCCTCATTAGTCCCTCAAAATCTGCGAAGACAGTGCGGCAACTCTTAGAATGTTCACATTTGAGAAATAAAAAAATGTTGAAATATGTGAATTTTAGCAGAGTAATACGGCCATAACTCCTACTCATATATTTTTCCTCGCCTTCTAATGTCCCTAGATATGTTCTAGACATGTCTAGCAAGTATGTCTGACCCCTCATTAGTCCCTCAAAATCTGCGAAGATAGTGCGGCAACTCTTAGAATGTGCTGTATTGATATGCACCTTTTTCCATGGGAAAAGGGCCATAACTCCTACTCATATATTTTTCCTCGTCTTCTAATGTCACTAGATATGTTCTAAACATGTCTAGCAAGTATGTCTGACCCCTCATTAGTCCCTCAAAATCTGCCAAGACAGTGCGGTAACTCTAAGAATTTTCACATTTGAAAAATAAAAAAATGTTGAAATATGTGAATTTTAGCAGAGTAATACGGCCATAACTCCTACTCATATATTTTTCCTCGCCTTCTAATGTCACTAGATATGTTCTAGTCATGTCTATAAAGTATGTCTGACCCCTCATTAGTCCCTCAAAATCTGCGAAGACAGTGCGGCAACTCTTAGAATGTGCTGTATTGATATGCACATTTTGCCATGGGAAAAGGGCCATATATCCTACTCATATATTTTTCCTCGTCTTCTAATGTCCCTAGATATGTTCTAGACATGTCTAGCAAGTATGTCTGATCCCACTTAGTCCCTCAAAATCTGCGAAGACAGTGCGGCAACTCTTAGAATGTTCACATTTGAGAAATAAAAAAATGTTGAAATATGTGAATTTTAGCAGAGTAAAAGGGCCATAACTCCTACTCATATATTTTTCCTCGCCTTTTAATGTCACTAGATATGTTCTAGACATGTCTAGCAAGTATGTCTGACCCCTCATTAGTCCCTCAAAATCTGCGAAGACAGTGCGGCAACTCTTAGAATGTGCTGTATTGATATGCACATTTTGCCATGTGAAAAGGGCCATATATCCTACTCATATATTTTTCCTCGTCTTCTAATGTCCCTAGATATGTTCTAGACATGTCTAGCAAGTATGTCTGACCCCTCATTAGTCCCTCAAAATCTGCAAAGACAGTGCGGCAACTCTTAGAATTTTCACATTTGAAAAATTAGAAAATGTTGAAATATGTGAATTTTTGCAGAGTAAAAGGGCCATATCTCCTACTCATATATTTTTCCTCGTCTTCTAATGTCCCTAGATATGTTCTAGACATGTCTAGCAAGTATGTCTGATCCCACTTAGTCCCTCAAAATCTGCCAAGACAGTGCGGCAACTCTTAGAATGTTCACATTTGAGAAATAAAAAAATGTTGAAATATGTGAATTTTAGCAGAGTAAAAGGGCCATAACTCCTACTCATATATTTTTCCTCGCCTTCTAGTGTCACTAGATATGTTCTAGACATGTCTAGCAAGTATGTCTGACCCCTCATTAGTCCCTCAAAATCTGCGAAGACAGTGCGGCAACTCTTAGAATGTGCTGTATAGATATGCATATTTTGCCATGGGAAAAGGGCCATATATCCTACTCATATATTTTTCCTCGTCTTCTAATGTCACTAGATATGTTCTAGACATGTCTAGCAAGTATGTCTGACCCCTCATTAGTCCCTCAAAATCTGCGAAGACAGTGCGGCAACTCTTAGAATGTGCTGTATTGATATGCACATTTTGCCATGGGAAAAGGGCCATATATCCTACTCATATATTTTTCCTCGTCTTCTAATGTCCCTAGATATGTTCTAGACATGTCTAGCAAGTATGTCTGATCCCACTTAGTCCCTCAAAATCTGCGAAGACAGTGCGGCAACTCTTAGAATGTTCACATTTGAGAAATAAAAAAATGTTGAAATATGTGAATTTTAGCAGAGTAATACGGCCATAACTCCTACTCATATATTTTTCCTCGCCTTCTAATGTCACTAGATATGTTCTAGACATGTCTAGCAAGTATGTCTGACCCCTCATTAGTCCCTCAAAATCTGCGAAGACTGCGAAGACTCTTAGAATGTTCTGTATTGGATATGCACATTTTGCCATGGGAAAAGGGCCATATATCCTACTCATATATTTTTCCTCATCGTCTAATGTCACTAGATATGTTCTAGACATGTCTAGCAAGTATGTCTGACCCCTCATTAGTCCCTCAAAATCTGCGAAGACAGTGCGGCAACTCTTAGAATTTTCACATTTGAAAAATCAAAAAATGTTGAAATATGTGAATTTTAGCAGAGTAAAAGGGCCATAACTCCTACTCATATATTTTTCCTCGCCTTCTAATGTCACTAGATATGTTCTAGACATGTCTAGCAAGTATGTCTGACCCCTCATTAGTCCCTCAAAATCTGCGAAGACAGTGCGGCAACTCTTAGAATGTGCTATATTGATATGCACATTTTGCCATGGGAAAAGGGCCATAACTCCTACT
Organism: Amphiduros pacificus; assembly: GCA_949316495.1. NCBI lineage: Eukaryota > Metazoa > Annelida > Polychaeta > Phyllodocida > Hesionidae > Amphiduros > Amphiduros pacificus. The sequence continues at coordinate 66,109,752 of OX439001.1, forward strand.
CATATATTTTTCCTCGTCTTCTAATGTCACTAGATATGTTCTAGACATGTCTAGAAAGTATGTCTGACCCCTCATTAGTCCCTCAAAATCTGCGAAGACAGTGCGGCAACTCTTAGAATGTGCTGTATTGGATATGCACATTTTGCCATGGGAAAAGGGCCATATATCCTACTCATATATTTTTCCTCGTCTTCTAATGTCCCTAGATATGTTCTAGACATGTCTAGCAAGTATGTCTGATCCCTCATTAGTCCCTCAAAATCTGCGAAGACAGTGCGGCAACTCTTAGAATGTGCTGTATAGATATGCATATTTTGCCATGGGAAAAGGGCCATATATCCTACTCATATATTTTTCCTCGTCTTCTAATGTCACTAGATATGTTCTAGACATGTCTAGCAAGTATGTCTGACCCCTCATTAGTCCCTCAAAATCTGCGAAGACAGTGCGGCAACTCTTAGAATGTTCACATTTGAGAAATAAAAAAATGTTGAAATATGTGAATTTTAGCAGAGTAATACGGCCATAACTCCTACTCATATATTTTTCCTCGCCTTCTAATGTCCCTAGATATGTTCTAGACATGTCTAGCAAGTATGTCTGACCCCTCATTAGTCCCTCAAAATCTGCGAAGATAGTGCATCAACTCTTAGAATGTGCTGTATTGATATGCACCTTTTTCCATGGGAAAAGGGCCATAACTCCTACTCATATATTTTTCCTCGTCTTCTAATGTCACTAGATATGTTCTAAACATGTCTAGCAAGTATGTCTGACCCCTCATTAGTCCCTCAAAATCTGCCAAGACAGTGCGGTAACTCTAAGAATTTTCACATTTGAAAAATAAAAAAATGTTGAAATATGTGAATTTTAGCAGAGTAATACGGCCATAACTCCTACTCATATATTTTTCCTCGCCTTCTAATGTCACTAGATATGTTCTAGTCATGTCTATAAAGTATGTCTGACCCCTCATTAGTCCCTCAAAATCTGCGAAGACAGTGCGGCAACTCTTAGAATGTGCTGTATTGATATGCACATTTTGCCATGGGAAAAGGGCCATATATCCTACTCATATATTTTTCCTCGTCTTCTAATGTCCCTAGATATGTTCTAGACATGTCTAGCAAGTATGTCTGATCCCACTTAGTCCCTCAAAATCTGCGAAGACAGTGCGGCAACTCTTAGAATGTTCACATTTGAGAAATAAAAAAATGTTGAAATATGTGAATTTTAGCAGAGTAAAAGGGCCATAACTCCTACTCATATATTTTTCCTCGCCTTTTAATGTCACTAGATATGTTCTAGACATGTCTAGCAAGTATGTCTGACCCCTCATTAGTCCCTCAAAATCTGCGAAGACAGTGCGGCAACTCTTAGAATGTGCTGTATTGATATGCACATTTTGCCATGTGAAAAGGGCCATATATCCTACTCATATATTTTTCCTCGTCTTCTAATGTCCCTAGATATGTTCTAGACATGTCTAGCAAGTATGTCTGACCCCTCATTAGTCCCTCAAAATCTGCAAAGACAGTGCGGCAACTCTTAGAATTTTCACATTTGAAAAATTAGAAAATGTTGAAATATGTGAATTTTTGCAGAGTAAAAGGGCCATATCTCCTACTCATATATTTTTCCTCGTCTTCTAATGTCCCTAGATATGTTCTAGACATGTCTAGCAAGTATGTCTGATCCCACTTAGTCCCTCAAAATCTGCCAAGACAGTGCGGCAACTCTTAGAATGTTCACATTTGAGAAATAAAAAAATGTTGAAATATGTGAATTTTAGCAGAGTAAAAGGGCCATAACTCCTACTCATATATTTTTCCTCGCCTTCTAGTGTCACTAGATATGTTCTAGACATGTCTAGCAAGTATGTCTGACCCCTCATTAGTCCCTCAAAATCTGCGAAGACAGTGCGGCAACTCTTAGAATGTGCTGTATAGATATGCATATTTTGCCATGGGAAAAGGGCCATATATCCTACTCATATATTTTTCCTCGTCTTCTAATGTCACTAGATATGTTCTAGACATGTCTAGCAAGTATGTCTGACCCCTCATTAGTCCCTCAAAATCTGCGAAGACAGTGCGGCAACTCTTAGAATGTGCTGTATTGATATGCACATTTTGCCATGGGAAAAGGGCCATATATCCTACTCATATATTTTTCCTCGTCTTCTAATGTCCCTAGATATGTTCTAGACATGTCTAGCAAGTATGTCTGATCCCACTTAGTCCCTCAAAATCTGCGAAGACAGTGCGGCAACTCTTAGAATGTTCACATTTGAGAAATAAAAAAATGTTGAAATATGTGAATTTTAGCAGAGTAATACGGCCATAACTCCTACTCATATATTTTTCCTCGCCTTCTAATGTCACTAGATATGTTCTAGACATGTCTAGCAAGTATGTCTGACCCCTCATTAGTCCCTCAAAATCTGCGAAGACTGCGAAGACTCTTAGAATGTTCTGTATTGGATATGCACATTTTGCCATGGGAAAAGGGCCATATATCCTACTCATATATTTTTCCTCATCGTCTAATGTCACTAGATATGTTCTAGACATGTCTAGCAAGTATGTCTGACCCCTCATTAGTCCCTCAAAATCTGCGAAGACAGTGCGGCAACTCTTAGAATTTTCACATTTGAAAAATCAAAAAATGTTGAAATATGTGAATTTTAGCAGAGTAAAAGGGCCATAACTCCTACTCATATATTTTTCCTCGCCTTCTAATGTCACTAGATATGTTCTAGACATGTCTAGCAAGTATGTCTGACCCCTCATTAGTCCCTCAAAATCTGCGAAGACAGTGCGGCAACTCTTAGAATGTGCTATATTGATATGCACATTTTGCCATGGGAAAAGGGCCATAACTCCTACTCATATATTTTTCCTCGTCTTCTAATGTCACTAGATATGTTCTAGACATGTCTAGAAAGTATGTCTGACCCCTCATTAGTCCCTCAAAATCTGCGAAGACAGTGCGGCAACTCTTAGAATGTGCTGTATTGGATATGCACATTTTGCCATGGGAAAAGGGCCATATATCCTACTCATATATTTTTCCTCGTCTTCTAATGTCCCTAGATATGTTCTAGACATGTCTAGCAAGTATGTCTGATCCCTCATTAGTCCCTCAAAATCTGCGAAGACAGTGCGGCAACTCTTAGAATGTGCTGTATAGATATGCATATTTTGCCATGGGAAAAGGGCCATATATCCTACTCATATATTTTTCCTCGTCTTCTAATGTCACTAGATATGTTCTAGACATGTCTAGCAAGTATGTCTGACCCCTCATTAGTCCCTCAAAATCTGCCAAGACAGTGCGGCAACTCTTAGAATTTTCACATTTGAAAAATTAGAAAATGTTGAAATATGTGAATTTTAGCAGAGTAAAAGGGCCATATCTCCTACTCATATATTTTTCCTCGCCTTCTAATGTCACTAGATATGTTCTAGACATGTCTAGCAAGTATGTCTGACCCCTCATTAGTCCCTCAAAATCTGCGAAGACAGTGCGGCAACTTTTAGAATGTGCTGTATTGATATGCACATTTTGCCATGGGAAAAGGGCCATATATCCTACTCATATATTTTTCCTCGTCTTCTAATTTCCCTAGATATGTTCTAGACATGTCTAGCAAGTATGTCTGATCCCACTTAGTCCCTCAAAATCTGCGAAGACAGTGCGGCAACTCTTAGAATGTTCACATTTGAGAAATAAAAAAATGTTGAAATATGTGAATTTTAGCAGAGTAATACGGCCATAACTCCTACTCATATATTTTTCCTCGCCTTCTAATGTCACTAGATATGTTCTAGACATGTCTAGCAAGTTTGTCTGACCCCTCATTAGTCCCTCAAAATCTGCGAAGACAGTGCGGCAACTCTTAGAATGTGCTGTATTGATATGCACATTTTGCCATGGGAAAAGGGCCATAACTCCTACTCATATATTTTTCCTCGTCTTCTAATGTCACTAGATATGTTCTAGACATGTCTAGCAAGTATGTCTGACCCCTCATTAGTCCCTCAAAATCTGCGAAGACTGCGAAGACTCTTAGAATGTTCTGTATTGGATATGCACATTTTGCCACGGGAAAAGGGCCATATTTCCTACTCATATATTTTTCATCGCCTTCTAGTGTCTCTAGATGTGTTCTAGACATGCCTAGCAAGTATGTCTAACCCTTCATTAGTATATCCATGTTTGGGAAGGCTCTGCAACAATGCTTGTGAATCATTATCATGCTAAAAAAATGTGTTTGTGATAGCTAAAGGTATATTTTAGTGTTTTAAAGGATATATATCCTTTTACATAACGTTTCTAACCAAATACCAAAAGGGTATGAAGGTGTATACAGTTATTCTCCATTAATATATTGATAATAAATGATTAAGACTATGTTACAAGGTTGAGAAGGCCATTAATCATACTGAAAAACTCATTTGTCACAGGAAAAGGGATATATCCGTTTTTGACAGGATATATATCCTTTTACACAACTTTTTTCACCATGTCCCAAAAGGGTACACTGATAAATACTTTTTGACACCTTTTGAAAAAAACGTCAAATATCAAATATCAAATATCAAAAGAACTTCACGCTCGTAAAAGTACTACCATTTTAAAAGATCATGACAAACAAAATCTCTGATTAAATTGGAAACAATGGTACATGTATGTGGAGGAGAAATTTAAATATTAAAATATCCACTGAAGGAAGAATTCTCATGTTCTGCAAAAACTGTTAATTTGTGTGAATAGTTCTAAAGATTCCTCTCTGTGCCATCTGCTGTCAAAGATAGGCATATGTCTGTCCTATCTGCCACAAGTGTCCAAATAAGGTCACACATAGCCTTGCATGACTTGATCTGCTCACACATGGCTGTTATGTTGGAGGATTTGATAAGGCAGCCCTTGTTTTCGGTTCACAATAGGGTCAGGATGGGTAGACCTTTTGGCATGAAAGCTTAGCTACTCCCCGGTCACCACTTTCCATGTCTGAAAAACACTATTGAACAAGGAGCGGATTTCTATGATCATTTATCAGTTTAAGCCCAATATTTATTTCATCATTTATCTAGCAAAATGAGGCCATGCAGGTCCATCCTGCAATACTATTGGTGGGCCCAGGAGGTTTCTACAAAGCCACCTGCAAATGATCATTTGTAAATGCATTTTTATGTACAATCTAGCTAAAGTTGAAGGAAGAAGTAAAAACCCATGTTATGGACTTTCTTATAAAGTGTTTATTTAATATTATAAAGTTTATCACAGACATTAAAAAAAACTATTTGTAACAAATCATGGCTTAATTATAAAATGTTCCTTCTAAATATAATCATCTTTGCCAGAGCTCTGGCAATAAGCAAACATAAAAGAGGTCTCTATAAACACTCAACTAATATTTCACAAATTGTTAGATAACAGTTATATAGATGTATCAAACATTTTGCAGTAAATATGGAAACGAGCATATCGCTGATAATGTGTTTGTCACAAGTTGAGCAAACAGGTCCATGTTTTATAGCAGCAGAATGGTAAATTTTGTTAGCAAAATAAAGATCAAATATATAATAACCTTATCAAAGATTAATAAATTTGTCTTCTATGTACCCTGTTAATGTTTAACAGTTTGAACCAATGTATATATATGTATATATGTTTGTGTGTCTATATTTATATATATGAATTTATGTATATGACTGACAAACATGCTCATGTATTTAAGGGATGTGTGACTAAATAAACTCAGTATACAACAAGTGAGTAAAAGATGGCAATGAACAATCTTGTTTGATTCCTTTCTCAAGTAAATATTTGGCTCCAAGTTTAACATTACAGTCTTAGGTAGATCTAATCCTATCTCCTGTGGACCAGTAGATATAGGACGAGATCTTATTGTTTGAGTTTGTGATGACTTGTCAAGTAACCTGTGAGCAAAAACTATAAACTGATAACCTGATTTAAAAAATAAGTAAATTGTTTTTTTTTTCTTTTAGAGGAACATATTAATGATATTCCTTTTAATAGAAGCGGGCACTGGCAGAAGATCCATTTTTGCGATATCCCTGCCAATGTATGTCCATATAGCCTTGTGGCACAGAGTCTGCAGATCGCTTGTGGTGGAGAGGGTGTGTGTAATCTGGCCCTCCAGGTAACTGATGATGGTGGTGGGCATGTAGAAAGTACCCAGCTGCTCTAAGCCTTGCCCCACAGCTTCCTGGGAATCGTGACAGTTGTCTAGAAGCTGCCGCCACGCAGATGAAGCCCTTCCAGGATCCATAAACTGCAATAGCCATATGACCTGTTTACTGCAGTTTGAAGTTCTCCACCGATGAAATGCTATGTTACCCCCCATAAGACTGAATAGTATTGTGAAGTAATGATGGAAAGGGTACATATTATTGCTGGATTTTCTATTTGGATTAGCACCATATTTTAATAATGTTTTCAGCATACAGGAGAAATTGAGGTGCATGTTTCCTATGGCATGCTGCATGGCTAAACTCTTCATTAAATCATGGAGTGGAGTTTCCCCAAAAGAATCTCTATAAGATGCTCGGCCACCATGTTGTAAGATAAGCTTACAGCATAGGTCCATTGAACTGGCATCAAAACCTGACCAGTTGTCTGACTGCTGTAATGCTGTGAAAAGGGCATTAAGAGCTGACGTGTATAAATCACGACCAACAGTGATGCCGAAGCAAGCCTCTGTTTCATCGCAAGCTGGCCCAGTTTCCTCCACCTCGTCTATGTTTGGATCTGCTCCTGCTTCCAGAAGAAGTCTCAGGCATCTAATATGTTGCTTTGGTATGGTAGCTGGACTGTAGTCTTTCTCCTGCACCATGGCATGGATCAGACTGTGTAAAGGCAGCGAGCCCGGTGGAAGCCATGTATTCACTGGAAGATTATGTTTGATAAGAACTGATGTTGTATCTGCCAAACCATAATGCCTCTCCCCTGAATCTAAAGTCTGAAAGGCAGATGAATACATGTACATTATGTGGTAAGCATTCATACCATTTAGCACAGCCTCTGGTTCAGCCCCATTCAGGAGTAATAAATCGACATATCTAGCAAGCTTTCTGGTGAGTGCTAATTTAAATGCTTTATTCAAACTATCTTTGGTCTCTTCTTTAAGCTGCAATAGTAAGTCCACCGACTTCAGGGAATTAAGCCGCACTGCTTTTTCTATCAAACTACTATTTCCATCCACCTGGATATCAAGTAAAAGCTTCACACATTTCAAATTCCTATATGCAGCAGCTACATCTACTGCACACAAATCTTTGTCACCAAAGTCTTCAAACGCATACACAGTTTCTTCTTTGTCCTTCTTGGCACATAGTTGTTTAAAAGTTCCTGATGAGGCTGGAATTTTATGAAGTAGATCGTGTTGTCTATATTTGACCAGAACCCCAGCAATGGCACTCTGGCCATAAAGGCATGCTAGGTGTAAGTATGGAACGTGTGACGGCCTCTGGTGGCTACCGAACAGTCCATGTCCAAACAACTCATAAACCGCCTCCACGTTGTTAGCCTGTATGGCATAGTGTAACAGATCTAAATGGTTCTCGTCTTCGTGTTCTATCTTCTGTCCGCAGCAAGCCCGCAGCAGTCTTCTGATCACTTCCGTTGGCTCTTGTTCAAGTACGGCCACCTTCAGGTCATGGAAGGTTGGCCTGTCCATTCTGTCAACCGGGTTTGACATCTTCTCATTCTTATTCGCCACCTGAAAAATAGGTACACAAATATTTTGCAGAAGTTAATTTGACATGTGAATATGCTACTCAATACAAAATTTCCAAGTGAAAAATGTTTTGTTGTGGTCTTAGATTGATGCAATGTAATCTCAAAGCTACTCATAACTCTATTATAATCTCACTATAAATACATGATTAAGTCATTAAAGTGTATAAATTTAATTTAATTTGTTTCAAGTTTAGGCACAATAACAATTAGATGACCTTTCCAAATAACAAATGTGATGATAAATCCAAATTTCTTAATGCTCTTTTGTCATTATACAATTTTGTCCTTGTCATTGTATTTATTCTTTTATTCTATTTATCCCAAGCTTCCATTTTTGTTTAGTCTGACATGGCAATAAGGTTGAAATGAATGACTGGTCACACTAAATGGTGGTCCCATTAAATGGCTCTGTCAGTCACCAGTTCAACAGCTGAAGGCAAGTTTCTGGTACTTGTTATTAATGGTGATCATGTCTTGCATGGCCTGAGCCACTCAGCCATATGACTTAAATTTGTCACTTGCAAGTACTTTGAGCCATAGAAAACACAGGTTACCCCCATAACAACTTGAGACATTTACACTAGTAATGAAACTCTCATAAGAAACTCTCACATGTCATTTACATATTGACCTGTGAAAAGAGATTTATTACAAAGATTTACAATGAAAAGTTCAGTTCAGAGGGGTGATCTGAAAAAGAAGTTCAGCAAAGGGGTGATCTGCAAAACAATATCTCCTGGGTACAGAACACTCTTGAAGCACCAAGTATGAGAAAAAGGTAAAAATCAGGGCCCTCGTTTTCTTTTTTTCTTGATGTATTAAGGGTCAAATCGTCTTCTCACAGGAGATTTCCCGAGATTTGAGTGGTTTCTGGTTTGGTTTTGGTTAATTAACCCCTTATGTTCGGGAAGGACGGCAACGTCCACCACCAACAATGGACGGGAAGGACGTTGACGCCCCCATTGTTCTGGCTTGATGACATCATTTGTAACATTCTGAAGGGCTGTAACTTGTTACAATGTAATTATGATAATGATGTCAGACTGACTGGACCATGAACTTATGACCCCAGCACTTCATTTTTAAAAGCATATTGAATAAACATGGGTATAAATTTTATTAATTTAGTATGTAGATACACTAGTCCAGAAAAAAATTGGTTAGTCCAGCCAATCGACAAAATTTAGATAGACTACTAGTCCATTATGGGTTAAAGCCAATCAAAATTAGAAATGCTCAGGGCTGTCCAATGTCCAGCATGTCCAGGACCCAAGTCACACATATCTTTCTGTCACAAATTCCAGTCCAGTTTTACCATTGTGCAAATATGCAACTGTGTAAGGAATGTAAGAAGCAATGTGATCACTTGAGTTTTATTCTTGGTGCCAATCAAATTCCTTCTTTTATCTGCACTTTCGGCCCATGAGCCAAAATGGCATGTAAATAAAAATTGAAAAGAAACTACTGCTGTGATATGAAGATTTTCTTCATTTTCCCAACTTTGTGTGTGTGAATTCAGGATTTTGAGTTCACTGTTGGATAGTGGCAACCCAATGCAATTTCCAACATTTCCAAATCTTCACGACTGTTTCAAGTGCTTGGGTTGAACTTGGGAACCCCATCTTCTCATGTATCATTGTATAGTTAATTTTCATCAAAAGCATTGAAGAGAGATCCGAGCAGGAAGACTATGAGCATGTGTGCAAAGATGTGACCCTGACATGTCAAACTTGAAAGAAGAAAAATAAGGCTCTATACCCAAAGCCATCGTCAAAATGGACTTGAAATCCACTGTTTCTAGAGACACCTTGCACTGGCCTTCACATTTAAGCCACGACTCTGTAAGAACTCGACTTCCGGCAACTAACAATCAAACAACCATGTTCCTTTTATATGAACATAAGATGTCAGTTTGAAAAAATTTCTTTGTTATTTCTTCATCTCGGCATCGTTTCGCCATTGTTTACGAGTTTGCGCAATCAGGTGAAAGTGGGTCAGTCTAATTATAGGAGTGACAGTAACAATCGCAAGCTCCACAAAGCAGTGGTGGTTCTGACGTCATATGAAGATTCTCCCTTGGTGTTTCCATGACGTCATCACTTGGACTCTCCCAAATGCCATTTCACGTTGTCATGTTTGATATCGGGTAAAAAACTGAAGAAAAAACGCTACAGATTACCCCCGGATTTGCATTTACAGACATTATGATTTGGAAAGACGATGACATTGGTCATAACTGCAACAGTCAATCGCCGGAAGTTGAGTTTAATTAGTTGGGAAACTTCAATATGATGGGCAGTGCGTGATGTTTCTGGAAACAGTGGATTTCAAGTCCTTTTTGACGATGTCTTTGGGTATAATATTGTCAGATAGAACTTCTACTTCTACTTCTACGTTAATAATCGGACTCCATCAAGACTGATGATTCTGCCGATGTGGGGAAGCGCATTTGGGGGGGAAAAAAAGAAAAAGAAAAAGAAGAGAAATTGATTAACAAACATATACTACAGTTGGCACATGTAGACCAATCATGGAGTACTTATATAAGTGTATTGGAGTACTTATATAAGTGTATTGATAAGTGTATTGATCGCAAAGATATTCACTACAGAGTACTCACGGTGAAGATGATATTTTGCCTTCAAAGTCACTCAAATCGTCCTCGAATTCGAAACCCAACTCACATTATAATCGTCAAATTAGTGTAAGTACAGACAGAGCAGACGCTCAGCTAGCATATGTTCTTTCCGATTATTTTCAATCAGAGGGCAGCACCTTCCATTTGCTTTATGCAGTTTCTGTAAAAATCCTGTGCGCCCCTGTTATGGTGCAGCTCACTTATTCACAGGTGTCAATAGAATGATATCTAATTGGGATCCCCTAATCCCATACCATAAAGTGGGTCAAAAACATGAAAGTGAAACTTGTCACAACTCAATAAAGACTTTTTCAATTTTCAAATGATCGTCAAATCTTGGAGTAATAATGAATGGAGGGGTGACGGGGAAAGATCAAAGGAGATATCATAGATGCCGCCATGGCTATTGTTATAATGACGCCATATAGGTGCAAGATATGAAAGTTTTGACGTAATTTTTTTTCAGAACTATTTTAAGTTATCAAAACTACAATTTTAGAGGTACACATATCGCGAATGAAATGTTTGTTTATTTATGCAGATTATGGGGATATAAATTTTATTTCTCTGCTCCAAGTATTGACGATTTTATGACAAGATTTTCAAATTCATATCATATTTATGAAAATGATTAAAATTTCCATTTTCCTCCCAGATTATCGGGAAATCATGTACTTTTTTGTTATTTTTGTCTTTAAAGTTTATTTTTAATTATTGGCGCATATATTGGCAGCTTAGAAAAATATACCAAGTTGTTCAATGAAAAAAATATTATCAGAAAATGTAATTTATAGCCCTGCCAATTTATGCGCCGTTATAAATAAATTGACCTAATACATATCATGTCATTATTTAAAATCAACAAACAATAACAATAAAAAATTGCAACAAAATTTTTATAAATGCTATATCTTTAACAATATTTTGTTTTAAAAGTTTTTATAAAGTAATAAGAATAGTGACACATTTTTTTACAAACATGTATAAAAAATAGAAGGTCTGGAATATGCATTTTTCTTTTTTTCATAATATCTATTATTGAAGAAATCAGAACAGAAATGAATGGATTTATTTGAAGTAATTTTTAGTGGATAATATTGTCAGCTTCAAAAGAGCAACTATTCTGATTTTTTCTTTAAAAAAAATAAACCAAAATGTGGTATAATACTTCAATAAAACTTTAGCCAATATATTTTTTTTAAATATGAATCTTTAATTTGTCACTGTTCTGAAGTCGACAACTATGATAGGATCAAAGGATTTTGAATCCATTGTGTGAAACAATGCGTTGCTATGACACCATAGCTCAAATAACCGCCGTTGCGCCTCCATTCATAATTACTCCAAGGTCAAATTAAAACAATAATACTGATAATAATATAAAATAAGATCCCCTGATCCGGAGTGACTAAGAATACTGCATCCAATTATCCTACTTGTATCACCATACCGATCCATTTTATGATAACATGATAACAATATTATCTCATATTGTCCCAGCTGCTTAATAGAGCTGTATATTTCTTTCCTTCACTTAATTCATCAGCTCATAAAGACTTGTATTTTGATATCATAAACATATCATAATCATTCTACCGTTAACCGATCCCAGAATATATTAATTGCATATAATGATGTCCCAAACAAAATACCAACAAATATCATCATACCAAGATATAGCTGAGAGCAATATAACTATTATTGCTCTCAGCTTAGAGTTAACATTATAACAACCAGTTTAAGCATGCCATCCTATGTTTAACACCATACCTAACCATTTAAGCATGTCATCCTATGTTTAACATCATACCAACCCATTTAAGCATGTCATCCTACCTAACCCATTTAGGCATGTCATCCTATGTGTAACATCATACCTAACCCATTTAAGCATGTCATCCTATGTTTAACATCATGCCAACCCATTTAAGCATGTCATCCTATGTGTAACATCATACCAACCCATTTAAGCATGTCATCCTATGTTTAACATCATACCTAACCCATTTAAGCATGTCATCCTATGTTTAACATCATACCAACCCATTTAAGCATGTCATCCTATGTTTAACATCATACCAACCCATTTAAGCATGTCATCCTATGTTTAACATCATACCAACCCATTTAAGCAATGTTTTCCTATGTTTAACATCATACCAACCCATTTAAGCATGTTTTCCTAGGTTTAACATCATACCAACCCATTTAGGCATGTCATCCTGTGTTTAACATCATACCTATCCCATTTAAGCATGTCATTCTATGTTTAACATCATACCAACCCATTTAAGCATGTCATCCTATGTTTAACATCATACCAACCCATTTAAGCAATGTTTTCCTATGTTTAACATCATGCCAACCCATGTAAGCATGTTTTCCTATGTTTAACATCATACCAACCCATTTAAGCATGTCATCCTGTGTTTAACATCATGCCTAACCGATTTAAGCATGTCATCCTATGTTTAACATCATACCAACCCATTTAAGCATGTCATCCAATGTTTAACATCATACCAACCCATTTAAGCATGTCATCCTATGTTTAACATCATGCCAACCCATTTAAACATGTCATCCTATGTTTAACATCATGCCAACCCATTTAAGCATGTCATCCTATGTTTAACATCATACCTAACCCATTTAAGCATGTCATCCTATGTTTAACATCATACCTATCCCATTAAAGCATGTCATCCTATGTTTAACATCATACCTATCCCATTTAAGCAAGTCATCCTATGTTTAACATCATGCCAACCCATTTAAGCATGTCAGCCTATGTATAACATCATACCTATCCCATTTAAGCATGTCATCCTATGTTTAACATCATACCAACCCATTTAAGCATGTCATCCTATGTTTAACATCATACCAACCCATTTAAGCATATCATCCTATGTTTAACATCATACCAACCCATTTAAGCATGTCATCCTATGTTTAACATCATGCCAACCCATTTAAGCATGTCATCCTATGTGTAACATCACACCTATCCCATTTAAGCATGTCATCCTATGTGTAACATCATACCTATCCCATTTAAGCATGTCATCCTATGTTTAACATCATACCAACCCATTTAAGCATATCATCCTATGTTTAACATCATGCCAACCCATTTAAGCATGTCATCCTATGTTTAACATCATACCTAACCCATTTAAGCATGTCATCCTATGTTTAACATCATACCTATCCCATTAAAGCATGTCATCCTATGTTTAACATCATGCCAACCCATTTAAGCATGTCATCCTATGTTTAACATCATACCAACCCATTTAAGCATGTCATCCTATGCTTAACATCATACCTAACCCATTTAAGCATGTCATCCTATGTTTAACATCATGCCTAACCCATTTAAGCATGTCATCCTATGTTTAACATCATACCAACCCATTTAAGCATGTCATCCTATGTATAACATCATACCTAACCCATTTAAGCATGTCATCCTATGTTTAACATCATGCCTAACCCATTTAAGCATGTCATCCTATGTTTAACATCATACCAACCCATTTAGGCATGTCATCCTATGTTTAACATCATACCTAACCCATTTAAGCATGTCAGCCTATGTATAACATCATACCTATCCCATTAAAGCATGTCATCCTATGTTTAACATCATGCCAACCCATTTAAGCATGTCATGCTATGTTTAACATCACACCAACCCATTTAAGCATGTCATCCTATGTTTAACATCATGCCTAACCGATTTAAGCATGTCATCCTATGTGTAACATCACACCTATCCCATTTAAGCATGTCATCCTATGTTTAACATCATACCAACCCATTTAAGCATGTCATCCTATGTTTAACATCATACCTATCCCATTTAAGCATGTCATCCTATGTTTAACATCATACCAACCCATTTAAGCGTGTCATCCTACGTTTAACATCATACCAACCCATTTAAGCATGTCATCCTATGTTTAACATCATACCAACCCATTTAAGCATGTCATCCTATGTTTAACATCATACCAACCCATTTAAGCATGTCATCCTATGTTTAACATCATACCTATCCCATTTAAGCATGTCATCCTATGTTTAACATCATACCAACCCATTTAAGCATGTCATCTTATGTTTAACATCATACCAACCCATTTAAGCATGTCATCCTATGTTTAACATCATACCAACCCATTTAAGCATGTCATCCTATGTTTAACATCATACCTATCCCATTTAAGCGTGTCATCCTACGTTTAACATCATACCAACCCATTTAAGCATGTCATCCTATGTTTAACATCATACCAACCCATTTAAGCATGTCATCCTATGTTTAACATCATACCAACCCATTTAAGCATGTCATCCTATGTTTAACATCATACCAACCCATTTAAGCATGTCATTCTATGTTTAACATCATACCAACCCATTTAAGTATGTCATCCTATGTTTAACATCATACCAACCCATTTAAGCATGTCATCCTATGTTTAACATCATACCAACCCATTTAAGCATGTCATCCTATGTTTAACATCATACCAACCCATTTAAGCATGTCATCCTATGTGTAACATCACACCTATCCCATTTAAGCATGTCATCCTATGTGTAACATCACACCTATCCCATTTAAGCATGTCATCCTATGTGTAACATCATACCAACCCATTTAAGCATGTCATCCTATGTTTAACATCATACCAACCCATTTAAGCATGTCATCCTATGTTTAACATCATACCCAACCCATTTAGGCATGTCATCCTATGTTTAACATCATACCAACCCATTTAAGCATGTCATCCTATGTTTAACATCATACCCAACCCATTTAAGCATGTCATCCTATGTTTAACATCATACCTATCCCATTTAAGCATGTCATCCTATGTTTAACATCATACCAAGCTTTTTAGCATGTCATCCTATGTTTAACATCATACCAACCCATTTGAGCATGTCATCCTATGTGTAACATCATACCGACCCATTTAAGCATGTCATCCTATGTTTAACATCATACCAACCCATTTAAGCATGTCATCCTATGTTTAACATCATACCAACCCATTTAAGCATGTCATCGTATGTTTAACATCATACCAAATCATTTAAGCATGTCATCCTATGTTTAACATCATACCTATCCCATTTAAGCATGTCATCCTATGTTTAACATCATACCAAGCTTTTAAGCATGTCATCCTATGTTTAACATCATACCAACCCATTTGAGCATGTCATCCTATGTTTAACATCATACCAACCCATTTAAGCATGTCATCCTATGTTTAACATCATACCAACCCATTTAAGCATGTCATCCTATGTTTAACATCATACCAACCCATTTAAGCATGTCATCCTATGTTTAACATCATACCCAACCCATTTAAGCATGTCATCCTATGTTTAACATCATACCAACCCATTTAAGCATGTCATCCTATGTTTAACATCATACCAACCCATTTAAGCATGTCATCGTATGTTTAACATCATACCAAACCATTTAAGCATGTCATCCTATGTTTAACATCATACCAACCCATTTAAGCATATCATCCTATGTTTAACATCATACCAACCCATTTAAGCATGTCATCCTATGTTTAACATCATACCAACCCATATAAGCATGTCATCCTATGTTTAACATCATACCAACCCATTTAAGCATGTCATCCTATGTTTAACATCATACCAACCCATATAAGCATCACAGCCGTTGCATGCATCATAACATCGAATCTTAGCAAGCTGTCATGTTATTTGGTGTTATTTTCTCCACAAGAGACTTTTGGACATTGAATATTCATCCTTTAATCAGTTTGAGTTTTTTATTTTTAAGTACATATTTGGTAGTATATATTTGTGGAATGCAAAATAAAATGCAGACTCATCTGGTCTTCTTGGGGGATATAACTTGCTGTTGCAGTATGATCAGTTCTGGCCCCCAACACCAGCTTCCCCTAACTGACTTTCTTCCCAGACTGTGAGCAACCAAGCGCCATCTCTCACCAAACATATAAGGAAGCATGCATTTTATCCAGTGAGATTTGACTAAGTAATAAGATAAAACAGTTATAAGTTTGACCAAATTGCCTCAGGATATTATGTAAAAATGGTGATATCGTGAGATATTTGATATGCCTGGGGATCAAATAGCTCAGGATATATAACGGTATAACCAACATTATTACAACCAATCCCATCGTACCATCCTATATTTCCTATATCTAACCCCTTACTAACCAATCTTAATGATATTATCATACCATCCTACTGCAGCAACTGATCGTATCAACCATTGACTGGCTTCTCTGTTCCTGTACATCATAGCAACATTTCCCATCATGCCTCTCTCTATTGTAAAGTGCCTTGTGCTCTAAGTGAAGATAATTACCTGCTGCGTGCATGGCAGGGATGTCTGCGGAACCGCGTCAGTCTATTACCTCTGCAAATCTAATTTGCTCTTTTTTCAAACTATGTCAGAATGTCTGTCTTGTCACAGATGACACTCTGTCTGAAGCAACATCCTTGTACCCGCTATACCAGCTGAACAATGCAACTCTTAAAGGGGGCGCTGCGCATTGTTTTCATTATCATACTAAATGATGAATCGACCTCCATGAACCACGAGGCGCTATTCACCACATGTGGGTTTGAACTACATGTTGGTATGAACTTTTCTGAATGGTCTGGTACTATGTCGGGCCCACATCACAGCCAGCTGGCAATTATCTATTATATTTTTATTTGAGTATTTTGATAGAAGATTCTTCAATAACAATATATGAAAGTTCCATTGTCCAACATATATCATCATTTTATCAGTGCCATTTGCAATAAAACTGAAAAGATGGCCAGTTTTTACGACCAATCACTGAGCTGGGCCCAATATTTTGGTTACATTAGATTCAGTGAGAATATGTTTTGCTTCTGAGTCTGAGCTTATTTTACAATACTGCTTTGGGGTCAATATCTAGAAGGGTAACATTAACACTTTTGATGTCTGCTCTAAATCTGATAAAAAAAACAGTTAGCACAACCGTCTTAGCCTTCCTTATGCCCCACTTACATGGCAGCCCCAAGAAAATCCTATAAATATATCCCATTTCTAATATTTACATGACTAATATTTCAAGCAATATTAATTGCTTAATCACACAGTAGACTTTGAATTAATGTATCAGTCTTATACTCTCAGGAAGTGGCCAAAACAACTTTTGGATGGGTTTTACCCAACAACAACATATTCGAAGACAATAAAGTTGAAAATATGAAATCTCTATCATCACCAAGATCGTCAGGGGTATACGTATAGGACTATAAAGATAATAACAAATCCTGCCTTTCTTGGACCGATGACTTCAACTTTTATTATATTGTTCAGATAGCAATCTATCAAAAATATTCTCAGTGATGAATGTTTATCTACTAGAGGATCAAGATTTGTGCTACTTCAAACCTGCTTCAAGGTTTGGAGGAGGATCGTGGGCACAGTTTGTGCAATACTAAATTGAATTACATAATTCTTTGAAAATTATGTAATCAGATCGTGGCTTATTTAGCTACAAGGGCTTTGACCTGAGAGCAGCTCGTATATTTGAGAAAATAGATTGTTTTTGAGGGACAAGGAGATGTTGTAAACATATATGACTTTGTATTTTCTCAGATGATTAAATGATTCTGTTTAATTGATGGGTTTGGGATTGGATTAGACCCCTTGAAATTTAAATCCCGTTTTCTTCAATAACAGTCATGAGCTCGGTTTTTCTGGGAGACAACCTGACAAGTAAGGGGAGACTGGATTAATCGACATTAATAACACACACAATATATGTAATTGTATGTTTAACAGATATCCAGTTATTCTCCAATATCAGAAGAGTAATTTTCCATCATGCTCCAAAAAAGAGAAAGGCCCAGAATATCTTGCTTACGGCATTACCTTCCCTGTGATGTGACCCAAGGCTGATGTTTGCCGCACTTCAGCACCTACCTGTACAATCCGCTATCCTATTTCTAATTAGTTAAGTGGACAACTGAAAATGGCCCTATAGAGCGTGTGTGCTCTTCTCGTCACTGTATTGTCTGTAATTAGCTCACCTCGCAATCCTCTTAGACTCAACACATCTCATATCCGCCAAATGGACTTGCTGTGTGTCTGGTAAGCTGTAGTGCCCGATAAGTTCCTTAATTTCTGGTGCAGGCGAGGAGCCACAGCAATGTTATGGTGTTAAAATTACGTTATTCAATATGACTGCTGTGATACGACTCAATGGTCGGCTGATGTTCCAGTAGATAGCTTTGTATTATTCTTTGAGTTTTGATGATAATATATAATATGATACAGGTGACATTATCAATTATAATCAATCTTTTCAATTCATCAATGGATATTCCCTTAAAGTTCAAGGGGCTTTCTTATATTTCAACATTAAAGAGGTATGTTCAGGGTGATGGATATGTCTTTTGTCATAAATTGCCTTCACATCGAACCCCATAAGACAGTAAATAAAAGGCAATGAATGGCACACTAAACAATGAATGGCACACGAAACAATGAATGGCACACTAAACAATGAATGGCACACTAAACAATGAATGGCACACGAAACAATGGATGGCACACTAAGCAATGAATGGCACACTAAGCAATGAATGGCACACGAAACAATGAATGGCACACTAAACAATGAATGGCACACTAAACAATGGATGGCACACTAAACAATGAATGGCACACTAAACAATGAATGGCACACTAAACAATGAATGGCACACGAAACAATGGATGGCACACTAAGCAATGAATGGCACACTAAGCAATGAATGGCACACGAAACAATGAATGGCACACTAAACAATGAATGGCACACTAAACAATGGATGGCACACTAAACAATGAATGACACGTGTACGCATGAAACGATGAGAAATATTATGTGGGTGTTTTAGAAACTATAGTAAATTGATAAAATTAGAAAGTGAAGGTGATGACCATGGTCTCTTGTGTGGGGCAGACATATTAGCGTCGTGAGCAGACTGATGCTCAGTGATAGCTTGAATGGCAGCTAGAAATGGTCAGAAAGTACCCGGATGTGACTGTAATCATCCATTGTTGTCAAGGTCGTCACTAACGGTGGTCTGACAGCTGCACATAACGCGGCCTGCCAAACAACATCTGCAGACCATCGCAAAGATAAAATATAGAAAATACTCTCTGAATGAAATGTTGTTTAAAATATGTAGATATTGCTGAAATGATTTCAGTGAGAAAATAATAATGAGATTACTCATAATATCAATACCGGGAAAGTTACAGATACTCTGATCGGTAAGAAATAGACAAATATATGGCAGGAAAAATATATTGGAATGAATGTGTATTGCTGAGTAAAAATATTGAGATTTATCTCTATCTATTCCATCATACGGATTGTGCATCACAAGCATCACAATGGCCGAAGCAAATAAAACTATTTAATAATAACCTATATATGACATCACAATGATAATGATAATTTTCAATCACAATCGGAAGATCAAACAATTGTACAATGTACTCTAATTGTTCATTGACAGAATAATACTCAGTATTTTCAGTACCCCCTCGCGATAGCATGTATGACGTGTTATTTTCCATAAGCGAATATACTCAACTTCGGGGGTGAAACACTGCCTTAAAAAGATGAATAGGGAAAACATTGTATTACCTTGTGAAAATCATTTGTGATATCTGTGGCCAAGCTGTGAAATCAACTAAACCAAGAAGGCTGAAAGTTGGATTTGTGACGAGATTACATTTTTGTGTCGGAATGGATTTTGAACACACAGAATAATTGTGGCTGATTGCTATGATGTAAAGTCCTTATGTCGACAATTATAGTGGTCTGATTGATGAATTAGAGTGTTATATAACTGAGCCGACGTCGTGGAGCATTGGCATGAGTCCTGTTAACTTTCAACAATTTTGATTGTAATGATGGAACAATAAGAATAAAAGTGACGTGTGAACTTTAATGGAAGCTCTTGAGGGATCCTTATGTTAGACTCGCAAAAAGATTTCAGGTTCTTGTCCTTCAAGGAAAGAATGCGTTCCACTATTGGAAACCTAACGAAATCATCTAATTCTATAACGAGATAGCTCAGTGAGTTTTATTAAGAGCACTGGTTCCGGGATGACAACAGACTGAACCAACCTTTTTGCAAAAGGTTTTTCCAAAATTATTTTCAAAATGTTGGGAGCATGTTCACTTGAGACATTGCAGAAAATCTATCAGAACACAGACCAGGACATAACGCTTGTTGTCCACTTTACTAATTAGAAATAGGATAGCAGATTGTACAGGTAGGTGCTGAAGTGCGGCAAACATAAAACACAATCGTCTATCAATATGCAGTGCAGCACAAAGGGGAGAACGGAGGCATTCACCAAACATACCCGGTTAACAGTACATGACCCAGATCAACACCTGCAGAGAACGGGACGAATACTCAGACCTAAACATGGTAAGAATGAGTGTGCATGGTAAGAATGAGTGTGCGTGGTAAGAATGAATGTGCATGGTAAGAATGAGTGTGCATGGTAAGAATGAATGTGAATGGTAAGAATGAATGTGCATGGTAAGAATGAGTGTGCGTGGTAAGAATGAGTGTGCATGGTAACAATGAGTGTGCGTGGTAAGAATGAGTGTGCATGGTAAGAATGAGTGTGCATGGTAAGAATGAGTGTGCATGGTAAGAATGAATGTGCATGGTAAGAATGAGTGTGCATGGTAAGAATGAATGTGCATGGTAAGAATGAGTGTGCATGGTAAGAATGAGTGTGCATGGTAAGAATGAGTGTGCATAGTAAGAATGAGCGTGCATGGTAAGAATGAGCGTGCATGGTGAGAATGAGTGTGCATGGTAAGAATGAGCGTGCATGGTAAGAATGAGCGTGCATGGTAAGAATGAGTGTGCATGGTAAGAATGAGCGTGCATGGTAAGAATGAGCGTGCATGGTAAGAATGAGTGTGCATGGTAAGAATGAGTGTGCATGGTAAGAATGAGTGTGCATGGTAAGAATGAGTGTGCGTGGTTAGAATGAGTGTGCATGGTAAGAATGAGTGTGCATGGTAAGAATGAGCGTGCATAGTAAGAATGAGTGTGCATGGTAAAAATGAGTGCGCATGGTGGAAATGAGTGTGCATGGTAAGAATGAGTGTGCATGGTAAGAATGAGTGTGTATGGTAAGAATGAGTGTGAATGGTAAGAATGAGTGTGCATGGTAAGAATGAGTGTGCGTGGTAAGAATGAGTGTGCATGGTAAGAATGAGTATGCATGGTAAGAATGAGCGTGCATAGTAAGAATGAGTGTGCATGGTAAAAATGAGTGTGCATGGTGGAAATGAGTGTGCATGGTAAGAATGAGTGTGCATGGTAAGAATGAGTGTGCATGGTAAGAATGAGTGTGCATGGTAAGAATGAGTGTGCGTGGTAAGAATGAGTGTGCGTGGTAAGAATGAGTGTGAATGGTAAGAATGAGTGTGCATGGTACGAATGAGTGTGAATGGTAAGAATGAGTGTGCATGGTAAGAATGAGTGTGCATGGTAAGAATGAGTGTGAATGGTAAGAATGAGTGTGCATGGTAAGAATGAGTGTGAATGGTAAGAATGAATGTGCATGGTAACATTAAGTGTGAATGGTAAGAATGAGTGTGCATGGTAAGAATGAGTGTGCATGGTAAGAATGAGTGTGCATGGTAAGAATGAGCATGTATAGTAAGAATGAGTGTGCATGGTAAGAATGAGTGTGCATGGTAACAATGAGTGTTCATGGTAAGAATGAGCATGCATAGTAAGAATGAGTGTGCATGGTAAGAATGAGTGTGCATGGTAAGAATGAGTGTGCATGGTAAGAATGAGTGTTCATGGTAAGAATGAGTGTGCATGGTAAGAATGAGCGTGCATAGTAAGAATGAGTGTGCATGGTGGAAATGAGTGTTCATGGTAAGAATGAGTGTGCATGGTAAGAATGAGTGTGCATGGTGGAAATGAGTGTGCATGGTGGAATTGAGTGTGCATGGTAAGAATGAGTGTTCATGGTAAGAATGAGTGTGCATGGTAAGAATGAGTGTGCGTGGTAAGAATGAGTGTTCATGGTAAGAATGAGTGTGCATGGTAAGAATGAGCGTGCATAGTAAGAATGAGTGTGCATGGTGGAAATGAGTGTTCATGGTAAGAATGAGTGTGCATGGTAAGAATGAGTGTGCATGGTGGAAATGAGTGTGCATGGTGGAATTGAGTGTGCATGGTAAGAATGAGTGTTCATGGTAAGAATGAGTGTGCATGGTAAGAATGAGTGTGCGTGGTAAGAAAGAGTGTGCTTGGTAAGAATGAGTGTGCATTGTAAGAATGAGTGTGCATTGTAAGAATGAATGTGCATGGTAAGAAGGAATGTGCATGGTAAGAATGAGTGTGCATGGTAAGAATGAGTGTGCATGGTAAGAGTGAGTGTGCATGGTAAGAATGAGTGTGCATGGTAAGAATGAGTGTTCATGGTAAGAATGAGTGTGCATGGTAAGAATGAGTTTGCGTGGTAAGAAAGAGTGTGCTTGGTAAATACAAATACAAATACAAATACAAAATTTTTATTTAAAGTCATGATTTGGGTAACAGGAAACATTAGCTAAAAGCTATTGCATGACAGGTAATATGTACAGTATATACAACATATTAAAATCATTTTTTTTTAAATCTTTAAAACCTTTTAGAGAACACCCATTCGGTGCATTTACAGTCTTCCCATGATTTAAGGCTGCATCTGAATTGTTCCAATGACATTGAGTTCTTTATTTTACAGGGCATATTATTCCACAATTTTGCTCCAATATAGGTGAATGAGCTATAGCCATATGTTTTCGTTTTGTACTTCTTTTGGTAAATCTTGCTATTGTCTCTCATTGAGTATGGCAGGTTATGGTTTTCAAAGAGTTTACATAAATATTCTGGTGCAATTCCATTAAGACATTTATAGACCTCTATTGCCATGGTACGAATTAAATGGATAGATATGGATGGCTGCTTGCTTCTTTTAACAAGTTCATCATAAGTTGAAACATAATCACAGTAAACAAATCTTAATGCACGTAATTGCACTTTTTCCATCTTTTTCAGATTTCCAGTTCCACACAGCATCCACACAACCGGACAGTAATTAAAGTTGCTCATTATGAATGTTTTATACATTGCTTCCTTCACTTCTGTTTCTATTAGTGAGCTGAGTCTCATTATAGCACTTGTTTGCCTTCCTGCTTTCAGACATATGGTTTCAATTTGCTTGTTAAATGTGAGTTTTTTGTCCAAGATTATTCCTACTAACTTTACATTTCCTTTCACATGGAATTCTGTTGGTGCATCAGTTTTGTTTCCTAAAACCATTCCTTGGTACTTTGGAACATTAGTTTTCATGCCATTGTCTTCAAACCAGTCAGTGGTGTCTTCTGCATCAGATTCAAGTTTGCTTTTCAGACCTTGAGATGTTTCATTTACATGGGATAAGCTGTTATCGTCGGCATAGTTATATGGGTCACTATGTTGTATGGCATGGAAAAGGTCATTAATGAACATGTTGAAGAGTGATGGGCCAAGAACTGACCCTTGTGGCACACCTTTGGTTATGATCTTCCAATCACTTCTCACATTGCCAATCTTTACTCGTTGCTTTCTGTTTGTTAGATAGCTGTGCATTGATTGCAGGAAGTTCCTGTCACAGCCATAAGCGTCCAGTTTTGTCAATAGTAATCCATGCGGTAGCACATCGAATGCTTTGCTGTGATCAGTTAGTAAAATTCCAACATACTTTCCTTGGTCTAAGGCTTCTCTCCAGTCCTCAACTGCTTTGAGAAGCATTGTTTGTGTACTATGCCCTTTCCTGTAAGAATGAGTGTGCATTGTAAGAATGAGTGTGCATTGTAAGAATGAGTGTGCATTGTAAGAATGAATGTGCATGGTAAGAGTGAGTGTGCATGGTAAGAATGAGTGTGCATGGTAAGAATGAGTGTGCATGGTAAGAATGAGTGTGCATGGTAAGAATGAGTGTGCATGGTAAAAATGAGTGTGCATGGTAAGAATGAGTGTGCATGGTAAAAATGAGTGTGCATGGTGGAAATGAGTGTGCATGGTAAGAATGAGTGTGCATGGTAAGAATGAGTGTGCATGGTAAGAATGAGTGTGCATGGTAAAAATGAGTGTGCATGGTGGAAATGAGTGTGCATGGTAAGAATGAGTGTGCATGGTAAGAATGAGTGTGCATGATAAGAATGAGTGTGCATGATAAGAATGAGTGTGCATGGAAAGAGTGAGTGTGCATGGTAAGAATGAGTGTGCATGGTAAGAGTGAGTGTGCATGGTAAGAATGAGTGTGCATGGTAAGAGTGAGTGTGCATGGTAAGAATGAGTGTGCATGGTAAGAATGAGTGTGCATGGTAAGAATGAGTGTGCATGGTAAGAGTGAGTGTGCATGGTAAGAATGAGTGTGCATGGTAGAGTGAGTGTGCATGGTAAGAATGAGTGTGCATGGTAAGAGTGAGTGTGCATGGTAAGAATGAGTGTGCATGGTAAAAATGAGTGTGCATGGTAAGAGTGAGTGTGCATGGTAAGAATGAGTGTGCATGGTAAGAATGAGTGTGCATGGTAAGAATGAGTGTGCATGGTAAGAATGAGTGTGCATGGTAAGAATGAGTGTGCATGGTAAGAGTGAGTGTGCATGGTAAGAATGAGTGTGCATGGTAAGAATGAGTGTGCATGGTAAGAATGAGTGTGCATGGTAAGAATGAATGTGCATGGTAACATTAAGTGTGAATGGTAAGAATGAGTGTGCATGGTAAGAATGAGTGTGCATGGTAAGAATGAGTGTGCATGGTAAGAATGAGTGTGCATGGTAAGAATGAGTGTGCATGGTAAGAGTGAGTGTGCATGGTAAGAATGAGTGTGCATGGTAAGAATGAGTGTGCATGGTAAGAATGAGTGTGCATGGTAAGAATGAGTGTGCGTGGTAAGAATGAGTGTGCGTGGTAAGAATGAGTGTGCATGGTAAGAATGAGTGTGCATGGTAAGAATGAGTGTACATGGTAAGAATGAGTGTGCATGGTAAGAATGAGTGTGCATGGTAAGCCCTTTAGTCGTTAAGAGGTGAGGTCTTAAGGTAAATTATTGAGGTAGGCAATCAACACAAGCCAACAATTCTCCCCCATTTAGAATCATCACAGTGGAATTGGTGAGAATGGCATTACTCTGATCAAGTGCTTTCCGGCCTGGTCACCCTACTAAATCTGCTGGTATCATCTTACATCATTAAAGAAGGCATTTGACTAAAAACAATGATGCTGTTTTACAATTTCATTTGATTAATATTAATGTTTTTTCTCCCGAACTGACATTGGTTTTGGATTCTTTTTGATTTGGCGTTAAATGGTAAAATACTAGTATGTGCAATGTGATATAACACCTGGCTTCTACTGTGCTGTATTGAACTTAATACGCATTTCAAAATAACAAGGAGTTATTTGAACATCGTTGGAAAGGTTGAACATTTTGGTCAATATTAAAATATATGTGTTAGTTTTATCCACGTTGGATTTCAACTGCACAGGCTGTCAAAAGTCACATTGAGCCCATCACAACAGTCCATCACAAAAAAAATCTTATTTTCGGTATAATTTAGCACCCTGAACATACAGCTGCCAACATAACAAAAATAAGGTTCCCATGGTAGAAACCAAGGAAAAAAATAATTAATGTTTTTTAGGCGTCTTGACTGTTACCATTCCTTAAGGACCTATTTTTGCTGTGAGGGTCCATGTCGGAACTGGAATAGCCTTCAGAGTTATACAATTTTGGACAACTCCAAATTTCTCAGTTATTACTTGAGATGAGTGTGGAATGGTAATTTAGTCCTAAATGATTGGAACATTTTGGTCAATATCACAAATATATGTGTTAGTTTTCGCAGTTATTACTTGCTAGGACGGTCAGGTCAGTGCATGCTATTCTGAGCAAGTGTGTAATAATCAATATGTCTGCTGTTCCATCCTGTGCCTTCAACACGTTTGTGTGGCTCATATCATGCATGTATCAAACCTTCTCTAATAACTTCCAATGTGCCTGACACGGTCACTTGATATGTCTCACCAGTTAAAGCATAGTAACCTATAACTCATCAATAACTGATGAATATTCATGGCGATTAGCTACCGCTTTAAGATTTAAATGCTACATCAGCCCCTAGTGTGAGCAGGGTTTCAAGACCCGAAACTCAGATAATGTGACGTCCAGTTCTAGTATTGAATCTCGTAATGTAAGGAATGTCTCCTGTACCTTCATATATGAAAAATAGGTGACTGGAAGTCGAGGGACTTCCATGATTGTCCGAGGGGGACTCATGACAAGGGGTGAACTTCTTTTGAACCTCATATAATAGACCTGGTGGTCCTTGGGTACTAAGTTTGGACATTCAAATGCATTTTACAATCAGGAATCTTCTTTTACCTGCATTATAGAAAGCAATTGTTTGAATAGTTCTGTACTCTTCTTGCAATAGAGGCTATCGTGTCATCTACTGCTATTAATACACGTAAGCTAGAGAGACTAGACTCACAACTGTGGGTGGCATGCAATCTTCTCAATCTTACTGCCCCCAGTCTCCTGCCTCGTCGAGTGAGAGTGAGATTCAAGAGACATAAATGTTACTCAGCAAAACCTCACTTTGATCTGGTTAATTCCCACATTTATATAAATTATGTATAGGACCGAATCTTATTATGAATGACGGGACTGCCCATGCTTATACAATAGATATTTACACAAGAGATGGCAGTAAGCCATCATGCTGAAGCAAGTATAACATGGTAATTTCGATTTCAAGTGCCACAAACTTTATCATGTGATGTGAATGAAGATAAGAGACCAATTAATGGCGATTGATTGCCTTGGGGTACTCACGTCATGGATGCTTAAAGTCAGTAGAATTGGACTAATTATTCCCACACATCATCTAACGATATGAACGTGTATGCTAGAGTATATGTGCTCTGCTCAGCTTAAATCTGAGAAAAGTAGTAATACCAAGCTTAAAATCACAATGTCAACCACGTAGGTACAGACAGATTCACAAAGTGACATATGACCTACAAGGACTAAGTTGGAGGTTTTTTTGTCTTGCAATGTAAGCCAGATGCTGGTGTGGTTTCTTTGTATACACGCCAAAAGGTCATTAGTCAAAGAAAAAATGCAAAGCACACTTGAATGTGAGGCCACCGTGCTCAGGAATAACAGAGAACCATCGCGTACATTGTTCTCTTTGAAGTACAATGACATAAATATGAGATAGGCAATTTCCAAATGACAGGTATATGTATAGCCTCGATCAGCATAAACTTATGTACAGATATAATGCAAATATATATCATTCCCAGCTTAGAAGCATGAATATAACATGAAAAGTATCTGTCTTAAAGCAAGCATTTTTGTTAATAAACCATATAGAATTTTTCATTCAACAAGACCCTAGATTGCATGGATTGTATGGTTTTTGGTGATTGCTCTCTCTATTCTAACTGTGCTTGTTCCCCTAATTACGAGGGGAATTGAACACATTGTCATTGTAAGGTGCTAGAAGCGTGCTGAGAGTTTGAAGTATAATATTGTCACAATGTGAGAAGTCAATTATCTAGCCATCCTAGTATCTATGGCACTCATAAAAAACTAACAACACTACAACAGCACCCCAAGGGCTGTATACTATGGGCTAACAGGCACCAAGGTGAAGAAATTTACACATGATATTGACTCCCTTTGGGTTAAAATATCGTCTGAAATATAATGATGTATATCATTTCAAAAGTCCTGGAAGTCTCCTGCAGGGAATATTAGTGACCCCGATGAGGCCATGTCGGAATATGCAGAGGATTATCCAGGGAGGCAATGCTGTAATAGAAGGGATAAGGGGGAGGGATGCTCTATAGTTCAAAGTAGGAAGGTATGAAACACACATTGGTAAAAAAAAGCTGATGGAGACATTTATATAGCACCGATTCCAGATAATACTATGATTCAACCTTGCACCATGATTCATCCTTGCACCATGATTCATCCTTGCACCATGATTCATCCTTGCACCATGATTCATCCTTGCACCATGATTCAACCTTGCACCATGATTCATCCTTGTACCATGATTCATCCTTGCACCATGATTCATCCTTGCACCATGATTTAACTTTGCAACATGATTCAACCTTGGACTATATTCCATCCTCGCACCGTGATTCAACCTTGCACTATGATTCAACTTTGCACCGTGATTCAACCTTGCACTATGATTCAACTTTGCACCGTGATTCAACCTTGCACCATGATTCAACCTTGCACTATGATTCAACTTTGCACCATGATTTAACTTTGCAACATGATTCAACCTTGGACTATATTCCATCCTCGCACCGTGATTCAACCTTGCACTATGATTCAACTTTGCACCATGATTCAACCTTGCACTATAAATCAGATTTACTCAATCCTGCGTCACTACCATATATCTGGAATCAGGTATCGGGTGAACAAACACAGGTGAACAAACCTTTCTAGTCTTTGCAATTGATTTTTCTTCATAAATGGATTAAATTATTTCTACCTGTATCGCAACTTTCGGAATGTTGTTGTATATCTGCAAATGTAGACTGCCTGACATGGGAAGGGTCAAGTAAGGTGAAATGTCCTTAACACGAGAGGCTGATCTGCGGCATGGACATGACTTGCCAAACGTGTAATAATGTTGTTTCGGAATTCAAGCATGATGATCTGATAGACTGGTTTTATCAACTACAAAATCTACAAAATGATGCATGACACCTTGTACTTGGTCAATCGTAACTGTAGATTAGTACACTGGTACATGATATATATGGTTATGCCCTCACTCATTTTGTGGGCGTGACTTTAACATGGAGCCATCAAACACGAGTAGGGTTAAATCACCTATGTTAGATGTTTGTTATGTTAATACATGGAAGGGGCTGGATTGTTGGAGGACGATCCTTGTAATCGTGAGTAAGCGATTGGTATTGGGCAGTAAGCACATGGCCAAGGTGGTCACAAATAATTGTCTAATCTCATGGTACTCAGTCCAGTTTGTTAAGGCTAATAACCTTGAAAAATAGGATTAAACGCAAACAATAAGGTTTATATGTGGATATTTTACTCTTTCAAATGCACTATCATTTACAGACGAGACAATTATGATTTTTATTGTCAATTATTTATTTCTAGACATACACTTTGATGTTTGTCTGGGAATGTTTATGTTTTCTGTGTCTTGAACCGTACACTACACTATAAGATAATATTCATTGGGGTGGGGGTATAAACATAGTGTCATTGCAAAAGTATTTTTTATTGTTTAGTTTCCTGAAATATTTTACTTCTGGTTTTATTTCGTTGGCTAATATTTTTTCTCAGGAGAGGCACGTGGAGGCTTGTCTCGTCACTTTCATTTCGCCATCCGTCTCCCATGCTGAAGACTTGGATGAGAAAGGTGGATAACTTCCAATGAATTGTTTTTCATTTCAACCTGTGCTTAGCGTTATCATGTCTACCTGTTAATGTAAAATGAACGATTCTATCTCATAGACTATATAGCGTAAACAGTGTTGAAAGTGTTGTTAATACGAACAATTCTAATTTAGCCATTGCTTGAGCTCGATTTTGCCATTCAATAATGGATGCTATGTCCCTTTGTTCATTTCATAAGGTCACTAAGATTCAGATATATGTCAAAGACTCATTAAACCTACAATCAGTACAAACCCTTCTCGTTTGATCAAGATACCCGCTGAGTGTTCAATTGGAATTCTAGTCCAGAGATGGGGCTATTTTCATCAGTAAAGAGTTGCTTTCTTGATATTGAGCATCTCTTAGGAATAGCAATATATCCCCAAGTTGCTCTTAAATGCACTTAATATTCTTACAACTTACTGAAATAACAAGGTTAGGAGTGTTGGATAATATGACGGCAAAGTTGGAGGCAATACGAGATAATGTCAATCAAACCTAAGCAGATTATTGTGGTATAATGACTTTGTAATCGCCTCAGCATTTCCTGGCTCCGCACCATGTAACTAGTTCAACCATCATCGCATCAATACCAAGCGCAGGAATACATATGCCACGGAATGTAAGTGAACAGGTAAATATTTGAAAACAACTATGTACAGAAAAAGCAACGATTCTATTTTCCTGTAAGAAGAGACGCGACTATTGAAAACAGAAGTTCGTTAGTTCTCTTGAGAAAATTGATTTGGGGAAAATTCCAAATATTTGTCAAATATGTCCATTGTGATATATTTCTAATATGTAGTATGGTTTTGACCTGATCATCTTTCCAAACATGCTGTATGTGAACATCTCACAGTCATGAAGCTGAGAGGATAACGGAAACAGCAAGGGGTTAATGTGCGCTCGATTTGGACACAGTCAACAGATCCTCAATCAAGGACGGAGTTCCTGAATACTAGGAGGTGGCCCTTATAAATATAGGTTTTTGTTTGATTTGATTGGGGCTTTACATCACTGTCAGCATTTCAGTCATTTCGTGATGGGACCTACTTGTAGCAGATATAGTGCTGCCTAACTAAAAGGCATGTCGCAGGTCATTGATATGACAACCCACCCAGTCACAGATTTACAAGGACAATTGGTTAACCCTTCAGGCACAGGCCTCAGCTCATATGGGAAATGATACCATAAATTCAATCTCTAATGGCCGAAGATCGAACACACGACCTTTGGATCACCACAGAGGAACTGTTGCTAATCAGATAATAATATAGTGTCCTGTCATTGGTCCTTGCTAGAAAGTCTGAGCACCAGCCTGAAGATCATTGATTCCAAACCCGTCAGAACCGCGGATTGTTCTCATGGCTTAGCCCATGATGTGAGGGTTAGGGTTAGGGTTAGGGTTAGGGTTAGGGTTAGGGTTAGGGTTAGGGTTAGGGTTAGGGTTAGGGTTAGGGTTAGGGTTAACCCATGATGTTAGGGTTAGGGTTAGGGTTAGGGTTAGCCCATGATGTGAGGGTTAGGTTTAGGGTTAGGGTTAGGCTTAGCCCATGATGTGAGGGTTAGGGTTAGGGTTAGGGTTAGGGTTAGGGTTAGGGTTAGGCTTAGCCCATGATGTGAGGGTTTACCTGCGACCTTGTACATTTGCGATGGACAAGACGTAAATGTCAAAGATCTGCGATGTCAAATGTCAAAGTACTGAATCTGCTACATGGTGGTCTTGTCTAGATATGCCTGACACATTGAAAGTTGCGCCCACACAACACATTGCCCTTTTGTGGTTGTCTCATGTTACATTGATTTATTTATATCGACTGAACACATTGTACAAACAACAGCGCGGACAACACTAATATATTCTGATAATAATATGTTTTGTTTGCCATAGCACGTAGCTCCTTTTTGTTGTATTCCCAGTTGGTGCAAGAATTATTGTTGTGATGGAGAAAGGTGGATCATCTGTGAATGTTATGGATAATTTTCTCTATTCAGTATTGAACCAGTAACATCCAACATAAGGCTCTATAGCATCATGAATATATGAGCCAGTAATTTACCTGCTGTTTTAATTTTCAGACCAATCAAGCAATTGTTGAACTTAGCAGGACACATGGCCGACTTACTAATCTATCGCTTAAAGCTTCAGACATAATTTGGTTATTTCCAGGAACAATTGACGGGATAGATTTGGATTAAATCCAGGCACATGGCACATTCAAAGGCGTATTTTTGCTGGATCTAATAAGATCTATTTGAAATCAATACTTAAGATGCAGTTGGCCATGATATCTATTAATATCAGTCCCACCCATTAACTTCCTCAGAAGATAAGACAAGTTTCCTAATCAAAGATACCAGGGGTCATCTGGACACGTGATCTGGGAGAGACGGGCCGCGACGTGCCTCAGATCTTCTCATTAACGTATTTGTGTATCCATAAATGTAAAAACCATATTATCATGATTGTTCTAATTCAACATGCAATTCTAATTATCAAATAATAAATGTTCTAAACTGAACTAATGAATGATAATGAATGCCTCTCGCCGAGTGATATTAATTTTACTGTTAATTATTTTTTTTTATACATATAATTATTAGTCTAATCATGAATCCTATTCTGATGAATGTTTTCTCCCAATGTATTCGGAGTAAATTCTGAATAAATCAAAATGTAGATTTAAAAAAAATTATTATTCCTCTCCTTTTACTTTGCCATCTCCCTTCTGCTCACCCTGGGAGGAGTAAGTGTTAGTCTTTGCCATCTCCCTTCTGCTCACTCTGGGAGGAGTAAGTGTTAGTCTTTGCCATCTCCCTTCTGCTCACTCTGGGAGGAGTAAGTGTTAGTCTTTGCCATCTCCCTTCTGCTCACTCTGGCAGGAGTAAGTGTTAGTCTTTGCCATCTCCCTTCTGCTCACTCTGGGAGGAGTAAGTGTTAGTCTTTGCCATCTCCCTTCTGCTCACTCTTGGAGGAGTAAGTGTTAGTCTTTGCCATCTCCCTTCTGCTCACTCTGGGAGGAGTAAGTGTTAGTCTTTGCCATCTCCCTTCTGCTCACTCTGGCAGGAGTAAGTGTTAGTCTTTGCCATCTCCCTTCTGCTCACTCTGGGAGGAGTAAGTGTTAGTCTTTGCCATCTCCCTTCTGCTCACTCTGGGAGGAGTAAGTGTTAGTCTTTGCCATCTCCCTTCTGCTCACTCTGGGAGGAGTAAGTGTTAGTCTTTGCCATCTCCCTTCTGCTCACTCTGGGAGGAGTAAGTGTTAGTCTTTGCCATCTCCCTTCTGCTCATTCTGGGAGGAGTAAGTGTTAGTCTTTGCCATCTCCCTTCTGCTCACTCTGGGAGGAGTAAGTGTTAGTCTTTGCCATCTCCCTTCTGCTCATTCTGGGAGGTGTAAGTGTTAGTCTTTGCCATCTCCCTTCTGCTCACTCTGGGAGGAGTAAGTGTTAGTCTTTGCCATCTCCCTTCCGCTCACCCTGGGAGGAGTAAGTGTTAGTCTTTGCCATCTCCCTTCTGCTCACTCTGGGAGGAGTAAGTGTTAGTCTTTGCCATCTCCCTTCTGCTCACTCTGGGAGGAGTAAGTGTTAGTCTTTGCCATCTCCCTTCCGCTCACTCTGGGAGGAGTAAGTGTTAGTCTTTGCCATCTCCCTTCTGCTCACTCTGGGAGGAGTAAGTGTTAGTCTTAGCCATCTCCCCTCTGCTCACTCTGGGAGGAGTAAGTGTTAGTCTTTGCCATCTCCCTTCTGCTCACTCTGGGAGGAGTAAGTTTTAGTCTTTGCCATCTCCCTTCTGCTCACTCTGGGAGGAATAAGTGTTAGTCTTTGCCATCTCCCTTCTGCTCACTCTGGCAGGAGTAAGTGTTAGTCTTTGCCATCTCCCTTCTGCTCACTCTGGCAGGAGTAAGTGTTAGTCTTTGCCATCTCCCTTCTGCTCACTCTGGGAGGAGTAAGTGTAAGTCTTTGCCATCTCCCTTCTGCTCACTATGGGAGGAGTAAGTGTTAGTCTTTGCCATCTCCCTTCTGCTCACTAAGGGAGGAGTAAGTGTTAGTCTTTGCCATCTCCCTTCTGCTCACCCTGGGAGGAGTAAGTGTTAGTCTTTGCCATCTCCCTTCTGCTCACTCTGGGAGGAGTAAGTGTTAGTCTTTGCCATCTCCCTTCTGCTCACTCTGGGAGGAGTAAGTGTTAGTCTTTGCCATCTCCCTTCTGCTCACTCTGGCAGGAGTAAGTGTTAGTCTTTGCCATCTCCCTTCTGCTCACTCTGGGAGGAGTAAGTGTTAGTCTTTGCCATCTCCCTTCTGCTCACCCTGGGAGGAGTAAGTGTTAGTCTTTGCCATCTCCCTTCTGCTCACTCTGGGAGGAGTAAGTGTTAGTCTTTGCCATCTCCCTTCTGCTCACTCTGGGAGGAGTAAGTGTTAGTCTTTGCCATCTCCCTTCAGCTCACTCTGGGAGGAGTAAGTGTTAGTCTTTGCCATCTCCCTTCTGCTCACTCTGGGAGGAGTAAGTGTTAGTCTTTGCCATCTCCCTTCTGCACACTCTGGCAGGAGTAAGTGTTAGTCTTTGCCATCTCCCTTCTGCTCATTCTGGGAGGAGTAAGTGTTAGTCTTTGCCATCTCCCTTCTGCTCATTCTGGGAGCAGTAAGTGTTAGTCTTTGCCATCTCCCTTCTGCTCACTCTGGGAGGAGTAAGTGTTAGTCTTTGCCATCTCCCTTCTGCTCACTCTGGGAGGAGTAAGTGTTAGTCTTTGCCATCTCCCTTCTGCTCACTCTGGGAGGAGTAAGTGTTAGTCTTTGATTTATACCGACATTTGCTTAGCTTCAGCAGACTGATCCAAATGTCTGAGGTAGGAAACATAATTACCTTCTCTCTGAATACCGAAAATATTATTGTTCTACATAGACTAGCACAATTATCTTATGCCCATTGATGAAGATGTCCACACAAGGAAATAAATGATTTCATGTCAGCTCACCTCTAGATGTGTTGCCGCAGTTGATGACATGTTGCAAAATCTCGGTGACATTCCTTCTCCACATAAAGAGAAGTCTCTAGTTGGTGATATTGGTTTTTGTTTTTGGTTTTTTGTTCTCCACCGTCATTCAAATATTTCCTGAGATGTGATTTGCAAAGAATGTAAGACATAAAAATGAATATCATCAAATCACCTCACTTTACGGTAAACACAGAAGCTGCTCTTAACACATGATGCAATAAAGTAAACGAGGAATGTTGTATAGATGTAGAGCAGAACAAAAGTTATAATCATAACAAGAATAATAATAAAATGGTGATGGTAGATAAAAGATGTCACCAGGATTACTGGATTCATTACCATCCTGCTGCAGTTGAAGCAAATATGTCCTTGAAATATCGCATTATTACACAATATATCAATCAGCGAACGTGCAAAGAGTCAAACTCTTGACGCAGTTTCATTCCAAACTGTTCCCCCCAAATAACCAGACTGCAAATATGATATTGACATATTGCTTTGTTACACAATACATAACAATTTTATCACCGATAACAAGCTCTGACCAATTCATACCAATTCATACCATTCATATATATTTTTAATTCCTTATTTCAAAACATTCATGGCGTTAGTTTCAGACAAGGATATTTGTACTTCAAAAACTATTGTATTTATCATATTTACTGGAAATTAGCGCAAGCCGTATTAGGTAGTTATCGTTGTTTATAAAGTCTACAATTCCCTAACGTCTCAATAAATCATAATTATGAGAGGAAACAGGAAACTGACGATGTTTGGCCAGAGTCATGTTTCCTCAATGTTGAACCGAGAGCAATGAACGCATAAAAGAATCTAGTTAATTAGGAGCATGTCTCTCAGAGCCAAACACGTCTCTGTTCCATAAAGATAGAGGCAATATATACTCATTTCCAGTGCCACTTCGTATCATATTTCATAACTCATCAAAGTTTCATTAATGATGCGTGTGTCGGAGCAGTCTTCATTAATATTTGAATCATGTGTCTACATAGGCGAACCATGTGTCAGTACAGTCTATAATGATGTACCACGTGTCAAAACAGTCCACATAGGTGAACTATGTGTCACAACAGTCTATAATGATGTACCACGTGTCAAAACAGTCCACATAGGCGAACCATGTGTCACAACAGTCCATAATGATGTACCACGTGTCAAAACAGTCCACATAGACGAACCATGTGTCACAACAGTCTATAATGATGTACCACGTGTCAAAACAGTCCACATAGGCGAACCATGTGTCACAACAGTCTATAATGATGCACCACGTGTCAAAACAGTCCACATAGGTGAACTATGTGTCACAACAGTCTATAATGATGTACCACGTGTCAAAACAGTCCACATAGGCGAACCATGTGTCAGAACAGTCTATAATGATGTACCACGTGTCAAAACAGTCCACATAGGTGTACTATGTGTCACAACAGTCTATAGTGATGTACCACGTGTCAAAAGCCACGGGCCGTGGCGCAGTTGGTTAGGGCGCCAGCTTATTAGCACCAGTTCCTCTGTGGTGATCCAAAGATCGTGGGTTCGAACCCCGGCCGTGCCGGGATTGAACTCATGATACAATTTCCCACATGAGCTGAGGCCTGTGCCAAAGGGTTAACCCGTTGTCCTTATAAATCTGTGACCGGGTGGGTTGTCATGTCAAGGACCTGCGTCATGACAATTCAGTGAGGCAGCACTATATCTGCTACAAGTAGGTCTCATCACGAAATAACTGAAATAATGTTGAAAGTGATGTAAAACCCCAAACAAAACAAAACCACGTGTCAAAACAGTCCACATAGGTGAACCATGTGTCACAACAGTCTATAATGATGTACCACGTGTCAAAACAGTCCACATAGGCGAACCATGTGTCACGACAGTCTATAATGATGTACCACGTGTCAAAACAGTCCACATAGGCAAACCATGTGTTAGTACAGTCTATAATGATGTACCACGTGTCAAAACAGTCCACATAGGTGAACCATGTGTCACAACAGTCTATAATGATGTACCACGTGTCAAAACAGTCCTCAAAGGTGAACTATGTGTTAGTACAGTCTATAATGATGTACCACGTGTCAAAACAGTCCACATAGGTGAACCATGTGTCACAACAGTCTATAGTGATGTACCACGTGTCAAAACAGTCCACATAGGTGAACCATGTGTCACAACAGTCTATAATGATGTATCACGTGTCAAACGGTCCACATAGGTGCACTATGTGTCACAACAGTCTATAGTGATGTACCACGTGTCAAAACAGTCCACATAGGTGAACCATGTGTCACAACAGTCTACAATGATGTACCACGTGTCAAAACAGTCCACATTGGCGAACCATATGTCACAACAGTCTATAATGATGTACCACATGTCAAAACAGTCCACATAGGCGAACCATGTGTCACAACAGTCTATAATGATGTACCACATGTCAAAACAGTCCACATAGGTGAACTATGTGTCACAACGGTCTACAATGATGTACCACGTGTCAAAACAGTCCACATAGGTGAACTATGTGTCACAACGGTCTATAATGATGTACCACATGTCAAAACGGTCCACATAGGTGATCTATGTGTCAGTACAGTCTATAATGATGTACCACGTGTCAAAACAGTCCACATAGGCAAACCATGTGTTAGTACAGTCTATAATGATGTACCACGTGTCAAAACAGTCCACATAGGTGAACTATGTGTCAGTACAGTCTATAATGATGTACCACGTGTCAAAACAGTCTACATAGGTGTACTATGTGTCAGAACAGTCTATAATGATGTACCACGTGTCAAAACGGTCTACATAGGCGAACCATGTGTCAGAACAGTCTATATTGATGTACCACGTGTCAAAACAGTCCACATAGGTGAACCATGTGTCACAACAGTCTATAATGATGTACCACATGTCAAAACAGTCCTCAAAGGTGAACTATGTGTCACAACAGTCTATAATGATGTACCACGTGTCAAAACAGTCCACATAGGTGAATTATGTGCCAGAACAGTCTATAATGATGTACCACATGTCAAAACGGTCCACATAGGCGAACTATGTGTCACAACAGTCTATAATGATGTACCACGTGTCAAAACAGTCCACATAGGTGAACTATGTGTCACAACAGTCTATAATGATGTACCACGTGTCAAAACAGTCCACATAGGTGTACTATGTGTCACAACAGTCTATAATGATGTACCACGTGTCAAAACAGTCTACATAGGTGAACTATGTGTCACAACAGTCTATAATGATGTACCACGTGTCAAAACAGTCCACATAGGTGAACTATGTGTCACAACAGTCTATAATGATGTACCACGTGTCAAAACAGTCCACATAGGCGAACCATGTGTCAGAACAGTCTATAATGATGTACCACGTGTCAAAACAGTCCACATAGGTGTACTATGTGTCACAACAGTCTATAGTGATGTACCACGTGTCAAAAGCCACGGGCCGTGGCGCAGTTGGTTAGGGCGCCAGCTTATTAGCACCAGTTCCTCTGTGGTGATCCAAAGATCGTGGGTTCGAACCCCGGCCGTGCCGGGATTGAACTCATGATACAATTTCCCACATGAGCTGAGGCCTGTGCCAAAGGGTTAACCCGTTGTCCTTATAAATCTGTGACCGGGTGGGTTGTCATGTCAAGGACCTGCGTCATGACAATTCAGTGAGGCAGCACTATATCTGCTACAAGTAGGTCTCATCACGAAATAACTGAAATAATGTTGAAAGTGATGTAAAACCCCAAACAAAACAAAACCACGTGTCAAAACAGTCCACATAGGTGAACCATGTGTCACAACAGTCTATAATGATGTACCACGTGTCAAAACAGTCCACATAGGCGAACCATGTGTCACGACAGTCTATAATGATGTACCACGTGTCAAAACAGTCCACATAGGCAAACCATGTGTTAGTACAGTCTATAATGATGTACCACGTGTCAAAACAGTCCACATAGGTGAACCATGTGTCACAACAGTCTATAATGATGTACCACGTGTCAAAACAGTCCTCAAATGTGAACTATGTGTTAGTACAGTCTATAATGATGTACCACGTGTCAAAACAGTCCACATAGGTGAACCATGTGTCACAACAGTCTATAATGATGTACCACGTGTCAAAACAGTCTACATAGGTGTACTATGTGTCACAACAGTCTATAGTGATGTACCACGTGTCAAAACAGTCCACATAGGTGAACCATGTGTCACAACAGTCTATAATGATGTATCACGTGTCAAACGGTCCACATAGGTGCACTATGTGTCACAACAGTCTATAGTGATGTACCACGTGTCAAAACAGTCCACATAGGTGAACCATGTGTCACAACAGTCTACAATGATGTACCACGTGTCAAAACAGTCCACATAGGCGAACCATATGTCACAACAGTCTATAATGATGTACCACGTGTCAAAACAGTCCACATAGGCGAACCATGTGTCACAACAGTCTATAATGATGTACCACATGTCAAAACAGTCCACATAGGTGAACTATGTGTCACAACAGTCTACAATGATGTACCACATGTCAAAACGGTCCACATAGGTGATCTATGTGTCAGTACAGTCTATAATGATGTACCACGTGTCAAAACAGTCCACATAGGCAAACCATGTGTTAGTACAGTCTATAATGATGTACCACGTGTCAAAACAGTCCACATAGGTGAACTATGTGTCAGTACAGTCTATAATGATGTACCACGTGTCAAAACAGTCTACATAGGTGTACTATGTGTCAGAACAGTCTATAATGATGTACCACGTGTCAAAACGGTCTACATAGGCGAACCATGTGTCAGAACAGTCTATATTGATGTACCACGTGTCAAAACAGTCCGCATAGGTGAACCATGTGTCACAACAGTCTATAATGATGTACCACGTGTCAAAACAGTCCTCAAAGGTGAACTATGTGTCACAACAGTCTATAATGATGTACCACGTGTCAAAACAGTCCACATAGGTGAATTATGTGCCAGAACAGTCTATAATGATGTACCACATGTCAAAACGGTCCACATAGGCGAACTATGTGTCACAACAGTCTATAATGATGTACCACGTGTCATAACAGTCCACATAGGTGAACTATGTGTCACAACAGTCTATAATGATGTACCACGTGTCAAAACAGTCCACATAGGTGTACTATGTGTCACAACAGTCTATAATGATGTACCACGTGTCAAAACAGTCTACATAGGTGAACTATGTGTCACAACAGTCTATAATGATGTACCACGTGTCAAAACAGTCCACATAGGTGTACTATGTGTCACAACAGTCTATAATGATGTACCACGTGTCAAAACAGTCCACATAGGTGAACTATGTGTCACAACAGTCTATAATGATGTACCACGTGTCAAAACAGTCCACATAGGTGAATTATGTGTCAGCACAGTCTATAATGATGTACCACGTGTCAAAACGGTCCACATAGGTGAACTATGTGTCAGCACAGTCTATAATGATGTACCACGTGTCAAACAGTCCACATAGGTGAATTATGCGTCAGCACAGTCTATAATGATGTACCACGTGTCAAAACGGTCCACATAGGTGAACTATGTGTCAGCACAGTCTATAATGATGTACCACGTGTCAAAACAGTCCACATAGGTGAACTATGTGTCACAACAGTCTATAATGATGTACCACGTGTCAAAACAGTCCACATAGGTGAATTATGTGTCAGCACAGTCTATAATGATGTACCACGTGTCAAAACGGTCCACATAGGTGAACTATGTGTCAGCACAGTCTATAATGATGTACCACGTGTCAAACAGTCCACATAGGTGAATTATGCGTCAGCACAGTCTATAATGATGTACCACGTGTCAAAACAGTCCACATAGGTGAATTATGTGTCAGCACAGTCTATAATGATGTACCACGTGTCAAACAGTCCACATAGGTGAATTATGCGTCAGCACAGTCTATAATGATGTACCACGTGTCAAACAGTCCACATAGGTGAATTATGCGTCAGCACAGTCTATAATGATGTACCACGTGTCAAAACGGTCTACATAGGTGAACTATGTGTCAGCACAGTCTATAATGATGTACCACGTGTCAAACAGTCCACATAGGTGAATTATGTGTCAGCACAGTCTATAATGATGTACCACGTGTCAAAACGGTCCACATAGGTGAACTATGTGTCAGCACAGTCTATAATGATGTACCACGTGTCAAACAGTCCACATAGGTGAATTATGCGTCAGCACAGTCTATAATGATGTACCACGTGTCAAAACGGTCCACATAGGTGAGCTATGTGTCAGCACAGTCTATAATGATGTACCACGTGTCAAAACAGTCCACATA
This sequence comes from Amphiduros pacificus, assembly GCA_949316495.1. Lineage (NCBI taxonomy): Eukaryota > Metazoa > Annelida > Polychaeta > Phyllodocida > Hesionidae > Amphiduros > Amphiduros pacificus. The sequence goes on from OX439001.1 coordinate 66,151,148, forward strand.
GGTGAACTATGTGTCAGCACAGTCTATAATGATGTACCACGTGTCAAAACAGTCCACATAGGTGAACTATGTGTCACAACAGTCTACATTAATGAGCGATGTCCGAAGATTCCACATTGTTGTACCATGTATTAGAACAGTCTAGATTAGTGAATTATGTGTCAGAGTAGCCTACGTTGGTGAACCATGTGTCAAAACAGTCAACATTTAAAAAAAACGTGTCAGAACAGTCTACATTAATGCGGATAACATGGCAGAATACCTCGTGGGCCATATATATATATATATATATATATATATATATATATATATATATATATATATATATATATATATATATATATATATATGTTTACTAGGCTAAACCAATAGGCATCCCATTGAGTGTGTAGATAGCACTTGGGGGTGACACCAGTATATCAAGACCGATGCTGTACGTTGCCGAGCTTCCAGTTTCCATTGGATGAGTATTCCAGTTATTGACAGTGACTGGGAATATTGATCTCTTTATTAACGTCACTTCATGTCGCATTTATCTATGTCGTTTTTCATGATTTTTTTCTGTAGCTTCTGATTTCATTTTCTGGTAGTTTTAAAGCATTCCCCATGTATAGCTTTAATACAATAAAACTAGCTTCTGAACCCATCTTTCTCCTATTGGATAATGTTTCATTGGTATATGTCCGATTGGTTTACATTGGCGGAATGAATATATAGCAAAACAGTAATGATTGGAAACAGGGAGTAACCAAGACTCATGTAAAGAAAAGGTGAGAACAAGATGTACACTCATGTTAATGATTTGTAATGATTTTGAATATGAAAAATAATTACGAAATCAGCATTAGAGATGGAATAGAAAAAGGCAAACATCTGAAATGCACATCTGTTTTGCTGAGAAAATTATATGAAAACAGAACAATAGACACCTTGCTTAATCTGTCAGCTAATTGTTGCGTGTGGAAATGATTTGCTTTCACGTCACTTAAGATTTTAAATCTGTAAATGGCTCACTGTTTAATCAAAGTTGCTTCAATCAATCTTTGAAGATAAACCTGAAAACAAAATAATTACACAGCAATTACCCCCAAAATAGGTACATATCGTTATGCATTGAGCAAAATGGGTAACTAGGGACGAATAAATCAATCAATAAAATGTGGAAACAAGTCATTTACCTTTATGTTATTAATGATTTTCCTTTATATTATCTGATTTAAGAAGCATATTAGGTTACCGTTTAAGCACCATCTCAATTCTTTGTGACATCAGCACTGAACACAATCTCAGGTTGATCATTTTTATCTCAACCTGGGATAATGTTCAGAGTTAATCGTAACTGTTATTGACCTCAAGAATGTTGTCATTGAGGGCACTGGCAGGTGTTTTTTTTCCAGGTGGTTTTGGCACGGAATTTATATCAACATGGTTTCTCATGGACTGGTGGGTAGCATGTTCATCTCACAGTCCAGATATCACAAGTTCAAATTTCATTTTGAATTGTCGAAAATGGGCTCCAATGAGTACAAAACGTCCCTAGAATGTATGAGACAAATATTGGACAAACATTAGCACACATTAGCACCTTCTCCAAGAATGTCTGAGACAAATATTGGACAAACATTAGCACACATTAGCACCATCTCCTAGAATGTCTGAGACAAATATTGGACAAACATTAGCACTAGCTCTTCCATGATGATCCAAAGTTCGTGGGTTCGGTTCCTGGCCTTGCTGAGATTACATTCATGTTACAATAGCTTATATTAACTGAGGTCCGTGGCTCCAGGGTTAACTTGATGTCCAGGAAATCTGTGACCGGGTGGGTTGTCATATCAAGGACTTGCAACATGTTGATTTAGTGGGGCAGCGTTCACCTAGATGGTCTCTTTATGAAATAACAAAAATAATGTTGAAAGTGAATAAAACCCAAACAAACACACAAAAACAAATTGATGATTTATATAAGATTTTTCTTTCTTTCTTTTTTTTTTCGTTTTCATTTCTTTTTTTCTCGCATCTCTGAAGGGTGTTGAAACAGAAGCATCTTAACACATCTGAACATCAAAAGTGGCAGCTATTTCTGATCAATAAGGTGCTTCATACTTTTAAGAATTGAAAGCATTTCACACTTCTCATAATTCATGTTCACTCTTCTGAAAATATAAGATGGTTCACTTCTGATAATTCAAAGTGCGATGTTTTAAAATCTTCCAGTCATAAGTTCACGTCATCAGTGCCATCTTTTAGTCACATTTATTTCAAATATGGCACCCATTAAGCACCCATTAAGCACCCATTAAGCACCCATTAAGCGCATTATAATGGGCTTAATATAAGCTTGGAGTAATTATTACTCCAAGATATAAGTTAGGCGTGTGTGGAACCACAACCTGTTTAAAATTAATTGAAATAGACATTAAATAATAGAAAAATGAGAGAATGCCCTGTGTGTTAATGTAAAGTATTATCCAAAATCAATGTAGGTTCCATCTGCTCCCTTTGATAAGCAAGAAATCTAACCAACGCCATTTTCGTTTCATTTGGCAAAGCTTGTTCCACTTTTATCTAGGAATGTTTTCAGTGTTCATGTGCACCCGGGCCTTTTGTAGATCAATTCGACGATTCAATAGAGGTTTACTCTGTCAGATGTAGAACTCGTTAATGATAATTGTTTGAGCGGTGTGGAGCCACAAAATATGTGGTTTGGGGATATGAGATAAATTGCCTGGGTATGTGGAAGATGTCCCCGGGCTCAAACTGCTCCGTGAGGCTTATTTATTGCTGTAGTGCCAACAAACCCAACTCGGATATATTCTATGGGGTATGAAGGGCTGTAGATTGTGTGCCAGGAATAGATATAACCCTCCATCCATCCCCAGATATGGCCAGCCCAACCACCAAATACTCGCTGCCCGGCGGGACTGCCTACAGACTTGCAGAATTTAAATGTACGTTTAACTATAAGCCCAATTTAACCTCAAAGGGCAGGAATGACGTCAACTGGGCCCACCCACACAATCTTCTATACCGAGTAGGTTTCTTTATCTGACCTTTTCAATTCTGTTCTATTGGGTGTCCAGAAATCTCATTATGTCTGTTTTGTGCTGGGATGCATAAGAAAGGGGAGAGTTTGTATTCCACCGCTATATTCCCAGTGCCCCAGTGCCCTACTCCCAGCCCCGGCGTGATGGGACATTCTGAATAAATATATGGATACATCACAAGCTGGCACAAAAAGCCTAGAAATATATATATATATATACTAGACTTTCCGTAGCTGCCCCAAATAACCCTGTTGTCAATTTACTTTTTTTTCTCAGTTATTTTTTTTCTGAGAAAACTATCTGTGCGATGTTGAAATGTAGACACGTGGTAACCATCGCTTCCCGCGATTGGTACTATGACACGTCTTGTAATAGTCTGCTAACTGCTCTCTGATTGGTCGAAATGATTGCTATTGTCTCCCACCATTGTCTCAACTGCCGTGATTGGTCCCTGAACCGCATATGCGTGCACTGCTCGTAGGATTAAATGATCTTATTGCCAGTAAATTCGAATTGTTTTAATGATTTGCCTCTATTCTAAATGGTTTGCCTTTATTCTAAAAAAAGTCATCTTATGTGATGCCGCTCCCCGCCATTGTTACTATGGACACTTCTTTTAATCATTCGGGAGCTGCTCTCTCATTGGTCTAAATAATTGTCTCCGTCGCCATTGTCTCCTACCATTGTCTCGACTGCCGTGATTGGTCAGCGAACCGAATGTGCGTACGAACACCACAGGATTATTAATTATCTATAATTATTTATAAGATATATAAAAAATGTGTTTTTTTAACCATATCATTTAAGCACAAGGGGTTTGGGGCCTGGCCTTGTGAAAAGATGTCTTCCACTGGAGGGGAGGGGAGATCCTAATATACGATTTAGAAAGATGAAAACCTTTTTCAATCAAATCAGCCAGGAATATCAAGTAATGTTATCTTGTCCAAAGGTTATCGTGGAAGTTACAAAAGAACTTGCCTGTGTGTGATATTCGTATATTATTTTATCTTTGTATATTAATTACATGATGTTGTCTGCTGATTATCATATAATTGCTATAAGTAACAAGCCATTCCTTTGTGCATTTGAATTACTTTGATCGAGTTTGGAAATATGGATGTAATCATGTGTAATTGCTCTCCAATAAAATGATTAATTAAAATTACCTATTCATTCTGACAAGAAAATATTCCACATGATAATTAACTAGATTGACAAGTTGGAAGTATCGTGTGATGACATATGGTAGATTCTTTTCACAATGCATTTTTAGATATTTAAAATTACATCTAGGGCCATTTTTAGAAAGATCCATGTTCAGGATTTATCAAAGATGACAGATGCAAAATTGTCCTGTTTCGTGATAATGACCACTTATGGCATGTAGATATAATCATGTGATACTAGGAGGATATACATTGGAGCTAGTGATTATGATGTGGATTATGGTGTCAGTTATTTTGATGACCATGGTGATGGCCTGGTGAAGTCAGTAAGCTTTATGCGCAGGCGCCTGGAGAGGCCGGAAGTGTGGCAGGGCCACCTCACATCCGCCACTCCATATCGCCTCTAACCTTATGACTACCTTGCAATCCAGGAAAGCAACATATCCATCCTTGTCAGGCTGCCGGACAAAATAAGCTCATAAGTTAGGTGAGTGTTCTGTGGAATATGATGTCCTATATCGTCTGTTATATTATATTCACAAATCACCGAGTAATCTGATGTCGGATCTTTGCCACTTTTACAACGAAGTAACATTTCTGTCTTCAAAAGGTTAAAACACAATGTAATCAGTACTTTAATTCATTGACATGATAACAAAAAGTATTTGTCCTTCATTTCGATGACATGGCAAAAAGTTATATTATCAGGCTTTTTAAATCATTAATATATGGCAGTTCTTTGGTTCATTACTGTGGTAACAAGTACGCTGAAGTCTTTTGAATCATTGGCATGGTAAAAAATAATAACATCAGTCCTTTGAATCAGTAACATGGTTAAAAGTGCAGCCATTTCTGTCATCAAACCGGTAGCCGAATAGCCTACCACCACTCACGGATATCAGAATTTAGCCCTGCTTTCACAAACTAACCATTCCTGAATGTAATGAATTACCAAACTTTGCGATGTTACCTCATACTATATTAGCCCATACCGTGTTAACCTATACTATGTTAGACAAGACTATGTTAGTCAATACTATGTTTTCCAATATCATGTTGGATAATACTATGTTAGACAAGACTATGTTAGACAATACTTTGGTATAATAATTATAGGTGTGCTTCATTATTGTTAAGCATTCCTTCTTTTATTCCTTTTCCTCATAATGTTCCATGCAAAATGTTATGTCCTTCCATATATCATAGGAAGAGAGTCAAGGCCTAGTTGTGTGAGATCGTTTACATAATTGTCTTGGGGAATCCTCTTTTATTCTCAAATACGCTTCAAATTATCCAGCCGGCAACAAAACCGAAGATTTCCGCTGTCACCAACATTAACATTTTTTATATCAAAAATGATCTTTATCGTACGATATCAATGTTGCCCATTTTTGTGGAGTTCATATGAGCTTCTTTGACATGAATGTGAGCTTTGAATGTGACAGAAAAAATGGGAAAAAAGGTCAGTAAGCTTGCCACTGTTTAACTTGTAGATAGTGATGTCCTACGTATGTGCCACACATTCTGTCTGGGCCTAATATAGCTACCATCAAGTGCCCTCACAGTGACTGAGCTACTCAAAATCTGTAGCCGTAATTTCCTTTTCTAGATGTTCACAAGGCACATCTGGATGGTGCGTGCTAAACGGTTGCTTTCTGTGGCTTTGTGCAGCCTCAATGCCCTGCCGACGGCAACTGTTGTCCTCAATTATCGCCCAGGCGGCGTCCATCATCACTGGGCGCGGTGAGATAAGCCTACATGGTGTGTAAAGGGAGATCTGAGCAAAATATGGCGAAATTAATCACACGAAGGTGCAAGGTGACAAATATTCACCCAATGTAATTTGAGTATATTCAAATGTGGTTCTTTTTATGATCCATTCCAGCCAGTTATACTCCCCCATCTGGTCTGGTTATTCATAAAGTGTTGACGTCAAAAGACACAGCGGGGTTTATGGGAATGTGGCCATCTGCCTGGCAAGAGTATAGGCCTGACTCGGCATCTCACCCCATAAAAAATCCCACTGCAACCGTAGCACAACTCTAACCAGAACAACATAACCATTTCTGTTCTTTTAGTTTAAAGCATGCAATTGAGCAATCGAGGGTAAGTTATTGAGCTGAGGTAAACATTGCAATGGGGTTGTGTTATGTGTGCACCAATGGTTTGTTTTGCAAGGTTTTGACTTCCGAGATGGTTTGATAGTGATGTCCTCAGTTGACGTGATTGGTTAGACATTGCCAGATTGATTGCTGTGGTGGTCAGGATTGTGCTGTGGTGGTCACAGTTATGCTGCGGCGGTCAGGGTTACGCTTAGGTGGTCATATTTGTACCGGGCTGGTCAGGATTATGCTGTGGTGGTCATATTTATACCGGGCTGGTCAGGATTATGCTGTGGTGGTCATATTTATACCGGGGTGGTCAGGATTATGCTGTGGTGGTCAGGGCTACGCTTAGGTGGTCATATTTATACCGGGGTGGTCAGGGTTATGCTGAGATGGTCATATTTATACCGGGGTGGTCAAGGTTACGCCTAGAAGGTCATATTTGTACCGGGCCGGTCAGGGTTATGCTGTGGTAGACAGGGTTATGCTGAGACAGACTTATGCTGTGGCAGTGTAATGCTGTGGTGGTGTAATGCTGTGATGGTCACAGTTATACTGCTGTGGTTAGGGGTTATGCTGAGGTGGTCATATTTATACTGGGGTGGTCAAGGTTATGCTGAGGTGGTCAGGGTTATGCTGAGGTGGTCATATTTATACCGGGGTGGTCAAGGTTATGCTGAGGTGGTCATATTTATACCGGGGTGGTCAGGATTATGCTGTGGTGGTCAGGGCTACGCTTAGGTGGTCATATTTATACCGGGGTGGTCAGGGTTATGCTGTGGTGGTCAGGGTTATGCTGAGGTGGTCATATTTATACCGGGGTGGTCAGGGTTATGTTGTGGTGGTCAGGGTTATGCTGTGGTGGTCATATTTATACCGGGGTGGTTAGGGTTATGCTGTGATGGTCAGGGTTATGCTGTGGTGGTCATATTTATACCGGGGTGGTCAGGGTTATGCTGAGGTGGTCAGGGCTACGCTTAGGTGGTCATATTTATACCGGGGTGGTCAGGGTTATGCTGAGGTGGTCATATTTATACCGGGGTGGTCAGGGTTATGCTGAGGTGGTCAGGGTTATGCTGAGGTGGTCATATTTATACCGGGGTGGTCAAGGTTACGCCTAGGTGGTCATATTTGTACCGGGCTGGTCAGGGTTATGCTGTGGTGGACAGGGTTATGCTGAGACAGACTTATGCTGTGGCAGTAAGTGTAATGCTGTGGTGGTCACAGTTATACTGCTGTGGTCAGGGTTATGCTGTGGTGGTCAGGGTTATGTTGTGGTGGTCATATTTATACCGGGGTGGTCAAGGTTATGCTGTAGCGGTCAGGCTTATTTATTTTACTGTTTGGACTCAAACGATGGTTTTACAGCGATGTCCTATGTTGTGATGTGATGGATGCGACATTAATATGGGAGTCATGGTATGCTGTGGTGGTCGTATGTATACCGGGGTGGTCAGGTTATGGTGTGGTGGTCAGGTTATGGTGTGGTGGTCAGGTTATGGTGTGGTGGTCAGGTTATGGTGTGGTGGTCAGGTTATGGTGTGATGTGATGGATGCGACATTAATATAGGAGTCATGGTATGCTGTGGTGGACACTGACTGTGTTGTTGTTCTAATTGTTAATAACTTGTACCAATTTACACATTGCTGCAGTGGTGGGAATATTATGAATATTATATCATAATTTGTTATTTACAGCAGAGAAACCAGGTCTAATTCCGGTCACCAGCCGGTCTGTTGGATTAAAATTGTGAATTATACTCTTTTCTATCTCAATGCCTGAATAAAGCTCCCTCCACGGCTGAGTGGAGATTGAAAATGGAGATTCTTCTTCTTTAGAAATAACACGTCATGTCATGGCATTTGCTATTCGTCTTAACTAAATCTATGTTAAACTGAGGGTATGATTTTATATTATTTTGTAAAATCCATTGATCATTCAATTGCACCGGTGGGTCTTACATTTAATTCGAAATGCACATATTATTCTGAGAAATTGAACTGGTACATTAGCCTGATTATTGTAAACCTCCATGGGTGTTGTATCTGTCAGGGATGACATAAGATTTCTGTGCAACCCTAACAATTTAAGACACCTGTTGACACATGTATTATGTATCATATAATGTACAGGTATATTATGATTAACGGATGCTAACTTGCCTTTATACATATATATATATATATATATATATATATATATATATATATATATATATATATATATATATATATATATATATATATATATATATATATATATATATATATATATATATATATATATATATATATATATATATATATATATATATATATGCGGATAAAGCGGGTGCATGGGAGATCTAATTATATTAGTTAGGTATTGTCCTATTAGCCTTAAATTAAATTGGTACACACATTTCAAAGGATTATTTTGTGCCATTTTGTTATCTTTAATTCATTTCATATGGATCGTTAATTATATATCTTGTATTGGTATGATCATCAAAGAAGTTAAGATTAGGCTTTGTTTGAGAATAATACTGCAATCTTTTAGATCACGCCGTTTGTCAAAGGTTAGCAAGGGTTTAGGTCCTGGTAGATGCTGCACTTAGTGAATGGTTACCAGATTATCTCACCGACATTTATTCTACCATTGGTTCTTCACGTGCATTGGTGGATGCTTGGTCGTCTATTATCATATACTAGGCCACTCTTGGTGAAGGCTTTACAGACAGTATTCCACTGCATAGCCCTATATTGGTAAATAGTTAAGGTCCATCTACGGACCAGATAACTTACATTTGGAGAATGCCGGCAGCATTATAACCATTCATATGGCTTATCAATTGTGAATGGTTTGCTGTCTATCTCACATTACTTGACCTACCTACTGAAATTTATCAATCTATAAGTGAATACTTAGCAGTCCAGCTTGCCACCACATAGCTTGCCACTGGTGAATGGTTATAAGTCTGCCTTGCCCTATAACCAATATTGATGACTGGTCAGCAGTCTATCTCACCCTATAGCCCACCACTGGTAAATGCCTTTCTCACTTTAACAGTCTATCTCACCACCCTATAGCATAGCACTGGTGATTATGGTGAATGGTTATCAGTCTATCTCATCACCCTATAGCCTACCAGTGGTAGATGCCTTTCTCACCTATCAGTCTATCTCACCACCATATAGCATAGTACTGGTGAATATTGTGAATGGTTATCAGTCTATCTCATCACCTCATAGCCTACCAGTGGTAGATGCCTTTCTCACCTCAGCAGAGTGGATGGTAAGCGGGGAGTTGAGTGCTGCTGTCAGCATATGTGTGTGGATATAAGAGGCAGGCTTTGGCAGTGTAGCAGCAGACTGGGCAGACGCAATGAGAGCGTTCCTCCTTGGCATAACCACTATCCATACAAGTACGATGCCTCCAAGCACGAGCTAGCCCCTGTCTACTGCCTACAAGAGCGACAATACTCTGGGCGGAGGGGCGCCAACACTCAATAATATCAATCTTCTGAAACAGATATGATATTCTTGGGTTACATATATCAATAACGGATATATAAAGCAACATGACGGGACCATTCCGTGAGTATTTTGTAAACATGATAGGATTGAGGCACGGATACCGGCCCGCGGCCAGGGCGAGGCGGGGCGAACGCACCCCAGGGTGGTAACCCATCCCTGCAACAAGTTCTCCCTCACACTTGGTACGTAGGCTCTATCAGTAAATATCTCTCAGGCAGTTTATTCTTCAGTAAAATGATAGTAACTATAGATTTCTTAATCTTTTTTTATTTGCATTGAAAAAAATATAAAAGAATGAATAAAAAAGAAAATAATTGAAATAGTATTTAACTATTTGCGTTCTCCTCTACAACTTGAAATGCATTGCGATTTGTTGTTGTTGTGGTAAAGGCCTACGTAGCTAAATTAGAGTTAAATGAGAAGCAAATAATTTATTTTCTGTGGATGTAATCGGGTTAACCTGTACATGGAAAAGTTGATCATGGGCTTTGTGTGTCTCCAGATCACACCTGCTGCCCTGTGACACTTCCAACCCCATGATTCGTTATTTCATGATCAAAGAAATCTTGAGTTCTCGACAAAAACGAGAGTTGTCAGTGATTTTTAACAAATGAATGTCAGGCGATTTGTTCAGATAAAATAATAGGTCTCCAGGTAATCAAGTTCACATCCGTATCTTGCACCGACCTTTTGCAGCAGTTGTTGAATATTTCCTTCCCTGCCCTTTTCACAGAAAATAGTCGATCTGAGTTGAACACTCCCTGGATACCTCCATGCTGAAGGGAGTAATCCTACACATCTTTAAAGTGGCTACAAGCTGTTATCGTCTGCTTGTTATTGCCATCAATGAAAATGTCAAAATCATAAGCTAGACAGCGTGCCCTAGCATGTAGTACCAAAAGGGCATGACCTGAACCCCAATTTAGAGAGGCCAGCCAAAGAGAAAAGTTGTGTAAGACTCCTGGGCACATTTACAAAATCAACAACCTCCCTGACAGGAAAGTCCAGACTTGAAAGTAGCTGCATTATGAAGACCTTCAGGGAATAGTTGGTGTTGCCAAGGCAATATGGTGCTCGTGGCATGGTGTCATTGTTCACCCCTCCCTCCTATTCTCCGCATATCAAACACACGCCTCCATATGTCACAAAATTGGAGTCAACAGCTAAGATAGGTGTGAATGCTGCGTTAATTCATTTTCCAAATGTTCCTTGGTGATTACGTTGTTACTTGTATGATATAATAGTCCTGCGTTGCAATATGGTTGCGAGCCATTGGACACACACAGAATACCAAATGAAGTATATCTTATAGATTGAACTACTTATTGTCACAGAAAAACTCTGGCCTTTTATAAGTGGAATATGATCGTGGCAAATATATAAATAGTGACTTGAATGGATATGATCCAAGATGGCGGAGTAGCTTGGTGATTGATGATGGAACTGTTACCACCTCATTCTGTGACTCTAGCACAGGTGTCTTAACCAGCCGTAAAGTGGAAAGTATAATCATTGGAAGCTGCATCCGGGGGAAATTCGGAAAGGTGAGAAATGTTAACGGAAGCGGAAACTTATCTGTATGTTCCTAGTCTGGGAAATTCTTGATTCGGATATCGATGTTCCTGTTCGCGCAAGCCATGGTGTGTTATTTTCTTGAAAGATGGTTTAACTTAAGTAGAAAACACGTTAAGAGTCTTAATGCTTTAGGTTTAGACACATCCAGATCTCTCAGAACTAGATGGCTAGATGTTCTGGTCTGGTGCATGGCTAGATGTTCTGGTCTGGTGCATGGCTAGATGTTCTGGTCTGGTGCATGGCTAGATGTTCTGGTCTGGTGCATGGCAAGATGTTCTGGTCTGGTGCATGGCTAGATGTTCTGGTCTGGTGCATGGCTAAACATCTGGTCTGGTGCATGGCTAGATGTTCTTGTCTGGTGCATGGCTAGATGTTCTGGTCTGGTGCATGGCTAGATGTTCTGGTCTGGTGCATGGCTAGATGTTCTGGTCTGGTATATGGCTAGATGTTCTGGTCTGGTGCATGGCTAGATGTTCTGGTCTGGTGCATGGCTAGATGTTCTGGTCTGGTGCATGGCTAGATGTTCTGGTCTGGTGCATGGCTAGATGTTCTGGTCTGGTATATGGCTAGATGTTCTGGTCTGGTGCATGGCTAGATGTTCTGGTCTGGTGCATGGCTAGATGTTCTGGTCTGGTGCATGGCTAGATGTTCTGGTCTGGTGCATGGCTAGATGTTCTGGTCTGGTATATGGCTAGATGTTCTGGTCTGGTATATGGCTAGATGTTCTGGTCTGGTGCATGGCTAGATGTTCTGGTCTGGTGCATGGCTAGATGTTCTGGTCTGGTGCATGGCTAGATGTTCTGGTCTGGTGCAGGGCTAGATGTTCTGGTCTGGTGCATGGCTAGATGTTCTGGTCTGGTGCATGGCTAGATGTTCTGGTCTGGTGCATGGCTAGATGGTCTGGTCTGGTGCATGGCTAGATGGTCTGGTCTGGTGCAGGGCTAGATGTTCTGGTCTGGTGCATGGCTAGATATTCTTGTTTAATGCATGACCAGATGTTCTGGATGTTAAGTGTGGCAGAAGATATATGTACATTTGCAATAATATTACACGTATCTGATGTCCTTGGGACCTGTCCACCAGCCATGATATATCATTGCATTGTCAATATAAAGGCTACTGTATACATCCAAATAAATGAGCACCATACTGTATTGTGTGGTATGTTTTATTGATAAGAGTAGTTGTGGTATTAAAACAGAGTAGATGTCTGATGGGGACAGACTAAACCTCACATTTGCTATTGCAAATAATGCAAAGGTAAAAGAATAACTGTAAAAAATATCTGCCGTTACTACCTCACAAATCACATCACGTATAATTTGGTACTCTTTCACCCTACGTACTTATATATTAAATTAAAGCGCTTATAAGAACACTCGGCTTCTGATCTAAATTCTAGTCTGATGACTTGAAAGGCAAGTTCTGTGTAAGGCTTTACGATCGCATAAGACAGTGATTCCTCAAATTCTCGCAGATTCATCCTAATAAAGCAGTTTTGTTGGAATTTGACATTTTCTTGGTATCTTTAACTCGGACAGGAATTTGATACATCTGTCGCAGAAAAAAAATAGTTGATATGGAAACAATTGGGAAAAAGACCTTTTAATTGTTGTTATATAATCAAAACTGTGTGTTGATTTACTTGAGGATATTCTTGTTAGTTTTATTTGTAAATCTTACCTTACTGTCTTTGTTTTCTTCAAAACCAACCCATGGCATGTTTGCATGTCAGAAGACATGTTATCTGCGTCGTCTTTTAATACCAGCCGTTAGTTACAGTGGCACATTCCTTTAATACTACGTGCTTCCGTGGTACACACTTAGTTAGACATAACAGTCACGAATTAGCATTAGTATATTGACATGTAGAGCCATTAGGGGGTTTGTATGTGGACAGGTAAACAATGCATATCACATATATATCATTGCAATATACATGCCTTAGTCATTTATTTTTTCATATCTTACTGGTTGCCGCCTTTCGTCCCTCCTAATATCAGAAATGCAGCCACGCCTAAGAGCCTTTTTAATTCGTCGCGGTATTAAACTACCTGCAGAAATGATTGATTTGTATGATATGACATATAATCACTCTCATTCTTCCTCAGCACCGTTCTTTTACTTTTCAGTTTAAACAACTCAAACTCAACACCCGTTTAATAAACCAGTATATTAAGTTTTTTCTTGGTTTCAAGCACATCATGATGAGAGTGCATGGAGCGAGAGCTATGGATGATGGCAGCATCCCAGTACACTGTGGTAATCCGCCAGTATACTGTGGTAATCCGCCTGTATACTGTGGTAATCCGCCTGTATACTGTGGTAATCCGCCAGTATACTGTGGTTATCCGCCTGTATACTGTGGTAATCCGCCAGTATACTGTGGTAATCCGCCAGTATACTGTGGTAATCCGCCAGTACACTGTGGTAATCCGCCAGTATACTGTGGTTATCCGCCTCTGAGGATTAGTCAACTATGAGCTGGATTATTACAGGTGTCAAATAAAGAATAGTAGTGTTATTTTAGAGTGGGGATTGTAAAGTATTGATAAATTGAGTGTCATTATTCTCAAAAACAACATGAATATGGTTAGCATTAGTTTCATAAAAATGGATAATCTTTATAGATATAATACATGAATTCAGACCACTCACGCCCATTAACTGCTCAGATTCTGGATTATATTATATGCCTGGCATGCAAAGCTCCACACAAAAGGCAGCAAGACACACATAGCAGTGAATCCTAGGACAGCAATGTGCACAATCTGCGTGTCGCTGTAATGAAGTATGTGTGCAATGTGCGTGCCAGGTTAATGAATTGCACATCTTACTGCAGGTAAGACAGTGAGCCAGAACACAGTCATGAGTCATGACACACCACAGTCCGGATAATGAGACATACCAAAGCCAGGGAGTCATGGTTTGTGCCATACTCAGGAGGGTGAGTAAGGATATGCACCCCATTAAGGATAGGGAATCATGGAATGCACCACAATAAGCATAGAGTAAGAATATGCACCACAATAAGCATAGAGTTAGGATATGCACCACAATAAGCATAGAGTAAGAATATGCACCACAATAAGCATAGAGTTAGGATATGCACCACAATAAGCATAGAGTAAGGATATGCACCACAATAAACATAGAGTAAGGATATGCACCACAATAAGCATAGAGTTAGGATATGCACCACAATAAGCATAGAGTAAGGATGTGCACCACAATAAGGACAGGGAATCATGGAATGCACCACCTTAAGGATAGTGAATCATGATATGCCAGACATTAAGAATAGTGAACCATGATATGTACCACATTAAGGATAGTGAATCATGATATGTACCACATTAAGGATAGTGAATCATGATATGCACCACATTAAGGATAGTGAATCATGATATGCACCACATTAAGGATAGTGAATCATGATATGCACCACATTAGGGATAGTGAATCATGATATGTACCACATTAAGGATAGTGAATCATGATATGCACCACATTAAGGATAGTGAATCATGATATGCACCACATTAAGGATAGTGAATCATGATATGCACCGCATTAAGGATAGTGAATCATGATATGCACCACATTAAGGATAGTGAATCATGATATGCACCACATTAAGGATAGTGAATCATGATATGTACCACATTAAGGATAGTGAATTATGATATGCCCCACATTAAGGATAGTGAATCATGATATGCACCACATTAAGGATAGTGAATCATGATATGCACCACATTAAGGATGGGGAATCATGATATGTACCACATTAAGGATAGTGAATCATGATATGCACCACATTAAGGATAGTGAATCATGATATGCACCACATTAGGGATAGTGAATCATGATATGCCAGACATTAAGAATAGTGAACCATGATATGTACCACATTAAGGATAGTGAATCATGATATGTACCACATTAAGGATAGTGAATCATGATATGCACCACATTAAGGATAGTGAATCATGATATGCACCATATTAGGGATAGTGAATCATGATATGCCAGACATTAAGAATAGTGAACCATGATATGTACCACATTAAGGATAGTGAATCATGATATGTACCACATTAAGGATAGTGAATCATGATATGCACCACATTAAGGATAGTGAATCATGATATGCACCGCATTAAGGATAGTGAATCATGATATGCACCACATTAAGGATAGTGAATCATGATATGCACCACATTAAGGATAGTGAATCATGATATGTACCACATTAAGGATAGTGAATTATGATATGCCCCACATTAAGGATAGTGAATCATGATATGCACCACATTAAGGATAGTGAATCATGATATGCACCACATTAAGGATAGTGAATCATGATATGTACCACATTAAGGATAGTGAATCATGATATGCACCACATTAAGGATAGTGAATCATGATATGCACCACATTAGGGATAGTGAATTATGATATGCACCACATTAAGGATAGTGAATCATGACATGCATCACATTAAGAAAAGTGAATCATGACATGCACCACATTAAGGATAGTGAATCATGATATGTACCACATTAAGAATAGTGAATCATGACATGCACCACATTAAGGATAGTGAATCATGACATGCCCCACATTAAGAATAGTGAATTATGATATGTACCACATTAAGGATAGTGAATCATGATATGTACCACATTAAGGATAGTGAATCATGACATGCACCACATTAAGGATAGTGAACCATGATATGTACCACATTAAGGATAGTGAATCATGATATGTACCACATTAAGGATAGTGAATCATGACATGCACCACATTAGGGATAGTGAACCATGACATGCACCACATTAAGGATAGTGAATTATGATATGCACCAAATGACCCTATTGTCAATTTACATTTTTTTCTCAGTTATTTATTCCATGAAAGCCATCTGTGTGATGTTGAAATGTAGACGCGTGGTGATCACTGCTTCCCGCCATTGTTACGAAGGACAATCCTTGTAATCGTCTATTAGCTGCTCTCTAATTGGTCGGAATGATTGTTATTGTTTCCCACCATTGTCTCGACTGCCTTGATTGGCCCGGAAAGCATATGTGTGTATAGACATCATAGGATTAAGATGTGAATGAAGAAAATTGAATAAAAATAATGACCAGAAATGCTCTGTATTTTACATCCATCACTATCGTTCAAGATTATTATTATGTGGCATCAATATACAATTGTTCATTTACTCTATTCTGCTCCAGAACAGACTATTGGCAGACCACTTCCGGTGAAAATGGCGTGCGCATAAAAACGCTAAAATGAGTTTGCAAATATGAAACAGTGTAATCCTTTTAACCCATACGACTCCGCTACTTGCACACGAAATATGCCGCATTATCTCAACTTTGAATTGCACACATCTAACCTTACATATGAATGACACTGTGTGCTACCGTTTATGATTGATATATCAATAAGGTATGATCCCAAATATGTGGACTCATTTCGTATTGACAGCCCTGGCGTCCAGGGTCACAGGCAAATAAAGAGACATGGCCAGATCATGGAATATTGCTTGATAAACTATATAATAAAACAAATATAGAGGTATATGTATATAAAGTAAGGCCTGGTATTTGATAATACTATTACCAAGAAGCAATATAACCATGTTAATTATATATTGTCCTCTTCAATTATTCAGACATATTCTGAATATCACTGTTTTATGATTAAATATTTGTCATCAATAGGGACACCTGACATATAACAAGTAAAAGCTTGTCATACAAATATCATGTAATTTGCATATGTGTCAGCTGTGACCTTATATTGGATAAGCCATGGGTTGTGATTATTGTCACTGGTATGACACACCAAATGGCATCGGTCCCAGATTCCGATCACTCCTATATAATTAACTGTATACTCCCGCTCTAACAATATTGGAAGCAGGTTCTGATCACTTTTAGCCTCTCATGTACCCTTAATGGTGATACTGGGCATTGTATGCAGGGCAAAAGTGATGACATTTAAATTGACCTGTTGAGGACCACTCACTTGTCACAGATGAGAGAGTCCTCTTGCTCATAAGCCTGACATATTTAACCTTGAATTTGAGGACAAGCTCCGCCACAATAAGAGCTAACATGAAGGGAATCGGAATATTATGCTGGCTAGCAGTCTACGTTGGGTCATTAGTCACGAGTGTGTTTCTTTGATAGCATAAAGTTGTGTTTTTTTACTGGGTCTAACAGGTCTTACACAGCTTTAACGGGTAAGCACACACGCACACAACAGGAGAAGATAGGTGCGCACACATTAAGTTCTGTTGAGTGAATACTTCTGGCCGTTTGATCAGTAAAATATTCTTGTGACACAAAGATCAATGATGAATACTTATGGTGTGACAAAAGGGGACATACTTGCATGATACAAAGATCAGTAAAGAAATAACTGGAAGACACAACAAACAGTGTGAGATATCTCTGGATTACAAAGGAACAATTAGAGATACTTTTATATAACAGAAGGCAGGAGAAAAGTGGGTATGTATGTAAAATATATCAGTTTTATGAAGGTGTTCTGCAATGATAATGATGTCAGCTTCTTTCAAATTACTCTCCTCTGCTTCGCGCTAACTGTCATAACACCAGGAGAGAGGAGGCCTAGCAAAAGGCGCCATTCCAGTCTCCATTATCACTAGAGGAGTTGTATAGTTCCGGTAAAGTTATACAGTTCCGGTGTTTAATTTTCAAAGGAGGAGAAAAACCATCCCGAGATCCGCAATCGGTGTGTAAATGTATGTATGTTTATATGTGTGTTTGCGTGTGCGTGTGCATGCGAAATAAAAAAATAAGAGGAAAATATTCACAAGAGATGCTTTTTGGTGAATAGCATAATGCATTTCTTCCTCACAGAAGGTTTTATACAGAAAGAATTGTGTCAGCGTGCTTTTAGAAGCACTCCCTATGATTCGTCGTTACTTACTCCAGATGCATTTGTCCACAATGTTTCTGTATCAAGGTATCTGTAAGTGCCATATACATATACACTACAGCGTACTCTGCATGACACAGGTAGTATACCATTACTGATATGATAGACAAGTCCTGCTGTGGAGGGTAACTAAAGCGGAGATTGCCACTGAACCAGTGAGGCACACTTATGACATTTTTATCGATTTTTGTTCCATGTTGTGACCCAGGAATATTTGTGCTATGGCTATGTGTTTACTGTGTTAACTGTGGTTACAAGTTGTTACTCTTTTCTTAAGCAAACACTCATCGTTAGAAGGATTCGGGTTACTTCTAAAATTACGATTGTTCGAGTATGATTTCATTAATTCAAACAAATATTGTTTGCCAATTTACACTGCCTGTGGTGAAGTATTTCCAGTTATTGATGACTTCAAGTCGGCGAAGAGCTACTTTTTACTTTGCATTCGACGTACATTCATACATCACCTCTGCCACAATATATAGTTCTTTGCATTGAGTTTTTGAAACATCTGGTTGAAAAGGTACATCATTTTCCTATCAGTCTGTTCAGTATTTTACATAACATTGAACGTTTTTATGGTGAAACCTGACATATTAACTTTGCTCAAGAAGAAAAAGTCAAGATTTGTTCCCTCCTTCTCCCTTCAGGATTAATGGTCCATCCCTTGCTGACTATTTTTGTCTGACTATTTTGGCATACATGTCACTGGAATCTCAACTCATTTGTTGTTGTACTCACTGTGTGATTATAATGACACCAATTTGTGTCTGAACAGAAGCAATTGATCCTCCGCCTACCTCTGCCTCCAAAGCCCTGACTTTCAGCCAATACTGGCTGCAGATCATTAATATTCCATATTATCAAGAAAAGAATATTTATCGTATCATTAGTTTATTTTGTTTGGACAGTGCGCACTTATTACCTGAAGCCCGCTTTTGATCATACCAAAGTAAAGAATTACAATGTCGACAATCGATAAGAATTGCTGATCTCACGAACTCACCTGGCTTTTTCCAAACAGCGTCAACATATCATAAACCATATTTGTATATATTGGTACCTGTTTGTCTGATGGTGTGCATTGAGCGAGTAACATATCCGCATATTTATTACGAACCTGGATTTTTCGGAAAACAACAATCAGAGGGCTTTGGGGGAAGAATGTATGTGTGTATGTGTGTGCGCGTGTGTGTGTGTGCATATATATTCCCAGATTATTCTCAACAATAAAAATAACACTCTACAAACTTTGTGAAATCGTTTCTATTTTCAATTGTTTGTGGAATATATCCTTGATATATAATTGTTGCAAGAGTCTGTATGCCATTTATCTGTACAATAATACCAGCAATAAACATGTAGCTGAGATCATGTTTGTGTAAATTAATTTGAGGTCAATTACTCACCTTGACTTGAAGTAATGAGTGTACCAAGTCTGTTCAAATTAACGAGTAGAGAACATTTTGATTGGTATTATAGATCTGAGGTTATATAATTCCATATATTTGTATAGCAATCTTGACAATAATCATCAGATAAACTTTACAAATTTGGTATTCTGTGCTTAAATTGCCTTTAGGGACAATCTGTATGTTTTAAAATAAATGTGTAATGCAACCCAAACAGAATGTAACGTTTTTCCAAATGGCATTGTGCCATTTACACTTTCTATATAGTATCAATATCTGTGGCATTATGCTGGACACATAAAGGGTTCAGGATGTTCAGCGTGGAGTGCTGATGATGAAATGAGGAACGACGACTCCTTAACTGAAATGCAGTTTGGTTGTGTTGGCGTGGAAGGGCAGGGTACACACTGGTATCTATAATTAATTCTCAGTAAAGATGGAGGTTGGTGGCTTCATTCACCTGACATAATGTAATCATGTGGGGTTTCTCTTCTTCATATGCATGCGAAAGTTAAATGTACAAAGCCATATTACAGCCACACTACATATCTGAGAAATGATTTGCCTGTTTTGTGATATTGTTCATTCACTTGCGATGCAATGTACATCATGTCTTAGTATAACTACTGAGCTTCCACCTTATTATGACATAATACATCTATATATAAAAGTAAATAGATACATAATACCTGAGAGCAATATTGCTCAGATAATACACACAAAAACACCCACACGTACACAAACAAATACCGACCCGTAAACAAACAAATACCCACCCGTAAACAAACAAATACCCACCCGTAAACAAACAAATACCCACCCGTACACAAACAAATACCTACATGTACACAAATACCCACACATACATGTATGAATATGTATATATCCTAATAATAATGCTATGACTGCCGTGCACATATTCGGTTTGCTGACCAATCATGGCAGGTGAGACAATGATGGGAATGAGTAGTCATTTTTTTCAACCAATGAGAGACCGGTTAACAAACGGTCATTAAAAAGTGTTAGATTCGTGTCCATTGAGCAGAGCGTCCCACCTGCACTCATCAGATTCCGCCCCCTTTACTTTGAAATAAAGGCTGAACTCAGGGAAGAATGAACAGAAAATTACAAAATAATATCAAATTGTATAAAAATAATAATTCGTTGGCTTTAATGAAAGTGCAAGACAGGTCACATGAACCAACCTTGTGAACAGGGTTATATTTTTGTATACAGAGTCTAAGACCAAGAATGAAGTCTATGTTATAAAAAAGGCTCTTTTCTGAGAGACCTAGTATACTATAAGTGAACGGAGGCGACGAGGGCCAATGTGTAAATATCTTATGTCACACAGCCCACATGTGTAGCCAGTGGCGGATCCAAGAGGGGTCTGTGGCTAGGGAGCTTTTGGGAACTGGAGCCCCTTACTTTATGGGACTGGAGCCCTTTACTTTATGGGACTGGAGCCCCCTACTTTATGGGACTGGAGCCCCTTACTTTATGGGACTGGAGCCACTTACTTTAGCACATTTGAGCCCCAATAAACACATTTAACATTTTGAAAGACAGTGGAATTACAAGATGACATGTGAGACACAACATTCAGCTCAAGTGCGATTAGTGGTGGGTATTATAACACATAATTTTGGAGCTATATGTTCTGAGGGGCCTGCAGATCTCAGACCTGGCTGTCAGTGTCACAGACTGGCGGACATCTCAACTGCATAAATAAACATAGAATTGAAATTTTTCAAACGTAGAATATATTCCAGTCAGTGTAGTCTACATTTACAGCAACTTCTACTTCCATCACTACTTTTATATACTATTAGGTTAATAGTTAATATATAAGACTGAGACAGAGAGGGGCTGGGGACTTTCACTCTCTGGCAACCTGTGATATTAACTACCTTAGTCATCATGACTTCCGGCACATCACTTGTGCCATGAAAACAAATAAATACTTTTAACATTTTGAAAGACAGTGGAATTACAAGATAACATGTGAGACACAACATTCAGCTCAATTGCGATTAGTGGTGGGTATTATAACACAGAATTTTAGAGCGATATGTACTTCTGAGGGGCCTGCAGATCACAAACCTGCCTGTCAGTGTCACAGACTGGCGGACACCTCAACTGCATAAATAGACATAGAATTTGAATATTTTTTTGCAAATGTAGAATATATGAAAATTAGTAACTTTATGCACAAAAGAAAGGTATGCTATATGTTTGACTGTGTTAAAAATGTCTGAGTTTCAACTGCCAGTTTCAGAGAGTTGCCAGTCACTGTACTCTACATTTACGGCAACTTCAAAATGATGAGAAAATATAAATATCATTTTCAAAAAGGAAACTGTATACAAATTCTTTTTTTTTAAAAAGACTTTCTTGTTCATAATGATCAACACAAAATGTGACGTCAAGTAAGGCTGCTACAGGTTGGTGTATCTGATTATCACATTTTATAAATAACATCCTGCATAACACATGGATCCAGTGCTCCGACAAAGACGCACTTGCCATAAGGGATGAAGTCACTCCACACAGCATATAATAGCTTTGGACATTACAAAATAGCTTTAAACATAACATCACATTTGAACAACCATATACGCGGTACTGGAAATTAAAATAATTGTATAATTAACTGGCATTAACACGATTTGTCATACAATACTTCAAAACACTTATCATACCTATGTTATACTAAGAACGATAATTAAATCGTGACTGAACCAACATCAGGAAGTCCTTCTCTGGTGCTGATTTGTGTCACGTGATCCCTTTCCACACTTCCCATGATTACGTCATGTCCTGTTGTCACCCTCCTTGGTGAACACATCGTTACTCCTAAAGGAAGAGACTTATGGTGATAATGTAATTTGATATATCTCTTAACATATATGGACAATCTAACAACACACGTTTGGATAAGCTTATACTTATATTATTTACCTTTATGGATAATAATATTAAAATGAGACTATATAGTAAGTAAACTACATATCAAGGCCAGGTACCTGTTCAAGTACAATGCATCTCTTCGGATCTATGTATGGTAAAAATAATTTTTTGACAAAATATGATATACAATCTTAATTCAAGATGTAAACAATGTTAAGCATGTCAAAATCCATGATATGAACTTTATTGAGTTCAAGGTTGTGTTCACAAGGAAATAGGTTTCCATCTGTCTCCACTCATAACAGATTACATAGTTTATCACTGTACTTCCGACAACATGAAAATAATGGATTATCCATAAAAGGACATTCTATATCATTTTACCGTTTTGGAAAAGGTTTTGTACATCTTTTCTGTTAATATCTCCTGAGACATGGGGGAATGTGATGGCGATGACCAAGTTATTTATACTTATCCCATTGTAACATTGCAGTAATCATATACATATATGATATGTCCCTGCAATTAATAATCATTTTATCCTACTATGAGTCCGCTCTCAAATTTGGGAAATAACTTTGATCAGACATATCCCAGCCTCCCATATATATGCTTGGTAACTAATGACGGCTTTCCTCGGTCTGACCTTTTCACATAACGGTACTGTCATTAACACACACATATATAATGAGCATCTGAATGCATCACCACAAAAGTTCCATCTTTTATGTGTAAACCATTGGAATGATATTGATCAAAACAATATCAAAATATCTACATCGGTAATCGTCTAATAGTATGCATAATAGATGAGCACTGTTAAGATGGAGGTAATCAATCTTCCTGTCTCATTTCCCTAACAGTAATAGTTTCACTCGGACGTGATTTAGTTGATGTCTATAAAAAAAACCGCTTTAAATGTACAACTGTTCCCGAGACAACGCACCAGGAAGTGCTCTGACCAGACAACATATATTATATAATATATTAGCTCCCAACAGTAGACAAGTCAAAATAATTCTTCAATCCTTATGTTTCAAACAAACATAACAATTGAAAATCTGTTGTTTTTTACAGTTTAATAAAAAAAATAACAGTTGTATTTCTATGTTTTTTTTTCTGGCGCAGAAAATATTTTGCGTTTCCCGCAATAGATAAAATCGTCACAACCTATGACAGATTTGAAAGAAAACTGTGATGATAGATCAATTCAATTAAGAATGATTGCAATTATGTACATGTATATCTAGAATGCGTAGAAACTATACTTATATGCCCGGCTCAGACTGTATCTCAATGTCGACTGTTTGATTCTGTGAAGATATAACACTGTGGTGTCTTATTTCTAAATGTCATAAATGATTAATTACACCATTGAGGTTCTCTTTGTTATCCCCTTGTTACTATGCTGGTGTGATATATTTATATATATATAATGTTTGCTCTGTCACTATTGCAGGTACCGTTTGCCAGCGCCGAGTATTACCAGCCTGTTCCTTCTCAGCAGCCCACCATCCTCGTCAGCATATATATGTGATTATGTTACCAATAAGATATGCACAACTATCGTGGATATTCTGGATTACTGCTTATAGTCTGTTTGTGGATATGTAATATATAACAGAGACATATGAAGGGCGATGCGTTCAGGATGCCGGCCATGTTGAGCGTGTTGTACTATATATTCTTCTCAGTGCCTCTGCCGGTTATATTTGCGATATTCGGCACGCTCTCGCTGACGGTGTTCGTATATATTCAGGCTCTGATGAAGGACGACCAACAGCCTCCAAGGTTGTTCCATTCCAACTCGTCTTTAGATATATATGTCATTAAAAGGGTGAGGAGACTGACCCTGCCGTTCAGACCTCCATTCTGGGCTAGGAATGCCCACCTACAGACCATCCTGCCTGTACTTCTGCCCAAGGTGCAATTTCATTTTGAGAGGGAGTTTCTGTTGATGAAGGACCGCGGTATAGTAGCACTGGACTGGGGCATCACCGGGACCAGCAAGTTGCACAAGCGGAGCCCCGTGCTCCTACTCCTCCCGGGACTCACTGGAGATGCCAGCAAGCTGACCTTCCTGTGTAAAAGGGCGGTCACCAAGGGCTTCAGGCCGATTGTATTTAACAAGCGTGGCCATGGCGACGCACCTCTCACTACCTCAAAGCTACAGAGCTATGGTGACCCGTCCGATATGAGACAAGTGGTGAAGTACCTCAAGAGCTGCTTCCACCATACCCGAATAGTAGGCGTGGGAGTGAGCGCTGGCTCCGGACTTCTCATGTCCTACCTGGGAGAATATGGTCACTCCGCCTATCTCTCAGCCGCTGTGTGTGTCTCACCTAGCTATGATGGGGGCTCTCTGTTTGTCAGACCTAATTCTATAGGTTACCCCTATGAATTCCTGTTGCTGTGGAGCTTGAAGAGAATGATATGTAAACACGCTCTGGCCCTGGAAAACGTCATAGACGTGCCAGCAGCGCTGAAGGCAAACTCCATTAAGGCGTTTGATGAATTGGTTTATTGCAAGATGTACAGCTGCAAGAATGTGAGTGATTACTGGGAGAAGAATGAGCCCCTGAGAGATGTAGATGATGTGTCTACCCCTGTACTATGCATCAATACTGCAGACGATCCCATATGTTCCAGGAAAGCTATACCTTTTGAACTTTTCAAACTTTACCCCAATCTGATGTTGGCCTATACAGAGAAAGGGGGTCACTGTGGGTTCATAGATGGGGTCAAACTTGAATCTTGGTCAGATAAACTTGCCATTGATTATTGCCAAGCTGTGCTTGAGTTCTTAGATAAGACGGAGTACAGGTAACACACACTTTCACCAATGTCATACCCTGGAGTAATACATATGACCCTAAGGTCATACTTATGAGGCAATATTAGGCTTCAAAATATCTAGTGTTTTTTATCATAATTTACTAATGTGTAAAGAGATTTGGATACAATAACTGAGATAAGATGTAAGATTGCGTTAAAATTGTATCCTAAGTTTAACAGAAAATATTACAAAGAGGGAGAAGTAAGTTATTTTAGATAGTAAAACGTTCCTAATGTGTTTTGTGTCACCAGGCCTCAGTGACATGTACTGACAAAGTAGCAAACAGCACTACATGGCACATTATACCAATATTTGTGGAGATTAGTGAACAGCACAAAGCAGAGGTTAACATTTTACTCACATTGTTATTCAATTACAATGAAAATATAACAAAAGCATGATTAGAAATGGTTACTTAGAAATTTACGACTTGTATTTTATTTAATAATGTCTTTCTTCATCTTCTTAAAAGCGTATCTCAACATGATCTGTGTTCATTTATCTTCATGGTAACATAATAATGGAATTACTCGTTTGTTTTTCTTTAATCGTTTCCTTTATTCATGCAGACCATGGATAAAATCATTGACAAACTTACATCAGATAATGTGGGTTGAAATTCCTGTTAATTGTTAATGATGATTTTGTTTTACACATTTTCTATGGATATTTTAAACTGTTATTTTATAAACAGTTCATTAAAAATGGGCTCTTTGAATGTTTGAGCATTTCAATGTTACATCAAAACAAACCTATTGAACAGCATTAACTGGGCAAAGCAGGTCCACAAGTACTGATCATATATATGCACAACAGCGCCACCATCCAGGCTCGGGGATATTAGCTCTGAGCGCGACTCAGGTCTAATCTGGGAGAATGAGGTGAACTATTTTTTTAATATCATTCTACGAGTGTCAGAACAGGTGTTAGATTTACTCAACTAAAAAGGCCATGGGCCGCATATATCCCAAAATAAAAGCATCTTTAACTCAATATCTTTTGAGTAAGAAAATATAGCCTGTTCCACAATGAATATTGTTATATATTGAACGCTCAATAAACTCAATGGGAAAACAACCACTAGCTGTGTGACCATCAATTCTGCTTTCTTTATTTCTTCCATAGTGTATCTTTATGTTCACAAAGAAACAAGTAAATAAATAACCTACCGTCCTCACACAAGCTTGAATAAATGAGTCACATTTCAAGCTATCCTATTCAATAATTCGAAATACCATAATAGATTACCATCGTAGATTTTAAATGGGGAGATCAGGACAGGAAAAAAAAGCTGCCACTGGTAGATCATCGTAGAAACTAGTCATGACTTACTGTTCAGTGCTATTATCTTGATTGGATTTCACATGAAATATTCTTCTGGTAAGTGAGCAGAGCAGACGCGATATTATTAATTATGCAATGATATCGCTATTGCTATCTGGGTTGCATCCAAATGCAATAACACAATAGATACTAACACAAAGATATGTGATGTCTCGTTCTGCTAACGTTGTAAGCCGTGAAGTATTCTGGCACATATTATAAATATGGCGTCATCATAAAGTGGCAGCTATTATATGTGTCCTTTTGGTCTGACGACATCGCGCATCCAATTATGATTACACCACTTGGGTATAAAACATGGCTGAGTTCATAGCTTATTATCATTTGCTTCAAAGTTAGCGTGCGTTAGTCTGCCATTGATGACAATGATACACACCACATAATGCATGATATGAAATGGTCTTAACAATCTAAATCCTATTTTTTCAAAATAGGTATCATTAATGAAAATGGAATTGCAAAGAAATAATCTGACTTCAATTTATTTTGAAACTTGTATTTGTAATTGGCTTGTTCAAACTTGATTACTTCAAATTGAAAACGGAGGAAGCAAAATGACATTAATTTGTTTCGTGTCTTCATGAAAGATAAATCTCCTTTCAAAATCACAGTTTTAAGACGGCTTGCAATATTCAAAGAAATCTGTGTTAAGATGACGCACAATGAAATATTGCTTAAAGTCATAATGAATAAAGATTAAGACAGAGTAGATCATTGGATTTTGTCCAGACTACGCGATGTACCCCCCCCCAAAAAAAAAAAATGACTGAATATATAAAATTAAGAATAATAATTAGCACAATATGGTACACAGCACGGTACACAGCATGGTACACACTAACACAGCACGGTACACAGCATGGTACACACTAACACAGCACGGTACACAGCATGGTACACACTAACACAGCATGGTACACACTAACACAGCACGGTACACAGCATGGTACACACTAACACAGCATGGTACACAGCATGATACACAACATGGTACACAGTACGGTACAGAGAATGATACACAGCACGGTACACATCATGGTACACAGCATGATACACAACATGGTACATTGCACGGTACACAGCATGGTACAAAGCATGATACACAGCACGGTACACAGCACGGTACACAGCACGGTACACAGCACGGTACACAGCATGGTACACAGCACGGTACACAGCACTACACACTAACACAGCATGATACACAACAATAGTACACAGCAAGGTGTGGTGTCATTGATTGATATTGAATAAAATATATTATTAAATAAAATATACAAGGAATCATAGATAATCAAAGAATGATAAAGGAAAATAAATATGTGCATAACCACCTCGAGACACGTGTTCAGCCATGCTGTTGACATGTGACCTAATCATCTGCAAAAGGATCACAACAAATTGCTTCTTTTTATAACCTATTAGGATTTATCCGGGATAGAATAGTCTATCAGATGGTCAAGGTAAAAGACTTTTATAATTCCTATCAGGACCAAAAGCCTATCAGATGATCAAGGTAAAAGACTTTTATAATTCCTATCAGGACCTAAGGTCTATCAGATGATCAAGGTAAAAGACTTTTATAATTCCTATCAGGACCTAAGGTCTATCAGATGATCAAGGTAAAAGACTTTTATAATTCCTCTCAGGACCTAAGGTCTATCAGATGATCAAGGTAGAAGACTTTCATAATTCCTATCAGGACCTAAGGTCTATCAGATGATCAAGGTAAAAGACTTTTATAATTCCTATCAGGACCTAAGGTCTATCAGATGATTAAGGTAAAAACATTTATAATTCCTATCAGGACCTAAGGTCTATCAGATGGTCAAGGTAAAAGACTTTTATAATTCCTCTCAGGATCTAAGGTCTATCAGATAGTCAAGGTAAAAGACTTTCATAATTCCTATCAGGACCTAAGGTCTATCAGATGATTAAGGTAAAAACATTTATAATTCCTATCAGGACCTAAGGTCTATCAGATGGTCAAGGTAAAAGACTTTTCTAATTCCTCTCAGGATCTAAGGTCTATCAGATGATTAAGGTAAAAGACTTTCATAATTCCTATCAGGACCAAAGGTCTATCAGATGATTAAGGTAAAAGACTTTCATAATTCCTATCAGGACCAAAGGTCTATCAGATGATTAAGGTAAAAACATTTATAATTCCTATCAGGACCTAAGGTCTATCAGATGATTAAGGTAAAAGACTTTTATAATTCCTATCAGGACCTAAGGTCTATCAGATGATCAAGGTAAAAGACTTTTATAATTCCTATCAGGACCTAAGGTCTATCATATGGTCAAGGTAAAAGACTTTTATAATTCCTATCAGGACCTAAGGTCTATCAGATGATCAAGGTAAAAGACTTTTATAATTCCTATCAGGACCTAAGGTCTATCAGATGGTCAAGGTAAAAGACTTTTATAATTCCTATCAGGACCTAAGGTCTATCAGATAGTCAAGGTAAAAGACTTTTATAATTCCTATCAGGACCTAAGGTCTATCAGATGATCAAGGTAGAAGACTTTCATAATTCCTATCAGGACCTAAGGTCTATCAGATGATTAAGGTAAAAGACTTTCATAATTCCTCTCAGGACCTAAGGTCTATCAGATGATCAAGGTAAAAGACTTTTATAATTCCTATCAGGACCTAAGGTCTATCAGAAGATCAAGGTAAAAGACTTTTATAATTCCTATCAGGACCTAAGGTCTATCAGATGATCAAGGTAAAAGACTTTTATAATTCCTATCAGGACCTAAGGTCTATCAGATGATCAAGGTAAAAACATTTATAATTCCTATCAGGACCTAAGGTCTATCAGATGGTCAAGATAAAAGACTTTTATAATTCCTATCAGGACCTAAGGTCTATCAGATGATCAAGGTAAAAGACTTTTATAATTCCTATCAGGACCTAAGGTCTATCAGATGATTAAGGTAAAAACATTTATAATTCCTATCAGGACCTAAGGTCTATCAGATGATCAAGGTAAAAGACTTTTATAATTCCTATCAGGATCTAAGGTCTATCAGATGATTAAGGTAAAAGACTTTCATAATTCCTATCAGGACCAAAGGTCTATCAGATGATTAAGGTAAAAACATTTATAATTCCTATCAGGACCTAAGGTCTATCAGATGATTAAGGTAAAAGACTTTTATCATTCCTATCAGGACCTAAGGTCTATCAGATGATCAAGGTAAAAGACTTTAATAATTCCTATCAGGACCTAAGGTCTATCAGATGATCAAGGTAAAAACATTTATAATTCCTATCAGGACCTAAGGTCTATCAGATGGTCAAGATAAAAGACTTTTATAATTCCTATCAGGACCTAAGGTCTATCAGATGATCAAGGTAAAAGACTTTTATAATTCCTATCAGGACCTAAGGTCTATCAGATGATTAAGGTAAAAACATTTATAATTCCTATCAGGACCTAAGGTCTATCAGATGGTCAAGGTAAAAGACTTTTATAATTCCTCTCAGGATCTAAGGTCTATCAGATGATCAAGGTAAAAGACTTTTAAAATTCCTATCAGGACCTAAGGTCTATCAGATAATCAAGGTAAAAGACTTTTATAATTCCTATCAGGACCTAAGGTCTATCAGATGATTAAGGTAAAAACATTTATAATTCCTATCAGGACCAAAAGCCTATCAGATGATCAAGGTAAAAGACTTTTATAATTCCTATCAGGACCTAAGGTCTATCAGATGATTAAGGTAAAAACATTTATAATTCCTATCAGGACCTAAGGTCTATCAGATGGTCAAGGTAAAAGACTTTTATAATTCCTCTCAGGATCTAAGGTCTATCAGATGATCAAGGTAAAAGACTTTTATAATTCCTATCAGGACCTAAGGTCTATCAGATGATCAAGGTAATAGACTTTTATAATTCCTATCAGGACCTAAGGTCTATCAGATGATTAAGGTAAAAACATTTATAATTCCTATCAGGACCAAAAGCCTATCAGATGATCAAGGTAAAAGACTTTTATAATTCCTATCAGGACCTAAGGTCTATCAGATGATCAAGGTAAAAGACTTTTATAATTCCTATCAGGACCTAAGGTCTATCAGATGATCAAGGTAAAAGACTTTTATAATTCCTCTCAGGACCTAAGGTCTATCAGATGATCAAGGTAGAAGACTTTCATAATTCCTATCAGGACCTAAGGTCTATCAGATGATCAAGGTAAAAGACTTTTATAATTCCTATCAGGACCTAAGGTCTATCAGATGATTAAGGTAAAAACATTTATAATTCCTATCAGGACCTAAGGTCTATCAGATGGTCAAGGTAAAAGACTTTTATAATTCCTCTCAGGATCTAAGGTCTATCAGATAGTCAAGGTAAAAGACTTTCATAATTCCTATCAGGACCTAAGGTCTATCAGATGATTAAGGTAAAAACATTTATAATTCCTATCAGGACCTAAGGTCTATCAGATGGTCAAGGTAAAAGACTTTTCTAATTCCTCTCAGGATCTAAGGTCTATCAGATGATTAAGGTAAAAGACTTTCATAATTCCTATCAGGACCAAAGGTCTATCAGATGATTAAGGTAAAAGACTTTTATAATTCATATCAGGACCTAAGGTCTATCAGATGATCAAGGTAAAAGACTTTTATAATTCCTATCAGGACCTAAGGTCTATCAGATGATTAAGGTAAAAGACTTTCATAATTCCTATCAGGACCAAAGGTCTATCAGATGATTAAGGTAAAAACATTTATAATTCCTATCAGGACCTAAGGTCTATCAGATGATTAAGGTAAAAGACTTTTATAATTCCTATCAGGACCTAAGGTCTATCAGATGATCAAGGTAAAAGACTTTTATAATTCCTATCAGGACCTAAGGTCTATCATATGGTCAAGGTAAAAGACTTTTATAATTCCTATCAGGACCTAAGGTCTATCAGATGATCAAGGTAAAAGACTTTTATAATTCCTATCAGGACCTAAGGTCTATCAGATGATCAAGGTAAAAGACTTTTATAATTCCTATCAGGACCTAAGGTCTATCAGATAGTCAAGGTAAAAGACTTTTATAATTCCTATCAGGACCTAAGGTCTATCAGATGATCAAGGTAGAAGACTTTCATAATTCCTATCAGGACCTAAGGTCTATCAGATGATTAAGGTAAAAGACTTTCATAATTCCTCTCAGGACCTAAGGTCTATCAGATGATCAAGGTAAAAGACTTTTATAATTCCTATCAGGACCTAAGGTCTATCAGAAGATCAAGGTAAAAGACTTTTATAATTCCTATCAGGACCTAAGGTCTATCAGATGATCAAGGTAAAAGACTTTTATAATTCCTATCAGGACCTAAGGTCTATCAGATGATCAAGGTAAAAACATTTATAATTCCTATCAGGACCTAAGGTCTATCAGATGGTCAAGATAAAAGACTTTTATAATTCCTATCAGGACCTAAGGTCTATCAGATGATCAAGGTAAAAGACTTTTATAATTCCTATCAGGACCTAAGGTCTATCAGATGATTAAGGTAAAAACATTTATAATTCCTATCAGGACCTAAGGTCTATCAGATGGTCAAGGTAAAAGACTTTTATAATTCCTCTCAGGATCTAAGGTCTATCAGATAGTCAAGGTAAAAGACTTTCATAATTCCTATCAGGACCAAAGGTCTATCAGATGATTAAGGTAAAAACATTTATAATTCCTATCAGGACCTAAGGTCTATCAGATGATCAAGGTAAAAGTCTTTTATAATTCCTATTAGGACCTAAAGTCTATCAGATGATCAAGGTAAAAACATTTATAATTCCTATCAGGACCTAAGGTCTATCAGATGATCAAGGTAAAAGACTTTTATAATTCCTATTAGGACCTAAGGTCTATCAGATGATCAAGGTAAAAGACTTTTATAATTCCTATCAGGACCTAAGGTCTATCAGATGATCAAGGTAAAAGACTTTTATAATTCCTATCAGGACCTAAGGTCTATCAGATGATCAAGGTAGAAGACTTTCATAATTCCTATCAGGACCTAAGGTCTATCAGATGGTCAAGGTAAAAGACTTTTATAATTCCTATCAGGACCTAAGGTCTATCAGATGATCAAGGTAAAAGACTTTCATAATTCCTATCAGGACCTAAGGTCTATCAGATGATCAAGGTAGAAGACTTTCATAATTATTTTAGGATCTAATAAGGTCTATCAGATGATCATACCAAATGCCTTTATTAAATTCCTCTCAAGATCTAAAGTCTTGTAGACAATGATAGGAAAAGGGATCTCTAGATGAGCACTGTCTGTCCAATGACGCTTCAAAATGATGAGGGATATGATCCTTTTGTAGGACATCAGACTTATCCTTACGAAATGCATATCTGTTTAAAGATAGACCACAGAATGGGAGGTACATAGATGTAATTACCCAGCTTTACAAGGCCTCTTCAATGTAATGTTATATACTGAGCCCGATGCAAAGGATAGTAAGATGGAATGCATCCCTAAAAAACAACACTCTACACCCGATGAAGATCTATCATCAACAATGAACAACACTGAGATGGTTTCGTAATTGGAGCTTTGTATTTTGAGGTCTATCAGAGGTCTATCAGGTCTATCAGATGATTAAGGTAAAAACATTTATAATTCCTATCAGGACCTAAGGTCTATCAGATGGTCAAGGTAAAAGACTTTTATAATTCCTCTCAGGATCTAAGGTCTATCAGATAGTCAAGGTAAAAGACTTTCATAATTTTTATCAGGACCAAAGGTCTATCAGATGATTAAGGTAAAAACATTTATAATTCCTATCAGGACCTAAGGTCTATCAGATGATCAAGGTAAAAGTCTTTTATAATTCCTATTAGGACCTAAGGTCTATCAGATGATCAAGGTAAAAACATTTATAATTCCTATCAGGACCTAAGGTCTATCAGATGATCAAGGTAAAAGACTTTTATAATTCCTATTAGGACCTAAGGTCTATCAGATGATCAAGGTAAAAGACTTTTATAATTCCTATCAGGACCTAAGGTCTATCAGATGATTAAGGTAAAAGACCTCCATAATTCCTCTCAGGATCTAAGGTCTATCAGATGATTAAGGTAAAAACATTTATAATTCCAATCAGGACCTAAGGTCTATCAGATGATTAAGGTAAAAGACTTTTATAATTCCTATCAGGACCTAAGGTCTATCAGATGATCAAGGTAGAAGACTTTCATAATTCCTATCAGGACCTAAGGTCTATCAGATGGTCAAGGTAAAAGACTTTTATAATTCCTATCAGGACCTAAGGTCTATCAGATGATCAAGGTAGAAGACTTTCATAATTCCTATCAGGACCTAAGGTCTATCAGATGATCAAGGTAGAAGACTTTCATAATTCTTTTAGGATCTAATAAGGTCTATCAGATGATCATACCAAATGCCTTTATTAAATTCCTCTCAAGATCTAAAGTCTTGTAGACAATGATAGGAAAAGGGATCTCTAGATGAGCACTGTCTGTCCAATGACGCTTCAAAATGATGAGGGATATGATCCTTTTGTAGGACATCAGACTTATCCTTACGAAATGCATATCTGTTTAAAGATAGACCACAGAATGGGAGGTACATAGATGTAATTACCCAGCTTTACAAGGCCTCTTCAATGTAATGTTATATACTGAGCCCGATGCAAAGGATAGTAAGATGGAATGCATCCCTAAAAAACAACACTCTACACCCGATGAAGATCTATCATCAACAATGAACAACACTGAGATGGTTTCGTAATTGGAGCTTTGTATTTTGAGGTCTATCAGAGGTCTATCAGGTCTATCAGATGATTAAGGTAAAAGACTTTTATAATTCCTATCAGGACCTAAGGTCTATCAGATGATTAAGGTAAAAGGCTTTTATAATTCCTATCACGACCTAAGGTCTATCAGATGGTCAAGGTAAAAGACTTTTATAATTCCTATCAGGACCTAAGGTCTATCAGATGGTCAAGGTAAAAGACTTTTATAATTTCTCTCAGGACCTAAGGTCTATCAGATGGTCAAGATAAAGACTTTTATAATTCCTATCAAGACCTAAGGTCTATTAGATGATCAAGGTAAAAGACTTTTATAATTCCTATCAGGACCTAAGGTCTATCAGATAGTCAAGGTAAAAGACTTTTATAATTCCTATCAGAACCTAAGGTCTCTCAGATAGTCAAGGTAAAAGACTTTTATAATTCCTATCAGGACCTATGGTCTATCAGATGATCAAGGTAAAAGACTTTTATAATTCCTATCAGGACCTAAGGTCTATCAGATGGTCAAGGTAAAAGACTTTTATAATTCCTATCAGGACCTAAGGTCTATCAGATGATCAAGGTAAAAGACTTTTATAATTCCTCTCAGGACCTAAGGTCTATCAGATGATCAAGGTAAAAGACTTTTATAATTCCTCTCAGGACCTAAGGTCTATCAGATGATCAAGGTAAAAGACTTTTATAATTCCTATCAGGACCTAAGGTCTATCAGATGGTCAAGGTAAAAGACTTTCATAATTCCTATCAGGACCTAAGGTCTATCAGATGGTCAAGGTAAAAGACTTTTATAATTCCTATCAGGACCTAAGGTCTATCAGATGGTCAAGGTAAAAGACTTTTATAATTCCTATCAGGACCTAAGGTCTATCAGATGGTCAAGGTAAAAGACTTTTATAATTTCTCTCAGGACCTAAGGTCTATCAGATGGTCAAGATAAAGACTTTTATAATTCCTATCAAGACCTAAGGTCTATTAGATGATCAAGGTAAAAGACTTTTATAATTCCTATCAGGACCTAAGGTCTATCAGATAGTCAAGGTAAAAGACTTTTATAATTTCTATCAGAACCTAAGGTCTCTCAGATAGTCAAGGTAAAAGACTTTTATAATTCCTATCAGGACCTATGGTCTATCAGATGATCAAGGTAAAAGACTTTTATAATTCCTATCAGGACCTAAGGTCTATCAGATGGTCAAGGTAAAAGACTTTTATAATTCCTATCAGGACCTAAGGTCTATCAGATGATCAAGGTAAAAGACTTTTATAATTCCTCTCAGGACCTAAGGTCTATCAGATGATCAAGGTAAAAGACTTTTATAATTCCTCTCAGGACCTAAGGTCTATCAGATGATCAAGGTAAAAGACTTTTATAATTCCTATCAGGACCTAAGGTCTATCAGATGGTCAAGGTAAAAGACTTTCATAATTCCTATCAGGACCTAAGGTCTATCGGATGGTCAAGGTAAAAGACTTTTATAATTCCTATCAGGACCTAAGGTCTATCAGATGGTCAAGGTAAAAGACTTTCATAATTCCTATCAGGACCTAAGGTCTATCAGATGGTCAAGGTAAAAGACTTTTATAATTCCTCTCAGGACCTAAGGTCTATCAGATGATCAAGATAAAAGACTTTTATAATTCCTCTCAGGACCTAAGGTCTATCAGATGATCAAGGTAAAGACTTTTATAATTCCTATCAGGACCTAAGGTCTATCAGATGGTCAAGGTAAAAGACTTTCATAATTCCTATCAGGACCTAAGGTCTATCAGATGGTCAAGGTAAAGACTTTCATAATTCCTATCAGGACCTAAGGTCTATCAGATGGTCAAGGTAAAAGACTTTTATAATTCCTCTCAGGACCTAAGGTCTATCAGATGATCAAGGTAAAAACATTTATAATTCCTCTAAGGACCTAAGGTCTATCAGATGATCAAGGTAAAGACTTTTATAATTCCTATCAGGACCTAAGGTCTATCAGATGGTCAAGGTAAAAGACTTTCATAATTCCTATCAGGACCTAAGGTCTATCAGATGATCAAGGTAAAGACTTTTATAATTCCTATCAGGACCTAAGGTCTATCAGATGGTCAAGGTAAAAGACTTTCATAATTCCTATCAGGACCTAAGGTCTATCAGATGATCGAGGTAAAGACTTTTATAATTCCTATCAGGACCTAAGGTCTATCAGATGATCAAGGTAGAAGACTTTCATAATTCTTTTAGGATCTAATAAGGTCTATCAGATGATCATACCAAATGCCTTTATTAAATTCCTCTCAAGATCTAAAGTCTTGTAGACAATGATAGGAAAAGGGATCTCTAGATGAGCATTGTCTGTCCAATGACGCTTCAAGATGATGAGGGATATGATCCTTTTGTAGGACATCAGACTTTGAGAATATAAATCCTTACGAAATGCATATCTGTTTAAAGATAGACCACAGAATGGGAGGTACATAGATGTAATTACCCAGCTTTACAAGGCCTCTTCAATATAATGTTATATACTGAGCCCGA
This sequence comes from Amphiduros pacificus, assembly GCA_949316495.1. NCBI lineage: Eukaryota > Metazoa > Annelida > Polychaeta > Phyllodocida > Hesionidae > Amphiduros > Amphiduros pacificus. Next base: position 66,188,365 of record OX439001.1, read on the forward strand.
TGCAAAGGAGAGTAAGATGGAATGCATCCCTAAAAAACAACACTCTACACCCGATGAAGATCTCTCATCAACAATGAACAACACTGAGATGGTTTCGTAATTGAAGCTTTGTATTTTGAGATTTATAAGGTTTTATGTCACTTTCAACATTACTTCACTAATTTCATGATGGGGCCTACTTGTAGCAGAATGGTGCTGCCTCATTAAAGTGCCATGCCGCAGGTTTTTATCATGACAACCAACCTAATCATAGATTTACTATTATGACAGTGCCTTATAGTCGAGGAGCCAACCTACAAAAAAAATCCATCATTTCAGGAGTTTCGTCTGACAGAAAGGAATTGAAGTGTTACACATGTAGCAGGTGACCCAGGGTTTCTCAAATGACATTTGTTTTTTTTTTGTTTTTTGTTTTTTCAAATTGTGGGGTCTTTCAAAAGATGCAGTTCTTTCCATGGCAACCATTTACATTTTATTGGGATCCTAGAAAAAGGTACATTTTCATCTCTAGATTTACACTGAATATGTATTTCTCAGCAAAATCAGGTGGGAAGGTGGGAGATATGGCAGCATATTTGATAATGGTGTAAAATTGAATTGTTATAGCCTAAATATGGCTCACGAGTGAGATGTTGACAGCTGCCAACTGGTTGTCAAATGTGATTGAATAATTGTAATCTTAATACTAAATGAGAGATACTATTTGAGGTCATATTTGATATTTATATAAATATTTGAAGTATTCTGTTGCTATGGTAACCATGAATTATATAATAATTCAATTTTACACCATTTATACACCAAATATGCTGTATATATGTAAATATACGGTTGCCATGGAAATTCAAAGGGTTTAGTGAAGTTTGAAATTTGATTACCATGAGCTATTTTTTAAGGTCACAGAGATATTCAATATTTTACAGAACATCAATTGCTAACACACTGATCTTAGACAATAGGCTAGCATTTTTATCGAATAATTCATTGTTGCCTGCTTCAAGGCCAAGGGGATATTTTCAAACTAGGCATTGATGATTCCATATGACCATGGTATGTGTTACACGTTCTGTATTGACTTCAGATTATGCCACATACAAACTATTTTTTTGTAACAAAATTCTGTATAATATATTTATATCAAGTCTGTGTCCATCTTCATAGGGATTCATGGTGATATTCAACCCTGGATGCTGAAAGGGATGGGCCACTCAGATAGGGTGTGATGGCCCATTGAAAATCACTTGAATATATTGGAGCAAAATAGGGGGGTGGATATCAGTGAAACCTCTTGGTGGCAAAAACAAAACAAAAACAAAACAAAACAAAAAACAAAAACAAAACATTGAGAACACCATCAACTTAAACGACAGAATCTTCATGCTTTGCGTTATCTGCTATATTGTGTGTCAACTTGAAATAGCTATTTTAACTCCACTGCAATGCAAATAATACATGATATAATTCCTGAGTATAGTATACATCCATAAACATACAAATACGTTTAGAAATTAGGATGCTTGTGCCTGGGAAACACAAAAATTGGTGGCCTCACTAATCGAGAAAAAATAAATATGTTTTGCTTGAAAAAATAATTGGGAATGACCTCTCACAAGGGAGAAAAATCGGGATTATATGTTTTTTCTTTTAATATTTTTTTGCCAGTATCCAAGGATTTATAATCTCTTGTTTTCCCCATTAGTTCCACAATCCTACTCCAATTTGACACTGTAATGTCATAATGTGCGTACTATATCAACATCCTTAATTATTATTCAACAATCTTTATCATTTACCTTTTTATGTTATTATAGTGAAGTTAAATCATGCCTTCAGTATTACCTTGGAGTAATTAATTACTCCTAGGTATTACCTTATTTTTAATTTAGAGTGAGTTGTCTCCTATTGAACAAAGTTCACACAAGGATGCCGCAATGTATCTGCATTCCAAACCTGATGAATAATCTACAATAAATTCACAAAGCCACGAGCCAGGCAAGTGGATATCACTCGGTGTTTCAACCTGTTTATTTGGCTTAATTAAATCATATTGTCACATTACTATCATAGTGCAATGTAGCAGTTATCACAGTGCCGTTTGATGGTTGCCATAGTGCAGTGGTGATAATCATCATGGTGACAATAGCCATGGTGCAAGAATTTTCTGAATTACACTTTTGTTTCTAAGAGAACAAAATAGTTCTTTTTTTTCAGACATCTTTTATCATTTGAACATTTAAATATAAGTTAATATTTCACTCTGATGATGATAATAATCAATTTGAAAAGAATCATAGTGCACTAAAGATTTTCTTGTACGACGGCAGCTGGCACCAATCACTTAAACAAATCTGTTCTTTTCTTCCTTCATAAATTTAAAAATCATAAATATATCATTTCATAATATTTCAATATATCAATCCATCATTGTCGTTTACATTAAATTACAAATCAGAAACATAAACAATATCAATAAATGATTTCACTTGGTGAGATCATTAAGGCTCAGTTGATCATAGTGTACAAAATGTTCCTATTACCATGGATTAAATAGAAATCTATTTATTCCAAGTGTGGATGCTGTCACTGAAAGATTTGTACCCTGGTGGAGACTTTACATTAAACATCATAAACTACCACCAGGGGACACTAATGATCATGTTCAAACCCGTAAGTGGGACAGGGTTAAGGTCATTATCACACCAAAGTATACCACAAGAGATCAAAGTCTGTTCTTACCCTCAATTTGCAATCAGGATCAAGGACAAGGTCAGTTGCATTTAGTTCCTAATCCATTTCTTATGCATACTGATTTAAACTGTCGCTTTGCTGAGTTGATTTTAAGGCATTTTGGTTTGACCCATTTATGTAGAAGACCAAACACGGCTTGACACAATTAAAGCACCGCGATAAATGCACTTAATTAAGTTAAGGTGGTGGTACAGATGTTGTCCTTGCTATCGTTTTCCATTCGATATTTCCTCTTTTAATGTGTATACGTGAATTGAGCTGTGAGTGATGTCTGGGCTATAACTCGGGTAATTTTAAAGGATGATAGAGGAACCGTGTATGATGTACTCAATCCACGTGTAGGAAAATAACACTGATGTAACAGCTGATGCTCACACATCAACCCCCCAGGATCAACCCACCCTCATATAGTCACATGGCACATGCTCACATATCAACCCCCCAGGATCAACCCACCCTCATATAGTCACATGCTCACATATCAACCCCCCAGGATCAACCCACCCTCATATAGTCACATGCTCACATCAACCCCCCGGGATCAACCCACCCTCATATAGTCACATGCTCACATCAACCCCCCCGGGATCAACCCACCCTCATATAGTCACATGCTCACATCAACCCCCCAGGATCAACCCACCCTCATATAGTCACATGCTCACATCAACCCCCCGGGATCAACCCACCCTCATATAGTCACATGCTCACATCAACCCCCCCGGGATCAACCCACCCTCATATAGTCACATGCTCACATCAACCCCCCAGGATCAACCCACCCTCATATAGTCACATGCTCACATCAACCCCCCAGGATCAACCCACCCTCATATAGTCACATGCTCACATCAACCCCCCAGGATCAACCCACCCTCATAATATTGTCCCACGCTCATAACATCCTATGCTCATTTTGTCCAGTGTTTTGAGGAAGCGTCCAAATATAGATTGTATCAAACTGATAAACATTATCATATTGGCCACATCCAGGCATCTAGTGATTAACATAACTTAAAGCATTCATGAAACGACAAAGGTCACAGGTATGCTCAACCCCTAAGAGACTAGCCCATCTAAATTTTGTTGATTGGCAGGACTAACCAATTTTTCTGGACCAGTGCATCTATGTACTAAATTAATAAAATTTATAACCAATGTATATTCAATATGCTTAATGAAGTGCTGGGATAAAAAGTTCATGATTAAGGCATTCTGACGTCACTATCATGATTACATTGTGACAAGTTGCAGCTCTTCAGAATGTTACAAATGACGTCATCGAGCCAGAACAATGGGGACGTCAACGTCCTTCCCGTCCGTTACCGGTGGTGGACGTTGCCATCCTTCCCATCCGTTAGGGGTTAAATGATATGTGGCCACGAAACTATGATACAAGCAAGCTATCTCAATAAATCAACCAAAATATACTGACCATGGTTATTGTATTTTGCTGAAAGTGCCAAGTACTGCCTGTACTCTTTTGAACACCAGGTGGCCACATGTATACAATCATGTGACCTCTGTTGTGGTTTGTCGGGGTGTTAGGCCTGTACCATTGGACAAACATTAATGGACAAACAGGCCTGTGTAAGACAAATCACTCCAATATTCCAATCTAAAGGTGCCCTACTGTTAGAAAGACTCTACTTAGCAGGTGTTTGGACAAGATCATTGATCAGCTAAACAAAGTTTGTTGACAAAGTGTTCAATGGATGATTTGGATTTTAGTAGAAGACTCATCCACTTTCAAATGGCACAGACATTTATGTGGGGGAAATATGATGGGCAATACCATTTGATCACAAAGTTTGGGTTATAAACATTTATATTATGAAAGAAAAAAGTGCTTGAAAACCTCATTTCATGAAGGCTTTAAATCTCTGAAAAGTCAATTCCTACTTTGTGCAAAGTAGGAATTCCTGCTTTGGGCAGTTTAGCAATGTCAGAATTCCTACTGGGCCACAATTACTACCAGGCACAAGACCTGGTAGAAAGAAAGTAGAGAGAGAGTAGAGAAAGTGGAGAAAGTATTTTTCTCGGGTGGTAATGCCTCAAAATTCACCAATTCTCCTTGGAGAAGGACAATTGTCCTTTACTCACCCTACACAGTAAACATCATTTTGTGACATTTTTTTATACTTGTCTTATCAGACCACCACATTTCAAAATCTAGTGGCCCATACTGGTCCGAGAGGGGAAATAAATGATGTCATAGTGATGTATTATGTTTCTGTTTGTAGGTATTCTCACAGAGAGATGGCAGGTGGTGACAAGCCCAGGGAGATGAGGAAGTTATACATACATACTCCACTCATTGAGAGTTATGCATTGTCAAAGTGTTTGGGAGGCAAGGTTTATCTAAAAATGGACAACGCACAACCATCAGACTCATTCAAATTGAGAGGCATGAGCAACCACATACAAAAGGTAACAAGAAAAATAATTGTTAATGGTTGTTTGTACAAGATTTCTCCATTATTTTAGAATATTTTAAAATGTAATGAAATCATCAGCCATGATATTGTTTTTTTCATGTTTGAAGGAGATGCAGAGGGGATGTGAGAGGCTGGTGTGTTCCTCGGGTGGGAACGCTGGATTGTCAGCAGCTTACGTAGCCAAGAAGCTGGGCATTCCCATCAAGATATTCGTCCCCAGCAGCACCCCAGTATTCATGAGAGAACGCATACAAGGAGAGGTAAGCAGGCAAATTTAAACCCAAATCTAAAATATTTCTGTTTGGTTTTTTTTTTTCATATATTCCAATCCCTTCACTTGTGGCAAGATTGTGTATTCCACACCCAGTACAAACTTTATTTTTAGCATCTAATAGGCAGGAGTAAAATGGCCAATCAAAAAGGAAATTAGATAGAATAGGTCCCATGAAAATACTAGCCTACTGATAGCGAAGAACTACATCTACTAGTTTCATAGCAAATAAATGTTGACTGACAGACAGTATGACAGAAGATTTCTCCCCACTCACTCAAGAAGATGTGCATAGCTCAATTGATATTTTTTATACTATTGTACATACCGTAAGTCATGCTTTGCATCTTAGGAGTATATATTAGCAGAATAATACCAAAAAAACTGGAGGAGCTGCAAGGGATGGATTTGGCCTTTTTGGGGGCAGGGCATTGATACAGGTTGAATGCAAACAGGCTTAGGCAGCTAATGCAGTTTCAACAGAACTGAAGAACCAGATTATAATCTTATATTTTATTTTATTTTGTTCATAAATTTATAAATTTCATTTTATTTTTGGCCATACATATTAATAAAGCTGGATGAAAACATAGTTTAGAAATCAAAATTGTGAAAATAAGCACCGATGATGCATGTTTACATGTAGGAAGCAGAGGTGGTGGTACATGGCAATGTATGGGATGAGGCAAACGCTTTGGCAGTCAAGGAAGCTGAGAAACCTGGTAAATATATGCTCCAATCATCACTCACTTCTTGCTTCTCCCTCGTCCATGTTCAACTATGAAATTTGAAGAACTATCTGTAAGAAATACATTTGTACCTTAAAATCTAATGCTTTAAGTAGATACTGAATTAGGATGATGTAACAAAGCCAAAATAATAAAGTGACGCCTGACATAAAATCATCTCCTGATATATTTATTGCAATGGTTAACAAAATTGCTTTACCTACCAGATATATACACTATGATATCCATGTTAAAATTATTTGAAATAATATTCCATTATTCAGCATAAGCTTGCATTGAACTATTAAAATAACAACTTAAGTGACCATCTGTCTAATTTCTTTACAGGTGTTTCACTGATACATCCTTTTGACCACCCTGATCTATGGTATTGTGAACTCAATGTAGATTTATTAGCTCCCACTGCCTGAGTGGTGTGGGAGTTATGGCAATGGCCTCCATCTGTGTGTGCTTGTTAGTGGCTGCTTTTTTCAACAAAAACTTTCAACAATATTTTGCTCTATATTATCAGCTGTTTGAGATACAGGCTGCACATTTTTACCACACATTCATCCCATCTGAGAGCAATAATAATTATATTGCTCTCAGATCCCATGAAGGCCTAAATAGGATGACCCTGACTTGTTCTTCAAGGTCACAAGCTTAAAATTGTCACAAAAAACATTTTGCTATTTGTTTTCCCCTATTTTAATTAAATCTCAAGATTTCTTCCACATGTTTACCTTATGAAAGCCAATATTTGATATTCTGAAATATGATCTTGATACATTGCTGCTAGTCGAGGAAGGTCAGTTGTGTTCATTGTGAAAGCATTGTTCAAGCATGCTGAAATAAATGATATTGTTCTAAACAAAGCAGAGATCCTAAATATATTACATTTTAGGTTTCATTTTATTAGTTCCTAAAGCTTGAGGGGGGCATCAACAATGGATTTAGGCTCAGCATGTGTGAGTATGTTGACTGTCTCTCAACAAAATTTGACATTGTCCCTTAAAGACATACATTTCATACTCTTAGTAAAGTTTTGAAATATTCTTTCAAAATGTGGCCAGTAAAATTGACATTTCAGTATATCTCATTATTTTGACAAGTAACTGGTGGGAGTGTTTAAAATTAAAATGAGTGCAGGTGCAGTAGAATGAGGAATATGGGTCAGTCTGATTTTTCAGAAATGTCCTCAGGGCAATCTTCTTTAAATCTGGGAGTTTGAAGGGTTTGGTTTCAAGTTTGGCTGCTTAATACTACCTGATTTTACTCTTGCACACAGCATTACAGCTGTATACAATTTCTTGCAATATCTTTATCATCTTTCAGCATATCATGAGATATGGGATATCCTAGATATTAATGTCAGCCACTTATTTAATAATCTCACCACAAAAAGTCAGCCATTTTACTATAATTTAAATTCTGTTTTTTTAAGAAACAAAGTAACACTTTTCTGTGATACAGAAACGATCTCAAGATAAAAGCTATGTTGTTGACCAAGTATCTCAGTCGCACTTGCTGCAAAGTGTGCATTAATGCAAGGTCATCAGCATACATATCTACATCTACACACAGCCATTGTTCACAAATCAAAGATAACACTTAAATCATTCCTGTATCTATCGGTAAGCAGTCTCATATATACATTATACAAGTAAGAAGATAACATTCCTCCCTGTCTGACACCATTAGTTACATTTAACTTATTCCCATCTACCAATACACAAGTATTCTAACAATAAAACCAGGTACTCCTTGCCAACTAGTTTGAAATTATGCCTTGGAGGCATTCCAAGAGCAAATGGTATGCTTAGGTTAAATCATTTTATCCATAACAAATGGAGTAAGCCCATCCAATAATAGTGATTTGTGACTAACCCTAACAAGTAGACTCATTGAATATACATACATCACTACATATGGCTGTGCAATATATAACTATCAACTTGTCAGTGATAACAGAGTGATGCTGTGTTGAGAGATTGATGTTTTATGTAGCTTTTGAGTAAATTCACTCTGTGATGACAGGTTGATGATTTCACTACATGTACTTTGAAAGAGGTTTGGATGATTTGTTTGACAGAACTTGGTGTTTTTTTCGAATGAGAGGGTTGTATAATGTGGTTACAAGAGGTCAGTGGTTTGTTTGATACAAGGTTGATGCATTATGTAACAGAAGGCTGATAATTTTTGTGATATAAGGTTGATGCTTGATGCTGTGAGAGGTTGATGATTTTTATGAGAGGTTGATGATTTGCAATGAGAGGTTGATGCTTTGAGAGGTTAATGATATCTGTGATGCTGTGAGAGGTTGATGATATCTGTGATGCTGTGAGAGGTCGATGATATCTGTGATGAGAGGTTGATGCTGTGAGAGGTCGATGATTTGCAATGAGAGGTTGATGCTCTGAATGGTTGATGATATCTGTGATGAGAGGTTGATGTTTTCTTCTGATAGGGAGGGGCATGCCAGCATGATAGAGGAGATAGCTGCAGACCTTGAAGGCATCACACCAGACCTGGTGGTGACTGTGGTAGGTGGCGGAGGGCTGCTGTGTGGCATCGTCGAGGGTATGAGAAACGTGGGCTGGGAACACATCCCCATCCTCACAATGGAAACTAATGGAGCAAACTGCTTCAATGCATCTGTGAAGGCTGGCAAGTTGGTCACTCTTACGGATATTACAAGGTAACTATTACAAGAAACTTTACTGAATAGTGACAACAGAATATCTAGTCCTACGAATCACTCCCCATAAAAAAAACAAAAAAAAACAAAACATCAGAAAACATTTAGTGGAAATGCTTGCAAATTGCCTCATAAATGATCATTTTAAGTTTTTACCCAGTTTTGTAGGTGGAGCACATTCCATCACCCTCACTGCCAAACTCCACCAGAGGGCAATGTGGTGAACCTATCACCTATCTAATAGTTTGTGTGTGCCTCTGGTGGACAGTGTGCCTCACTGCAAAACAGAACATAGCTGAAAAAATTCAAATAAAAAAATGCAAGGTCACTTGTTAGGGTTAGTCACAAATCAATTTTAACAATTATTTTCAACCCTTTCAATTATGCAACTAATACCCCTCTGCATATACTGAGTTTTTTTCCCCAGAAGTATTACATTTGATGGTTTCCCGTTTCTTGCTCACATACATAGTCTTCAATTCAGAATATGGCCTTCTTAGTTTCCCAAGCCATCAGCAAAAAATGATCATGAATTCAGAAAAGTACTGAAATTATACCTCAAATTCTTGTTATGTATTTGTTTATGTCCATGATATTTCAATTGCCTATGTATATTTTATAAAGATTTCTTTTAATACGTTTTAAATTATGTATGTTTGGGTTGGTAGTCTTGCCAAAACGTTGGGAGCCCTCACTGCAACCAAGCAGGTGATGGAGTATCATAAGGAAAGGACGATCTTATCTGAGGTGGTATCTGACAAACAAGCCATCCAGGCATGCACCCAGTTCTTAGGTGTGTCATAAAGTTAAACATATTTACATATAATTATAAGTTAATGGTACATTTTAATGTTTTGTTATAAATTAGACCAGAAACTTCCAAGAGGGACAAAAGGATTATTTTAAAAATTTTGGTGGTATTAACAAAGTGGTAAATGAGATGCATTATTTTCTTCTCAGATGATGCACGGGTGTTGGTGGAGCCATCTTGTGGGGCAGGGCTGGCTGCATTCTATAGCGGAACTATACAACGCCTCCAGGAGGAGGGAAAACTGGCCACAGTGAAAACAGCAGTGGCTATTGTGTGTGGGGGACATGGCACAACACTCAAAGCTTTGAAAAACTGGCAGAAACAGGTTGGCATGGACACTTAATAAAGAGAGAAAACTTGAATCTACATTGTAAAGTCACACACAGAACCAACACATTGTTACTAGAATTTGGCAGTTAATTGTAACATAAGGAACAATTATCAGGTTTATTTTTTTTTGTAATACAATTAATTTGTATGCTTAAATTATGGCAGCAGGTTGGGCAACTAATAAATATATCCACTCAACCCACTGTGTTGTTTCTTCTATAAAAATATTAGAGGCAAGACACCATTTGAATCAATTTTAAAGAGAATATCCTTGATAACATGGAAAACCATGCTTCAAATTGTGCAAATGGCCAGGTAAATTGTGCTAAAATTGGATAGATATTGAAAAAAAAACTTTAAAAAAATGTATACATCAGAGATGCATCAACCCTCAGCCCTGGTAACTTACAGTACAAATTGTTTCTGCACCAAGGCAAATTGATGCAGGGGTTGAAAAAAACATAATAGTACACATCTACTTCCTCCTTTGATTGCTTATGTGTGTCAATTATCATGAAACTGTCATCATTTTCTCAAGAATTATTGAGATGATGGGCCTGTGACCTTGAAAAGTACCGCGGTAGGTGAAGGTCACCGTCCATCAAACTCATCTAGGGTCTTCACCAGATGCTTACGTGTGCCAATTCTCATTAAGTGGCCATTTGTTCTTGAGTTATTGCAAGGACGTGGATTTGACATAATTGTCCCTGTGACCTTGAAAAGTAGGTGAAGGTCATGTTCCATAAAAAAAGGCTGAGGTATTCACCAGATGCTTATGTGTGTCAAATCTCATAAAGCTGCCATCATTTGTTCTTGAGTTATCGTAATGCTTGGGATTTCACATAATTGTCCCTGTGACCATGAAAAGGTGAAGGTCACCGTCCATCAAACTCGTCCTGGGTTTTCACAAGTTGATTATGTGTGTCAAATCTCAAAAAGCTACCATCATTTGTTCTCAAGTTATCGCAATGATGGGGATTTCATGATACAACTGTCTGTGACCTTGAAAAGTAGGTGAAGGTCATGCTCCATCAAAAGAAGTCTGAGGTCTTGAAAATCCTGTTTGCATGTCTTCCATTGACAAAAAAAGAATGACCCAAAACAATATTTCAATAATTTCACACAGAATTGTGTAATCTATGGTGATATCTTCAGAAACGGATCCATGCTGCATTAATTTTACACAAAACATACACATGTTCAAGTGGTCAACTTATTCAAAGTGAACATCAATGTTTAAATCTTCAGCTTTGTCTTCATGAAAACTTGTTAATTGTAGAAACGTCACTTCAAGATTTTTTTGATTGTTACTTTGTTGTTTCCATGATTTAAAAACCAAATAAATTATTTGTTGTAAGCGTATTCGCAGCAAAGATACCAATGAAAACTTGACTATTCTATTATTATATATATTATATTATTACATATATATATTATTAAACTATTTTTAACTATTCTAATCGAAGAAACATAGGAGTTGTATCTTGATGTAAGGCTCGTATCTAGCACAGAATAATCCATTTCAACAATGAAGATGCCAAGGGTAGAAAATGTTTGTTTAATCATTCTATGGTAATGTCTCGTTTGAAGTTGGGGTTGGCAGCTTGAAAAACCTTTCACACGAAACACCCCTTTTCATGTGGGCGAAATGACTGGATTAATAATGTTCTGCCTGCATTATTTTACACTAACTGAATATAAACTTGGGTCTATCAGTGATGTCATAATGGCCTGTGAGGTTCCTCTCTTCCTTTTATTTTAATTCATATCCCTGGTTTATCAAGTCAGGAATATCCATAATGAAATCAGCTGCTGAAAGGCAACCTTTCCTTGTTATTAACCCATAACAAATAAAAACTATCACAAATTAATGAAAACTTAATTTGCAGTTGGTTTATTTCTACATCTCAACTTTCATGAATACTATCAAACCTGCCCATCAAGATGTATCATCCAACCAAAATTGGTTGACTTCATGATTATAACCACTTAGTCCATTTAAAAAGAGTTTTTCGTCTGAACACAATTCCACTTATTTTCCGGCTTGAATGTTCATTGTTTCAATATGTAGACATTAATGTGTTTATATTGAATGACAAATTGGAAGTGTCTGTAGGATGTCAAGGTCCCCATTGATGCAGGAAAAAATTAATCTCATCCAATAATGGCCCATAATTTGCCAAAGATTAACAAAATGTTTTGAATAGTGTATGAATGTCAATGGATGGCTTTCTGAATGATTTATAGCCTATGTATTTGTAAACCTGCATTAAATATATCTAAGATTTCACAAGATAGATTATGTGGGGCACAAAACAGTCAGAACAGTAATAAATACATGTCAAGAACATGTTTTATCCAACTCATTCCTACCCTTGTTCTGCTATAAAAAGTTTGGTTATATATGACAATTTTATAACCACAACATTTTAAGTCAGTTATATAAAATGTCAGTAGTACCATTGAAGTTTCCTTTTGAACTGATTATTCTTAGAGTGGGAAAACAATTCAAATCATAACAATTCAACATCATTCATTGTTTTAAATATTTTACTCCCTTTAATAGTGCACAGAAAATAGGAACATATAAAATTTAAGCACACAATCACATTATCTATGTTCATAATTTACCACATTTTAAAGTGGACATCAATGCAACAAATCAAACCTACTGCTTTAATGGCTAAAAAAGAGCATTAATTCCTTTGTCAGGAGCTGTCTTTTTATAATTTACCTGACAGTGAGAAACCAAAAATGAAATAAACAGTGCGGACATGAAACCTGACCTATGTGATATATGGAGGTCACATGGGACACTCACAAGTTGTCACACAAATCGGAATGTACATATACACATCACACAGTTGAAGTATAAACGCATGGATTTCCGAGTTACTTAAAAGCAAATAAGAATAGACATTGATGGTGTATGTGTGCTGCAGTCATAAGGTCAAGTTATACATGTTCTTCTTTCCATGCAGGCAATGATATGCAATGAAGCCATCATTTAAAAAGAATTGATTCACAAACAATGTAATAGGTTGGAATAACCAGCATTTTCAACTTGTTTACAAGACTGATCTTCGCAAAAATGTGATGATACCAAACTTTTACATCATAAATGATTACAAGTTATCAATAGATAACCCAAAATGTGTTCCTTTTTATGATGTTATTCTGAAAACACAAACATTGTGAGGTACATGGGCATTTAAATTAATTTTTGAAAATTAAAAAATATAAATTTAAAATGAAACATCTAATATGGTCTTCTTTAACATCTTCTACACTCGTGAAAAATGATCCATAAAATATTGAATATTGTTGACACCTAACTCTATCAAATATCCCTATTGGCCAAACACCTTGAATTTGTGCACAAATATTGGCTTTCCCACAACTGCCTTATATACATGTACATAGACTGGTAATGGCACCCAACAAAATTGTATCTTCCTTTGTCTTGCAACTCCTTCTAGCCTCAAATCTACTAACTGAAATTTAGACCAAAAAAAAATTATAAATACAAACTGTTGAATGTGCATGTACATAGCAAGACAAGACAATAAATATTTACATTGTGAATATTTACCATCATGCTTATATTATGATTTCCCTCCTTTTTAAGTAACAATTTCATGTTATTATTATAAATTGAAGGGTTATAATTTGAACAGTATATTTATATTACCTGACTGCATAGGTTAATTGGGGATTAGGTGAATTTCACAGGACAAGGTAACCAAAATGAATAATATAATTTCCCCAAACATCCCCCCAAAGTGTCACTCGCCCAAGTTACCATATATCCCTCGTTGCTACAGGACCCAGTCAACATTAACGAAAGAAATACTCAAAATAGCCTCAGTATGATATGTATTATTTCTAGTACCATGCAAGTGATCCCAATTTTTATGATTGACATTTAATTGAGACAAATCTTTTGACTGATTTAACATTGTTCCCTCTCAATAAATTTCGTTGAAAAAGTGGTGATGTTTGGTGATAGGTGTGATATTTATCCTGGGAGGTATGTGGAGGATTTGATTCCTGTAACGACGTGGGATGAAGCCTTGATCATAGGGCATAGCACACACATATCCATGTCTTATTGTCCATCTCAAATCTTTCCTCTGAATTTCCTTTATGTTTCTTCTCATTCCTAATCAGATGTTGGTCTTTTTTCTCCATGCTTCTTGCTATATTCCTCTGCATTTTTCAGAAATTTTTTCTTGTCTTTCGAATATTCCTCCGCTAAGTCAGCTCTGAGAGGATGTTCGGGTTCAGGATCATGCACCAGAGCAACTAATGATTGTATCACTGCAAAACATGAACATAAATCATAACATTTTGCCATGCATATTCAAAAATGACATTCCATTGCATGTAAAATGAAGTTTAAGAAACTTTTTAATGCAATTAAATACCACTACCGATTTTATTATGCAAATGCAAAAATGTAGAACAATGTGATCTGAAGTGTTTTCAACATCTAAATTGTTTTGTATTTCATTGTTTACCTGGGAATTTACTTCTAAGCTTTATATGACTCAACATGCATAAAACAGCAGCATTCACCAATCAATCAATTGCATGTAAAATTAAGTTTAAGAAACTTTTTAATGCAATTAAATACCACTACCGATTTTATTATGCAAATGCAAAAATGTAGAACAATGTGATCTGAAGTGTTTTCAACATCTAAATTGTTTTGTATTTCATTGTTTACCTGGGAATTTACTTCTAAGCTTTATATGACTCAACATGCATAAAACAGCAGCATTCACCAATCAATCTTTGTTTTAATTTTTTTTTTCTAAAAGGCATTGAAGGACAGACATTTTAATATAAATGCAAAGAAAAATATTTGCAAACTGCAATGTTCATATTCATACAAATTTCATAGGGTGTATCAAATATCTTTTATAATATGAGTTTTATCCAAAAAAAACCTGATGAGGAAGCTTCACTTTTCATGAGAAAAATGGAACATTGAAAATTGCTCTGGGTTAGGTTATGATGTGTTTTGAGTAAAATCTTTAAAACATTGGATAGTCATTTTATAGTGATATCCTGATCATTAATTTTAATAAAGAGTATGTCAATCCTGATAAAAACTGGATACTTTGTGAGGAATGCCACAATAGGTACTGTAATAATCTGTGGTGTCAAGAATAATCGTATACATGACGAAAGCCAGATTCCTTCAAACTAAATATATTGTACTGATCGGTATCTAGAAGTTACCTTCCAATACCTCAAAAATTAAATTATCTGGAAAAAGAAAATCTTTTGACTGCTTTTCTCAATTGATATTTATCTGAAAAATTACATGTCAATTCACTCATACAGGACTTACAGGACTTCCACATGACGCCAGAAATTAAAGTTTTAAAAGGCAGAGTATAGTATTTAAGACTTAATAAGAATTCTGTGGACATTTATGGTTTTCATATTTTCATGTCATTACCTTGGTCTGTTTTTGTGGCTGGTTTCCAGTTCTCGGCACTGATGATGGGCAGACACACTTGTCCCTTCTCATCTATGTTTGGGTGGTAGATCTTGGTCTTAAATGTTATCTTTGGTGGTTTAAATGGGTACTCAGCTGGGAAAACTATTTCTATTTTGAATGCTGCTTTGTTGTAAGGGGGGTTTTCCTAAAATAGCACAGAACAATTATGTAGCAAAACATGAAATTTATATTATTGAGAACAATATTAATCTGTGTTATATTATTGAGAACAATATTAATCTGTGTTAGAATGTCTTAAACTGTTCTCCTTTTACAAGATCCTCAGCATTGACACAACCTAATATTGCATGGGATCAAACAAAAAGAAAATTTGAACCTAAGAAAGATAACATTTTGTTTGATAGCACTGAGACAGAGCAAAACTTTAACTTGAAGAAATTAAGAATAGTAGGGTACTCACTGGTACAATAAGTCCGTGCCAATGCAAAATGTTGGATTCATCTATTACTATATCACGAAATGTTCTCATGTTCGAATTTCTTATGTCCTGAAGCTCCTGTAAATAAAAAAATGAAGAGTTTAACATTTACAGAAAATTAGGTCTGGAGAGATTAGCATCATAGGCAAAGGATTCCTGTAACTCGGGTGGCCATTTTTCTTCTTTAATGAAATATGCACTAATTTTGAAATAAAACGCATAAAAAAAACCTAAGTGCTTGAGATGTTTATTTCTTTTTGTAATTGTTAAGTTCCAATAAGTGAAAGTAAAACTTGTTTGATCAAGACCCTAATGAGTAGCCCCCAATTGAATGCACACTCCTAGTTTGGCACATGATTTGGGTGGAGTGTTAAATATAGCTTAAAGGCATCATAAATTAAAATCTATCAAGGGAGAATGGCAATATGCATTCGACATCATCAAAGGCATTGTCTTTTTAATATTGCTGAAGTCAAACACTTCTGAGCTTCGTTGAGCATCACCTGAGATCATTGTTCACCAAACCAGTATTCAACAAAATCATTCTCTAAAAATGCCAAATGGCTGATGTTTTGTTAAATTATGCGCAAAAAATTCTACAGTTCAGCATTAACATTCTTACATGGATATTTTTTTATAGTTTAGATGATTTTCTGAACTATCCAATCAAAGTCTGTTCCAAACATATTTCAGTTGGAGGCATTTTACATATAATATTCATGACTCCATGGAGGTTAATGTAACTGACATTTTACTGACCTAAGAAATGTCTTTCAAAGTAATCTTACTGGTCACCTCTAGAGTTCAGGCATCTTAATGAATTACAAAAATAAAATTTAATTTTTTTTTTTTTGCAATGTAAGAATCAAAACTGTGGTTATTTGTACAATGTACGAACTCTAGTGCCCATCTGTGCAGAGTAATAATTCCTACCTGACTGTGATTTCTACTTTTAAATCTTACTCAATCCCTGTGTCAATATTATTTCTAAGGCAATGTATCTAACCCTGCATATGTCAATGGAGTGGTGAGTAAGGCCTGGGCTATTATCCCCGGCTATATATGTCAGTAATCTAAATGGATTTGCTGCTGTCCCAGGAACATGTACCGTATTTACTCTAATATAAGACGACTCATGTATAAGACAATCCCCCAAAATTGATGTGTGAAAAGACCAATTTCTGAATATAAGATGAGTCGGTTTTTCTCTAGACATCGGCACTGCTACCATTTTAAAAGTGAAAAGTAAATAAGCTTACGCAAGAAGAGCATGAGGACGACCCGTGGACGTGGATTTCCAGCAAAACATAAATATGATGTCAGTCACGTCAAAACAAAGCGTTTTCATTTCGATCTTCCATATTTTTAAAATAACGGATATCAGATGTAGCGGATCGATTTTAATTGTGTTTTAAATGATAAATAAAGGTATTTACCCAATATTATCACAAATTAAGCTTTGCATGTCAGGATTTTCTTTATGTCCTTGACCTTAGCGTATGACCTTGACCTGGATCGCCGTTATGGGAGTTTGTATCTGGACAGTATGAGCAAAGTCTATTTACTTTTCACACTGATAAAGTCCATTATTCTTGCCGTAAATCACCGTCCACGGGTTGTCCTTGTGTACAAGACAATTCCTCAAACATTAACTGAAGGTTTGGGTACGAAAGCCTCGTCTTATATTCGAGGAAGTACGGTACTCAATAACATACAGGATAATATCTTTGTGACGGCTCAAACTCACACCATCTCCACTGAGAAGGTCATTTGACGTAAAAGACCCAAGGTTATTGCCTTCCCACTCTCCTGTCACAAGCCGCTATCAGTTATCATTAATAATTAGGATGGGCTGCTCTCAGCATGTGTCAAATGACAAATGAAACTGTCATCAAACTGATATTATTTTATTATTATCGTTTTTTTTTTGGTAACATGGATGGTTCCTTTTTTGACAATGATTGCCAGTTTAATAATCATATTTATTTAAAGAATAATTATAAATCCTGATCCTAACAGAGGTGATATCCTGACAAGATATAATTAGCTTTTAGCTAGTGTTTTTATGTAAATGATTGATTCAAAATAAAACTTTATCTTATCTTATCTTATCTTATCTTATCTTACAGAGTTGAGGACACAATGTATGACTTATACGAAGAATCCCCACTCAAAGCCTCAGCTACTGAAAATGGCAGAAAACCCCTTGATCATAAAATTTGTCCTTGGACCCAAATGATTTCAAGGGCAATATTTAGTGTGAATGCTGATCTCCATCATGCCAGGCAGGCCATGACATAAAGATGAACATTCTGGTTGCCCAGTTGGGTAGCCGTTAATTCCTTCTGACAACTTGATAATCTAGCCACATAAATCTGGGGCTGACTTCTCCTGGGGGCAGACTTCTCCAAGGGGCCAACTTCTCCTAGGGGCTGACTTCACTTAGGGGCCGACTTCACTTTGGGGCCGACTTCACTTTGGGGCCGACTTCACTTGTTACCGTCAAAGTTCTTATCTTATAGGGCTAAGGACCATCCATTTCGCGCATTTTGGTCTTTGTCAATAAATAAATAAGCTGACACAATTTGATTTGATTTGATTTGATATGCTGGCCGCTCCACTTTTGTCTCGTGGGCACTCAGAGCTTACATATGAACAGTTATATGTATGTGTGCTATATATCCATCAGTTATATTCTTACAAGATTGACAACTCAACGTCATGTCTTTGCGCATACAATTTTACTGATGTTTCTTCTATGCAGAAAGATGAAAATTAATATTTCGATCATCTGACTTACATTTTTGAAGAGAAGAGTTCAACGACTCAATTTTGAGTTGTCAATGATGTAAATCAGCCGAGAACTGACAGAGCTGGACCAAATTGTATATTTTTTGTAACAAACTGCTTCTTCCGCACGTGTGCATTGTGACGAAATCAGGGTCAATGAGTGCAATTTTCATAACAATTTATTCATACCATTTAAATCCATTTTTCTATGCCAAAAAATTCATTGTTCCATCTGTTGTATGTATACAGTTCGCCGATCTTTCACCTATTATCGCTCAAACGCTAGAGAGCACCTTCTTTTCACCACTTCCGGGAGTAATGTTTGTTGCGGTCAATTATACATATTTTCGCCCATGTAAACAAGGCCTTTAAACTGTGTTTTCAAGTAAAATAATCATCAAGAGACATTAATAATACATGCAAACTGTGAATAATAGTTTGTTTTCTCAACGGGACATACAAAAATGTTTTAATGTCGAACATTTCCCCATTGAATGTGCATTTGAAATATTCTCTGTTTTGTTCAACGACTTAAATTCAATATGGCGGCCAGTAAGCAGGAAGTTCATGTTCTGCACATGCTCAGTTCAAAGAACAGCAGAAGGGTTGTGAACTGTATACAAGACAATTTCATAATTATCAGCCAATCCTATGGTTGCGCGAATCCTATGGTTGTTAGCTCTAGTTGAACATTAGAATATATTCTGAAATGGCTACAAGCTTCCTTCAATTAAAATTCATGTGGGCGGACACTCTGTATTTTGAAGGTGATGAAATCTATGCAATAAAATCTAGATTCTTGGGAAGACATCCGACGATTAATGTGCTAAGCACAATGGATAGCAGCAACAACACAACAATTATGCTGTTGTCAAGTTGTTTCATAAAGTAGGTGAAATGAAGAACGTTGTGACCTATCACATGAAACACAATTTCACAAGACAGGATGTGGGGTATTATATTTTTCAGTAATATTTTTCAATTAAGATTCCATTACATCGCGATTGTTCTAAACTGAACCAATATGCGAAAATAGGTGTTTAATTTTCATTAATGGCAGACGCAAGTTGGTTGTGTTGGACGCCGGTACTAAATTCTTTCATGTTTAGAGGCCTACAATTGCCGCTAATCTGGACACGTTATCTTAAGTACAGCAACAACAATAACATATACACTTAGTTAGTATATTACTGAAGAGAAAAACACCAAATAACCGTTCAATATCATTAAAATTGCAATAATTTCGTTACCTTTCCCAACCTTCTGGTCGCCGCCATGTTCCGGGTTGTACCACGTGACCAATGTTCTCACAGCGTCGTCTAGTGACGAAACCACCTGTCAAAAGAGAGTTTGGCCGATTATCGCTCACATTTCGTGTCAATGTCAGATTTTTGACAAAACTGATTGGCATCGGACCAAGACTATCACGACAGGTACGTTTGTTACATTTGTCCAATGATTATGATGTCGTTTCATATTTATTGATATGATGAAGCTGAACAACGTGTTGTCCTGAAACCTGGGATGCAGTGAATCCGAGGATTTCCCTGCTGAATCTGGAATCTCCAGGATTCACTTGACCAGGTTTCCCAAAGCCATCGGCAACATAGACTTGAAATGCACTGTTTCTAGAAACACCACGCACTGCCCATCATATTGAAGTTTCCCATCAAATGAACTTGACCTCCGGCGATTGACTGTTGCAATTTGACCCATGGCCATGCGACTATCTTTTCCAGTTATAATGTCTGTAAATGCAAATCTGGGGGTAATCTGACTGTAGCGTCTTTTCCTCAGTTTTTTACCCAACATTACGCTTGACAACGTGAAATGACATTCAGACGATAACATCATGGAAACACAAAGGGAGAAACTTCATATGACGTCAGAAGAACAACTGCGTTGTGCCACTTGTGGAGCCTCAGATTGTTGCTGTCACTCCCGCGAATAAACTGATCCACTTTCACCTGATTGCGCAAACTCCTAAACAATGGCGAAACGATGCCGAGATGAAGAAATAACAAAGATTTTTTTTGTAACATGGATGGTTCCTTTTTTGACAAGCATTGCCGACAGGCAACTGACGCCACTGTGGAGTGTTCATCGTCTGCTTGCGAAAGATTCCAATTCGTGCATGCGTCCAGCGAATGAATACATATCTAAAAGAAGTGAACAAAAGAAAAGAAGTGCGTCATGAAAACAAAGCAGAGCGTTAAAAAACAATGTCGTCATGCTCGTCTATCGTTGCATAAAATTATCCCTTTAAATTGCTTGGAAATGCTTCCCAATCGATAGAACAAGGAATTTTAAGTAAGTTTAGTTCAAATTTGGTGTAAATCGGACAATTAGAACAGAAATGACATGCAAAAGTCGGATCGATGATTTGCGATAGCGCCTGAGCGATAATAGAGAAACTTACGTAATCGAGCATGAAAAGGCACATCTTTGCAAACAGTTGTGCTAAAAAAATCGTTCATATACCAAATTAAATGTTTTTAAAAGATGAATAAAAATAATTTCAACTACCCCATCAATTTGCAATGATCGTTTATGTTTAAATGATTTTGTTGTTGTTTATTTAAATTTTTGTTTTGTTTGTTGTAATTTTTGTTTTGTTTGTTGTAATTTTTGTTTTGTTTATTGCAATTTTTGTTTTGTTTGTTAATTTTTTCCCATCCGTGTTACATGTGGAGCACCACTTTTTCTTGTTCAGACAGGGCTGAGATCATATGTTTACTTAAAGGGAACATAATTGTTTGATTGTTAGTTGCCGGAAGTCGAGTACTGGAGTCGTGAGTTAAATTGGATGGGCAGTGCGTGATGTTTCTGGAAACAGTAGATTTCAAGTCTATTTTGACGATGTCTTTGGGAAAAATGACCAAAGGATTCGCACGACCATAAGATTGGCTGATAATTTGAGAAATGTCTTGTTTGCGTAAAACAACTTTTTGGCATAGAAAAGGCGATTTGTATGGTATGAACAAATTGTTATGAAAATTGCACCCATTAACCCCGATTTCGTCACAATAGGAGGGGGCGAACTGACGTCACTTTCGGTTGACAACACAGCGACCGCCTTGGATACATTGAAAACAAACATACTATATCAAATAAGCATGAACGTGACCAGAGAGGACCACTGATAAGAGGGTGCAATCTCGCTGTTGCGTTTTTATGTTGCCCTTTGGTGGACGCTTAACCGGTCCCCACTTCAGTTTTATTTTTCAAGTTTATGCGATGGTTTGAGCAAAATGTATATGAGGTATAAAGGAGCTTTCACTTATTTTTTGTAAAAAATATGTTAGATGTGAAATATTGGCCACAGTATGCCTATATTTCTGTATTAGAGCTTTGTTTTCAAGCATCGCTAATTTGACCTAATTATTGACCTAATTATTGAGGTCCCGCTAAGTTTTGTACAAAAGGGCCTACATGGGTGAAATGCAGATATTTTTAGCCAGCACTAGATAGCTGCACAAGTGAGAGCTAGTTGCACAAGTGAGAGATAGCTGCAACAGTCATACAGTTACAACAGGGAGATATATTTTAATGGTGAAACACAGTTACAACAGTGAGATATAGCTGTATAGATGAGAGACTGAGATAACTGGAAAGTGAGAGATAGTTACAGCAGTGAGAGATAGCTGCACAAATGAGAGACAGTTGCATAAGTGAGAGATAGCTTCACAAGTGGGAGGTAGTCACAGCAGAGATATATAGCTGCACAGCTGCGAGACAGATGCATAAGTGAAAGATAGCTGCATATGTGAGAGACAGTTGCATCAGCTAGAGATAGTTGTACAAGGGAGAGACATAGGTGAGAGATAGTTACAACAGTGAGACAGTTATAACAGATAGATAACTGAACAAGTGAGAGATAGCTGCATAAGTGAGATAACTGCAAAGTGATAGATAGTTACAGCAGTAAGAGATAGCTGCACAAGTGAGGGGTAGCTACAGCAGAGACAGATAGTTGCACAAGTGAGAAACAGCTGCATATGTGAGAGATAGCTGCACATGTAAGAGACAGCTCCATAAGTGAGATAATTACAACAGCGAGAGACAGTTATAGCAGTGAGATAAAGCAGCACAAGTGAGTGACAGCTGCATAAGTGAGAGATAGCTACAACAGTGAGAGACAGCATCCTCTCCCAGCCGAAGGCACTTGTATAGAATGAATAAATTGCTAAGAAAATTGCACCCATTGACCCCGATTTTGTCACAATTGGAGGGGGCGAACTGACATCATTTCCAGTTGACAACACAGCGACCGCCTTGGATACGTTGAAACAAATCAGTCCACACATATGATATATTTCTATAATTAACATCTTATCATATTGTTTGCAATTATGGCAGTCATTTTCAAAGCCAACGCAAATCAAAATCTTCTAATAACATACATAATTGTCACTCATGTTCTCTTGATTTCATACATATTTAAATCATTTCTGTAAGTGTATTATTTGCGAGAATCATATATGTAAAATATATCACATTTATATGAAAACAAATACCCAGCTTTACTAGTCCTGTTCTCTCTTCTCTCCAATACAGGCCTAGTAATAACGCTACCAGTTGTTGTATGATCTGGGCGCTCATGAATATTAATATTTCAGTTAAGTCATCGTATTGTGCACTTGCCATCAGACTGAGAGGCTGTAATTACGAAATTGCATTGTGCACGTGCATCTGGTTGCATTCAGGGGGCGGGGCTCATGGAATGGGCCTGTTTCAACATAGCTGATTGCATAATCGGAGAGGGTGTAATACTGAGCCCGATGAGAGTAGCAAAAAATTGCACTTATGTGAAAAATATCTCATGGTTTTGAAATATATTTTATGATAATGAAAAATATCCTATGGTTGTGAAAAATATATCATTTATGGGAGAAATATACTATTTATGCAAAAAATATCTTGTGCATGTGAAAACATATCTCTCAAAATGGGAAAACATGACTCAAAGGCTGCAAGGAATCCCTCTTAATTAAAGGTTGAACTGTGGAAAAAAAGCCATTAAACCCTTTGATCACTGGTTTGACCTTAAATCACAAGGACTTTGAATGGCAAAACTGTAAATGCTGATAGTTGGAATCAGTGAAATTTACGATTTGATCCTCTTTGTTAACATTTTGGGTTTTTCACACCACTGAATGGGAAGACATCAAAGGCTGCATGAATTCTCCCTTAAAGGCTGGGCTGTATAGAATTGAATTGTGTTTTTGTTGATTTTTGTTTTTGCTTTTTTTGTTTTTTGTTTTTTTTTTGCAAACATATATAGTATAAAAAATCATGACTTTGTTCAGAAAGATGAAATCTTCATATTGGTAGTGTTCTCCAATCACCAATCGGCAAAGCCCAGATATGTGATCAGGAGGGGTTTGTCGAACATCCAAGGTCTCTACTAATTTCAACCAAAGAAAAGTTTGGTGGAGTTGTTAGAGCTCTAGTGAAGTAAAAAGTCGCCAGCTGTAAAAACTGAGGTAAACCCGTTTTAAACGTCCAGATTGAGCCCGTTTCGACTGGCATTAAAACAGGATTGACTCAGTTTTTGCTGCAACTGGCGACTGATATCAAGTATTTATAGTTTCTTTATGTTATGCTATCCGAACAATAATCAAGCTTTTTTGGGAGATTTTAGATACAATCATACATAAAATATGAATTATCACTAAAAGAGTTGGGTATTTAAAAAATCTCATACAAACGAGATTATACAGAAAAAGCAATAATCTAAAACCTCTTCAGATCACCTATCTGGGCTTTACTGATGGGTTATCGGAGAGCACTATCATATTGGGGTTCTATTTTAGAGATATACATGTCAGACCAAATAAGATTAAATTGAATTTTGCATACATACGATATTAAAAAAGATAATGACTTTATAGTTGAAATCTTCATATTGGGGTTCAATTTGAGCGATATGCATGTCAAAACATTTAGAAATGAATTATTATTTGCAAACGTAGAAAACATTAAGAATAATAACTTTATACAGAAAGCAAAGATGAAATCTCCATATTGGAGTTCTATTTGAGCAATATACACATCAGAACTTATAAAATGAAGTTGTTTTTTGCATATGCAGGATCTGAGAGTAATATATTTATTATTGCTCTCAGGCAGGATATATAAAAAACTTTAACAGCTGAAAAGATAATGACTTTATAGATGAAATCTTCATATTGGGGTTCAATTTGACTGTATTATATTAATTGAGCTCTTCAAATATGTTAGTCAGATGATCGATATATTAATTTTCATCTTTCGCACAGAAGAGAGGTCAGTGCGCGCAGGCTATGATCGTATGTGCAAAGGTGGGACTTTGAGTTTGACTCGTAAATCTTGGAAGAATATAACATACAATCATTGCTTTACAAGATTAAGTGATGTAAATTGTTACTGGTGGGTATACCCCACTATAGCACACATAATTTACTGACCGTGTTTTTTGGATAATATAATGATTGGCAAAGACCAAAATGCGCAAAATTGACAATCATTAACCCTACAAATTATGGAGTAAAAAATGTCTTCTACTCATTGTCTGTTTTGTTTCAGAAGTAGATTTTGGCAGACCTACAACATCAAGCAAAAAGACAACCCGTAATAGTGCGATTGCACGTTTGCATCAAGATTGTTTTATTTTAATGATTAGATTTTGAGTTTTTTGTGCCAGAGATATTTAAACAGAGATTGGAAAGAGCAGGTTTGCCACTAGGTGTCAGAGTTTGGGATGGTGGCACTCCGAACCATGCGCTTTTCCTCCTTTCAGCAGTTTGCAAATCGGCTCAGAAACTAAGATCACGAGAGTACGAATCGAAGGCATCTACACAAATAACTGTTGTGTACATATTAGCGCTCGTCATCTCTAAGCAATAATAGTATACAGTATATCGTCTATACTATAACATATATTTATCACTGCTTTAAGTGCTGTATACAAAAAAACATTAATCCTATATTTTGGTGTGTTGCCTTGACTTAAAGAGAAAAATCTGTGTGACCACATTTCCACATACATACCGTATCGCAGATGTTTCCTCAAAGGAATCAAAATTGTGCATTGTTTCCACATGGGTTTGTGAATTATAAGATGTTGTCATGATTAACTTGCAGGAAATTAAAATTTGATGGCAAAATTAGATTGCCACGAGCACACCAACCGATGACTAAAACTGATGCATATAACATACTGATTAAAATATTAAAATCCATTTTTTTCTGAAATATATGAAATATGCATATAATATGTTAGCATATTACAATTAAATTATTTTGATTGAAATAAAATGAATTAACCATACATAATAGTCATTTCAGGAACCCTCGTCCTTTTCAATTTGAAACTTGACTAACTTCTTTTTAACTTGACGAATAGTCTTGAAATTGTTTATAAGTTACAATATAATTTGGATAAGTCCACTTGTAAGCAAATTATATTGAAGATCAGTATTGTTTCTTGATGTAAATATGATTAATGTGTATCGTAAAATATTTATGATTAGTTTATTAAAGACAAAAAAGTCTTTGTTGACAAATATTTAAAACATTTTATGATTGTAAATGTTTTTCATTGGCTCAGAAGAAATTCAGTTCACATCGCTACTTTCTATCAATGTTGGAAAATGGATCTGAGGGTGTGAGCTGTTATAACATTTGTATCAAATGAGACAACAATCTTAAACTTTGTTAGTTTAGCTATTTTCACAACTTTATGTCTTAGACTGATTGGTTAATTTGTCCACACTCACACAAAGGAGATCACACTCACACAAGTGGGATTGGTTAGTCAGAACTTAAGGCCAATGAATAGAAATCTTACAGGCAGCAATTCTGACAAATCTTAGCCATGCTCTCAGTGGTTCATACCAGACCCTTATCATGCTTATCATGATTTGGGTCGGTAAAGAGACTTCACATGTTGTGGTGACTTTTATCATTGACCTCAGAAAATGTCATTTTTGGAAGCTTACATTTGTAATTGCCATAAGTTTTGGAACAGTTTTAGACATTACTGAATATCTAGTAAGATTAAAAATCATCTTGGCAAATCCCAGGATTCACCAGTGAAACCTAGAATTCTAACTTTCACCAGATCACGGGTTTTGGTGCAATCTCACCATGTTGCAATCATCTGACCTCTCTCACTTATATTAAGTTTTAAGTATTTTGTGTTATTTGGTGAAATTTTTGTTTCGATTCTTGTTTTTTGCATTATTTCTAAAAAAAAATTATTGTTTGAATAATTAATTTTATTTCTGTAAATTCTATTTTGTATGATTATTTTTTACCATTCGTTTTACACTTGGAGCACTCATGTTCCATATTAAAAAAAGAACCCACATATTTTTGGAAAATATAGCACAAAAGAAGTGGTCCACATTATCAACACTAATAATATATGAACCTTGGTGTATATTTTCAGGATATGAGCTCTCCAAAACCTGATAAAGATGGGGGCCATTCTTGCTGCCTTGCTGCTCAGACTGCCTCGGGAAGTATCCTTCGAAACAGAATTCAATAATCGTCTGCCAGCTGTTCTTCATAGATCACTGACAGCTGATGACATAGCTGGAAGGGCAGTGTTTGTGATTGGTGATGTTCATGGATGTCTAACTGAACTAAAACTTTTGCTGCAAAAAGTTTATGCCATTAATGATAATACTCTGGTTGTGTTCTGTGGTGATATAATCAATAAGGGACCAATGAACCTGGAAACTTTGAGATTTGTCAGGGATTCAAAGATGCCAGTTGTCCGTGGCAACCATGAGGAACATGTCCTAAGTCAGTGGTACAAAATGAAGAAAGCTGGCGACTGCAGAAATCTGAAAGAAAAATATCATTGGATAGAAGACTTGACAGAGGAGGACATATCCTACCTTCATGAGCTACCATACACACTATCTATCCCTTCTTGCAATGCCATTGTAGTGCATGCTGGTCTGTATCCATGGCGACCACTCCAATTACAAGAGCCAATGGATATGACGTTGATGAGGAACATTCAAGATGTAGATGAAACTCTACCTAAAACTTCTAAATACCGTGATTGTGGACAGCCATGGGCCTCACTTTGGCAAGGGCCAGAACATGTATATTTTGGACATGACGCATGTCGTGGTCTGCAGAGATACAGATTTGCAACAGGACTAGACACAGGCTGTCTTTATGGTGGGAGACTGACAGGAGTGTTTCTAACTGGCGACAAACTTATCTTGTCTCAACCGGCAGCCAAAGTTTACAGAAAACCAAAGGAGAGCTGATGTCACCAGAATTTTGTCAGATTTTATTTTTCTGTAAAGTGTCGGTTATTCTCAGGATTACATAAGTTGAATTTAAATGCATGTTCATATTATTATTTGAATAAGTCTGTTCAGCTGGGATGAGAAGAGAGGAGAATGGCAAGAAATATAACTTACGGTCATATGAAACATTTTTTGCAAATCCTGAACTCTTCTCAACCCAGGATTATTCAATGCAGGGTGAAAAGAAAATGTCATAAAATTTCATGTGATACCTCATATATTTTTGCAAACAATTTTTGTTCAGCAAAAAAAGTTTTAAGGCTTTTACCAAATTCTCCACTGGGGAAAAAGTGTATCAGGAATACTGCTTATTCTGCCCACATTAGTCAGGTTCACAGATAATAATGTTAGTCAATGCTCCATCAACTCTATCTGAGAGTCCTAAATGTTAGCTTGCCCGTGCCACTAGGCAAGCTGCTTAAGACCAGAGACAGCAACTGTGGAGTTGAGACCAGTTTGTAAACATTCAGTATTTGAAAGGGTTAGCATATTGTTAAAATATCACAGTATCACACGACCTTCATATTTATATTTGTGAGTTGATATTTAAAGATACCGGTATTCTACATATTATTTTAAAATTGATATAGCATGTAAAAATGTATTTATTCTTTTGAATGAGCAATAAAACATGACAATGTTATCTATACTTCACTGTAGAGTTACATGAAAAACCTAAGATTAGGGATTATAGCAATTGGTTATAAAATTTAAAAGAGTTCTTCATATATGTTTATTAGAAATGTTTTATTTGCATCTAAAAACTTTTAATAAATACAGTAATATCTAACAAACAAGGACCAACAATTGGGACCTTTTATCTATATTGTTACATAAAAACGCCCTTTACAAATCCCACCCTCCCAGTGCAATGGAACCTATAGGAAATAACTTCATCCCGCCCCACAGGTCAATGACAGTTTCTGACAGTTCAATGTATAAATGTTTCTTGTCTTGATTACAAAAATAGAGTGGGGGTCAAAACTGCAACAAGGATTTCAAGAAACCTTTAAAAAAAATCTAGTTGTATAGTTGCAATTGATTGTAAGAGAATGTCTGGTTATTTAAGGAAAGCACATCCATTAACTTTTTTTGCTTTTATACACTTGGAACTTCAGTGTCAATACAACATGATATTTTGATTAGGGTAAGCTCCATTCCCCTCCCTCACAGCGGGGCACAGAGAGACCGACCAAGTGTTTAAAAGCCAGTCCTGCTCATTAATATTCACATATGCATGATTCATGATGAGCTATGTTAAAGTTGTGTACCCAGTGTTGTAGACAGGGGAAAAAGACAGGTTAATTATAACATGTTTTGCTTGAACAATAGGCACTCTAGGTTCATTTGATTGAGATTTTTTCGAACTGATTTAGGGAACAAGTGGATGGGTCAAATATAAATACATGTATCTTGGGGAGAGGGAGGTTGGGTAACTCCAATATAGGGATGTGTGCAAAAAAAACCTTGCCCACCAGTCCCTGTATGGAACCTCAGTGCACATAGATTTCTATCAAAATTATAAAATAAAATTATAATTCAAGACACTGATTTATAATTTGCAAAATGCACATTAAAGCACCAATCATATGTATAACTCAGATGACAACTCTTGACTCTGCAATTTCAAATAATTTTACAATACATGTAATTTAAAAGGGTATGTGATTCAAATTACATAGAATATAAGTAAATATTTAACAGATTTTAATCACAGTTGATGTGATACCAATTGTCACGAGTTCTGAAAGAGAAGTCAATCATATTGAACCACAGTTTTGGGGAAAGGAAGGCTTTTCGTGGAATTTGCAAACATATGCATCTCTGATATATTTTCCCAAAGACTGATGGGATAAAAAGTAGATGTTTGCTGTGCATGTGTGTGTGGCTGCATATTTGTAATATGAAAAAGTCAAATTGGTGATATTAAAATGTCAGTTATAGGCCACATTTTTCAAGAACATTTCAAAAGCTTTATTTGGAGTATTAAATGTATACCTTTGCAGGTTTATCACATATTACAAAATAGTTTTTTTCTGGACAGTCAAATCAACACACAGACATATGCACGACCTAAATCCATGTATACGAGCCCCTCAGACTGTGGGAACTAATAAAATGGAGCCTAAAATGAAATTTCTTTGTTTAGGAACTTTACTTCCTTTAAGACAAGATTACCT
This sequence comes from Amphiduros pacificus, assembly GCA_949316495.1. Lineage (NCBI taxonomy): Eukaryota > Metazoa > Annelida > Polychaeta > Phyllodocida > Hesionidae > Amphiduros > Amphiduros pacificus. Next base: position 66,218,624 of record OX439001.1, read on the forward strand.
ATTTCAGCATGCTTAAATAATGCCTTCACAATGATTCCTCAATCAGCAGGAATTGATCATGTGGTCATGCTTTGTCATTGGCAATTTAGCACCCATGATTCAAAGTATGTCATTTGGCTCCTACCTTTACTAAAGTACACAGCCCATCTTCCATAACCAGCAGCAGTTAATCACATGATCTTGTTTAGTCAGACAACTTACAGTATATAGGTGACTGAAACAGGTGTTAAGATATAGCAAAAGTATTTGGTGACATTTAGAAGTCTGTGACCTTGGAAACAAAGGTCAAGGTCATGCTGGAGACAATGGTGAAACTTTGTGAGGTGAATGTGTGCTTGAAATATTGAGGCTGTAACTGAAATAGGTGATAAGATATAGCAAAATGTCAAGAGTTAACAATTTGGAGCTTGTGACCTTGAAAAACAAGTCAAGGTCATCATTTTCAGGCCTCCATGTGCACGGCATGCATGTGTAGTAGAAATTTGGAGCCTGTATTTCAAATATCTTGTATATCATTTTTTGAAAGGAGGACACACAGACTGAGCCCAATACAATAGCTCCTGTACTGCTCAGGCGGTGGGAGTTTACAATGAGATACACATTTAATTATCATTTATGAACATGTGATGCAAGTATTCTATACGAAAAGAAACAAATGTTCTCTGATCGAAATGGACTTTACAAGATCATTTTCTCTATTGTCCCCTATATTGAAATAAATGCTCTATAAACAAATAAAATGTTTGAACATTTTGGACTTCACTGACTACATTTATGCAAGTCTTGTTTGGTTCTGCATAGCTTTTTAATTTTACAAACTACATCATTAATTAAAAGCTATGATAATACTTAAAAGCAGAGCTTAAAGCTATCACATTGTCCTGTCAAAACAATCAACATTACTTCATAACATTCACTCATTCTGTTTAACAGATCACAGTCAACCTTCAATAATTGTTTCTCAAATCAAATACATATCAATTCTGTGCATACTGAAGTAACAACTTTTCCCTGATGTCCAGACATCTATTTGTTCATGGGACCATGATCTAGGCATCCTTATCATCATATATCTACATGAGCAAATAGATATTAAGACTCAAATACCTATATTTGGCTGATGTTTTTCCATCAGCTCCATCCCTGAATGTGTTTATTGCACTTTGGTATTAAAAAAAGAGGATTTCTAGCTGCCTCATGGTATCAAGTGTGTTGCAATGCCATTCACAGCTGGAAGTTGGGCCACAGGTTCTATATATTTATATATGTATGCTGAAAAATCTCTATTTCCTTGCCATAAATGACTGTCATTGTGACAGAACTGAGGTGTGCCCCTAATGCAATCCTGACCAAAGGCCATAGGATATATGCACTTGAGTGTGTGATCATAGACATTTCATGTGTTTTTTTCTTCACCTGATATTCATGTAATCCTGGCCACTTTGTGGTTGTGTTTGTGCATCCAAAAATGCTGCCAAAAACACTCGCATATTTGTATACTGAAGACTATCAAAATACTGTGGCAGCACCATTTTGTTATGACCTTGCACACTCTACATAAGTGTTGACAGTCCGTGCAGTGTCTGTATTATTATGATTACTTGCTCTGCAGTCTCTTTCAGTATTCGTTTACTCATAGTTCCTCAAAGAAAGCTACCCTTGCTCTTGTTGTTCCCGCTTTAATCTGTAACACAAAAATGGGAATATACCATTAAACATTTGCCTAATAACTATTAGTTATTAATTCTGAATTATTACTTCATGCTTAATCATATATCCGTTATCATGATTTTCAACACATTAGAATGCCAGACTATAATAGAACATTAAAAGATTCCAGTGAAGAATCTGTGCAAGTGGCACATGTGCTTGATATTTCTGATATTTAAAAATAAATTCTCACTGCTGGAGTTTCTACATTTCTGATCCATCAGGTGTCTCTTGCATCATGAAAAATGCATGTTGGCATAATTTTTAGACATGATAGCCATTAATGGCTACCATTCTGTGCGATGTGAAGGGAATAAATTTATATTTTGGCAACAAATGCACATACCAAAAAGAAAATCTTGATAGTAGAGAGACAGTTATGGGTGCAATAAACGGATAAAAATAATATGACATGTCAATCTCCATTTGCTACTACTATGAACCAAGCTTGCATATCTTCAAAGTTCACAAATGCATGAAAGATTTTAATACACCAAAATGCATGTCACATATTTAATTTGGCCCCAATTTGTTACCTCAATTCTCATTGGCTAATATGTTGTGTTATTCAAAATCATTATTAACTCTGTGATAGCCATTTGATTTTTCGTTTATCTTTAAAAAATGGAAAAAATCGGAGCGTAATAGAAAATAGATTGAATTGGTCCCCTCCAAATACAACATCTTACCCATATATAGCTAAGAACTCTCACCAGTAGTTTTAAAGGAGAAGATCAAAGTTGACCGATAGACAGAATGGCAGAATTTTTCTGTTTTTATTGAGAGCGAATATGTTGAAAGTCTATCGGTTTCATAGGGACAATTAAAGTGGTTGGTACCTTTCTTAGAGTTTCAAACTTATTTTCTCCATTGCTCTCCTTCTCCTCATGTAATCTGTCAAGTTGTGTCTGTTTCTCCTCCACTTTGAGAACTTCTATCTCAGACTTGAGTTCCTTTAACTGTTCATGGAGGTGTTTACTCTTCTCCATATACTCCACTCTGTCAACAAAATATGTAGAATTAATGCTCAGATTTAATATTGCAAGATAACATTAAACTATAGAGCTTTTCTGACATGTACTGTGAAATCTACCATTTGACAAACATTTTATCCTCAAAAACATTTTTTTTAATCAAGAAAAACATTTATTATTATTTGATTTTTTTTATCAGAATGCTTGATACTGATTGCCAAAGTGGTATCCAACACAAGTAATGCTTATCACAGAAAGGCTTCAGGCATCGTTATTTTGCATATTTCTGAAAGGATGTTGCAATTTCAACAAAAACAAGTTTGGTATATATCAGTGACTCTGATATGAACAAGTTTTAAATAGATATTTCTCCCAATATCGATATTACAATTTTATTGCCAGAATAATATTGGAAAAGATACACTTCATGCAGATGTAAAATGTTACCTTTCTTTTTCTATTTCAATGGAGAGCTGGTCCATATCTGCTGTTGGAATGAGGTCAACACTGACCTCTGTGTCAACAGTACTCAGATCTGTGTCAATACGTAGGTCAGGGGTCATTTGCAGATCTGGGGTCATGCGAAGGTCAGAGTTCATCTGAATATCTGAGGTCATGCGGAGCTCTGAGGCTATTTGGAGGTCCGAGATGTTGGCAAGGTCAGCACTAAGTCCTGCACTGTAGGAGATGGGACTGGATGACTGATACAAGCCCTGCAAATGCAACACAGAAAGATCCCTACTACATTAATATAACAAAATCACTTAACCTTGATTATCACATTAATATAACCAGTGTCAAGGTCAGTTAAGCATAAGATCTTTGTGTTTGGGCTATTCATTTAAAAGTGACTAGAAAATTTGTCAGTGGCACAAAACTGAAGTCAGCACAGTATTCAATGCATACAAGTTCATGCACTATCCAACTCACAAATGTCAATCTCTTTTGTGCTATGAGTCGGTCAACTTACATAAACTATTCTCCAAATCATGAACATATTGTACAAGATACATATATTTACATATATTTACGTAATATCATGATCTAATCTTCTCTGATTTGTAAAGGATTAGATTCACAATATTTTGGAAGTTGTGACCAAAATGACCTATAAGTAGGTCACTGTGACCTAGTTACATAATCTTTTTCTAAAAATTATGAACAAAGATATTGTGTAAGATAAATGTAGTGAGAATACATACAATTTGTAGTGTTTTGCAAAATATCACAAATAGCTGATTTTGAAAATTGGCTCCTGTGACCTTGAAAATTGCCCAAGGTCACCCAATATTGAACTTATCCAAGCCCATCATAGGTTGATCACATCTACCAAGTTATATTAATATTGCTGTATTTTGTAAGGAAATAGAGCATTCACAAGTGCAGTTGCTCCTGTGCTAGCCATGACCTTGACCTTGACCCAAGGTCACAAAAAGTCAAGCCCAAAAAAATTCCCAGGCCTATATATTATCATGTTATAGTATCTAGTCCTTATGTCCAAGTGTAAAGGAATGATGAAGAAAACAAAGTGCGGCGGCAGACGCGGCAGAAACGGCTTGTGCTGACTTAATTACAACAGAATGAACCAATGTAAATTGTAGCATGTTGTCAAGGATAAAACCACTCATAACATATTGTCAGGGCACTTGGAATACAATTAACCTAAAATAATGTCATGCTATATGATTTATCCCATATTTCATACCATGAAGCATGAAGCCTTAAATTTCAATGTTATAGAATCATATCATATGCTGCCCTTCCAACTGTTTATTAACTGGCAAGGTAAATTTCTATTTTTTAGAGAATATCTATTCTATAAATGTATATTTCTCACAGTGTACTGTAGGTTGTTGAGTTCTTCATGACTTGCTGAGTAATGACTCAGATTTTGCAACTCATGCTGACTTGTTGAATACTGACTCATGTTTTGCAACTCATGCTGACTTGCTGAGTATTGACTCATGTTATGTAATTCATGCTGGCTTGCAGAATGAGATGATGTGCGGGATATTTCCAGTAGTTTATCCATGGCAGCTTTCTCTGATAATTTTGACTTGAGCAATTCTTCTCTTAGCTGCTCAGCTCTGAAAAAGAAGGCAAATCTTTCTCTATGATATGCTATTTTCGGAAAAAATTGCAAAATGGTGAATGTAAATATATGTGTTTATGTGGTTATTAACATTGCAGGATTAACCTTCTTTCATAATCATCCACAATGCTGACAGCCATGAGTTCTGCTTCCCTTGCTCTTCTTTCCATCATCATTTTCTCTTCCTCAGTCTACAATACAAAAGAGGGCACCACCAATTTTAGTACAATAAATGACCACCAGGGGAACCATTATTGTCAGCAGCCAAATCAAAGATGTTATCTTGAATATAAGACTTACTGGTACTAAAATTGTTTCAGTATCAAAATTTAACAATTGAATTGATGAATTTCATGATATGTGTTCTTTAATCATTTTGCAATTGTGGGTCCCCCCCAAAAAAAAATTAAAATGTTTTATTCTATCTGATTGTACAATGCATGAATTATCAAAATTGTTGAATTTTGTCAAAATAACCAGGAAAAAAGTAACTTTTTATATTTATAAACATTTTATAATGTTAGAAAAATATTTTAAATGATAAATCCACAAAAAAATTATGGTAAAATACATATCTCACATTTCTACAATAAAAAACATGGATCCGTCAAACTCATAAATTCTCTGCAGTCCCATAGTATATACTACTGAACTTTACCCAACTTCAGTGATCAAAAAACTTCATATCCCAGACACTGCCACAGTATCAGCCTTCTTATAGGTTGATATTGCCGAGTCAGGGATTAGAAGAACACCAGGGTAAAGAAGCAGCAGGTCTTGAACATGTGGACCTTGCTGTGCCGAAACCCCTGGGACACTTTCAATCTAAATCAACTATCTTTGAACACTGAATTCATGGAAATGGATATGAAAAATCGTTCATCAGCATCATAGTATTACTTTTAAATAAATTCTTCGAAAGGCCTCTCTGGTCTGGCATGACTTGCTCCCATACTGTGCCTCTGGACCATTTTTTCAGTTATAATGTTGTAAAAATATTTTACATTTGTTCTTGTGATATAAACATTTGGCTTGGAATGGTGATGAATAAAACGTCAAAAAGAAGTCTGAAATTTGGCAAAGGTCTGTGTTTAATTATCTTGAAGTGTTTGATATATACTTACCGACCATCTTATTACATTATCATTATGCTTGTGCTGTGTGGTGCACAATTTGACTATAGCATGTAGGACTGACCCTAAGCTTTGACCGCTGAGAATTAGAGTAAATGTACTGCCTGTCATGTGACCCTAAAGTTGACCTGTGACAGTAAACTTCCCTGTACTGCCTGTCATGTGACCCTAAAGTTGACCTGTGACAGTAAACTTCCCTGTACTGCCTGTCATGTGACCCTAACCCTGACCTGTGACAGTAAGCTTCCCTGTACTGCCTGTCATGTGAACCTTACCCTGACCTGTGACAGTAAACTTCCCTGTACTGCCTGTCATGTGAACCTTACCCTGACCTGTGACAGTAAGCTTCCCTGTACTGCCTGTCATGTGACCCTAACCCTGACCTGTGACAGTAAGCTTCGCTGTACTGCCTGTCATGTGAACCTTACCCTGACCTGTGACAGTAAGCTTCCCTGTACTGCCTGTCATGTGACCCTAACCCTGACCTGTGACAGTAAGCTTCCCTGTACTGCCTGTCATGTGAACCTTACCCTGACCTGTGACAGTAAGCTTCCCTGTACTGCCTGTCATGTGAACCTTACCCTGACCTGTGACAGTAAGCTTCCCTGTACTGCCTGTCATGTGAACCTTACCCTGACCTGTGACAGTAAGCTTCACTGTACTGCCTGTCATGTGAACCTTACCCTGACCTGTGACAGTAAGCTTCTCTGTACTGCCTGTCATGTGACCCTTACCTTGACCTGTGACAGTAAGCTTCCCTGTACTGCCTGTCATGTGACCCTAACCCTGACCTGTGACAGTAAGCTTCCCTGTACTGCCTGTCATGTGAACCTTACCCTGACCTGTGACAGTAAGCTTCCCTGTACTGCCTGTCATGTGACCCTAACCCTGACCTGTGACAGTAAGCTTCCCTGTACTGCCTGTCATGTGAACCTTACCCTGACCTGTGACAGTAAGCTTCCCTGTACTGCCTGTCATGTGAACCTTACCCTGACCTGTGACAGTAAGCTTCCCTGTACTGCCTGTCATGTGAACCTTACCCTGACCTGTGACAGTAAGCTTCTCTGTACTGCCTGTCATGTGACCCTTACCTTGACCTGTGACAGTAAGCTTCCCTGTACTGCCTGTCATGTGACCCTAACCCTGACCTGTGACAGTAAGCTTCCCTGTACTGCCTGTCATGTGAACCTTACCCTGACCTGTGACAGTAAGCTTCCCTGTACTGCCTGTCATGTGACCCTAACCCTGACCTGTGACAGTAAGCTTCCCTGTACTGCCTGTCATGTGAACCTTACCCTGACCTGTGACAGTAAGCTTCCCTGTACTGCCTGTCATGTGAACCTTACCCTGACCTGTGACAGTAAGCTTCCCTGTACTGCCTGTCATGTGAACCTTACCCTGACCTGTGACAGTAAGCTTCCCTGTACTGCCTGTCATGTGAACCTTACCCTGACCTGTGACAGTAAGCTTCCCTGTACTGCCTGCCATGTGAACCTTACCCTGACCTGTGACAGTAAGCTTCCCTGTACTGCCTGTCATGTGACCCTAACCCTGACCTGTGACAGTAAGCTTCCCTGTACTGCCTGTCATGTGAACCTTACCTTGACTACTGCCAGTCTGATTCTCTGCATCTCAGATTCTGATTCCCTTGTCTTTTGTCTCAGCAGCATGGCTTCCTCCTCTGTTGTTTGAGCTTTTTCCGCTAACAACTCTGCTGTTTTCTCTGATCTAATCTACAATTATTTAAAGATCTTTAAGAATGTTTTGTAATATTTGTAACAGTTATCACATATGTATGTAATAAACAAGAATTTGAATGAAATAAAGGGCAATTAATTAACCAGATATTACTAAATGCATTAATCATGATTTAATTTAATGAGCTCTGAGGCCCCTGTAATATCATGGGATGCCTTCTACCAAGGAATACAGGATCTGATATATAAAAGGTGTTACAGATATTGATATCTACTTGATATAGGCTGATGATATGTCATTTACAAAGTGCAACCACAACATGAACTTCATCACAATTAAGTACTTGAAAGCCAAAGTATCAGTGTGATGCAAAACACAAATTTAATGTGAATTTCATTTCAATTCAACTTTTTGGAACATTCTACAGCACCTGTTATTATCTATGGACTCGACATGTAGTGGAACCTCATTCTTGGAGGCACTCACAATGTGGTTAAAAAATTCTTGCTTTAATTTAGTCGAACAATCCACCTATCATAAAATCAAGATCTTAAAGCTGTATTCTTGTTATCCTTATCAAAATGAAATAACATGCAATAAAGCCTCTTACTGGATGACAATATTTGCAGTGTTCATTTCCCATGTGTATACTCACCAGGGCTTCTTCCGTCAACATCAGCTTTCGTTCCAGCTCTTCCTTTTCTCTGAGGGCGTCATCTCGCATTTGCTTTTCCTTGGCTAACCTTTGACGTTCCATCTGAAAATATATAACCACTTGTTACCTATCAAGGGACATTTCCAACAAAATAAAATAACATTGTGAATCTGCTCACTTTACATTAACATTCCTTACCATTTTACAACTTTAACATTTTGCAACTTCGACATTAGATTTTTATACACATGATGTCTTGTCATTGCCTTGGTGATGTTTCAATATCTTCAGACGAATCAATGAGTACTGTATTGAGGAACACAGATATTCAGCTGTATTTGCCAGTGTGATTATAGTATGGATAGTTTTGAGTGAGATTTACCTCCTTCCTCTGCTGCTCCTCCTTGGCCTGGGCTTTCATCTGCTGTATTTCCATGCTATCTGGCTTCCTCCGACGCATGAACAGCTCATGATTCCCAACACATAGTTCTAATATCTAAATCAAACAAACCAATCAAATCTCCCTTTGAAATAGATATTCCAAGAATCAGTTTCTATTTTTCGTAGATTTTCACAACTAGTATGGGTCCAAATTACTTGTTCAATTGTGGCAAATGTCAATATATAATTTCTTTCCTGATTTAAATTTGAATTGTAGAAGTGTTTGTTTCTGCATTTACTTACCAATTTATTTATCCTGAGTTTTGGAGCATAGAAAATAAAGTCAGGTGCCTTTTTGTCTACTGGTTTGATGGTGAACTGAAAAAAATATACAATAAACACAGTAATTAATTGTTTAATTTTGCATGTACTTGTTTTTGTAAATTCTTGTTTGCATTATACAAAAGATATAATACCAAAATAGGATTAAATAGTTATAGATGAATTTCACCAGATTTCAATGACAGTTTTCTTATAATTATTTCTTTTAATCGCCCTTTCTTACCTTTTTATCTTTAAATGAGATATTTTTAATTTCACTCCAAGGAAACTGCACCTTGGCAGTGAGCCTGTTCTCTTGTTCATAGATATTCAAACCAAAAGCATCTACACCTAACCAAAGCTCTGTGCTCCTCTTGTTCTGCAATAAAAACATTATGGGATGACTCAAAAGTATTATCTAGTTTTAATCAATTTGTGAACATATCAGAGGGAAGCAAAGCATTCAACATTTGGTTATTGACACATGTTTTCATTGTGCATCTTGTTATGTTAACTTGTATTAGTATTAACATGGAAAATAATTACCCTTATTTGAAAGTAGTTGACCCCAAACATATCTAAATCCTGTACAATCTTCAAGTATTCCATTTCAGCTTCATCTCTGAAAGCATTCAAATGAATAATAGGCAATTTGAGAAAATAATATATCTGCAATAGCAAACAAGTTAAGTGACAACAGATCTATATTTCAAGGTACTATGGAAATTGGGCTTTGTATGAAGGGTATCATACAAAGAACATATCTTGATAATAACAAGATGAATTATTGTTTGTAAGCCTACCTGGTCATTCCCCTCTGGTCTGCATACCACCTCTTTATCCTCTCAGCCCACATCTCTGGTGTCATCTGATACTGGTCTATCACTCGCTGAGGTAACAAGTCATCCATAGCCAACATACCAATGTCGAACGTGGCCTCATCATAATCCCCATACTGTAAGACAATATCAGTCGTGACTTAAAGATCATAGATATAAGACAGTATCAGATGTGACTTCAAGATCATAGATATAAGACAATATCAGACGTGACTTAAAGATCATAGATATAAGACAATATCAGACGTGACTTAAAGATCATAGATATAAGACAATATCAGACGTGACTTCAAGATCATAGATATAAGACAATATCAGACGTGACTTAAAGATCATAGATATAAGACAATATCAGATGTGACTTCAAGATCATAGATATGGTCCATAAACTAATATAAACACATGATCATAGACACCATACAGTTTCACACAAAATACAATACAGTCTCGTTTCAAGTTGCTATAATGTATCCATAGAAATTTACACAAATATAAAATGATTGCAAGATAGATGAGTGACCTTTGCCTGCACTCCGTAGGAAGCAAGAAGCACTGCTGCCTCTGGGGGGCAGTATATATCCATGTTGAGTATGGACTGCTTCACTTGTAGGAAGAACAAATGTTGTGTAATATCCTGAATAAGTTCCTCCGACACCTCTTCTGGGTAGAATTTGGCAAGGAACAGAAATGGAATTGGCATCTCCTTGGGAACATCTTGGTCTAATACCTATGCATAGAGAAGAACTTTATTATGTATTATTTTTTCTCTCAATTATTTGGTTGTATTATCACATATTATGCATAAAATTATTTTATGTTGAGTTTAAATTCAAATATCATTGTTCAAACAAATTATACATACCTTCTTCTCCATTTTCAACCATGCGATGTATTGTTTGGTATCAATATACTGAAGACCAAAAAACCATGTCTCTCGCAAACCTATTGTCCGACACACTAACTCAAAGAGATCTTTCCCAGTGCTCTTTTTCTGAAAAGAGTAAAACATAAGCTTGAGTCTGGAATTATTTTTTTTAAATATTCATCACCCAGCACTGAGTAATCAGATTTGAATCTTCTGTTATGCCAAATGACAAAATACTGTTTGAATCTGTATTATTTCATTTTGGGGGTTTGACTGATAAAGGTCAATGGGTAAAAATATTATTTCTGTTATGATCGCTACTATCAGCATATGCTATCAACCCAAATGTTCAAAACTTTATTAATTTTTTTTGGTTTTTTTTACTGTATCTTTAGTCAACATACTTTTCATTTACTATAGTTTTTAAAGCTTTCAATATCAGACATTCTTGAATAATATTGATCAAAAGCATTTTACCACAAATTATTCATAACTTCCTTTGAATTAAAATATCTGAAATTTGATGTCTTTAATCTTGCCTGGGTCAAAATGAGTGTAAGATGATATGAGTGTGCAGTGATGTGGGTTGTGTGTTTTTAAACATTCATGTTCTGAGTAACAAGTTTGAATTTTAATAATTTGTTTGTGCACTTCTGGAATGTTGTTTTCAATGGGGCAAGAATGCCTCAAGACAGAGACTCTCAATCAGCATTTGAAGCTTTCAGCATCTCAACCCAAACTGTCCTAAAGCCAAAACAAGCACAAGCAAAAACTTAAAGGTGGAGAATTGGAAAACTCTGTCAAAACAATCAGTACAGGACAATACATACATAGACCAGTGGAAACTTGAAAGTAAGCTGACTCAGTCTCAGACTCAGATTAGGTAATACCAGTGAAGTCGGCCCCCAAGTGAAGTTGACCCCGCCATGGGTAGGTGAACTCAGCCCCCAAGAGAAGCTGGGAACGGTCACACTGTAATGGCTCAAAACTCATGAAATCTCTTTTGAGATCCCAAGGGCATTAACTAACCCTAGGGACCCTCTGTAGCCCTTTGAGTCAGGATATAAGACCGTCAAAACGGGTGTGTGTGTCCTCCTGGTAACTTGATAATCTAGTCACCTAAGATTGGGGGCTGACTTCTCCTAGGGCTGACTTCTCTTGGAGGCTGACTTCACTTGTTACCAAATTAGCATAGTAGCATGAGGTTTGTGTGTATTAAGTCTGTTTAATGGGATATTTGAGCATCGTTCTGCAAATCCTGAAAATCTACAAAGCTCTGATCATAAATTGCACCTAGTGAACCATGCATATGGCCTAGTTTCACTTTGTCTTTGTTGTTTGTTCAACAGAACAGATTCAGTGCAAAGGAATGCCAGGAATGTTGGCAATTGTCCGATTAACAGCACTTCCTATTGCCTCAACATCCATATACTACGTGTCATTTAATCTTTTACAATGGAGACATGACAATAAAAAGCGGAAGATACAAGTTAAGATGTGAACACGCTTACTTCAATGTTGAATTCTAACTCTGCATCCATCGTCGTGACTCGGACGGGAAACGACTTGGACTTCATGGATGGGGTGCTCCCCCTCTTCAGGCTCCCGAGAGGCATATCGCCGTGTTTTTATCAACGACAACTACATCTTAATATTCCACAAAGTACCAGTTACTACTTGAGATCGCTAACTTAGATATTCCATGCATGATTATTTTATAAATTGATTGTTTTTGTCAAAGTCGTGTCGACTGCTTTGTTGACAAACTTATCTTATTCAATATGGCGACTTTCTCGATCTCGGCGAGAATGAGCGGGATTCCCCAAGTAGGTCAATGACTCCGCTGCTCAATCTTATATATTTAAGCCACGATTTTGCTAAAGAGAGTGTGGAAGCTCCAGGAATGCGCGAGGGAAGGAGAATTTGGCGCCATTTGTTGTGAAATAAAGGCCGTCACCAATATTTTGCCAGAAAGGTTGCCAGATATACTTAATCATATCACGTTTGTGTGCATCTATAAACGACAAACATGTACGATCTATCTAAGGGCGCAATCGAGGTTTGTATTGAATTGATGTATTATGTTTGACAGTTGTTTTGTTGGTTTTTAGCTGACACCGGCGACAGAATTCGCTTGTCAGAACTGTCCAGTAACGCAGTTGTGAGCTGGCAGTTGTCAAACTCCTACATTCGGACTTAAATGATTAACTTTGTCTTATTTTGACTAGAACACTCTACGTCTCATTGATTCTTCAAAGGGTCTTTCGAGAAATATATGATCGTAATGACGAGTGAATAAGGTCACGCAAGCCTGAGGTGACTTTAGCTAGTCACGAATTTGTGTTATATTGTTGCACTATTTTGGTCATGCTCTACATCTTGGGCGTCATATCGTTGGATTTCTTGGATACGATACGATATGTATCGATGATTTATCAATATTCGATACATATCGATATTACTGAACCGAAATAGAAGAAGAATTGACTGTCTTTATCAGTCCGGGTGCAAGCTCCCCAAACGGCGATATATTTAATATCTTCGGCTTAAAATACACACAGAAATATTCTACGACGTGTCAACAGTAGTCCGCCTCCTATTAATAAGTGTATATCTTGCTCAAATCGGAGAAAATGTGAATTTAACAATGTTTAGATATGCATACGCAACACGAGTTCGTCATTTCGAAAACCGGAAGTGACGGGGAGAAGCTCTTATTTTTGGCGTGAAAACGATTGGAGTGCTGTCAACGTATTGATTCCCATTGAAATATTAATATATTGCGCAATGATGGATCCCTCAGTCGTCGTGTTTACATTTGAAAGATTAAAAAACTTACGATGCGTAAAATATCGAGTAAAAAATCTGTGTTATTATGATGATATGAGGGCCCAATTCGATACAACTAATATATCGAAGCACCAGTTGATAATACCGATTATCATATCGATGTCTGTATATCGATAATATCGCGTACCGGTGTGATGCCCTATCTACATCTATAAGTTTACTCGGCAAAACCAAATGGCATCCCACCGAGAGTGATGCTCATGTACTTCTTGAACCACTGATGACCATTGGAATACACTCCTCATGTAATTTGGTCATTTCCAAAGAATTTTTTTTTGTTATTTTTTTTAATTTCACAAATTTAAGAGCAGTTAGACACAGTTTTAGGAGTATTCAAGTTTACTCACTTTATATTGGAAATTAGCTGACTACATCATAATCTGGAAGGGACATTTATTAAAACCTTTAAAAATTTTCCTTACATATTTCTGAATATGATGGCCCTGCTCAACTATTAAAGGTGTACAAGCCTTATAAATTAAGGATGACAGTTTTAATTTAACCGAACAAAATTGCCACTTGTCCTGGTAAGTCACTAAACATGTCATCGGGGTCATATCAGTCTAAGATTTTAGCACTAGCCCATAGTCCCGGACTAGTGCAAACACTGTTGGGCCAGTACACCTTCCCCTGGTGCTAGCACGACTTTCCAGTGGTTAATCATGATTTTCAAGTATTGATAAAAATCTCCTTTTTTATTTGATTGATTTTACTAAATATGAATTGCCCCAAGTAAGAAAAAGGGTTAAAGCAAGTAAACTTTCATTTGGGCTGATGTAAATTTCCACAAACAACTGTCTTTTAGCCTAAAAAGTATTTGGCACAGAGTGTGATATCTGGGGTATGCCAAAATCTAAATCAAGCAACCAATCAGTATTGATCTCAGATTAATCGGATTATACATCATGCATCATATATACGCCATACATCACAAAACATGTCACCCATGTTTTTGTTGTTAACCTTGACATGTTCACAAAAGAATAGTTTTACCTGTTTGTGGCCCATCTGGCTTTGGCAGTCTGGACACTGGAAGTGAGGATTCATCATGTTTTGGGTTGAAGACAAGACTATGCATGACCTTAGGTTATTATATGATAACTTGGAAGATGAGTATTGATATATTGAGTACCAAGCATTTGTTTGTGTTTGGCTCAAACCATTTATGCAACTTGTATATATGTAATATTTCAAGTTTTTTATTTTTGAAAATTATTTTTGCAGCAAATAATGCTCGGAGAACAGCCTGACCGACCTGTTTTCCAAGTGCTTGTAAGTTGATTCTAAGTTAGTTTATCCTGATACACATACTATGTTCTGCTTAATAGAGCAAGCTGAGATAATAAAAATGTGTTTTAAAGCACAGACATATTTAAATGTGATAGTTGGAATTTTTATAATGAGTAAGGAAAATATGCCTTATAAATGAATGTTTTTCAGGGTCAAAAAAAGATTGCTGGGACTGGTCAGGGTGCTGACAGATACCGGTTGCTGCTTTCAGATGGACAGAACAGCCATTCTTGTAAGTGATATGCTCCTTTCTGCTCCATAAGCTCAGCATTACTTTGAAAAGAAAATTCTGAGGGAAGGTGTTATTATTACTAACACTGACAGAGTGAGATGCTAAATCCTATCAGTTTGGAATTGGTGGAGAATGTTGTAAGAAAATGTTTGCACAAATATATGTATTTTTTATTTAAACTTGAGATTTATCACAGACGATTTATTTTATTTAAACTTGAGATTTATCACAGATTTATCACAGACGACTGCAAGTCACTTATCTTCTTTGATGCTCATAAATAAAAAGTAATTAATAACATTACCTAACCAACATTTATTTTTATTGGTTTTATTGTATCCACAAATCATTGATAGTTTGGTGTTTGATATTATGTGTAGAATGTGAATATTCAGGTATTGCTTTATTGCAGCTGCCATGTTGGCCACACAGCTGAATGACAAAGTAGACAATGGAGAACTTCAACAGTTCTGTGTCATCAGACTTGACAAATATCTGTGTAACACCATACAACCAGACAGGTAAGTTTTACATGATTGTCATGTACTGTACAAGCAGATGTTGGTGTAGATGTCAAATACTGATATTATTACAAAGAAACTGACCCACATCTTTTCAAAAACTGGCATAATCATATCATCAGAAAATTTACAATTACTGATACTCTGGGAATTATTTGTGATTCTGTTATGCTATATATAATGTTTAGACGTGTCATGATTCTCCTGGAAGTAGAAGTGATAGCCTCAGCATCTGAAGTTGGTGGCAAGCTGGGTAGTCCTGTAGCTTACAAGCCCGGAGCAGCACCAGCGCCCTCTGGAGGTGGAGGCGGAGCAGCGGCACCAGCCCCAGCACCAGCACAGAGACAACCCACAGCGCAACAACCACACAGAAATGGCTTCGCTGGAGGAGCAGGTATACCAATAATATAATATCTAAACAAGCTAACTTACACTGATTGAATTGTGTTTTCTGAGATCATAATGGTTGTAACAGTGTGCAAAGATGACACAGGTCTAGTTGCCACAAATAGTTAGAAACAACTCTTTGTGATCTGAAATTGCATGAAACCAGACTTGTAAAAAAAGTTGCCATTTAAAAGGATTTTGTCTTGTATCAGCAACTTTTTTGGTATAATTTTAAGAGATATTTAATATTTAACAGTATAAAACCTATGGTTTATTTGGCAGCTTCAGGTGCAGCGGGTGCTTCTGCTGCCTCAGTCCAAAACCGTGGTGGCAGCTTCTACAACAAGGGAGGGCAGAGCAATACAGCCACTCCCACCACCCCAGGGGGCACTCCTGCCAGGGTACACCCCATCAACAGCCTCACACCCTACCAGAACAAGTAGGTATCCCTCTGACAATGCCATCTGCATGAAATTTCGTTTTCTTTTATATTATATGACCACAAAGGAATTTACTGACAATAGAAATCATCGTGATTGTAATGATTATTCAGATCTTTTGGATTCATGAATGAAATTTTATATTATCTATTATGAGATTAAAATTGTGATTTACACTTAGGTGGACAATTCGTGCACGTGTGACTCAGAAGGGAAATATACGCACCTGGTCCAACTCACGTGGCGAAGGAAAACTCTTCAATATGAATTTACTGGATGAATCCGGAGAAATTAAAGCAACCGCCTTCAAGGATGAAGTTGACAAATATTATGAAATGGTGGAAGTCAATAAGGTGAGAAACTAAATATTATCTAAAACTGGACTCAAATTTATTAGATTGTTTTGTAGAATGGAATGAATTACTAGTAGGGAGGTTGCAACTGTGGCTCACAGGATTATGAGTGGTGTCAGAAGTGTATTTCCATTTGAAATATTTCCATGCATGATGGGATTACAAATATCTCAATAAATTGTAAATAATATCAAAAATAAATGAAATATGATTGCTGACAAAAAATGTAACTCACAGAAATTTAGAAAGGCCATTTTCAGTGTCACTCTTGTCAAAGTGAGAGCCAATATTCACCAGGAATTCAACAGCTCACTTTTAATTTTCAATATTTTCAATATTTTTTCTACACGTTGCACTTGGTTTTCAAACCTGCAAATATTATCTTACAGGTGTATTATATCAGCAGAGCTACTCTCAAGACAGCAGACAAAAGATATTCTTCACTTCCCAATGATTACGAGATGACCTTCAACCGAGACACAACTATGACTTTGTGCACAGAGGAGGTCGATCTTCCATCAGTCAATTTCAACTTTGTGCCAATCAACCAACTTGAACAGATAGAACCAAACAGCACATGTGGTGAGTATCTGTAATCTTTCACATTATCTCCAATTTTTATTTATTAGGGAACATCAGGGAATTGCCCCATCGATCATTTCTCGTAAATAATGCCGACATCAAACTCAATAGAAAATTATTGCTATTTGTTGTTGTCATCCAAAGATAATACTCCAAACTTTTATATTATTAAACCAACTTACAGGGTGCCATAAAATATACCAGTACTGTGTCTTTAGACAGTCTGGGATGTATGTAGCAGAATATATTAAGATAAGGGTACAGAGCAGATAAGGATATAGAATGTATTTCAAAGATAAGGATATAGAATTGATCAGGATACAAGTAAGAAGAAAAGATTGAAATATTTAACCATTTCTGAATTATACATTTTATTATTCAAATTCAAACAACAAAAATTTGTGTAAATATTTTAAATAGAAAGTATTCACTTGATTTGAACCATGTTGATAACATTGGTCTGAAAAATGATTATTTTGTGTCGTTGACCTGATGTCTTAATATATAGATGACCTTATTCATTGTGATCTTTCAGATGTGGTTGGCGTGGTCAAGTCGGCGGATGATGTCAGCACTGTGATAGGCAAGCAGTCCAATCGAGAGATCACGAAGCGGGAGTTGCGCATAGTAGATGAAAGCAAGGTTCAGGTGCGACTCACACTATGGGGACAGGATGCAGAGAAGTTTGAGGCATCTAGCAGCCCTATCATAGCCATTAAGGGATGCAGAGTATCCGACTTTGGCGGTAGATCTCTCTCTGTGCTCTCCAGCAGTCAGATGATAACCAATCCGGACATCCCAGAGGCACATCATCTCAGAGGCTGGTTTGACAAAGAGGGACACAGTCTCGACTATTCTGAGTATACCAACAGTGGTGGTTCAGGCCAAGGAGCAGGAGGTTAGTTGATCAGAAATTTTGTTTATCAGGTCAAGTGAGCTGGAGTTCTTTTATCAGGTCAGGGGAGCAGGGGTTCAGTTTATCAGGTCAGGGGAGCAGGGGTTTAGTTTATCAGGTCAGGGGAGCAGGGGTTCAGTTTATCAGGTCGGGGAGCAGGGGTTCAGTTTATCAGGTCGGGGAGCAGGGGTTCAGTTTATCAGGTCGGGGAGCAGGGGTTCAGTTTATCAGGTCGGGGAGCAGGGGTTTAGTTTATCAGGTCGGGGAGCAGGAGTTCAGTTTATCAGGTCAGGGGAGCAGGGGTTTAGTTTATCAGGTCAGGGGAGCAGGGGTTCAGTTTATCAGGTCGGGGAGCAGGGGTTCAGTTTATCAGGTCGGGGAGCAGGGGTTTAGTTTATCAGGTCAGGGGAGCAGGGGTTCAGTTTATCAGGTCGGGGGAGCAGGGGTTCAGTTTATCAGGTCGGGGGAGCAGGGGTTTAGTTTATCAGGTCGGGGAGCAGGAGTTCAGTTTATCAGGTCAGGGGAGCAGGGGTTCAGTTTATCAGGTCGGGGAGCAGGGGTTCAGTTT
This sequence comes from Amphiduros pacificus, assembly GCA_949316495.1. Lineage (NCBI taxonomy): Eukaryota > Metazoa > Annelida > Polychaeta > Phyllodocida > Hesionidae > Amphiduros > Amphiduros pacificus. Next base: position 66,237,410 of record OX439001.1, read on the forward strand.
ATCAGGTCGGGGAGCAGGAGTTCAGTTTATCAGGTCAGGGGAGCAGGGGTTTAGTTTATCAGGTCAGGGGAGCAGGGGTTCAGTTTATCAGCAGGAGGCTGGCTTAGCCAATCAGTGAAGAGACGATCATGTGTACTGTAGATGAAATTGTTGAAAAAAGTTCTTATCCTAGGCTTTATATATTTTATAGGTTATTCCACCAATTGGAAAACATTTGGAGAAGTGAAGAATGAGAACATAGGTGTTGAAAAAGCAGACTACTTCTCAACAAAGGCCAACATAGTATTCCTCAAGAAAGAAAATTGCATGTACATGGTATGTATCTTTTTAAAAAAAAACAGGAATCGACACATGTAAAACTATAGTGAAACTTTGAAAGGCAATCTTTAAAAGCACATAAAAATGGGGATGTTGTTTATGAATGTTGCATGTTTTGATAGGCGTGTCCATCACAAGACTGCAACAAGAAGGTCATAGACCAGAGTAATGGAACATATCGGTGTGAGAAATGCAACAAGGAGTATACCAACTACAAGTACAGGCTCATCCTCTCTGTAAGTAGCTTTAGAACAGTGTCTCAAATATGGTTCTATAAGTTGATTGCCCTTGGCCATTTTTTCAGTAAAATAATAAAAAATAATAGAAAAGACCTAGTAAGTTGCTGGCCATGGCGAAATGTTACTTGCTTAGGGAAAGTGGGCAAGCTCATATTCAGAACATTGCTTGTGAATATCAACTTTACACTAAGATACCAAGGCTTTGGTCTGATATTCACCCTTATTAATGGTAACTGATGATTGATTTACAGTGTAATCTGGTGGACCACACAGACAACCAGTGGGTGACCTGTTTCCAAGAGACTGCAGAGAACATTCTTGGCAAGAGCTCTGAAGAACTTGGTCAGCTCAAAGAAGCTGCGGTAAGTCTTTTAATTACAGAATTCGGAATTCCAAAACTAAGCACTACTATTCAAATTCTTAAAGAATAAATATCAAAGGACCTCTTAAGATTTTATTATAGAGAAGCTGAAAGTTCAATGACCAAGACTGAATTTTAAATAAGTGAATAATTGCTTCAGTTAAGATTTTGAGAAGGGGATGGAAAGTGGTCTTGAAAGACTTAACAGAATTTAGTTTTTTATGGGACAAAATTTTTATTGGAAAAAAATATGAGAATGCCTTAATGTGCATAAAATTTCAACGTCCAAATCCATCTTGAATGGCCATGCTTATTCTAACACGGGGATCTCATGCAGGCAGGAGGATCTGGAAAAGTCAGTGATCAACAAATTCCTTCTCCAGTGACATACTATAGTTACTTCACAAAGCACAGAGATTTGCTTATTTGGTTTGGAAAAAGTCTGGAATTTAAGGGATTTTGAGAGAGAGCCCTAGTAACGTCTGTAAATTTGCCTTGTTACATTTTAGGATATGGAGTAACATTGTTTTTTGTGACATTTTTACAAGGACCTATGATATCCAATATTATCTATTTGAAAATATTAGTTTTTCTTGGTCTTGATAATTACATATTCTATGCAGATTGCAGAATTGATATGCCAGAGAATGCATTCAGATGTAATGGAATGAATACTGACTGTTATCTTGTATTATTACAGGAGAATGATCCCCAGGCACAGACACAATTTGACCAGATATTTCAGGATGCCACTTTCAAATCTTATATCTTCAAATTAAGGGCAAAGATGGAAAGCTATAATGTAAGCAGAATTTCCTTGATATAACTGAAATAATTTGACAAAACATTTAAATATTCTGAATATTTTACAGATTTGTAGAAATGATGACTTATTACAGATTATTAATGATATTTTCATGCATTATGTGAATTGTAGGATGAGCAAAGATTAAAAACTGTTTGTCTGAATGCAACACCTGTGAATTTCCAAGAATACAACCAACGCCTTCTTGAAGACATCGATAAAATGCTGGCTGCATAAGACAGTATGAAGATTTGTGATTTGAAAAGACACTTTGATCAATATAAGCTACACATCTCAGCATAGTTCATTGTGGAAGTAATTAAGTGCACAAGTAAATTATGTTATGCTTTTTTTTCTCATCTGGACACTACTATTTTTCTAATGGACGTATTAGACTATGTGATTGCATTAATCTAATGACTTGTTAGATTGATATATTCGGACATTGAGAGAGTTGTGTGTAGATATCTTGTATGTAAATAAAGGAAAAGGTAGTTTACTGACATAAAGCCATTGATAAAGAAATGTATACAGTTATTGCCATTGTCAAAATATGTATGATAAATAAAGAATATTACACTGTAAACAATATCTTGTTATGTTTTGCATATAATTCTTTAAAAAATCGCTTATTAATAAACACTGAATAGCAGGAGAGCATGTCCAGTTGGTGAACAAATGATGTGTGCCGTATTATCCCTAATATCCACCCTTTACCTAATTACTGCCCCCCCCCTCCAATGTCAGTAGCACACCCCAGCCTCTTGTAACTTAATTGGTCAATTACCCTATAGGCCTGTGGTGAAGAAGGGGAACTACAGGGCTCAACATTGATTATAAGAGATTGTCATCTTCAATATGCTAAGTTGCTTTGTGTCTTGACTGACATTCATTTTTATGAGTTCATCTAAAATATATTGAATAATAATGTGCTGTGCAATTATACTTGCCATCAAGCTATTTTTCAACATGTCTGATTGAACCATTGAAATGCCTTCTTGTGCAAGCATTCAATACTCCCTGTGGGATTTGGTTGTGTTCTCAGGCAATAACAGCATTAAAAAAACTCATGTTGGTTCTGATGGTAGGAAATTGATTTGAGATACTTTTCAACAATGTTGCCCTTTTCATAGCATTCACTTCAGGAAATCTGAAATGTATACAATAAGCGTGACCTAATTCTCACTGCTTAAGTTTCAACATTATTCACCAGGTGTCTTTGTGTCAGGTACAATGCAGCTGATGTGACTACCATTCTCTTTCCTGTGAAGCAAATACAGTTATATTTTGGCAACAAATGATGGGCAAAAATAATCATTTTGGGAATCTTGAAAGAAAAGAAAGACACTTGTAATAAAATGAAATTATCAACATTTTAACTACTATATGAGCCAAGCATGCATGCCCACAGATATCCCCAATGTATGACATTTTATCACACCAGGTGGCAGCATGGCCCACTCGAGCAGTGTGATTTGATTTGTATAAGCAGTAATACTTATAATAAATAATATTGCTCTCATGTATAAAGCAGTTATGTGAACCTGCACTTTCAACATTTGGCCCGGGCTGGATGACTTTGATAGAAGAAAATAAATCGGGCCATGATTTACAACTTTAGATATTTCTTTTTCTATAAATGCTTTACTTAGAATAATCCCTTGAACATGCATTGTTAACTTCAATTTTCCAATGACCCCCATGTATTTTTCATGAATAAAAAGTAAAGCCAAATACTTCTTATGATTGTAAAAGTTTTAGCACATCAAAAGTAATTCACAATTGCCTACACTAACTTTGAACCACAGAATCTATTAAAATTAAGAGATGTCTGCATTCTCATAAAGATATGCCACACACCAGGGCAGTGTGAATAATGAGCATGCACAGACGGCACCTGTTGAAAGTGCTACAAGTATTTGGCAGTGCCCTCTTGTGTCTGGATATAGGGAACTCTTATGTTTTGGAGATATACAATGCAATATATATCCAATTTTAGCTGTCAATCAATCACAAACAAAATCTCAACAAAACGACAGAATGTGTTACTACAGCAACAATAGAGATGGGATATCACGTATATTTTTTTAATCCAATGTATATTGATCGACCTAATTGACAGATATATCTGATTCTATTAATATAACGCGTTGACAGATTTGACCCAGATAATACATTGGCCCCTGACAACGTAAACAAGCTACAACATACCAGCTCCGGCGCATGTAAATCAACAGGGGATTAACGTTTTCAGGAAAATAATATCATAACAGGTAAATATTACAATTATCTCCATGGAATTACTGCTGTATGAAGACTGATATATACTTACATAGACAAGAACACTGACACCGAATAACCATTCTACATTACAAATCATATTTATATTGAGAAAGGTTCCTCACATCAGCTCTGTATATCCAATTACCATATGTATCAAGGACCATTTGAACCATCACTGATTTGCATTCTTCTATGTAGATCTAAATGTACAGTGGCAGTAGGCCAAGTGTGAATGTCCACTTTATAATAAATTATATGAGGATTAAAAAGATTCCCTCAACTGCTCTAAAATGTGTAAATTGCAAATGAAAAATAGCAGAAAAAAATTCCCTTGGAAAAGGGTCATGGCCATTTAAGGAGTGGATAACATGAACAAACAAGACGAACTCTGGTCAAAAATCACAAAAAGAATATATCCTCTATCTGCATCTATATGTATAAGTTTATTTGTCATCTTGAGATCACGCCCACCGAGATTGCATGACTGCACCAGGGCTAGGGCAGCCCACAGCAACCTTGTTGCTCATGGGAAAATGATTTCCCACTATGAAAATAATCAAAACAAGGTTGGCAATAATTGATCACTGTAAAGTGTAAAATTACCCCACATTTGTGTGTTTTGAAACAACAACAATATGACTGAGATAATTTACCACTTCATTGAAGATTTTGTTCACATTTTAGAATGATACTGGTATGGCACATTCCTTATTTTGTCATCATCATAATTTACAGCCATATTGAAAAGCAAGAAAATGTGTCTTCCATATATCCATATTATATATGGTCTCTCATTCAGTATGCGGAGGTTGACCAGTGCATGAATTGATTTCTGTGGTATTCTGAAAATGTTTAATCCAAAGAAAAGTATGTAATATTTTAGAAAAGTTGTACATTATCGTGAACAATTACCTGATTTCTGAAAGTAGCATTTTAACTATTTTATACATTTGTAATTAATACATTTTTCACATCATGAAAATCATTTCTGAACCACATCATAAACAGGGTTCAAAGTTCCATTCCATAAAATTACATCAGTAAGAGATTGTTATCAGTTATAATATAGTTTCCCAGATATCAACCAGATAACCAAAAACCATGGTGATTCAGCTGGGAAACAGTAGTTTAATTGATTAGCACATCTAATATGTGACATACTAATATTTGTGTTTGCATATATTTTGATAATATTTATAGGAAGGCCACAATGCCTCACCGTGAGTATGGGGCTGGAATGCAGAGTTCACCTCTGCTGGAATATGTGCAGGCCCCAGTCATCACACCACTGAGAGAATACAGCTCCCTGCCAGAATCCTTCATAACCAAAGACACTAAAATCAAACTGCATACAGGTATATATTATATATTATATATTATAATAGTATAAAGTATGAATATATATATATATATATATATATATATAATATATTTATTTATACATAATATATTTATTTATACATATACCAGTAATATGAGCTGGAAATGACCTTTGTTTTATTACTATTCAGTGTTCATCTCAGAATGTTGTTTTATGTATGATAGATAGTATGGAAATTTATAGAGGTGATAGAATTGAAATCAGTCCACCTTTGAAAAGATATCTGCAATATAAACAAGGAATTGTCCTCTTTCAGCAACTGCTGACTGCCGATTGTTTTTTACAACTGATGGATCTGAACCTGATGTGTACAGCAACTCTGGAAGGAGTGGAACGTTTAGATACAGAAAGCCCTTCTCTCTCAATGTAGGACAAAGAACATTAAGGGCTCTCGCTATATCCAGGTCTGGCAAAATGTCACAAATTTGTTCATATTAATAAAGTAAATGTGAAAAATAATCAAATGTTGTTCAATTGGAGTGAGAGATTGATGCAAAGCTAATTTTATGAAACTATCTCTTCTTTAAATGGCATTTGTCTTCAGCTAATATAATATAGAAATGTTTTTTGGTATAAAAAAATCATCTATTTTTATCAAAATTAAAATTGTTCACTTCTGATAATTGTTTACTTCTGATAAATTTTGAAAGAAATAAAGTAATTTTAGTGGAGATGAAAAGATAGTATTTGACAAAATATGATTGTTTACACTTTTAACAGGAAGGGGGCCCATCAGAGTGCGGTGACCACTAAGACGTTCTTGGTACGAGATCATATACAAGACTATGTCACAAAAGATGTGGATGATGTGGCGAGCATTTTCTCAGGAACTGACTCTGTTGTATCTGAACCTGTGACCTCTAACCTTACCTTGGAGGAGCTACAGAGACGGGACCATCTCCTCAGAAGGTCCATGGAGCAGCAAGACAGAGATGATTACTTGGAGACATCTTTAGGAAGGTATGAGATGGAGAGGAGGTTGGAGGAGGAGAGGAGATACAGAGAACTGCACCCGGAAGAGGAGGAGAGGAGATACAGAGAACTGCATCCGGAAGAGGAAGAGAGGAGATACAGAGAACTGCATCCAGAAGAGGAGGAGAGGAGATACAGAGAACTGCACCCGGAAGAGGAAGTAGAGGGATTTTTTCTTGAAAATGGCGGAGATGTTCATCGTAGGGAAGCTGTAAGATCCTTGATTTATTGAATATTATGTTGAAATATAATGGACTGATGAGCATATTAATGCCATGTTTGATTTTGATGTGACTAAAAAGAAAGTGGAATGTTTAAATATCAAACTTTCTATTCAAAATTCTCTCCTCAAAAAAAAAATAACTCTATTACTTTGAATGATAATTACTATACTACCATACAAAGAGGCTACTTTACATATATATCACACTAAACCAAATATATTTGTTTTGCTATTTTATGAATTAAGCATATTTGTTGCAGTGGATTGAAGGCAGGCACCAGAGAGCTCGCTCCCGGTCTCTTTCACCACATTCTGGCAGGAGGAGCCACAGACAGGAACTAGGTCAGATATTATCCCACCTTTTTTAGTATGAAAAGTGTAACTTTTGTTATCCTTTTTAAATGGCAGGATATGTTAGAAACACATTCATATTGAAAAATGCCATTTTTTTTCAGAGGACCGAGCATTTGAAGCATATGAGAGGAATGGACACAGAGTTCATTTTGAAGAGGAACCATTCAGTGAGGACAGAGACAGTGACCTAGATACAGAAGTATTGCTTAGAGGTTTTGGAACAAATAGATCAGGTCGTAGGTCACGCAGTCCCGTGTCGGATGTATATGATAGTCGGCCAGAGAGCAGATTGAATGGAATGGTGATCGATCCAGACTTACCTGTGTTTGAGAGGAGAACTGCATACAACACAACATCAGATGATTTCATAGATGATGATCTGGAAGAGGAGCTTGAGGAAATCACTGAGAGTGAAATCATGACATCAAGGTCTGAGGAAGAAAGAAGAGAGGCGAAGAGGAAGGCTAGTGCAAAATTAGAAAAAGCGAAAAAACAAAAAGAAATTAATAAAAAAGAGAAAAGAAAAGAAGAAAAAGAAAAGGATGAGGCTGAGGAATCATCTGAGTCATCGCTTAGCTCAGAAGAGGATGTTGAGAGGCCAGAAGCTCTTCCTCCAAGACCAATGAGGACGAGTAATAAAAATAGCAAAGATACAAAGAATAATCATGCCCGACATATAACTCAAGGGAAAAGGAAAGCAAGAGAAGTGAGAAAGCCTTTAGTCTCATCTTCATCTGGGTTGTCCTCATCAGATCTGTCTTCAGCTAGATCATCAGATCTGTCTTCAGCTAGATCATCAGATCTGTCTTCAGCTAGATCATCTGAAATGTCCACTGCAAGATCATCTACTTCCTTTTCAAGCATTTCTTCTCTGTCATCAATATCATCAGCTGCAACCTTAGCCAAGAAGGAAAAGGATAAACAGGTGGAAAAACAAAAAGCACTTGAAAAACAAAAAGTTCTACAAAAACAGAAGGAAGACAGAATTGAAAGACAGAAGGCAACTGAAAAACAAAAAGAGTTAGAAAAACAGAAACAAATTGAAATAAATAAACAAAAAGAAAGGGACAAGATAAAAGAGAAATACAAACAAAGGGAGATTGAAAAGCTAAAGGAAAAAGAAAAGAAGAAATCTCAAAGTAATCCCATGACCTTTTTAGCATCTGTAACAGATGATCTAGAGAAAAAGAAAGAGGCCAAAAAGAAAACAGCAAAAGATGCAAAATCAAAAACTGAGGTTGTAGCAGCATCTCTTTCGTCAAAGCCCTCAGCTGAGGTCAAATCAAAGGTCAGAAAGTCAGGTAAATCTACAGATCAGCCCGCCAAATCACAGGACATAGAAGGACAGCTCAACTTCAACAATGAATCCGGAACACAAATAAACTTCTGGGGTGTTACTCCTGATGAATTATTGCAAGGTGTGAAAAACAGAGTGGATAAAGAAATTGCTGGTCCTTCTGTCAATGGTCACCCGAGGGTGCCTCCTCTTTACAATGGAAACCATCATGAAGCTCCAACAATACCTAATGGATACCAACAAGGACCCAAGCAGAGCAAAAAGCACCAGGGACGCTGGAAGGCGCCATCTATTGATGACTTTTTGTCATCAAGTGAGGAAGAAACAGAACAAGAACAAGAAGTAGAGGTGAGGTTAACTTGACATTTTTAACTTTACTGATGTGGTAATGGATGCATGCTGGTTATAATTATCAAATTAAAATTTATAGATTTGAATTTATAACTGAGAAATTCCAAAGATAAGAATTTAGAAAAATTTGAGTTTTTACAAAGCATTTAATTTGAAAGTTTACAAATTAGAATTTCCAAAAAATCTAATTTAAAAGTCAAAATTTACAAATTAGAAAAAAAAAATTGAATTTCAAAATTAGAATTTACTAGTTGATATTTTAGAACTTGTTGGAATTTAAGGTGGCAAAGCAAGAAGAGGCGTTTGCAACAGCTGAGTTTACCTCTGATGAGGAAGGGACTGAGGTTCAGGCTGCGACTCTGACAGAGCAGAATACAGCACCCCAGGCCCAGGGAGAGAAAGGTCCCATCCTGGCCAGCAACCAGAAAGAACAACATTCTATCCTGGGATTCTTTAAAAGATTATTTGGTATCGAAGAGAATGACCCAGACAGTGCAGAGTCTGTGGGCAGGCTGGGGAACGGAGCAGCCAGCAATGCCCTCACTTACAGTCAGATTGTTGCCAAGTGTACAAAAGCCAAGAAGTTGTGGGAGGACAAGGACTTCCCTGCTGAACCCACTTCAATGTTCTTCTCTGGAAAAGCCAAAAAATCGATCGAGTGGAAGAGACCACATGTGAGTCAGAAATTCTCTATTTTAGTACCAGAATAAGTAAAAGATATCCTCTTTATACATTGAACTATGAATCCTTTTGAGTTATTTTTCAGTTACCATTATCAGATGCAATATTTCATTTTTAAGAATGTTGATGGAATTTAAAAAAAATAATTTTAATGAAATTTTCAGGAAATCTGCTCCAATCCAAAAATGTTTGTCGGTGGAGCTTCTCGCTTTGATGTAAAACAAGGAGTGCTGGGTGAGTATGTTATGTGATAATCTGTCATTTCATATCATACCACATCAAGAGAGGACTAAACATGTAAAACAAGGAGTGCTGGGTGAGTATGTTACGTGATAATCTGTCATTTCATATTATACCACATCAAGAGAGGACTAAACATGTAAAACAAGGAGTGCTGGGTGAGTATGTTACGTGATAATCTGTCATTTCATATTATACCACATCGTAGGTGGAGCTTCTCGCTTTGATGTAAAACAAGGAGTACTGGGTGAGTATGTTACGTGATAATCTGTCATTTCATATTATACCACATCAAGAGAGGACTAAACATGTAAAACAAGGAGTGCTGGGTGAGTATGTTACGTGATAATCTGTCATTTCATATTATACCACATCGTAGGTGGAGCTTCTCGCTTTGATGTAAAACAAGGAGTGCTGGGTGAGTATGTTATGTAATAATCTGTCATTTCATATTCTACCACATCGTAGGTGGAGCTTCTCGCTTTGATGTAAAACAAGGAGTGCTGGGTGAGTATGTTATGTGATAATCTGTCATTTCATATTCTACCACATCGTAGGTGGAGCTTCTCGCTTTGATGTAAAACAAGGAGTGCTGGGTGAGTATGTTATGTAATAATCTGTCATTTAATATCATATCACATCAAGAGAGGACTAAACATTGTACAATATTTATGTATTTGAAAATGACTGAGGATTCAATACTTGTTAGCTTTGTCTTGGCACAAATTTGTATGATTGAAGTCAGTCACATTAGAATTTAATTAATCATTTGGGACCATTTAACAAAAAATTATGTTCTTACATTTTAATTTTACTAATTGCCTAACCTGACATGTTATTATTATCTTATTTTGAGATGTGTTATTGTAGGCAATTGTTGGTTGCTAGCTGCCCTTGCCTCTTTGACAACTGACGAAAGCCTACTCTACAGAGTTGTACCAGACGATCAGACTTTCTCCAAAAACTATCATGGTAAGTGCAGAAGCTTCTAATAGATTTGTAAACAAGAAAAACTATTTAGATTGTAGCACATAGTGAATGATAGAATTACGATGAGTTTACTTAATATTGTAGGAGTGTTTCGGTTTCGGTTCTGGCAGTATGGACGGTGGGTGGAGGTGTGTGTCGATGACAGACTGCCCACCAAAAATGGACGACTCATGTACATGCACTCTGTATCAAACAATGAATTCTGGTCACCACTTTTGGAGAAAGCTTATGCCAAGCAAGTCCCTATTTTTCACAGATTTATTTTTTTGATTCTAATAAATATATACCTAAAGATGTTAAGGGTAGAGACTTTAAATTACAGAGTATAGAGAAACCAAACTTGAGTATCCCACACTCTTACCTATCTACTTAATGTTAAGAGAATACAGATAGACCATTTAATCTGGATAGATCCTAACCAATAGATTAATAACAGTGATTGTTATTTACACAGACTGGTGGGTTGTTATGAGGCCCTGACAGGAGGTCTGCAGGGTGAGGCCATGGAGGATTTTTCTGGTGGGATTGTTGAGAGTTTCAACTTTCGTCAAGATCTGCCAAGCAACATGCATCAAATCATGATGAAAGCCAAACAGAGATGCTCTCTCATCGGCTGCAGCATTGATGTAAGCCTTTTAAAAATAATCTTTATAAATCTGTAAAATTTCATTTTATAATATTTTTTTATTTTGTTTTTAGAGCCTGGAATATATAATCTAGAATACCCTCTTCTTTAACTCATAAAAATAAACATCTTAACGAACAAAAATATTGTTTATCATGAAACTTTTTTTTTTAATTATATAAAATGATATAATTTGACAGATTGACATATTATTTCTTAAATGACTTGAAGACCCAAATTTTGGCCCCAAAGAATACAAACAAAAGAAGATATCTCACAATTTGAAACAAAAAACGTTTTTCATTTATACCCAAATGGTATGATGATAGTGTGATATTGTTTATGCAGGCCGATGCAGGGAAGTTAGAGGATCAGCTGGAGAATGGTCTGGTTATAGGACATGCCTACAGTGTGACAAACCTGGCCACAGTCAGTATCTCAGATGCCCTTAAATACATGTAGTGCAGTAAATTATACTCCCATGTCTTGGATACATGTGACTGCTATGTGATGTTAATGAACAGATATATATCTAATTTACATTAAGTCTTTTAACTTGTCATATATTGATCATGAATCAAATAAATTTTGTTCTAAGTATCTGTTGATATAAAAGTGTGTAAATTAATCCTGTTAAGGAACATTATTAGATATTTCACTTTGTTCTGGTCATGAATTTCTGAGACACAATGTTGTGTAATATCAATATATATATATACACACAGGTGAAAAGCAAGAAAGGTCCTATAGATTTGGTAAGGGTCCGTAATCCATGGGGCAATGAGGCTGAATGGAATGGACCTTGGAGTGACCGGTCAGTATCATCATATTATACATTATATAATGTACCATATTTACTCGAATATAAGACAAGGTTTTCGTACCCAAACCTTCAGTTAAGGTTTGGGGGTCGTCTTATACACGAGTTGTCTTATATTCGAGTAAATATGGTAACTGGAATATAATCTGAATAAACTTCAAATATCACTATTTATCAATCAGTTAAGATCAATATTGATTTAATGACAGGAATTTATTGTATTTTTTTTCTGTAACATGTATTTTACCTGGCTATTACAGTATGCAAAATGGACAGCCGTAAGATTTTGGGAGTTTTCATTTCAAGCAATATCACTTGCATGCTTGCTTTTAAACTTTGTCTTTTCATTGTATGAGGCTCACACCATACTGCATGTGAATGTGGTCATAAAAAATGCTAAAAAAGAGACACTATTATGTGCTGTGAACATTGGAAATGATGCATTTATTTCACACAAATTTTATTTTTTGCTATGTTTGGGGGGATTTATGGAGACTTAAATGAAAATTTGTGGATTTGGTTAAAACAGTTAAACTTCACTTCTTGCTGATCAAATTGCTGATCAAATTGCATGTTTTTATGATCATGACACAAGAAACATCATCAGCACCAACAGATCTATTTTTCTATGGTCTATACAGAACCAGTGCTAAATCTTGCTTTATTACATATCAATTTTAGGTCCAAGGAATGGTCCTCTTTATCTGATGATCAGAAACAGAGACTGGGACTAACATTTGATCATGATGGAGAATTCTGGTGAGAAACAGTTCCTTATCAGATGAGGTTTCAGTAGAATTACTGTACATTTGAAATCAATTCATTACAGGATATTGCCTTTGCTTTTAAGGCCAAATATAACAAAACTTCATTTTAGAAATGGGTAATATTTTATTTATTTTTTCTGCACAGTACATGATATTTTCACAGTTTTTGCATGTTTTCACATCATTTTTTGAAATATTGATATTTTTGCTTTAGGATGTCACACAGAGACTTCTCGACCAATTTCCAACGTGTGGAAATCTGTAATTTGATGCCAGGGACAGGTAGCAGCAGTGGTTCAGCCATAGATGGCAGCACTGGTCAGGCCATGGAATGGAATGCAACAACTTATGGCGGTAGTTGGAAAAAGAAAGTAAATGCAGGAGGATGTAGAAACTATAGTGGTGAGTCTCTTTGATGAATGTATTACGCTATTGACCTTTTCATTTGTTTTAATTTTATTGTAATAATTATATTTCTTTTGCCTATTCATTGCAGGCTCCTACTGGACAAATCCGCAGTTCCGTGTGAGTGTGACAGACCCAGATGACGATGATGATGAAGAGATTTGCACCGTGATTGTGGGGCTGATGCAATGTGGTCGTCGCCGGCTAAGACGTGAAGGCATCGCCAACCTCACCATTGGATATGATATATATGATGTAAGATGCTCAAATTTCTGTTCTTTTGATATATCATGTCAGCACTATGACCAGACACTCTCGGGTATCAGAGCTATATTAATTTTATTATCTTATTGTCATCAGTTAAAAATGGAAGCATACCTAACTCTAAAACTTTGTATTTCTGCAGGCTGAAGGAACGAGTGGTACTTTAGACAAGAAATATTTTAAGAGCCATAGTCCAGTTCAGAGTTCGCCTCAGTATATCAACATGCGGGAGGTATGTGGGCGTCATCGCCTGCCCCCTGGTGACTATATTGTGGTGCCGACCACTTTCAAGCCAGGGGAAGAAGCAAATTTCATACTCAGGGTGTTTACAGAAAAAGACAGTCATGTCAGGTAAGAAATTAAAAAAAAACCACAAAATAAAACTACTTCTCCTCACTTACATGAAGGAACATCTAGGGAAATTGAAGAATATGTTATTCAAAGACTTGTATTTTTTGCAGTGAGATTGATGAGCCAACAACATTTCTTTCCCCTGAGGTGAGTCTATTTAATAATTATTGTGACGTTAACAATGACAAATACAGGATATCTTCCACAGGGTTGTTACAAATAAATGATAAAGAAACTGAAATATAGATTTGAGTATTGTAAATTTTTAACTGTTACTTATTGAGGAAGCTGGTATTTTAGGAGGTGTCAGCAGTGCATAGTGCCCCAGTCAATGCGGCACGGGACTCCGACATTGCTGCGGAGGCTGAGCAGCAGTTTGAGGAACGAGCCCAGGGTGATGAGGTCATTGATGCATATGAATTACAGGGATTATTGAATGATATCTTTGCTAATGGTATGTAAGCAAGGGAGTATAGGATCTACATGTAAAGGGTATTTAGAAATTGTTGAATATTTCAAAGATTAAATACATATATTTTGATAAAATACCAGGTCACTGTTATATCAGATATAAAAATAATAACCTCAAAATATTGTGAACTAATAGTTTGTGAGAATAATATGTAATGAATTTAAACAAAATTTACTTTCAGAATTCAATTGTGCTGAATTCAACATAGACCTGTGCAGGAGTATTTTAGCACTGAGAGATGTATCCTTGATTCATTAAAAAAAACAATATAATTACTGAATATGATATGATTATCATGATTATGTAGGAATTGCAATTTGTATAAAACACAGTGTTGGAAGTTTTCAAAAATTAATATTGTAATTCATAGGTTTAGATATTAAGATACATGTCATATGATATAAGCACCTTAACTCATACACCAGGATGACCAGTCAGGAATGCTGGGACTGGAAGAGTTCAAGGAATTGTGGGAGGAACTCAAGATTTGGCAGGTCAGTATTTTATGATGTTACATGGAGTGTTGAGATGGTTCACTTGGTGAAACATAGAGATTGATAAGGCAGTGCATAGTCAATTATTACAAAGGAAAGCATGAGGTCAGAGCATACCAGGTGTAACACAGGAAGGGATGAGGTCAGGGCATACCAGGTGTAACACAGGGAGGAGATGAGGTCAGGGCATGCCAGATGTAACACAGGGAGGGAATGAGGTCAGGGCATACCAGATGTAACACAGGGAGGGGTGAGGTCAGAGCATACCAGGTGTAACACAGGGAGGGAATGAGGTCAGGGCATACCAGGTGTAACACAGGGAGGGAATGAGGTCAGGGCATACCAGGTGTGACACAGGGAGGGGTGAGGTCAGTGCATACCAGGTGTAACACAGGGAGGGGTGAGGTCAGTGCATACCAGGTGTAACACAGGGAGGAGATGAGGTCAGAGCATACCAGGTGGAATGTTGGAAGGGATGAGGTCAGTGCATACCAGGTGTAACATATGGAGGGGTGAGGTCAGAGCATACCAGGTGTGACACAGGAAGGGGATGAGGTCAGGTCATACCAGGTATAACACAGGGAGGGAATGAGGTCAGGGCATACCAGGTGTAACACAGGGAGGGAATGAGGTCAGGGCATACCAGGTGTATCACAGGGAGGGGTGAGGTCAGAGCATACCAGGTGGAATGTTGGAATGGATGAGGTCAGTGCACACCAGGTGGAATGTTGGAATGAATGAGGTCAGTGCATACCAGGTGGAATGTTGGAATGGATGAGGTCAGCAGTACCAGGTGGAATGTTGGAATGGATGAGGTCAGCAGTACCAGGTGGAATGTTGGAATGGATGAGGTCAGCAGTACCAGGTGGAATGTTGGAAGGGATGAGGTCAGCAGTACCGGGTGTAACACAGAGTAAGCCCATTTGCCTTGATGTGCATGATGAAGTTAAGCATGATGAACTTGATGTGTTATTTTTGTTACAGAATGTATTCAACAAGTATGACACAGACCAGAGTGGCCTCTTCAGTAGCATGGAACTCAGAGAAGCTCTCAAGTCCCTAGGTAGGTCTGCCAGTCTATATAATATTGGTAGCTGGTCTCTCTGCTTCACAGCTTTCTGTTCCGTGACTTTCAGCTTGTTCTTATGGCTCTCAGCATCTGTAGGATTAGTAACAGCCTAGCAAAGCGGCTAAGAAGGTGTGAGGTAGAGAGACTTGCAACCTTTTTACATGTATACCCTCCTTGCAAATTTATTATCAAGAGTGTGGATCATGGTACGATTCTGTTCACATAAAGAGCCCCATCAGCATTCTTATTATTTTTATTCATTAGCATGTCACTTGATAAAATGTGAAGTTTATATTTTATTTCTAAAATGTTTTAAGGGTTCATCACAAAGTCTTGATCAATTCTCATTAAACGTGTGTATCATTAAAGGTTACCAGACAAGTAATGCAACATTCAGTTGTTTGGTGAAACGATTCAGCAACAAAGAAGGCCATATCAGCTTCTGTGACTTCCTCGCCTGTGTCATCAAGGTCAAATCTATGTTTGGTAAGTCACCTTCAAGTGTTGTGCTTTCAAAGTTAAAAACGGTTTTGTATTATTATTTCTATTTTGATATGATAGTTTTTTTTCCTACTTATTTTTCTGTTATTTCAGCAATACATAAGCGAATGGCTGATGGAGGTGTGGCATCATTCAACCTGGATCAGGTAACTCAACAGAAATTTACTAGATCATTTATAATATATTACAATTATTTCAAAATTGGAAAATAGAGATTTTAAATTTAAAATAGAACATTTTCTGTAAAATATTGTGTATTTAAATAATTTATTAATAATTGCAAATTATTATACCATAATACTTTTCCAATAAAATCATATTTCTCTGCTTATTTCAGTTTGTACAGCTAACAGTCTATTCATGATCTGCATCAGGAAAGTTCAACACAAAAAATAACATTACAGGAGTCTTTTACATTGAACTTCTAATGTCTAACCCTATTAGGGTCCTTTATCATTTATTCAAATATGTTTTTGATGTATATTTGAAAATAACATAGTCTGTAAACTAGTCATAACATTCCAACTTTATTATTTAAATGTAAATAAGCCAAGAATTACAATATAAAGAGGCTGTAAATTTATGTAACAAAGACATTTAGTTATTTAGATTTGCATAAAATTTTATATAAATATTGTTTATTGTTGACATAGAATATTATTGAATTACATTGGTTAGGATGAATGTAAATGGATGTTCACTCCTCCAAATAAAATAAAAAGTTCTCGTCCATCTCCTGTATATCATGCCAGAATAAACAGAGGAAATACTTAGACCAGTTATGGTTTTCAGAATATTATCTAGATACTCAGTCATCAATCACTGCCTGTTTTACATGAGCTGGTATTGAAATGATAGAGGGATCATAACGGAAACTCCACGGAGACAGGCCAGTCTGGCATATCAAACCCAGGCTGGGGCTGAGCAAGGCTGACACCAGAATCAGACCCAAAAACATGAAGATTAATGTAAAATTTTGAAACTTTAAACATTAGATTGCTGAATATTATATATTCAGTTGTCCAGAAGCTCTCAAGATAAAATATTCTGAAATTGGTTGTATATTTTAAACAATTGTTATGTTTTTTTTAGAAATGTCATGCACATGTAATTAGTGATAAGACATATGATCATATTTGCCTTAATACTGTTTAGAATAGCTAAATTGGTGCTTTTAATGATTATAATGAAGGGGTAGATGTTGCACCTATTAATGACAATGAAAAATCAAATATTTTCTAGTTGCACAAAATGCAAATTTGGCCAGGCATTTTTTTATAACTTTAACTCATAAACCAGCACCCACCTAGTGATCAGAACAAACCCCAAGGTTCTTGGTCCAGGAATGGCAATTAAATCAATGTACAATGTACATAAACTTTGGTCAATAAAGGACAAGGACATGTCCAGTGATTTCTCCATACACATATAGCAAGCTATTGAAAAATGCAGGGTTAAATTGAACCAGCAACAATTACAAGTGCCTTCATTTCAAAAATAAAGGTGGGCCAGATACTTTGTCAAAAGCTAAATTTGCCTTTCTGTCCTTTTTTATTGTTCAAATGTATAGACCATAACCATATATTTTTAGATGTATGTAGTAATTACTGTGATGTATTTTATTACTGATTTCAAATCAATGTATTTATTACTCATATTCCATGCAAAATTCTTTCAAGCTAATAAAATGTTATTTCTAAACAAATTTGCTTGTATTGAGATAATTTTATAGTGTATATATATATTAGGATACGTATAAGGAATTTTAATCTGTGTTAAAATACACATCTGAGATATTCTACATTAGTTAATATAATAAAACAAAAACTACTAATTGCCTTTGATTTGTGGAAAACATTTTATTAGCATTTCATACAGTTGTATAAAATATTAAGAAATGTTAAAACATAAGCTGTCATACTTTACCTTGCATCATTCGGATAGCAAGAAACAGTATGCTTAATTTAGTGGACCTTTATTTGGAAAAATTGTTAGGCAAGTCATCTTGTGAGACAAGACCACAATAAAAAAATCTTGGGTGTCTTATCAGTGGCATCTTTACAATTTTAAAGATATATCTATGCCTCTTTAACATGTTTGTGACTTGATTGAGATTGTTATCTATCTGCATAAGATCGGTGTATGTGTCAGAAATAACATGAAAGATTTGACATTTTGGTTCTAACATCATACTAGTATTAGCAAATCTAAGACCTGTTTAATGCTTTAAAGAAAATTGAAGTTTGTTCCAGTTTCACTCAAATAAAATGCCCAATGAATACCTCACTCTGCAGCTCCTTACAACACAGGATCATATTTTGTTGGGGGGTGCAAGGTGTTTTTAAGGTTCCCTCGTATTTTCAAATTTATGAATTATATTGGTGGGTAAAAATTATTAGACAATATTTAAATATCAGTATATATATTTTTTATTCTGAAAGTAATTCATCTCACAATTTACATTTTAATAAAGGTAATATTTTAAATATGGTTTATAGATTGTGTTGTAATTTTGTATTTTTTTAAAAGGGAATTTGGATACCACATTTTTAATAACATTAAAACATAGTACCACAGTTGATTTTAATATTTAACGATGGCATGTCAACATTCAGATTAGTTGACGTCAGTGTTAATTATGTGCATAAACAGAATTATCAATCTAATCACAAGATTTAGGACATAGGTACCTCAAAAATAATAATTTTATCATATTATGTTTTTAATTTAGTATATTAAGCAAGGGAAATTTTTGCTTAAGGTTACTACAAAACAATAATTTGGTATGACCAGGATGCAGGTATTTGTGAAATTTGCTCAATCTAGAAATATTAAGAAGATCTTTTAAAATTGTACACTTGGGAATATAACTTTCATATCATTTTTTCACCAAAAAAAAATACAAGATAAATGTGTTTCAATTTAACCAAAACACTTCACAAATATTTTCTTTCATATCTTGGATTGAAACTGTATAGAACCAACAACACAATCATTTTCCAAAGCTTTGACATATATAATGTTGATTCTTTTGGTTATGCATGGATAGTGATAAATGGCCATGAACTTTTGTATTTATCTTTATTTCAACATTTACCATAAGTATATATTATAATGCCAATTAACTAATTTTCAAGTCAGACAAAAAGTATCGGTATGTGCATTCTGCTTCTAAATATAGCAGCTCTCCTTCCTCCCAGACATTTTAGATAATATTTGGAAAGTAGTATAAATATTATTTCTGTACGATTTAAACTTCATTTTCAAAGCATTTCAGGGCCAGAAGATAGGTTTGTTTTTATTTTGGTGGAGCTACCTATAATAACCATATCATGCCAATCAAACCTGTCTTTACCAAAATAATCTGGAATCTAACACCATATTATTATCATATATTTGAGAAGCAACATGATTCCATTTTATTTTGCACACAATAAACAATAAATAAATATGTTCAGTCAAATCCACAATATCTTGGCATCAAGATGGCACACCCCATTCATTATTTACACATTGGAGTTCTATCATTTGGCAGAGAAATGACAACACTTTATGCTTAGTTACAAGTCATACTGACGTGATTTGTCACCTCTGTATTGAAGTCACTTTTGTGACTTTTTTGCACTGGCATATCTGCATCAGATATCTTCAAGCCAGTTAACAGCTTTTGAGAAGGTATCATCTGCATGTTCCTCACCAAAGAATTATCCCTTTTTAAAATCATAAATGTGGAACACAAAATTATATGTTCATAAAATAAGCTCTTGAAAATCTCTTACACTCCACATTCTGAATATTTATCCATTTATAATATAAACATATTTGCTTTGTTGATAATCTTAAGTGGGTTTTTCTCAATTTTATAAAATTCCAAGTGCCTATACTATTGCAGACTGATTAAAGTTATTATCATCGCTTTTGGTTTCCTAAATCTTCTATTGTGTCTTCATCAATCTGAAAAAAGTGACAGAGAATGTGTGAAAATTGTTTTCAATGTCAAATTATACCCATGCAATCATTAAGATGGAATAAATACAATTCTAATCACAGTATATCAAACAAAAAAAAGTAAAAAAAATAACAAAATAAAAAAAATAAATAAAAAAGTTTCTTTCATATTATTGCAAACACTCAATTTAAGAATATTATGATATCAATTTTCATCTTTGAACTCTTCTATCTGAATAAAAGGTAAAAATCATTAAAAATCTTTTGGATAAAAAAAATCTGTGCTTTTAAATTGGCTTCACTGATAAAATAATTTTGGCTAATGTATATATGCATACCTGTGCCCACTGCTCTGGTATAATATCAAACAAGTCATCTTTGACATCCCCCTGAATAACGATCTCATCTTCTCCGGTTACTGAGGACCCACATGCAAATCTACTTCCAAAAAATTTGCTGGCTTTTTTCAAGTCTATGTCTGGAATAAAGAAGTACATTTTCAAAAAAATAAGTATGAATAAGCAAAAGTGAAATATAATTCACCTGTAAGGCATTATGAATAGCAACACTATTACGGGCAAATACATTTAAACTTCATGAATTATGCATTTATTTATCTGCATTTCGAATAAAAATGTTAGGTATCTGATATAAATCTAATATATAGAAAATATTTATGTTGCATACCGTAAGTTGCCAAGCCAGTAACAACAGTCACAAACTTTTTTTTGCCTCTTGGGGCTCGAGACAAGGCTATTTTCTGGACCTTCTCCTGTTTTTTCTTGGCTTTGATTATACCTTTTCCTCCTCTTTTCTGCTTTTTTTTCTCAACGCCTTCTTTAGCATCTCCATCAGCACCATCTATATCTTCACCTGTAATTCAAATATAATAAAAGTTTTACCGATTTATTTTTTCATCTATTCATATCAACTATTAACTGCTATCAGTACCCTTGATATTAACAAAAATACAATTAAATGTGACATATTTTTCTATTCATTATAATCATGATAACTGTTCTCATTACCCTTGATAATAACATAAATGCAATTGCATGACATATTTTTTTCAATTTAATCATAACTGTTCTTTTCTGTGTGGACTAAACCTTAGAGCACAGAAGTGTTCTGAAAAAAATATATTTCACAGATTGCAGTAAGATGACAATATTAATGTCCCTCACCCACACCATGAATCATCTTCTAACATTATGAGGAGATCGCTTACCCAGGTAGAGTGCTTTCATATCATCTGTCAGATGCTTCTCCATCCATTCCTTTGCCTTCTCATAGTTGGGATGATGTTCGCAATACTGCAAATATATTTTGAGTAATCTGACATATTAAGCTTTCCAAGATCACGCTACCAGTATTTCTATGCAGGAAATGATTAGCCTCATGTATATAGAGTAAACATATCTTTAGATGTAAAGAAATCTTGCTTACATAAATCAACATGACACTATTGTATCAGTTTTTCTGGAAGGATACATTCACGTACCTTGTCATTTTTTATTTGAATGAATCTAATAAATCAAAATATAAATAACAAAAATTTAAACCAAAAATTGTCTCAACTCACCTCCAAGGGCCAGCCATCACAATCTGAAAAAAAAACAAACAACAGGAATTAGTGGTGAAATAAATAACTATGATTCTAGACCAGCTTAAGTTAAAACGCATTTCATTTGTTTAGTCTGGATAAATGTTATAATAATTGACATCACCGAAAAATATTTCTGGTAAAACAATAATTCTAATAAATTATCCAGTTCCAAAAAAGTCTTTTGTTTTCTTTTATGCTCCACAAACTACAGAAAATCACCATTTAATAATCCCAGATATTATCTTAATTATTTTTAAATTGCTTTTAACAGAGATAATATTTTAATATATTCACACAATTTTATTTTAAATTAGATAGAATATAGTACCTTCGATGTAAAGTACATCCAAAGGATATTTGATTTTAGGGTTGGGCCCTTCATAGGTAAAGAATTTGGAATCTTCACTGGGTGGGTCTGACTCTGCCATTCTGAAAATAAAAATATCAAAACACTGAATTCAGATCAGATTTCTGACAGGTTTATAAAATACTGTGGACAATGGGCACATTATTATATCAAAATATGTCTGGAAGATACTACAAACAAACATAGAGTCCAATTAAACTTTCAATAGACATATTTATGAAACTGACCGTGGGTTGTGAATCTTTCAGCTGTGTATGAGGTGCCTCACCAAATCTCTATTCTGGGATATGCCAGTATATGATATTAAAAACTTCAAGCCTTTAAGATTTTAAAAATCCAAGATATTTTGTGACAAATATCAGAAAAGGTATTGTAATAATAATTTGTTGTCAACAATAACAGATTCCTTAATACTCTGGACATTGCACCTCAATTGCTATAATAAAAGATGGATATCTGACCTAATGATCCAACTTGGATTGTACTCTGTATTGCAGTCAGTTAAGTTAAAATATTTAAATAATTGGGCCCCAGCCTTACCCCTATTCCAGTGGCCCCAATACAGATAACAATAACAATAAGCAGAGTCTGTTGTGTGCCTTGTATAAGTTATAACACCACAAATATTGTCATTTCTTCCTGTTCAATACCACCAGCAGCTCAGTCTGAGGCTATTTTTTGCATTGAAGGTTCAACCATGCATTTTGTCATTTCTTCCTTTCATGTTATTGAGTTCACTGTAAATCAAGTTCTTTTGGACGGGGACACACAACATGTCAGTAGCTGTTTAAATTTTGCTTTAAAACTGTATAAAACACACACCTTTTAACACCTGCACAGCTCAGTAATAGGCTAGCAAAACCAAAAGATCAAAGCATGATTCCCCTATGGTGGGGTGGGAGGTTGGTCCACGGTCCTCTGCGATATCAGCTCGCCCCACAATCATATTGGTAAACGCTCATATCATCCAGCATTCATTGTTTTCCAGGTAACAAGTGAAGTCGGCCCCAAAGTGAAGTCAGCCCCAAGAGAAGTCAGCCACTGGTAGAAGTCAACCTTAGATTTAGGTAGCTAGATTATCAAGTTTGCGGAAGAAAATTAACATCTACCGAGGGTCCCTATGGTTAGGTAATGCCCTTACAGTCAAATAACATTCTCGATGGAGATTTCATGAGTTTTGAGCTGTTACAGAGTGACCGGGGCTGGCTTCTCTTGGGGGACGAGTTTACCTATCCACAGCAGGGCAACTTCACTTGGGGGCCAACTTCACTGGTATTCTCCTTCCCGAAAATCCCCAATTATTGCTCGCACACAAGTGGCGCTACGAATTTCGTATGAGTCTGTAACTGACAGCTGATAACAAGAAATCACTATTTTGAAGATATCTTCAAAACTAAACCACTTATCAGCAAACCGAAACCAGTTTTGAAACCAGTGAGACAAAAAAAAAATCATGGTTAACTTTATGAAAATATGACATCTAGATAAATAAAAATTAAGTGTCTTTGAGGTGAGGCAGCCACACCAAGGTGACGAGTCAGTCATGTCACTTCAGTCAGATAATTATAAGCTTTCACACCACTCTCATCAAAAATCATTTGAAGCTAGGACTAGTTTTGTGATCAAAGACTTTTTCTGTAATTGTTTCCCAGCTCAAGCTTTGAAGGGGGATTCTTTGTAACCTTTGTTTCATCTGAAATTGTTGCTCTGAGCTGTCAGGTGTCATGTCTTCCTGACAGCAACATGTCCCGATTAACGATCATTTATCATAATATATAACATATTAAGATCCCTCGTGGAATTTTGATATAAATAAAAAAAAAGTTTGTTCAATTTTGTGGATTCTAACCAAAATAAATGGAAAATCAGTGAGAGCTTCACAGTACTGTTATTATTTGACTCACCAGAATGTGTGGCGCCACCAAGCGGCCAACGGTGTATGACGTGGGAGATTGGGGAATACAAGTGAAAGAAAACTTTAAATATTGGGTGTTGCAATGTACAGAGCATATCTAGCAAGATCCTGCCAGTAAAAGATTATTTTATTGAGCATGACCTTGATGCCCTGTTCATGACTGAGACGTGGATGCATGACTCAAATTCTGACAAAGTCAAAAGTGAACTTAAAGAAGGATCACTTGAATTTGAGTCCTTTCCTAGAATTGGTCGTACAGGGGGAGGATTAGGGATTTTATACAAATCTGAACTCCCCTTCAAAACCAACAGGGCCAACCAACCAGTAGTCACCACCATGGAGCTCATGGAGTCATCCATCACATTGAAGGGAAAAAAGGTAACATTTGTGGTGATATACAGACCTGAACCATCTGATCGAAATAGATATACCTACTCTGAGTTCTATGATGAGTTCACACAATTGGTTGCACATTATGGTTCGTTTAGTCATGAGGTCATTTTCCTCGGTGACTACAACTTCCATGTTAACCTGCCCTTAAAGCCGGATGTCATAAAATTTAATGACATCCTATCTACCTTTGATCTAACACAATGGGTTCAAGAACCAACCCATAGGTTAGGGAACACCCTTGATCTAATCATGACCTTTAGGGGAAATAAACTCATGAAGACTCACCTGGTAGATGAATACCTATCTGATCATAAAATGATTAAGATTTACCTTGATATTGTACCTCCTAAACCCCCTAAAAAATCTATCAAATTTAGGAATTTCAAGGCATTAGATCTTGAATCCCTAAGAAGGGATATTAAATCCCTAACTGACAGAAACTCAACTTGGGAACACTTATCACTGGAGGACATGGTAAATTATTATGATAGGGAACTCACATCACTCATGGACAAACATGCACCAATTAAGGTTGCCATGGTTACCCAACGCAAACCTGTACCTTGGATGAGTGACCAATTAAAGCTGGAAAGATCTCTCAAGAGGAGGCTTGAGAGAAAAATGAGCAAGACTGGCACTCAAATTGACAAGGAGCTGTATAACTCTCAAAGGAACAAATACAACTCAATGCTTAAATCTGCTCAATCATCATATTTTTCCAACCTGGTTGAGGAAAATAAACATGACCCCAAAAAGCTTTTTAGAGTCATTGACACAGTCATGCACAAGAAAAAGGACACTCCTATGCCCCAATCTGACTGTGAGATTACTCAAGCTGAGAAGTTCAACACATTCTTTCTTGAAAAAATAGAGAGAATCCGCCTGGACATTGATAATGCTCCACCCGGTCAAATTTCGCCACCAGGTGACACTACAAACAATAGCACTACTTGTCTGGATAGGTTCACACCCCTAACCATTGATGACGTCCGGAAATTGGTCAAAAGGTCAGCAAAGAAGTCATGTGACCTGGATCCAATTCCAACCTGGCTCCTACTTGACCTCTTAGACGACCTCCTACCAATAATTACTTCCATCATAAATAAATCACTGATGGAATCAGCAGTATCGGAAAATATGAAAATAGCCATCATAACACCCCTACTGAAGAAACTAGGTCTGGAACTGGTTGAAAAAAACTATAGGCCTGTTTCCAACCTAACATTTGTCTCCAAACTAACCGAGAGGGCAGTTGCAGACCAACTAGTCCCCCATCTTGTAAGGAATGGTCTTACTGACAAGTTTCAATCAGCCTACAAGGAATATCACAGCACTGAAACTGCTTTGCTCAAAGTGCAAAATGATATCTTAGGCTGCCTTGACAATAGAAAGGCAGTTATCTTATTGTTGCTTGACCTTTCCGCTGCTTTTGACACCATTGACCATAAAATCCTTTTGGACAGGCTGAGGGATAGATGCAACGTCACAGGTCATGCACTCTCCTGGATTCGGTCATACCTAATGGACAGAAAGCAATGTGTGAAGGTGGGGATTCATAGATCCTGTCTCAAATCCCTAAAATATGGGGTACCCCAGGGCTCAGTCCTGGGTCCTATACTGTTCACCATTTACATGACACCCCTATCTGATATACTTGCAAAATATGGTCTAAGCTATCATATCTATGCAGATGATACTCAGATCTACATCCCTATGGACCACGCCTCTCCCCATCATGTGGATATGAGCAGACACAAATTGGAGGAGTGTGTCAGGGAAGTCAGAACTTTCCTAATATCAAACAAGATGAAGATAAATGATGGAAAAACAGAGATGCTCATATGTACTGACAGATACAGTACTACCACCCATAGCAGTATCCCATCCACAATCAGAGTGGGTGACTCTGATATTGCTCCTAGTCAGTCAGTTGTTGACCTTGGTATCACATTTGACTCCAACATGGACATGAAGGCCCAGATCAGGAAAATGTGTCAGAAGGGCTATTATCACATCAGGAACCTGGCGGCCATCAGACATTGTCTAGACGAGAAGACCGCGGTAACACTTACCCATGCTTTTGTTACATCCACCCTTGACTATGGTAATGGTCTTCTGGCAGGTCTTCCTAACACTGACATTAGGAAACTGCAATACCTCCAAAACTCTGCAGCAAGGGTAGTTGGAAAAATCAGGAAATTTGATCACATTTCAGGAAAATTAAGGGAACTGCATTGGCTTCCAGTTCATGCGAGAATTGATTTTAAAATCCTCCTATTAACCTGGAAAGCCCTTAACGGTAAGGCTCCGCCTTACTTACGGGATCTACTCCTGATTAAAGAAGGTGAACGCTGTCTAAGATCCAATGATGGCACCCACCTACAGGTACCTAAAACCAGGCTAAGGACAATAGGTGACAGGGCCTTCTCATCCATAGGCCCACGACTATGGAATTCCTTGCCTACTGATATTAGGACAAGCACGTCAGTCTCCTCGTTTAAGAGTAGGCTGAAAACTCATCTCTTCAGGATGCATGTCCTGAACTCAGCGCTATGAACAGACTTGTCTGGTATCAGCGCTATACAAATTTTATTATTATTATTATTATTATTACAAGTGAAGTCGGCCCCCAAGTGAAGTCGGCCCCGCCGTGGGTAGGTGAACTCGGCCCCCAAGAGAATCCGGCCACAGTCACTCTGTACCGGCTCAAAACTAATGAAATCTCCTTCGAGAAGGCTATTTGACCCTAAGGGCATTAACTAACCCTAGGGACCCTCGGTAGCCGTTAATTTTCTTCCGGTAACTTGATATTCTAGTCACCTAAATGTGGGGGCCGACTTCTCCTAGGGGCTGACTTCACTCAGGGGCCGACTTCACTTGTTACCAGATTGGGAAGGCAATTTGTTTTCAATGGGGCAGTATGGCGACCCGCAATCGGCCTATGTCAGACCAGATCCCTTCGTGAAATGGATTATTTCTGACATATTTTTAAATATTAAATAACTAGTCTGACACCCCTAAAATATGAGACTTTCGTGCTCTATCTAACCCTTTCTACTGACTGACACTTGTGAAGTTGTGTCGTGATGGACAAAATAAAAATGGCAAATCATAATTCACAAAAGTAAGACCAGTATGCTGTCTAAATTTGCAATGATATCGTTTTCTAGATGTCTACATTTACAGCAGAAATATACCTCATATATTTATCTATGTTTTCGCACTTGAAATCAATTGACACAATGATATACTCAGACTTAAATTCAGATTTACCTGGAAAATTTCGACGACAGCCGGCAAATCACGCTGACCGGAAATGATTGCACAAAATTAGGTTACAAACTTTTTATGTATAAATAAATTTATAAATTCAGTGTATTCTTTTTTATTGGATATAAAATTATAGAATATATCAAATTGAAAATTCATTGACAATAGTTTTAATTTGTACTTATATGATATATATTTTTGTTAAAGTTTAATGGGGGGGATTATCTTATGACACAGCAAGTGCGCGTGCGTTCTTCGCGACGTAAACAAACTTGTCAAGATTTGACAAACTGTGAAGAACTGCATGGGTATCGTGTACATACACTCTGAACAGCACATTATATCTAGAAAACTACTGGGTAAGGTTACCAATGAGTGGCAATGATTTTTTTCTGAATGAAGATTAGTTTTGCAAGGCAACTATCATGACCCCATCTCATGATCTCACCCTGCGTCTCCATGTCTCGATGGAGTGGAAGTAAAACATGTTGAGAGCTGTCAAGACAAGATCAAAAGATAACATGATAAACAACCACACATCTTAGTCTAATGATTTAGTCAAAGCGAAGAGTAAACGTATTTTATGAAAGGTATCATATATATAAATCTTAATATATATTCTTGATCATGCAACTATACATGTACATGAAAATTTAATGGACTTAATTATTGAAATTTTGTTTTGAAGATTCACTGATAATATTTTGATCGTTTTTTTTGCAATAAATTTGCTTTGTTGTAGTTTATTTCATAAATTGGAAAAGGCTGTTCTTTATTGAAAACATAAATCAAAAATTCTTAAATATTCCCATTTTCTCTCATATTTGTCAGTCATCTTAGAAATATGAAAATAAAATCTTTCTCCAAAAATGACAGCATAGAGGAGGAAATTGGCTTCCATCACTGGTTACAAAAAGTGAGTATAAATCAGTAGTGGGGTTGTCATGATGTCATTTAAAGACATTTTCTGGTGGTGTAACTTGTTACTCTGCAACCAATATATAAAAATAAAAAGTTACAAGTAGTTCCAATTTTGGATCCAGTTGGCGTGATATATTTCAATTCCTTCCAAAATTGAGATCTATCCTGGAGAAAATCTTTCAAAAAGTTTGCTGGCACTATATACATATGTAAGGTATCTTCGGAAAATGATGTAATTATAGACTTTTGCATTCATATCTTAACCCAGATGAGAATTCAGTGTGTTCAGGGGTAATTTTTTTCATATTATTGTTGCTAATAATCTACAGATCTGTGGAAGGATGGACATGTAGCCAAAATGGAAGACATAATGTACAATTTCAGTCCAATCAAATACAATCTCACCACCAGTAGCAATGGTAAGTATGCTCGAACATGACATTTTCCAGTGTATTTAATTATGAATGGGATTTTCTTTTCATAATCATTTGTTGCTTTTTAATGAGACCTACATTTATATATTTTACAATTGAATGATACTCTTCGATCAAAATAAGTTATCTGATGACTTTTTCCCCAAAGATTCCAGAATTTTGAATATTATGTACTTGGTATTATGATTTTATACACATTCTAATGCTAGCTTCTTAGTGGTGCTGATTTTGTCAACAAAACTTGTGTAGTGATAGTCATTCTGTCTGTCTGTCAAACCTGATCTTCTCATCTGATGCTACTGGTTGGGTGTCATAGCTGTTCAGAAGATGAATCCAACCTATTTTCCATCAGGCTTAGATTTTATTTTTTAATTTGTTTGCATTTTTTTGGGTGAATTTTAAAGATACAATGTTCGCATTTTTAAGCCTCTGTTTTTTTCATGTACTAATTACATTTTATACTTATTCATGAAAGGAGATAGTAACAAGATTAGAGGAGTGGAGCCAGCTCATAGTACCCCTATCAAACATGTAAGTCTACATTCTATCATTTTAAAATGTCACACAAAGGGGCAGATTTCACTTATCTTCACTCTTACCCGTAATATGCCTGTGTTAATATGTGTTATCCAAATTGATGTCATTTTGCTTGTAAAGACCAATTTTCGAATAAGAGACGAGTCAGTTTTTTTGAGACATCGGCACTGCTACCATTCAAGGTTGGCAGCCATTTTAAAAGTGAAACGTAAATATGCTTATGCTACAAAAGCTTCTATACACGAGTATGACTTGTGGACAGTGATTTATGGCAAAACGTAAATACAATGTCCATGGCAACCTTGACCTTAGAGTCAAAACAAAGCGTTTTCATTACGGACTTTCATATTTTGAAATAACAGATGTAGTGGATCGATTTTAATTGCGTTTTAAATGATATATAAAGGTATTTACCCAGATTTACCATCCATCCATTTAACATGCATACACAATACAAGGTTGTCATTTTCAAAAGCAGAAGTAATAGGGAGAAGCTCTTATTTTTGATGCAAAAACAATCGCATTGAAATATTAAACTTGCATTGAAATATTAATATATTGCGCAATGATGATTCCGTGATACAACGTAAATCCATCATTGCACAATACATTAATATTTCAATGGGAATATGTACGCCTTGATCGTTTTCGCGTCAAAAATAAGAGCTTCTCCCCGTCACTTCTCCTTTTCAGAATGGTGACCTTGTGTTGCGTAAGCATATTTAAGCCTTGTTAAACTCATATTTTCTCTGACTTTTGCATAATTTATTAAATGAAGGCATACTGCTGTTGAGATGTGGATATTAATTATATCACAGTCATGGGACAATATGAGCGAAGTTTATTTACTTTTTACGCTGATAAAGTCAATTATTCTTGCCGTAAATCACCGTCCACAGGTTGCCCTTGTGTATAAGACGATCCCCCAAACAGTAACTGAAGTTTTGGGTACGAAAACCTTGTCTTATATTCAAGTAAATACGGTATATTTCAGGCAATTTATTCAAATTTAACTTAAGCAATTTATTTGAATTGTGTTAATTTTTTATGGTGATTTGTAAATAAAAGCCAAATTGTATCATAGAAATTTTTTTTTAATATTTGAACTTGACACAGACTTTAATATAGGAAAGTGTTTGCATTACTCATTTTCAGATCAATTTCTGGTAGAAATAATATAAGTTGGCAAATGATTACTGTAACCTTCAAATATGTATAACATAACCTGATATCAACTTTTATTTGCATTTATTCTCAAGCCATAAACATTGCCATATGCTTATTCTTCCTAATACATATTCCCCCATTTTGGATGTTTAATCTTTTGTTTATAAGGAGGAAGGAGACAACCACAAAGTCACTAAACCCAATAAAGAACATCCACTAGCAGCGATCAGAAAGAATCTGTCTACGATGCTAGATGAATGTGATAACACCCATCAGATCCTCGAAGACTCATCCAGTTCTCATCTCAGGCCTCATTCTCAGAATTCTGGAAAGAGTGAAATTTTTGACCTCTTTTCAAAATCACAAGATTTGAGCGGTACAAATGTAATAGATAGTAGAAGAAATAGCAGGAATTTTATGCGATCAGGAACAAATGGATTTCACACTAATGCGAGCAAAGGATCAAACGGATGTGGAAGTAAAATTGTAAGTGTTTTACACTATTGATCTTTGGATATGATAACTTTAACCAAATTGGACCAGTAGTGTGACCTCCTTATCACTAATCTCAGCAGCATCAGAACCAAATTATCGCAAACAATATGGCAAGGAACGAGGGCTTTGGTTTAAGGTCTTCCCCCAGAGGTTGACTAAGATAAGTAGGATATTGTATTGTGCTGGAACCACCTTGCTAATGGTATTATTATAATAGGGAGAAGCTCTTATTTTTGATGCAAAAACAATCGCATTGAAATATTAAACTTGCATTGAAATATTAATATATTGCGCAATGATGATTCCGTGATACAACGTAAATCCATCATTGCACAATACATTAATATTTCAATGGGAATATGTACGCCTTGATCGTTTTCGCGTCAAAAATAAGAGCTTCTCCCCGTCACTTCTCCTTTTCAGAATGGTGACCTTGTGTTGCGTAAGCATATTTAAGCCTTGTTAAACTCATATTTTCTCTGACTTTTGCATAATTTATTAAATGAAGGCATACTGCTGTTGAGATGTGGATATTAATTATATCACAGTCATGGGACAATATGAGCGAAGTTTATTTACTTTTTACGCTGATAAAGTCAATTATTCTTGCCGTAAATCACCGTCCACAGGTTGCCCTTGTGTATAAGACGATCCCCCAAACAGTAACTGAAGTTTTGGGTACGAAAACCTTGTCTTATATTCAAGTAAATACGGTATATTTCAGGCAATTTATTCAAATTTAACTTAAGCAATTTATTTGAATTGTGTTAATTTTTTATGGTGATTTGTAAATAAAAGCCAAATTGTATCATAGAAATTTTTTTTTAATATTTGAACTTGACACAGACTTTAATATAGGAAAGTGTTTGCATTACTCATTTTCAGATCAATTTCTGGTAGAAATAATATAAGTTGGCAAATGATTACTGTAACCTTCAAATATGTATAACATAACCTGATATCAACTTTTATTTGCATTTATTCTCAAGCCATAAACATTGCCATATGCTTATTCTTCCTAATACATATTCCCCCATTTTGGATGTTTAATCTTTTGTTTATAAGGAGGAAGGAGACAACCACAAAGTCACTAAACCCAATAAAGAACATCCACTAGCAGCGATCAGAAAGAATCTGTCTACGATGCTAGATGAATGTGATAACACCCATCAGATCCTCGAAGACTCATCCAGTTCTCATCTCAGGCCTCATTCTCAGAATTCTGGAAAGAGTGAAATTTTTGACCTCTTTTCAAAATCACAAGATTTGAGCGGTAC
The DNA here is from genome assembly GCA_949316495.1 of Amphiduros pacificus. Lineage (NCBI taxonomy): Eukaryota > Metazoa > Annelida > Polychaeta > Phyllodocida > Hesionidae > Amphiduros > Amphiduros pacificus. The sequence continues at coordinate 66,270,003 of OX439001.1, forward strand.
AAATGTAATAGATAGTAGAAGAAATAGCAGGAATTTTATGCGATCAGGAACAAATGGATTTCACACTAATGCGAGCAAAGGATCAAACGGATGTGGAAGTAAAATTGTAAGTGTTTTACACTATTGATCTTTGGATATGATAACTTTAACCAAATTGGACCAGTAGTGTGACCTCCTTATCACTAATCTCAGCAGCATCAGAACCAAATTATCGCAAACAATATGGCAAGGAACGAGGGCTTTGGTTTAAGGTCTTCCCCCAGAGGTTGACTAAGATAAGTAGGATATTGTATTGTGCTGGAACCACCTTGCTAATGGTATTATTTTCCCAAAGGTACGTTTGAAATCATTTTGTTTTTAATTGAGGAACATGGTTGTAGTATTTGAAGTGATTTGAAGATTAACTAATGGATCCATCTTTTTTATAAATCATCAACTATTATAATTTGTCATTGCAGAGCACTGCATCTGACTTTGAGAGCAGCACAATTCAGAAGCAGCGTAAGGAGCTGCAGTTGTTGATAGGAGAGCTGAAGGAGCGTGACCGTGAGCTGAATGAGATGGTCAGTGCACACAACTCACAGCTATCTGCCTGGGAAAATGACAGACAGAGGCTCCTTATCCTTGAACAGAAAACCGCCAGTCTGGAATGTAAGAGTTTATTTAGAACTTAGATATTTCAGAGAATATGATATTCATGCAAGTGAAAATAATTTTGCAAATTATATATTTTTAACTGTCTCATGAATTATTTGACTTACATTCTCACCAGGACCTTTAAATGAAAACACATTAAATTGTTTGGTTTTTATCAGATGAGATGCGTGGTAAGAATGACCAAATTCGAGGTTTAGTGAAGAAGATCCGCATCGTGGAGTCTGAGGAACATTCCAAGTCCGCTGCCCTGGATAACACCCGCCAACAGTTGGTCAAGGTCACAGAGCAACATTCCCGTGCCAACCTCAAGGTCAAAGACATTCAGGTAATAAGGTTTAGATTCTGAAAATTGTTATTGATGGAGTATTTGTGAATATGAGTTATGATAAGCCTCCATCAGATGTGGAAGATTAACATTCTCAACCATATTCAAATGGCACCCCTTAAATAAATGTGCCCCAATGGCTGAATGGAGGTTGGAAAATGTAGGCTATTACTCATGATGAAATAACACAAGTCATGTTGTTTTGGTCTGTTTTTTCCTTTTTTGCAGGAGAAGAATAAAAATTTGAGCAAATCTTTGAGGGATTTATCTGGAAGACTGGGTCAATTGGAGGCCAAGGAGCAAGAACTGGTCACACTGTTGTCACTAAAGGTATCTCATCTCACCTATGGCAATTGATATTTTCTCTCATGATAATATGTAGTAATTGAATGAAAAGGATCTTGCAGAAATATATCTGTGGCCACAACAATAAACACAACTTTGCCACAAAATATACAATAATGTACTGGTTTCCTTTATTCTTATGCATGTTTTTAATGCAGGACAAAGATTTATCCAATGCTTCTAACCAGGCAAGTGAATTGGCAGCCAAGGTAAAACAATTAGATTTACAATATAAGGAGAGTCAGAAGTCTGAATTGGAGGCACATAAACAGACAGCACAATGGAAAAACAGACATACAGAGTGTGAAGCAGAGGTCAACAGACTGAGGGGTAAGTGCCATAGAGAAAGACATATGAAGGTCAACCTACTCAATGCAGGGTGTCCGACAGAAGACTGAATATATCTTTAGTTAGAAGTATGTAAATTGAAGGATAAATAACATACTTGGTATTTAAGGTTTTGGAATAAAGATCTTCCAGAAGAATTATTTCAGGCAACAGATTATTTTGTATTTTATAATCACGTTCCAAGCTGAGTGAAAGTAAAAATTATTCTCTTTAAGTTAGATATTTTAAACACATTTTGATAATTTTTTATGTGGAACATATACATGTAAAATAAGTGTGGTTTCAGAATCTGGATAATGTTTTGTTAATTGCAGAGAATCTAAATAAAAGTCAACAAGAAGAGGAGTCATTTCAAGTGGAGAAACACTCATTCATACAAGAAAGTAACGCTCTGAAAAAGCAATTGGAAATTGCAGGTACACAAAATGACAAATTTATGTTTCTTATATGCCTTGGATAAACATTATGATATTGATTTTCCATGGATTGACATAAATGCTCATTCTCGTGAAGTATTAGGTTGATACAGTCATTAAACCTGCTTTTCCATATATTGTTCAAAAACTCTGGTTGTGTACAATTTATTTCAATCACTTAAAATGCTACATGTATATTTCAGTTTCAAATATTGAAAAAAATATCTTTTCACAAATATTAAACAATATTTTTTTTTTACTAATTTTGTGCAGGCTTACTTTAACATAATATTTTCATACTGTGATTTAATATTTTCGAAGCTTATAAGTGACATTTTTCACAAGGTGAAAGAGAGAAGAGGAAAGATGAGCTGATAGAGTGTCAGAGGCAGAAGCAGGAGAGGAATGACGGGGAGCTTACCAGTGTTAGACAGCTGTATGACAGACAGCAACGAGACCTGTCTCTCCTCCACCTTAACCTGGAGGCCACGCGGGAGCTCCTGGCCAAGCAGCAGGCATATGGTCTGGATGACAGGTAAAGCTCATCACATCACAGGTGTATATAGCACAGCACAGAGGGCTGCACCCATTCACAGGGAATCTCCCAGCTCATGCCTAATCCAAAATATAAATATTATTTACATAGGAGAGAGCTACATGTATATTCAGTTAATTTTCATCTTAATATTTACATCTTAATATTTACATGCATGAGAGACTGCAGTCATGTGACAGTCCTTTATGTATACAGAATTGTTAGTGTTATAAATATTATATATGTTCAAATCATTATTTTCTGAGACCTTGTTATTGGTTTTTATTAGTTTGCTGAATGGTGAAGCTTTAGACACATTGTCTACCATCAGTGTGCCTGATACATCCTACCACAGTGTGACCTATAGTGGCGCCATCAAGTGCACATCACAGCAGTCTGGTACTATATCCCCAGCTTCAACTCATGATAGTTCTCCATCACCAGGGTGGCTCAGACAAATTTTTCAGGACAAATCTCCGGAGAATCTTAAGCCTCTCAGGATGACCATTTCATCCCCGCTGAGTCCGTCCAGAGGTGTCTCGTATGACAGCTCCCACAGTCATGTGCCGGACTCAACAAAGACTGAGGAAGACCTCAAGCAAACCACAACAGGTCACAGCAACCACTCTAGCCTTACCATTTCCTCAACTCATGAAAGCTTGACATACACAAATAGCAAAGAGAATGAATTCTACCAGAATGAAAGGTACCAGAAAATATCAGAAGAAAGAGAGCAAGATGAACAAGAGAAGAAAGAAAGAGAGCAAGATGAACAAGAGAGGGCTAATAATGGCAACATTGCAGTGACCCACACTACTCCTGCTTCTCCTCCTGAGTCCTCTTCCACACAAAAAGAAGGGGTATGTATTAATCCTGGGTTATCATGAGAGGATGGGAGGGTTATCATGAGAGGATGGGAGGATTATCATGAGAAGATGGGAGGGTTATCATGAGAGCATGGGAGGGTTATCATGAGAGGATGGGAGGGTTATCATGAGAGGATGGGAGGGATTATCATGAGAGGATGGGAGGGTTATCATGAGAAGATGGGAGGGTTGTCATGAGAGGATGGGAGGGATTATCATGAGAGGATGGGAGGGTTATCATGAGAGGAGGGGAGGGTTATCATGAGAGGATGGGAGGGATTATCATGAGAGGATGGGAGGGATTATCATGAGAGGATGGGAGGGTTATCATGAGAGGAGGGGAGGGTTGTCATGAGAGGATGGGAGGGATTATCATGAGAGGATGGGAGGGTTATCATGAGAGGATGGGAGGGTTATCATGAGAGGATGGGAGGGTTATCATGAGAGGATGGGAGGGTTGTCATGAGAGGATGGGAGGGATTATCATGAGAGGATGGGAGGGTTATCATGAGAGGAGGGGAGGGTTATCATGAGAGGATGGGAGGGATTATCATGAGAGGATGGGAGGGTTATCATGAGAGGAGGGGAGGGTTATCATGAGAGGATGGGAGGGATTATCATGAGAGCATGGGAGGGTTGTCATGAGAGGATGGGAGGGATTATCATGAGAGGATGGGAGGGTTATCATGAGAGGAGGGGAGGGTTATCATGAGAGGAGGGGAGGGATTATCATGAGAAGATGGGAGGGGTTATCATGAGAGGATGGGAGGGTTATCATGAGAGGATGGGAGGGTTATCATGAGAGGAGGGGAGGGATTATCATGAGAAGATGGGAGGGTTATCATGAGAGGATGGGAGGATTATCATGAGAGGATGGGAGGGTTATCATGAGAGGATGGGAGGGTTATCATGAGAGGATGGGAGGGGTTATCATGAAAGGATGGGAGGGTTATCATGAGAGGATGGGAGGGTTATCATGAGAGGATGAGAGGGATTATCATGAGAGGATGGGAGGGTTATCATGAGAGGATGGGAGGGATTATCATGAGAGGATGGGAGGGTTATCATGAGAGGATGGGAGGGATTATCATGAAAGGATGGGAGGGTTATCATGAGAGGATGGGAGGGTTATCATGAGAGGATGAGAGGGATTATCATGAGAGGATGGGAGGGTTATCATGAGAGGATGGGAGGGATTATCATGAGAGGATGGGAGGGTTATCATGAGAGGATGGGAGGGATTATCATGAAAGGATGGGAGGGTTATCATGAGAGGATGGGAGGGTTATCATGAGAGGATGGGAGGGTTATCATGAGAGGATGAGAGGGATTATCATGAGAGGATGGGAGGGTTGTCATGAGAGGATGGAAGGGATTATCATGAGAGGATGGGAGGGATTATCATGAGAGGATGGGAGGGTTATCAGGTTATCATGAGAGGATAGGAGGGTTATCATGAGAGGATGGGAGGGTTATCATGAGAGGATCGGAGGTTTATCATGAGAGGATGGGAGGGATTATCATGAGAGGATGAGAGGGTTATCATGAGAGCATGGGAGGGATTATCATGAGAGCATGGGAGGGTTATCATGAGAGGATGAGAGGGATTATCATGAGAGGATGGGAGGGATTATCATGAGAGGATGAGAGGGATTATCATGAGAGGATGGGAGGGTTATCATGAGAGGATGGGAGGGTTATCATGAGAGGATGGGAGGGTTATCATGAGAGGATGAGAGGGATTATCATGAGAGGATGAGAGGGATTATCATGAGAGGATGGGAGGGTTATCATGAGAGGATGGGAGGGATTATCATGAAAGGATGGGAGGGTTATCATGAGAGGATGGGAGGGATTATCATGAGAGGAGGGGAGGGGTTATCATGAGAGGATGGGAGGGATTATCATGAGAGGATGAGAGGGATTATCATGAGAGGATGAGAGGGAATATCATGAGAGGATAGGAGGATTATCATGAGAGGATGGGAGGGTTATCATGAGAGGATGGGAGGGATTATCATGAAAGGATGGGAGGGTTATCATGAGAGGATGGGAGGGATTATCATGAGAGGAGGGGAGGGGTTATCATGAGAGGATGGGAGGGATTATCATGAGAGGATGGGAGGGTTATCATGAGAGGATGGGAGGGATTATCATGAGAGGATGGGAGGGGTTATCATGAGAGGATGGGAGGGATTATCATGAGAGGAGGGGAGGGGTTATCATGAAAGGATGGGAGGGTTATCATGAGAGGATGGGAGGGATTATCATGAGAGGATGGGAGGGTTATCATGAGAGGATGGGAGGGATTATCATGAGAGGATGGGAGGGGTTATCATGAGAGGATGGGAGGGATTATCATGAGAGGAGGGGAGGGGTTATCATGAAAGGATGGGAGGGTTATCATGAGAGGATGGGAGGGATTATCATGAGAGGATGGGAGGGGTTATCATGAGAGGATGGGAGGGATTATCATGAGAGGATGGGAGGGGTTATCATGAGAGGATGGGAGGGATTATCATGAGAGGAGGGGAGGGATTATCGTGAGAAGATGGGAGAGATTATCATGAGAGGATGGGAGGGTTATAATGAGAGGATGGGAGGGATTATCATGAGAGGATGGGAGGGTTATCAGGTTATCATGAGAGGATAGGAGGGTTATCATGAGAGGATGGGAGGGTTATCATGAGAGGATCGGAGGTTTATCATGAGAGGATGGGAGGGATTATCATGAGAGCATGGGAGGGTTATCATGAGAGGATGAGAGGGATTATCATGAGAGGATGGGAGGGATTATCATGAGAGGATGAGAGGGATTATCATGAGAGGATGGGAGGGTTATCATGAGAGGATGGGAGGGTTATCATGAGAGGATGGGAGGGATTATCATGAGAGGATGGGAGGGTTATCATGAGAGGAGGGGAGGGTTATCATGAGAGCATGGGAGGGTTATCATGAGAGCATGGGAGGGATTATCATGAGAGCATGGGAGGGTTATCATGAGAGGATGGGAGGGTTATCATGAAAGGATGGGAGGGTTATCATGAGAGCATGGGAGGGTTATCATGAAAGGATGGGAGGGTTATCATGAGAGGATGGGAGGGTTATCATGAGAGGATGGGAGGGTTATCATCATGTGATCAATGATAATAAGAAGCAAGTAAGGATTATAATGGTATCAGTGATATTTGAAGGGAGGTGTGAAAGCATGATGATTCATATTGATATTGCAGCGGGATTCTCCAACATCTAAACTTGAACGTTTGCTGACAGAATCTCAACAAATGGTGGAAAGCCTTGAAAAATCAATGAATTCTTCCAAAAATAGTGGTCACAATGATACTAAGGTATCACAAGTAAGCACATTCTCTGATTCAGAATCAACGTGTAAATGATGTAATTTAAGGTATACCACTTACAAATCAAACAAATGAAATTAAATATTTGACTTTTAATGTACGGCAAGATTTCAAAATATTCCACTGATATTGACATGTATATGAATTTTTGACTTCACTGCTTCAGAACACAACACAGATTGGTGACAGAACGACTGATGGAGAATTTTTGGAGGAATATAAACCGCAATAACAAGGATGTGAAAGCCATCAATGTGTTACTAAGAACAAAACCAAGGACATGAATGCCACCATTATGAATAATTATGTGATTAATGTTCCCACAATGCCTGGGATCAAGAAGCCTTCCTACGTGCACCAAATATCATCCAGAACAAGTCTTCCTCCTTTTAGAGATGACTTGTAAATTTCCATGATTGATTAGTCTTCCTGACATTGACAAAGTTAATGTGTTGCATTAGGGTTCTGGACATGTGATCATTACATATCATTTAGTAAAATGTATATAAATATCAATTTAAACAGTTTACCTCTAAATTTGCCCCAAGTAGTGAGAATTGCCAGATTAATTGCAGTGAAGTAATTGATTGATTTTAATGATCATATTTTTGTATGTGATCTGTATGTATAATTGATAAGTTCAGAAATTTGAATGTTAACATTTCTGTCCATGTACATGTATATAGCACTAATGATAACAGCTTCCTATCATAATGGCAGCACATTGTACCAGATGAACATAACATCTGATTGTAATTATAATGCTTCATTCCTACTGAGAAATAGATTTGTTGTGAATTTATTGCAGATAAGTACATTACAGTGATTGCTCATTGTTGTTTTTATATTATGCAGGTATCTGTGTAAAGTATTGTCTCATTTTCTCATCTCACATTCAAAGTCATTTGTTATTATTTGTTTTGAGTTACATCCTGGGTAACGTATTATCCAGTATTAAGTATTATAAATTTTTACTATAAAATTTTTATTATAAAAAGTTCTGTTCCATGTGGAGATTAACGTTAGGGGGAACAGGTAATTGATTTGTATTACAATAACTACAAAACCTATTTTAGCTGTTAATGTGTCAAATGCAAGGGAAAGGAATTTTCTTTTGATTTGGTTTTTAATTTGCTTTTAACATCTTATCAATTTTAATCCTTTTAGATTTAAATTTGTCGTAAAAATCAGAAAAAGATTGTTTGGTAACAATTAAAGAAAGGATAGAGCTAACTTGAAAAACATTTCTGGGAACAACTTCACTATCAATCTGTATAACTAAGGCATTGGTCTTTAGCTGGAATGAAGTTATTTAGTTCAGATAGACAGAATTCTAAAGAATATATTATAACTGATTAATTTGTGTTTTTGTAAACAAAATAATTCAAATATATGTAAACTTTTGACCTGAATTTGACGAATGTGAAATATTTCAAAATATAGACCATTAATCAAAATTCCATCTATTTAAACTGAATGAAACAATATTTGGATTACACCTATTCTTATATTTTGGTAATTAAACTTGCAGATGTTCCCAATTTTGTCATAAAAAACATTGGAAATCTTTAGAAATATGATATTTTGTTTACTTTTAATTTTGTATCAATGGGCAGTGATGAGGTGTAATGCAGCTACTGGCTAATGGATTAGTCATAAAAGATCACTAAGTGATGTTTCCATATGTATATAAAAACAATGATCCCTTTTCAACAGAAATATGTTATCTATTTAGTTGGTGGGTTATAATGGTGCACCTTTTCATGTAGTAAAAGGAGCAATGACATCATAATGGTGCTTTGGTTATTTATCAATGAAATAGTGATGTATTACTTGTTGGTATCTTAGCAACGCTCAACAACATATTTCACACAGCTGTGATCCTCTGTATGAAGAGTCCCTGTTCCCCCTAATGTTCACTCTAAATGAAGTCTTAGCCTGCATAGAATCTTACTAAAATATTTAGTGATATATTTATATATATACTGATATTTACAGCATTGCTATTAAAGTTTATCCTTTTTATATTTATAAGGAGCATCAACTTTCATTAATAATTATATCTCGCTCAAGGATTACAGTGTTTGAGAAATCTGAACGTCTACAACAAAATCTATCACTAAATTTTTAAAAATGAGATAGCTAAATACTCACTAATCTTTAAAATAGTTTAGGCAGACTGTAATTGGCTTTCAAAATGTTATTGAATGCAACAGTGATCATTTTGTCAACGCTAGCATTTTAGCAAGATTTTAATTAAAAGTTTTATTTTGATTTGTGTAAATCTATTTATTTCAGATCAAATGGTGCCAAAATAGTTTTTTCTTAAATTGCTAAAATATAACTATTTACATAAAAAGAATATGTTGTGTTTTTATTATCTGTAAATGCTCTACAAAGTCATCTTTGTGTATTTAATCATATTGAATTTTCAATCTTGAAGGTGATGTATGTGTTAATTGATTCTTAAATGATTAATTGATGCAATATATCAATATTATTTTGAAAATCTACAAATTGTATTGGGGTGCCTTATATATTGTTTCCATTTCATTATCTTTGTTATTCCCACAGGGCACTGGAGTACATATTACATAGAAATAGCTCTTTGAAGTTGGAGTGTGGCAGAGCTTGTAAATGTCATATAAGAAATAGTATAACAAATGATTCCGAAGCATGAACAATTTAAGGAATACATAGAAATGGTCAAAATGACATTCATAATCAGGATTATACTGACAAGCTGACCATATGAAAGCAAGAAATATATGAAAATATCTAAACTACATCACATAACATACAATTATAAAACAGGAAAATAATGCCTTCTGCAGACAATGAGACATTTTTCAAAAGTGGAGATAAACTATTCAAGTGTATGGAAAGTTAAAATTTTAATGACTAATTCCATTCCTATCTCTTGCCTGATATTACCTATGAACACAAAATACTAAAAGCAAACATTTGCTTAACAAAAAAAAGTGACACTCCACATGTAACAAAAAAAAACAACAAAAAACGAAAAAAAAAAAACTAAATGCAAAGTAAAAAAACAAATAGTTACGAAAACAGGGCAAGCTAAAATTATACAAATTATAAAAATGTTTGGGACCTATTATATTCAATTCTAAATCAATAAATGACACAAGATATTTTGTTGTGCCCAGAAAATGTAAGAAGACATATTTTTGTTTTGGATTTAAAATCAAAATCAAAATGTTATGAGAAATTGGAAGAGACCAAACCTCATTTAGGTAATTTTGAAAAAAGTCACACAATTGTTCAATATAGTTCTTGTAGTTGACGCAGGTTTTAATGATGCCTCAACAAGGATATTTGCTACACTTTGAAGTTGTTGATGTCTGTAGCAGGAGGAATGCTGGTTGTTGTTTAAGACATCAAATGTATTTGTAGCAATTTTGGGGTTTCCTGAAAACGAGATATAGCATCGGCTAGAATATTGGTAACCCCTGGAATATGTACTGCAACAAAATAAACATTTAAAAGCAACACTATTAGGACCAGTGGACGAATAATATTCCTTATTCTATATAATAATATTCATTATTCTATTTTCTTTTGGGGACTGTTTTCGAAGAATTTTGACCACCTGAAGATTATCACAGTGGAAACGTATTGAAGAATTCTGTAAATTTAAGCCACATGTTTCAATTAGAGCCAAAATCGGATAAGCTTCCAAAATCGAAATATGATGGACTTTCCAATCATCAAACCACTTCCCTTGAATCCATTTGGAGCCAAAAGGGCTTCCAAAGCCAATTTTGTATTATCAGTAATCCTGATTTTTGAATGTGGCATGATAGACCTTAAGTCCCTCAGGGTAATAAAATCATTGTTCAAGCACGCTACTATGTGTGACCCATATTTTTGTAAATTATCAGTTGGCAGTTTAGCCATCATTAGTTGTGTGTCCAATTCAATGCCTAAGAAAACCAAATTTTGAACAGGTTGTGTTGTCTTATTCAATGCTATAGGAATGCAAGCATCCTTACAAAGCTGTATAAAAGAATCTAATGCTCTCTGGCACTCTGCTTTAGTTGACGCAAGGAACAGAAAAGCATCAAGAATTTTTTCATTTCTACTTGAAAATTTTCCTGTAAAATGTGCAGTATAGAGTCAGAAAATGTTTCAAAGATACTACATGAACTGGTGCAACCCATAGGCAAACTTATATCATAATAAAATTTATTCTTCCAACTGAATCCCATGAAATGGTACTGGCTTGGATGTAAAGGAACAAGTCAGAAAACTTCAGAGATATCAGATTTAGCAATATAGCAATGCCTGCCCAATTTCTGAATAGAGGAAATAGCATCTTGAATTGTCTGATACTGTACCGTTGATTCAATTTTTGGAATATTTGCATTTAAACTTTTTCATAAGGATAACTTAAATTATGCAATAGCCGATATTTCCCTTTTTCTTGTTTTTCCCTAATCGCTAAGGGAGAAGATTTAAAATTGTCAAAAAGAGGGTCAAATGGCCCAGGTAGTCTACCTTTTTCAATCTCAACATTTAATTTGTTCCACAGCAGTAGGGTTATTTATGGCTGACTGAGAATTGCGAGATAGTAATTTAGATTCTTCCCCATCAAAATAAACTGAAAATCCTGAACTAAATCCATCAACTAACAATTTTTTTCTTGTCCTTATCAAAAGTGTCTAGATATCTAGAAAGCTTATTAAACAAAACAGGAGTAGGCAAAATTTTCATGGAACTAATAAATGGTGATAATTTTGATTTAAATTATTTGTCTGATTTGCTCTTGGATGCTGAATAATCTCGCTCCCTGCACATGAAGATAGGATGGGGCTCAAAACATCTGAAACATACGTGTCTGTTTTGGCTTTCAAATGAAACGCGACACAGAAACCCTAGGGGACTCTGACTTGCAACTGGTCCGGCACTGATCGAAAGGGCTGATGTTCCTTGTTCATACGTGATTGATGATGCTGGGTATTAACAGCTAGATGTTTTTGAACAATATTTCTTTGTTGTACCCCCCTTCCCATAAACGCTATCTTTCTATCTAAATCAGGCCGAACAGTATCCCAAGGATACTGAACGACTTCCCTTCCCTATGAAACTGCTTATCATAAAAATTCCAATTTAAACCCGAGGCTTCAATAGCATTGACATCCTGAGCTCAAGAAAAGAGAGCCTGTGTTTCGGCACTGTATCTCTCTACATATGTGGAAAAATATAATCGCCAAGCTTTGTTCCAATCTTCAATGCTAATCGATTTTCTCTTTGGACTTTGGAGTACTATGGAATTATCCTGTGATATGAGCACGGGCGTTTGTGGCTTATCAAAATTCAATAAATCTCGAAAATCTACAAATTTATGCCCCCAAATTTTTGCCTTTAAATTGAACAAAGTTGGCAAAGTATCGCCTAAGCGAGGAGCATGAATCACAGGTCTAGAGCTAGAAAGGGAAATAGTATAAGACACAAAATCATTAACAACACTAGCATTAATCATGCTGGTATTATTAGATAAATTGAGACCAGGTATGTCAGAAATCCTGTGTTATTCCCATTATTCCCTGGGTTATTCCCATCAGAAATTCAGGAATACATCCTCCCAGTTCTTAAAATTTAAAATGAATGAACTTCGAAATGTTTACCTGTTCAGAGAGAATCAATCAGGTAAATTTGCATAAATGTAAAATAGCATCTGTCTACTAGGTAAACGAAACGAAATTCTCGACAAATAGCCCAATTTTTTAGATATATATATATATATATATATATATATATAAATATATAAGATATATATAAATATACACAAATTTGGTGCAGTTCTTTTTAGTTTTTACACTTAAAATGGAGTTTGGCTGGCATATGCATGGAATGTTCAGGACAGTCACTATCGGGGTCTTAAATAGGACTGCATGCTCAAGTAACTTCGTACATTAAGATCAGCATCATTGTTGAGCAGCAGCTTGATCATCCTTTGTTCAACTCCTCCAGCACAAGGAAGACCAGTGCTTTGTGGGTGATGGTGCAGTTGTCCATGCTAGTTCCCAGTACTTGCAAACAGGCAACAAAATATTCATTTAAGCAAATATCAATAAGGACAATCTCAATACGTACTTGATAGGTCAGTTTAATATGAGGTCTTATCTTTTAAAGCAATTAATATTGAGAAGGTTGGACATATTCTGGGCAATACTCTCATTTTTTGTGATCATATTTATACCAGATTTGAATTGTTTCTTAAGTATTTACTCTTGGTACAGGTATATTAGGCATGTGATGTTATAACTAATACATTTTCAATAACATAATAGATGATTTTTTCCCATTTTTATTTGCTTTTCTGGAACATTTCCAAGTTGTTTTTGAGGTATTTCACAAATTTATGATTTTGTTATTTTTTTGATAAATAATTTATCGTATGCAGATGTTGATGGTGGAGTAGCCTTGTCCTTGAATAATGTGCTTAAACTGTACCAAATATTGAACATGAATGGTATTTTGAAAATTCAAAGATAAAATAAGTTCATGAGACACTAACCTCATCATTCTGCATCATATGAAGCCTTTTGCCTTTTTGTCCAATATATCGTACATCTGCAAATTAGCAGAAGAAATGCTGCAATTACTATCATTATCCTCAAAATGTCTCCATTAGAAAGACCATTATGAAAAATTATTCCATGCTTAATGGAAATGAAAATATTTAAAAATAGTGAAAACCAACCAGATTGTGTAAACCACATCTGATGTTTCAAAGAATTTGTTTTCACCTTTGTGTAGCATTTTGCTAGTTTAGAAATATAAGTTCTCAATTATTAGCAATAAACAGATTTACTCACAATGACTTCATTTGACTGTCATTTGCAGAAGATATTGTGCTATTACTGCAAGAGAGTAATTCTAAATACTTTCATAAGGTAAAAATTATTATACTTTTATGTAGATTGTGGATTATAAATAATTTTGAGATCCAGAATATCACAATGCACTTGTGTTCTTGTCAGTTCAAGATACATTCTCATTACAAAAATAAAGATCATTCATAGTTTTTGTTCAAATACAGGCGAGATAAGCAGAACAAAACACAACATGTCCTTGTAAGCACAGCTTGTAAGTGCCATTCTATTATCATTGTATAATTAATTTTCTTGCAACTTCAATCTTGAAAAAGGAGTTTCAAATATTCAATACAAATGACAATATAATCTTTACTTAATCATTTTTTGGTTAAAATATAATGGAAAGATCATTTTTTGCACTGCTTGATTACAAGCGAGAGCCAGAACAAAACAGCATATGAACTTCCACAAAATGTATGATTCACAAAATGATGGGAAAGCCATTGAGAATTTCATTTGTCATAAAATGAGGTTTGAATGCAAATTTAAAGTTATTTCTTAATCATTTGTGTTATGGTGTAGATATATTTCATTTCATTCAGTTGTGAATTAAAGATGATTCATATCAATACAGGTTTTTTATTGTGCACATGAACCTATCAAATCAATATCAAAATTAATGGGAAAGTTCTGTTTAATTGCATTGTGTACAGTCTGGGCAAGACGTTCAAGTCCACTTTCCCTGTAAAATAATTGTGTTCTTGAAAATGCTTCAATTTTACAGAAGTGCACTTCACATCCTTCACCTTGAATACAATGACTAAGAATCCCAAAGAACCATAATCAAGTGGTCTTGGCGGCACTGCACAAATGAAAATCAAAATGCTTGGTTTCATTTTTCTGATGTAGATAATTGCAGAACTGAATATATTTTTCAGGTTGGCTAAGGAACACATTTGACAAAGTATTTGTTGATATAGAACAAATTTATGAGAATTTTCCTTCATTATAGTTAGGTGTTGAATTTTAGCTCCTGGGGTAAAATATACATTCAAATATGGCAGGATTGATGATTTTAGATTACGTCCAATGCTTTCGGTAAAAATTGCTATTGAAAAAAAAAACATTTATTTTTGTTTTCACATTTTTTGGTTTCTCTGACCATTTTTGAGCACAGTTAGTGAAGTGATAGTGTCGATAAGTTGTAGCCAATCAGTGGGTCTAAAGTGTTTGTTGAACTCTTTAAATGGTATTGTCACATTTTTGTAATATGGACCCTTGGAGGCCGTTTTTAGCTGAAAAGGCTAATAAGGTCTCCAATAGTGGGTTTTTTGGTTCCTTTTGTTTGTAGATTCCTTGTTATTAGAGAGGCTTCTTTTGGCTTCTTTTGTGATGTGGTTTCTGAAACTTGGCTTCTTGTTTAGTTGGAATAGATTTGCTCTTTCTGTTGCGTGGTACTCGGAGGGTTTCTTCCTCGGTTCGTTCCAAGTCAAAAGCAAATTGCTTCCTCAATTACTCTCCTCAATTCTGACCCTGTTAGCCATTGTGGTTGTGGTTGCCTGGGCCTCGGCGAGACATTCCTTGTCCACCTTGGACTGGAGATCTTTCAATGCGGCGTCGGTGATGTGCTTATTTTAAATGTGAATGTGTCGTCTCCATTGACAGAAGTTCAGACTCAAAGGCGCAGACTTTCTCCCGCCAAGTTGTGAAGTTAGAATCACTTGCGCCGCTCGGGGGACTGATCTTAATCTGTAAAAGATGCCAAAGAAGTTTTTTCACAAGTAAATCATTTTCAACATGGAACTTATAAGAATAAATCGATGTCTTGGAAAATGATGTCAAATATTTTTAGAATGTTGAATATTACCTTCGTGTTGATTTGTTCTTTCATTGTGGTGTGAAAAATGTCATAGTAGGCTGTTTCAATTGGAATAAAAAATGATGCATTTGAATTTTGGTCATTTATTTCCAAGAAACTATCAGCATACATGTCAGGGAAGCATAATGTATCAATATTGTGCAACATGGTCACATCACTTTTGCATATCATGTAATTGTAGTCTATAAGTGGTAGTGCACTCATTAATCTGGCTTTCATAGTATTTGGGAGAGGCAACATCAACGTGCAATGGAAGGTCAATTGGAAACCTAGGTGAAGATTCAAGGAATTTAATGATGGCATCCGTGCCTGCAGAAAATAGAGGCAGGAATTTGTGGGGAATTCTTCATCATGACATCCATTTTATTTCCAGCTCTGAGAGGAAATATGACAAGAGCTTTTCCAGTTGTGACAGAATGTATATAAATTGGCAGAGACATCAAGAAATTGCTAATAAATAATCAATATATTTCATTAAAAAGTCTTAATTTATTGGAAAAATATTTCATATCTAAAATGAGGAATCAAATTTTGGCAACAATTAGCTACTAAAAATTTCCATGACTTGAAAGTGAATCGTGATTTTGTGTGGCATATTCTGATATATTTATAGCATAAATTAAATATTACTGTTTTACAGAAGTAATTGATGCTACTCAAAATTTCCATGATTTGAAAGTGAATTATGACTCTTTACAACAAATCTCTAAAATGAACATCCCCTATATACCTTTCTACTTGTTTCAATTCAATAAATTGAAATACTTTTCTCTGTAAGTGTGGGCCAGGTGTAAATATTACAAGTTTGTAAAAAATCGGTTTGGCAGGTGAAACAGGTGGTAATTGGTGGAAATCACCCATACAAATAATAAATAATTACTCCATAAACACTCTAAAGTTGTCCTGCGGATCAGTCCTTGTAAGCACTTAATAGTGTGACTTTCGCCTGCCCCACCAGACCCTGATATTGCAATATAAATAAAATATTCTACTCTCAATACTTTCTGTTCAATATTTAGATTGGCCACTGCTGCATAAAAGTCAGCATCTGACACCCTAGAAGCATTTATTAGTAAACTTTTGGTGCCTTCATTTGCTCCAAGCCCAAGTTCTAAGGGTGTAATTTCTGAGTATTTTAAATTAGTTTCTGGGTCTGCCATCAGGAGTCTCTAAATTGGGTGCATCACGCCACAATAACATTTGAATATGAGATGATCCTCTTTTTTGGTACTTTTGTTTGACAAACACATGACATGACCTAGAGGATTATAATTTAATAGGATAACTTTGTCTGAGAACTGATTGAATCAGCGGGAAGTGTTTTGCAACTATTATTGGGTCACTTCTGACAAGGTTCTGTTTTTCTTTCTCTCATATCAAATATAGCCTCATCAGAATAAGGCATATTATTCACATGGCAAAATATCTGGCCAATGATCATTAGCACTTAATGTTACAAACCAAGTTGGTGGACCAAATGATTTTATCATTGCAAACACATCTAATGTTGTTGAAGCCCAATAGGCTGGTAAACCGTGGCATATTCTTTAGGATAGTCTGGATTGTTTGTAAATGCTTTGCACATATTTCCCTCTGTTAGTGTGGTTTTGCTAGATGTCCTTGTTTTAAGAGCTATAGAAATATTGTCTGATAATATCTGCTTCTCTGAAAGGCTGCATGACCAAAACAAATAGGGAATATGTTTTGTGAAAGTCTTGTGAAATACTGTAAATGAGAAAGTCGAGGTATACAAGGCATTTGTAAGCCATCTTTGCCATCTGGAAATTATGTTGGAAATGCCTTCTGTTCCAAATTCATTGAAGAAAAATATTGATGGGATCAACAGAAATGCTTCAGTATTGCTCAATAATGAATGAAAATTATTTTTTGGTAATACAGACTGAACATCAATATTTGCTCCCCAAGTTTAATATGGATTAATATATTCACTGCATGGCTTTCTCATGATCATATACCATTTTCCAGAATATTGATCTTGATAAGATTCTGGAATAATTTTAGTATGAGTTGTGAAAATACAAAATGACAAATTTCTTTTCCCCCTTTTAGTAAATGTTTACATTCAAGTAAATGTGTGATGATGTCTTTGTACACCAAGAACTAATTCATATTCATCAAATTCATAGTCATCAAGGTCGTATGGAATGTCTGTTGTCAAATCTTTGTCAAGGAAATCTGGAAGTGAATTAATGCCATCTGGAGTCTCTAAATTGGGTGCATCACGCCACAATAACATTTGAATATGAGGTGATCCTCTTGTTTGGTACTTTTGTGTGACAAACACATGACATGACCTAGAGGATTATAATTTAATAGGATAACTTTGTCTGAGAACTGATTGAATCAGCGGGAAAAGTGTTTTGTAACTATTTGCAAATGATTTTATCATTGCAAACACATCTAATTCTGTTGAAGCCCAATAGGCTGGTAAACCGTGGCATATTCTTCAGGATAGTCTGGATTGTTTTTAAATGCTTTGCACATATTTCCCTCTGTTAGTGTGGTTATGCTAGATGTCCTTGTTTTAAGAGCTATAGAAATATTGTCTGATAATATCTGCTTCTCCGAAAGGCTGCATGACCAAAACAAATAGGGAATATGTTTTGTGAAAGTCTTGTGAAATACTGTAAATGAGTAAGTCGAGGTATACTGCAATACGAGGCATTTGTAAGCCATCTTTGCCATCTGGAAATTATGTTGGAAATGCCTTCTGTTCCAAATTCATTGAAGAAAAATATTGATGGGATCAATAGAAATGCTTCAGTATTGCTCAATAATGAATGAAAATTATTTTTTGGTAATACAGACTGAACATCAATATTTGCTCCCCAAGTTTTATATGGATTAATATATTCACTACATGGATTTCTAATGATCATATACCATTTTCCAGAATATTTATCTTGATAAGATTCTGGAATAATTTTAGTATGAGTTGTGAAAATACAAAATGACAAATTTCTGTTCCCCCTTTTAGTAAATGTTTACATTCAAGTAAATGTGTGATGATGTCTTTGTACACCAAGAACTAATTCATATTCATCAAATTCATAGTCATCAAGGTCGTATGGAATGTCTGTTGTCAAATTTTTGTCAAGGAAATCTGGAAGTGAATTTATGCCATCTGGAGTCTCTAAATTGGGTGCATCACGCCACAATAACATTTGAATATGAGGTGATCCTCTTTTTTGGTACTTTTGTGTGGCAAACACATGACATGACCTAGAGGATTATAATTTAATAGGATAACTTTGTCTGAGAACTGATTGAATCAGCGGGAAGTGTTTTGCAACTATTTGCAAATGATTTTATCATTGCAAACACATCTAATTTTGTTGAAGCCCAATAGGCTGGTAAACCGTGGCATATTCTTCAGGATAGTCTGGATTGTTTTTAAATGCTTTGCACATATTTCCCTCTGTTAGTGTGGTTATGCTAGATGTCCTTGTTTTAAGAGCTATAGAAATATTGTCTGATAATATCTGCTTCTCCGAAAGGCTGCATGACCAAAACAAATAGGGAATATGTTTTGTGAAAGTCTTGTGAAATACTGTAAATGAGAAAGTCGAGGTATACGAGGCATTTGTAAGCCATCTTTGCAATCTGGAAATTATGTTGGAAATGCCTTCTGTTCCAAATTCATTGAAGAAAAATATTGATGGGATCAATAGAAATGCTTCAGTATTGCTCAAAAGTGAATGAAAATTTTGGTAATACTGGATTTTAAAATATATTGCCAGTTTCAGTGATGTCATAGGCAACGGGGTATGGTGCAGTTGGTTAGAGCGCCAGCTTATTAGCACCAGTTCCTCTGTGGGTTCGATCCCCAGCCATGCCGATATTGAATTCATGATACAATTTCACACATGAGCTGAGGCCCATGCCAAAGGGTTAACCCGTTGTCCTTGTAAATCTCTGACCAGGTGGGTTGTCATGTCAAGGACAAACAAAATCAGTGATGTCATTGGAGATTTCATCAGTGTTGATTTGCTTAATTTGCCCTTCATCACTTGAAGAATTACATTCTGGAGTATTTACCACAACAAGCATGTTTCACTCAAAATCGAAGTTGAAATCAGAATATAAGTTGTGGATTCTAACCATAAAAGGGCATTTTAAACTTTTTTTCATGTCCACCCTATAATCATGAGGCAATGTTTTTTTGTTGACTGATATTGAAGAATAATACAGTCTTCATAATGTGCCTTATCTTGAATCATGGAATCAATATCAAATTTATGGCCTGGCCCTGAATTGTAGATTGTCCAGCCACATGGTTAAATGATTAATTTCATAAAGGCATTAAATTTGTGAAATCAGTCTGATTTCCATTGTATTCAAACAGAGTAATTCACCAAGTTGCACACACACAGATAAATCATTTAAACTTTATAAAATTTAATGTTAATACCACAAATTGTGAGAACAAAAGTTATTACCCATCAAATTTCCCCTACATAAATCTCTGTGCCATATGAAAGTGGATGGGTCTTCTGCTAAAATCCAAATCATCCATTGGCCACTTTGTGAGCAAACTGGAATGTATTGGTTGTCAAAGGGCTTTGACTATTAAACATATTTTAATTGAGTGTATCGATTTTGATATTATAAGAACTCAATATTTTAATGTACAAGATTTACATACGTTATTTGATACTGTAGATACTTCTGTGATAGTATCGTTTTTAACTCACATAGGACTTTATAATCAGTTTTAAGGGCAGAGCTTTTGTTTATTTATGTCATTGACTTATTTATCAAGAACTGCAAAACATCATACTGATAAAGTCTTTTAAACAAATTATACATATTTATTATATTTGATTGATATTATATAAATGCTGTTGATAAATTCTTGTGTTATCTACATATTATATTAACATTTACATTTTGTTTCTAGTCAATATTACGTTTCTATTTTTACTGTTTTGGCACTTTATTGTGTCAATGTGAAACCATTCATTCATTCATTTTTACCATTTTTAGGCACTAAATAACCTTAGTGGTTGATGTGCCTCTAAGCAACCATTCATTCATTCATTCCAGTTGAATTGTGCAAACACCTAAAGTCTTGCTTACAGTTGGGCACCTTTGGATTGGAAAATGGAGTGATTTGGCCTTGTTTGTCCATTAATGTTTGTCCAATGGTATAGGCCTAACACCCCAACAAACCACAATAGAGGTCACATGATCATATACATGTGGCCACCTGGTGGTCATAAAAGTACAGGCAGTACTTTTCAAAAAAAAATATAAGGACCAATTAAGCCACACATGCTGAAATAATCATAATTTGGTTCAATACCTAATGACTGACTTTGTGGTGCATGAAATGATACATCATTCAGTGGCTTTTTTACACAGGAATGTCCAACATAATCTATTTTATGCTCACTATTTGGGAGAGGAAGGAGAACCTTATCATGACCTATTATATGTTTTTTTTAATATCTTATCTGCTTGATATTTTGTAGGTTTTATAATAAGAATAATCAATACATACTATTTTTGTCTTGCATTTGTACATGTTCAATTTAGTAGGTTGTAAACCTGAACACAAGTTAAAGGATCAGTTGGTATTTTTGCAAATGAATCATGATATCTGATATCTAACTGGTATAATGCAAGAGAGTTGACTGTGATAACTCAAATGGCAGGTGACTATCCTTTACATGAGAACCAATATTGTTTGCAACTGTGTGCTTGTGTAGGATATAGATTGCCCATCTATAGACATTTATATGCAAGTATAGACAATCATATCTGGCAGAGATCAGAAGAGGTCACCCAGTGCAAGCTATTGAGATGCGTTGCTGGGCTGTCGTTGCTAGGAGCACCATGACAGGAAGGATGACTCAAGGATCCAACACAGAACTGCGGAAAAGGTTGCAGAGAGGCCAGCAGGTGAAGGCTCATTAGTATGCACACAGATTCCTTTATAACGGCCCAGAAATTGCTACTCGGGGCGCAGAATCCACTTGCCTAGAAGATCCACGACACTCTGCTTCGTGACTGCCACTTGTATAGGCGTTGGGTGTGCCATCAAGCCTGAGGGCTTCATATAGTTAATATTTGGATATTTTATATATCACGCTCTTGCCATGCCTTCCCTAGCCGGACTGTAGTGTATACGAGCACCGAATAAAGACGACTATTGTGCATTGTATATGCTGAGTCCCAGTAGAAAGGTAGAGTTAGGCAGCTAGGTTAGGCCCCAGCTCACTTAGTCAGCGGGGCCACGGGGCCGTGGTGCAGTTGGTTAGAGCGCCAGCTTATTAGCACTAGTTCCTCTGTGGTGATCCAAAGGTCGTGGGTTCGAACCCCGGCCGTGCCGGGATTGATTTGTTTGTTTGGGGTTTTACATCACTTTCAACATTATTTCAGTTAATTCGTGATGAGACCTACTTGTAGCAGATATAGTGCTGCCTCACTGAATTGTCATGTCGCAGGTCCTTGACATGACAACCCACCCGGTCACAGATTTACAAGGACAACGGGTTGACCCTTTAGGCACGGGCCTCAGCTCATGTGGGAAATTGTGTCATGAGTTCAATCTCGGCACGGCCGGGGTTCGAACCCACAACCTTTGGATCACCACAGAGGAACTGGTGTTAATAAGCTGGCGCCCTAACCAACTGCGCCACGGCCCGTGGCCTGCCGGGATTGAACTCATGATACAATTTCCTATATGAGCTGAGGAGTTTAGTAACCACAAGGTAACAATTTGCCCTGTTTAATACAGGATACCTGAACATAAGGTTGTATTTCTTTTACAATCTGTGAACTAAGCATGATAATGTTTCTAGCACTATTTCTGAACATGAGGTTGTATTTCTTTACAATCTGTGAACTAAGCATGATAACGTTTCTGGCACCATTTCTTCATCCTCAGTTAATGAGGAATTACCGTCTATTTGAGGTAGAGTTGCATCTTGAAAAGTTATATGATTCTTCAAATTGGCTTTGACCACCAGGCTTAATGAAGATTGCTCATCGAGTCAAAACTTTCATTTCTGACAGGCACAATCTACATAAATATGAAGTTAGCTGTGTCTGTATTATATATGAAATTTTATATAAAACCCGAGATATTACGGTGATAAGAAAGTGCCCATTTAATAGTATTTTGGACATGACATTTTAGATATAGAATGACCTTTAGGCACTGCTGTGCAAAGTTGTTTTTAGCCTTGCCTCAGCCACAGTGAAATCTGACGAGGAGCTCATCGGCACAGCCATCCCCAACATTTCCATTGCATTTCCCTTTGAGGGGAAACAATTACTTTAGGTGAAGGTACTTCCAAAAATGTAATTCTTTATTTCATGACCAGAATTCCAGAATATTTATATTTATGTCTCAACGCAGTCATGACATATATACTCTGGTGATTGCAGCTAACAAAATTGAGCAGTGTGAAAATGTCACTCAAGCACAATTCCATACCAACAAACTATCCTAATCCACTGGTCTTATTGAATTTCTTATAATAAAGAATATATGCCATACAACATTTGACAAAATATATAAAAAAAAACTACAAGTGGGTTCAAACAATTTTATGCAAATGAAAGCTTGTTTCATGGTACAATTTACCATGTATCTTATGTTATCTTGAGGTTTTCCTGATTTCAAAGCATAGATTTCACAGATTATGAATTAGTGCTAAAGCAAATATATTCTGGAAGTTTTTGACTTTTTTGGACATTTTGTGCTTTTATGAAAATTTATGAAATGAGACATAAAATGAACTCAAGCTTGAGATGAATACATTAATTGATTTTGCTGATTGTAATTGCTAGACTTTATAACTGAAGGGAATTACATTCATAATAAGTTTTTACCCTAAGTCCCTAGTATTGCAGTGCTCCTGGTGTATGTATGTGTGTGTGTGTGTGTAGGTCGACCAGCCACGGGCCGTGGCACAGTTGGTTAGAGTGCCAGCTTATTAGCACCAGTTCCTCTGTGGTGATCCAAAGGTCGTGGGTTCGAACCCCGGCCATGCCGGCATTGAACTCATGATACAATTTCCCATATGAGCTGAGGCCCGTGCCTTAAGGGTTAACCCGTTGTCCTTGTAAATCTGTGACCGGGTGGGTTGTCATGTCAAGGACCTGCGACATGACAATTCAGTGAGGCAGCACTATATCTGCTACAAGTAGGTCTCATCAGGAAATGACTGAAATAATGTTGAAAGTGATGTAAAACCCCAAACAAACAAACAAAAAATAGGTCGACCAGTCCATCAAAAACCATTAATTATAAAATGGTATTTATAGTCTTTTAACTAATTATTACATATTTATTCTATGTCGCTATGAATGTTTAATATTGTATTGTTTTTTAATATCATGTATCTAGTAAAAAAAATGGCTGAATGACCTAAACGGCCGATTAGCGGAAAAGCAACTATTCAATACCATGGACACTTTACAATAACATCTTAGAGAAAATGGATATTACAGTACAGTCTTTACCTTTATATTACTATACTCCTTAGACCTAGAACAGCTGTCATTGACCAAGACGATAAGTTGATCAAGTTAAAATATAAAAAGGGTTTGTAATTGTTTTATACAGAATCAGATTTTTGTGTTTGACTTTTAGTCCAATTCAGCCACTTTCACACAAAGCTTTAACTGACTCACTGTTTTGTTGGTTTAAATGATATCAAGCTTTTTATTTTCAAAATAGAGTTCTGAAAACTAATCAGTAGAAAACTGGCCTAATTTTTAGTTTGAGGCGATACAGCATCATATGAGTCAGTCCCGAAGAGACCACTTATTCTTTGATAATAATGTTCCAAAGCCTGTTCAATGCTTCCGCTGTATCCACAATCACCTGTAAAGCAATGTGCATGTACATGGAAACAGTGGCCTGGAATATAAACTTGCATTGATGAACAACTGTCAACACAAAATAGATCTGTAAAAACGTGTAAACAAATCTGTAACAAATCTGTAAAAACGATCTTGATGCACACCATTGATGGGTAATATTGTAGGATATAGATTACACACCCAGAGACTCTTGAAAACATATAGACATTCATAGACAATCACGAACGCTATTGATGGTTGATGCGTCACCATAACCACCACACTGAGAGATCACGTGCAGGCGGACGAGCCCATGTCGGATACGCAGGCAAGACGAGTCCATTCGGTGTCGCGTAAGGAAGCCACGTAGGCAAACTCCACACATGACGCGCAGTGATCCCTTAAAGAGGCCCGCAACCGTTGGATCCTCGGAGATAGAGAAGCGGGAGAGCAGAACCTGGAGACCGGAGAAGCAGAGATCCAGCGACCACTTGCCACAGAAGATCCACGACTCTCAGTATCGTGACTGCATAGACTTGGGTGTTTTGTGTATAGATAGGATCTCATAAGTATCATGCATTTGGGTAGTTCACATGCCTCGCTCATTGCCATGCCGGCCTAGCCAGACAAGGAAGACTCACAGCACCGAATAAAGGTAACTATTGTGTCGTGTATATCCTGTGTCTGCAGTCCTTATTACCTGCCACTTTCACCTGGGTATATAGGGTAGCTAGGATCCGTGCCCCGACTCACAGCCAGCGAGTTAGCGAGCTATGCTTAGTGTACAGTACAGTACGGTAGAGTAGAGTATCTATCTATGGTAGAGTATTGATCCCCCGTCCACGTCCCCCAACGACGGGTACTCTCCATCAGTGGGTAACAATATATCTATAACGTTTTTACAGTAAAATTTGTGCCCCCACATTCCTGTGTTAAAAATGCGCAAAAATCTCATTAAAAATCAGTTTTAGATTATCACGTGGTTATATATGTAACTGATGAGCATGTCATTTTCTTTTAAAAATGGGTATGATAGTCGATATATAAAAAATATAGAACGCAACTTTTTCATTCTCGCCATTGTCCACCATACAACAATGGTCAAATACCACTCAGATTGGCTTCGATTTAGTGGACAGATTGTTGCGAGCGCCCAGAATGACGTCATTTAGCGCCCAGATCAGTTGTGAGCGACCAGAATGACGTGATTTAACAAGATTGGTTCAGATTTACTGCACAGATTGGTTCAGAGCTCTCCCACCCCTGAATATAATTAATATGAAGAAATATAAGACATGAAAAAACCTTTACTGCTGACTTTCTGAATTTATGATCATTATTGGCAGCTATCTTGTGAAGGAGGTCATAGTAGTTCCATCCAATGAGAAACAAAATATAAATTTATTGTAAATTGCAGCAAACAAAAACTAAATAAATGTTAATGATTTCAAATATGTCATACCAGAAGACCAAAAGTGGCAAGTGATGCATTTTGCAATATAAATGTTCAAAATAATAAAATTTAATAATCTTGACACTTGTCCTAGTTATATGGGTCGGCAGTGTGCCTGGCAGTTGTACCTAAAGAGTCCAGTAACCTGCCTGGCAAAAAAAATATTTGACCTCAGATTTCAAATGTGTCATAACAGAAGACCAAAACCAGTAAGTGGCCACTGTTTTAAGCATAACATATTTTTAAAATAGTTCACAATCTTGACACTTATCCAGAGTATATAGGTCGACAGCCTGTCTGGTGTTTGTACTTAAAGTGCATGGTAATCTGCCTGGCAAAAAAACTTCAAAACATGTCCGGACCCTGTGAGAATGACGCTGGAATATTAATTAAAAATAGACAGACACATGGACAAACAGACAGTGATGTACTGGCCAACATTTTTCTCATGTGAGATAAAATGGTGAGATTGAAAACAGTGTAAATGGAGGTATTATATTCAAAATATTAAGAGTAAAAAATAAGAGTTGTCATTTGACTTTAAAATAGGGAACCTGTATGATATTCTCAATCATGCTCAAAACAAAACTTAGTCCTGAGGATTTTGCCCTGGAGAAATTATGTCCTTGATGCATGATTCTATGATTAAATCCATAGTTGGATTAGAGCAGATGTGACACAGCAGTTGACCAACATCAAGAGTGACTCCACAGGTGCACATTCCTGGAGACTGAGGTGGATCACACAGGAGTTCTCTGTGCTTGGGGTGACTCTTGATGCTGGTCATTTTTGGGATAAGGAAAAGGCTTGCTCCAACGCTCATGATCTTTAAATCCTGGAGTATGCTCTTTATACGTCCTTAGCTGGCTGTGCTTGGATTCATGTCCCTGCATTGTGTTCAAGCCAAGTCCATATCCCAAATCGCTGTAAATTTGTTGGACGTGGGCTGGCACTACAACTCCCAACGTCCAAACTGGTAGAGTTACCCTCATATATAAAACATGTACATTATAGTACTGCTGTGCACACATCTTTAGAACCGTAATATCCTCATCAGTAAGTTTTGTTTTAAGCATGATTGAGGAAACTTTTCTGAGATGTCTGGCACTATAGGACAAAGCATAGATATTGGTCAGATTGCTATGTGTGGGCAGGATAAGATTTAATAAAGAACCAAAGTGTTGGCTTAACTTTTTAGACTCCTCCCCAATTAGACGGATGCTGGGATCTTCAGTTTTCTCATTGACCCAACGCTTTAATTGAAAACTTAAATGTCGGCATCCTATATTAGAAAGAATATTTAGATAGGGAAGAAGGACATTTCCATCAATTGCTATTTTTAGGACTGCCTGCTGCCATGCTTGCCATGCTGTATTCAACATGTGCAAGGGTTCAATCAGAACAAGATCACAGAAATCTCCTAGGATGGGCAGAATTTCCTGCCTTGAATTAAGGCTCGCAATATACGCAGTCACTTTTTTCCGTGCCACCCCAGGATTCTGTCTTGAACTGTTGAACCTTGGCAGCGACAGCCACACGGTCAGGAAATGCCCATCTTTCCCAATGTTTACCAAGCTCACCATTCACCAAAGCCATGCTTTCTTTTCTCACATTTGCAAAAGAAGATGGAAGGGTAGCTGAGTTGCTGAGCTCCCCATTTACTTTTGCCAACCACTTTTGGTCACATGGTACGAGTTGCAACTTAAAAGTGATTTCTATGCCATTCACAATATATTTTTTTGAATGACCCTCATTTCATCAAAAACCTTCTTTGTTTCATTTAAAAACTCTGGTGAATCCTCTGACTTGTTGCCAGCAACAACTATGAAGTTGTGGTATGGGCTGGCAACAAGAGAGAGGATATTCAAAAACGACACCAACAGAGATGTAGCGGTTACCATCTTCCCAAAAGGAGAAACATCTGCTCCAAGCGAAACTTTAAAACAACCCACTTCTCCAAACCATTCCAAAATAATCTCTTTATCCCCAAGATACAACTCCACCATGTTTAAAAGCAGGGTTTCGAGATCTCGTCTAATACCATTAATTTCTGGCACCTGTGTTACTGACAAAGAACTGATATGTTTTGTATCAAGGTATTCTATTAATTTTTGGTAGGGAAGATGGTTATCTCTGTTGGTGTTGTAAATGACCTTGTATTTTTGCTTGCTGCAAAGGCCACCACTGTATAGTGTAATGAGGCTGTTTTTAACTTTCTCATTGAATGGCACTACTAATCTCTCCTTCTTTCCGATAACTGCCTGTACTTTTTTTGAGTTCTTGACATATTTTGCCAGCTCATCTTTACTCAATATGTTGACTGTGGACATCCACAAGCCATCTTTGGCTGCTTGTGTTTGTTCTGTATCCGTGCACTGAACACTCGCATGAATTTCCTTACAAGCTTGCAAGGTCTTGACTTTTCGATAATTCTGGTCGCGGTTACACAGTTTTAGCTTGTCGCAATCATTCTCAACAGACATACTACTTTTTATCACTTTCACACTTATATCGTTACTTTTGGAGTCCCCTCCAGGGCCAACATTTTCTTTCATTGCTTGTAGTTTTTTTTCTTTTTGACGTATTTGATTTTGCAAATAATTATGGTAATTTGTTGCAATTTTCACCTCCATTTGTTCTAGTTTCAATAGCTCTTCATTTTCCTCCGTTTCTATTTTTAGCTTTTTTAGTCTTATACCCACTTCACTCTCATTTTCCTCTTTCCTTCTCTTTCTCCACAATCCTATATCGAATCTGCTGTTCTTTTGGAGAGGCATCCTGATTGATCTGCAAAATATTTTTTTAAACTGAGTTTGTGTATATTTAAATAAAAATAATATGAAATATATATTATTTTAATTATTATTTTATTTTAATTATCTTGATTTTTCTAAGACTGACAGATTAGCACAATTTAAGGAACATGTGGCATTGATTATCAAATATATTCAAAAGTGCTCAATCAATTTTTTTCTGAACACAATGCAATTTTTGTTACAATTAGTGATGAGTACATGTAAGCACCACAGGGTGTTGTGCTTGATATATTTATATCTATATGTTTAAAAGATTTTGGATTTCTAAAATGTATATATTCAATATCTCAGTTTATCTTGTGCATGTGCGGATGTAAACATGTTTCACAACTATAATGTGAAATATTTACTCCTATTTATATTGTAATTGCTGAGATAGGTAGGATAGATATGATGATCTTGTGCATGCCAGGTTGTGAACCCTTTTCACAATTATGATGTGAAATTTTCACATTTTTGCATGACATGTTGTCAGAAATGCTCAGAATAAGTTAAATATTGGATTCGTACAAGGAGACCAGTTTAAATAAGAACTACTTGAATTGACACCTTACCCTAGTGTTGTTAAACAAAAACAAATCCAAGCGTCACTGCAACTTAAATAACTCCTGATATGGAATGAATGAATGAATGGTTGCTTAGAGGCACATCAACCACCGTGGGTTCGAACCCCGGCCGTGCCGGGATTGAACTCATGATACAATTTCCCATATGAGCTGAGGCCTGTGCCAAAGGGTTAACCCGTTGTCCTTGTAAATCTGTGACCGGGTGGGTTGTCATGTCAAGGACCTGCGACATGACAATTCAGTGAGGCAGCACTATATCTGCTACAAGTAGGTCTCATCACGAAATAACTGAAATAATGTTGAAAGTGATGTAAAACCCCAAACAAACAAACAAACAAACACATCAACCACTAAGGTTATTTAGTGCCTAAAAATGGTAAAAATGAATGAATGGTTTCACATTGACACAATAAAGTGCCAAAACAGTAAAAATACAAACGTAATATTGACTAGAAACAAAATGTAAATGTTAATACAATATGTAGATAACACAAGAATTTATCAACTGTGAACAGCATTAATATAATATCAATCAAATATAATAAATATGTATAATTTGTTTAAAAGACTTTATCAGTATGATGTTTTGCAGTTCTTGATAAATAAGTCAATGACATAAATAAACAAAAGCTCTGATTATAAAGTCCTATGTGAGTTAAAAATGATACTATCACAGAAGTATCTACAGTATCAAATAACGTATGTAAATCTTGTACGTTAAAATATTGAGTTCGTATCATATCAAAATCTATACACTCAATTAAAATATGTTTAATAGTCAAAGCCCTTTGACAACCAATACATTCCGGTTGATCTTCACCTTTAAGCAGATAACAGTGTGTCAAATGACTATGTCCTATTCTTATACGGGTTAAAACAGACTCTTCTATACGGTTAATTCTAATAGCACCTTTAGAACGGGCTTAATTTCATGTAATTTATTAAAAATAGCTTCGTTCCAGCGCAACTGCCATTTAGAACGTAAAAAAACAGTAATATATTTCTTAAACTCTGTATATGGAATAAGTAAATCTATTGGGCGTTTGTCCAATGCTGCTTTGGCAGCTTGGTCAGCGGCCTCATTTCCATGGATTCCAATGTGACTGGGGATCCAATAAAAACGTATTTCTTTATTTTCATCTGTACAGAGTCTATGATACCGTTCGAGAATTTTGTAAATAAAGGGATTTTTCCAATCCTTTGCTTTCAATGCTTGTAAACAAGATAAAGAATCAGAAAAAATTAAAAATGTTTGATGTGGGGAAGTCTCCACATGATCCAAAGCAAGGTACAAAGCATGTAGTTCTGCAGAAAAAATTGATGATTTATTTGGCAGACGTTCTGAATAAATATGATTGCCCTTAACAGCAGCTGCAGCAGCCTTCTCATCGTCAAATGATCCATCAGTGTATATACACTGATATCCAGTGAAAATAGATTTAATTTCTTTATATCTATTTATATAAAGGGATGGATCTGTTGAGCATTTCTTTAATTCTGACATGGCTTGATTAATATTTAAAGTTGCATAGGTCCATGGAGGTGTTTCTGGATATTGAAATTTAGCTATTTGATTCGGATTTAAATTTAAGGATTGTAAAGATTCCTTGATGCGAATGCCAAAAGTTGGTATCGTATTTGGCTTATTTTCAAAAAGATCAACATAATTTGGATTGAATATAGCATCATGTACAGGATTGTCTAGACAAGCAGCAATTTTTGCAGCATACTGAAGGGCAAGTTTTTCTCTTCTTAAATCAAGAGGCAGTTCATCTGCCTCTACTGCAAAGCTATCTGCAGGCGAGGTACGAAATGCACCAAGGCATAGTCTTAACCCTTGATTTTGTATAGGATCGAGCATTTTAATATACGATGGACGTGCTGATCCATATACCATACACCCATAATCAAGTTTGGAACGTACCAGCGCTCTATATAATTGTAATAAAACATTACGGTCCCCTCCCCAATCGGTATGGGCGAGAACCCGTAATAAATCTAATGCCTTCTGGCATTTCTTTTTTACATATTTAATATGAGGAATAAAAGATAATTTTCTATCAAATATAAGTCCAAGAAACTTGGTTTCTTCGACAACAGGGATTCGAGTTTGGCCAAGGTGTAGATCAGGATCTGGGTGAGCCTTCCACTTTTTACAAAAGTGCATACATACGGTCTTTTTCAAAGAAAACTTAAATCCATTGTTATCAGCCCATTCTTGTAATCTATTTAGGTGTTGTTGAAGCTGTCGTTCTATTGTATGCATGCTTGCTGACCTGTAGCTTAAGTTGAAATCATCAACAAAAAGTGAGCAATCTGCTCCAGGCCTCATACAATCTACAATGCTGTTAATTTTAATAGTAAAAAGGGTCACTGATAATATACTACCCTGTGGAACACCCATTTCCTGATCAAAACCATCAGAAAGTGATGCACCCACTCGAACTTTAAAATGTCTGTTTGATAGAAAATTTTGAATAAAAAGTGGTAAACGACCCCTTAATCCCATATCATATAAATCACTCATTATTCCATATTTCCATGTGGTGTCGTATGCTTTCTCTAAATCAAAAAATATACTAACCACATGTTCGCCTTTTATAAAACCCTCTCGTATAAATGTTTCTAAACGTACCAGATGGTCAACGCGAAGTACTGATATGGAAGTCATTCCATCTGGTAAAAGAGGGGCAAACCTAACATATGCAAAACACAAAATCCAAACAAAGACATTGTGATGCACAAGGGGACCTCAATTCAATAAAATACAGATTAATAGCTATAATTTTATTATGTAGACAATCTGCATATGATACAATTCTGATGTAAAAGCATGTTAAATGGCAGATTATGTGCTGTCATTTGTTCTATCATTCACTTAATAGTATGTGTACACATTTCAAAATCTTCTCCATATTAATTGTGTTATCCATCTAAAAATGTTCTTGAAAAGATATAAAGATAATGTAATGACGGTAATTCTCACTGCTGGAAAAGACCTGGTGTGTTAAAATCTGTCGCACATGAAACAATGAAATATGATGGTCATGATATATTTGAAGAATCTGGTGCTATGCGATATTCAAATAAGAATCTTCTTTCCTGTTGTAAGGAGTCATTTAAAATGCATCTTTACGCACAATATGATACAGTCCATTTTTGTGGCAATGCAATGTACCATGTATGGCAATCTGAATGCGAAGTGTGTATTTGACATTTAGCACTGAATGACCTCCTTGTGTCAATGTGCCATAAAGCAATCATTTTGCCATACTTAGATGCAAGTACAGCATAACATGTTGATATTCTTGTCTTGTGCTGTTGCAGATGTTTCACTCCTACTGAAAAAGAATTCTTTAAGCACAGTGCAGACCGGTCACAGATTTACAAGGACAACTGGTTAACCCTTTAGGCACGGGCCTCAGCTCATGTAGGAAATTGTATCATGAGTTCAATACCGGCACGGCCGGGGTTCGAACCCACAACCTTTGCATCACCACAGAGGAACTGGTGCTAATAAACTGGCGCTCTAACCAACTGCCCCACGGCCCGTGGCCCTTTGGACATAGTCATTTGACTCACTGCTATCTTCTTAAAGGCGAAGATCAGCCTCAGTGTATTGGATGTCAAAGGGCTTTGACTATCAAACATGTTTTAATTGAATGTATCGATTTTGATATAATTAGGACTCAATATTTTAATGTGCAAGATTTACATTCGTTATTTGATACTGTAGATACTTCTGTGATAGTATCGTTTTTAAACCAAATAGGACTTTATAACCAATTTTAAGTGTGGAGCTCTTGTTTACTTAGGTCATTGGCCTATTTATCAAGAACCGCGAAACATCATATGGTATTTAAAGTCTTTTATATTGAATTTATTTATACAAATTTGTTATGTCTATAACTGATATATTGAAAGGATTTTGTTGATAATTTTTGTGTTGTTAAGATTATTTACATATCATATTGATTTTATAAACGTTTATGTTTTTACCACTTTTAGGCACTGAATAACCTTAGTGGTTGATGTGCCTCTAAGCAACCATTCATTCATTCATTCATTAATATACATATTGGGCTTCCAAAAATGATGGTTCTATAAATAATAGCTATTGAATCAAATTCTTGTGAATATTTTCTTTAAGTATTCACTGAGTAGTGTCTGCTCACCCAAGCCTAATTTTCATCACTGATAGCAATAGTGCAATAATTATCATGGCTCTATCTATAAAAGGCACTGAATACAGCTCATTGCTCTTGTGTTGACAGACGGACAAACAGACAGATGGACTGAAAGTAATATCAATATACAGATTTGGGGGCAGCAATATTGGTATATTATAAAATATATAATATATATTTACTGTACCTTCGGGATAAATCAAGGTCGTTGAAAGATCAATATCACGGACCTGGGTGTCAGTGTGACAGACTGGCGGGCACCTCAACTGCTTAAATAAACATAGAATTGGAATAATTTTTTTGCAAACGAAGAATATATGAAAATTAATAACTTTATGCACTGAATACAGCTCATTGCTCTATGTGTTGACAGACGGACAAACAGACAGATGGGCTGAAAGTAATATCAATATACAGATTTAGGGGCAGCAGTATTGGTATATCATAAGATATATATATTTACTGTACCTTCGGGATAAATCAAGGTCGTTGAAAGATCAAGATCACAGACCTGGGTGTCAGTGTGACAGACTGGCGGGCACCTCAACTGCATAAATAAACATAGAATTGGAATAATTTTTTTGCAAACGAAGAATATATGAAAATTAATAACTTTATGCACTGAATACAGCTCATTGCTCTATGTGTTGACAGACGGACAAACAGACAGATGGACTGAAAGTAATATCAATATACAGATTTAGGGGCAGCAGTATTGGTATATCATAAGATATATATATTTACTGTACCTTCGGGATACATCAAGTTCGTTGAAAGATCAAGATCACGGACCTGGATGTCAGTGTGACAGACTGGCGGGCACCTCAACTGCATAAATAAACATAGAATTGGAATAATTTTTTTGCAAACAAAGAATATATGAAAATTTATAACTTTATGCACTGAATACAGCTCTATATCATAAGATATATATATTTACTGTACCTTCGGGATACATCAAGGTCGTTGAAAGATCAAGATCACGGACCTGGATGTCTTACTCAGTTTCACCTTTAGTCCATCCATAACCTGAATCAAATATGACAAATGATTGTATAAAAAGCGAAGGATCTCTTTGTAAAAAAAAAATAATGAACATGTCATCAGCGTACCCAGTCTAAGCATGCTTAGAGAAGTCTCATAAAATGATTAATAACCAAATCCACTCAGAAACATCCGGGTTAACAAGTTATTTACAATTTATATCAAATGTCTATTACCGGTAGTCTTTTGAAAAAAAGTAAATTAATGTCTGCATATTGCCAAACATTTTAAGTACTATATGAAAAGTATTGATGTTAACCTTCCCAGTGCTGAATTAAAATGGAGAATATTTAGAAAATCTGTAATATTTACTTTGATAAATCATACCTCTGTTATCATCAACTTCAGACCTATAAAACTATATATTGCAGGAAAGGTCATGGAACAAGGATTTTTTCTGTGTTAATTAAAACTTAAATATTGCACTTGAAGCCAAACAGGTGTTATAATTACAGGTAAAACAACAAAAACAGTAAATTATTGCATTAGAGGTTTCATATATTGTCATTGTTTTGTATTGAAATGTAAGATGAACAGATTCTTGCCCCAAATCATGAAAAGTATTAAATATTTCTGACCGAAAGCAACAAATATGAATAATATTACATGTCCCTATCATTCATCTTACTAATTATCATTTATGATTGCATTATCTTTGAGAAAACTGACATTTTGGGTGTTCTGTAGATTTCATATATTGTCACTGTTTTGTATTGAAATCTGACATGAACAGATTCTTGTCCCAAATCATGAAAATTATTAAATATTTCTGACCGACACCGACAAATGTGAATAATATTACATGCCGTTATCATTCATTCTTGCTAATTATCGTTTATGATTGCATTATCTTTGAGAAAACTGACACTTTGGGTGCCCTGTAGATTTCATATGTTGTCTCTGTTTTGTATAGAAAAATAAGATGCACAGTTTCTTGCCCCATATCTTGATAATTTTTTAATATTTCTGACTGAAACCAACAAATGTGAATAATATAACAAACCGTTATCATTCGTTTTTGATAATTATCATTTATGATTGCATTATCTTTGGATACCCTGTAGATTTCATATATTGTCAGTGTTTTGAATAGAAATATAAGATGCACAGTTTCGTGCCCCAAATCTTTAATCTTATCATATTTACCCATTCTCTTCTCCAGATCCTCACCTTTCTAAAAATATCTTTCTTTATTCCATATGACGTTTATTCAAAAAGATATTTGCTTCTCAACAACAACCACATGTATCAGCAGACAAGTCTGCCATGTTTACCACTGTGACCCAGTTTTGTCGACCATTCACTCCCCAGTGTTCTCTGCATCATCAGAAACATACATATTGACTGTCTGATTGTTGTGATGACCCAACAGTGATGTCAGGCTGTCAGAGATTATTTGGCATACACTGACAATTGTAATTCCAATAAAAACGAATAGTTCATTCCCCTATTATCGCTCACATTGAAATACTACTTGGTTAAAGTTGAATCAATTTTGGACAGATTCGTCTGAAATTGATCTCACATAATCTTACTGTAACAATATTTGTCAACAAAGTTATTTTAGAATTTTTGATTTCCACCTTGTCTCTTGACTACAGCACTGACAGTATCGTCAAGTCAGTGCTGTCATGGGTATGGAGGAGCTTCACCACGTACCATAAAAATCCTCATATTTTCAAAATATCTGCCTGTAGTCTCATACAAAATGGTAAGAATACTTGAAAACTACTTCACAAAAGTGTTGTATATGAAAATAAATGATAATATTTGTTAACTTATTCATAGCAGTTGATTAAACACAATGAAATCATTTTTCTTCACAAACCTTGAGCTTCCCAGGCAACGGCGATTTGGGTGAACGCTTGTGGAATCTCCAATGCACGAGAGCGCTACCTTGTTTTGACCCACTTTTGCCGTTGGTAGTACGCTTCTCGTTGCTCCTCACTCCCATAAAAACATTTATCGCATCGATAAATGTGTTATAGTCCATATCTCTATTAATCTAAATATAGACCTCTAGAATAAAGCAATGTTGGGCAGCCCAAGAATTGGGTACAATTTTTCACCACATTGAAAATTCTAGAGCTGACGTTGATTATACTACAAGAGAAACAGATGGTTGATATGCTCTGGCACGAATATATACTACAAGAGAAACAGATGGTTGATATGCTCTTGCACGAATATCTGCATGAACCAGGGTTGTTGACCATCTTTCTCGGTTCTGAAACCCACAAAAAACGGGGCAGCAAAATAACTAAATCTCTTTTAGATATAGATACACCAGGTGGCAGTATAGTTTATTATAGTTAACAGTAAGAATCCAGTGCACAGATAGCAAAAAATATATGGTTTATTATGATTTGAACCATGGTCTACTTTTCCAAGCAAACCATCTAACACCATTGGTTTTGGTCATAATGTGTATCTATACTTTATGTAAAAATAAACATTAATAAACCCCATTCCTGTTCATAACTTCATTGTTTCAACTCCAAAGCCAAGTATGACCTCGTTTGAGAAGAATACCTTATGACGCATCAACATTTCAAATATAAATATTATTAATTACATTAACTTTTCTTAAAATCTCAAACTTGTGTGACAGACTCATGTGGACTGTCAATGAAATTCAAAGACATTTGGCAACTGAGCTAATCATGAGCTGTCTGCTTATGAAACAACCCGCGGATCAAATCGTCAGTTTCATGCTTATACTGGGAGAGGTGATATGTGACTACCTCGCCGTACTATCTGATAAATATCTAAGCCATATGTGGAAATATGTACTCTCCTTAGCAGATCCTGGATTTATACCAGGCTCTGCAAGTAAACGGAGGTGAACAACAGTTTCAGGGGACGACTCCCAGTATAAGCTTTATTTTAGCAGCCAATAAGCACAGACTCAAATATTTTATCACATATACGCCAATTGGTGTCATTCTTATGATAAGAGAGTGAGCACAACAACGAATGAGTGAGATCTGAGTGACACATATACCAAAATAAGCGAGATAATAATAGTTTGGGGATGGACCATTACTATTCAAGGAGAATAAAAAGAAAAATCCTGACTTTTTTTTTTTGGGGGGGGGGGGGGGTCAAGACTGTTATATCTGTTTTCATCATAAAATGATTGAAATAATGTTGAAAGTGATGTAAAACCTATCAATCAATGATATACAATACTTTATCAACAGGATATTTCCAATTCCCATCCCCTCCCAATTATAAATGATCCATTCCAAATTACCTTATGAAATAGGCATACATGAAATAGGCATGTACACATGTGCGGCAGTGGTATGGTGTATGACCATGCAGTCAGGATCGCGCTGCGGGAATTCCCCTTGAAATTGACGTTTTTGTTTTCAAAAACATTGCGGGGCGACATCTGGTGGCAGTAATTGTAACTAGCAGGTGCTCCGAGGATGGAGTTGGCCATGTGTGCCTGACGAGTGGTATAGCTGAGTTCTAAATATAACTACCATGCCCTGCATTGATGTGTATGACTTGTGATATGTTTAAGCATATATATAGCAGGTTTGGTTGAAATATCTTCATTATTTGCTGAGAAAACAGTGAATGTCTCCTGTCAGAGAAAATGGCTGCCATTTTGTCATTTCAAAAAACTTGCAATATTCAACACTGTCAGGTTAGAGTTGCACGTTCAAGTAGGTTCTGTAAATTAGTGAGGGTAATCCTGATACATATATCTTTAATCTGTGTGAATTTCAGCTTGGCGAATTTAATAGGAGCTGAGATATTCAATTCCAAACATTTGCATCTAAATGATGACAATCAGCTCCATGATTTTGACTCAATCACCATGATCCCAGGAGTAAATTTAATGAATAGGACTATTAGCATGATTAGGAGGGGGCAGTCATACGGGTTGAAAACAAATCCCTGTCAGCCTTTTAAATAGTACAGTCAAATTGAACCCCAATCTGAAGACTTCATCTTTGTTTCCTGTATTTATATTTTCTACATTTGCAAAAAAAAAAAAATCAATTCTACATGTTCTGATGTGCATATCGCTCATGAATGAAGATTTCACCTTTGTTTTCTGTATAAAGTCATGTTAATTTGGCAAGTTTTCTCTACAGGTTTGGGGCTGTCATTTCAAACCGTACACAAACTGCATGAACCATGTGAACAGTACACAAAGGCAAGACATGCACTTTCTAATCACAATTTCACTCACCAATATCACTCAGATGTCGATGAAACTGCACAGGATGACAGATTAGAATATATGCTTCAACATATGAATATAAAGTCATCAAATATTTTACAATTTTTTTTTGTTAATTTGGCACATTTTCTCTTTGGAGCTGTCATTTCAAACAGCTTACAAAAAGTGTAGGCACATTTTATCTGTACATAGTAAATAGTACACAACAGAGGAAAGACTTGTTTTCTGCAAATTTTAAGTTATTGTTTTCTTGGAAAATTATGACAACATAAATGTATGATTAATTTTTTTACTTAGTTCTAAGTTTGTTTTCAATTGCTTAATTTGACATTTATCTTCTACTGGAGTACTAGCCAAGTTTTGTTTGTCTTATTTCATTCTGTGAAATTAAACAAACTGCTTTGTTCTGTTTTGCTTGCTAGATAAGCCCAGTTTTTTCCAATATGTTTGGTGATCTGGTCTCATCAAGCATTAAGAGTGACATAGCCAGAAGAGTTTTTGAACACTAATTATAGCTGAGTAAGTTACAAATCAATATTGTATTAACATTTATGGAGAATACAATACTGGCTATCCCACTAATCTGGTTTTTCTGGGAAACAAAAAAAAGTGAATGATGACTGGTCTTGACGTGGCTACTGGGCTTATGCAGTATGCAAGTCCCCATTACTGTAAACTTTATTTTTACCATTTCATCACTTCTGAAAAACAAAATTATTTGATGCAATATAATACAACAAAAATGACTTGCATGTTGAATTAATGTTTTATTTATCAGTCACAAATTACATTTTACGTTTTTATTTACAGTGGATTGTTAATGCACAGTTTGGTGTCAGCCAGTCTTACAATGGGGAGTTGGTAATTACAGAAATAAGCACAGGTTGAAAACATCTGGTGATAAGTTTATTTAGAATGTCCTGTCAGATATTAATTTTATTGAATAAAATAAAGTCATTTATTTTAATCATTTTAAAACATAAAATATTTTCTAAAACATAGGCATCAGAGATGCATCAACCCTCAGCCCTTGTAGCTTACTGTACAACATTCACTCTGCACAATATTTGTGAACAAAATGTCACTGCACCAAGACGCAGGGGTAAAAAAAACCATAATAGTTCACATCTACTTCCTTTGATAGCTTATGTGTCAAGTATCATGAAACTGTCATTAGTTACTCCAGAATTAGTGAAATGATGTAAAAGTAGGTGAAGGTCACCATTCATCAAACTCTTTTGGGGGCTTTACCAGATGAATTTGTGTGTCAAGTCTCATAAAGCTGACATCATTTGTTCTCTAGTAATTACAATGATGAGGATTTCACATAATTGTCCCTGTGACCTTGAAAAATAGGTCAAGGTCGCCATCCATCAAACTCATTTGTGGTTTTCACCAGATGCTTTTGTGTGTCAAGTTTCATGAAGCTGCCATCATTTGTTCTCGAGTTATCGCGATGACAAGGATGTTCGCAACAGACAGACAGACAGACATACATACCCACGCCAGGAGTACTGCAATACCCTCAGCCTGATTACATCAGAGGCTGAGGGTAAAAATCTTGCCTGGTATTGATTTCATTGATAAAAAGAAAACAACATAATTAAATTCAAATATTTATTTATTTCAGAGATAAATATATGATAAATATATAAAACATAAATTGAAAGCTTAGGACAGATAAATATTTATCATTACCAAATACCTTTAAATGAAAAGCACCACACTGCTATTGAGCCAGTAACAAATTATTAATATTAACTATAAATAGCCTCAGGTTAAATATCCTCACAAATAACAATGATTAGTTTATCACATCATAATTGACAAATACCATTATTATCAAAGCTTTAACTTTCAACTGTGTGTAGCACAGAAAACATTCAACTGTATGTAGCACAGAACTAAGAACTTGTTTGGACAAAACTAAAATATCTAGATAGGCCTCCTTGTAACCAGATTGTGTACTTCTTTATTTCTCATCAATAGCCAGGCTGGTGCAGTCAAAGCATTCATCCCGTCAATCTGCAAAGATGTTCAAATAGTTGTGTAAAAATAAAACTGATAAATATATTGAAAAAGAAAATAATTTACAAAATGCTTGGCTGTGAAGAGCTCAGATCCATAATTCAATAAAGATCCATAAAGCATATTAATAGAATTGAATAAAATTATTTTGTAGCTAGAACAGATAGTGAACATTACTTTTTATGAACGAATGACTGCAGGTATTTGTTTCAGATTTAGATATTAAATGCTTTATAATGATGTGCATTTGTTCCATGTATTTTGCAGGGATTTCTTACCTTTTTATACAAAAATGAAACATTCTTGTCACCGGAATGTGAACTTTTTTTATTTTTTCACGATGGCCGAGCCGTGGTGGTCAAAGCATTCATCCCGCCAATCTGCAAATATGTTCAAATAGTTGTGTAAAAATAAAA
Source organism: Amphiduros pacificus (assembly GCA_949316495.1). Taxonomy (NCBI): domain Eukaryota; kingdom Metazoa; phylum Annelida; class Polychaeta; order Phyllodocida; family Hesionidae; genus Amphiduros; species Amphiduros pacificus. Next base: position 66,311,124 of record OX439001.1, read on the forward strand.
CTGATAAGAATATTGAAAAAGAAAATAAAATCCATAAAATGTTTGGTTGTGAAGAGCTGAGATGCTCATTTCTTGCAATTTTAACAGATATTAAATAGAATTGAACATTAAATAGAATTGAACATTAAATAGAATTGAATATTAAATAGAATTGAACATTAAATAGAATCGAACATTAAATAGAATTGAATAAAGTTCTGACAAAGCAGAGTAAATATAAAATAAATAAAAAATACTTTCATGGTAGCCAGAACAGAAGGTTATTTTTATGAGCGAATGAATGCAGGGATTTGTCTCAGATTTTGATATTAAACATTTGTTCCATTTATTATGGTGCAATTTATACCTTTTTATATACAGAAATGAAGCATTCTTGTCATCAGATTGTGTACTTCTTTCTTTCTTATCGATGGCCGAGTTGTGGTGGTCAAGGCATTCATCCCGCCAATCTGCAATAAGCAAAAGACTGCAGAGATTTGTCTCAGATTTTGATATAAAATGCTATATGTATGGACCAGCTGCACCCCTAGTGCACATCAGAATATAATAATAATAATAATAATAAAATTTGTATAGCGCTGATACCAGACAAGTCTGTTCATAGCGCTGAATATATAAAATTCAATTATTTTAAATTTGCAAACATAAATCAAAAAAAAGATTTTATACAAACACTGATGTAATCTTAATATTTGGAATTTTATTTGTGTGATATGCATGTCAGAACATATAGCATTGAATTGTTATGGTGCCAGAACTAGCTCGAGGACCTCTAGCAGTGAATTTGCCTTTTGTTTACCCAAAAATGGGTTTGGAATATTTGTGCTGAGGTTTTAATAAATGTCCTTCAGAGATTATGACACAAACAGTGAATTTTTATGAAGGCAGGATAATTTCAAAAGCAGATTTTTGTACTGAAGTACTCCACGACCTAAAAACTGCCCCTAAATGCTCAAAATGTGTAACATTCAAATTAACATTCAAAGGGCTAGTTATTTAGGGAGTGGATGCTTTGACAAACACACAACATCATGAACATTGAACCTTTTAAAGATGATTTAATAATGGGGTTTAAGCTTGGCACAAGGCCAATCTTGAGCATGTTTTATCAGTTCTGGAATCACGAGAGTGAGAAAACTGATTACTTTATTTTATAAAATAATTATATCAATTCCAGCCAATTCGGGAGATATCAATCAGCTACTGACTGACAATGCTCAGTGACACTGGGAAATAATTCATGTTCATTTCAATCAAGCCAAATCATACATGTGTGAATTCAACACTGTCTGGTGAGAGTTGCACATTAGCCATGGGTATGAAATTCTGGTTATACTTCAATAATCATATCTTCTTTCAATATAAATCATCAAAAATGTGGCGAATTCAAGAGCAACAGAGCAAACAAGATGTATATTCAACATGAATTGTGACCAATTTCAACTGTCAGCCATTTTTACCCTGAAATGAAAATCGTCTGAAACCTCTGCCCACTGCATCAAAAATAAACAAAATAAATATTCAATTATTACTTACATGTGTTCTATGGGTCTTCATCTTGATGTTTATCCACATTTCATGAACTGACACTCAAAGATGGCATCAGATTCGATGGATTAAAATCCTATGTTTTAAGAGCTTTGGGGAAGCCCTTTCTCTGGCTTGTTTGAAGTGAGGGGTTTCCCAGGAACCAAAACGAGGCGCGTGACCTAGTTAGAAAAGAAATTCTGGGATTTCCCAACAGCGCGATCCTGACTGCATGTACAAGAACCAACCAATTACAGACCTGTATGGTAATTGCATGCTAATGTTAGAAAAAAGTATTCCGCACATCATGCCAATTGGGACAGAGGTAGTATGCGACTCTACCTCGCCATGCAGAGTACGAAATATGGTATAACTTTGAATAAACTAAGGGCATGAAAATTCTTGCATCACATCTCTGTCAATGTAATGTTTTAAATTAAATATAAAATAGGTATATCCGAAAATTCTAAAGATATAATACAAATAACACTATTTGCTAAGATAGCAAAACATTTTTAGACATTTTAAAATTTTGTGTTTCAATAAAAATGAGAAAAAGGGAACACCTTTTAAATACGGTAATTCTCTATCAACACAGGTTTTCTTCTACGTGCTCACGTTGTAAGCACGTTGTCAAAAAAATGTTGTAGGACGTGCTGACAGCGTCGTTAGCATGAAGAATGAAGAACGTTGCTATTAGGTCAGGCCACAACGTTATCCTTCTACATGCTCAGCACGTTGAAAAAACTTATAAAGACAACTAAACCTTATTTCTACGTGCTCACAACGTTGTTTCTACGTTGAGTGCTACCTGGGAATAAGATTACGCTAAAACCAACTACGCCACGGCTTGTGACCCCTGTTAACCATCTAGATGAACTTGGCCAATAGGTGGCTGCAGTACTACGAAAAATGGCGACCTGTAACAGCTTAGTTGTTAAGTAATTTAAAGTTACAGTGAATTTAATGGATAAGAGGTAATGTTGTGAATGACTAAAAAATAATAAAGAAATAAATGAACATGTCTTTTGTTGTGATAGAAGTTTATTGTTATATCTACTGCAATATATATCCATGTAATTTCAGAAAATTATATAGATAATGTCAAAAAATCAGCATAGCATGCCACATGATATGCTAGAAGAGGTCGCTGATGGGATAATCCCAACTGAGTAACTCGATTTGGTCAAGGACAGCCGACTTTGTTTACAGCAGGATGTATATGTCCCTCATGCTTGCAACATGCTGAGCATATTCTTACATCGTTATCTCACAACATGTTCAAAGCAAGATGTCAGTTAACAACGTCCTCACAACGTGCTCAGCACATGCTCACAATGTTCTAAACACATGCTCACAACGTAGAAAAAAAGTGCTGAGGACGTGCTCACAATGTTGTACAACAACATACTCACAACATTTTCTGGTGTTCACAGATCTACGTCCAAACAACGTCATGTTACAACATGCTCAGCACCAAAACACATGCTCACAACGTAGAAAAACGTACTATTATTAGCTGGGTTATGCCTCAGTCACATTTGCGCCGATTGCAGTAAAGATGCCCGGCCGATGGGTATTTTTTACAAAATAGGCAGGCAGTTCAGATTGCCGTGCGGGCACCGGGAGATCATCGGCCACAATTGGGCATCTTTAAGACGTCGGGCGGGTCATCGGAAACTTTTATCTTGAACATAAAAGTTGCCGGCGTTTCCTCGATGTCTTATCAGCAAATATCATCTTAAAGTACACGGCAGTAACCCGGCAGTGTCCCGCAGGGACATCGGCAGATTATCTTTGGGCTGCCGGTGGCATCGTGCGGTGAAAATAGGATTATATTTATTTCATGTGTTCATAGACCATCGTCAGATGATCGCACGGGCTCCCTGCGATATATCATAGACGTCTTTAGGATGTCTTTCAGACGTCTGTCAAATGAGACAGACGTCTTTAGGATGTCTTTCAGACGTCTGTCAAATGAGACAGACGTCTTTAGGATGTCTTTCAGACGTCTGTCAAATGAGACAGACGTCTTTAGGATGTCTTTCAGACGTCTGTCAATGAGACAGACGTCTTTGAGATATCCTGCAGACGTCTGTGCTATTCAGTCTTGCACGTGCCGTGCGGCACCCGTGTATAATGTGACCACAGCTACGGCATATCTGAGATTGTTGCTGATAAACTCCCCGGCGCCCGGCAGACTGGTAAGTCGGCCGATTGTTACCTCCCGGCCGGCGCCCGGTGCAAATGTGACTGAGGCATTATGGTGCGAGTAGCCATTTGTGTTGTGTAAAAAATATAGACCAAAACGTTGGAGAAAATGCCAACGGGATGGATGTTTTCTTGTTTGGACGAGTAAGGAAATTTTCTTGGCCTGGTGCTAACGTGATTAACACAGTTGTGTCGTTACATAGAAGTTTGTGTTAAACTTGGTCCCAACGATCAGACAACGAGCTGACCGAGTCTATGAAATCACCACTGTATTGTGCAAAAAAACTATAGCAAACTTGTGACTTTTCTTGCTTGTTCCTTGCTCGCTGCCACAACGTCCACCAGATAGGAAAAACATATCAAATTTTTAACAACGTCTTTGGGACATCGTAGAAATGAGCTGGGAACAACCTGGATGCATGTGTAACAACGATAAAAAAAACAGTAACGAGGTGACAACATTTGGCCAAAACGTTAAGGAATTTTAAACATCCTAAAAGCTTTTTTGGCAGTCTTAACGTTGCTCAACGTCACTCAACGTGGCTAACTTCCCCTAACGTCAGAACTTTCATTTACGTGCTCAAAGTTTGGTCAAGATAACAAACTCGTTCCCCAAACGTTGTCAAAAACGTCATAGTGTGACAGCCCCATAGCACCAGTTCCTCCGTGATGACCCAGAATGTGGTTTTAAAATACAATTTCTTAAATGAGTTGATGTCCATGCCTGAAGGGTTAATTCTGAACGAGTGGATTGTCATACCAAGGACCTTGCGACAAGATGAATTCAGTCAGACAGCACTTTATCTGCGACAAATAGATTGCGTCATGAAATGACTAGAATAATGTTGAAAATGACGTAAAACCCCAAACTACAAAACCAAATAAACGAGAAAACCGTGTCTCTGTTGCTCAATTATTCGTACTTTTTGCAAGGCAATAAAAGGCATTGACACACCCCATCAGGTACAGGATGAACATAATAGTCTGTAAGGCACTGTTCATTTCATTATTTATTCCCTTCCCTGCTTATGACAAATCTCATTTATCGCTGAAAAGAATGTCATGCAAAAAAGTCACGCGAAACATGTCACGCAAATGACAAAAATAATATGTAACGTAAATGTATTTACAAATAACGAACTGTACAATTTATGAGTCAAAACGTTTAAAGATTAAATATTATTAATCCTGTATTAAAAGTTTACATAAAATATTGTTGCTTTTCATTGCTTTAGACATATTATCAACGTTTTCCTTAACATTAATTTATAGTTGATAAAAACTTTCCTTAACGTTGAATTCCAATTAATTGATATTGTCTTCGTTTGTTTCATGCCTGTAGTGGGGGGACGTTTGTTTCATGCCTGTAGTGGGGGGACGTTTGTTTCATGCCTGTACTGGGGGGACGTTTGTTTCATGCCTGTACTGGGGGGACGTTTGTTTCATGCCTGTACTGGGGGGACGTTTGTTTCATGCCTGTACTGGGGGGACGTTTGTTTCATGCCTGTACTGGGGGGACGTTTGTTTCATGCCTGTACTGGGGGGACGTTTGTTTCATGCCTGTACTGGGGGGACGTTTGTTTCATGCCTGTACTGGGGGGACGTTTGTTTCATGCCTGTACTGGGGGGACGTTTGTTTCATGCCTGTACTGGGGGGACGTTTGTTTCATGCCTGTACTGGGGGGACGTTTGTTTCATGCCTGTACTGGGGGGACGTTTGTTTCATGCCTGTACTGGGGGGACGTTTGTTTCATGCCTGTACTGGGGGGACGTTTGTTTCATGCCTGTACTGGGGGGACGTTTGTGTCATGCCTGTACTGGGGGGACGTTTGTTTCATGCCTGTACTGGGGGGACGTTTGTTTCATGCCTGTACTGGGGGGACGTTTGTTTCATGCCTGTACTGGGGGGACGTTTGTTTCATGCCTGTACTGGGGGGACGTTTGTTTCATGCCTGTACTGGGGGGACGTTTGTTTCATGCCTGTACTGGGGGGACGTTTGTTTCATGCCTGTACTGGGGGGACGTTTGTGTCATGCCTGTACTGGGGGGACGTTTGTTTCATGCCTGTACTGGGGGGACGTTTGTTTCATGCCTGTACTGGGGGAAGTTTGTTTCATGCCTGTACTGGGGGGACGTTTGTTTCATGCCTGTACTGGGGGGACGTTTGTTTCATGCCTGTACTGGGGGGGGACGTTTGTTTCATGCCTGTACTGGGGGGACGTTTGTTTCATGCCTGTACTGGGGGGACGTTTGTTTCATGCCTGTACTGGGGGGACGTTTGTGTCATGCCTGTACTGGGGGGACGTTTGTTTCATGCCTGTACTGGGGGGACGTTTGTTTCATGCCTGTACTGGGGGGGACGTTTGTTTCATGCCTGTACTGGGGGGACGTTTGTGTCATGCCTGTACTGGGGGGACGTTTGTTTCATGCCTGTACTGGGGGGACGTTTGTTTCATGCCTGTACTGGGGGGGACGTTTGTTTCATGCCTGTACTGGGGGGACGTTTGTGTCATGCCTGTACTGGGGGGACGTTTGTTTCATGCCTGTACTGGGGGGACGTTTGTTTCATGCCTGTACTGGGGGGACGTTTGTTTCATGCCTGTACTGGGGGGACGTTTGTTTCATGCCTGTACTGGGGGGACGTTTGTTTCATGCCTGTACTGGGGGGACGTTTGTGTCATGCCTGTACTGGGGGGACGTTTGTTTCATGCCTGTACTGGGGGGACGTTTGTTTCATGCCTGTACTGGGGGGACGTTTGTTTCATGCCTGTACTGGGGGGACGTTTGTTTCATGCCTGTACTGGGGGGGACGTTTGTTTCATGCCTGTACTGGGGGGACGTTTGTTTCATGCCTGTACTGGGGGGACGTTTGTGTCATGCCTGTACTGGGGGGACGTTTGTTTCATGCCTGTACTGGGGGGGGACGTTTGTTTCATGCCTGTACTGGGGGGACGTTTGTTTCATGCCTGTACTGGGGGGACGTTTGTTTCATGCCTGTACTGGGGGGGACGTTTGTTTCATGCCTGTACTGGGGGGACGTTTGTTTCATGCCTGTACTGGGGGGACGTTTGTTTCATGCCTGTACTGGGGGGACGTTTGTTTCATGCCTGTACTGGGGGGGGACGTTTGTTTCATGCCTGTACTGGGGGGACGTTTGTTTCATGCCTGTACTGGGGGGGACGTTTGTTTCATGCCTGTACTGGGGGGACGTTTGTTTCATGCCTGTACTGGGGGGACGTTTGTTTCATGCCTGTACTGGGGGGGACGTTTGTTTCATGCCTGTACTGGGGGACGTTTGTTTCATGCCTGTACTGGGGGGACGTTTGTTTCATGCCTGTACTGGGGGGACGTTTGTTTCATGCCTGTACTGGGGGGACGTTTGTTTCATGCCTGTACTGGGGGGACGTTTGTTTCATGCCTGTACTGGGGGGACGTTTGTGTCATGCCTGTACTGGGGGGACGTTTGTTTCATGCCTGTACTGGGGGGACGTTTGTTTCATGCCTGTACTGGGGGGACGTTTGTTTCATGCCTGTACTGGGGGGACGTTTGTTTCATGCCTGTACTGGGGGGACGTTTGTTTCATGCCTGTACTGGGGGGACGTTTGTTTCATGCCTGTACTGGGGGGACGTTTGTTTCATGCCTGTACTGGGGGGGGACGTTTGTTTCATGCCTGTACTGGGGGGAGTGTATGTCATTTTTTGTGGCCATGACCGGTGTGATGATAACATTCACTTATAAAGGTGCCGCCCAGTGAGCAAGCTGGAATTATGATGTGACGTAACGGTATATAATTCTATTCACTTGTACTTGAATACTCAAAAAACTATTCAATCAGCTGTTTTGGAATCAGTGATATAATTTTATTTGGATTTGCGTTTTTATATGCATTCTGATCACTATACCCGAGAGGCAAATAGGATGGTCTGGGGGCGGATGCCGTTTAGAAAGGAAATTATCAGGAAATTAATATAAATAATTAATCAAATAAATATATATTTATATAAATAATACATCTGGTGACCGTTTGTTACTATATTCATCTTGTTGTAACAATACAAACACGAAAACACTAAGAAGTTCAATTCATTAAACAAAACACAAGGTAAAAACAGGCACACAGTAGACTGTATAGGCTGAACAAATATCAAGATCAGATAGAGCCAAAGACTTAGCTGTTATCTTTGATCAAGAAATAACCATGAGGCAACAAATAAAGAAAATGTGTAAAAATGGTTTTTTCTTATACATATCACAAATTAGAAATTGTATAGATGAAAAAACTGCAAATACCCTGGCACATGCATTTGTTACATCAACTCTAGACTATGGTAACTCCTTGTTAGCAGGAATGCCTAAATGTGAAATAGCCAAATTGCAAAGATTGCAGAACTCTGCAGCCCGGGTAGTGGGAAAAATGAGGACGAATGACCACATAACTGGTAAGCTGATGGAATTACATTGGCTGCTGGTGGAGGCAAGAATAGATTTTAAAATAGCATTATTGACATGGAAGGTTCAGAATGGTTGTGCGCCTGGGTACCTATCACAGCTATTGATACCTAAAAAAGGGGCAAGATCCCTCAGGTCTGCAGTTAATAATGAATATATGGTACCAAAAACTAATATGAAAACATATGAGGACCGTGCTTTTGCAACACATGCACCTAAAACCTGGAATGCCCTGCCCATTGAAGTGAAAAACTGCAGAAAGTTAGACAAATTTAAATCTAAACTTAAAACTTATCTGTACACCAAACACTATCTGCAAAAGCGCTACGAGCAGACATCTGAAATGGCGCTATATAAATGTTTATTATTATTATTATTATTATTATTAGTAGTAGTAGTAGTAGTATATATATATATATATATATATATATATATATATATATATATATATATATATTGCAGTGTTATTTTTTTTTAATTGTTTTTACCTACAACCTGAGCAATTCCTTTGGTTGAACGCTATGGCCATTGACCCCAGGCAGCATATTGGATCACACAGATGTGTGCTTGGTTTCCTGGAGGACTTCCTGGAGGACTGCCATTGTTGTTTATCATCTTTATGTAGCATCGCCTTGATCCCTCTCTACGTTATGCCCTGGGATGTAATGTTCTATTTGTTATTGCCATGAGGAATATACTTTTTGTTTGATATTTATACTTAGGTTCGTTACATAATGACATTGTTATTAGCTTTATCCTGATAGTTAATATTACTACTGTTGGGCGCTACTTCTGAGATATTTTGTCTCAGCGGAGATGGAGACATGTTAGCTTTACCTGTTACCATGTGCTAGCGGAAGTTGTTTTAGCGGAAGTTGATAACTTCTCTCAACAGTATTAATATCATATCGTATCTTTCTACACAAAATTAAATATTACTGATACCTTCCCTGTCTGATATGCATCCCGCAGGATGTTAAGGGCAGACCATTACTCATTCATGGGGGGTTGAAGAAATACTTTTGCCGATCTTTTTTTTTGTCGCGATTCTCAATTTTTTTTCTGATTTTTTTTTGTCTTTAGTTGGGCCACCATTTTTTTTCCTGGGTGGACACATCCTAATTTTGATGGTTATATGTATCTTAATGGATGTATGAGCTATTAGAATATGATTTAACAATTTCTTAACGCTAATTTACAAGTTACTATTTCAAGTAGTCATTTATTGAAGCAAAATACACCATTCGTAGTAGCCTCCATTGACATAACATATTGTGTTGATGAACCTGTGATTACATGACGTTGTTGTGGGTTAATGTGACTTATCTTTAATTATCATCTAAATTATTTAGATATTTCATCCATCGCAGAGCGCAAAAAGTTCATTGATGATGGTAACAGTCAAGGGAAGGGGGCCTATAAAATGCAATTTTGATATCAAGGGCTGAGATAGCATAAAGATCTTAAAGCGGTAGCTATGTGTCATGAATATACATCAGTTATTAGGGTACTGTGCTCTGATTGGTCAGACAAATGAAGTTATTGTCAGGCATATTGTCAGGCATTGCTTATATTCTAGTCACATTAGCAGCTGTGAAGTGAGAACTTTGAAGTAAGAAATGACCAGCATCCTGGGTGCCAGGGAGTTTTGTCCTATTTGCCATGGGTGTAGTCTCATTAGATACGGGCACTGCATGGTTACCAGAGGGCTGCCCATATATTGTTGGAGCACCACGCACCACACACTTTTTCAGGTCTGATAAATGCATGATAAGAGCCACAAAAAAGTGTGCCCAATGCTTAGGTACTGGCCTTACTGTCCCAGCAGGGACACATTGGTTTCCTTGACTAAATAGTTTGCTTTACTGACTGGGAAAGTCAGTGGATGGGACTTGAATAAATAACGTGCATAAATTCATTGCTCTCGGATTGCGTGTCTTATTCCCCCCCCCCCCCAAAAAAAATGACTTCTACAAACTTGAAACCATTTTTTTCTAAAACGATTCTACCCTTCAACTCCCCTGTGGGTGCGGGGATTAAAGAATAGCCCCACTGCCCCCCAGCATGTCGTAAAAGGCGACTAAAGGGGCGTCCTGTTTGCCGTGGGATGCGACCTGTGTCGGGGAGGATATGGAATCCTGACGGGCTGAGCACTGGGCTGGTTTGGCAGTAATACTGGTCCAGTTGCAACACGCCTGTCTTGGATCCAAATGTTCACCAGACAGGCAGATCAGATTAGGCCTGGATCTGATTTAACCGGCTTGTGGTTTATTTCCTTTAATATATTCTGGCTATTTGATTTTTATTAATGATAATTTCAATGTTTGAAGTTTAGGAATAATTTAAAAATTTTTGATAAATATTTGCTGAAAGGAGATTACTGCTGATTGGGTCAATCGAGGGATATAAATAAAATCCGAAAGGGTGGAGTTTTTATTCTAAGAGTATGTCATGTTGGGTATCCTCATGGCGTCAGGGCTTGGAGTTACCGGCCCAGAAAGGCGTCCCCTTGTTGGGCTCCGTGGTGGGTAGGGGACCTAACTGATGAAATATAAAAAAACACACATGGCGCAAAACAAACAAAAACGACCAAGGAATGACATAGACAGCGACGATGATTCAAACAAAATAGAAAAATGGCCTAGATTTTTAATTGCGGAAAGTTCTGATGCTGAACATACCCTGGCAAAAATGTCCCCCTTTGCAATTGCAAAGGGGATACAAGGCATTGCCGGGGTACCAAAAACCGTTAAAAAGATGGGAAATAAATTATTGATTGAGGTTGAGCGGAAAAGCCATGCGGACAATCTACTACGATGCCGAATGTTGGCCACAGTTCCTGTTATTATAACAGCTCACAAAACTCTCAACAATAAAAAAGGAGTAATCAGATGCCCAGATTTAGTGGGAGTTTCTGAGGAGGAGATAGTGGATGAGCTCAAAGACCAGGATGTTGTTCAATGCAAGCGGATATTTATAAAAAAGGACGGTGTCAAAATTCCAATCAATACGTTTATTCTGACATTTGAAGCAGCGCAGCTTCCAACATCTATTAAAGTTGGATATTTGAACGTTAGAGTTGATGTATTTATTCCAAACCCTCTGCGCTGCTTCAAGTGTCAGAGGTATGGACATGGATCTGATCGATGTAAAGGTAATGAAACGTGTCCAAAATGTACCGCTCAGCACAGTGGAGACGATTGTTCTTCAAATATAATAAAATGTGTCAATTGCCAAGGCAATCATCCATCGTATTCGCGGAATTGTCCTTCCTTTTTAAAAGAGAAGGAAATTCAGCGAATACGACACACTGAAAATATATCTTTTCCAGAGGCACGGAAGCGAGTAGAAAGTTGTAACACATCAAAGGCATCTTATGCCAGCTCTGTAAAAACTAAAGAAACAAAATCAATAGCAATTCAAACCGAAATAACATGGCCAATCAATGACAAAAATTATTCTTTTTTACAAAAACCTCAAAATCTTCAGCTACATCTACTCAGACCACGACATCCACTATCCCAGTAATACCTCAACCAACAGCAACATCCACTAAACCCTCTTCACAAACTCCCTCAACATCATCCAATAATAAAAGTATCAATAATAATAGACCAATACATAAATCAGACAAAAAAGAAAGCAAAGATCAAGTAAAAAGTAAGATAAATAGAAGTAAATCCTTGGAAAGGATGGACACAGGTGATCCTTCAGATGTGAATTTTACTCCTGTGCACTCAAAGCATAATCGTAAACTTAATAAGTGATTATGCTGAATCATATATTTTTTCTCATTATTCTTAAAATGGCTATCGGCAATATCATACAATGGAATTGTAGAGGATTTGATGCAAACAGGCCAGAACTGGAGTTATTAGCCCAAAAATATAATGCATCGGTAATTTGTTTACAAGAAACTAAATTCAAAGATAATTCCACAACATTTAAGGGATATGTGATTTATAATAAAGTCGGTTCAATTGATATTATGGACCGAGCACATGGCGGAGTTTCTATTTTTGTTAAATCCTGTATACCCCAAAGTAAAGTAACATTAAATACTCATCTACAGGCTTCTGCTGTTAGGGTTACCCTGCACAATACATTAACTATATGTTCAATATATTTACCACCTAGTGAGCCAGTTAATATTACAGATTTAAATAATTTGATAACCCAGCTGCCATAGCCATATATGTTAGTTGGTGACTTTAATGCTCACAACTATCTTTGGGGTGGCAGAAATAATACAGATGCCAAAGGGCGTATAATAGAAGATTTTTTAAATAATAATAGTTTGTGTCTTTGGAATGACGATTCCCCGACATATTTACATCCTGCTACAGGCTCTTTAACATCAATAGATCTCTCCATGTGCACTCCAAATTTATTTTTAGATTATTCCTGGGAAGTAGAGGAAGATCAATGGGGTAGTGATCATTACCCCATTGTTCTAAATAACCATTTTCCTCCACCAGACGAACGAATCCCCAAGTGGAAGTTTCATAAAGCCGATTGGGCAAAATTTCAAACATCCTGTTTTAATAGAATAACTCCAGAAATTTTTATAAATGTAGATGATCCTCTTCAAGTTTTTACAGACACATTGTATGATATTGCTGATGGGTGTATTCCCAAATCAAAGTCAAATTCCAAAATTAAAGAAAAACCCTGGTTTAATGATGAGTGCAAAAAAGCTGTCAAGGAGCGGAAAAAAGCTCTGAAAAAATTTAATCGACAGCCAACTCAATATAATTTGCACCAGTTTCGTATAAAGAGAGCTAAAGCCCGTTACATTATTAAAATAAGCAAAAGAAAAAGCTGGAAAGATTATGTTTCTAAATTAAATACACGTTCACCAATTAAGAAATGCTGGGATATGGTGCGTAAAATTACTGGGAAGGGAGGTGGAGCAAGGATCAAACATCTAAATCATAATGGCCAATTAATTACAAATCCCACCGAAATAGGTAACACAATAGGTCAAACCATTTCCAAAAATTCCTCATCCAATAATTATTCTGCCAAATTTCAACAAATAAAAAATAGAAAAGAAAGAAACCAACTAAATTTTATATCCCATAACTTGGAAGTATATAATAAATCATTTACAATAGAAGATTTGAAACTTGCTTTGGATAAATCTCATGATACTGCTCCTGGACCTGATCAAATTCACTACCAAATCCTTAAACATCTCCCTGACCAATCACTTGGGCATCTTTTAGATATTTTTAATACAATTTGGGAAAGCGGTGATTTTCCTCCTTCATGGAGGGAAGCCACTATCATTCCCATTCCCAAACCTGGCAAAGATTCATCAGATTCAAATAATTATCGTCCCATTGCTTTAACAAGTTGTATTTGTAAATCAATGGAACGAATGATTAACGAGCGTTGAGTTTGGTTTTTGGAAACTGCAGCTTATATTTCTGTTGCACAAAGTGGCTTTAGAAAAACTCGAAGTACCATTGACCACCTGGTACGTTTAGAGACATTTATAAGAGAGGGTTTTATAAAAGGTGAGCATGTGGTGAGTATTTTCTTTGATTTAGAAAAGGCATATGACACCACATGGAAATATGGGATAATGAGCGATTTATATGATATGGGATTAAGGGGTCGTTTACCCCTTTTTATTCAAAATTTTCTATCAAACAGACATTTTAAAGTTCGAGTGGGTGCATCACTTTCTGATGTTTTTGATCAGGAAATGGGTGTTCCACAGGGTAGTATATTATCAGTCACCCTTTTTATTATTAAAATTAACAGCATTGTTGATTGTATGAGGCCTGGAGCAGATTGCTCACTTTTTGTTGATGATTTCAACTTAAGCTACAGGTCAACAAGCATGCATACAATAGAACGGCAGCTCCAACAACACCTAAATAGATTACAACAATGGGCTGATAACAATGGATTTAAGTTTTCTTTGAAAAAGACAGTATGTATGCACTTTTGTAAAAAGTGGAAGGCTCACCCAGATCCTGATCTACACCTTGGCCAAACTCGAATCCCTGTTGTCGAAGAAACCAAGTTTCTTGGACTTATATTTGATAGAAAACTATCTTTTATCCCTCATATTAAATATGTAAAAAAGAAATGCCAGAAGGCATTAGATTTATTACGGGTTCTCGCCCATACTGATTGGGGAGGGGACCGTAATATTTTATTACAATTATATAGAGCACTGGTACGTTCCAAACTTGATTATGGGTGTATGGTATATGGATCAGCACGTCCATCATATATTAAAATGCTCGATCCTGTACAAAATCAAGGGTTAAGACTATGCCTTGGTGCATTTCGTACCTCGCCTGCAGATAGCTTGGCAGTTGAGGCAGATGAACTGCCTCTTGATTTAAGAAGAGAAAAGCTTGCCCTGCAGTATGCTGCAAAAATTGCTGCTTGCCCAGACAATCCTGCACATGACGCTATATTCAATCCAAATTATGTTGATCTTTTTGAAAATAAACCAAATACAATACCGACTTTTGGCATTCGCATTAAAGAATCTTTACAATCTTTAAATTTAAATCCGAATCACGTAGCTAAATTTCAATATCCTGAAACACCTCCATGGACCTATGAAACTTTAAATATTAATGTAGCCATGTCAGAATTAAAGAAATACTCAACCGATCCATCCCTTTATATAAATAGATATAAAGAAATTAAATCTATTTTCACTGGCTATCAGTGTATATACACTGATGGATCATTTGACGATGAGAAGGCTGCTGCAGCTGCTGTTAAGGGCAATCATATTTATTCAGAACGTCTGCCAAATAAATCATCGATTTTTTCTGCAGAACTACATGCTTTGTACCTTGCTTTGGATCATGTGGAGACTTCTCCACACCAAACATTTTTAATTTTTTCTGATTCTTTGTCTTGTTTACAAGCATTGAAAGCAAAGGATTGGAAAAATCCCTTTATTTACAAAATTCTCGAACGGTATCATAGACTCTGTACAGATGATAATAAAGAAATACGTTTTTATTGGATCCCCAGTCACATTGGAATCCATGGAAATGAGGCCGCTGACCAAGCTGCCAAAGCAGCATTGGACAAACGCCCAATAGATTTACTTATTCCATATACAGAGTTTAAGAAATATATTACTGTTTTTTTACGTTCTAAATGGCAGTTGCGCTTGAAACGAAGCTATTTTTAATAAATTACATGAAATTAAGCCCGTTCTAGGCAAAACTAAAGGTGCTATTAGAATTAACCGTAGAGAAGAGTCTGTTTTAACCCGTATAAGAATAGGACATAGTCATTTGACACACTGTTATCTGCTTAAAGGTGAAGATCAACCGGAATGTATTGGTTGTCAAAGGGCTTTGACTTTTAAGCATATTTTAATTGAGTGTATCGATTTTGACATTATACGAACTCAATATTTTAATGTACAAGATTTACATACGTTATTTGATACTGTAGATACTTCTGTAATAGTATCGTTTTTAACTCACATAGGACTTTATAATCAGTTTTAAGGGCAGAGCTTTTGTTTATTTATGTCATTGACTTATGTATCAAGAACTGCAAAACATCATACTGATAAAGTCTTTTAAACAAATTATACATATTTATTATATTTGATTGATATTATATAAATGCTGTTCACAGTTGATAAATTCTTGTGTTATCTACATATTGTATTAACATTTACATTTTGTTTCTAGTCAATATTACGTTTCTATTTTTACTGTTTTGGCACTTTATTGTGTCAATGTGAAACCATTCATTCATTCATTTTTACCATTTTTAGGCACTAAATAACCTTAGTGGTTGATGTGCCTCTAAGCAACCATTCATTCATTCATTCTACCCTTCAAGCTATTTTTTCTGCAAATGTGGGAGTCATTTTTTTCCTCAAGGTTGGTTTTCTCAGTATGTTTCTTCACATAATTTGGTCTCACCAATATGTTTTTTTTACTTTCCTTCACATCCCTTAAATGAATAATGGTCCGACCCTTAGACATTTACCCCAGTGTGGTCTGTGACACCAAACAATAATATATCGAGTTAAACAGGGTGGGACATCTTGCAGACTCTGATTGCCATGTAATTCTATTTATAGACACACGGCTGTATACCTGTGATGCAGAAAATAGGATGTGAACAGAATAAGACAGTAAAGCATAAACCAGTGTATTTGTATCTGCATGGTGTATTGCATAACAATGCTGTGAGGAATCAACAGTCCTGCTCACCACATGCAGGTCCTATAAAGATAGATGTGTCTTCCATAATGGAAATGTGGAGTACAAACCAATATAATGGCGGGGGCACAAAAGGCGGAGTTGATGGAGTCATGTTCAGAATGTGAGTAGTCTGGGAGGAATGTGTCTTGATGCGGAGATGAAAGGTCCCTAATGGCCCCTCTCACATACTACATTCATCACGAGTCAGGCCAGATTTATAGTCGAGTGAAATTACGCACACACGCACACGCACGCACACACACGCCGCTGTAACATTGCAATTACACTTCCAACAGTGTTTTACAGATTCCTCTCATGACATGGTGTCTAAAAAACCTTGTTTCTCTAGGTAAATTAAATTACTTTTTTCTGTTTGGGTCGCTTTTAGTAAGCATATGTCATAAGTTAGAGAATTACTTTGAAATATTAATCAGAAATATAACTCATCAACATCTCAAGTTCACATATGTATATATTATATATATATATATTTACATATATATTTACATGGGATGTTGATGGATTACTTCTCATATATATTGAGTAAAAAAAAGAATCAGAAAGATGAATAATGAATACAGGCTTCTAATTACTTCCAAACATTTGCATATAACAATTACACTTCCTCCTTCAACTTAATTCTACAATAAATGCACATTAGCATTAGTATAAAGATGCTTCGTCAAATATTCTGGCATCTGATTAAGATCATCTTGCACGAATAAGGCTGTTGATTCTTTTGTTTTTTTGCACTTAGTTGGCCACATTTGTCTTTCCTTCAACAATACCCTGAACGGCCAAATTTCGCAGGAACCTTGTTCGTCCGGAGTAGATCATTCCTCATTGCCAGACCATGCCAGACCTATCAATGATCTATGACATGAGAGCACACATTTAAGAACACAAAAGTAGCATAGTCAGTAAAAGGCGAAGGCTTTTTATTCCCGATGCGTGTATGGCAAGACAAAACTTGCATTACTCGCTTTTGAACAAAGGAGCCTTGATTTGGCTGAGATGTAGTATTGCCTCCTTACTTTTGATCCGCTGTTGAAAATGTGAGGAATGCATAAAGTGTGGGAGTATGCACTCACCCCAGTGACCAATGCCGTGAGTGATTTGAGTGTTTAAGTTGTGTTTACCTAATGTAGGGTAAAAGTAGGCATGACAATATTAATGTGTATTCATAACGGTGGACCCTATATGTACATATACACATACATACGTATATATATATATGTGTGTGTGTGTGTGTGTGTGTGTGTGTGTGTGTGTGTGTGTGTGTGTGTGACTTATCATGTCGGGTCATGTTTAATTTAAAAGGTATAATGGTAAAAGGATGAAGCAGTCCTAGGTCTCCATGTACACTGATACATTGTGACAGGCAGACACAGGCCCATATGCTGTATGTTCCAGGTAGTCAGGTTGCCAGATAGCTATACTCTGCATGGAAAGTAAAACTTTTTTTCTCATTGGATTCTGATTCATTGAGGCCTCTATAATGAATATCTGGCGGATAACAAGAGAATATCCTTGGGCATTCCGGGAAATCCAAGATGGCTGCCAAACTTGCTGTGGTACCAATTGGCCTAGAATCACAAATGATACCTCTTTTCCAACTAATTTTGAGAAGACAAATCCATTGGTATGGTTATCATTGTAATTGGAGGTCAGGAACAGGGTCAAAGGTCAGGTTCAAAGTAATTTTAGGTTTATAACACCAACGAAAACTGCATTTTTGGATGAAACATGTACAATGATTTAGAATTTTGATTTAGAATTTTGCTTCTATCACTTTTAGTTGTGGAGATTTAAGTATTTGGAAAATTTCTATCGAAGTTGAGATTTTTCCCCTGCCGAATGTCAATTTAAGTTCAAATGCAAATCTCTTCATAATGAAAATTGATAGAAGCTAGCTTTAACTTCTCACATACTTAGCAGATCAAGGCCTTTTAAATGTATATCATAGGCCAACTGTGTTTTACCAGCACCTGCCAGCAGTGCCAAGGACTGGATTTTATTTGTGACTGGGTTTCTATCTATTTTACTTGAATGAGAGTGAAACCCTATTTCCAACCCACACTATGTTCCTCTCCACTAACCTAATTCTTTTTCCTATGCATATAATCTAATATTTATGTTTCAGATTTGCATGGAATGTGGTTGCGGTGCTGATAACAAAGCTTAGAGTAGTATAGACAATTAGTGCTTTATTGAAATGGAAGAAAGGTGCATTTTCAAGTTCTGTTATGACTGTTCAGACACTGAGAGACCCCAAGTGAGCCAGAGTGACAGTGGTAGATTGAAAAATATCATTGAAGCCAGCAAAATACAGGGTGATGATCTACATTTTGAACTTGGCACAAGACTGAAAGATCATCATGCCAAATACCATAGGTCACGTGTATCAAAATATCTTATAAAGGCAAAGCGTTTGTCAGAGAAGCAGAAAAGAGCTGCAACAGATCCTTCTCCACTGCCAGAAAAAACATGTTCCACATGTGCACATAGATTGCCCTCATCCTCCTCATCCTTTTTCATCTTCAGGGTTGCAGCAGTGTTGTCACGGGATAACATTATAGATGGGGCTGAAAGTACAACCAGATCTTCCATTATTTCACAAACTGATCTGATTAATGCAGATCGTCTCATTGGCTTCCCACCGAGTTCCAAGAAGCGCTCCATCAGCCACAGAGAGTCCACTGCCATGATATTCCATCTCATCCACAAGAGACTGTAATGGAGTTTGAGAAGGGTCATTTGATTGTTTATTTTTGTAACACCTGGGTGAGGTTTGCCATTGAAAAATCTTGTGTAGCAATCTCTATGATATTGAACGTCCGCAGCATGAAGGTCAGCTGCTTTGACTGTGAGACCAGCCATGCGCTGAAGTACATCTGTGGCCTACTTGTCTGTCCTTTCCTGGCATTTTGCTTTGATCCTGCCCTCAATAGCACCAAACTTTGCTCCTCCAACATTTTGTTTCTTCTTCTCTGTTTCCCTTACTAGATAAGCAGGTATCCATCGCTTGGGATGGATACGATGTTTCAGGTCTCTATCAACATCACATGCACCTCCACAGTAGAGACATTGTGAGAGCCGGTCAAATGGATTCCCCAAACTGGAACGTGTTGTTTTACTGGCAGTGGATAAGGATCTGTTGCAGCTCTTTTCTGCTTCTCTGACAAACGCTTTGCCTTTATAAGATATTTTGATACACATGATCTATGGTATTTGGCATGATTTGTTTGTTTGTTTGTTTGGGGTTTTACATCACATTCAACAGTATTTCAGTCATTTCGTGATGAGACCTACTTGTAGCAGATATAGTGCTGCCTCACTGAATTGTCATGTCGCAGGTCCTTGACATGACAACCCACCCGGTCACAGATTTACAAGGACAACGGGTTAACCCTTTAGGCACGGTCCTCAGCTCTTGTGGGAAATTGTATCATGAGTTCAATCTCAGCATGGCCGGGGTTCAAACCCATGACCTTTGGATCACCACAGAGGAACTGGTGCTAATAAGCTGGCACTCTAACCAACTGCGCCACGGCCCGTGGCCCTATTTGGCATGATGATCTGTCAGTCTTGTGCCAAGTTCTAAATGTAGATCATCACCCTGTATTTTGCTGGCTTCAATGATATTTTTCAATCTACCACTGTCACTCAGCACCACAACCACATTCCATGCAAATCTGAAACATAAAGTGAAAGTACCATTTAATGTTATATTATATGCATGGGAAAATAATTAGTTTAGTGGAGAGGAACATAGTGTGGGTGGGAAATAGGGTTTAACTCTCATTCAAGTAAGATAGATAGAAACCCAGTCACAAATAAAATCCAGTCCTTAGCACTGCAGGCAGGTGTTGGTAAAACACAGTTGGCCTATGATATACATTTAAAAGGCCTTGATCTGCTAAGTATGTGAGACCATACCAATGGATTTGTCTTCCCGAGATTAGTTGGAAAAAGGTATCATTTGTGATTCTAGGCCAATTGGTTCAAAAGTTAGCTTTTTCGGTGCCCATACATTTGAATAAATGTGAATTTTATGTTATATCATTTTCCCTCAGGGTGGGATAATATAAATGCACATTTTGTTTAAACCGTTTTAAGCAATGTAAAAAGTAAGGGACCAAGACCTCGATGGTCAAACTTGTGCGAACTAATACGTTACTTACAATGCAAGCAAAATTTAGATATTGTGATTTTTAAATCAGTTATTCAATCGCATTCAAAATGAAAGGGCAGACAATAACATGAATGCGTATAACCTTTCAGAAAATCAGATATTCTGTAATTAAGTTACAGGTATTTGTCTCAATATTGTTCTTTTTAGATGAATACAAAGTTCAAAGCTCGGTGATGCGAAAGACTCTATTGCCAAGGTTGTGGAGGAGGGTAATATTATCTGAGGTTTTTGGCCGGATTGGCCTCTGGCTCTGTCTGAGGAATGTATGAATTATAAATATGTGTATAATAAGACTTTGACTGGAGAATCTGAGGATATTTTTACTCTGAATGAATTTCACAAATATAAGTTGACTCTTAAACCTAATCATGATATTAAAATGGACACTGGATCTGACATGGATATTGGAAATGAAATGAACATTAGTAATGAAATGAACATTGATAATGGTAAAAACATTGAGAATGATTTGAACATTAAAAAATGTACACTCCTCAATATGCAAACATGCTCTGGTAACTTTACCAATGACTGGATATATTTTAACTCCCATGATTGTAGGAATTCTGTTAATGTGCGTAATCTCATTAACCTTCCCAATCATGGTATTAGATTAATTAATGCTCATGACTTTTTCTTATTACCTGATCTTGAATGTTCAAAAATCATTTCTGATGGTTTTCTACCTGGTCAGGCTGTAATGAATGAAAATAATTGTGTTTCTGCAATAAAATCTTTAAAGATTATTTCTTGTCAATGTTTTTCTTCTAAAATATTAAAAGGTGATAGAATTAAAAATTTCGTTTATCTTGCTAATTCTCTTAAAAATGATATTAGGCTTGGTAATGATAGTTTAATCCTGTGCAAATATCATCTGATGTTGCTTAAATCGTCTTCCCTCCCTAAATCTGCCCTCAGTTTAAATTATTTAGATATTAATTTTGAAATGAATATTAATATTCCTTCTCCTATTAGCAGAGGCCTTTCCGGCGAGGAAAATATTCTTTTCAGTCTAACTTTTAAATTTTTGAGAAAGTTTGAAATTTTCTCAGAGGTATGTAAACGCATGACCA
This sequence comes from Amphiduros pacificus, assembly GCA_949316495.1. NCBI lineage: Eukaryota > Metazoa > Annelida > Polychaeta > Phyllodocida > Hesionidae > Amphiduros > Amphiduros pacificus. The sequence continues at coordinate 66,332,794 of OX439001.1, forward strand.
CAGTTTTTCTATGCCTTTCAAACGATAATTCTGCAGTCTCTGAAATCTCTCGATCAGTGGATCGAACTTGCTTGCCTCCCACGTACCGGAAACATTATAACATGTACGAGAACTGTTTTCCTTCGAAATATACTTATGTTAAGAAAAGTAAGCCTCAACCTGTGCATGAAATCATGGCTGGACATAAAACTCGTTCAAATAAAATTAAATTGAGGGATGACAATTGGTTTTGTATGAATACTGCGGGAAAATTCGATTGCAAAATCTCCAAGAAAGTTTTTGTCCGCCATTTTGTACATTCAGGGCGTCTCCAGATCAATCTCACTTCCCCTGACCTCGTCTTGAATTATGTTAATGAGCCACCTGCGGAGTTTGTTTACATGCCTTCGGCTCTCTCCGTCATGAAGACTCACAACACTTTTGAATGTCTTAGTAATTATTCTTCGGCTGAGGGGGCGGAGCCTAGTGGTTCTGCTGCCAATCATATGAAACCCGAATGCGTGTTCTCTACAGCGGAGTCCAGCCGGTTTTTTCCAATACGTGGTGATTGCACCCTCCAGAATTTAAAAATAGAATTAGAGTGTGATAAAGTTTTCTTAGATAGAACAATGCCTTCAGAGCATAAGATTGGAGACACTTCTAATATGGATATGCTATCAAGCATAAACGAAAATTTAACCAGTGATTGGAACACTACTAGTTTAAATAGTAACACTATTACTTTAAATAGTATTAATTGTTCATCTCCTGCAGGAAAACCTTTGGAAATTAATTGTGTTAATGATGAATCTGATGTTAAAGATGATTTATTAATTTCTAAATTATCTAAATCGTCTAATATCGTAAAGTATCATGATGACTGTCTAAATGTTGCATTCATAAATACCCAGTCAGTCAGGAACAAGATATTTCAGGTCAAAGATTATATTATGGAGAATAAAATTGACATAATGTTCATTGCTGAAACCTGGTTAAATGATATCAAAGATAAGAAGCTTATTGATGATCTTAGAGACAATAATTATGAAATTTTGAAAAAATCACGTAAAAGAAGATCGGGTGGTGGTTTGGCGGCTATTTTTCGGAAGGAACTTGACATTAAAAAGGAAAACATATTTCCTGTGACTACTATGGAAAAAATGGATATAAGTATTTCTTTTCAAAATAAAAAAATGAATTTTGTCATTGTCTATAGACCTGAGCCTTCAAAGAAAAATCCTTATCTTATGTCGGCATTTTTTGATGAACTGTCTAATATGTTGTCCTATTATAAATTTTTAAATCATGAAGTTTATCTGCTAGGCGACTATAATTTTCATATGAATAATACTTCGAAACCTAATGTGAAGAAAATGAATCTTGTCCTTGAATTATATGGTTGTCAGCAATTAATAACTGAGCCCACTCATATTCTAGGAAATACGCTGGATTTACTTATAAAATTTTCAGAACATGATAAATTGCAAAGTTATTCAGTAGGTGAATTTCTATCTGATCACAATGTGATTAAATGTTCTTTCAGGTTTAGGAATGTAATAATTACGAAAAAATCTATCAGTTTTAGGAAACTTAAAAGTATTGATCTTAATAAATTTAAACTGGATATGGACTGTTTCCTTAATGAAAATTATGATAAAACTATGAATCTCTCAGAATTAGTGGGCCTATATGAAAAAACTACCAAAGTTCTGGATAATCATGCTCCAATTATTAATAGGAATATTAAAATTAGAAAACCTTGTCCATGGTTTTCTGATGAATTACAATCTGAAAAGAGACTAAAGAGGAAATTAGAACGCAAAATGACTAAAACTAAGCTTCATATTGATTCTGAATTGTATAAATCGCAGAGAAATAAATATAATTCCTTAATAGTCTCAACTAGGGGTAGCTTCTATGGTAACATTATTAGAGAAAATTATAATGATCCTAAAAAAATGTATAATGTTATAGATAAGTTAATGCACAGGAATGATGATACACCCTTTCCAGAAACTGATGACTATGAAAATCTTGCAAATGAGTTTAATAACTTTTTTATTAAGAAAGTAGATAAAATTAGGTTGGAACTTGATAAAGATGCCCCTTCATTAATTAGTGATACTCTTCCTTTGAACCCTAGCGGGCAAGATAATGTTTTTCAAAAATGGAATAAATTTAAATTATTAAGCCTGCAGGAAGTAAAAGCAATAATTAAAAAATCAGCTCGTAAATCTTGTGAATTGGACCCTATTCCAACATGGTTAATTTATGAATGCCTAGACACCTTTCTACCAATTATTACTGAAATTATTAGTAAATCTTTATTTTTAGCCTTTTTCCCGGAAGAATATAAGATTGCCATTATTAGACCTTTACTGAAGAAATTAGGACTTGAACTAATTAAGAATAATTATAGACCTGTATCTAATCTTAAATATATAGCTAAACTTATTGAAAGGGCTGTCGCAAATCAATTATTTATGCACCTGGAAATGAATGATATCAGGAATATTTTTCAATCTGCATATAAAATTTTTCACAGTACTGAAACTGCTCTATTAAGGGTCCAGAATGACATTTTACGAGATCTAGATGATGGGCGTATTGTACTTTTGGTTTTACTTGATCTATCTGCAGCGTTTGATACCATTGATCATACCATCTTGCTGAATAGATTAGAATCTAGATGTGGTATAGGGGGAGACGTGTTGAAATGGTTTAAATCCTACTTGACTAATAGAGAACAATATGTAACTATAAATGGAAAATTCTCTAAAAATGTGAAATTAAAATTTGGGGTTCCCCAAGGTTCTGTATTAGGGCCCATTCTGTTTACCATTTATATGTCACCCATTGCTGATATTATGAGGAAATTTGGCTTGTCATATCATATTTATGCTGACGACACACAATTATACTTATCATTTAATCCTGATGACTCGTATGATATTAAATTCAATTATGATAATATTGAAAAATGTATACGCTGTATTCGTGACTTCTTATATACCAACAAAATGAAGTTGAATGATGGTAAGACTGAATTTTTGGTTGCGACAAAAATGAGATACAAGTTTAAAGAAGTTGATAAGATCCCTGATCATATTAAAATTGGAGAAATGGATATATATAAATCTAAAACTGTTAAGGATCTTGGTGTAATCCTTGATGATAAAATGTCACTTAAAGATCACATTAGTCAAATTTGCAAAAAAGGGTATTTTCACCTTAAAAATGTTGCTTCAATAAGGAATTGTCTTGATGAAAAATCCACGAATATATTGATGCATGCATTTATTACTTCTAATTTAGACTATTGTAATTCACTACTGGCTGGTCTTCCTATGAATGATATTATGAAGTTACAAAAATTACAAAATATGGCAGCTAGACTTGTGTGTAAAACAAAAAAATATGATCATATTACTCCAATATTGAGAAAACTTCACTGGCTCCCTGTGCCGGCTAGAATTGAGTTCAAGATTCTTCTGTTAACCTGGAAAACCCTAAATAATATGGCACCAAAGTATCTGTCGGATCTAATTTCTTATAAAAATAATACTAGGTCCCTTAGATCAATTAGTAGCCGTGAGTTAGTCATACCATCTACGCATCTTAAAAATTATGGTGATAGATCTTTTGCTTATATAGCCCCATCCCTATGGAACAAAATGCCTGTAGCTGTTAGAGAAATAGATAAAATTGATTCCTTTAAGAGTAAACTTAAAACTTTTTTATTTAGAAAATACTATGATGGTACAGAGACATTAATGAGTTAACTGTATGACATGCGCTTCATAGCGCTAGAACTTTAAGCGCTGCGAGCAAGCTTGTCTTGGTGTATGCGCTATATAAATATTTATTATTATTATTATTATTATTAATTGTGTCAGATACCACTGCATTGGTTATAGCACTACAAAGATAAATTAAATTTGGTTCATCTCATTTATTGTACTTTTCTTACACTGAACTTGAACTGACTACCACACAAAACGCATGCATGTATTATCTTCGCCTGAAAATTGGAAAACAGGGATTGTGAATCAATTTCAGAAAGTCGATGACATTCAAAATTTCTACTTCTATTAACATTTCACAGGAACAATTAAAGACATGTCTTCATGTCTTCCTGATATTCAGGGGAATGTCATAAAACGCTCGACTAGTGACATGTGAGCAGATGAGTAAATCTATATTTCAAATCTCATGGAAATGCATTGCACAAGTGAACAAGTGTATATTGCACTGAGGCCCACATCAATTCCGTCTCTGCTGTTACACAGTTTAACTTGTGTTCCAAGACATCTGGTCTATGTCAGAAGTGTGGATATAGAAATAAACAGTTTCGTCAGAACAGACAGTTTCGTCAGAATCGGAATAGACAGATCGTCCAACGTGCACTGGTCCTGTCTTGGTGATAGGAGCAGGTGTCTTGGTGATAGGAGCAGGTGTCTTGGTGATAGGAGCAGGTGTCTTGGTGATAGGAGCAGGTGTATTGGTGATAGGAGCAGGTGTTTTGGTGATAGGAGCAGGTGTCTTGGTGATAGGAGCAGGTGTCTTGGTGATAGGAGCAGGTGTCTTGGTGATATAAGCAGGTGTCTTGGTGATAGGAGCAGGTGTCTTGGTGATAGGAGCAGGTGTCTTGGTGATAGGAGCAGGTGTCTTGGTGATAGGAGCAGGTGTCTTGGTGATAGGAGCAGGTGTCTTGGCGATAGGAGCAGGTGTCTTGGCGATAGGAGTAGGTGTCTTGGCGATAGGAGCAGGTGTCTTGGCGATAGGAGCAGGTGTCTTGGTGATAGGAGCAGGTGTCTTGGCGATAGGAGCAGGTGTCTTGGTGATAGGAGCAGGTGTCTTGGTGATAGGAGCAGGATAAACATAGTTGCGTCAGGCTTCGAGCTATATTTACTAGTCTGTGGTCAAATGTATAGTCCAATTATGTGAAACAAGAGAAAGGAAATGAGAATTTTGCCGTTGAAACTCACTCCCTTTTGCTTGAAATACCCGTTTGTTTACATTTTGGACCACTAATTACAGAATGCATGTTGTGCAATGTTGTGTCTCTTCTCTCTTTCTTAATATTTCACCATTTCCTTTCAAATGAGCCCAAGGTCAATCCAATCAGTGCAGTAGGTATATACTACATGTCCTTGCTGTCCTACCTTTCCTACAAGTCCTAGTTTTCCTAGCTGTCCTAGCTGTCTTACCTGCCCTACATGTCCTACCTGTCCCAGCTGTCCTACCTGTATTATTTGTCCATCTCTCTCACCTCTCCTACTTCTACTACCTGTCATACCAATCCTACCTGCAATACCTGTCCTACCTCTCCTACCTGCAATACCTGTCCTACCTCTCCTACCTCTACTACCTGTCCTACCTCTCCTACCTGCAATACCTGTCCTGCTGGTCCTACCTCTCCTACCTCTCCCACCTCTCCAACCTCTCTACCTGTCCTACATGTCGTACCTGTCCTACCTCTCCTACCTGCAATACTTGTCGTGCTTGTCCTACCTGTCGTACCTTTCTACCTGCTTACCTGCCCTACCTCTTCCACCTGTCCTACCTCTCCTACTTGTCCTACCTGCAATACCTGTCCTGCTTGTCCCACCTGTCCTACCTGTCTACCACTCCTACCTGCAATACCTGTCCTACCTCTCCTACCTGTCCTACCTGCAATACCTGTCCTGCTTGTCCTACATCTCCTACCTGCAATACTTGTCCTGCTTGTCCCACCTGTCCTACCTGTCTACCTCTCCTACCTGCAATACCTGTCCTACCTGTCCTACCTCTCCCACCTGTAATACCTGTCCTACCTGTCTACCTCTCCTACCTTTCTACCTGTCCTACCTCTCCTACCTTTCTACCTGTCCTACCTGTCCTACCTCTCCCACCTGTAATACCTGTCCTACCTGTCTACCTCTCCTACCTTTCTACCTGTCCTACCTCTCCTACCTTTCTACCTGTCCTACCTCTCCTACCTCTCCTACATGTCTCACCTGTCCTACCTGCAATACCTGTCCTGCTTGTCCCACCTGTCCTACCTCTCCTACCTGTCCTACCTGCAATACCTGTCCTGCTTGTCCCACCTGTCCTACCTCTCCTACCTGTCCTGCCTCTCCTACCTGCAATACCTGTCCTACCTGCAATACCTGTCCTGTTTGTCCTACCTGCCCTATCTCTCATACAGCAGCATCGAAGCGAAATTTAGTGGTTGGAGACAATAGAAGGGCACTTTTCATGATTATATAGAAATATGAATACATGGAGAATATCCCCATGACAAATTAATGGTATTTTTGCTTTAAATGTCCAACCATTCGGAGTGAACAGGCATTTAGTCATTTACAGAACAACAGCATCATAATACATCAAATCTGGAATTCTTAAAATTCCTAAAAGATCTTTGATTTATGTTCCATTAAAATGTTTTATGTATCATTTCTATTGATTAAGATTTGGATATCATACTGATTGTCACTGGGGTTCCATTTTTGAGAAAGTATAAACTTTTGCATAAATTAGCGTCTAGCGTCTATTACCGTACACAATGAACATATTTCCTGATGCAATGGTCCGTACAATTACTAGAAAAACGTATATAATTTTTGCATCCTTCCCATTTTTAAAATTCCCCAAATTATTTGAATTACTTTCGCAGTCTGTAAAGCTTGCTTCGCAGTCAAAGGAACCGAGGTGTCACCTGCCAGTACCTATTGTTCATAGCAAATATTCATAATTAAATTGTCTGCTTTGCCTCCCCTTGTGGCTGTGCAGTGCCTGTTTGTGAGTCGCTGCATCAGGCCGCCTCCATGATGGAGGACATGATGAAGCTCAGACAAGGCAGACTCATGCAAACAGCCTTATGCAATCTTTTCATCCATTCCACTGTTGCTTATCTTGGTCAGGTGGGCCTCAGTTAAAATGTATAATATACTAAAACATACAATAAGGTATTAATTCAAATGATTTACTTCAAATATATTTAACGATATTAATAATAAATGTTTTTCTTCCACATGGAAGATATTTATTTGGATTTATAGCTGTATCTAAAGTATAGATGCAATGTATATCATAAAACCAGTTTGATTTGTTTGTTTGTTTGTTTGGGGTTTTACATCACTTTCAACATTATTTCAGTTATTTCGTGATGAGACCTACTTGTAGCAGATAAAGTGCTGCCTCACTGAATTGTCATGTCGCAGGTCCTTGACATGACAACCGATCACATGACAACCGACATGACACCCGATCACAGATTTACAAGGACAACTGGTTAACCCTTTAGGCACGGGCGTCAGCTCATATGGGAAATTGTATCACGAGTTCAATCTCGGCACAGCCGGGGTTGGAACCCACGACCTTTGGATCACCACAGAGGAACTGGTGCTAATAAGCTGGCGCTCTAACCAACTGCGCCACGGCCCGTGGCCTAAAACCAGTTTGAAGCTGGCGTATGTAATATTTGTAACTCATACAAGTTTGCATTTATACGTTTACCAGTTTAGTTTTATTTGTTGAAAGATAAAATATATATTCATGCTTTATTGTGATTTGTATTGGCTATGCAAGTGAAAGGATGCTCCAACTGTTGAATGACACGCACACATAAAATAAATGTAAAGAATCCTGGGATTTTAACATCTTTTTTTGTATATTCATTGTTCACTTTTTCACTCAACAAAATAGACCAAGGGTTGTTGTGTGGTTGGTTATTGACACCAGTTCCTCTCTGATGATTCAAATATATGTGGTGGCTCAACTTCCGCTTTGCCGGCATTGCATTCGCATTAAAGTGTCTCACAGGAGATGAGGCCCGTGCTTGTAAGGTTAACCCATTGTCTTTGTAAATATATGTCGGAGTGGGCTCTCATGTCTGACATGACATGACTGAAATATATTTTGAAAGTGATATAAATCTCCAGGTACACCAAATAAATCTGACGGGTTTCATTTTCGTTACAAAGTAATGTGGACTTTATCATTGGGTGTGTGGCCAGCTTTTGAGCAAGGTATTCTAATATATCTGTCACTTTGTTGAGAAAATATGTTAAAAAGCGCTCTCTGGTGGTCTTATTGGTTATTCCTTCCATTGCAGCCTTCCATAGTGATTCACATTATTTTAATGGCCTCAAATAAATTCCCATCAGGTAGTACCATGCAGATATGTCCAACACAAATGCCATCCTCTCAGTGAAATGAAATGTCTGAATTCTAGAATACATTTGGTAAAGGTCACTTATTTACACGTAATATTTCTAGTATACAGGGTTTGAAGTGTTTTGTTGCCTATTAGCTAAGATGGGGAACCAGCCTAGCATTTTCCCTGCTCTCTTGGAGTAAATATATCCTTCTCATATTAATTTCAATCAGTTTGTGCACCACCCACATTGACCTTCTGACCAGATGATAAATTAAATGTTGCTCTGGGTTGACAGGGGCTGACAGGATGAACGTTTTCTTGGCAACATATTTGCCATCTAGCTGCAATTTTGTGAGTTATTTTACATTCCAGAGGTTGCGTTTTCTTGAATCAGACAGATAAGCAGCAACATTCCAGTACAGTACTGCTTGTGACATCAAACTGGCATAATGCTGACATCATGCTGACATACGGATGACATCATGCTGACATAAAGCCTACCAATCTTGATATTCCTATGGATTCGTTAAAATAAACTCGACCCCAGACAATATGCCACAGGAATAACGATGTTTTATGCGGTTACTAATTTAACAATTTCAATCTTCTCTCTTGTCCTATTGTGTATTTTTGTCACTAGTCATTCCCTCTACAACAGAAGTTCCCTCTCATTTCAGTACCTGCCGTCATTGATAAAAAGATGTTAGTCCTGACTATTACAGACCTTTACTTAATTATGATACGTAGAGTTTATAAAGGTGTTTCAAAAGGCACATGTTCTGAACTGCCTTAATTCCTTAACTTATGTTTTTTTCTATTACTGAGACTGAAATGGTATATATTTATCATGATGCTTACGTCTGTCCTTTGTCCAGATATATGGTGATAGCTATAGATGAAATATTAATAATAAATGTAGACGTTCTCATATGTGTTAATAGGAACAAAATGAGAGGTCATGATGTGGTGTGTGTGCTAGAATATAAATAGGATGTTATTTAGAGCCTTGTGTATCTGTCAAAATGGAATTAGATCTAAAACATGCAAGCCGCCAAGTAAAAAGAGTAGGCAAAATAGAGAATATATTAAACTTGTAATTATGTTTGAAGTACACACGATCATTTGTATCCATCCTTTCTAAAAGAAAATAGTTTTTACTTTCGCTCGCTCTTTGGTTTCTGTTTTGTCAGATTTATTTCCTGTTCTATTACTATTTACATTTTTAATACTGGCCTTTATAGAGGGAGTTTGTGAAGAGATTTTAGTAATTAATGTTTCGTCATTACTCGGGTAGTGGATGCAGGATTCTGAAGATAATAAATAGTTCTTGTCATTGATTGCCTAGGTAATTGTGGTCTGAATTTTGTCTCTTTGGTTTTTAAAGTACGAGCATCGGGCATCTTGTAAGTGTTAACACATTTTTACGTGCTAACGGTCCTCTGGAAAATATGTTTTTGGTATGGCACACTCGTTAGATTTCCCTCTCTATTCCGCAAATATGAAGGATGGTTGCCTTGATAATTCACACGTTTCATTATCAGAAGTACATTCTTTTCTAATATGCATAGTTGGTACATTCCTTTCATATTGATGTATAGATTTAATTGATGCTGGAATCTGCGATGTCTCAAATATTAGGATATACATATTTGTTGGAACTTATTTATTGGAACTTTTGCACCATCTGTCTGCAAAAATCTGTCTGAAGGGGACGACATGTTGATCTGTTAGTTTTCAGGAACTCCCACTTAATCTGGGCATCTTGTTATTTTTAATTTTTTATAACTGTAACTGTGGCCAACATTCTGCATCGTGTTCGCATGGCTTTTCTGCTACTCAAAAATAAGTACCAATATTTTTACTCTTTTAGGGACCCCTTTGCAAATGAAAACATTTTTGTCCGAGTATAATCAGGATATTAGGTTTCTTAAATTAAAAATCGAGACCAATTTTGCACTTTATTTGAATCGTTATTGTTGTCAATATAATTCCGATGTCATCTTTGTTTATTTTGTGTCATGTGTATCTTGTATATTTCAATCAGTTAGGACCCCTACCCACCAGGGAGCCCAACATGGGGATGCCTTTATGGGCTGGTTACACCACGCCCTGACAAAGAGATATACTCTAAGAAAAACACTCCACCTTTCCGGATCTTATTTTTATCTCTTGATTGAGCCAATCAGCAGTGCTCATTCAGCACTCATTTACTTATCACCATAAAAGGTTATAACAAACAATTCGTCCAAAAATCTAAACATTGACATTTTCACAATATACTAAATGTGGCTAATATTTGGATCCGAAACAGGCATGTTGCAACTGGACCGGTATTCCCGTGATCAACCTGTTTGAATTCCATATCTTCTCCTATATAGGTCACATTCAACTGCAAACAGGATACCCCCTTTAGTCGCCTTTTACGACATGCCTGGTGTCAGTGGGGGCCATTCTATAATCCTCGTGCCCACAGGGGTTAAGAATCTAATAAAATTCCAAGTAAAGGCTACATACAAAATAGATTAACTTTTGTAACCTGATACAACCATATGCACCATCCCTGTATATTTCATCTTGGTATATTTCAGAAATGACGAGGTGTATACCATATATTAATGTTGAGACTTAAAATTTAAATATAAAATAAAAAAGTCCAAATATAATCAGTGTGCTTATTACAATGTAATATATTGCTGCCGTTTTATGCTGAATCATTTGCCTTACAATATACTCACTCTTTTGGATTGTTGAATGCTAAGATCCTTGCTGAAAGCAGCAATTTAATATTGTCCAAACTTTCTTATTATTGTCAGTTTGTGCAGGAATTCAATTATATCGTCATTGGAATTTCATGCAAGAAAGAAACGTGCCTTCCTTTTAGTTAAGGCAGTCAGTGGGATGCAGAGTAGACATATTTGTGACATTCATGGATTCATCAGACATGTACTATAAGTTAGTATTAAATATCACCAATATTATGTACGTTGTTTAGGCAAACGTACAAATGTTCTACCACATAAATATGATATTTGCTACTTGCAATCCACTAATGAAACCTTGGCTTCAATGTGCAACAAAGATAGCTACACATTCAGAGAATTCAGTATATGCTATCATATTTTACCCTTAGGTCTCAAACACTATTCCACCTCATGTCACAAACAGCTTTAGACTTTGGTCCTGATTAAATTGCAGTTTTTGGAGTCAACATTAATGTGTAACTCGCAGACTCAAAGCAGAATTCAATAGATCCCTTTTGTACATTAATAAGTGCAATGAGAAAGAGAATTGTTTATAAAGTTTTTCAATGTACACAAATAGCTCATACAGTGAAAAAAGCTGTTGTGGTTGCAGTCAAACAAGGACGTGTTATCTGACACGATTGCCTGGCAAGTCCACAATATTTTCTGCAGAGCCACTTGCTATTTACACGTACTTTATGTGGAAACCACCAGCATTCATATTTGTCTGATTCAAAGTTAAGTCCACTATCTGTTAAGAACATCCAGGGATTAGAAGAATCCACTGACACAAAAAGTGCTGGAAAGACTTGATATATTGATGGTTGACCTGAAAATAAGATATTATTTTACTGGATAAAGCATCCTTCATACCAGATGTAAGACATATATTAAAGCATTGATGACATATAAGTGTGAGTTTGAGTTTTATTGGGTTTTTACATTACGTTCAACACTATTTTTATTATATTGTGTTCGTACTGCGATCAGAATTTGGACTGTTGGCCTCAGTGCCAACCTTCTACCTGCAGCCTCCTCATTTTCTGTTCGAACCTATTTGCCTAAGATTCTATTTTATACTGCTGTCCTAAGATTTATTTTTCAAACCTAAACGAGTTTTAGTTCCCCTCATGATAATTTCAGTTATGGCATGACGAGACCTATTTGATAAGTCCTGCCTCACTGTCATGCTGGTAACATCTCCATAATGATTAAGGAAATTTTGTTCATCTCAAAATCAGAATAATTATATCTGTACGGAAATACATCTTTTCACTATTTGTACAAATGATCCGATTTCTTCTAATAATTCAACACAAAGATAGGAACAAAAATTCACAGTCTCCAAACTCAAAAATAAGCACAGTGACCCTGCAGATGCACCACAGAAATGTTTGGTGACAATACCTTGAGTGAGATGAGCATCAGGCAAACTTTACTAGTTGTTATCTTTACGATAAAGCGATATAGATTATCACAAAGCACGATATTGTGCTAAAGGTATTTCAAGGGGACTTTATCGTAGAAGAGATGATTGGTGACGTCATAAGGGGTTAGCCAGCCAGCATATCAGCATGCCTCCATGTACGTCATGCCTGTCTGATTTGGCCCAATTGTACTGCAATTGAACTGTACGGGCTTTTTCAATCTCAGTTGTGCCGCTGAAAGAGAAGTACTGATATGTACTGATAGACTCATATGTATGCATTGTTACATTTAGTTTTCATGAATACTGATACTTATAACTTTATTAAAATTGACAGATGAAATAGATATGTGATATACCTTTCCACAATGCTTCATAAATAATTCATATATGCGTGTACTTTTAACTCCTTTTAACTCCTTCTCTAAACTTGATTGCATATTTTATAATTAATTTGACTAATAAATTGTTATCTACCTAGTATTTTTAATGTTAATGTAATTTACGTTTTATCTACTGGATATCTAACCAATATAGACACTGACTGACCCTAAAGTGTCTTTGTGTCGTTGAGAAATCATTCATTCATTCATAAAATCGTTGTTCACAATGAATAGGGAAAATGTATATTTTCGAAATGTCAGATACTTTGTTTTCATATAAATTGTTTTGAAAAGCAACATGTTATAAGGCCAGAAGGCTCAAAACAAGTAATGTAGATATTTCACTTTCAAAGCGCTTAGATATTGCTCGAATTAAATAAGGATGTGAGTGAAAGTAAAGACAATTATATATACTTTGTACGTAAACTCGCAATTTAATGAATTTAAGAAATAAAAAATCAACAGTGATGTTAGACTCGGTTTCATCTGCACTTGATTGCCTGAATAAATTGGTGTGGTGTAAAATATTACATATTTGCTGCAGGATATGCATAGGGAATGCTTCACTAAATTCTCCGCCTCTCCTAGGAGGGGACTAACAGGCCTATACATATGCATCGTACCCTGTCTCTGAGCATCGGTAATACCTCATTTGCATTGTGATTCCGATTCTTGAAGATGTCTTCAGCTTTGGCTTCCAAGCTTGGAATATTGTCCTTCTGTAATTGAAAAAACGTTAGTAAGGAGTAGTTTTTGTGTTATATTTAATATACAATAGGCTATTGATGAATCTGTCCAGTCATGGCAAGCTTTAGTTGAGGACAGATGCACTATGGGATAGCGGGTAAGGCAGGAGAAACATTAGTGAAGAGAATGTTCTGCACACACAGGCAGGCTCCAAGTGTACACACTTTCCCTAGTGTACATACATTTGGTATATGCTTTTAGTATGTATATTTAGTATGTATATATATATATATATATATATATATATATATATATATATATATATATATATATATATATATATATATATATATATATATATATATATATATATATATATATATATATATATATATATATATATATATATATATATATATATATATATATATATATATATATATATATATATATATATATATATATATATATATATATATATACAGTATATATATAAATATATATATACAGTATATATATAAATATATATATATATATATATATATATATATATATATATACAGTATATATATATATATACAGTATATATATAAATATATATATATATATATATATATATATATATATATATATATATATATATATATATATATATATATATATATATATATATATATATATATATATATATCCAGAATGACACTTGCCAAGGCTAAATAACTTATTTTCGATGATTGGGTTGGTGCCCATATTAATTGAATTAATGGTGTTACTCTCTAATCAATAATCACCTACCAGTTACTTACGTATGATATCAAGATTATCCCCACGTCTATCACACTCTATCAGTCAGCAAGATAAAAAGAAGAACAGTTATCACGTGGTGGGTGTTACAAAGTCAATGTGATTAGAAAGCAATAGCCCATGATGGTGTGTTATCACGCCCAACTTACTCAGTAATCTGCTCCGCCTCTGCACAAAGTTTGGATAATGTTCGTGATAAGGAGTTAGTCTGATAGGGAATTAGGCATTTATCATCATATATTATCCGAATCATATCGCAGGTAGCTTTATGACAAAGTTCATCATAAGTATGCTTGATTCACTTTCTGGCCTTTGATAAAGGGCAATCCTTTATTTCAATCAAATTGGGGCCTATAATAATATATGTTTAAAATCACAGGTTTTGATATATTTTATGATAACATCCATTTGAATATAAATTATCTTTAGTGCTCAAAACGATGGAGATGTTTTGGGGAGAGAACAACATTATTTGACCGATTCCAATGTATGGCAAACCCCCAAACTCAAATATATCATTCTCTTTGCCTAAGTTTGATTATGGTTTGTGATGACAACTGACTTTTGTCGACATTGAGGTGTACATGAAGAATGAGGTGGCATGTTTAAGGGACAGAGTTAGTCTTTGTCTATGAGTATTTAAGGCTTAGCTGTCATTTAAACATTTCTGCCTTTAGTGCACTGTACATTTTTGAATATCATATCAGCCAAACATCTTGAAGATCAACAACGATCTAGTCAACAGACAATCTGAAAGTGATTATTTATGTCTAGTCATTTCTGTGTGTGAAGAACTGCATACTAGTCATCAACATTGACTTGCCACAAATATAAATAAGTATTTAACCTTCAAGTGATATATTAAATTAACAATTACCCCATCATGGCAGGTTATGGAAGAACATTGTACAAGCTCATATCTGTTTCAACAATTGGATTGTTACTGGTTGGCCTGCATTTTATGACAGGATTTGGAAGCCATGGACCATCGAAATCAATCAGAGCCAGAAGTGGATTTTATGCCAGAACACTTTCACAGTTTGACGATATTGGAGACCAGGAAGTAAGATTTTCTTTACGATTTACACTCGGTGTTTATAGATAGCCCCAATCTTGACCCGCAGAGACAGGGTTGGAATTGAAAACCCCAGGCAATTTTTTCATTGGTACCCTGATCCAGGTTTAGCTTAAATATTTATTCCCTGATAGGGATGATGCAGAGTTAAATGATACCCAAACTTTAGGGTGATACAATAAGAAGACAATACCCTGTTTTTTACAAATGGTCATGCACATGTTTGCATACATTAACCATATTTTATAATTGTATATTTGACAGTAGCAGCACCCCCACTTGTAAAGAAAAGCAGGAGTACCTGTTTCCATGCTTTACCACCAAACTTTAACGCATTAACACAAATATGCTGATACAGGTCTCAATATACTGCCAAACAGAGCTGGTTGATCCTCAACCAACCTCTGACTTCATAGGCCAAATTCGCGGCTACCACTGACTGCAAATGAAAACATGCAAATGTATCTCAGGGGTGCATCATCAGACACATCAAATTAAACAGTGGCCACTGAGTGAGGAGCCGACCTGCATATGTCGCTTTGAATGGTCTCCTCCCCATCAAGCAACCCCTATATGAGTGTTATACAGGGTGAATTCTGGAAACCGCCTATTGGTCAAACCATATTGGGCCAAATGGATACACTTTTGTTAATTAGGCTTCATTTCTAGTGCCTTTTTGCTTCTTTTTCATCTCTACCTTTGCACGAGAGCTACTCTTTGATGATCTGACCTTTGTGACCCTCTAAGGATGTAATTTGATATTGAAAGTGGCAATATTTTACCGGGTAATGTCTCATAGTGTCTAAATCTGGTGTTAATCCATTTTTGAAACCTAGTCCATTAGGACCCTTTTCGTCCGGAAATAGGTAGAGAATCAACTGTCCCTATTAGGCAGAGCAGTATGAATATAGAAATGAAATCATTTCTTTTGTCATTGGCCTTTGCTTCCTGGCTTTCAAACCCAAGAAAGCAGGGACCAGTGTGTCAATATCACACACAGGATTCCCTTGATATGGGGAGAACATAATCTGTTAATACCACACAGAATATAGACATGGACAACTTAATTAATATATAAGTAGATACTGTGCCCTTGATGTGCACCATGTCAATTGACCCCTTAAGTTACTGTTATAGCATGTTTAGAAGATGGGAAACCAAGTTTGCTTTTTATACACACTGCCTAGGAGTCTTTCATAGAGGACAGTACAGTTGGTGGAATGTAATGGGCAGGACAGAAAGTGGAACTTCAAGGGCTTTAATTAGGAGCAGTCATGGGCAATCTATGGACCTGAATCAAGGTCATGGTGACAAAACATGCCCTGAATTAGGCAATTTGGAAAAGGGGATTGTGATCCCTGTTCTTGGCAAACGATAACCCCCTGGGTTACCAGCCTTCTTTCTTTTCTTGTAAATAGAGCATTTCCCAACCTTGCATCCTTCGTCTGTTTGAAATATGCAGCTTCTGTCTCCAGAAAATGCAACACGCTGGCGGTTGTGGACTACAATAGTGTGTTTAATGAGGCTGCACCTACCACTGACAGGTTTAGAGCAAATGTGTGTGTACAGGGAAACCATATGGTGGTTTAATCGCCAAACACCCGCAACAGAAGGAAAAGCAACAGGCCAGTGCAGGGTGTCTTAGGTGCTTGTGAGTAGGGATGAATGTGTCTTAGGGGCTGGTGAGTAGAGATTGATGTGTCTTAGGGGCTGATGAGTTGAGATGGATGTGTCTTAGGGGCTGGTGAGTAGAGATGAAGGTGTCTTAGGGGCTGGTGAGTAGAGATGAATGTGTCTTAGGGGCTGGCGAGTTGAGATGAAGGTGTCTTAGGGGCTGGTGAGTAGAGATTGATGTGTCTTAGGGGCTGGTGAGTAGAGATGAATGTGTCTTAGGGGCTGGTGAGTAGAGATGGATGTGTCTTAGGGGCTGGTGAGTAGAGATGAATGTGTCTTAGGGGCTGGTGAGTAGAGATGAATGTGTCTTAGTGGTTGGTGAGTAGAGATGAAGGTGTCTTAGGGGCTGGTGAGTAGAGATGAAGGTGTCTTAGGGGCTGATGAGTTGAGATGAAGGTGTCTTAGGGGCTGGTGAGTTGAGATGGATGTGTCTTAGGGGCTGATGAGTTGAGATGAATGTGTCTTAGGGGCTGGTGAGTAGAGATGGATGTGTCTTAGGGGCTGGTGAGTAGAGATGAAGGTGTCTTAGGGGTTGGTGAGTAGAGATGAAGGTGTCTTAGGGGCTGGTGAGTAGAGATGAAGGTGTTTATTGCAGGTTGCGAGTAAGTGTGAAGAAGGAAAAGCAGCAGACCAGTGTGAATATAACCACTCGGACTCAACAGTAATGTGAATTTACAATCGAAACACGTGAAATACCTAGGTATTAAATTTGTGTTTTGATTTTTATTTTGAGCTGAGACCCATGCCTGAAGTGTTATTTTTATTCAAGGTCTGTGACTCGGCTTGGCTGATTGTCATGTAAAAGACCTTTAACGTGACAATTCACTGAGGCAGCAATGTATCTCCTACAAGCAGGTCTCATCATCAAGTTGAAACATTATTTTCCAATATTTGCTATTTTTACCTTATCCAGATGATCATAAATGTATCAGATAGATGCAGATACATTTCTATTTGCATTCAATGAGTCAAGGCATGTGACAATTTAGTGACATATTTAGTGGCATGTTCTTGATTAGGAATATAACAATGAAAGATAGAATATCACCAAGTTTTCGAAAACCCCATAATCTGAATTCTGATCCTATCCGCTCAAGTCTGGCCGAAATAGCTCAATTGGCAGAGTATTCGCCTTGAGATCCGGGGATTCCCGGTTCGAATCCCGGCCAGTTACTATCACCCGCTATGAGCAGACATTGTCTAGAATCAGCGGTATATAAATGTCAGATTTACTTATGTATAATATCCCGTTCACAAAAACAGGAAAACTAAACTCACGCAGAGACTGTTTAGAGAACCTCTAGTCTGTATTTCACATGGTATATCTAGTTTCCAAGGGAACCGAAATAACATTATTACTAGGAAATGAAACACACTTCTTCATGGGAACAAAGTATAATGATTCTCTTTTGATGTTTCGCTCTATTGTCTTATCGGGAGGCATATATGTCTTATCGAAGTAGGGCATCATGAAAAGTCCCATGAGATAAGGAGATACAATTTTGTCTTTGTTATTATTTCCTTTTCATCAACATGCTCCACACAATCCAATCAGACACAGGGCAAAATCTGGTTCATCTCAAGTAATTTAGCTGCTCAATTACCTGTTGCTGCTGCTTTTAAACTACTCGGAGTTTCTGACATAAAGGACTTCTGTGCAATCCATACATATGAATTTACGTTTTGGGATGTTGACCGTTTGATAACATATAAAATTTAATATTAAGACGGATGCTATTTTGGTCAAGCAGGAATTATGCAAGTCTAAATAGCTTGTGTCCAGATAAGGTTTGTGTGTAAAAAGAAAACATGGTCTTATTGTTTTCGATTGCAAAGCCAATAGGCATTCCCACTGTAGAAGGTATTGTGACTTGGTCGGGGGGGGACACGCATTAGCTAACATGAATAATGTTCTGTCTGCTTCGTTCCCAATTAAAGTAAGACACATATAGATATGGTTCTGGGTCTTTTTGATGTTTGTGGTGTGTTGTCATATATTTGCCATTGCAGTGCCTATAATCTAACATTGAGGTATATTAGCTGATATTGGACCTGTGTACAAATGCACGTCAAATTACGTTTGGGTATGGTATGAGGAGCGACAAAAATAAGAGTATACTTTCTGAAACATGAAAATTATTTCTACCCAAAATCAAACTTTTCACAACTTGTGGATTGGTAATTTTCCAATAAATGATCATCTATAATTTATTTTTTATAATTTATTCATAACTATTATGAATAGCACCGAAGGCCTGAAATGTAATAAATGATTTTGATAAGCATCAAGATATTATTTGAACATCATTTATTTGAAATGGTCCTAAATACTATCTTACAATAGTTGGTTAAGTAGAATAAAGGATATATTGGCATTAGTATTTCTTGCATATTGAAATATCTATAAGCTATTTCTAGCACTTGGAGTGGACGGATATAAGCAGTCAATAGCGAACCATTTATCCATATATGGGTTTTTCATTCTGCTTCATTTCATGTCAACAGTTTTAAATGGCCTGAGATAAATGAACAAGATAATGTGCACAATACTAACATCATAACTTGAAACAATCATGGCCAGATAACCTTGGTTAATAGAGAAACAAACAAACGAATCATTTAACATGGTAATATTCCAAGGAAAGAACCTTATGGCTATTTTCTACATGTACAATACTCCTGACTAAAGAAAGGGTAACTGCTACATTTTTTTTGATAGATTTTGGATCGAATTTTAATTTCTATGTGTAAAGGCAAAATCAGGTTTGCACCGGTACGATTAAGATTTTTGCCAGCAGGTATTCTGTTTGTGAATACAATGGAATTGAATCCGTTTCTAACAAATTGTTATGAAAATACAATCGGTAAACTGATACATTTTTTAAAACTGATTATTTTCTTGATACACCACAACAAAGTTTATCGCTGATTTCTTGGTACAAGATCTAAATCTAGGGAAGATATTTTTTTTGCATGATTGAGAACATCTACATTCATTTGTTCACTCCTCACACCTAGTCTGAACATAATCTGAAGTGCAATTGTGTTGACAAATAAATGCACACAGGACCTATTACACACCATTCAACCAGCTTTACAATACTTTTATTGTTATTTGCCATTGCAGTGTCATTTCTTTGCATGTATTTACACAGTTCATCCATCCACATTTGCAATGGTTTTAAATGCACACCATGCTAGCACTAAATAACCTGAATGTGTCGATGTGCCTTTAAGAATACATGATTGCTGGGACACAGTACATCATACGTCGTGATACATACATCATATATATATATATATATATATATATATATATATATGAATCCGTTTCTAACAAATTTCTAACAAATATATATTATCACATATATATATATATATTATCACATATTATCACAAATATATATTATCACACATATATATATATATATGTGATAATATTTGATAATATTTGATAATGTAGAATGAACTTCCCATGCATGTGATTGAGCTTCTTAATTCTATTTCAATTATTCGAGACTCACTTGCTCACCTGTTATTAATTATATTATACTTCCAATAATATAAGTCTCTGAATAAACAATTGGACAAGTGAGCTGAAATCTGATACATTTTACAAAATATCTGGTGGCTGATTGAGGGCAAATGTTTGCATCTCTTATAATACTGGCATTTCTAATATCAACATAAATGTTTTTCAAGATTATTCATGTGTTTAATTCAACACGCAAACCGCCGAAAATGATAAATTAAGGCTACCAACCTGACATTATCAAAAGCCCCTCGCCTCAGACAGTGCAAATCCAATTTGCGGCATGCATCCAAACATTAATCTTGGGAGAAAAACTATATAGTTTTTGTCTATTTCTAAAATTCTTCAGATTATATTCCTAGTTAGATGTGATCTTGCCACTCCCTAATTTCAACATAAATGTGATTATGGGAGATATTTGTTCTCACAATGCCTGGCTGAGGGAACTCATTATTCTCCCGCTCTCACTCCATACATTCAGATGTGAATTTCCCAAGCAACACTGTCACAATACATTCAGTATCACATTAATTTTCACCAAATATCACTATCTTCAAAAATTCTGTCATTATTGTATTATTGGGTGGCCCTCCCATCTCCGAGTCAGAGTGCTGAACTTAATGGAAATGAATCATTGATTCTTTAATTTCCATCACCGCTAAAATTATTAACAGTTTATAAATAGCAAGATTAAGAATTCTTCCGATAACGTGCAAATATTCAAGGACACAAAGGTTGACATTGTGTCTCTCGTGAAAACGTCATATTCATATCTGGGGTGCACCGAGTTGATTTGACAGAAAGTCGATTTTTAAGATTAAAGAGATACTGATGTGGGGAAATATGTTTCTTTTAATTTTGTTTTTTATATGGTAATATTTATAAGGTTTCACATCACTTTCCACATGATTTCAACCATATCATGACGAGACCTGCACATAGATATAGTTCTGCTTTACTGAATTTTCACGTCGCAGGTCATTGACATGACAACCCATCCAATCACAGAATTAAATTACAGGTGACACTTAGGTTTCTTCATGTAAAATATACTAGGATATGTGTATTGAGCGTGGTAATAATGCTAGTCATTCAATCTTCATATTACCTCTGCCGCCATTACTAAATATCCAATCAGAATTAAGCATATTCAGGTCACGATCTGTGATCAGTTTGCTGACCTAGACGCTAACCAATCAATACAAAGCAGAATCTGTAAGAATTGTCATTAATTCTTTTATCAATCAGTGCACATCCCTGTTGATATGAGTAATAATGACTTGCGGCCAATCTCGATCACAACTTTTTACCATTGACGGCAGGGACTGATATGGAGAGAAGTCCTGTAATGAAGAATATTCTTTTCCTAATATATCAATGTAGCCAGGTGCAGTTTATCAAATTCAAATTGACTTAATCTGCTAAGTGATATTGCAATATGGCCTATTGTCCCTTTAAGCTCATCGCTTTGTGTGAGATTCATTTGAACAATGCCCCTGCCTTTGATATTATTGTATGCCAATGATAACAAGGGTAATATGCTCTCTCCCCTACTCATAATATATATAACACCAGAGAGCTATTTGGTATTATGTTTTATGTGTGAGATTGTGTCTGCAGCTCTGCTGATAGAATCGCCACCATAAAACGTGACATCTAATAGTTCATATTAATAATAATAATACAAGAAAAAAGAACTACACTCTTTGCGATAACCCAATAGTAAATGATATGTAGGGTCCCTAGTGTGCTGGTTTTTACATTTTATATTAATTAATCAAGTTTGATTTAAATAATTGTATTAATACAATAGTCATGTCTACATGTAAACTTGTTATCACGCCATGAATTGTATGTATTAATGTCCGTTTCAATTGTTAATAACAAGGAATATCTTTTTATTTCAGTGCAGAGTTGTCAATGACTTGGCCAATGCTTCTTTAAAATGTGACTTCATAAATCACGCAGACACACCGTGTGTGGATGAAGGGCTGGTTCCCTATTATCCCTTTCTGTACTGTGAGTTAGCAGATACCTTATGGGCAGCCATGATCGTCTTGGTATGTATTCAAATTCCGTCTAATTTATGACTAATGACTCACTCATTTGATTAGTGTTTATTCTTAGATTATATCACATTAATAACTCTCATCGCGACATCCGGGGTACCGGCTCAGAAAGACATCCCTTCGGCTCTGTGGTGGGAAGGGGACCTTACTGATGAAAACAAACAAAACACACATCGAATTAAACAAAAAGGACCAAGGAATAAGAATGGCAATGATGATTCGAATAGAGCAGAAAAAAATGGCCTTCATTTCTTTTATTATGAAAGCTCAGAAGCTCAGATACTGGCAAGAATGTCCCCCCCCCCTTTGCAATTATGGCAAAATGGGGAATCAAGAAGTTGCCTGGGGCCCGAAGTAAAAAAAAAAATAGGAAATTTTGTTTAAGGAAGAGTGGAAACGCTCTGTGAATAACTCCTAAGATGCCAAATATTGGCCACAGTTCCATTCATAATAATAGTTCTGAAAATCTCCAACAACATAAAGGTAAGAGTATTAAGATGCCCAGATTTAGCAAGGTTTCTGACGAGGAGATAGTAGAGATGAGCTTATGAATCAGGAATTTTAAAAATTAAAATTGATGGTGCAAACGTTATAATAAATTCATTTACTCTGACATTAAAGGCAAAACTGATTCCAACATCAATTAAAATTATATGCCCACGTTGATGTTTATATTTCCTGCCATTCGTTGCTTCAAGTGCTAGAGGTAAGAACATGGATATGATTGATGTATGGGTATGAAAGATATACCGCCCAGACGAGTTTACTATAAATAATGTAAAATCGCAAATAAGAGCAAGGATGAAACATATGAATAATAATGGCCAATCGATCACATATCCCACAATAATAGCAAATACAATAGGTCAAATTTCCAACAATTAAAAATAGGAGAAAGAAAGCAACTGACCTTCTTTCTAATAAATTAGAACAATAATATTACCATTTACAATATGAGATTTGTAACTACCTTCAATTAACTTCCATGATACTGCTCCTGAATCTGATCGAATTCATTTAGATATTTTTAATAACATTCGGGACAGCGGTATTTTTCCTCCTTCATGGAGTGAAGTCACTATAATAGAATGAAAAACTGTGGATTAACGAGAAACTACCAACATTTTCGTCATGTGTCAGGTTCAATCCAAATTCAAGGTTTGAGACTTTGTCTTTGCACATTTATAGCATCAGCTGCAGATAGCTTAGCAACTGGGGTAGATGAGATGTTTCTTGATATAAAGAGAAAAGCTCTTGTCCTTCAACATATTGCAAACACTGCTGCTTATCCAGTACATTGTACCATATTCAATCCAAATTGTATTGGAAATAAAACAAGTGAAATGCGAACCTTTGCCATTCACATAAAGAAAACTTTATAAACTTTAAATATTATATATAAATCCAAATGAAAAAGCTAAATTTCAATATCCAGTCAATATAACTTTGCCAGAATGCAATAAAGACTCCACAGATATTTATGTGATAGTGTCATCTTTAAACCACATGAGACTTTCTAATCAGTTTTATGAGCTGAGCTAAAAAAACTGCAAAACTGTAAGTCCAAAAAATGTCTATTGTATTTGATTTCTTTATTGTAAGTGATATTGAAAAGAGTTGGTGTTGCATACATATTGCATTAGGATAATAACATATAGTTGATATTAAATTTCGATTTACAAAGGAAAAATTCACATTTTTTCATAGTAGATACAATGGTCAAACATGTATTCGAAGTACAACAATGTTTTAAAGACTTTGATCTTTATTTTTCTCAATATACAATACTTTGAGGTATTTTAAGGGGATACAGCTGAAACATATTAATCTGGGGATGAACAGATTGAATTGAACTAATTGTGGCTATGCAAGCGTATAATTCTATTTTATTTTTCACCAAATTTAGAGACGTGTGGCTGTCAATTCTTTATTTCTCGTTCACATTTGTTGCCTTTGCAGGTCATCTGGTGGTTGTTTTTGTTTGTTGGCCTTGCTGTCTGTGCAGACGATTTGTAAGTAGTCTATTCTTAGGTATATTAGGTATCATTAAGTAAATAAAGTAAGTAATTATGTCATTATATAATTACTCCAAGATGAGACATTAACTCATTTGAGATATAGAAATCACATTTCAGACAGACTGGTCATGTTACTGATACTAATTACCTCCTCCCATGTAAAACCATCCAATCCCTCTGTCTATCCCTTGTCAAAAAACATTTGTTAGTGAGGTCCTTATCATATAAATATTCTCAAAGACCTTTCTGGCTTCTAGAAATACCAGGATGTGGATTAGAGAAAAAAGTGAAATATTCTAATGATCTTAGTTTGAGAGGGGAGGAAAATGGAATAAAGACCTAATCCTGCTTTATACGAGTATTATCCTACCTTCTGCACCATTCTATATTTAGACCGTTAATATATGAGGCGGCTGAGATGAGGAAGGAAACTTACTGCTCTCAGAGAACATTTCATCTCCAATATCTGAGTCAACTAAACAACAAATCAAACACACCTACTCCAGACAGTCATTGTATGTGATATTCATTGTCAATCTGCTTTCTGTTCACCTACTCCAGACAGTCATTGTATGTGATATTCATTGTCAATCTGCTTTCTGTTCACCTACTCCAGACAGTCATTGTATGTGATATTCATTGTCAATCTGCTTTCTGTTCACCTACTCCAGACAGTCATTGTATGTGATATTCATTGTCAATCTGCTTTCTGTTCACCTACTCCAGACAGTCATTGTATGTGATATTCATTGTCAATCTGCTTTCTGTTCACCTACTCCAGACAGTCATTGTATGTGATATTCATTGTCAATCTGCTTTCTGTTCACCTACTCCACACAGTCATTGTATGTGCTATTCATTGTCAATCTGCTTTCTGCTCACCTACTCCAGACAGTCATTGTATGTGATATTCATTGTCAATCTGCTTTCTGTTCACCTACTCCAGACAGTCATTGTATGTGATATTCATTGTCAATCTGCTTTCTGTTCACCTACTCCAGACAGTCAGTGTATGTGATATTCATTGTCAATCTGCTTTCTGTTCACCTACTCCAGACAGTCAGTGTATGTGATATTCATTGTCAATCTGCTTTCTGTTCACCTACTCCAGACAGTCAGTGTATGTGATATTCATTGTCAATCTGCTTTCTGTTCACCTACTCCAGACAGTCAGTGTATGTGATATTCATTGTCAATCTGCTTTCTGTGCTGCGCCCAATCGCCGTCATGGTCCCAAAGCTGTCAATATCCACAACTTTTGATGGAGATTGGGCACGTGACAGCTTTGGGGCGACTATTGACAGTCCCGGGGCCGTCATGGAAATATCCACTGGATAATGACTGACTTTTAATTACCTTGACATCTAGCGGTTGACTATTGACGCCCATTGGGCAAGCTGTCCCAAAGCTGTCAATATCCATCAACTGGTCCCCTATCATTTGAAATTAAGAAAAGGATGGGGTACCAGTCTAATAATATGATCTTCACTCAAGCGGGAGGTGGAAAGAACAGCCCTTTAAATGAACGAAACATAGATTTTACTAGGGTCTACGTTTTTGCTCTGAATATATAAATATTGTTTTAAAATATTAATTTCTCGACTAATAATACACGTACAGAAATGATTTTAATATGTATGATATCGTGAGAACAAGAGGAAAACAACTGTGTGTATTACAAGCATGTCCAACTCCCGGGAAGCATGTGTCAACTGCTGTGCGGCCACAGCCTCGGAGGGGGTAAAACAGAATGGCTAAGGTAAAAGTCGGATAGGAGAACTGTCTATAATAGTATTTCCGGTTTAATATCTGGATGGGGTACCAACAAATATCATTTCCGTCAATTTGAACCTTGAACCTGGATATTTCTTGACCTAATTGGATATTTGCCATGACGCCTTTTGGACGTGACGGCGATTGGGCAAAACATTCTGTTCAGACTTAAGATTGATATTTTAATATTTCTGGCAAGTTTAAACAGCAAATAATGTACCAGTAGTGATTATAGCATATCAATTAATATAATCAAAATGAAAAAGACAGAAATTAAAATGTCCCACCTTTAATAGAAATCTATTTCATTCTATAAAATTTGAAACTTAAACACAATCACAAAAGTGAAATTAACTTTTGCTGGTTATAGTAGGTGTTTCTTTTTTAATTTCGTCAAAAACACTCATTAATAAACCTTATAGATTCTGTAAGTTTTTTTTATTCTCTCTGGTCGGAGATAAGTGTATATAATTTCTTTTAGTGCACGACCCACACATTCGGACACCAGACACTAGACAATAAGATTTACGCCTGCATTAATATTATGAGCTGATGAAGAAGCGTATGTGATGGTTATCTGTCTGACAGGCTGAGTACTGACTCTGCCTGATACAGCTACATTAAAAAGATTCCTTAATGGAAAGTGCCTAACAACATGTTTTCATCTTTTTCAGTTTTTGTCCTTCTTTGGTGGTTATATCAAAGACTCTTCGGCTCAGCCCAAATGTTGCCATATCCTTTACCCAATAATATTAAATTCCCGACACTGAGAGTGACATCTCATCTGGCGAATTACCTTTTTTAAAAAAGAAAATATGTGATGAGATCCTCTAAACTAGTTCTCTTATATTCACTTGTATAGACTAACGATATAGGTTTATATGATATTAAATTATAGTTTAGATCCTTAAGTATCTGCGGATATCATTAGCGTCATATTCATTGGTATATCCATCTTTTGTGACTTATTTTCCTTAACACTCCTCACGGTGTGACATTTCTTGCTTTCGGTAATGGCGCCCCTGACTTTTTCTCGGCAATTACAGCATTAGGAGGAGAAAACTCCGATTCCCAACTTGCCGTCGGAGGCCTATTTGGTAAGTGTTATACATAAAGAAAAATAATTATGAATCTGATCCGTTCTGACTATCTGACCTAATGTGGCACAATAGTACTGGAAAGGTCGTTCTTATCAACGTAAATGTATATAATCCATCTCTTCACACGTAGTTTCCAGGATTTATTGCAATATTCACCGGGTGATGTTTGTGATGTTTTGGTCTGGATCTGATTAAGCAAAAATAATGTTTATCTTAATTTGATTAACTAGAGTTCAATTTTAAATATTTGATTTGGTTTTACACATGTGATATCTTAGTTCAAGCCTGGTATGTGTTTGTTAGTCGTTTGGTGGTCATATCTTCCCAATCAGGGTCCTGTCATGGCATTATAGGTTTTTGTCATAAAGTATATCACACAAATCTAATGACACGTGTTCTCCCTCAGGGGCCGGCATGTTTGTAACCTCGGTGGTGGTGGGGGCCATTGCCCTGGTGAAGCCATTCAAAGCTATGGAGAGGCCGTTTCTCAGAGACATCATCTTTTACATTGTTGCTGTTTACTGGGCTTTCTTCATGCTGTGGAAGGAGAAAGTCTACTTGGCAGAGGCTATTGGTGTGTAGCTAATCCATCTTAACATGCTTCAATTTTAATACTCAACAATACGCAACAGAGTATAAAGGATTCTGAAACATAATGAAACATAATGATCAGAGTACACAAAGTCCTGTACAATCTTGCACTGAATAAAATGTATATTGCTGTTGTCCTTTTTTCAGGGTTTGTTTGCCTGTATGTTCTATATGTCATTGTTGTGATTGTCTCTGGAAATATCTACAAACGACAAAAGGAGAAAAAGACACTGCTTCAAAACACAGGTAAACCCTTAAAACACAAAACAAAGCGAACAAAACAAAACAATACAAAACAAAAACAAAACAAGGAAAAGAAACGGATATAGTTTTCATATAATAATGATAATTAATAGGGACCGTCCTTCTATACCATCTCCTATGTCACATCAAACATCATCTGACATCGGAGATTTGTATTGTCTACCATAGGCAGACACAAAGAAGAATCTCATATCACTTTTCAATTTGTAACGTGATATATCTTCACAGAAACAATTATGAGAGTATTGGAACGTCATCAAAGGAGGTGACATATATACTGCCCAATGACACATGTGGTGATTTAAATATAAAATGACATGCTTTGTTAAAGAGAAACCACCAACCCTAGACTTAATAAGGACACTATCCAGAGTGAGGGATTAACATTTTAACCTCTATTTTAATGCTGCCACTACACGTAAATGAATGTGAAGAATATAGATTGATAACATTACATGTTATGATCTGAAAAATATATAGATGCATATCTAAATGTTCGAAACTTTAAACAAGGGTAGTATAGCGAATTGATCGGCACATCTAGATGTCCTTAACTATAAATATTATTTATTAATATTCAAATCATGATTTGACAGGGGTGAATCTACAAAAAATGAAAAATATAGAGGGAGCCACTAATGAAAGGATGACGGATGCTAGCCAGACAAATGCTGGCTTCTCAGACGACTCAGGTAGGTCATCTTGAAAGAAACATTGGTTTTATTTGGTTATTTGATACTTGTTATTTGATTATCAAGATTATCAATGCTAATATACATTTACATAAATATAACACGTTACGATCAAACTTCTTCAAGATAGATTACTGGAAGAATTTGGAAAATGTAATGTAATCCTCTATTATCCTCTTTTTATTTATTATTTGTCGAATATTATGAGTTTTACATTTTCAGGGATCGGCAGGAATGAAAGCAGCAGTATGTATTTACATTTCTCAAGTTTTGAATACTATCCGAAAAGTAGAATCTTTAAGTCAAAAAACATATTTAAGTAGGCAAAGAACAACGTTACTCCAATTATATATATATAAAATATGACTGGAGATGTAAAGCTTTAGGCCTTCCGGGGCTCTTTAATTTCTCATTAAAATTGTACATATTCCATATGTCTTGTCCCCTCTTCAGAAGCTTACAAAATGATATATATTGCTAATTAATAGATTTATTTTAATTACTGATTATTACAGTATCCTTGGCCTCCACCCGCCAGATGTCGCTTGCTGAAGATATAGACTATTCACCGGACCGATCAGAAAGCGTCGCTGGAGATTCAGACAGTGTCTTCACAAATGGATCAACTTCCGGTTTGGTGTTAACACAACAGGTTTCCACTGACTTAAGTA
Source organism: Amphiduros pacificus (assembly GCA_949316495.1). Classification (NCBI taxonomy): domain Eukaryota; kingdom Metazoa; phylum Annelida; class Polychaeta; order Phyllodocida; family Hesionidae; genus Amphiduros; species Amphiduros pacificus. Next base: position 66,362,419 of record OX439001.1, read on the forward strand.
AGGAAATATCATTCTGAAAAAGATATGGGAATATGAATTTCAAAATCACTTTTTTTATTTATGTCTTTTTGATTTGATTTGATTTTTTTCATTTAAGATTAATTTAGTGATGGTCATAATGTTGCTGATTTTTATGACAGAGGGTGATGTGTTTGGGCCGGTAGAGCCGCCCATCACAGAGGACCCAGAGCAAGCGGAAGAGGTGACGCCTTTCTGGCAGTTTCTAGATGTCATTAATCCTATCAATGTAGAAGAATGGGCGGACATGAAGATATATTCGAAGGTCTACGAAATATTCAAGGTAAAATATAACCTTAAATATGTAACACTCTGATAGGCACATGACTTCATTGCATACATTCGTTTTATTTTCGATTTTATTCATCATTCCCTTTTGCAAAACCTTATAAAAATAAAGGAAAGAAGAGTAGTATGTCTTTGATAATATTGTAATTCATTTTTAAACATTAATTACATATCTATATTCATCTTACTTTGTTGTAATGATGTAAATATGTATGGTGGATGTGTCCATCAACTTCTACCGTGAGTCAATGATGATTTTTGGATATTTTATAATAGGCACCCCTTGTGTTCGTGATCAACTTAACATGTCCAGTTGTCAACTATGAAATCGAGGATACTAATGGCTGGAATCGCCACCTCAACTCTCTGCAATGCCTGCTGGCCCCAACTATTGCCTTTATGCTCATTTCAGGTATGTTTATAAGGCTCACAAATCCATTGCTACCTTCTCTCCTTATGTCTGGGGCCTAATGTCTAGTTTTACTTATACTTACTGCATATATGTGTGTATCATAGTTCTATTGTTTATCATAGTTTTATTGTTACCTGATGTATGACTGTGGCTCATAGATCCATGGAGACCCATGGATTCATTGTTATGGCTCATAGAGTCACCGACCTTATATATGTGTGTGGGTGACCCATCATCGATTCATTGTTACCTTCATTGTTACCTCCTGTATATGTCTGTTAGGCTCATACAGCCATTGGTACAATATTACTCTCTTCTCCAAGTGTAACCTTTGGGTTAAACGCAGGTAAACAGAGCAGTAGGAACTACTATGACATCCGCTTCCTCATTGTCATTAGAACCCTTCCTGCCTTGGCCTCGCTGAGGAGATTAACATTTGCCCGGCACTGTGCCAAGGACACACATGGATCCAAGCAGATTATTCACCTTAGGTCTAAGAAGAGCTAATATTCTTTGTTATCGTGCTACAATGTAGACCTTTTGTATACCTTATGTTTGAATTAAACATACTCAGCCGGTATTATCATACCTTTAAAACCACATTTGAATTTAAGCTGTACAATACACTTAACCGAATGAAAGAATGGGTTATGTCTGGTGGTTTTGAAAATTTCATGTTTATTTAAATATACATATGGTGACTTTTTATATATTCATTCTAATCTTTCAAGATACTAATGTTTTACTGTCTGCCAATATAATATTGGAGTTGTAAGATGCGCATTGGCTACTAACACAGGTCCGGGCACGATGATTGGGGACTTCCCGGCAATCCTCATTCCCTTGGGGGTAGGAGCTGCTCTGAGTCTCCTCGTCTTCTGCACAAGTCAAAATGACCAAAAACCTAAATATCATTGGGTAGGTCTCTAGTTAAGCATCCTAGATTCAAGATGGATTATTTGTAGAGATAAGGTATTTCATACTAAATAGCACTAGTGCTGTGGATTTATAGAACCTTTAAGGACAGACTTATAATTTGCTGCGATAGGTGTTAGGCATGCTAGGTATTCCCATGGCAAAGTTGATTCATGGAAACAATCAGGTTGAACTATAATTTGGATAAATAAAACATTCTAGTTAAAAGTTAATCACTTGAAACTTAATAGTGACACTTAATAGTGAAACTGCTAGGACTTCTTCAATAGACTAATGCACTTGGCCAAGTGGTTTAATCATCTGCCTCAGGGAAGCATAATACCTCTACATCTACTGATTTAGCAACTGTTAGTTTACTGCAATGCCAGGGGTTAGGTTCCCTGTTCGGGCACCAAGGTTTTGTCAGTAAATGTTGCTTGGCCACTTTTCTAACCTGTGTCCTGTAAATGGTTGCTTCTGCTGCAGGGGTTGTAAATTACCTGTACACCGGCCCAAGCAAGGTCACTGTGCACTGGATTCGGGTTTCATGACAAAATAAAACAGATACAGATATTTTATTTGGATTGTGATCGTGCTTAGTAGTCTTAGTGGTCTTAATAATAGTTGTAATATTGTAAGCGATGACTATACTGATATGAATTGTTTGGCATTAAGTAATTCATGCATGTATATAGTTTATGAGAGGTATTGTCAAAGGGAGTTGAGATCATAAAGATAATAATATTTCACAGTGTTATTGTTCATCCTGAACAATAGATACCAAATCTCAGGACTCTCGTGAAGTTGAGAACCATCTGTTCGATCGTTACATTACACTGCTTTTGTCGTTACATTACACTGCTTTTGTCGTTACATTACACTGCTTTTGTCTAAGCTACCAATTATGAGAAATCTGCTTATATCATTAAACAAAACACAATATGTTATGTTAAAGTGAACATAGAGATATATCTGTGCAGAATATTGGAGTTGTCTCCTCATAGTGATTTAAATTCCAAACGCCATATATACTGTAAAACTATTCACTATTTTCCAATAAAGCATACCAAATAACCTGACAATTTCCAATAAGACTCACCACAGAATGAGTAATTGTCCACGTTATGCTGCTTCATTATATAGGGACCTCACATAACTTGGCGAAGATAACACCCACAACAGACTAATAATGCTCTAATTCAATTAATAATCAACTTATTAAGATTATGTTTATGGTTTGTTGTGCCTAATCAGCTTCTGTGCACAGTTTTAAAGGAATACACTGACCCATTTCATAGAACAATCATTTTATCACACATTGAAGCACGTAAACTAGCTTTTTTAATAAGGTCTCTATTAATTGTATCCCTTTCTGGAAAATATGGTAGTCTCTCAGTGGATTTGTCCCGATAAAACGTTGCAGGCAGCGCCTTAAAATATGCCATTTAAGATTACTTTAAATACTTTTACTGTTGAAATGTGTAAAGGAATATAAATGTTTCCCATATATGAATATATTCTTGGCAGATATTTGGGTACATCGGCTTTCTGACCTCCATCATCTGGATTTATATCATCGCCGGGGAAGTGGTCGTTTTGCTCGGTGTAAGTATATATTTGGAATTAAATTTGTACCAATGAAGAGTTAGTTGTAGCGACTGAATACTGACTGTTCAGTGTGTTTTTGCAGACATTTGGGGTGGTGTTAGGGATTAGCGATGCTATCCTGGGATTAACCTTGCTGGCATGGGGTAACAGTATAGGAGGTAAGTATCCTAATAAAAAACGTCATCTTCCTGACTACAAAGTGTCAAGATTGCCATTATATATGCACACCAGATATATAAATCGTTCACATGGTATCGTTAATACTTTGGAATAAAATTATGGAACCAAACTACTGAAAACCATTTTGAATTGATATTTCCTGAAGTAGATTTTTATCGGGTTATCTAGGTATGTATTGGAGATGTGGAGTGTGTTAAAGCTTTATATTGTTAAAAGCATTGTGATGTAAAAACTTGCAGACTTGATAGCGGACACGGTGATGGCGAGGCAAGGCTTTGCACGTATGGGATTCGCTGCTTGTTACGGAGCACCGTTCTTCAGTATCCTTTGCCAAATCGTAAAAAAAATATTTAAATTCTATTGTGTTGCCGTCACATGCCTCATGACAAATATTGCGAAACAAAATTGTATGAGTAATGTGAAACAAGAAGCCCTGAAGCAGTCTCGAAGAAAGGCGGAATTGTGTGAAAAGTAAATGGCAGAGAAATATAATTCATGGTGATAAACATGTTGTTTCGGCCTCAGATTGTGTTCTACATTACGTCTGCGTGGACATTTGAACTAGACATTCAGATTGTGTCTTCCATTTACCTGTCATTTTAGATTGTGTTCTACTGTTGAGCATCAGGTGGTATTCCCCCCAGTACTGATGGCCTCAGTTTGTGTTCCCCCCAGTACTGATGGCCTCGGGTTGTGTTCCCCCAGTACTGATGGCCTCGGGTTGTGTTCCCCCCAGTACTGATGGCCTCAGTTTGTGTTCCCCCCAGTACTGATGGCCTCAGTTTGTGTTCCCCCTAGTACTGATGGCCTCAGGTTGTGTTCCCCCCAGTACTGATGGCCTCAGTTTGTGTTCCCCCTAGTACTGATGGCCTCAGGTTGTGTTCCCCCCAGTACTGATGGCCTCAGTTTGTGTTCCCCCTAGTATTGATGGCCTCGGGTGGTGTTTCCTCCAGTACTGATGGCCTCAGGTTGTGTTCCCCCTAGTACTGATGGCCTCAGGTTGTGTTCCCCCCAGTACTGATGGCCTCAGGTTGTGTTCCCCCCAGTACTGATGGCCTCAGTTTGTGTTCCCCCCAGTACTGATGGCCTCAGGTTGTGTTCCCCCCAGTACTGATGGCCTCGGGATGTGTTCTTGCCTAATACTGAAGACTTCGGGTTTTATTGGTCTCAGATTGTGTTCCAACTTTGTACCAATGACCTCAGATTTCTTTCTCATTTGTTACATCTCACAGGAAGAGAATACTATTTCTATGAGCTATGGTTCCCTCCCCCTTGATACCCTTGCGTTCATTGTGCGACAAGCAGACCTTGCCTGGTAGTGACAGAAGATAAGAAATGAATATGATAATGAAAGATGAATTTGAGCAAGTGACCTTGTGTGACTCTTACAGTTTCAGTTTGCGAAAAGGTAGTATTGTTATTTTCTGAATATGCCATTCAATGTTGACAAGTCCTAAAGATATCTGCTTCCTTATGTTATGTTTACTACTCTGAACCTTTCTACATGTAGAAATGAAACATTCTCTATTCGTGGTGTATTGTTGGCGGGGAAAGAAAATTTAAGTGACGAAAATATGAGTCTAATACAATAATACATTTCAGGGAGGTGGTTCCCAACGTACCGGAAATGTGTCTGTCACTCAAGTTAGCAGCCATTAATTGTACTTATTGACATATAAGACATGGAAGACTAGTATCTCACCAAGTTGTGTTTTTTATTAGTTATACATAACATATTAGTTATACATAACATATTAGTTATACATAACATATTAGTTATACATAACATATTAGTTATACATAACATATAAACATTGGAATAGGGGAGGGGGATCTTTCGCTTGGATATAATTTAATTGTTACGATACCTTTGAAAGAGGTAAGAATGTCTGAGATAGAGCGATTTGTCGCTAAAATTCTAAACGTTTGCTTTCACCTGTGTAATTTCATTTTTAATGACATCCTCTATTGACTATTATTTAACCTGTTGACAACAATATCGTAACAATATTATGTGGGCGACTTAGCCATACCTAACAATCTCCTTCATTAGTTATGCAAACAGACTGTTGTGGACAGATAATGAGATACACTTGATGAATAATTATGTACGTATGTCTGCAAAATGTTTTATATAATTAAGACTGTATTCGTCACAGCTTGGAGTAATTATGATTACTCCAAGGTCACAGCAATTTTTACTGTCATCTTATCTAAAGAATCATCCCAACATATTGATGAAATGACGAAAGCCCTCTCGTAATCTTTTTTTTTATTCTTGAAAAATAACCCTTTTCATTACGTTCGTGATGCAAAGTCTGTAACTGCCTGTAGTCCTTTGTAACTATTTAGAATATTTCTGGGCATTAGCATTAGGGACATATTGCAAACATAGCTATGTATCATACCTTTTTATTTTACCCCAGAGAAGAATCATCCGGGGAAGAGAATAAGATTGCTGATTTCTTTTCTGTGTAAGAATACTCTAAATATTCTTAATTTTTTCTCTGTCAGTTGGTCCATCATTTTTCTTTTGGTGCACACATCCTACCTTTTATACATATGTGTGCTTATGGTTGTATGGCTTATTAGAACATGATATAATGTTTTTTAAACTGATTTAAAGTTAATAAAACTGTTTCTAGTAGTTATTTAGGAGCATATCCAGAATCTTTGTACCCCGGGGGCTCAAATGTGCTCTTAAAAAGAGAGGGGAGGGAGCTCCAGTTCCCAAAATCCCCCCAAGCCACAGACCCCCGGGGGGCTTCAGCCCCCAAAGCCCCCGCCTGGATCCGTCACTGATTTATTAAAGCAGATTACACCGTTCGTCATATATGCATAGTTCAATTTAGGTATGAATTGAATATCCTGAATTCCATAAATGATACATTATATGCTGACTATGACTAAGAGAGACATTAAAGTTATGCCCAACTAATATATATTAAGTTAAGTAATCAACCCCACCGTCTTACATTTAGAAATAAAATAGAAATACTATTTGGAATAAACTGTACGTAGGCTTGAAACCGACATGCCTTCTGTCATGGTTGCATTTTGCCCTCTAAAAGTAACTTCTTCAAACGTGAAACTCCTTTTTTCATCGAATATTTTTCCCGACAATATGAGTCTCATTTTTGCCCTCAAGGTTGCAGTTTTCAATATGTTTTCCCATCACGTGATAACACCAATCTGCACCACATGCATATGTTCTCCTTAATGAGTACAAAGATTTAACATTGGGATTTGGTTTATCATTGACCCTGCAAATGGTGCAGTCAGGAGAGAGCGAAGCCCCGGTAAGTACAAAATATACACATTTACAGAACCCAGCTTATTATCACTTCTATTGAAGAGAGAGCAAAACCTTCATCACTATATTATGGATCCCTGAGGTCTGTTGAATTGCGCACTTAAGATAAATCATATTATCCCACATTGCAATTGGGTGACCATAACAATGTAGTACTAATACAGGTGACTGAACATTGTGTTTAATGGTTTGTTTGTTACAGCTGAGCATCGATTCAGTGCAACTGATCCTGAGTTCCTTTCTCATGCTCAACTTGGCGGTGTCTCTCGTTGCCATCCCGCTGGTGCTCAGGTTCAAGATCCGGCGGGCGTTTGGTGCGTACCTACTCGGCCTCTATCTGACCTTCATCGTCATCGCCCTCCTCACAGAGTCAGGCATTATAAACTTTGAGGTCAAGTGAGTCGGCAAATCTGTGATGGTGTGTGTTTTTTAAAAATAAAAAGGTTCTAGAGTACTAGCAAACATAGATGTAAACGATTGAAATGCATAATATTTGTGAATGATTGTGCATTTTGGAAGGGTTCAAATTTTGGACTGAGGAATTTTATGAGAGGTCTGTGGGCTGATGTAACCGTAAAGATTTGCTACGATTACAGAGAAGGTCGACTGTCTGGTCATTTATAAAATACAGTAGAGATCTTCTTGGGACGCTCGACAAGTCTTGTGCAGTGTTTGTAAGAGCAAGAACAAAATAATGTACATCGCTTCCGATTGGAATTATTGCGCTCTGTTTTTATATAATGTCTTTTTGCTTCGTTTACTTAACATGTGAATTGTTTGGTGAAATCACAAGATTTTATATTTTAAAATTTCTTTTGCATACAGATGTAAAGTTACATTTTATGATTTAAAATGGTGTAAATACTATTTTATATTTTATTCTGCATTGAGATGTAAAGCTATATTTTATGATTTCAAATGGTATACATAATATGCGACACATTGAATGTTCAATATTACAAAGTTTACAATTCTTTTATTGTTACTTGGTGTTTACAAATATTGTTTAAATCCATTTGAGATTATCATATCTATCGATTTCGTAATTTGTTGAAACAATAAATCATTTGAAATAGGTTGTATATTACAATATCATTAAACACAAAATATACATGGACTAAATAGTTATTTTAATATTAAGCTCCATGTTATTGTCATCCGTTAAGTGTATGCGAGGTGAGATTCGGCCATTGATCTCAAAAATGAAAATGTCAAAAGCTAAAATTGAGAAAAATAATCTTTCTCGTAAACGAATTTGTTGATATTGCAACATTCAGTATTTAGCCTTACCTGCGACATAATATGCAGTCGTAGACCGGAAACGGAAGCAAGAGAACACCATTCATTGATACCGGAGATGATATGAGTATTACTCTGTATAAGTTACTCTGAATATTAGCAATCCTATACGCATCAGCAAATCTCTGTACACTAACAGTCCTCTGCACATTAGCAATCCTCTGCACATTAGCAACCCTCTGCACATTAGCAATCCTCTGCACATTAGCAACCCTCTGCACATTAGCAATCCTCTGCACATTAGCAACCCTCTGCACATTGGCAATCCTCTGCCCATTAGCAATCCTCTGCACATTAGCAGTCCTCTGCCCATTAGCAGTCCTCTGCACATTAGCAGTCCTCTGCACATTAACAGTCCTCTGCACATTAACAGTCCTCTGCCCATTAGCAGTCCTCTGCACATTAGCAATCCTCTGCACATTAGCAACCCTCAGCACATTAGCAGTCCTCCGCACATTAGCAATCCTCTGCCCATTAGCAACCCTCTGCACATTAGCAATCCTCTGCCCATTAGCAGTCCTCTGCCCATTAGCAGTCCTCTGCACATTAGCAATCCTCTGCACATTAGCAACCCTCAGCACATTAGCAATCCTCTGCACATTAGCAATCCTCTGCCCATTAGCAATCCTCTGCACATTAGCAGTCCTCTGCCAATTAGCAGTCCTCCGCACATTAGCAGTCCTCTGCACATTAGCAGTCCTCTGCCAATTAGCAGTCCTCCGCACATTAGCAGTCCTATGCACATTAGCAATCCTCTGCACATTAGCAGTCCTCTGCACATTTGCAGTCCTATGCACATTAGCAGTCCTCTGCACATTTGCAGTCCTCTGCCAATTAGCAGTCCTCCGCACATTAGCAGTCCTCTGCACATTAGCAATCCTCTGCACATTAGTAAACATTTATAATTACAAAACATAAACTGATAACCTGGATCAAAATAACAATGAATGATCTAATCATTACATTTTTTCACATTGCTCACAGGCTAAATGGTGTCTTGAGCCTGAAGACAATACTCTTTGAAGTATGAAATATACTTATTGTGATACAGAATCTTTGTAAAAATCTGAGTCGTTATATAGCAGCCTGGGCAAATGTTCTATATGTTTGTGAATGGTTTTCACTTTTGATATATCTGTAGTGTTATTAATCCACTGTGTGGTTGGTAATAAAATAAATATTCAAGGCCTTTTTTGGAAGCGTCCAAGTTAATATAGCTACTTAATAGTTTATTCTGGGCACGGCACCCTCAGTTAAAGCCACGGATGAGGTCCTTCTTAAAATAGTGAAAATATGGTTTGTCAATTAAATAATACATTTATATTATAATTGCTGAGGCTAACATTAGAGCGAATGTACTTTCTTATAAAAAAGAAAGCGAAAACGATATACCTCTTTTTATAGCTTTAACAAATGTAAAAGCTAAAAATATAAGATAGAAATTCATGGTAAAATATTCACTCAAATTATTGCAAAGCAAAACACACTGTCAAGCAGGGAACTTCCATTAAGGTGTAATTTACTAATGAAGTGAATAACAAAGCTATCAGCTGGGATACAGTTTGAGTGCAATGTTCAAAACAAGGAGCGTTTTAATAAGCTGTGAAAAACTTTTTTTTCACTTAAGACGAAACCTCCGTAGAAATCCAATACGAGGTCATGCAGGACATATGTGTATGCCTTAATCTTAGCACGATTGTTTGTTTATTTGTTTGTTTGGGGTTTTACATCACTTGTCAAGGACCTGCGACATGACAATTCAGTGAGGCAGCACTATATCTGCTACAAGTAGGTCTTATCACGAAATGACTGAAATAACGTTGCAAGTGATATGCGACCCACCCGGTCACAGATTTACAAGGACAACGGGTTAACCCTTTGGCACAGGCCTCAGCTCATATGGGAAATTGTATCAGGAGTTCAATCTCGCCATGGCCGGGGATCGAACCCACGACCTTTGGATCACCACAGAGGAACTGGTGCTAATAAGCTGGCACTCTAACCAACTGCGCCATGGCCCGTGGCTAGCACGATTGTGCATCTATATTGTGCATCTATATTGTGCACCTATATTGTGCACCTATAATGTGCACCTATATTGTGCACCTATATTGTGCACCTATATTGTGCACCTATATTGTGCACCTATATTTCCTAGTATCTACACATCTGCATCTGACCATCTTACGTATTAGTGTTGAAATGTAGTGAATGAATGAATGAATGAATGAATATATGAATGAATGAATATATGAATGAATGGTTGCTTGAAGGCACATCAACCACTAAGGTCATTTAGTGCCTAAAAATGGTCAAAACATAAAAGTTTTGACTAGATAATAATGTGTGACAATATAATATATAAACAAACCTTACATCACATAATTTTAACAAAATCATTTTTCAAGATATGAGTTATATATATAATAAATATGTATGAATTATTAAAAAGACTTTAAATGAAATTTGATGTTCTGGGGTTCTTGATAAATAGGTCAATGACCTACGTAAACAAGAGCTCCACCCATAAAATTAGTTATAAAGTCTTATTTGGTTTAAAAACAATACTATCACAGAAGTATCTACTGTATCAAATGACCAATGTAAACCTTGCACAATAAAATACGGACTCCTAATACTATCAAAATCGATACACTCAATTAAAATATGTTTAACAGTCATAGCTCTTTGACATCCAATACACTGAGGCTGATCTTCGCCTTTAAGAAGATAACAGTGTGTCAAACAACTCTGTTTTAATTAAGTTGTATTAGAATTGGACAGACTCTCCTCTTCAGTTCATTCTACAAGCACTTTTAATCTTACCTAAAACAGGTTGATTACATGCAATTTATTAAAAACAGCCTCATCCCAAAACAATTGCTATTTAGAACGCAAAAAGCAATTCATCTATTTTTTTTTACTCTGTATATGGAATAAGCATATCAATCGGTTGTGTAATAACATTCGGCATCATAGAAGATCATAGCTTTTCCGCTCAACCTCATTCAACAAACAGTTTTCAGCACCTGTTCAGAATCTGAACTTTCAGCAATTAAAAATCTGGGCTATTTTTCTATTTTATTTGAATCATCATTGCTGTCTGTCCTGTTCGTTGGTCGTATTTGTTTGTTGTGCCATGTGTTATTTTTGTGCCATGTGTTGTTTTTTTTAATTTCATCAGTTAGGTCCCCTACCCACCATGGAGCCCAACATGAGGATGCCTTTCTGGGCTAGTAACTCCTTGTCCTGTGAGGATATCTAACATGAAACACTCTCAGAATAAAAACTCCACCTTTTTCAGATCTTATATTTATCCCTCGATTGTTCCGATCAGCAGCATTCTCCTTGAACCACAAATTGATTTAATAACATGAATAAAAATTAATTCTTAACTTCACACATTGAAATTTTTGCATCCACAAAATGTATAGACTGAATAAAAGGAGAAATACCACAAGCCGGTTAAATCAGACCAAGGCCTAATCTGATCTGTCCGTCTGGTGAAAATCTGGATCCGAGACAGGCGTGTTGCAACTGGACCGGTATTACTGCCAAACCAGCCCAGTGCTCAGCCCGTCAGGATTCCATATCCTCCCCGCCAGGGGTCGCATCCCACGGCAAACAGTATGCCCCTCTAGTCGCCTATTACGACATGCTGGGGAGCAGTGGGGCTATTCTTTCATCCCCGCACCCACAGGGGAGGTGTTGACATGTAATTTGTATATATCTTAAACTAATTTAAAACTTATATAATATATATTGTCTCGGTGTGTCGTTACAAGATTAGTGCCAGTAAAATGGCCCTGTGTGTAGTATTAACTGAGAATTAACTGAATACCACCAATGGCACAGGATGGGGAATTGAACACTCCATGTCCCGTCCTCTGAACCAATAATAACCCATTCCATTGGCGATGACAACTGACTGCAGATCCATTGTCCACCTGCCTGTGTATTAGTGGCGGTGGTCCACCTGCCTGTGTATTAGTGGCGGTGGTCCACCTGCCTGTGTATTAGTGGCGGTGGTCCAACTGACTGTGTATTAGTGGCGGTGGTCCACCTGCCTGTGTATTAGTGGCGGTGGTCCACCTGCCTGTGTATTAGTGGCGGTGGTCCACCTGCCTGTGTATTAGTGGCGGTGGTCCACCTGCCTGTGTATTAGTGGCGGTGGTCCAACTGACTGTGTATTAGTGGCGGTGGTCCACCTGCCTGTGTATTAGTGGCGGTGGTCCAACTGACTGTGTATTAGTGGCGGTGGTGGTGGCCAACCCATAGATATGATCCTCTTGCCTTGTTAATGATCAGAGAGAGAATAATGTCTGTCAAAATGGAATATTATGGGATAAATTCAATTCAAGAATATAGTTCACAAAAAATGGAAAATGAATCATGTGAGCCAATTTAAAGACAATGCATATATTTCTCGTTAAATTGCTCAAAATATATTTATCATTAGCTTACTTGTCACCGCTGCATCAGTTGCATAGTCAAGCGAATTATCACATCTAGATTCTCACACTATCACCATAAATATACCTTGTTTGGGGAAATATATTTAGGATTATTCATAACGTAATTATAATTGCTAACATCTTTGATTCGTTAAATATCACGAATTTTGGTCCATATTTTATGTTTTTATTTTTTTCAAATAGAATGAACATTTTAGGTAAATGTGTCGTTAAGCAGATACTTATTCATTCATTCTGACGCAATCAACGCATGAATGCGTCCAGTCATTGAACGATGTTTGGTTTCCTGATTTCTGATCCTGAATTAATATGGTACTGTATACAGACAAATATTCGCGACCTTTTTATTTTAGCGTTAATTCGCGTCAGGACGTGATTCGCGAAATTAAATGGACGCGAAATTGAAGAGGGGACACTCCCGGTCATTTTGATACCAAGCATGACCATATTGACCCAGTGACAGCTTAGATAATTGATGTTTTAGGAGCCTAAAATTTGTACCTGATGCCTGAATTGCCGGTCCTGATTAACATAAATAAAATGTTTCTTCATGTCAGTTATGATTTCAACAGAATTACCTTGTATATGAAGCACAAAACGACATTCTTTTCCAAATTTTAGCAGATTTCAAACTCGATTTTCTCTGCTTCTAAACAAGATATCAACAAGCGGATTTCGCGTGCAGATTCTGAGAAATCCATAGATTTTAGAAATCTAAAATTCGTGAAAATTAAACGGCGCGAACCTGTCGAAAACGGAGATGGCGCGAAAATAACTAGGCGCGAATTTTTCTCTGACGACAGTATATCCTACCATTAGCCTCCAGCACAGACTTCCCAAGATTGAACCATAATTTACCCACAGAACATGGACGATTATAAATCTTCAATTTCTATGATTTACCACAATGTAATGTATTTCTCATATATCTATTTTTTGTGAAACACGTTTTGACTGATATTCAAAACCCCTTATTATGCTTACCATATAAAAACCCTGGATGGGGCAGAGGGCTAGAGGTGAGTGGAAACGTGTTTAATGCGTCTTTAAATATTTAGGTAACTTTTATTTTTTAGAAATATTAGTCTCAAAAATGACATTGATACAAAAATTATCGGTATTAGTATTATTTTGTATGGCTCAAAAACGGGTCTATAAATGAACACCTTTTAGGCAAGAATAAGGACGTGTAGATATTTCACTCTTCAATCATTGCCAAACGATACCACAGAGTGAAAACGATATAGTTTGAGAATTTATTCGAAATATTTATTGAAATGCACACGATATTTTTTTACAGACGATTCACATATTGACGACACACAATTCTAAAATAAAACCTTTGAAGCAAATATTTCTCTCATGGTTACCATGCCTAAGGAACACCTCAGATGAGGATGTTTCATAGTTCGAGTTAATACCCCCATAGAAACCTTTAGATCACCACAGATGAACTGGTGCTAATGGGCTTGTGCTCAAACCAACTGCGCCACGGCCAGTTCCTGAAGGGTTAACCCTTCATAAAACTGTGACCGGATGGGTTGTCATGTCAAGGACCTGCTACATGACAATTCAGTGATGCAGCCCTATAACCAAGAGCTCTCTGCAAATCAAATGATAAGCCATGTATTGTATATAGTATTACTGTATATAATTTAGAGTACTATGAAAACCCCTGCACCACATTTCTCTCAATCTAATGTTTCAGATTAGATTAGAATATATATAGACATCCTAAAATTTAACGGATATGATCCATGCAATAAGATAGCAAAACATGTTTAGAAAGTGTAAACTTTACCTTATTCTTCTTAAAAATATTTCTGCCGTGGAGTTTAACATTGTGTTCCAAGAGAAACAAGAATAAAACTGATTGAGTAGTGGAACACCCTGTAAATAATATTATTCTCTTATGAATTAGAAAAAATATCCCCTGTTGTTTAATTGCTAATAATATTTGTAGAGAATTACAAGGCAGTGTTACACCCTACTGAGCAAAGAATTACAGTATTCTGTGGGACCCTATTGAATTCCACAATCCCTTCAATTGGACTGTTCTGAGTTTTAAATAAGTGATCTCAGGTTTGGGCAGAAATATTAATCAAGGTAAGGCTTGGTTGCATTTAGAAATGCTGAATTTAAGGATTGGATGGCACAGATCATAAATACCCACACTTCAAGGCCATGAAAGTAAAATTAGTAAGAATGGAAACTTGACATTGCATTGAACACTCAATTTTGACAATATCTCAGCTTTCCAGTATGACGATAACTGCTAAATGAAATGACTGAAATAATGTTGAGAGTGATGTAAAACACCAAACAAACAAACCCGCATAGAGAATTAAAATTGTCTTCGTTGACATTTATAATAACTACAGGATCTCCTAATTTGTTCTCTAGTTACACCTGTCCAACTTATTCACATATCATTCAAAGTTTCAATACAGATCCAGTAATTTCCAGTAAGTATGAGGTATGAATGACAATAGATTCTCTTATAATTTAGAGAAATAAACAGACAAGTATATTATAAAGATGACAATGAAGACATTTATGTCGTACCTGGCCCACGAAACAAGAGTACACATGTTCATTGTTGTCCCTCCCCGTTAATCTATGTAATTGGTCTGGGATATACATCTCGCAGACATACAATGCACCTTTCATAATATATCTAAATATTTCCGTTCATTAGATTGGAAAAAATCTTCTTTTTTAAAGTATGAATTTCCTATATAGACATACCTATCTGCTGAGGTTATCAAAATCCTGCAATCTTGTTACTTTTTAGGATTCTGGCTGGCAGAAAAGAATACACCATTATTTCCAGAAATATGTATACATTACTGTTTAAAGGCCATACTCTACTTTTTCAATCTAAAAATGTCATTTGTTTGTTTGTTTTGGGTTTAGCATCACTTTCAACATTATTTCAGTCATTTCGTGATGAGACCTACTTGTAGCAGAAATAGTGCTGCCTCACTGAATTGTTATGTCGCAGGTCCTTGACATGACAACCCACACGGTCACAGATTTACAAGGACAACGGGTTAACCCTTTAGGCACGGACCTCAGCTCATGTGGGAAATTGTATCATGAGTTCAATCCCGGCACGGCCGGGGTTCGAACCCACGACCTTTGGATCACCACAGAGGAACTGGTGCTCTAACCAACTGCACCACGGCCCCTGGCCCTAAAAATGTCGTAAATCCTTTCCCACATTTTCTACGATTACCTAAAAACATATCAAATAAGCTGGCATGTATTTCTATGTAAGAAACCCAAGCAGCTACAGAATATTATTGAGAAATATCTATGGAAAGTTTTTCATCATTCACATTAGATATGAAGTAACATACATTTATTTGTTGAAAATTGTGATTTATAGTAAGTCATATCGTTTTCCTTGGAAAATGGCATGTGTAGACAGTACAACATGGCATTTGTAATTTAAGAAATTGGTAACCTAAACTTCCAGCTCCAGGCATAAAGATAATGCTTAATGAAATTAAAGATGATTATTGAAAACTGTATGAATTTAAAGAAAGAGTTTTTTGTTTGGTAAAATAATTGTGATATTGCCATACATTTTTATTAATGTAGCTAAAAAAGCATTGCTGCTGCAGAATATTTCCGACAACAAAAATAATGCCAACAGATAGAATCTGAATCTGCAGCCATACTTTATTTTCCAAAATTAAATTCTAGAAGAGAGTGGGATTGGGAGGTAGAATCCTATATGAAATTTACATGACATCTGTATGTTTAATCTGAAAGTATATCAATTGGAGACTACAATGTTATTTTGAACAAATGGAATATAAAAAAACACAAAAAAGATAACAATTGTATGACTAATAAAGCAAGTCTGATGAATATCATATTGACAAATTTATAATGTATTTATAGATTTTTAACAAAAGTAACTTCGCTTGTGTAAATTTGTCTATTGTCTTTAGTCATATCTTTATTTTGCTTCAATATTACGTGACAGACATTCATGATTGAAACATGTCACAATCTTAACTGCAGGGCTGCATAAGTCTAGGTTAAGTTAGGTATGCTACTGCAGTCACATCATCATCTTCCATCGATTACCCACTAACATAATTGTCATAGGATGTCTTTGAAGAAGAACAGGAAATTAAAATTACATTGAAACCTAAACAGAACAAAAACTTGCTTGATCTAGAGTCTTACCTGGAGTGCAGCAAGCAGTGTGTGAAAGTGGGAACATACAGGTCTTCAAAGGAACAGTAAAAGTACAGGGTTCCACAAAGATCGGTCCTTGTACCAATTAATTTCCCTTACTGAGAATATCTAAAAGTCAGATGTGGGCAACAAAGCGAATGCTAGCGACACTCAGACATACATCTCCATGGATAACTAGTAGACAAAAAAAATAGACTTTCTCAATTCTCAAATTTTAACATTAGTAAATATCATAAGAACGCAAAGGGTAAGATTTACAATTTCTAAGAATGCTATTTACGGACTTTGAAAATGTTCGGGCCTACCTAACTTGATGACACTATGATACACGACTCTGTCACATCAGCTCTGGACTACGTGTAGAGCAATATATGTTTGGGCCTACCTAACCCGATAACACTATGATACATCACTAGAAATGGCAGACATAGGGAAAAAACTTTTTTACTACTTAATATATACATCTACAAATGATATGTGATCGAATGTCAACCTTCTTAGGCTATTTTGATCAAATATTGCCAGTGACCTTGAAGTGACCTTGAAAATAGAAAGCCTATTTCCACGAAATTATCTACATGTTTTATTATCATATCATCTACATCTTTCAAATACGAGCTCGTAGAGTCTTTATTCATCAAAATCTGTTCATAATTAACAATTTGAGAGCAATTTATAGTTTTGTGGTGAATCTTCAAGGGAAAACAGAGGAAAATACTATGATACTAATTTGTTTTTAAATAATATAAAAATGCCAGCTTATTGGGGGTTAGTTTATGAAAATATATAGAATACTGCAGAGAAAAACACACTAATACTAAAAAGAAATTGAAAAAAAAGTCCGTCAATTTCAAGATTTATTATGAAGCTAAAATGATTAAAAATAGCTTAAATCGATAGGGTTACAAATGCGACAAATTGACAGACTTTAATTTGAGATATTAGATAAAATTTGAGATATTAGATAAATTTGTTTGTTTGTTTGTTTGGGGCTTTACATCACTTTCAACATTATTTCAGTCATTTCGTGATAAGACCTACTTGTAGCAGATATAGTGCTGCCTCACTGAATTGTCATGTCGCAGGTCCTTGACATGACAACCCACCCGGTCACAGATTTACAAGGACAACGGGTTAACCCTTTTGGCACGGGCCTCAGCTCATGTGGGAAATTGTATCATGAGTTCAATCTCAGCATGGCTGGGATTCGAACCCACGACCTTTAGATCACCACAGAGGAACTGGTGCTAATAAGCTGGCGCTCTAACCAACTGCGCCACGGCTCGTGGCCTGATATTAGATAAATTAAATATTAATCTAATTTCAGAAAATAATCAGCAATAAGTTGCTCTTATCATAATAATACCTCAAAAAGAAGAAATATTCCCTGAAAAATATGAGAAAATTAGTATGAATAGAAATTATTGAAAAAAATATAATAAAAAATATATTGAATGTAGAGTCAATTGAGTTATAACATTTAGTAGCTGATGTATTTCTAAAAGATTTCATGTATTTTTTTTCAACAATATGAAGAAGTTAGCGAAGTCCTTTTATGAATTTGTCTGTGAAACACATCACTTAAAGTGGCCAATCATTAAAATGGCCTATGACCCCTTTTACTATTTGGATAATTTCATGCCCATTTCCTTTAAATACTTTTTTTTGTTGTAATTTTTGAACAAATTGCATTCTGTGTGGTTGATTTGGTGAATGGAAGTCGAATACGGCCAATATTACATGTCACTGAAAAAGTGCTCTGCAGGGTGCTTTCTGGACGTCCGCTCCTCCCACTGCTATAAACCTGTTACATGCGCTATGTCACTCATTCTCGCTGATGCACACCTCTGTTACATCAGGTCTGGACTACGTGTAGAGCAATATATGTTTGGGCCTACCTAACTTCTGTCACGCCTCTGTCACGTCAGCTCTGGACTATGGGTAGAGCAATATATGTTTGGGCCTACCTAACTTCTGTCACTTCTGTCACTTCTGTCATCATCATCATCGTCATCGTCATCGTCATCGTCATCGTCATCGTCATCGTCATCGTCATCGTCATCGTCATCGTCATGAAATATTTGTAAAACACAAGGGTGCTTGTAATAAAATGAAGGAAACTGATTTGGGTACAAGACGAAGAGGATAAGGATATCAGCTTTGTGATTTATGTGTTGTTATGGTATCGTAGGTATTATGATATCTTGTTATTTCTTTGATATTAATGACCACTACTGTTAAATTAAAAAAATTGTAGAAAAATATAACAGGTTTCCAAAGACTCATAACGAAAGTCCTCACATAATCAGATGTATCATGTGATTGAAGGAAGTCGTAGATTATCATTATCTAGCATTTCTAGCAAATAGTAATTGCCTTGGAAGAGCTTAACAATTTAAGATCAAGTATCCCAATGTCTTTCACAGTGTTATATTTATATCTATATTTATACTTATATTTAAAGTTATATTTATACTTATATTTATATTTATATTTATATTTAAAGTTATATTTATATTTAAAGTTATATTTATATATATATTTATATTAAAATTTATATTTATATTTATATTTATTTTTATATTTATATTATACTTATATTTATATTTAAATTAATATTTATGTAATTTGTATATGTGTTATTTGCTGTTGCAAACGTCATTGCTTCACATTTACAATGTTTGGTTAATACATACAATTTGATATTGAATGGCTTTGGTGGGTTGATGTGATGTTAGGCATTGGTTGACATCATTCGGTTGATGTGCAGGAAAGAAACATTAATTATCCCTATGAGCCTTGGAGGGATGGATGCAGACTCAAAGTGATGGACAGACTCAAAGCGGAATAGAAACACAGATATTAGCCACAATAACCCGGCCTAAAGCCAGAAGCACTTTTATTTATCCATATAGAATTTGTATAATGTACTTATATACATCCTATAACATCTTTGTTGAAATGAGGTGACAGTGCGATCATATTATTAACCACCAAAACGAGAGTTGGGAAAGTTTTGCATCATCAAGATGAAAATTGCTGATAGCCACTATACTATTAGATATTTCATCCTAATTGGATATTCAATTAATTATTTGATATATTAAACTGTGAGAGTTAGAATTATGTATGCCTAGTTGGGTCCGTGATGTGCACTCCAATATGGAAATTATATGGAGAGCTATTCATTATCAGTAATAGACACATTAGAGAATCATGTTGTGAAGATACATATCTAGCAAAGGCTATATATTTTCTGTGGAACTAAGTGCTGAGTATTTGTCATAAGTTGTTTATAATCATATGGATTGAATATTCATTATTTCATGTTTGGAAGTTGTTATTATAGAAATAATGAATGACTGATCTTGTTCCTTTCGGAACCCTTCCTGTTGTGCTGCTCATATAATGAGCTGTCTACAAACCAAATGATAAATATAGGTTTGATCTCAGCCATGCCGTCTATGCATAGCCTTACTATATATATATATATATATATAATGGCTGAATAAAGAGAATATAGGTTTGAACTCATCCATGCCGTCTATGCATAGCCTTACTATATATATATATATATATATATATATATAACTATATATATATAACTATATATATATATAACTACTAGTATATATATATAACTATATATATATAACTACTAGTATATATATATAACTATATATATATAACTATATATATATAACTATATATATATAACTATATATATATAACTATATATATATATAACTATATATATATATATATTATATATATATATATATATATATATATATATATATATATATGTATATATATATATTTATATATGTATATATAGTATGGAAGCTCTAATCTCAGATGTTTCAAATCAGATTAAAAAATACTTATGTACATCCTAAAATTTAAAGGATTTTAATGCAAAGCACTTTTAGAAGTGTCCCTGTAAGTAATATTATTCTCGAGGAAAGTTAAAGTGTTTGTGCCCCCTATTGTTTAATTACTCATAATATTTGCAAAGAACTACAAGGCATTTTTACACCCCACTGAGTACAGGATTATTATATTCTATTGGGCACTATTGATTTCCACAATTCCTTCTATTGGATCACAGGCTTTTTTGATTTTGTGAAAGTGATTTCAGATTTGGGCAGAAAGGTAAGGGTAGGTTAAATTTTGAAAGAGTGAATTTGAGGATTGGATGGCAAAGATCAGAAATATCCACACTTCAAGGCCGTATAAGTAACATTGATAACTTTATACATGGAATAAAAATCTTATCTTATCCAAGGTTCTGATTTAAGCTTTCATCCCTTTAGTTGTATCTGATTAATGGAGAATTGACATTGTATTGATAAATCATACAATTTCGACACTATCTTAGCTTTTCAGATTCCCTATGGCTCATATAATATGCTGAAGCTATTTTGACCCAAAAGATGAGGAAATGTTCTGCATATGAAATGTGAATCATTCTCTTTATTCAGCCATTAAAGGTCATTTAGCCTTGACCAGTTTTTTATGAATCAACATGGTAAACAACATAATAACTGTAATGTGCACTGATCTATATTACCTAATTGATGTTACTTAAAATAAGCCAAAAGATGCAGATCTACTGGACAAGTTGGACTAAACAGGTAGCAAGAAGACGCGTCAATTTGGATTGCAACACATTATTAGCCAGCTTGTGTATTATGCTCCAGAAATAGATATAGTGTCATTCTATGCTTTAAGAAAACCCTCGACTCAAATACAGATTGCTTCTTACTGAAGATTGCTATCCAACTACCACACATTTAATACTTTGCAAACAACTCAGAACAGCCATTTTTGCCACCATGCCATTCTTACAGAATATGTTCAATCAAATGTTGTGAATAATTTACGAACCCCGTTCACTGTGACCGCATAGTCGCCTCTTCCGAAATATGGGGAGGCACCTTCTTTACACACTGGATAAGATTAGAACCTGCAGTTATGGATCTTTCCATCACTTTCAGCATTAGTTCAGTCATTTCATGATGAGAACATCTTGTATAAAGTGCCTCATGTTATGTTGTAGGTCCGTAACATGCAAACATGTATGACATGCTCAGGAATTTAACGTATTTATTGTTCTTTGGATTATCACAAAGGTATTGGTGCTGCTAAGCCTGTACCAACTCGACGAGATCTTGACCTGCAAAATGTTTGCTGTAAAATACTCCACTGATTTATAGTTCTAATAATGCAATCAGTTATGTGTAAGCACCCATTTATTTTTATCAGATGACAGAAATTGATTAACTGGTATATGGATAAGATGACATTGAGAAGTTAATGGACATACACATAGGTTAACTATCTATTCTGCTTATGTCTACGACAAAACGAGAATAAGGTCTATAGCTTAGCGTTTGTTATTTTATATTTTATATCTGAACAGGTACAAAGTACATATTGCTCTTAGTACTTATCGCCCACTTAAAAGAATAAATAAAATGATATAAATATAAAAATTAATTGCCACATTTGTCCAAGTTAGATACGCCATTCGAACATATGATTAACCATGTGAAATTCCATCTTACCTGCTAGCAGGCTATTTTGGTTAATTTAATCAAGTGTTCTCAAATGTAAAGAGTGTAATTTAAAATGGAAGATCACATGAAATTTGCATTTAATGGCTCTATATTACACATTTACTATATTACACCATTGTCCTCACAAGAGCACCCCCACAACATTTGGCAAACTGAATAAATAATTGTTCAAACACTTGAATATATTAACACATGGCATTATTGATGGAATATACTGTGGGTCAGGACATCTGCAAAGATCTCCAAGACAAGGAAGATTTACTTGCATAGTGATACCAAGATACCAAGACACACTCTAAGTGCTGGTACAGAGTTGCAAGACATCTTCAGGCAATATTTAATGTTCAGCTGCTCATGGCATAAAGAAGAGGTTAGAGGGGCAAATGAAGGAAAATAGGAGGAAAAGTGATCAATTCAATGCAAAAATGGTTCATATATGCTGTAATAAATAGTGTTTATCATTCGTGAATACCGGTATTGCATGCTATCGCGTGGAACTGCATGTTTTGGGACTCATATTGATACCATGCTAATGAACAAAATTTGACAAAATTTGACCAATCAAAGGCAGGCATGAAAAGGGTTGAGACAACGAGAGCTGAACTCAGCCATTGCCGATTAGGATCCAAGGTGGACAGAACAAGAGAGTTTGAGGAAATTGGCCTGGGAGATTGTGTGTAGTTGATACATAACCATGATAGAAGGAAAATATAAATTGCATTGATCGCACAATTTAGATACTATCTTAGCTTTTCAGATTCTTAATGTTAAAACTGACTTCTCTTCGGTCCATTCTACAAACACCTTTAGTCTTAAACCAGGTTTGATTACATGCACTTTATAAACAGCAGCCTTGTTCTAGTGCAATTGCCATTCAGAACGCAAAAGGCAGTAATGCATTTTTAGACTGTGCTCAGGAAAATAAAGAAATTCGTCCTTATTGGATCCCGAGTCACACTGGCAGCCATGGAAATGAGGCTGCTGACCAAATTGCCAAAGCAGTTTTGGATAAAAGAGCGATTATGCTAATTCCACATATATATTTCCATATACCGAGATTAAAACAATATATTACTATTTTTTTGCACTCTAAATAGCAATTGCCTGTTCATGGTGAAACTAAAGGGAAGAGAACAGATTGTTTTAATGGCAGAACATAGTCGTTTTCAGAGGTGAGCTTTACATACGTTTTTAAAATCAAATAGGACTATATAACCAATTTTAAATGTGGGACTCTTCTTTATTTAGGTCATTGACCTATTCATCAAGAACCACAGAACATCAAACGGTCTGATGGACTCTACACCAAGATGAGAGTGGTTTGCAGGATTGATACATTTTCATGACATTTGGGTTTAGTATAGTCCTTATTTTTATGGAAATGTGGATTTGTTTGTTTGTTTGGAGTTTTTACATCAATTTCAACATTATTATTTCAGTCATTTTGTGATGAGACCTACTTGTAGCAGATATAGTGCTGCCTCATTGAATTGTCATGTCGCAGGTCCTTGACATGACAATCCACCCAGTCACAGATTTTCAAGGACAATCAATGGGTTAATCTTTTAGGCATGGGCCTCAGGTCATGATAAATTGTATTCTTATTTCAATCTTGAACCCACGACCTTTGATCACCACAGAGGAACTGGTACTAATAAGCTTATACTCAAACCAACTGCGCCTCGGTCCATGGCCCCTGGACATGTGGATGCAGCTAGAATGTTGAGTGAGGAAATCTTGCTATGAGTGAAGATATATGCATGTAATCGGACCTGTGAGACACAGGTTTCACCATAAACCATTTGAAATCATTGAATTGCATTGGACATATCCATATCTCATTTCAGTTCCTTTCAGTCTCATCCTTCTACTGATAAATTTATCAATTGCAAAATCAACAAAATGAGCAAAAGGGAAGTTGGTTTGTATGACATTGTGTAAGGTCAATCGTAACTCAATTCCGGTATATCATCCACTATATATAGTGAAGCAAAACACTCTATGGAGTAAAAGCTCTTCTGTGGAGGCATAAACTGGGTTGAAATCCACGTTGCTGTGCCATGAACAGTCTATACATGTCAATTTGCCCACCTTTATAATCTGGTTGATGGATCAACTGATTTAAATAGCAATTGTCAACTGGTAGATATTTAAGCTGCAGCATGATGAGAATGCTTGCTTCCTCAGAGTAATACTCAGATTAGAGACATGTGTGATCACTTCACATGTCTTTCAATAGTAAGCAAATCACCACATACAGCTGAGCATTATTGCTACACATTGAGCTAACGACCATAGGATTCGCGCAATCATAGGACTGACTTATAGTTATGAAATTGTCTTGTAAACAGACAACAAATGAAACATTGTATTTTTTGTCAACAAATATGATTCGTAAAAATCAGTTGTCATGAAAATTGCACCCAGTGACCTCGCCAATGTGACAATACGCACGTGCAGAAGAAGCACTTTGCTACAAAAAACACACAAATGGCAGTGCTCTGTCAGTTCTTGGCCGATTTACATCATTGACAACTCAAATTTGAGCTACTGAGCTCTTCTCTTCTATATACAGCGGACGACAACATATTTGTTTGTTTGTTTCTTTAGGGTTTTACATCACTTTTAACATTATCTCAGTCATTTCAGGATGAGACCTACTCGGTCCTTGGCATGACATCCCGTCAAAGATTTACAAGAACAACGGGTTAACCCTTTGGCACAGGCCTCGGCTCATGTGTGAAATCGTATCATGAATTCAATCTTGTACGTATCATGAATTCAATCGCGGCACGGCCGGGGATCGAACCCACGACCTTTGGATCACCACAGAGGAAAATGGAAATGGTGTTTTTACGACCCTTTCAGCAACTTTCCAGCCTTTTAACCAGTGTGAAAGTAACACTACCGGCCGTGGGAGTCGAACCCACCACCTCCCGTCCTCCACTTATACAACCATTAAAGGCAAGGTGTAAAAATACATTCCCTATTAAATTGAATCAATATTTAAACACCTTAATATTTTAACTATAAGGTATGAACATTTAAAAGTTGTTTGGAAATCCACATTATTATGGTCCCACAATGAGCAGAACTTTTTCCTTTTGTGATTTATTTAAACTTTCATCCCTGGTGCTAAAATATGAAATATGAAAAAGAAGTTGTGCTCGTTTGTTTGTTGTTTTACATCACTTTCAACATTATTTCAGTTATTTCGTGATGAGACCTACTTGTAGCAGATATAGTGCTGTCTCACTGAATTGTCATGTCGCAGGTCCTTGACATGACAACCCACCCGGTCACAGATTTACAAGGACAACGGGTTAACCCTTTAGGCACGGGCCTCAGCTCATGTGGGAAATTGTATCATGAGTTCAATATCGGCACGGCAGGGGTTCGTACCCACGTCCTTTGGATCACCACAGAGGAACTGGTGCTAATAAGCTGGCGCTCTAAGCAACTGCGCCACGGCCCTTGGTCTTATATCATGTTAGATATCCTCATGGCATCGGTTTACCGGCCCAGAAAGGCATCCTCTTGTTGGGCTCCATGATGGGTTAAAAATACACATGGCAAAATGACCTAGGAATGAAATTGACAGTGACGATGATTCAAATAAAATAGAAAAATGGCCAAGAATTTTAATTGCGGAGAGTTCTGATGCTGAACCCTTGCAAAAATGGGATTCAAGGCATTGCCGGGGTACCGAAGACTGTAAAAAATTTGGAAATAAATTATTGATTTAGGTTGAGTGGAAAAGCCATGTGGACAATCTTTTATGATGCCGAATGTTGGCCACATTTATAATAAGAGCTCACAAAACCCTCAACAATGAAAAAGGAGCAATAAGATACCCAGATCTGGCTGGAGTTTGGGAAGAGGAGATAGTGGAAGAGCTGGAAGATGAGGATGTTGTTCAATGTAAACAGATTTATATTAAAAAAAATGGTGCAAAATATCAAATCAATAAGTTTATTCTGAATTTGAAGCAGCGCAGTTTCCAACATCTATTAAGGTTGGATATTTAAACATCAGAGTTGATGTTTTTATTCCAAACCATCTGCGCTTCAAGTGTGAGAGGTATGGACATGGATCTGATCAATAAAAAGGGAATATAACATGCCAGAAATGTACCACACAACATAGTGGAGAAGAATGTTCTCTGGAAATCATGAAATCATGAATTGTCAAGACAATCACCCATCATATTCGTGGAATTGTCTTCCCTTTTTAAAAGAAAAGGAAATTCAGCAAATATGCAGTACTAAAAAAACACATCTTTTCCAGAGGCACGTAAACGTGTAGAAAGTTTTAATAATACCAAGACATCCTTTGCTAGCACTATAAAAACTAAAGAAACAAAATCAATTGCAGTTCAGACTGAAATTACATGGCCAATCAAGGAAAACATTATTCCTTTTTTAGAAATATCTCAAAATCGTCAGGAGCAACCCCTCAGACTCCTACATCCACTACTCTACCAACAGTTCCCATCCACTAATTTAAAAACATCTTCACAGACTCCCTCCACATCATCCATAAAAATGTTATAAAAATGTAAATTGTAATAGACCAGTTAACCAATCAGACAAAAAAAAAGATTAAAGCAAAGTAAATAAATAGAACTAAATCCTTAGAAAGGATGGAATACAATAATGGTGATCCTTCTGATATAGATTTAACACCTGTTCACTCAAAGCATAATCGTAAGGTTAACAAATAAATATGTTAAATATTATATCTATTCTCGTTATTCTTAAGATGGCTATCAGCAATATCATACAATGGGAGGCCACGGGCCATGGCGTAGTTAGTTAGAGTGCCAGCATAATAGCACCAGATCCTCTGTGGTGATCCAAAGGTTATGGGCTTGATCCCCGGACATGCCGAGATTGAATCATGATACAATTTCACACATGAGCTGAGGCCCGAGCCAAAGGGTTAACTTGTTGTCCTTGTAAATCTGTGCTGGTGAGGGTTGTCATTATAGCATTTATCAACTGTTCATGTCGTGAAATTGATCAACACAAAAATGTATGAAATTGATGAATATTAACTTTAGGACTCACAAAGTTGATTCCCAACAATAAAGCATTTCTCAAAAAGTGTCATTATCAAAACATTTAAATACATATGACAGATTAGCTTGCAGTTATAGATTCAATTAAATCTTTACTCGATCTGCACAGCTATTGTGTGGCATTAATGTTCTCACAATATGGTTACCCCATGCCCTGCTGACCTCATTTGTTCATATTAGGTCACTTCCAGAGCATCCATGAGATTATAGGTAATAGTTGGCAACATATATGAATTATTTTAAACCATATGCATTTCAGCGATGGTAATATTTAATCAACTGGAGTGAACACTTTACTCATAGATATCACAATATTATTCTCTTTCTGCAAGACAAAAATAACATTTCTCTTCTATTCCAACATACATTGACATTGTGTTTCAGTTCCATGGCTTGGCACAAGGAAGAAACCTTGATCGAAAATCTATTATTGGGAGGAATCAGTTGTGTGAAATGTTGGTTGTGCAAAAGACAAATGCTGAGTTTGTACATTCAAGTACTCTGCTCAAAAACTTCAATTTGTAAACGTGTAAGGCGCAGGCAGAATTCGCAAGGTACACCACAACATGTGAAAAGACCTCGCCTATATTCCACAGGTGTTAAATAATAGCCCTGCACCATCTCTTCCTTCAGTTGATTTAGAGAGATGCTATATAGGTTGGTATACTTTTATTTCTATTTGCAATTATGCAGACTGACACTTGGATAATCCATATAACAAGGACCTACTCAAAGGTCACAACCTCCAGAAAGTAGTGATGCTGATCATATATAATTGGAGAAGACTGGAATTGGATGGTGTTTTAATACATATAAAGATTTTCAGCTTTAAATAATTTAGGTTGAGGTCAAGGCCTACATTGTGCCAATCCTTCCTGTGAATATTCATTATATGTGGTTTACTGTTTTCAATTTAAGGATTTTATATTTAACAGAAAAAAAACAATTATAATGAAACATCCATAAAATATATTTGATCATTTTAAATATGCTTCCAGGAAGATTCCAGGGTCAGTGCTCGGTTTAAGTCCCCCACCTGAGGGTTTGTTGATCCGGGAAGTGGACCTAGCTTGGCGTGACAACATTAAGAGAGAACTGAAATTAAAAGGGCAACGAATATCAACAGTTTAACCATGCCTTGTCGACAACAAATATGTTCTTCCAAGAGAACATATCAGAAGAAAGATTTAGATATTTACACAATTTAGACTTTGGGTGGGAACCATTTATGTTCAGCTGCACAACAGCTATGAAATTCTATGTTTGTCAACATTGCCCTCTATGCCGGGCTAAGTGTTAGGCTAGCAAGACAGCTTGCTAACCTGCACAATCAGCAGACAAAAACAGAGGGCAACATTCTTCGACATAATAAGTCAAGGCAAGGAGACTTCTCTTTGAGATGGCGGAATGTGACAAAGATATTGACCAGCCGTCAAAGACCCTGCCACAAGACTTTGTCAAAACATTTTTATTGGAGCAAGGTGTTGACCAGACAGTAGGATAATTTCCTTCATTCCTGAACTTCTTGAAATACTAGAAGATAAACACCTCATCCTGGTTGTGCAATGAATACTTCAAACATTTAATGATTTATTTTGGCATTTATCAATAATTATACCTCTTTTGGAGCAAATTCAGTTATTTTTTATTTGTTTGGATGAAATAAAAATTCAAATTTGTGGAAATAAATGTCAACATGAACCTCAATTTGAATTTATTCAGATGAACTTTTTGTGACCTTGGGTCAAGGTCAAGGTCATGATCAGCACAAAGCTAACTTTGTGAATCCTATATTTTCTTCAGGATTATAGCAATATTGATATGACATGGCAGATGTGATCTACCTATCAGGAGCTTGGACAAGTTTGGTCTTGAACTGGATGTAGAGTATATATCAAGATTATTTGTTCAGATGAATGTTCATGCCACTCTCAAACTATCTAGTTTTAATAGAATTTTAAAAAAGACCTCTATTGTTGAAAAAAATATTCTCATTTTTTTTTAGAAGAATGAGTGCTACAATACTGGCTCGATAAAGTCGACGATGCTGGGCAAAACTGTGTGCAATTGTGGATCACTTCACAAAGTCAAACATAAAGGCTCCAACTCAAACAGTAGGTACCAAATGAAACTATTTTTATGTATTATGCAACATTTTGTTGGAGCAATCTATACCCTACACAATTACATATTTCAAACAATCAAAAACCATCATGTTTCGTGCTTTATGCCATTAACTTTGAAATAACATTTATTGCATTATTTTTTACAGAGGTTTCCACTCTAGTACATATCAATAAGATATTAATCAAAAGATAACCACTATTTTGTTATATTTTGCATGTTGAAGGTGTGAAGGATTAGGATGAAGCCTTAGCCAAGTTCTAAGTTCCAGTATTCTTCTCAACAAGATCAGCAGAAAACGATTTTTGATTGATCTCCCAGCATTGTCAAGCTGCAGATATAGTGTTGCAGGCAACCTAGTTTTGTGCATATTCAATATTAAGAACTGCGATTGTAAGGTTGCTCCCATGAGTAAACTCATGCAGGTCAATAAAGCAGTACGATCCAAGTCCATGTACAAGAGCTCCGGTTACATGAGTCTTCAGTTTCCAGATTGCAGAAATGCTTTTACTTATATTTACAAAATGTGGAATTCAAGACCATTTGCCATGTTCTGCTATGAGGCATTACCAGACCAACTTCCTCCAAAAGAAGTCTTCAGAGTGTGTATCAACATATTTTCAAATGGCAAAAACATTTTGAAAATCAAGAAATAGAAACGCTTATATCCCACCACAAACAACTGATTAAACAGGAGCTATGCAGACTCATTTGGGGAGAAGATGGTGAGGAGTGCAGAGATAAAGAAAATGAATATGCTGTGGATAAAGATCAACAGGGGCAAGAACCGTAAGGACAGGAACATTTTGAGAAGGATCAAGATAAACCAAGTGAGATGACAAATTTCGATGACCAAAAACATGGTAATATAGATCAAGATGACAATGCAGAGAAAGAAAATGTGCAGGAAAATGACCCTAATGAGTGGAATGAGATGCACTAAAAGGATGTAGTTAAGCAAGATGGAAATATGAGGGTGGCTAGAATGATGAATATGATAAAGATGAAGAGGATGAAGAACAGTTAAAAAAGGAGGGTATTCAAGAGAATGTTAAAGAACCTGGTGAAAAAGAGCAAAACAAGTTTAGGGATTGTGACATTCAGGACAAGCAGAATAATTGGAAATATGCTGAAAAAGAACATGTTCAGATTTGTGATTTTGACAATGTGACAGATTCTGAAAAATCTTTATTGGTTGATGCCCTGATACAAATTGAAGAAATATAATATAGTCCACGAGAATCAAAAGATGCTTGTATGTTTGTAGGTATGTTGTATCAAGGCTAGCAATAATTACTTTTAGTTTCTTCAGGTGTTTGTCACGCTTGAGGACCAGTGGCTTGCGTTGCTGCTTATTTTTGCAGTGCTGTAGTCGGCTTTTTATCAAGGTACACTCGTCACATTTCGCAAAACGGTTTACCTGGGAAAAAAACATCAAATATTTTTGTGATGCATATTGAATTTTGATTATTATATATTAATAATCAGTTTGATATAGCTCATTAAGAAGGAAAACTGTTGCATTGCAATGTACTTTTGTAAGCAAACCGTTGTGTTCAGTTTCCGTTCAATTGTCAAAAGCAGTACTCACATTTGGGAGCAAATCTCATAATCATTATCAGACAGTTCAATTTTGCACATTTCATATATGTCCTGTTTCGTCAAGCATCATCGTAAATGTCTATGGTACTTGTCTGGCATTTTATCTGTGCTTTTGTCAAAAAAATTCTTCATCTATGCCAGTGTGTGTTGTGTTCTAATAAGGTGACTACCAGTCCATCGTTCTGCATGATTACAACCGGCTGCAAAATATTGTTTGGGATTTTTAATACCATATAATATTTGATTTAAAAATATATGCTCAAAACCTGTAAAAACTACAAGTAAAAAGCAAGCCAAATAACAGAATTAATTATACATTAAACTTTTATTATATATCACCGAGAAATTATATATCGACAAATATTGTTTATAGGCCTCATTTTCAATTGCAATGAGCTTTGCTGTGATAGGCTGATTAAAAGGTGCAATATGATGGTGGCCATCTTTCCAGTAGAATTCAAACTGGCAATAGGAATTTACTTTTTTCTGAAGATTAGCATTGAACATAAGGTTTCAAAATATGGTATTCAGTATTTTCAAAACAAAGGTAAACCTTCATGTAATGATTCCTGTATTTCCTTATCCTGGCTAAGCCGAGTCTGGTTTCTGGCTGTAATAGATTAAAGATTTTATTAGAAGGAATGGAAAAAAACAATTTCAGATTTCATAATCTAAGAATGATCAATGTTCCAATATTCCTTTTCTCCCATCTTAATAACCAAATTCTCTGTATTTTAAATTCGCTGATGCCTGATAGATAGTCATAACAATTCCTTTATCATGATAATGGTCATTGGAAAATAGAACAATTTATGAATAAACATATGTGATCTACACTTATTACTGTCAACTTGTTAATTATTCATATCATAATCTGTGGTATAAAATGAAATGAATAAAAGATTTAGAAAATAGCCTTTGATACAAACACGTCATCTTCTGTATTTCATAGCAGGAAGGTTAAGGGGAATAAAAATGAGATTATTAACTTTATTTGCCCATATTCATTTCTGTTCACTTATTTAGTATTCTGCCAACATACTTAACAGCCATTACCACAGAAAATGAGAGGATTTAAGATATATATTGGTACAATATCAAATGATTGATCATGACTGGGGAGTTTGTGCCATGTGTGCAACATCATCTTGCTCTGACACATGCTTGGCTGTCTGCCTAACAACTGAATAAACATGGCTTACTCCCCTGGGTCCGGGTGGCTGCCAATCAAGGATTACCTCCAAATGGCAAATCTGTGATTGGTCAGATTTTGATGAGGGTTGGACTAATAATAATAATAACCAACCAGTGTGAGATAATTATCCACTTTACCATGAAGTATATTTGCAAAAATCAAATTCATTACCTAGGCATTGGGCAGGCAGGTCAGGTGTGGGATCATTCATCTCTGCTCACTATGAACACTGCTGTCAACTGATTCCAGGTCTGACAGTGACATATTGTTCTGAAATATTTGTAAAATCTGTTTGACATATCAGTAAGTAACAATGAATAAACTCTTGAATTTGAGGGTAAATGCAATGTTTATATACTAAATAAGGATGAAGCCTGTACAACATATTTCAGAATACCTTTATATTTATACCAAGCTTCTAATAATTTGCATACATCTTACTTGTCACAGAAATATTCATTTTTAGTATATAGTTAAATAAATACCTATTTTATTGTTCCAGTGAAATTGAATTGATCCAGTCAAATTTGGGCCATGGGCTGTGGCCAGTTGGTTAGAGCCCCAGCTTATTAGCACCAGTTCCTCTGTGGTGATCCAAAGGTTGTGGGTTTGATCCCCGGCCATGCTGAGATTGAACTCATAATACAATTTCACAGGAGCTGAGGCCCATGCCAAAAGGGTTAACTCGTTTTCCTTTTAATCTGTGACTGGGTGGGTTGTCATGTCAAGGACCTGCGACATAACAATTCAGTGAGGCAGCACTATATCTGCTACAAGTAGGTCTCATCACAAAATAACTAAAATAATGTTGAAAGTGATGTAAAACCCCAAAGAGACAAACAAACAAACCAGTCAAATATGGAACCCAGTGATTTTTGTCTTCTGCTTGCAAAATAGGGGATCTGTTTGGATAGGGAATCATTTCCTTAGTAGATTTGTTTGTCAGGGATATCAAAATATTTTGGTATACTTTGATAAATTTTGATTTATTTCTATTTCTATCATCATGTGAAATGACATAAAGATAAGTAAATTCTGGGTAAAAGCTCTATTTTAGCCTCGTAAATATTAAATTAGAAAAGACAGGGTGTATACATCAGTGATGAGTGTCAGAATAATTCTATGGTGTGCACTTAAAGGAATGTATGCCTGAGTGTCTGTCTAAATGAAAGAATGTCTAAATGTCAGTGGCATTGGTCTGGAATGTAAGCAGAATGATGATTGTATCGCTGCTGCCTGCACATCAGTGACATGGGTCGGAATTATTCCAGGGTGTGTGCAAGTTGAGGATTGTATCGCTGTTGCCTGTACATCAGTGACATGGGTCAGAATTATTCCATGATGTGTGCAAGTTGAGGGATGCATCGCTGCTGCCGGTACATTAGTGACATGGGTCGAAATTATTCCAGGGTGTATGCAAGTTGAGGGATGTATCGCTGAGGCATGAGAATTACTCCAGGGTGTGTACAATTTAAGAAATGCTATTGGTACCTCAATGACCAGTTCCTCTGTGGTGATCCAAAGGTCGTGGGTTCGATCCTCGGCCATGCCGAGATTGAAATCATGATACAATTTCACACGAGCTGAGGTCCGTGCCAAAGGGTTAACCCCTTGTCCTTGTAAATCTGTGACCGGGTGGGTTGTCATGTCAAGGACCTGCAACATGGCAATTCAGTGAGGCAGCACTATATCTGTCACAAGTAGGTCTCATCATGAAATGACTGAAATAATGTTGAAAGTGATGTAAAACCCCAAACAAACAAACCTCAATGACAATGGTTGGAATTATCTGCAGTTAAGATGTTTGTTGTTCATGCCATTTACTTACATCAGTACCCTCATCCCATCATAGTATTTTATGTAATAAAGTTTTCAGATGTTCACTATTCCTGCTATAAAAAGGTCTCATCACGAAATAATTGAAATGATGTTGTAAGTGATGTAAAGTCCCAAACAAACAAACATATCTCTGTTACAATTCTCTGTGTAAAAAAAAGAAATATAATAATTTGATTCATCTGACATGCATATTGCTCAATTAGAACTCTAATTTGAAGATTTCATTTGATTTTTGGTATTAAGTCATTTATATCATTACATAACATGTTTGGAAAAAACAAATCAATATATGTGGTCTGAAGTGAATATCACTTAAACATATCCATCTTTGTTTTCTGTATAAAGTCATTCGTTTTATTTAATTCTTGTATTTTCTCCATTTGCAAAAAAAAAATATATCAATTATTATATGTTCTGGCTTATTTTTGCATATTTCTGCCTTGTCAGAAAACCATTCCAATTCTAGATGATCTAATGTGCATATTCTAAAAATAAAACTTCAGAAAGAAATCGTCAGCATGAAGAAAGTACTTGAACCAATCAGGAATTGAACCCAGACCTTTAACATGGAACATGTCTTATACCTACTGATCCATGTTGAAAAGTATGATTTTATCTTATCTTTAAAGTTATTTAATGAAGGAAGATATTCAATAATTTCACCTCCCCTGTGGGTGCGGGGATTAAAGAATAGCCCCACTGCCCCCCAGCATGTCGTAAAAGGCGACTAAAGGGGCATCCTGTTTGCTGTGGGATGCGACCTGTATCGGGAGGATATGGAATCCTGACGGGCTGAGCACTGGGCTGGTTTGACAGTAATACCGGTCCAGTTGCAACACGCCTGTCTTGGATCCAGATGTTCACCAGACGGGCAGATCAGATTAGGCCTGGGTCTGATTTAACCAGCTTGTGGCATATTTCCTTTAATGTATTCTGGCTATTTTTATTAGTGACAATTTCAATGTTTAAAATTTAAGAATAATTCATAAATTTTTGATTGATATTTCCTGAAAGGAGATTACTGCTGAGTGGGTCAATCGATGGATATAAATAAAATCTGAAAGAGTGGAGTTTTTATTCTAAGAGTATGTCATGTTGGGTATCCTCATGGAGTTACCGGCCCAGAAAGGCGTCCCCTTGTTGGGCTCCGTGGTGGGTAGGGGACCTAACTGATGAAATTTAAAATAACACACATGGCGCAAATCACACAAAAACGACCTAGGAATGACATAGACAGTGATGACGACTCAAATAAAACAGAAAAATGGCCTAGATTTTTAATTGCGGAGAGTTCCGATGCTGAACATACCCTGGCAAAAATGTCCCCCTTTGCAATTGCAAAGGGGATTCAAGGCATTGCCTGGGTGCCGAAAACAGTTAAAAAGATGGGAACGCGTTTATTAATTGAAGTTGAGCGGAAGAGCCATGCGGACAATCTTTTAAGATGCCGAATGTTGGCCACAGTTCCAGTTTTGATAACAGCTCATAAGACCCTCAATAACAAAAAAGGAGTGATAAGATGCCCAGATCTGGTGGGAGTTTCAGAAGAGGAAATAGTGGAAGAATTAAAAGATCAAGATGTTGTCCAATGCAAACGAATTTTTATTAAGAAGGATGGAGCCAAAATTCCAATTAATACATTCATTCTGACATTTGAAGCAGCGCAGCTTCCAACATCTATTAAAGTTGGATATTTAAACGTCCGAGTTGATGTTTTCATTCCAAACCCTCTGCGCTGCTTCAAGTGTCAGAGGTATGGACATGGATCTGATCGATGCAAAGGAAACATAACTTGCCCGAAATGTACAGCCCAGCATAGTGGAGAAGAGTGTTCTTCGGAAACCATGAAATGTGTGAATTGTCAATGCAATCACCCATCGTATTCGCGGAATTGTCCTTCATTTTTAAAAGAGAAGGAAATTCAGCGAATACGCCACACCAAGAACATTTCTTTTCCTGAGGGATGTAAACGTGTAGAAAGTTTTAATAATTCCAAAACATCCTATGCTACCACCTTAAAAACCAAAGAGACAAAAACAATAGCAATACAGACAGAAATAACCTGGCCAATCGATGAAAAGAATTATTCCTATTTTTCAATTACCTACAAATCTTCAGGAACATCCACACAAACCCAAACACCCACTACCCCAGTAATAACTATACCAACAGTTTCATCCACTAAAACCTCTTCACAGACTCCCTCCACATCATCCAGTAATAAAAATGTAAATAGCAATAGACCAGTTAAGAAATCAGACAAAAAAGAAATCAAAGATCAAAGCAAAACTAAAATAAATAGAACTAAATCCTTAGAAAGGATGGACACAGGTGATCCTTCCGATATACATTTTACACCTGTTCACTCAAAACATAATCATAAACTTAAATGATTATGTTAAATCCTATATTTATCCTCATTATTTTTAATATGACTATCAGCAGTATCATACAATGGAACTGTAGAGGATTCGAGGCAAACAGGCCAGAACTGGAGTTATTAGCCCAAAAATATAACGCATCGGTAATTTGTTTACAAGAAACTAAATTCAAAGATAATTCCACAACATTTAAGGGGTATATACCTCATAATAAAGTTGGTTCAATAGATGCAATGGACCTAGCACATGGCGGAGTTTCTGTTTTTGTTAAATCCTGTATCCCCCAAAGTTAAGTAACATTTAATACTAATTTACAAGCTTCTGCAGTCAGGGTTACCCTGCATAATACATTAACTATATGTTCAATATATTTACCGCCTAGTGAGCCAGTTAATATTACAGATTTAAATAATTTGATAACCTAGCTGCCACAGCCATATATGTTAGTTGGTGACTTTAATGCACACAACTATCTTTGGGGTGGCAGAAATAATACTGATGCCAAAGGACGTATAATAGAAGATTTTTTAAATAATAATAGTTTGTGTCTTTGGAATGACGATTCCCCGACATATTTACATCCTGCTACAGGCTCTTTAACATCAATAGATCTCTCCATGTGCAGTCCAAATTTATTTTTAGACTATTCCTGGGAAGTAGAGGAAGATCAATGGGGTAGTGATCATTACCCCATTATTTTAAATAACCATTTTCCTCCACCAGATGAAAGAATCCCCAAGTGGAAATTTCATAAAGCGATTGGGCAAAATTTCAAACATCCTGTTTCAATAGAATAACTCCAGAACTTTTTAACAATGTAGATGATCCTCTGCAAGTTTTTACAGATACATTGTATGATATTGCTGATGGGTGTATTCCCAAATCAAAGCCAAATTCTAAAATTAAAGAAAAACCCTGGTTTAATGATGAGTGCAAAAAAACTGTCAAGGAGCGCAAAAAAGCTCTGAAAAAATTTAATCGACAGCCAACTCAATATAATTTGCACCAATTTCGAGTAAAAAGAGCTAAAGCCCGTTATATTATTAAAATAAGCAAAAGAAAAAGTTGGAAGGATTATGTTTCCAAATTAAATACGCGTACACCGATTAAAAAATGCTGGGATATGGTGCGTAAAATTTCGGGGAAGGGAGGTGGAGCAAGGATCAAACATCTAACTCATAATGGCCAATTAATTGCAAATCCCACTGAAATAGTACTGAGGAAAATAAAGAGATTCGTTTTTACTGGATTCCCAGTCATATTGGAATCCTTGGAAATGAGGCTGCTGACCAAGCTGCCAAAGCAGCATTGGATAAGCGCCCAATAGATATGCTTTTACCTTATACAGAGTTTAAGAAATATATTACTGTTTTTTTACGTTCTAAATGGCAATTGCACTGGAACGAAAATATTTTTAATAAACTACACGAAATTAAGCCTGTTTTAGGTAAAACCAAAGGTGCTATTAGAATTAACCGAAGAGAAGTATAAGAATTGGACATAGTCATTTGACTCACTGCTATCTTCTTAAAGGCGAAGATCACCCTCAGTGTATTGGATGTCAAAGGGCTTTGACTATCAAACATGTTTTAATTGAATGTATCGATTTTGATATAATTAGGACTCATGTACGGGTCACGGAGGTCTGCAGTGTGAGAACACTTCTAGCACAGTGGATCTATTTGATCATTTTTTTACCATTTCACCATGATTGTTGGACCTAATATTATGCATATGGATATTTAAATGTATGGAGACAAATATCTGACACTTTTCAATACTTAGTACCCCACAGGGGATAAACTGTGGAGAAATCTTTTTTCCACAAAATTGACTGGGATTTACCAGAGAGTTCCACTTCACTGATCACCATTTAGCACACATTTTCTGTACACCTGGATTTACCTGCACATGTATATATAGACTTGCACAACAGCACTACAAATAGGTCACTCCACACTGAGCTTGTGTGGTGGCCCAGTTTAGCACTTTTGGATTTTGTTTACAAACATTGATCAGCTGTTCTCAGAATGGCCTCTGGACAGGAGCCTGTGTTCTTCTTACACAAAGACATTGGAGTATCAAGTGATATGGTGAGACCTTATGACATTTGT
Organism: Amphiduros pacificus; assembly: GCA_949316495.1. Lineage (NCBI taxonomy): Eukaryota > Metazoa > Annelida > Polychaeta > Phyllodocida > Hesionidae > Amphiduros > Amphiduros pacificus. Next base: position 66,401,059 of record OX439001.1, read on the forward strand.
ATGGTTGTCAGCACTGTTGTTGGAGCCAGCAATGTAGATGGTGCCCAGAATGTGTGGGGTGTATGGAGGATCTACTTGAAGAATAAAACTGCACGGGCAACACTGCTCACCAAAGGGTTCTCATGGAGAGACAGGAAAATGACCCTGTATGACAAAAACCCAAGAGCAACAAACAATTCTGATCCAAATAGATCAGTAGAAAAGATCATTGTCAAAGATCTGCCTCTATCACTGGACAATAAGGAGATCTATGAATACCTGCAGACCTTTGAGCACCTGACAACCACTACTGATGTCAGGTACTCTCATGAGAGAAATGACGATGGTGAGCTGACAGGCTGGCGGAATGGTGACAGATACATTTATGCTGTTGCACCCATTCTCCCAGTGCTACCAAGTGACACAAAGATTGCAGGATTTAAAACAAGGATATACCATGCTACACAGAAACAGGTCTGTAAAGTGTGCGGAAAATTTGGCCACAGATCCAGGAGTCCTCAGTGTGAGGCATATGATGCGGACTTGCATATTGTCTCCTTTAGGTCAAAAGACAATGTTATGTCAAATTTCTACCCCTGCACAATACCTTTCAGAGACGATGATTTCAAGTCTGTGGAGCAAGCATATCAGTACAGCAAGGCAGTTGCCCTTGGAGAGCTGGACATTGCAGAAAACATCAAAAAAGCTCCGACAGCCTACATGGCCTTTCGGATAAGTACCCAGCTTGGTACAGTTGAAGACACAAAAGCATGGGAAGAAACCAACATAGCTCTGATGAGGGAGCTTGTGCGTATCAAAGTTGATAATGTACCAGAATTCCATGATGCTCTCATGGAAACTGTTGGATACACCCTTGCTGAAGCTACGAGCCATCCCTTGTGGGCCACTGGCCTTAGTCCTGAGTTGACTGAGGTCACCAAACCCAACTTCTGGCCCGGCCAAAATCTGATGGGCATACTGCTCATGGAGGAGCAGAATCGGCTGGCTGAGGAGGCGAGGAAGGCGAGGGCTGCGGGCGAGGCGAGGGCTGCGGGCGAGGCGAGGGCTGCGGGCGAGGAGAGGACTGTGGGCGAGGCGAGTGCTGCGAGCGAGGAGAGGAATGCGGGCGAGGCGAGTGCTGCGAGCGAGGAGAGGGCTGCGAGTGAGGCGAGCATAGAAGTAGTAGAGGATGAGGATAGTATTGTGATCAAGGAGAGAGTGATGGGTGAGGCTAGTGGTGTGAATGCAGAGAAGAAGGATGAGGAAGTACAGGAGACCCCCACACCAGCGGCAACCCCCCCTGGAGGTGAGAGTTCACAAGCAGACACTTCTAGCTCACCAAAAGAGAAAGACAGTGGACGAGCCAGTCCACAGAGAAAGGGTCCAATGGACAAGTTCAGCAAACTGTTTGGCTCAAATAAGAGAAAACCCTCAGGAAGCCCGAACAGTGATGATAAGAGGGATAGCAAACAAGCCAGAGAAGATGCTTCTTCACCCCCTACTAAAGACAGCAAGGTTTCATAATGCTAATTGTAACTTTTGGACAGATATCCACGGAAACGAACTTAGCTTGGTCCCTGGATTTACCCTTCTGAATATTTGTGTTATATTGGTATATATTTACCTCTTATTTGATATATTTTTATTATGGATAGATTGAATATTATATGTGTCAATGTGAGAGGTCTTAATGATGAAATTAAAAGAAATGCTTTTTACTTATGGTTAAAAGATAAAAACATACATATTGCATTTGTGCAGGAAACTTTTTGTACTGAAAAGTTTATTAAAACATTTGATAAAGAATGCCAAGATGAAGTGTATCATGGATTTACAGACTCATCACATAGCAGAGGTGTATGTATTATAATAGACAAGAAAGTCAATTGTAATGTTATTAATATGCATAGAACTGATGATGGTAGACGTGTACTAGTTAATGCTACCATTGATGATACTGATATAACGCTGGTATGTCTTTACGCTCCCAACAATATGCGAGACAGACTAGAGTTTTTCCAAAAAACTAATCATTGGGTTAATAAACATGCTATGTTCCCAAATTCCATCATGGCTGCTGGTGATATGAATTGTTGCTTACGGGATTGTGACCGTAAACCTCCCAGTAAAAATGTTGATTACAGTAAGAAAGGTTTTGACAAGTTTATTAATGATTTTCAATTAAATGACTGCTGGCCAATAAAGAATAAAAGCCCTGGGTTTACATTTTATGATAAAAGAACTGGTAGTGCCAGCAGGCTAGATTATATATTCACCAGCAAAATGTTACCTTTTATTTTACACAAAATTAAAATTACTACTTGCTCTTTATCAGATCATGAGACAATATTTGCCTCATTTAAGACTGTGAATAAAAAACGTGGTCATGGATATTGGAAATTAAATAATTCATTATTGAATGATGAGACATATAAGCTTGGCATCAAAAGTATCATTACTGAAACTGAATCTGAAATGGCAGATATAAAGTCATACAGATTAATATGGGAGCTTATTAAGATTAGAGTAAAAGAATTTAGTGTTAGATTTTCTATTACAAAAGCCAGTGAACTTAGAAGTAATGTTGCATTTTTAGAACAAAGGATAGACAATATTAGGCACAAACTAGATGTAATAGATATTAACATATCAAGTGAGTATAGTAAGAAACTTATTCATGAGAAAAGTAATATACAAAATGAACTCCGAGAAATTCAGGCCGGGGTAATATGATAAGATCAAGAGTCAAATGGGTAGAGGAAGGTGAAAAATGCACTAGATACTTTCTTAAACTAGAAAAAGGAAGGCAATCAAATAATGTTATAAGAAAAGTTACATTTGAAAATCAAGTATTTGTTAAAAATGATGATATCTTAAATGCTATTAAGAAGTTTTATGTGAAATTATATACCAAAGATAACATTGCAAATCATTGTGTTGATGAATACATGGAAAATGTTAAGAACTGTAAAACGTTAAATGAAACTGACAAGCAATTTTGTGATAATGATATTACAAGTGAGGAAATCAGAGATGCTGTTAAAAAAATTAAATGTAATAGATCTCCTGGTCCTGATGGGCTAAGTCCTGAATTCTACAAAATGTTTTATAGTGATCTAGAACACCTTTATATTGGTATGTTAAAAGAAACTTATTTACATGGGGAGCTGCCTGAATCCCTAAAATGGGCCATTATTACACTCATATATAAGAAAGGTGATCATGATTTATTAAAAAATTATAGACCTATAAGTCTGACAAATTATGACTACAAGATCTTAGCCTATGTTCTAGCAAAACGTCTACAACATGTTATTAAAACTATTGTTGATGAAGATCAAAGTGGATACATAAAAGGAAGGTACATTGGATGTAATATTAGAGTCTTGGAAGATGTAATGGATTACTGTAAAAAATTAGATATTGAAGGTTCAATTATTTGTTTAGATTTTGAGAAAGCCTTCGACTCAGTTAACTGGTACTTTATGATTTCTGCTTTGAAAAAATTTAATTTTGGTGAACAATTCATAAACTGGATAAAAATATTATATACTGATCCTAAGATAAGTGTTAAAAACAATGGATATGTATCTGATAAATTTGTTGCTGGTCGTGGAATACGACAGGGATGTCCCGTGAGTGCATTGCTGTTTTTACTTGTTGTTGAAATTATGGCTTTGAGAATACGGGATAATGATAATATAAAAGGTTTTAATGTAAATGAAAATGTTTTTAAGATCTCACAGCTTGCTGATGATAGTACACTATCATTGGCTGACACAGACTCTATAGGTCATGCTGTTAATGAAATTTCCCTTTTTTCTGATGTGTCTGGATTAAACCTTAATTTGGATAAATGTGAGGGTATGTGGATTGGCAAGAAAAGAGACTTTCTACCTACTTGTAGTGGTATTAAATTTACCAAAGACCCTATTAAATGCTTGGGAATTTATGTGGGAGGTGATGAGGAAAAAAGATATAATTTGAACTGGAACAAAAAACTTGAACATTTTGATCAAGTACTAGAAAGGTGGAAAGATCGAGACCTAACAATATTTGGCAAGACCCTAATATTGAAAACCCTGGCTATTCCAAAAATTGTATACAACATGTCCCTGCTTAATATAAAACCTGAAACTGCCAAACATATTGAGCGATCAATGTATAATTTTATTTGGAAAAGTCATGATAGAATAAAAAGGAATGTCTTGATAGGAGATTACTATAAAGGTGGCATAAAAATGATAGATGTTGAATGTAAAATGAAATCACTAAAGGCTGTGTGGGTATGCAGACTTTTAAGGGATAAGAATGCCAAGTGGACAAGTCTATTAAGATATTTTATAAATAAATTAGGATTTAATATAGAGCACTTTCTAATGATGAATTTTACATCAGTTAAAATGTTTGATTGTATAACTGAGCTACCAGATTTCTATTGTAATATATTTCTATCATATAATGTGGCGAAACCCTACCAAAATGTGGAAAGACTAAGTAATGATAATTTTCTGAGCCAGATATTATGGGGTAATAGGCTGTTTCAAAATAATGGAAAGTGTCTTTATATAAAAAATTGGATTACATCAGGTATTATGTTTGTTAAAGATGTGTTTGATGCAAATGGCTCATTTCTAAGTGAAAATTGTATTATTCAAAAGCTTAAATCCAGATCTAATTGGATCACAGAATACATGATTGTCAAAAGATATGCATTCAATATTGCTAGGAAATTTGATTGTATTAATGCAACTTATATAAATGATGATAATATATGTAAGAATATACATATTGTATATGATAATACTAGGTACACTGTTGACAAGTTGACAGCAAAAGTTTTGTACCAAATATTGAGTAACAAAAAGTCAGTATATAGCTTTACACAGAATGCATGGCAAAGAAAATTTCATATCATTATGTATGAATCTGACTGGGAAAAGGTATATGAACAAAAAGTATGGAAATTTCCAGTCAAGAAAATAGGAGAATTTAATTATAAAATTATTCACCAACTAGTGAATTGTAAGATGAATGTAAGTCGATGGAAAAGGTCTGTTTCACCAAAATGCAATTACTGTAATCACCTGGAAAATATGGAGCATCTCCTTTTTGAATGTGTTGCTAATATAGCCAATTGGAGTAAAATCAGTAGTATTCTTAAAATAAATATAAATTTTAAACATATTGTACTTGGAGATAGACTGGAAAATGAAATTTCAAGTGTCAGAAACTTATTTATAAGCATAATAGCCTATTGTATCTTTAAAGTGAGAGCCACTAATGACATTAAAATGGACTATAGTAACTACAGTAAACAAGTCAGAACAGAGTTCTATAAACAAACTTACTATCTGAAATATGTAAAGAATATCCCTCATATGGATATGGTAAATAACACCTATGAGAACTGGTAAATGTTCCACACTCCGCCAGGTGAGAATGTGGGCTTGTAAATAAATGCCTGGAAATAATAATCTATTTATCTGAAAAAAAAAAAAAAAAAAAAAAAAAAAAAATTTTAATGTGCAAGATTTACATTCGTTATTTGATACTGTAGATACTTCTGTGATAGTATCGTTTTTAAACCAAATAGGACTTTATAACCAATTTTAAGTGTGGAGCTCTTGTTTACTTAGGTCATTGGCCTATTTATCAAGAACCGTGAAACATCATATGGTATTTAAAGTCTTTTATATTGAATTTATTTATACAAATTTGTTATATCTATAACTGATATATTGAAAGGATTTTGTTGATAATTTTTGTGTTGTTAAGATTATTTACATATCATATTGATTTTATAAACGTTTATGTTTTTACCACGTTTAGGCACTGGATAACCTTAGTGGTTGATGTGCCTCTAAGCAACCATTCATTCATTCATTCAATAATTTCACAAAGCAGAAGTTAAATATTCTTAAAATATATTTGTCAAAGATTAAAAAGTAGATCACAAGAAGCACCAGGTCTCTGCAACACATGTCTCATTTCATTCTAAGACGCTATTTTCTAGACGTTTCTCTGGAGGTAGGTATTGAAGTTAATAGAACAAAGATAGTCATTCCCTGGAATGTTGTGCATTTTTTCTGGAGGAGCCAGATGAAAAACAATCCAGTAGGATGTTGGTTTCATAGGGAGCTAACATGTTCATATGTACACGATGGGTTCACTCATAACCGAAATAAAGATGACCGAATACTGGTTGAGAACGTGCTTGATTTCTCTTAAGTACACGTCATGTAAGTTTAATACTCAATTTATTAATTTTCATCTTTGGCATAGAAGAAGGATCAGTGCGAGAAGGCTAAGATCGAATACATAAAGATGTGATTTTCACTTTTAAATCTTGCAAGAATATAGCATACGATCATCGCTTTATAACATTAAGCAATGTCTGTTGTTACTGGTGGATTTGTTTTTTTGTTTTGTTTTTTTTTGGTTTATTTGGGGTTTTACATCACTTTCAACATTATTTCAGTCATTTCGTGATGAGACCTACTTGTGGCAGATATAGTGCTGCCTCACTGAATTGTCATGTCGCAGGTCCTTGACATGACAACCCACCCGGTGACAGATTTTCAAGGACAACGGGTTAACCATTTTGGCATGGGCCTCAGATCATGTGGGAAATTGTATCACAAATTCAATCTCGGCCCGGCCAGGGTTCGAACTCACGACCTTTGGATCACCACAGAGGAACTGGTGCTAATAAGCTGGCGCTCTAACCAACTGCGCCACGGCCCATGCCCGTTACTGGTGAATATACCCTGTTATAGTACACATATTATAGGGAGTAAACTCTGTACCAATGACCAAAAACCAAAGGACAAATAGGCCTCTGTAAGCCAAACCACACCGTGGTCCCAATCTGAAGTTGTCCCATTGCTTGCAAACCTTCTGATCAGGTATTCGCACAGTTGTTTGGAGCACAAACTCATGCAATATCTGATATTACAAAATACAAGATACAAATCTTTATTTAAAGTCACATGTAAAAACAATAAACACTAGCTTAAAATGAATGAATGAATGAATGGTTGCTTAGAGGCACATCAACCACTAAGGTTATTCAGTGCCTAAAAGTGGTAAAAACATAAACGTTTATAAAATCAATAAAATATGTAAATAATCTTAACATAAAATATCAACAAAATCCTTTCAATATATCAGTTATAGACAACAAAAATTGTATAAATGAATTCAATTTAAAAGACTTTAAATGCCATATGATGTTTCGCGGTTCTTGATAAATAGGCCAATGACCTAAGTAAACAAGAGCTCCACACTTAAAATTGGTTATAAAGTCCTATTTGGTTTAAAAATGATACTATCACAGAAGTATGTACAGTATCAAATAACGAATGTAAATCTTGCACATTAAAATATTGAGTCCTAATTATATCAAAATCAATACATTCAATTAAAATATGTTTAATAGTCATAGCCCTTTGACATCCAACACACTGAGGCTGATCTTCACCTTTTAGAAGATAGCAGTGAGTCAAATGACTATGTCCTATTCTTATACGGGTTAAAACAGACTCTTCTCTTCGGTTAGTTCTACAACCACCTTTAGTTTTACCCAGAACAGGTTTAATTTCGTGTAATTTATTAAAAACTGCTTCATGCCAGAGCAATTGCCATTTAAAACGTAAAAAAACAGTAATATATTTCTTAAACTCTGTATAAGGTTTAAGCATATTTATTGAGCGCTTATCCAATGCTGCTTTGGCAGCTTGGTCAGCAGCCTCATTTCCAAGGATTCCAATATGACTTGGTATCCAATAAAAACGAATTTCTTTATTTTCCTCAGTACAGAGTTTGTGATGCCGTTCAAGGATATTGTAAATAAAAGGATTTTTCCAATCCTTTGCTTTCATTGCTTGTAAAGAAGACAATTAATCAGAAAATATTAAAAAATTTCGATGTGGAGAAGTCTCCACATGATCTAAAGCTAGGTATAAAGCATGAAGTTCTGCAGAATAAATAGAAAATTTATTTGGCAGACGTTCTGAATAAATATGATTGCCCTTAACAGCAGCTGCAGCAGCCTTGTCATCATCAAATGATCCATCAGTGTAAATACACTGATATCCAGTGAAAACAGATTTTATTTCATTATATCTCTTTATATACAGGGATGGATCGGTTGAATATTTCTTTAATTCTGACATGGCTACATTAATATTTAAAGATTCGTAGGTCCATGGAGGTGTTTCTGGATATTGAAATTTAGCTATTTGATTTGGATTTAAATTTAAAGATTGTAAAGATTCTTTGATGCGAATGCCAAAAGTTGGTATTGTATTAGATTTACTTTCAAAAAGGTCAACATAGTTTGGATTAAATATAGTATCATGTGTAGGATTGTCAGGACAAGCTGCAATTTTTGCAGCATACTGAAGGGCAAGCTTTTCTCTTCTTAAATCAAGAGGCAGCTCATCTGCCTCAACTGCCAAGCTATCTGCAGGCGATGTACGAAATGCACCAAGACAAAGTCGTAAACCTTGATTTTGTATAGGATCAAGCATTTTAATATAAGATGGACGTGCTGATCCATATATCATACATCCATAATCAAGCTTAGAACGTACAAGCGCTCTGTAAAATTGCAATAATATATTACGGTCCCCTCCCCAATCGGTATGGGCAAGAACCAGTAATAAATCCAATGCCTTCTGGCATTTCTTTTTAACGTACTTAATGTGAGGAATAAAAGATAATTTCCTGTCAAAAATAAGTCCAAGAAACTTGGTTTCTTCGACAACAGGTATCCGAGTTTGGCCTAAATAAAGATCAGGATCTGGGTGAAACTTCCATTTTTTACAAAAGTGCATACACACAGTTTTCTTTAAAGAATGTTAATGTTATTAAAAATATTTAAAAGATGCCCAAGTGATTGATCAGGGAGGTGTTTAAGGATTTGGTAGTGAATTTGATCAGGCCCAGGAGCGGTATCATGAGATTTATCCAAAGCAAGTTTCAAATCTTCTATTGTGATAATTTATTATATTGTTCCAAGTTATGAGATATAAAATTTAGTTGGTTTCTTTCTTTCCTATTTTTTATTTGTTGAAATTTTGCAGAATAATTATTGGATGAGGAATTCTTAGAAATTGTTTGACCGATTGTGTTACCTATTTCAGTGGGATTTGTAATTAATTGGCCATTATGAGTTAGATGTTTGATCCTTGCTCCACCTCCCTTCCCCGAAATTTTACGCACCATATCCCAGCATTTTTTAATCGGTGTACGTGTATTTAATTTGGAAACATAATCCTTCCAACTTTTTCTTTTGCTTATTTTAATAATATAACGGGCTTTAGCTCTTTTTACTCGAAATTGGTGCAAATTATATTGAGTTGGCTGTCGATTAAATTTTTTCAGAGCTTTTTTGCGCTCCTTGACAGCTTTTTTGCACTCATCATTAAACCAGGGTTTTTCTTTAATTTTAGAATTTGGCTTTGATTTGGGAATACACCCATCAGCAATATCATACAATGTATCTGTAAAAACTTGAAGAGGATCATCTACATTGTTAAAAAGTTCTGGAGTTATTCTATTGAAACAGGATGTTTGAAATTTTGCCCAATCGGCTTTATGAAATTTCCACTTGGGGATTCTTTCATCTGGTGGAGGAAAATGGTTATTTAAAATAATGGGGTAATGATCACTACCCCATTGATCTTCCTCTACTTCCCAGGAATAGTCTAAAAATAAATTTGGAGTGCACATGGAGAGATCTATTGATGTTAAAGAGCCTGTAGCAGGGTGTAAATATGTCGGAGAATCGTCATTCCAAAGGCACAACTATTATTATTTAAAAAATCTTCTATTATACGTCCTTTGGCATCTGTATTATTTCTGCCACCCCAAAGATAGTTGTGAGCATTAAAGTCACCAACTAACATATATGGCTGTGGGAGCTGGGTTATCAAATTATTTAAATCTGTAATATTAACTGGCTCACTAGGTGGTAAATATATTGAACATATAGTTAATGTAATGTGCAGGGTAACCCTAACAGCAGAAGCCTGTAAATTAGTATTTAATGTTACTTTACTTTGGGGGATACAGGATTTAACAAAAATAGAAACTCCGCCATGTGCTCGGTCCATAATATCAATTGAACCGACTTTATTATAAATCACATATCCCTTAAATGTTGTGGAATTATCTTTGAATTTAGTTTCTTGTAAACAAATTACCGATGCATTATATTTTTTGGCTAATAACTCCAGTTCTGGCCTGTTTGCATCAAATCCTCTACAATTCCATTGTATGATATTGCCGATAGCCATTTTAAGAATAATGAGAAAAAATATATGATTTAGCATAATCACTTGTTAAGTTTACGATTATGCTTGGAGTGCACAGGAGTAAAATTCACATCTGGAGGATCACCTGTGTCCATCCTTTCCAAGGATTTACTTCTATTTATCTTACTTTTTACTTTCTTTTTTGTCTGATTTATGTATTGGTCTATTACTATTGATACTTATATAATTGGATGATGTTGAGGGAGTTTGTGAAGAGGGTTTAGTGGATGTTGCTGTTGGTTGAGGTATTACTGTGATAGTGGATGTTGTGGTCTGAGTAGATGTAGCTGAAGATTTTGAGGTTTTTGTGAAAAAGAAATAATTTTTGTCATCGATTGGCCATGTAATTTCGGTTTGAATTGCTATTGATTTTGTTTCTTTAGTTTTTACAGAGCTGGCATAAGATGCCTTTGTTGTGTTATAACTTTCTACTCGCTTCCGTGCCTCTGGAAAAGATATATTTTCTGTGTGTCATATTCGCTGAATTTCCTTCTCTTTTAAAAAGGAAGGACAATTCCGCGAATACGATGGATGATTGCCTTGGCAATTGACACATTTTATTATATTTGAAGAACAATCGTCTCCACTGTGCTGAGCGGTACATTTAGGACATGTTTCATTACCTTTACATCGATCAGATCCATGTCCATACCTCTGACACTTGAAGCAGCGCAGAGGGTTTGGAATAAATACATCAACTCTAACGTTCAAATATCCAACTTTAATAGATGTTGGAAGCTGCGCTGCTTCAAATGTCAGAATAAACGTATTGATAGGAATTTTGACACCGTCCTTTTTTTATAAATATCCGCTTGCATTGAACAACATCCTGGTCTTTGAGCTCATCCACTATCTCCTCCTCAGAAACTCCCACTAAATCTGGGCATCTGATTACTCCTTTTTTATTGTTGAGAGTTTTGTGAGCTGTTATAATAACAGGAACTGTGGCCAACATTCGGCATTGTAGTAGATTATCCGCATGGCTTTTCCGCTCAACCTCAATCAATAATTTATTTCCCATCTTTTTAACTGTTTTCGGTACCCCGGCAATGCCTTGTATCCCCTTTGCAATTGCAAAGGGGGACATTTTTGCCAGGGTATGTTCAGCATCAGAACTTTCCGCAATCAAAAACCTAGGCCATTTTTCTATTTTGTTTTAATCATCGTCGCTGTCTATGTCATTCCTTGGTCGTTTTTGTTTGTTTTGCGCCATGTGTGTTATTTTATATTTCATCAGTTTGGTCCCCTACCCACCACGGAGCCCAACAAGGGGACGCCTTTCTGGGCCGGTAACTCCAAGCCCTGACGCCGTGAGGATACCCAACATGACATACTCTAAGAATAAAAACTCCACCCTTTCGGATTTTATTTATATCCCTCGATTGACCAAATCAGCAGTAATCTCCTTTCAGCAAATATTTATCAAAAAATTTAAAATTATTCTTAAATTTCAAACACTGAAATTATCATTAATAAAAATCAAATAGCCAGAATATATTAAAGGAAATATACTACAAGCCGGTTAAATCAGACCCAGGCCTAATCTGATCTGCCCGTCTGGTGAACATCTGGATCCAAGACTGGCGTGTTGCAACTGGACCGGTTTTACTGTCAAACCAGCCCAGTGCTCAGCCCGTCAGGATTCCATATCCTCCCGACACAGGTCGCATCCCACGGCAAACAGGACGCCCCTTTAGTCGCCTTTTACGACATGCTGGGGGGCAGTGGGGCTATTCTTTAATCCCCGCACCCACAGGGGAGCACTAGCTTAAAGCTAATATATGACTAACTATGTACAAAAAGAAGATATATATATATATATAGTGATAGATTTCCTAGTAATACCAGTCCATGCACTGACACTGTCCATCCCACTTGGAGATGATACTTTTAAATTCATTGAGACTAGTAGTCTGCTTATTAGGCAGCTCATTCCATAGTTTACTTCCCATATAGGAGAAAGTCCGCCTCCCATGTGTGATAAGTCTTATATTCTCTTTGCTCAAGGGGATAAGGATTTCTAAAGTTGTATTCTGTTTTGTGTGCCCTAAACATTTCACAGACATATTGTGGTGACAAATTATGTACACACTTGAACACTTCAATTGCCATTCTACGTAGTCTACCTACTAATAAACTATTTCTACCAGCTAGCTCCATGAATCTTTCTTGAGATGATTCGTAGTCTTCATACACAAATTTCAGTGCTCTGTACTGTAATTTTTTCCACTCTGTCAACATTTTGCTTGCCACACATCATCCACACTAATGGGCAGTAATTGAATGTTGATGTGATAAACGAATTGAATATTGCCAGTCGACTCTCCAGATCCAGCTTTTTGGAGAGTCGCATGAACATATTTATTTGTCTAGATGCCTTGGTTTGCATTTCTTTGATCTGTGCATTGAATTTCAACTTAGAGTCAAATGTGATTCCCAAAAGTTTGACTAGCTCAGTACACTCTTTACCACTTATAAGGAAACTTTTTATGACTTCTGCAGTCTTTCCAAAAGCAACAGTCTGAAACTTATCAGGGTTTGCCTGCATTTGATTGTCATCGAACCATTTTACAGTGTTATTGGCATCCTCTTCCATTTTTGCTTGAAATATACTTGCATCTTTATGGTGATAACTCAATGTGTTATCATCAGCAAAATTTAGCATTATTCAATGAAGAATGAACAGGTAGATATCATTCAGAAAAATGTTGAATAATTGTGGGCCAAGCACTGAGCCTTGTGGGACACCCTTTTTGACTTTTGTCCATTTGCTTCTAGCCTCACCAATCTTGACTCTTTGTTGTCGTTCAGTTAAGTAGGACTTAAATAGTACTAATGATTTTCTTTCCATTCCATAAGCGTCCATCTTTGCTAATAATAGACCGTGTGGGATACTGTCAAATGCTTTTGACAAGTCCATGAGGATAGCACCCACATACTCATTTTTGTGCATTCCCTCCTGCCATTCCTCAACAGCTTTCCGAAGTACATGTTCTGTGCTATGGCCCTCTCTATAGGCTGATATTGAAGTGTCGAGAAGTTTGCTAAATAGACTATTTGTTTGTTTTCTAATTACCTTCTCTGTTATCTTTGATATCATTGTAAGTACACTCACTGGTCTATATTTTTCCTTTGACATTCGGTCATCTTTCTTAAAGACAGGTGCTTTTTTCATGTCAGAAGGAAATGTGGCATGGTCTATAACAGTATTTATCACTTTTGTGAGGGAGGGTGCAAGAGGCTTTGCTGCTATCTTCAATAGCTTGGCAGGTATGTTGTCAAAGCCAGTAGCTTTCTTTGCATTTAATCCTGTTAGCATTTTTAGCACCTCTTTACATTACTTGAGGCCCATGAGAGAAGGGTCACCTGTATTTTCTTGTGAATATGTGACTTCATGTTTTGCAACATAACATTTCTGCGATGTAGCATTAACATGCTCCGAATAAATCTCTTCAAGATTGATTGAAGTAATTGATGTAAACTCCCAGTCCAGTATGTGTTATAATGTGTTTTATAAGCCATGCAGTGACGTGATGTCACCCTGTCTGATTCATCTCGTGTAATTGGATATGAACAGATACCTTTCTCGACTTCCCTCCTGCCGAGCACTAATAGGGTACTGATCAGTATGCCAAGCACTAATAGGGTACTGATCAGTATGCACATTGTTCTATTCTGTTTCTGACTCATATGCTACCTTTCTAGACGTTTTTCGGAGAAAGGAGTATATTTAGTCTCTTATCTAACCCCTTTTCAAGACAATGAGATCATTATGCTAATCACAATGTGCAAGATACTTGCTTTAGATATCGCATCACTTTCAAACTGGTTAAAAGGCTTAAAGTTTGATCTGATATGACCATAGGTGCTGGTTAGGTCGTAAAAGCACCATTTCACAATTTCACATCATTACTTTTTCACGTGTGCTTTCTATAGCAAAAGGAGTCTCGCTTCTCGCTTTGTTTTACTCACTCCCAGAACATCCATGGCCAAATGACCAAGACTTTCACCATAACTCACATTTTGCCAACAATATGAATATCTACCTTAATGGTCGATGTGCGTCTAAGCAAACCATTCTATCTAATCAATTGAATGTTGGTTGACATTCTGCAGAATACATGAGGCTGAATTGAGCAATATGATCATCAGTTAATGTATTCATTACCGAGAACTAATTATTGAGCACAGCATTTAAGGAATAGTATCCACTTTCTACCTAAAAGGTATGTAATGCATGCCATACAGTTCTACTTTATTTCTTTGAAATGACCAAATAGTGATCAGGAAATACTGCTGCAAAGCCATCTCCAGTAATGACAATTATTAATATCATAACTATTAATAAATATTAAAGTGTCTTTCTTAGGTGAAAATCTACAAAGAAATTTGAGTACCTATAAAAATGATGGAGATCTTCCAGTATTTACATAAACACGTTAATTGTTTCTATCAAAATATTACGCTGAGAGTAATGTGAACCGTGAGGTGGACAATTCTGGAATTGAGTAAAATCTAGTGTGGGACAAGTGGAAGCTTGTCAAGTGGAAGCTTGTCAAGTGGAAGCTTGTCAAGTGGAAGCTTGTCAAGTGGAAGCTTGTCAAGTGGAAGCTTGTCAAGTGGAAGCTTGTCAAGTGTAAGCTTGTCAAGTGGAAGCTTGTCAAGTGGAAGCTTGTCAAGTGGAAGCTTGTCAAGTGGAAGCTTGTCAAGTGGAAGCTTGTCACGTGGAAGCTTGTCAAGTGGAAGCTTGTCAAGTGGAAGCTTGTCACGTGGAAGCTTGTCAAGTGGAAGCTTGTCAAGTGGAAGCTTGTCAAGTGGAAGCTTGTCAAGTGGAAGCTTGTCAGGTGGAAGCTTGTCAAGTGGAAGCTTGTCAAGTGGAAGCTTGTCACGTGGAAGCTTGTCAAGTGGAAGCTTGTCAAGTGGAAGCTTGTCACGTGGAAGCTTGTCAAGTGGAAGCTTGTCAAGTGGAAGCTTGTCAAGTGGAAGCTTGTCAAGTGGAAGCTTGTCAACTGGAAGCTTGTCAAGTGGAAGCTTGTCAAGTGGAAGCTTGTCAAGTGGAAGCTTGTCAAGTGGAAGCTTGTCAAGTGGAAGCTTGTCAAGTGGAAGCTTGTCAAGTGGAAGCTTGTCAAGTGGAAGCTTGTCAAGTGGAATCTTGTCAGGTGGAAGCTTGTCAAGTGGAAGCTTGTCAAGTGGAAGCTTGTCAAGTGGAAGCTTGTCAAGTGGAAGCTTGTCAAGTGGAAGCTTGTCAAGTGGAAGCTTGTCAAGTGGAAGCTTGTCAAGTAGAAAAATGTACGCATTTTTGGCACAAGGGCATGACAGTGGCGGATCCAGGCGGGGAGTTTTGGGGGCTGAAACCCCCCGGGGGTATGTGGCTGGGGGGACTTTTGGAAACTGGTATTGAATTTATGCTCCGCCCACTATTTTGAATGCCATTTAAGCAATAAAAAATGTTTTGATTTTCACATATAAATAATGAAATCCAGCTAGAATGTTATGCTCTTCCTCATAGAAACTTTAGATTTAAAGTTTCTGTAAAATTAAAAAATCACATATTTTCATGAGGTTTCAATATGCTAATTAGGTCATGTGACCAGACTAAAAAATACATTTTTAAGAATTGGAATTGAGCTTTGCATAGATGTGTCAAACATACTGATTGGAAATGCATTGTGGAAACTGTTATCAAAAACTCCTTTGATCAATTTTACCAATCTCCAAAACTGAAGAGTTCACCAACCAAAAGTATGGAGATCTGTGCCTGTGTGAATTGTAAAAGAACTGTATTGAATAGCTGTTGTGTTATTAATTTTGCCATGTCATCTTGATGCAGTTAATTACTCATAACCTCACAGTCAGTAGTCTACTGGTGTCCAGGTATTTAATAAAGACCACCTTTATTAGTTAACGCTAATCAATACAAAAACAAGATAGTTAATCCTTCTTGGCATGATCAAGACCAAGCTGCCAAGCTGTCGATTGTGTAATTGCTTAAGAGTCTTGGCTATACGATATGGCTTGGTGAAATACAAGGATGTATTTATTTATATTTTGAATGAATTGAATAACCGTACGTGCTATATTTACAATTGCATAAAATAGTTCTGATGCAATAACTTGCTGTGGCACAGATTAAGATCCAGAAAAGTTATTGTTGGGGAGTATGTGGTAGGGGGGGGGGGGAGTTCTCAACCCAAGAAATATGATTAATTTCATATAATACTTATGAAGACATGCATGTTTGGGGTAGAATGATTTATTGAAAATGTCTCACAGCAACCCAACATATCTATCCATATGAGCATATGGATCAGGCGAGACGGCAGCGTGTGTGTTTTGTCCTTTTGCAAGCGTCCATCTGATCAGAATACGGTTTGGTCACATATGGGGGCAGACAGGCTTCCGGTTGCTGACTCACGGGTGTGATATATTAGAAGAAAGAAGGGAAAAGGACATTTATTATTGTGCGTGAGTGAGCAGCCATCATTGTTACACCGGGTATATTATAAGCATGTGCTTATTTTGCTGTTTATACATTCCTCGTCATATTCCATGTGTCAGTGTTTCAATATGCACTATTTCATACAGTGGGGGCGGGCATCGGCCAGATTGATTGATCTGAGGCCTGGGCTAAGGCAAAGCAGTCCATTTTTGTCATTTTCAAATCCTTAAGCTATGTCGTTCATCACTCGTTCTGTCAAGTCTACACCAAAATGTCTCGGAACATTGCAACATATGAAAATCGGGTCATTTAATAATGTTGTTATCTATCTTGAATAAATACTGGTTAGAATTGGTGTTATTAGGCCAGGTGACAGGCAAATATATCTTTCAAATCCTTGTATCCGGGGGAAACTTATGTTCCCGCCACTCCTTACACAACCTACAATAGGGCCACAGGCCGTGGCGCAGTTGGTTAGAGTGCCAGCTTATTAGCACCAGTTCCTCTGTGGTGATCCAAAGGTCGTGGGTTCGAACCCCGGCCGTGCTGGGATTGAACTCATGATACAATTTCCCACATGAGCTGAGGCCTGTGCCTTAAGGGTTAACCCGTTGTCCTTGTAAATCTGTGACCGGGCGGGTTGTCATGTCAAGGACCTGCGACATGACAATTCAGTGAGGCAGCACTATATCTGCTACAAGTAGGTCTCATCACGAAATGACTGAAATAATGTTGAAAGTGATGTAAAACCCCAAACAAACAAACAAACAAACACAACCTACAATAAAATGCCAACATAAGTTGCAACGTGCCATTGAGAATAAGTTTCTTTAAAACTAATGATGGTCAACACAGTTCAATACATTGGGGTGTAGGAAGGGATGGTGCCAAAGAAAAGTCTTTTGGTTTCTCCTTGTACAGGCTATTATTAATACAGCCTCAACTGTCGGTTGTTATTCCTGACCAATAGATACCAAAATGTATTTATTTTTTCAGTTGGTTGTGCCACAAAATTTCATTGTTCCTCGAGTAGTCATTTATTAACGAAGACAATGGTAAGAAAGACAATGCTCAAAGTAAAAACAAATCATCAAGATTTTTGCCATGAATTAATAATAAGGTATTTTATCTGCATTGTTGCAAGTAGGAATCAGGACCTGGTTGAACCTTCCATTCTGTGTAAATGATACATAGCAGTGTCGGATCCAGGTGGGGGCTTTTGGGGCTGAAGCCCCCCGGGGTCTGTGGTTAGGGGGGCTATTGGGAACTAGAGCCCCTTACTTTTTGGGACTGGAGCCGCTTACTTAAGGACATTTGAGCCCCCCGGGGTAAAAAATCCTGGATTCCTTAGCAGATCCCGTGTTTAAAACAGGTTCAGTAATTAAAAAATCAGATCTGACTTTTCGGGTCACTCCTTGATTATCAATCCCCGTAAAGCTTCTTTTTAACACACCGAGTCAAATGTTTTGTCACCTGTTGTAACATGGCTAATTTTTCTGGCACAGAGTGACTGAGGCCCACACCAAGCAGTACCAGCAAAGGCAGCAGAAGTTGATCTCTGAGCTTAAAGACTATGATGTGGCATGTTGTAGTGATGTCATGTGTGAGAGTGGTGCACATAGAGATCAAATAGACAGTTGGTGTTCAGAGCTTATAGACTGTTGATTCAGTGCAGATGCTGTGTTCCCAAGTGTCAAGAAGCAGTCGAGGAACCGGCCTGGGTGGAGTGAGGATGTGAAACCATACAAAGATGAGTGTTTATGGTGGCATAATGTATGGGTTGGCTTTGACAAGCCCTCGGTAGGAATGATATATGATTGTATGAGAGATGCTAAAAGACAATTTATGTATGCCAATAGAAGAAACAAGAGGAGAGAGGCCCAGCTGAGAGATGAGAAGATGGTAGTGGCAGTGGCTGAAAGCAGGTCGAGAGATTTCTTTAAGGAAGTGAGGAAGATGCACCCAAGGGACAGGCTGCCCGATACTGTGGATGGCCAATCAGATCCCGCAGTCATTGCTGAGAACTTTGCCTCCAAATACAGACAGCTGTATGTGCCCCCGAGTGCTGAAGGTATGGAGAGAGTGAACATACATGTACGACAGCAGTGTGTGCAGTATGAGGAGGAGGATAGGGTAGTCACAGCGGAGAACATCAATGATGCTGTAGACTATCTGAAGGCCAACAAGTCTGATGGTGATAGAGGCCTCATCTCCAACCATCTGATCATGAGTGGAGCAGGTATGAGGGATCAACTCTCGAAGCTGGTGACGGCCATAATAACTCATGGTTACCAGCCGAAAGATGTTCTGATAGGAACCATTTCCTTGATCCCAAAAAGTAAGAAGGAGAGCCTGTGTACTAGTACATATACCGGGGCATCACTCTGTGCTCGTCCATTGCCAAGCTCATAGACGTCATCATGATCATGAGGTATCAGAAGCTGCTGAGCACCAGTGAGATGCAGTATGCTTTTAAGAAGGACCATAGCACCACTATGTGTACGCTGATGCTGAAAGAAGTGGTCAACTACTACCTTGACAACAAGTCTGAAGTGTATGCCTGCTTCATCGATGCCACCAAAGCGTTTGACTGTGTGAGGCATGACAAGCTTTTCCAGCTGCTGATCGATAGAGGAGTTCCAGGATTGGCATTGCGGTCTATGATTGACCTATACCAGAGACAGGTAATGAGGACTGTTTGGAGAGGGCATCATTCAACTGTGTTTGAGACATGCAACGGCATCCGTCAGGGGGGAATTATTTCACCTCTCATGTTTTGTGTGTACATGGATGAGCTGCTCAACAGGTTGGAGGCTGGTGGAGTTGGTTGCTGGGTGGGTAGGCACTACTACGGTGCTCTAGGTTACGCAGATGACCTTACCCTACTTGTACCCAGTGTATCTGGTCTGAGAACAATGGTTGCCTCTTGTGAAGGTTTTGGGGAGGAGTACAGTGTCGGGTATAACCCAGTCAAGACCAAGTGTATGCTTTTCAGTCGACGGGCAGTAACGGCGAAACCACTGGTCGAGCTGAACGGAAGTACGCTGGCATGGGTGGACAGCACAGAGCACCTTGGCAATCACTTAGAATCTACGTTGTTGGAGAAGAAGGAGATACGTGAGAAGAAGGGTGATCTGATAGGCCGAGTGAACACAGTGTTAGCCACATTGGCGAGGAGTAGTGACCTGGTGTTGGCAAGTGTCTTTAACTCTCAGTGTGCTCACTTCTATGGTGCCCAGGCCTGGGACCTCACGGACAGAGAAGTGGAGAGTTTTCATAGAACCTGGAATCGGTGTGTGAGAAGACTACTGAGGCTGCCGTACAGGACACACACAAGGTACCTCCCACATCTACTAGGCACATGTAGCGCCATGGATCAAATCTATAGACGCGCTCTCAAGATGATCCGAACTATGATCAAGAGTGATAATAGCAGAACAGCATTTATGGCGAGCCTATGTGCTGGAACAGCGAAAAGTGTGATTGGCAGGAATGTGAGAGTGATTGCTAAGAGACTGAAGGCAGAGGTCAGTGAAGTGATGACAAGTGGGCATGGGATGCTCAAGCATGCATACATCGATGAGTGTACGGATCATGATCGCATAGCGCTTTCTCTTATAATGGAAATGAGAGAATGTATTTGTGGTAGCAAGATGATAGCTGGTTTTAATGTGTCAAATATGGAAGACATTTTAAATGAAGTCTGTGAAAAACTAAGGTGAATAATTTTTAACCTGTATTTAATGTAAACAATACTCTATTCCATTTTAATGTGAAATGTGAATGAATAAAATAATTTATATATAATTGCGGTTATCGTTGATGAGTTGGTAGTGACACGTATACCAAAATAGATTTGTAGGTCAGTGTAGGTCATGTTGTTCTTAATTAGGTCGAGGTGGTTGAGAAGTATTAATAAAGGAATTATTTTTAGCATTCAAAGCTTAGATGTCTCACCATGACCCACCCACCCCCCTCAGACAGTCTGAACATTTTAACACATTACATTTGATATATGAAGGGTGACTTGTTCCCATTTTACGCCACTTGGCGCAGTGCATCAGTGCTATTGTGCTACATACAGATGAATCTAAAGTGTACGCTCCGTTATTCTGTGATATACTTAACCTGTTTTATCACAATGAATCGCACATGCATCTTTAATCATTCCAAGTGTTGTTAATGTGGATATCCCACCTAATTGGACTTCACAATGCAGTGAATCCCAATTACAAGACAGGTCTGCTATTCCTCTGCCCTCTTCATTCTAGCAGGACCTTTGAGAGGCCAAAATATGCAAATTTACGATTAAACCTCCTCATCTAATTTATAAGAGCTAGAATGATATAGAAAGGGGCACGTATATGTAATCGTGTACGTTTATATACTTTTGAAGTTGGGAGGGTCTTGTATCTTTATGGTGTTTTAAACAGTTTTTACAACCTTTTCAGCATTAATGGCCATAATAGGTCAACTTTGAAAGTGATACTACCGGCAGTGAGAGTTGATGCACCACCTCCCTTCCTCCACTTATACAGCCATGAAAGGCCCAGATCCATCGCTCTATCAACTGTGCTAATGGGCCAGGGTCTTGTTCAATCAAACATAGTCAGAGGGCCATGTAGGCTTAGACTAAATCCATAGACTAAATCCATAGACTAAATCCATGTTGGACAATATATGTCATTCAGGGCACCAATCTTAGATGTTGGATGAAGTTCATGTCAAAATGTATCCAGCATTATAATTACTTGGCTTGACTCTGTTTATCGTCTTTTATCCCATAATTTTGCCAATATGACAGACATCCAGGCGATGGCTTCATTTGGCTAATACCGCAGTCATAGTTGATCCCGATTTCAGTAAAGATGCCTGGCCGGTGGGTTATTTATTTTTTCAACATTGGATGACAAGCCGTCAGGACACCAGGCGATTATCAGCCATGATGAGGAAAATTAAAAAAAGTCGTTCAGTTCATATCTCTGATTATTGTCCTATCATTGATTATTATGTTTTGTACGTGATTTTAAGACCTGTTTATGCCGTGGCTAACTGGTGGAGTATGCAAAGCAAAATGATATGAATTTTTCACGTGGATATGACGTGGATTTTACACTTGAATAAGACATGATTTTATCACATGGATAAGCCGTGAATTCTTCATGTGGATATGACATAAACCTTTCACTTGGATATGATGTGAATTTTTCACATGGATAATATGTGATTTTCTTTTCAGATTGATAAGCTATTCAGATCAACGTCATTATTTCCAAATAGCTATCTGAGCACTGCAAAGCGCCCCTCTCATATTATGGGCTATATCTCTATCATATTATGGGCTATATCTCTATCATATTATGGGCTATATCCATATCATATTATGGGCTATATCTCTATCATATTATGGGCTATATCCATATCATATTATGGGCTATATCTCTATCATATTATGGGCTATATCCATATCATATTATGGGCTATATCTCTATCATAGTATGGGCTATATCTCTGTCATATTATGGGCTATATCTATGTCATATTATGGGCTATATCTCTGTCATATTATGGGCTATATCTATTTCATATTATGGGCTATATCTATGTCATATTATGGGCTATATCTCTATCATTAAAGGAATATCTCTTTAGAGAGTTGGGTAAGTTAGAATCAAAAATACCTAGTTAGATATGTTGGTCTACAATAATGCAAATTATGAGTTTAAAAAAACATAAATTTGCATATTCAATGCTTTTAATTGATTTTACGATTTTACGAAAAACACTTAAAAATGATTCACTGGAGACACATTTCATATCTTGTAATCAAAATCATTTATATCAATATTGATAAATAATATGATATGTCTTCTACAATTTTGCCAATAAGTGTCCTCTCAGTATGTTGAGTTTGACCAGTGCATGAATAAAAGGCTATAATCTGAGGGCTTTTAATGAAAGGCTTTTAATGAAAGGATGGAATTTATATAAGATAAGGAGGCTTTATAAAGTATTATAAAGCAAGTTAGAAGGGTAGAGCGGGTCAGACGGGCCAATTGCCCTGCACTGCTGTCGCATGTCATCAGGGGGTCCACCCAGGGGGATATATAAACAGGACCTGAGCGTCACCCCCACCAGTCTAGCCAAGCAGTACCGGGAAGCAGTCTATCACATGAAGTTTAGCGTGAAGCCACCATACCAGGGCACCCAGGCTAGGGAAGACAGCTTAAGACGTCCGAAGACCTATTGGCATATGAGGTGCTGGATATAGTAGGTGCTAACATTATGCCAAAGGTCTCAGCAACACGCTGCTGCCGCGGGTGCGGTAGGCCCATGAAGGGACACGAAAGCCCAACCGGGCTCGGGGTATGCCAGAACCCGCCAGTGGAGACGACAGACCTGACAGGGGACGAGGTCTCATCAGATGAAGACGTCCAGTTGGCGACACCGACGGGGAATTGCGACCCAAGCAAGCAAGCCTCACCGAGCGTATCTCAGATAAGTGTATTAAGTACCACCAATCCTTTCGTGGCAGGAAATATGTCCCACATGTCACATATCAGCCAGCCAGCACAATCAGACATTTCATTAGAGACGATGGCTAAAAGCATTAATGTAATACAGGATCAGATAAAGGTATTAATGGACACGCAACAGGAGGTAAATAGGGCGATACTTGCAGGCAAGCGTAGCGAGCCACCAGTGGCCGCTGCCACTAACCCCTGGACGGACCAACAGGGGGCACTGGCAACTGGCGGGAATGACCCATGGCAGCCATGGCATCCAAACAACAACTCCGGGGTATATAAGCAGGCACCCAGCACAGCTCACCCTCAGTTCACGCCGACTCCACCACAGACCAGACCAGTACCGGGACTGCGCAGTATGGCACATATCACGGACTTCGATATGTACCATGTGAAAACTGTTCCAGAGAAGGTGGTAAAGGGGGCTGTGCTGGGTGAGTATGTTGCACTTCACGAATTTCTTCCAACAATAATAGTAGATTATGAAGCTAACCAAGACCTCCAGACATATTTAGACTCCACTGGCAACATAAAATATAGGCGCAAGAATCAATACACTAGGTCAATATATTTTATCAAGACATGGTTAGAGGCATGGTCAGTATATGAAAAGCTGATGGTTCGCACACATGGTTTGTACTTATATGAACAGATGTCAGGATATAGGGACATGATATGTGAATGGGAGAAGAAATACACTTTGGCAAATATAGCAACTTTAGATATGCGCCATAGGCAGAACATATCGAAGGTTTAGGTAGACTTCTCTAACATTGACGCTCATTTAGTTTATACTATACTGGATGCTACAGCGGTTAGGGCTTCTGCCGCCCGCTGTAGTAGGTGTAAAAGTTACCAGCATACTCGTCTGTCGGAATGCCCCTTTACAGCCATGGCGCCATCGGTACAGGGGCCGACGGTGTGGGAATATGGGCAAAAATCCCGACAGGCACAATCATCCTCTGAAATCTGCAATAATTTCAACCTGCTCAAATGCACATTCAAATACTGTAAGCGACAGCATATCTGCCGACAGTGCCACGGGGCTTTGCCTTTTGAATTGTGCATCAAGCAAGGCAAGTGTGCATCAAGCACAATCAAACACGTTCCTGCACCCTGAATATTGGAAGGAAATCCTTAGAGACCACCCAGATAGAGAATTCGCAGACTTACTCTATAACAGGGCCCTCCACAGGGTAAAGATAGGATATGAGGGGGAAAGAAGTGTATCCTTATGTTCTGACATTTGGCCGTCGGCCACTGTATATAAAGAAAAAGTGTCAGAATTTGTTGAGAAAAATCTTAAACTAGGCAGGATTGAGGGACCATTTAGGAAGCCCCCACCAGGTTTTAGGTCTTCCCCCTTAGGGGCATTCGCCAAAAAGGAAGGGGGCAAGGTTAGGATACTACACGACCTATCATGGCCCCCTGGCAGGGCAATTAACGAAGGTATAGACGTAAGTCAGTACTCCCTTAAATATGCAACAGTTTTAGACGCAGTAAAACTCGCACAAAAATATAAGGGGGCCTGGATGGGGAAAACGGACCTGGCCTCTGCATTTCAGAGTATTAAGGTCATCCCAGAGGACAAGCAGCTGATAGGTTTCTCATGGCCCGACTCAGAAGGCAGTAGGCAATATTACCAAATGGCCTGTTTACCATTCGGTCTGACCAGCGCACCTAGATTATTCGACGCTTATGCCCTGGGCCTGGATTTTATGTATAAGAAGAATGATGCAGCAGCCGACACAACCCATTATTTGGACGACATAATTTCTCTGTCACCCACTGTAGCTGGCTGTAAAAAATCTTTATATACAATAGTTAAAACATGTAAAGCATCAGGCTTTGAAATACAGGAGAAAAAAACAGTAGGCCCCACACAGAGAATAGAATTCTTAGGAATAGTAATAGACACTGTTAAACAGCAACTAAGTATATCACAGGAAAGAATTACAGATATCACACAAGAGGTAGATAGATTATCAGGCAGGAAATATGCCACAAAAAGGGAATTATTGTCAGTAATAGGAAAACTAATATTCTGCTCCAAAGTAGTAGCTGATGGGAAAATGTTCACAAAACGCCTCAACCATTTAGCAACAAGGGCAAAGCATTTACACTACAAAATTAGATTGACCAAGGAGGCACGAGCCGATTTGGAGTGGTGGCAACGTTGCCTGAGTTTGCACAACGGCATATGTTGGTTCCCCACTGAGTGGTCAATGGCAGAAGCTGAAATCCTATTCACTGACGCATCTGACATTGGGTTAGGTGCGTGTCACAACAACGCATGGACAGTAGTGGATTTTAACAACACAAATCACTGGATGAAAGGCATGACCATAGCATGGCGGGAATTAGCTGCAGTGGTCATAGCTATAGCTACATTTGGCCCAAGGTTAACAGTAAGGAAAGTCGCTATGAACATTGATAATATAGCAGTATGCTATTGCATCAACGATGCAAAATCAAAGGACTTATATACCAGTACATATAGAATTCATTAAAAAGCATTTCACATAGGCACACCATATAATGCAGCAGCAGACTCCCTCAGCCGAATGGATATGACCAGATTTCGTCAGGTCATGCCCAACGCTGACCCAACAATGACCACAGCAATGCCTATAATATATGACTTTTAATGCCAGGAAGGGTAACAAGTCACTAATAGTGTTTTGAGGGTTGCTAACCGCACCCTAGGCTTGTTAATTCTAATCAACGCGAAGCATTAATATATGGCAGTCACACACAAGGAATAACCATCCATGACCAGCACGGCTCATATTATATGACTTTTAATACCAGGACGTTACAAGTTGACTAATGTGTTTGAGGGTAGTATCTGCACCCTAGGCTTGTTCTAATACGCATAGTATAAATATATTTATGGGTACTAAATATTAAATATTAAGCATGAAGTCATGTCATCAAATGATAACAATTGTATTAATATGCATCATGTGTAAATTTACATTATGTAATATGGCAATAGCTAACCAGTAATAATGTACTCACATTTAGTGGGCTCGATGTAATTAATGTAAGCAATTGTTCTAATTATATATGTTTATTAAAATGTATTAAAGCTGTTAGGCTAACAAAATATCATTTTTAAATTTAAAGCCGGTCATATCCAGCTATATGTAGACAACTTTAGCAAACAATGTAAGGTATCATAGTACTACATTGTATTCGTCAGTGGAATTCACAATAATAAGGTTATAGCACATAGCTATCTTTATGCCACATATTGCCAATCGGGCAATATTGTAGGATATAGATTACCTACCCAGAGACTCTTAAGAATATATATAGACAATCATGGACAATCACGGTCTCTGGCAGAACATCATGCATAGATATTGTGTGCCGGTTGATGTATCGCCTTAACCACCGGACCTGGAGATGACTCACCGGGCATAAGAGATCACGTGCAGGCAGATGAGCCCATGTGAAATCCCATGTCGCAAAAGGAAGCCACGCTGGCAAGACGAGTCCATGTGAAACTCAGTGTCGCAAAAGGAAGCCATGCAGGCAAACCCCATACACATGATGCTCAACGATCCTTTAAAAGGGCCCGCAACTGTTGGATCCAGGGAGACCAGAATTCGGAGACCGGAGAGCAGAGTTCCAGCGTCCACTTGCCTTGAAAGATCCACGACTCTCAGCATCGTGACCGCATAGACTTGGGTGTTTTATGTATTCTCAGGACTCTATAAGTATCATGCATTTGGGTAGTTCATATGCCTTGCTCATTGCCATGCCGGCCTAGCCAGACAGGGATTCATAGCACCGAATAAAGGTAACTATTGTGCAGTGTATATCCTGTGTCTGCAGTCCTTATTACCTCACACCTCATATGGGTAGATAGAGTTGCTAGGTTCCGTGCCCCGCCTCACAGCCAGCGAGCAAAGTAGAGTAAGAGTAGAGTATCGATCCCCCGTCCACGTCCCCCAACGACGGATACTCACAAACCATGGGTAACAATATGTCAATACCCAACAGTGCCTACTCACTTAGCCTTGGCTAACCCCAAACAGGTTATCTTGCAGATCTAGACAAGAAGGTAGCTACATTGATGGCTAATGGAATCCAGGCAAATACCAGGAGGACATACAATTCTGCACAGACACAGTATAAAAAATTCTGCACTAAATTTGGGTTGGTACCGATCCCTGCAACCGAGCAGACGATATTACGATATATAGCTTTTATGAGTAGCAAGCCAGGTAAGTATGGTTCAGCACTCAATCCAAATACCATATCGGTGTATTTGGCAGCAATATGCTCACTGCACATTATCCACGGGTATGACCCCCCTCCTATTAGCACCCCTAGGGTTACAATGGTACAGAGGGCAATGTCACTGCAGGCACCCCCCCCCCTACTAAAAAAATTACCCATCACCTACAAACTGCTGTGCGATATGTGTAGGCAACGGGCCGTGGCGCAGTTGGTTAGAGTGCCAGCTTATTAGCACCAGTTCCACTGTGGTGATCCAAAGGTTGTGGGTTCGATCCCCGGCCGTGCCGAGATTGAACCCATGATACAATTTCCCACATGAGCTGAGGCCTGTGCCAAAAGGGTTAGCCCTTTGTCCTTGTAAATCTGTGACCGGGTGGGTTGTCATGTCAAGGACCTGCGACATGACAATTCAGTGTGGCAGCACTATATCTGCTACAAGTAGGTCTCATCACGAAATGACTGAAATAATGTTCAAAGTGATGTATTTGTTTGTTTGTTTGTTTGTTTGGGGCTTTACATCACTTACAGGGGCTACTGAGAATACATTTGTCTTTTTGTTGCTCTATCAAATAGTTAAATACTCTGCAGTATTTCTGTAGCAGTAAACCTTGATGGCCTATCAATGTCAAACCTATCATGGTATTATTAATCAAAGGACTGCTGATTCCTTGATTACAACTGGGGCTGTGGAAAATACAGGGGCTACGGAGAATACAGGGGCTACGGAGAATACATTTGTATTTTTGGTGCTCTATGAAATAGTTAAATAGGCTGCAGTATTTTTGTAAAAAAATTTAATAATTTCATAAAAATATGTATGCATAACAATGTTCAGTAGAAATGGACACCTTGAAAGAAAAAATGCCGTAGGCTTTTTTGGTTGTCTGAGGGGGGCAGAGTATTTCGGGGTAGACAAACCAGGGGGCTCTTGGGTCATCCCCCCCCCCCACCCTATCCCAGGTCAAATTTGGTCAAACAAAAAATAATAGGTGCATGTGCTTCACTATCAAACGCACAAAAACTAGGATAGACGGCACTAGGAAAATAATAGGTTGTTATGAAAAAGAAATCTGCGCCCCCTGTTGCATGTGGCACTATCTTGCATTAAGGGCCAGTATAGGCCAGTTACCGGGGGATAGCCCATTGTTCACCACACAAACAGGTACCCCAATACCCAAACATGCATTCAACAAGACCATTGCGAACCTAGCCAGTAGCACTGGCCGACCCTCAACCAGTTATTCCAGTCACAGCTTGAGAAGTGGGGCAGCCATGCAGGTAGGTACTGGTAACTGGCAGGGGCGGGAGGTTGCTATGCTAGGACAATGGCAGTCAAATGCTTACATGGGCTACATACGGGACACCATAAAGCATGAGCTGCAATTTGCAAAACGACTTGCAACACATAACTCAAGATAAATAAACACCTCATCATTACATATCATTTGGCCTTAGGCTAGATACATCTATCCCATGGGCATATGGCCATATATGTAATATGATCAACCATATATATATGTACTGTACTGTACATCTTGTCGCAATATTTATGTATGTGTAATTAATAATATTATGTGTAATTGTATTACTATGTAGGGTTAATTGTAAGGGGTGGGTGTGACGATTTAATGTATTATGATTAATTAATGTAGTAGCGCCAATAGTAAATTGGCTGCATTTGGTGGTAGCAGATTTATTTGTAAAAAATTAAATAAATCACTTTGTCCAATTTACATACAGTATTGGCGTCTCCTTTTCTAAGGAGGCTTTATAAAGTATTATAAAGCAAGTTAGTAGGGTAGAGCAGGTCAGACGGGCCAATTGCCCCGCACTGGTGTCGCATGTCACCAGGGGGTCCACCCAGGGGGATATATAAACGGGACCTGAGCGTCACCCCCACCAGTCTAGCCAAGCGGTACCAGGAAGTCTTCCCACCATCCCGCCCTCTTATCAGCTAGAAATATTACAACAAGTGTTTTTACATTTAACATGAAAGTCACATCCTAAATTGGACCAGAAAAAGACGTCTTAACCGCATCATATATTGGACCAGAAACGACATCTTGAAAATCATGTCATAACCATGTCGCAAACTGCACCAGAAACAACATATCTTTAAACTATATCATAATTATATAATTAGACCAGAAAACCAAGTCTTGGAAATCATGTCATAACCATGTCATAAACTGGACTAGAAAAACACATCTTGAAAATAACGTCTCAACAAATTGAATGTCTTGGACTGGACCATAAACCGTCCATGTCTCACAACCACATGGCTATCTGGGAGCCCACCAGTTTCTGAGATTTCAACCAGAAATCCACGTGGTTTTCACGTGGTGTGTCTGCTGGGTTGAGCTTCTGATTAATCTCGGCCATCAAGTTGACCGCTTATTATTATTCATTCAGTCACGATAGTCTTTGATGCCATAGCAACATTCAATATTAGTATAATCATATCATTATAAGCCACACCCTGTATCGTTACACATACAATTTTCTTATATAACTTGAGGTTATTTTATAGGTCACGTCATATTCCGTGACTTGATTCATGTCTGGATATATGACCAGTAACCCACACTTTGTCTGCAAAAGACACGTAGTAAATCTGGACAAAATCAAGCTAAATTATTGTATCATAAGAGAGGCTATTATAGTGAGCTCCATGCAAAAGAGAGAAGTCTAAATCACATTAGAGGTCCAAATGAAATATTCATTATATTGAGTATAATGTAGGTTAAATGATTCATTTTGATAAATGGTTCAGGAAAACTTCTTATTTCAGTGAAAAATCATGTCTTTGGACTATCCAAATTTTATGTTCTCACATTCCTCTGACTCAAAACTTTTGACTCTGTTGAATATGGAGAGGTAGCAAATTTCAGGCAACAGGGGAGACCCTATTGTGTATATGGTTTTAAATGGATGTGTGAGGCGTATGGCTGCTCAGTCAGTTTCCATTAGATAGGTTATGCTGACATGATCATTTCACAGTATGATCATTTCACAGTATGATCATTTCACAGTATGATCATTTCACAGTATGATCATTTCACAGTATGATCATTTCACAGTATGATCATTTCACAGTATGATCATTTCCCAGTATGATCATTTCCCAGTATGATCATTTCCCAGTATGATCATTTCCCAGTATGATCATTTCCCAGTATGATCATTTCACAGTATGATCATTTCACAGTATGATCATTTCACAGTATGATCATTTCACAGTATGATCATTTCACAGTATGATCATTTCACAGTATGATCATTTCACAGTATGATCATTTCACAGTATGATCATTTCACAGTATGATCATTTCACAGTATGATCATTTCACAGTATGATCATTTCACAGTATGATCATTTCACAGTATGATCATTTCACAGTATGATCATTTCACAGTATGATCATTTCACAGTATGATCATTTCACAGTATGATCATTTCACAGTATGATCATTTCACAGTATGATCATTTCACAGTATGATCATTTCACAGTATGATCATTTCACAGTATGATCATTTCACAGTATGATCATTTCACAGTATGATCATTTCACAGTATGATCATTTCACAGTATGATCATGAAATGAGTGAACACGTCTTATCTGTTTATACACAGCTATTCACTATATTTCACACTGTGGTTAAGTATACGGGTATAAGCCTTCATTTGGCAATTATGTGGTTTGCTAATCGAGGCATAATACAATAATCAAACTGAAATATATAATGATAATAATTTGTATTGTCAGGTAGCCCATTTTTTTCTATTTGTTGAAGGTTACTTGCAATTCTACGCACCAGCCTTTAAAATGAGTTTTGATCTAATTTATTTTCTAATTAATTTATAACTAAATTTAACATGCAATTACTCTTTCAGGGGTACATCTCTGGATAGATAGTCACCCTGAGCCTTTTAATGATTTGGTTCATTCAAATTAAATAAAGGTCAACATATGCTTTGCTCATAGAGTGCTTAGCATTCCATGTGCTCGGGCCGAAATGCTCTTATTGGCTGGTGCATATGAATAGAAAGTTAACAGAAATGGGTTCACCCATGTCAACCTTTTGCTGCTTTGCAAAAACCTTCAAGCCTTTTGTGATATCGAACCTTTTTGAATTATACCAAATTGATTAATGAAAAAGTTAAAATAGTATGACTTAAAAAGGAATGAACCGAGCAGTACCTGACTTCCACTGCTGTAAAGTAAATCTGGCCACTAGTTCAACCAACCCCATTATGAGCTCTCTTGTGCAAATGCATTATGTTCTATTAAATGGACCACACGCATTGTATATCGTAACAGTATAAGAAGCAAGTCAGAGTAATTCTGCATTGCGCATGTCACATTGTGCTCAGGTAAATAGAGTTAATTTCACTCCAAGCCCAATTCATGTGAAAGTTACATGTTCAGAAAGAATAGACCTTGGAAATCATTCTTTTAAATTAGGTTACCTTATTTGTTTTTGTTTTAAAATTCGTATGAATTGACAAATAGTTATTGTTGATTTGGTACTGTGGTGTCAGTCAAAACATATTTATTGGGAATTGTTTGCAGGACAATATACGTAATCACCATATATCTGCAGATGACATGACTGCGTAATAAAATGGCACTTATCACTAAGGTCATTGTCCATACCTTACATATGTATGTCTTTAAATCAGATAAAGCAATGTCACTAACACAGATAACACTTTATAAACCTCTTTTCAATTGGGCGTGATCAAAGGGAATCTGAAAAGCTAAGATAGTGTCGACATTATGTGAGCAACGCAATGTCAATTCTCCCTTTACTCATGTACAACTAAAGGGATGACAGATTAAATCACAACATTGGATGAGATCATTTTTATTCCATGTATAAAGTTATCAATTTTACTTTTATGAACTTGAGGTGTGGATATTTCTGATCTGTGCCATCCAATTTTTAAATTCAGTGTTTCAAAACTAAACCTAGCCTTATCTTAATTACTATTTGTGCCCAAATCTGAGATCCCCGGCTGTGCGGAGATTGAACTCATAATTCAATTTCCCATAATAAAAATTTACCTTATGTCTTTTAAAAATTGAGCTGAGTCTCATGCCGAAAGGGTTAGCCTGTTGTCCTTGTAAATCTGTGACTGGGTGGATTGTTACGTTGAAAGTGATGTAAACAAATACACAAACAAACATACATTGTTCACTTCTTCAATAATTCCAGATTTGAAGATTTAAAAGATTAAGACTTAAATTTATCTTCAGCTTATTATACAGGAAAAGTCTGACATAATTTTCTTTAAATCGATATCAACGTGATGAACGGTCGGCCACCTTGAGTGATTATGATTAAAACATATACATAAAATCAAATATCATATGAACATTATTCATAATGTGGGCTGGCGTCCTGGTGAGAACACCTGCTTACTCAGATTAGTCGGTCACTTTCACCTGTCTAATAAAATAGTCGGAATATCACTGCACACACATCTAAGCATTATTACTACACAAATTTCTTCATTCAAAATGTGATTTTATTTGACTTTATTGAATTAATGATTGCAATATTTGATAATCTTTCTAAATATAGAAAGTATAATTATTTCTGTTAATAGTGCTTAAAGAACTGTGAAAATATTTGAGAGGCATTGATTCCAGTTCCAGAGATCTTTGTACATGTGAGCACATGTATTTGTGGCTGATCTTGAACATCACAAATTAATAAGTTAAACCACTGGAACCTTTTTAAAGCATGGCAGTAGAGGACAAACATGATGATTTCATCTTTGTTTTTTGTATAACGTCATTATTTTTCATATATGTCTTACCCATTGAGCCATGTTGAAAGTTATGATTTGATCTTTTCACTAGTAAATCACACAAACAAATAGTCAAGATCTTCATCACTATATCAAGTTATTTTATGAAGGAAGATATTCAGTAATATTACAAAGCAGCCTTAGTTACCTAAATAGACCAAAATCTTCTAAAATAATTTGGATGATATCAATATTAATGCAAATAGATAAAAAGGAAGTAGATATGTGCAACTCATATCTCATTTAAATCTAAGACACCATTTTGTAGTTGATTCTCTGCAGGTAGGTATATAAGGTAAGCATATTATTGATTACATTAAATGCATATGTGAAGTGTACCATATTATGTCTAGACACATTTTATGTATTAAACGTGTACTCATAACAGAAATCAGGATGGCTGAATACTGGTTGAAAATGCACTTCATTTCTCTTTAGGGGAAGTTCACGTCATGTGGTGAATTGCTATAATGGTCATATTGAATTGCAGTTGACATTTAAAGGAGAGGATTAACAAAATATATAGCATAGAGAAAATGTGACAATTGACATTTGGTGAACAACGAACATAGTATGTACAATGTAAATAGGTAATTAAATATAAAAACCCAACATAATGAGTAAAATTTGACCAAAACACAATTCCACTATATCTATTTCCGCAATTTAATATCATAGGGTATCACATGTAACAACTACTGGCATTGTTCACTCAATTGTGATTCAAATTGAATATCATATTGAAATTCGATATCAAATGTAATTATCTTTATACTTCTTCTCCAGAATGGGAGCAAGAATTTAATTCAATAGACGTTTACAATTGTTGTCTTATGTTATAGTTACATAACATTTTCCCCCGGATTTATGATCTATGCACATGTCAACAATGACAAATTCAAAGTTCACTTTGAGTTCACATTGGGCAAATGTACCACATTCATTAATTGCATTTACATTTCATTAGTATTTAATGCTGCAGCAAGAGTGGTAGGTAAACTTAAAAAGAGGGATCATATTACGCAAAAACTTATGGACCTTCACTGGTTGCCTGACTAATATGAAAACATATGGTGACAGGGCCTTCATGGTATATGCTCCAAGAAATTGGAATGCCCTGCCCCTTGAAGTGAAAACTGTAAAACAGTGGACACTTTCAAGAAAAAACTAAAGACGTTTTTATTCAGGAAGCAGTATCTCGAAAAGCGCTTTGAGCAGACTTAGTCTGATATAGCGCTATATAAATCATTATTATTATTATAATTATATTATTATTATTATCGATATTTTATTTTGACAAGTTTATATAATAAATGATTTTTTAAGAAGCGGGCGATTTACAAAGTTAGATTAAGAAAATTTGGAATCGTGAACGGAATACTGTATGGAATGTGCTGAAATCCTGTGGGGAGAGGTGCTTTGCAATTGCATAGGCACATCATGGGATACAAAGAACTCAAACCTATGTGCTCAGTCACAAATATACACAGACCTCAAACCTATGTGCTCAGTTAAAAAGGTACACAGCTCCATACTGAATTCAACAATAGACCATTTGTGATGAATGTGAGGTCGTGGGTTCGATTTCCAGCCATGCTGAGATTGCATTCATGATACAGATCCACATATAAGCTAAGGCCCATGGCGTAAAAGACATTTGTTACTGTGTGGCTTCTCCTGCCAATGATATCCAACATCTGGTTCACATAGGTATCGTCATGAAGGTGACCTGAAACCCCAAACAAACCGAAAATTGATTGCATTGACTATATTATTTAATATATACTGATGGGTTTTCCCATTGAAAAAAAGATGTTCATATTTACAAATCGTAGAGTGTAAGGAGTGGGAAAAAGTAAGGAATCAGGCCTTCCATTTTTAATAAGGGTATTTTCAGAGCCCTAAGATATCTTTATTACCATGATCCACATGTTGAGAAATAAAGTGACATACATGTGTGAAATATACTGACAGGACTAAGGGTGACAGAATATTCACTACAAACCAAGATATTAGCAGATCCTGGATTGTAAGGGACAACAATGGGCATACGAACTCTAAATTGTGTCTACTGTTGTTTTCACCCTTTGCCATTGTTTAACATTCAGTTTCCACCCTATGCCATTGTTTAACATTCAGACTTTTATGATCCTTATTTTGTTTTGAAAAGATGTTGATAGAACTTGTCAGAGTGAAACATTCACTTGAAGCAACAATATTAGAAAACCTGGATTATATGTCACAAAAAATAAGTATAATTATCTAAATAAATAGATAACACCACATTTTTTGTATGTGCTGTTCTTTGAAATTATTAAAATCTGAGTTTATATAAAACCATATATAATACCCTCACTTTAAAAAACTATTTCTGAACACATCATTAATAATATTACTCACATGAATTTACATATGCTGAAAATGCAAGGTCATGCACACATTCGTCGTTAAGGTTATGAAGACATTTTTGAAAAGAGATGTTTGACTTAACCTTTTAAAAACCATTGTG
Organism: Amphiduros pacificus; assembly: GCA_949316495.1. NCBI lineage: Eukaryota > Metazoa > Annelida > Polychaeta > Phyllodocida > Hesionidae > Amphiduros > Amphiduros pacificus. Next base: position 66,436,907 of record OX439001.1, read on the forward strand.
GTAGGTTTGAAATTAATTATATAACATATCATATTGATCAAGGAAACTCTCCACAAGGGTATGTTTATGTAAATTCCTGATATATCAGTGTTAGGGTTAATCAGTACTGGTCCTTTTAAAATGTCATTATTCTTTAACACATATTAGGGTAATGGTGATAGTGAAAGTGCACTTGATCTGTAATTATCCTCTCTGCTTGATAAGATGCTGCGCCATGTCAATATGAATGCATTTGATGATATTAAAACCCATACATTGCCCACTGACAGCCTGTCAATAATCCTGCAGTATCCACGTAAAATATACTTAAACCAGGTCATAGCTCTCTGTGGAATATTCTCACAGGTGTAAATATATGAGATCAAGCCAATACTGACTAGGACAGGTGCTCACTTTGGCTCCCTGCAATACCTGTGTATACCTCAGTATATAACAAATATACTTTGGATCAGGGAAGCAAGGAGACATAATTGAGAGAATGTCTTCATATTGGCCAAATTAGGGTTACTTAGTGCACAGCTTAGTCTGGTTACATTGCTTCTATCATTTGAGGTTAAAAGTCTCACAAGGCCTTAATTCTAATATCTTTCAGCATCATATCCTCACTAAGCAGGCTATGTTTAAATCCAATCATGTTTTTATGCATTTAGACAAAATTTATGCTGTTTGGGATATGTACACAATATTGTAAAATATTGTCACTGTGCAGAATAAATTGATGTGTTCCACTAAATAAGAAGGCTCTGTAATTATACATTATACTGTATAAATGAAGGTGAATATTCTCAAACCTTGATCAGATCTGTAAATTTCAAAATTTGCCATATTTGCCAATTTGCCATAGTGATTGGAATTGTTAATCGAAATAATGCACAAAATAATGATATCTTTTTTAATTTGATTAATTAAATCACTTTGAATTAATATCGCATTGGAGCCAAATGTCGAACAATTCCCATGAGTAAGTGTTTGTTTCATCCAACGTAACATTGTCCCTCAAAACAGTTTCTGAAATTATTGGAAACATTACACGAAACAGAAAATACAGCATAAAAGGAAAAGAAACATCAACAATAAGGCCTTAACATGCAGGATATACAATCAATAAAACAACCTTCTGTTGGTGAAATCATGTAAGAAGTATCATGTAAGAAAATTGAAATATGCAATTTGATACTTTGATACATCAGTTGAGCTCAACAAATTTACGAATTAACAAAATTGTTTATCTGCTGAAAGATCTTTATTCGTCTTTACATTTGGAAAACAATTAATGATTATTAATGTTTATTTTATGAGCCCGTTAAATAACATCTAAAAATCCTACTTTCAATGATGCCCCCGGCATTGCAAAGATAATCTTGCACTATACCTGCTGGATACTTACAGCCGTGTACTTCACGATGACTTCTGGTCAGAAACTATAGTGCAAACGCTGGCAACTTTTATGTTGCAGCAAAAAGTGACCTATAATTTTCTGTTGTCCTCTCGTTTCCATGTTTTACCGGCTGATTTTATCAAAATAAAATCGGCCTTGTAGGTATCATAACGGGGCAAATGTGACTGGGGAATAAATATTCAAGGTGACTGGGTATTGTAAGGTTCCTGACCTGACCTGACCTGACCTGACCTGACCTACATTGTATATCTCGCTAATTAGTATGTATCAGCAACATGTAAGGTGAACCCTGAACAAGAGAGAATGAAGCCACTTTTATTCCTGCCTATTTCAGCGTCGTCACGTGATACACCATGGGTAGCTCAATCAGAATATATTGTCATAAGGACAGAAGTGCAGTCTTTAAGATACATACCTAAAATCTGATGAAAATATATTGCGGTCACCATCTTCAACCGTTCAGAAATGAACTTTAATATGTTGGATCGTGTGTGTGTCTGTGTGTGTGTGTGTGTGTGTGTGTCTGTGTGTGTGTGTGTGTGTGTGTGTGTGTCTGTGTGTGTGTCTGTGTGTGTGTGTGTGTGTCTGTGTATGTGTGTGTGTGTGTGTGTCTGTGTGTGTGTGTGTGTGCGTGTGTGTGCGTGTGTGTGTGTGTGTGTGTATATGTGTATGGATGTATTCAGAATGACATATGAACTTCATTATTGTATATAAAAATATATTATTGGAACAGATGTAAAAATCTTAGACTTTGAACTTTATTTCTGAAAGGTTTAAGGAGGTGATAAATACACACTATTAATGAGTTCACAGATTTTTTGCAGATTACTAGTATGGCCTTATTGAAGACCCTTTTCCAAAGGCAAAGATATGTTAAAGATTTTTCATTTGATACTACTCAGAGATGCATGATCTGGCGTGTTTATCAGAAACGAATTTCCCTCTCTCAGGGAAAAAGGGTGTGTCTTTTCTTAATTAAGCGGTGTTTACTTACTACTCCCTAGGGCCGATATGAATTGTCCAGTTATCGCCTCAAAATAATTTGATTGTCCTTGAGGGGTGCTGAACTGACATGCCATTCTATTGCTCTTAAGGGGAGCTCGAGCGTGATAGACTCTGCTTTGCACAGCATTTTGTCTTCTTTCGAAGGAGGAGTTGTTCTTCCCCCACAAATAATAATAATATCTTTATTCGCACATGAAATAGATTCAATCATAGTTAAAATGCAAAAAATGGTGTGTTATATAAAAGCACTAAAACACCAAAGTTCAGTTTATACATGTATCATCAATGGTGTATAAAATATCTTCTCCGGTTAAAATACCACATTCTTTTCTTCCGTCCCTCATCTTAATCATCTCAAACAAAACAGCAACATTACTGCTTAACTCTAGGTTCAAACCATCTCTCCACTCAGTAATAATGGCACCTTTACAGGAATCATGATTAGCACCCATAATTTCATGATAATTATTGCAATATACAGAAAGCCATACAATCCACATTCTTCAAGAACTTACTACCATACCTCTCTATGCCTTCAACAAATTTGCAGAATCGTAATTTAAGGCTTAAATGTAATGGCACACAATTAGATTGTCTTGCAATAATGTTCAGTTCCAGTCTTTGCAGTAATCACATGATGTCACTTCAACCTATAAAAGAAATTCATGAAATGTTGATATCCTCAAGGTTTGAGTAAACTATTCACTCCAATTAGATTTACCAGGACAATAACCCAGCCAGCACAGCAGGGACAGGATCTGTCCTCAAATTGGCTGATATATGAATATTGCAATGGAGTGCAGTCACTCTCAATTTACACGACAATGATGTTTTGTCAGATGAATAATGAAAGACTCAGAAATAACAAACTAGATGATCTAATTTTATATCCCCTCGGTGATCTCTCCTCTAAGCGCGATGACATCGTGCACCTCCTTATCTAAATTAGGCGTAAATGCTTAAGGGTAGACAGGTCCATTCTACCTGTTATTTGTTGTTTTACAGTAATGGTGGAACAGTGGACCGACCCTTGCCTCCAGACACTTAAAGCTGTCACGTGACTTTGGTCAGAAACTCCAATCATGTTGCATGTCCGTACGAAGGTTAGGAACCAAAGAGGTTTCTGATGGCTATGGCTTCCCCACGTGACCATTAACGCTCAAGTAGTTACGGTTTGAGCATTCACATAAAATATATGGCTTCTTTAATCATACAAGATCATTGTACTCAGGTTACTCAATTGTCTCGTCGTGAAAGCAGACTGTACTCATTGATATATGAATTGGCTTCGCTTTGTCAAGTGCCAAGCTTAACTAGTACTTGTACACACATTTTTGTTCGACTTCGATGGATAACTGAAATCATAAAATCATGATATCTAAAAATACATTTTATTTAGCAATTTCTAAAATGTGATGACTCATGTGGATGACCAAGTATATCGTATTTAATATATTAAATGCGTGACTAGAAATGGCAGTTATCCTTGGGGTTATACATATAAAGAGCACTATATCTGCTACAATAGGTCTCATCACGAAATGACTGAAACAATGTTGAAAGTGAGGTAAATCCTTTCAAAGTTATTTCAGTTATTTCGTGATGAGACCTACTTGTAGCAGATATAGTGCTGCCTCACAGAATTGTCATGTTGCAGGTCCTTGACATGACAACCCACCCGGTCACAGATTTACAAGGACAATGGGTTAACCTTCAGGCACAGACCTCCTCATATGTGAATCTTGAATTTAATCTCGGCACGGCCGGGCACCGAACCCACGACCTTTGGATCACCACAGAGGAAACTGGTGCTAATAAGCTGGCGCTCTAACCAACTGCGCCACGGCCCGTGGCCTGGAACCGATGTCAGGACTTCCAATGCAGCAAGCCCAATAGGTGGAAATGGGTGATTGATGAGGAAGGTTCTTTAAAAAGAAACAGATTATTTATAAGTTATTGATGTAAATGATGTATTTATTGCATAAAAAAATAAATATTTAGATACATGGGATTTTTTTCATGTGGGTGCACTTTGTACAGTCAAGCTAATGGGAAATCTATTATGATGCACGGCAATAGAGCACCTGTTAATATCAGATAAAAGTGTTAAGATTTGTATGTCTTTTCTTAATGGCAGATTCACCGCAGAAGAACGGAGATCCAGTTTTACCACATTATAAATTGCCTTTTGGGAGGCATCCTCTTCTGGCTGGAGGGTGAGAGTTGCATGTCCACTACCCTTTGGGGGTTGTTACTCGTGCTCATTTATATCCTTAACAAGTTGCTTGACGTAATTGTTTTACAGATTACACGCAGACCACACGGATGTGTTTTTACGAATATTGCGTGTGCGGATGGATATATTTGGAATATTCACAATACTGTGCCGATGGGCGTTTGTAATTTTGTGCGTGAACTACGTGTCTTGGCTTTGCCAGTTAAAGACAAGAGGCACTACCTTTCCCAAAGTGGCTAGAGGTCATTATAGCAGTACACAAACTGCGGCATTTGATAACTGATTCTGGCTGAAATGAGAAAAAAGATTTCTCGCCCATGCATCATGACTAATATATCTGTCCCTGTCCAAACCATGAATCGAACCCCGGACCTTCAGACAGACGTCGAAACATCTCAACTAGGTCCCACCCTATTTACCATTAATTTTATCATTTATAAATATATGATAAAGATATATCAGTTAACTTTCTCAGTGATTGTTGTCAGTGATTTTGAGATACTATTTTTGTATCTTGAGAACCCAAGTGCATTTGTGTACAGTTCAACTGCCACGTATTTATCAATAATCTGGTCATCCGAGGGATAAACTTACCATCAATGCAAAATGACTTCCTTAACATCCTTCCATTTAAAACCTGGACGTTTTCCCATAGCGAGAAATCTGACAGCCTCTCAATGTTAGACCAGAGTTCTCCTCCTAGTCTACGGCACTGATAGTGAGAGACTGAGGATTCACCAAAAGATAAACCAAACCTTCTCTACGTACTGGTCATTCAATACACTAAGGCCTGCTATCGTTTTTATTTAGATAATGTAAGGTCAATATTTTATAGCAATAAGAATTTCACACATGCACAAATGATTTTTCTAAATATTTCTGATCATAATTTCTCAGATACTTATCCTATCAACATGTCCAATACATCAATAGAATCCAGAAAATTGTCCCGATTCTAAATTATTAAAAGAAATTTATCACATGATCTAATTTGCATAATTTTACATATTGAATATTTTTATACGTTCAAAGTAAAGTAAGATATGGCATGATATTCTGATACTACATGAAATGAGTTATTTTGTTATTTCAAAAATTGTAATCGGACAATTATGAGGTGTGTGATAGGCACGTGGAAAAGGGGGTGGAGCCTGATATCCTATTGAATTAAAGCTCCGCACACTATTTGAAATGCCATTTACGCAATAACGTCTTTCATGACATTCTCACATACAAATCATGAAATTCAGCTCTAGTTTAATGCTCTTCCTAATGAAGAAATCATTCTGTAAAATAAAAAAAAATCCCATATTCTATTTAGGTATAAATAAACAAATTAAGTAATGTGACCAGACGAAACAAGTTTTTTTCAGAATTGAAATCTCTTACAGACCTTTCATTAATTATGATATGTAGAGTTTTTAAAGTGTTTCATAGGGCACGTGTTCTGAACTGCTTTAATTCCTTAAATTATGTTTTTTTCTATTACTGAGACTGAAATGGTATATATTTATCATTGTATTTATATGGTGATAGATGAATTATTAATTATAAAAGAAATTTATGTGAATATCATGAGCAATGTAGATGTCATGATATGTGTTAGTAGGTACACAATGAAAGGTCATGATGTGGTGTGTGTGCTAGAATGTAAATAGGATAGTTATGTAATGTTATATAGAGTCTTGTGTACCTGTCAAAATTGAGGGTCAGAAGGCATGAAATAGACTTGAAATAGATCTAAAAACATGCAAGCTGCAAGTAAAAAGAGTAGGCAAAATAACCATGAAATGATCCTGAATTTTAACGGCATTCCAGACCTAAATACGTTCATGTTCATGTTGAACCACTTCAGAAAATGAAGTGTCATCATGTTGATATTCAGATCAATTTTCATGTGTCACAACAGGCACCAGCCAATCATATTCTTTGAAATCATGACACTTTATTGTAGTAATGAAACAAAAATACAAGGTACCTCAAGATATCATAATATGTAAAAGTTCTGTAAGCTTTCAAATGATGCATCAAACATCTTGATTGGGCATGTGCTTTTCAAACTGCGATCTGTGTTTCTATGTTTACTAATATATTTTTCTGTCTACGACTTTGAATGTATTTACCCATTTGTGTTCATTTAATCATGTAAATTATAAAATTTAATTAACTGGAAAGTATCACTTTAAACTCATGTAGCATTTCATTTTTGATAGAGAAAATATAATGTCAAAAATCTGAACAAAATGGGCGCTGAACTCATTAGCCCGAATAGGTCGCACAGACTACATTTTTGGAGATGGAAATGGCTGGTACACATATTATGATACACGTATTACGATACACATATTATGATACACGTATTACGATACACATATTATGATACGCACATTACGATACACATATTATGATACACATATTATGATACACGTATTACGATACACGTATTATGATACACATATTATGATACACATATTATGATACACGTATTACGATACACATATTATGATACGTACATTATGATACACATATTTTGATACGCACATTACGATACACATATTATGATACACACATTACGATACGCATATTATGATACGCACATTACGATACCCATATTATGATACACATATTATGATACACATATTATGATACACGTATTATGATACACATATTATGATACACGTATTATGATACACATATTATGATACACGTATTATGATACACATATAATGATACACGTATTACGATACACATATTATGATACACGTATTATGATACACATATTATGATACACGTATTACGATACACATAATATGATACACGTATTACGATACACATATTATGATACACACATTACGATACACATATTATGATACACACATTACGATACACATATTATGATACGCACATTACGATACGCATATTATGATACACATGTTTGGCATTGGTCTGGGGTAGATTATTTGTTTCTTGGTTCCATAAACTTTGGGATTATCATTTCAACAAGCAAGGTCCATTATATAGCAATACATGAATGCTCCTAGATATTAGATATGGAGGATAATAGCATTTCATCACAGACCACGGAGCTGAGAGCCAGTCGGGGTCATGCCATATCATGGCATCGAATTCTGCTTGTGACACGGAGGGCACAACCTAGAAACATTGTAAGCAGCATGTAAGATTCGCTTAATGGGGATAGGTTATAGGGAGTGACCTGAGGTGACAGTGACACATGTCCTCTCCCCATCACAATTCCCATTTCAAGCTGTAACACAATTCTTGCTCTTCCATATTTGTAACTTTAGTGGCTTTAATCGCATTTGCCGATAGCGTAGAGTATTACACTATCTCTGCAACATACCGTTATTTGCGTCCAGTTTTTTCCGCACAAATCAGCATGTAATTGCCATACAATTGTGCAATAGGTTGGCTCTTGGACATGCTCATGCACATTAACTTAACTGTACGCATGTACATTCCCATTCCATATGTCCAAAGATAATTTGGAATGGATCATTTATGATTTGGGAAGGGAGGATATATTTTAAACATTTGGGTGGAGAATATCAGTTTTACATCACTTTCAAAATATAATTTCAGACATTTAATCGTGAAATTTTATATATCGGTTTTAACTAAGAAAAAAAAATGTCTCCCCTCCCTTGAAGATTAATGCTCCATCCTCAATTATATTTGTCTGACTATTTTATTACACATATTAACTCATCTGTTGTTATGCCCACTTTCTAGTCCTAACAATGATAGTTTTGGCCATGTTACAACATAAGCAGAATATCTGACTCCGTGCTTATTCACTGCTAAAATGGAAGTGGGCTGGGCGTGGCCTGCTAAAAATGTTAATCCTGGCCTTTGCTTGCAGAGCCTGGTATAAGTGTTAAGTGATCCCCTATTCTGAGCCCGTTTTTCCTTATTTTAAGCCTCTGTATTTTCTCATTTGAATATGATGTCATGGGGGTGTTTATTTAATTAAACAATGGAAATATGACATCATATGGCTCAAGCAAGTAGGTAAGTCGGAGTAAATACTTCGAAGTTAGCACAACTGAGACGCTGGGCATGATGAAAAAATTAAAAAATACTTCACTTTTGGAAGCAAACTTCGGTAAGTGTGTTAGAAAAATCGGGCCCTGATCTGCTATTGGATTACAGGCCAGTATCCAATCTGACCTATATCTCACTGAAAGGGCAGTTGCTGATCAATTAGTGCCTCATCTAGTAAGGAACTGTCTTACTGATAAGTTCTAGTCTGCTTACAAGAGTCCCACAGCACTGAAACTGCCCTACTAAGAGTAAAAAATTATATCCTAAGGGACTTGGATAACAAGAAGTCGGTTATTCTGCTACTGCTCGACCTCTCTGCAGCCTTTGATACCATTGACCATCAAATTTTGTTTGATAGATTGGAATCAAGATGCAACATCAGAGGCAGGGCACTGGCCTGGATAAAGTCCTACCTCAATAACAGGACACAATGTGTCAAAATAGGGCACAATAGGTCTTCCCTAAGACCTATAAAGTATGGTGTTCCTCAGGGCTCGGTCCTGGGTCCCATTTTTTTTTACAATATACATGTCCCCCCTGGCTGACATACTGGCCAAATATGGTCTCAACTATCACATCTACGCAGATGACACCCAGATCTACATACCAGTAGACCACACCTCCTGTCATCATGTAGACAAGAGTAGACGCAGATTGGAGGAATGCGTCAGTGAAGTTAGAGCCTTACTGATCACTAACAAGATGAAAATTGATGACGGCAAAACAGAAATGCTAGTCTGCTCTGACAGGCTTGGAATTGCTGCCGTTCGTAACATCTCTAAGACTATTAAGGTAGGAGATTCTGAAATTAACCCATCGAATACAGTAGTTGACCTTGGTATCACCCTCAACTCCAATATTGATATGAAGGCACAAATCAGGAAAATGTGCAAAAATGGTTTTTACCACATTAGGAATCTAGCAGCAATTAGTCCATGTCTAGATGAAAAGACCGCAGTGACCCTAACTCATGCCTTTGTCACTTCAAATCTGGACTATGGAAATGGACTACTTGCTGGTCTTCTTAGATCGGAAATCAGGAAACTGCAATATTTGCAGAACTCTGCAGCCCGTGTGATAGGAAAAATTAGGAAATTTGACCATATATCAGGAAAATTGAGAGAATTGCACTGGCTTCCTGTATATGCTAGAAAAGATTTCAAGATCCTACTTCTAACCTGGAAGGCACTAAACGGTAGGGCGCCCTCTTATTTGGGTGACCTACTCCAAATAAAACAAGGCGACCTTAGGTCCAATGATGGCTCTTACCTTACAATCCCCCGAACCCGTCTCAAAACTGTAGGTGATAGATCCTTCTCTGCAATTGGTCCTAAACTCTGGAACTCCCCCCCGCCTGACAATATGACCAGCGAGTCATCATCATTATCATTATTATTATTATTATTGGCAAGAGAAATTAGGAACATATTTTAGCTTCTAATCCACCCAGCTCAAACGAATATAAAGCCATATATGTTTGACCACCACTACCTTGTATGATAACTTCAGTCCCTGCCTCCAAAGGTATAAAGCTGCACACAGGATCTATCGCAAGTCATCAGTATTCATAAAAATATGGTCGTCATTTGACTGAACCTGTTTTAACACAGTATTTCCTAGACATATATGGGGTAGAACACGAGGACTTCTTTTCCAAGAACATATGATTGTTTTCTTAGCATTTATTGATATTAACCATCTAGCAGCCCATTCATTAATCTTACAGAGATCTCTGATAATTTTGCAAGCTGCTGCTCTTATATCTCCATTTTCAAATGGATGTGTCATCAGCAAATAGACATCTGTCACACTCTGGGTTATCAGAAATATCATTAATATAGATTAAAAATCGATCCTTGGAGCTCACCTGCTTTTATATGTAACGAGAGTGATGTTTGTCCTCCCAACCTGACATATTGTCTGTTGAAGCAAGAAACAATCAAATCTAGTAACTTACCATTAATCCTATTTTCTTGATTTTGTATATAATGCTTTTGTGCCACACGTTTTCAAATGCTATGGTCAGATCAACAAAGACAGACACCACCTCATTTCTATGGTCTAAAGATTGACATAATTTGTTGCAAATTGAAATAAGTTGGTTTATGGTACTGTCGCCTGGTGTAAAGTCAGACTGATTTCCTTTATTACTTTGGATATGCACAGTGATAATAAAATAGGCCATTATTACATTGTTTGTTTGTGGTTTTACATCACTTTCAACATTATTCAGTCATTTCGTGATGAGACCTACTTGTAGCAGATATAGTGCTGCCTCACTGAATTGTCATGTTGCAGATTTACAAGAAAAACACATTTAAAAAGTTAACCTTTCAGGCACGGGCCTCAACTCATGTGTGAAATTGTACCATTCAATAGTGCGTCTATTCTAAAATAGAAAATCGTGACATCGCTATTTCGGCTGCATTCGTCTTTGTTTACTAATTACTTATTTGAGTAGGTAATTACTCAGCGATGACGTCGTTCTTTTATTTTCAGCACGTGCATTTGAAAACGCTACTATTTAAACCAGACTATTTAATATTCATAACAATATCAAGATATTATAGGAAATCAGACGATAGCTTATTCACAAGGGGATTCGAGACCGCCAATTCCATTCAACTTGTGCATAGAATTAGTCTTTAAAAAATACAATAAGATATTTGAATGATTTAAAATCACAATTCATATATTTTTGTCATGTCCTGATAAGGACTTTGTGATCATTGTTATTACTTTTGTATTGCTATGTAATGTTGAGAGGAATAGCTAACGTCACCAGCGGTTAAGATATGCAACTTTAAAACTATGCTGATGTCACACCCACGGTTATCAGTTCGCAATACAAGCACTCTACTCTGTATAGTGACAAATCATGACTCATTTGTAGCTAGTGTTTCTCTCAATAAATGCTGGCCTTGGATATGCAAAGATAAACATGCCACGATAAAAATGTGTTCAACCTTAGGTTTTTCTGATCATTCTCTTTGGAAACAAATAAAACGTGTAAAATATTTTCTGTTTTTTTGTCGATATTATAAGCGTTCCAGATGTCAAAGGATTGGGAAAATTTAATTTATAATATTTCAAGAAGACAAATATTCTGTACAAACGAAAATAGAAAATATGAAATGATTGGATATCAAGTCATATTGACAATAAAGGAAATGACTGCCATGGGCCGTTGCACAGTTGGTGATAGCGCCAGCTTATGCCTCAGTCACATTTGCGCCGATTTCAGTAAAGATGCCCGGCCGATGGGTATTTTTTACAAAATCGGCAGGCAGTTCAGATTGCCGTGCGGGCACCGGGAGATCATCGGCCACAACTGGGCATCTTTAAGACGTCGGGCGGGTCATCGGGAACTTTTATCTGGAACATAAAAGTTGCCGGCATTTCCCCGATGTCTTATCAGCAAATATCATCTTAAAGTACACGGCAGGGTCCCGGCAGTGTCCCGCAGGGACATCGGCAGACTATCTTAGGGCTGCCGGTGGCATCGTGCGGTGAAAATAGGATTATTTTTATTTCATGTGTTCACAGGCCGACGTCAGATGATCTGACGGGCTCCCTACGATGCCACATAGACGTCTTTAGGACGTCCTTCAGACGTCTGGCAAATGAGACAGACGTCTTTAGGATATCTCACAGACGTCTGTCAATGAGACAGACGTCTTCAGGATATCCTGCAGACGTCTTTGACATCTCATCTAGCAAGTGTCGTGCGGCACCCGTGTATAATGTGACCAGAGCTACGGCATATCTGAGATTGTTGCTGATAAACTCCCCGGCGCCCGGCAGACTGTGAAGTCGGCCGATTGTTACTTCCCGGCCGGCGCCCGGTGCAAATGTGACTGAGGCATTATTAGCACCAGTTCCTTTGTGGTGATCCAAAGATCGTGGGTTCGATCCCCGGCCATGCCGAGATTGAATTCATGGTACAATATCACACATGAGCTGAGGCCGTTGTCCTTGTAAATCTGTGACCAGGTGAATTTTCATGTCCAGGACCTGCGACATGACAGTTCAGTGAGGCAACACTATATTTGCTACAAGTAGGTCTCATCACTAAATGACTGAAATAATGTTAAAAGTGATGTAAAACCCCAATAAATTGAATTAAACTTCAGCCGTTACGTGTGTTGATAAGCTTCTGAACATGTCATTACAATGTGATTACAAACAAATGAAAATGTCTTGTGAAAAGGTAGAATAATGAATTAGTTGTAATGTCTTAAATGTAATATATATATATATATATATATATATATATATATATATATATATATATATATATATATATATATATATATATATATATGAAAAGGTAGAATAATGAATTAGTTGTAATGTCTTAAATGTAATATATATATATATATATATATATATATATATATATATAAGTTGTCTCCATGCATATATCTATAGAGATATGAAATACATTTTCCATTTTACTGTTTTCATTTTAGGGCATAGGATATCGTGTTTCATAGAAAATGTCAAGAACATGAATGAATATTCATTTGACGAATGCTTCAGGTACTTTTAGAAAGTTCTTGTCTTTTGTAAGCCTTCGGCTCCTTCCATGGATTTGAATATATGATATTTCAATTCTTATCTTCAAATCACTTTATTTTGAGTGTTGGCTTAAGTGCATGAAATGTAAGGAGGTACAAATAAAGACTCTGGATCTTAATATGTCAGCATTTTGCAATAGAGAAATTTCTTTCCATTATTGTTATTTTAATTATAAAGAGGGAAATAAAGTTGTTATATCATTTACAAGTCAGGCCAAATTAATACACGAGTTTGTTTGTACCGTATCCAGATTCAAAACATCCAGTTTTGAAATTCCTTGAAATACACATTAATGCAGATTAAAAAATTTTAAATTTCAATTTATGGCCTCGAATCTCCTATGGTAGTATATCTTGTCTGTATAATTAATTATGTCCCGTTCCAACAAAAGAATATCTACGTTTACCATGCCACTTGTTCTATTAAAATTTAACTGTCATTATTAATGTATCTGACAGTAAGAGAAAAAGATAAACATTTATAAAACTTAATTTCAAGACCATGATTATCTTGATATAGATCTACGAAGATGCTTTAATATGTTTTGTAGCCATTATAAGATAAATTTATACTGATATTCAATAACACAGATACATTAGCGACAATGTAAAAAAATAAAGGTAAAAAGCAGTGGCAATTAAATTAGTTTGGGCTTGGTAACATTCTTTTTGTAGGCAAAAAATCAAATGATTAAATGCTTTTTACAGTTCCTGAACAGTCGTTTTTTCCATCTCTTTGGGCATCTCATTTTTTCAAGTGAAACATGACTTCCTTTCTCATAAGGGAATATATACATATAGTGACTTTTGAGGTGCCAAACAAGAGTGAGGATTAAACTCGGGGGATTAAAAGGTTGAATAGTGTTGAGTTGGGAGTGCATTTACAGGTTTTGTGTTGGCACCAAAATCATTTATGAGTGTATGATTGCGGTGGTGCTCGAACCGAGATGGCCGAAAATTGGTAACGTTGAGAATTGCCTAAATCTCTCGAATGCCTAGAACTTATGCCTAGAGCTTGCACGACCGTCGCGTCAGTTAAAATGCAAGATCCCCCACTCCAGCCAATCATAATAAATATTTTAACAATTATTCAACAACAACCTCTCATCCTAATTGGCATTTTTCTGATTCCATGGTATGTTTTTTTCTGTGACAAATGTTACATCCTTTTAAAACGAAGAACAGTCTCATAAAATAGAGTGCATTAAGATTAATGTTGCCATTTTGTTCTGATTCTAATTAGTTTACGCCTGTAACAGATGCAAAGTTCATTACTCAAATCGGAAACTGATAGGTCAGGATGCCAATTTGATTTTATTTGCTGTGGTTTTTCAAATTAATATTTGTGCTCTTGATTTTTAAATTTTTTTCACAAATCACTTTCTTGTGTCCATCGATTGTGACAGGAAAACAATTCAAAACTACCATTTTGGCGTCCTCTACAATCCGGTGTTGTCACCTAAAATTCATATTACACTTTTCAACGAATGTAAGAAATATTTTTTCAAATCTTTCCAAAATTCATATATATGTGTGTTTGAGCGTGCGTGTGTGTGTATGTGTGTGTGTGTTTGTGTGTGTGTATGTGTGCCACAGAAAACATAATAATTTGCTCCAATGTCGAGTGAGTGAACCCAAAATGTTGACACTGAGTCATCATTCGAGAAAAATTGCCACTTTCAAATTACTTTCTAAAAGGCTCACAGTGTGACCTTCAGAGGACCTTGGCTTTGGCACGAATCAGATCAACAAACAGTAGAGCCTAAATAACCCTTCTTATAACCCTTTTGACCAAGTATGATTTACTTCCAGAATTCACCCTACATACGGCCAATATAGGGGTTGCCTAATAAAGCTTATGTGAGGGTCATCACTGTGTTTGAAAGAAACAAACTATTCAAATCACTATACTTTTCATGATATTGTGTGTTTTCATGAATGTTTGTTTAAACTATGATTATCATAATAAATGCACTACAGTTGGTCACAAAAGAGTAACACGACTTGTTTGGAATTCAACTTTATTCATCTGTGATGATCTAATAAAAAACAATATCACTGCTTTCATATTACCAGAAGAGTATGCTTATTTACACAAGATATCTGGGAAAACCATTATTCACAGATTAAGCATAACAGCAGAGGTAGTTTACATTCAACGCATTTACTCCACCGGTTTTAGAAACTACCGGTTAACCAGAACAGGGATATTTACAAAGATGTGCAATATTTTCACCATTTAGAAACATTTAAAATGCAATCATCGTGAGCTCTCAGGTTTAAACAAGATTGAAAATCTCTAGATGCAGAACAGCCTATGGATACAACCAAAGTGAGGCTCTGAATATGAGCGTCAGTAAAGGTCAATCGCTATTGTTTAGCTTATTAAAGATACAGCTTGGCAAAATTACAGCTCATATTATTTCTCATATGATATCTTTCCACCAAAACGATAAAAAATACAATCATGACAATAATCTCAGGAAAACTAGACTGAATAAGTGAAACGTATTAATCAGTGAGAGTGGGATGATGTTTGTGTTTATGTAATAATTCATTTTGGAACCCTGGCATAAATGCCTGCAACATATTCTCCATGCATACGTCCTATAGTGACGAGGCACTCAAGTGACGAGGGTCAAATGGGCAGGCACGTCCATATGAGACGTGCTGACGAGTACACCAGAACAAATTAAACCGTCATCAATTAGCCTATATCAGGGAGTTCAGAACTGTTGTACACTACTATACATCTATACATGTAATATCAGCGCTGACAGCTTTTATACAGAGCCTACTGAGATATTGCTAACAGCTTAATATTCATGGTATTTCACACCTCTCTATGACACCTCAGTTACACAATCATGTAACTCGTCCACATGCGACGAATGTTGCCTCCCAGTACGTCAATTATTGACGTGATTAGGCAGTACATGCTCGTCACACTGTTGACGAATTGATGGGAGAATGCATTGATGCCTGACACATTCCCTAGCATAGACTGTCCTGAGCGAAGTCATTCCAGTATGTGATTTCTTGAACATGGGTGTGAATCCAATCAATCCCTAGCATAGACTGTCCTGAGCGAAGTCATTCCAGTATGTGATTTCTTGAACATGGGTGTGAATCCAATCAATCCCTAGCATAGTCTGTCCTGAGCGAAGTCATTCCAGTATGTGATTTCTTGAACATGGGTGTGAATCCAATCAATCCCTAGCATAGACTGTCCTGATCGAAGTCATTCCAGTATGTGATTTCTTGAACATGGGTGTGAATCCAATCAATCCCTAGCATAGACTGTCCTGATCGAAGTCATTCCAGTATGTGATTTCTTGAACATTGGTGTGAAACCAAAACAGCAATTCTTCCTGAAGAAATAGTATTCTTCTCTGTTTTCGCTAAACATAGAACATATGTAATGTTACAGAATAAAACCCTGAACTAGGATTTATTCTAAGCTTTGGTATAATCGTTTATACGTGAAGGAAACCGGTACCAAATACCCACAATTTCAAATTGACTTCATATAATACACATCTTGATATATGCATTACAGTACATAAATCCTAGATAGACAGAACTAGGTATTTTAGTTTGGCCAAATGATATTGGTAATATATAAATCAATGGACCAAAAATTAGAGCCAAAAAGGCAGTTGAGATGTTTGTCAAGGAACATGTCGGATATTATGTATGGGGATAGTGATCTTCACAACATGTACCTTGTGGCATACATGTATATTAAAACTCATGTTTAAACCCCCTTTCTACGCAAAAGGTTTGGCCGTGATCTGGCCATGATAGGGTCCATGTAAACTGGAAGATGGCAAGATGTTTAAATTTGTATTCAAATAGTTCCATCTTCATAAAAAGTACCTTTCATTGCACTTCATTGTATTGCCTCGACAGTATTACCATATCTTTTGTACTTCACTCTCTTAACGGATAAAATATGCACAATACTTGTTATAAAATTAACATAAAAATAAAACGAACTCATTATGTATGTGCAATAAATTATGTTTTATCTTCTATTTTTTGTGTTTTATTTCGCATACCTTTAACACGCTTACAACCAATCTGTTATTCAAGTGCATTCATTAGTGTATCAATATATACGCAACATTTCTTAAGTATATACATTCAAAATTTCAACATAAGAATTAAAACTTGTTTGTTATAGTATGCATTTTAATATTTTTTGACATGACAAATAAATAAATAAATCAATCAATCAATCAATCAATATATATATATATATATATATATATATATATATATATATATATATATATATATATATATACATGTACATGCAATAAAACTTAACATGAAGATAACAAGAATGTTAAATCCCAAATAATACAAATATGTATCTCGTATATCACCCCCATTCAATGATGAACTATCACAAGTAGAAAATACAAAATTCACGATAATGAAATTACAGATGATTTTTTTTTCAATATCACAGACACCACATATCGTGTACTCAGATAATCAGATAAATATCTACAGATAAGGTATGGTCACACATATTTTATGCATATATATATATATATATATATATATATATATATATATATATATATATATATATATATATATATATATATATATATATATATATATATATATATATATATATATATATATATATATATATATTTATATATATATATCTGATAAATTGATGAGGCGCCCACATCTTAGATCATTATATCTTATACAAGTCATTTTCTGTTAATATTAACCGTTCTGATAAATCCAAGGAAATGAAAAAGCTTTTTAAGTGAAAGACCTTATTGCTCTACCTTAATACATAATGAATTTGAGATATTTTTGTCAATTCAATTTCGTTATTAAGAATATGATTCAGGTCTGGAAGAATAGGAGGAACAGTCGAACAATGATTTAAATTGAATCTCACAGACAAAGTTTCACAACTAGTTATTAACCATTACAGACTTCTCGTCCAACTCACATCCGCAGCAAATAAAATAGAATACTAATTATAAGATAGCATGTTTTAACATTTAGGTGCAAGATTACAATCTAAACCAGGAAGTTTTTTTCTAGGCAATTGCGAATGGTTCCGGTGGAGCTAGAATGTGACAAATGTTGTAGATATGCTGAGGTAAAAGTGGGAAGGTCGATATGACTCGTTCTCATATTATACTTGGTGACCTTGTGTAATATAAATGACAGGCGACACCGCGGACCTATCGCACCTGATACTGTTTGACATTCACCAAAATGTTACAGTTCATGTGTAATGCATCGGGTAGACTCTGACATACATGATGCAAAGAAACAACACATGGATTAGGCCTGATATCTGGACCTTATTATCAGAATGGGTATCTTTGAAGTCAACTGAACTGATGCCCTTTCCTTGTGCCCTTTACTGATGTCTACACCTAAAATATGATGCCCAAACTTTATGCACGAACATAATGCATGGAATCGACGTCTGAACCTGACGTCCAATTAGTCTGCCATAATATGACGCCGTCAACATATGCACAAATATAATGCTTTGAACTGACAGTGCGGCACAAGGGCCCTTGAACACACAAGACTGCTGCACTTGGAAGGAAACTGGCTGAAATATACTTATTTATATATTTCCTTTGTGACATTTTCTGAATGTTTCAAATGTGACATTCGTTTAACCCTAAGTCTACTCGAAGACGGACAAAAATAGTTACCATGCCAACCATGTCGGTGATTTTGAAAAAGAATCAGTAAAACGGTTTTCTGTCCATTGCTTTGCTGTGGCAAAAGGTATTTGTTCTATTTTGATACAGCCATTGGATTTATTATAAGATATTATTATAAGATATTATTATATGCAGCTCAAGTCTACTCAATTCAATTGACATTTGCTCATGTTTAATATATGACTTTACTTTATAAAGATAAGAAAAATTGCAAATAGCAAAATATTTTTATCATTTTTACTCTGAATAACACTGGACTACTGCCTTCGTGCTCACTAATTCTGCAGGTCATTTTTACTCTGAATAACACTGGACTACTGCCTTCGTGCTGCATGTATTTGCCCATTTTATCTTACATGACATGTTATTAAAATACAAACATCTGTTAATGACTCTATTTATCCCGAGTCAATGTAATAATAAGAGAGCGGCTGAGACAGATGAAGGTCACTCACTATTAGAACCTGAATTCAAACTGTCATATTTCTCTGGACACAGAGGATTACATGACAAGCATTGTGGTGAGCAGAATACTGATGATTGCACCCTGTCAGCTGAGGGGGCTTTGTCTGTAACCACACATAATTGCAACACTATCTCAGTAAAAACCTTGACCATTTGACATCCGGAATTAAATAGTATATGATAGCTGTTATTCCAATCTTGTGCCGGGAATCATCCAACAACTTTGTTTGTGAGACTCTGCAATATATTATGTTATTTATATATATATATCATATAATAACACTAATAACATGAGCTTTGTGTGCCGTTGGAACAGAACAACAGAACAATGTATAGTTTGGTATTTCTGCTTGATATACCCATAAACTTCATCATAAATTCTCGAAGTGTAGTATTGTTTACATTCTATGTTAAATTGTTTTCTTCTTTGCCATTGTTCAGACTATCTGAAATCCTGGGTTTACCAGGTGAAATAGCATATAACATTAGAGTTACGCAAATAAAAAACCAAATACGGTAAAGGAAAACATATTTGACAGATATTCATTTGACGTAGCGCCTGGAGAACGAAACAGGTACAACCAGATACTTTGCCTCGATAGAACTGGGAGGAAATAGTATCATTCAAATTTTCCATCTGACAATTATCCCTCAAAGCATGTGCATCAGATAATTGCAAGGCATCATATGGCGGCATTAAATTGTCAAGAACTTAAGATAATGAATGGATATTTCCTGAAAACTGCATGTATAGAAGTCACTAAAATGGACTAAATTGTTTACGTAATATTCGATAAATTACTACGACATTGTTGACTATTACTGGGTACATGTATCCAGAAAGGAGGTAAAACCAAACATGGATTTACTTTAAATTTGCAATATCAGATCTTCATAGAGCAAAGACAATTCTGTACAAAATATGATGTTGAAGTCTGCCCAATTGCTTAGATCATGGTGAAATATTCTTGCTAGGTCCTAACCAGCCAAGTCTGCCTAGATTTTGATGAGTGAGTTCCCCCTCGATTTTTAAATGAATTTGCCTTTGCCTGATGGTAATTGGAGGTGCTTACCTGCCATTTCTCAATATAATGATAAGCAAGCCTTCACGTACCTGTCAGCTGACACATGTGATTAGCTTGTGTAATGACAAGCACGATTCTTTGGGAATAATTTCGCCTCATTTCACGCATATTAAGCGGAGGATATGATTGACACTCCACCTGTGGAATATGCCACATCACAATGTGACTTTATTGAACCGCTTCCCTAATGAGAGGTTACAGCCTCATGTTTTAACATGACTAGTCGAAATGGCAATATAACTTTGTGATGCTGTGATATGCTTTTGTGGGGTTTTACATCACTTTAAATACTATTTACATCATATCAGGACAAGACCTATTTTTAACAGATATAGTGCTGCCTCATTAATTCTGCAGGTCATTGACATGGTAACTGGGCATCAACACAATTGTTAGAATATAGCTTGGGTGCAAACTTGGTACGATCGGATATAGAATCCACGACCTTTGGATCATCAATGAGAAAATGAAACTAAATATGACTTTATACATCGAGTTTCATGATTTAGCTGGAATTAAGATTCTAATGTCCACATCATTTATTATAATAAGTATTTGGCTCGTCACATCAGATTAGCTCAGTCGATCGTTATAATGAGAGGTAATTGCTCTTTCAACAATATCATAAGGTGTCTATTGACAGGACATAGCTCAACAATGTGTTTTTGGCAGAATATTGCTCAGATCATATGTTTACTGAATGTTTAGTCATACGTTATTTAAAATTTACCTTTACCCAGTTTCACTTGAAAGGTAAAAGTCATATACTTGTATGAAGCTATGCATCCAAAATCTGTTATTGACAGTTATTTATTCAGAATTTGATTTTTGCACTGTTCTAATCAGAACCAAACTCTGATATTTCATATTTAAATGTTGACCTTTCCAGAATGTCACATCGATCCTCTCCCCTGATAGCAAGCAAATATGTGCGGTGAAAAATATCTATTCAAAAACATTAGAGTGTACTTTACATCCAATTGAATAACCCATTACTTCATGAAACAAAATATATATGAGAGTTTAATTTAAGAACTATCCCAAAGGCATTCCTAGGATTACAGATAAACAACTGAGCCTTATATTTGAGAAAATATTACTGTAATAGCTTTTGGTTTACAATGACAGATGCCATATAATGCCAATATATAGGTCTATATATTATTTGGTGACTTTTCTATGACCTTACCAAAGTTTCGTTCTGGATGGCAAATATTGTATATAGTATATTTATTGAAATATGAATTTATTCATGATTTTATATGTTCAATATATAAGCTACAATTATATTGCTTGGATTGCAAATGACAGCTACAATGGTCATGATGGTGATACAACCGCAATGTTGATAATGGTACCATAATTGGGATCCATCTCAATGCGGCATTTTATTTCCTTCTTGTCTGACAAGTCAATAAATTGCTCCTCGTAATTGACATATTTGCTTCTAGAAATAATCAGGAGCATATTTTCATTAGTGTGATCTCACCAATAATACGACAATTGAAGTCATGCTTGTTGTGTAAGCTAATCTGGTTATTCCAGTACTTTATCCCTCAACAAGACAAATAGCTAATTCCCAAAACAAGCTAATTGGTGCATTGAAGTTAGGACGTTCAACCGACAAATTCCTTACATAAAAAGCAGTAGTTTTAATTGTGCAAGGCACAAATTTGGCAGATCATTAGGGTACTAACACCAAATATTTTTTCAGAATCCTGACATTTACACTTATGATGAAGTTTATGAAATACCAATATTCACCTCACAGTTGGAGGGGGCGTATGTTCTGGGTTATTCAGTAGGCACTTGTCTATATGGTTTCTGTCTAATTAATCAGCTAGTGACTTCACTCGGAGCACGCCACCTTTGGTACACAAAGTTAGACACAAAGTGATTGCTGTACTACAAGCTTAGCATAAAACGATTGTGGACTAGACTCTCAATTCAACTATTCCAAAACAGTACTGAAGAATATCTTCCCGTACCATGGTTATACAGGTCTACGATTCAAGTCTTTAAAATCTGGTTGATATTTGTGACAGTAATAATCAAAGGTAAATAGGTTGGAGAGGTGAGTTTTATCCGACATTTCCAAACATTATCAAAACGTTAATATATAATTATATAAATGTTCTTTTCCAATGACCCATAGTATCTTGCAAAGACATTGAATACTCATTCGTGTAGTTGTGTCACCCCCTTTCCCCTCAATCCATGAGGACTACCCGTTAGTACAGACTCTTGTGTGCTCTTGGTCATAACTTGAATGTCCTCTCGAGGGATTCTTAGGGCTCATGCTAATACCCACATCATGTGATCTCTGACAGGTCGCTTAGAGCTGATCACGGATATTCCATGACAATCCTCGCACAGTCACGCTTCTATTGCGCATGCGTTGTACGCCTTCTGTCATTTGTTATTTCATCCTGTTTGTCTGCAGGGAATGGCTTACTATATGCATGCACAATTTCCCCCTAAGTAGCATACATCAGTACAACATACCATATTCATGCACACTTTCTCCCTAAGCAGCATACAGCATACAATATTCATGCACAATTTCCCCTCCCCATCCTGTACTGAGGTCCTGATTGCTAGCTATGGGATTGGGTGTCCATCAGGCCCGCTTTCTATTGCTGTCACCCTACACCAAGCAGATTACATCTTGAATTTGTTTATCAACAGCAAATAGGAAAGTAAACGGTGGTGACACAGCTGATGTCATCTGCCAATTGTGCTCATTTTCCCCAGTAGACCATACCGTGCTTCGTACTGGGTTATTGGCTTGTTTAAAATGTTATGCTCCAAGGGGGATCACGGGAGGGGATGCTAATAAGTAAAGTGTTCAGACACGAGAAGGGGTTAGTGTTCACATTGATAATGCACCTATTTTGGCCTTGTGGACGGTTTAACCTCCAGTCAGAGAGTAGACTAAGCAGATTAACAGCCCTGGCACAGTTCAATTACGGCAATTCCTCACTCCTCCTGTCTCAATGTTGTGCTTGGCGTGTTTACTCCAGCAAGCATTACCCAATCTATACCATGACAACTGCGGCGATTATATAAATCTCACGAGGATCCCGGCACCACAAAGATATAATAACATTTCGATGAGATAAAGAGCAGATAACGGTGCGATAGCATAGAAATAGTAGTAATGAAATGTGGCTTACGATATAGTAGTTTTGATATGACCAGTACTGGTAATGACCAACACGGAAATCCTTCATAACAACGATTATATTTGTGAAAATACAAAAATAAGAGAATACAACCCAAATAGACTGATAATTAAGTGTTGATGTCAGGTTAATGAATAAATAAGTGGGACATGTAGGGCCCTGACTCAGTTAATGAGAGCGACTCTGGTTCGATAATACAGTGTCCAGTCGTGATGCGGAGTAGCAATATTCAGAGGGGAATGATGGAGTGCAACTTAATGCTTCTGTGGCCTTAACCATCAATCAACCTGCAGCTTAAAAACCCCATCTGTCACATGAACAGACTTAATGCCCTCAAACTGCGGTTCCTGCTTTCAGAAACTTCCGGTAACGTGTTTAAAAATAAGCTGTGGGTGGACAAAGAACAACAAAAATACACTGAGCAGATGGGAGACGCTCTATTTGTCTGACCGATACAGCAACTTGTACCGAGGATGAACATGTGGGTGGCGTGCTTAATAAAGTCGCCCATTATATAATAACTTCTTGAATAAGACCTGATTGAGCCAAGCAAGGGTTTGGCTGCTTTGCCACGTAACACATATCTGGGGGATTTATTCTTAACCAATATACCCATTTACATCAAGTGTGAGAACTGCTGTCCACAAGAAATAATTCCATAATCAATGATACTCAATATCTGGCATAAAAAGGTGTCGCATGACCTTTATTATTACACTTCACCACATGCCCTCTCCTTCAATAACTTACATCAACAATATATGCCCTACACTTTAATATCACGCTTCAACACATGCCTTATCCTTCAGAAACTTACACCAACAAAACATTATCCTTCTATATCACACTTCCACACATGCCTTATCCTTCAATAACTTACATCAACAAAATATGCCCTACACTTTAATATCACACTTCAACACATGCCTTATCCTTCATTATCACACTTCCACACATGCCTTATCCTTCATTATCACGCTTCAACACATGCCTTATCCTTCATTATCACACTTCAACACATGCCTAATCCTTCATTATCACGCTTCAACACATGCCTTATCCTTCATTATCACGCTTCAACACATGCCTTATCCTTCATTATCACGCTTCAACACATGCCTTATCCTTCATTATCACACTTTCACACATGCCTTATCCTTCATTATCACACTTCAACACATGCCTAATCCTTCATTATCACGCTTCAACACATGCCTTATCCTTCATTATCACGCTTCAACACATGCCTTATCCTTCATTATCACGCTTCAACACATGCCTTATCCTTCATTATCACGCTTCAACACATGCCTTATCCTTCATTATCACGCTTCAACACATGCCTTATCCTTCATTATCACGCTTCAACACATGCCTTATCCTTCATTATCACGCTTCAACACATGCCTTATCCTTCATTATCACGCTTCAACACATGCCTTATCCTTCATTATCACGCTTCAACACATGCCTTATCCTTCATTATCACGCTTCAACACATGCCTTATCCTTCATTATCAATCTTCAACACATGCCTTATCCTTCATTATCAATCTTCAACACATGCCTTATCCTTCATTATCACACATGCCGTATCCTCCATTATCACACATGCCTTATCCTTCATTATCACGCTTCAACACATGCCTTATCCTTCATTATCACGCTTCAACACATGCCTTATCCTTCATTATCACGCTTCAACACATGCCTAATCCTTCATTATCACGCTTCAACACATGCCTTATCCTTCATTATCGATCTTCAACACATGCCTTATCCTTCATTATCACACTTCCACACATGCCTTATCCTTCATTATCACACTTGCCTTATCCTTCATTATCAATCTTCAACACATGCCTGGGTCCCTCAATATCACACATCGAAAGAGTTTGTCATATCCTTCAATATCCTCTTTTATCACGTCTTATTACTAAATATCACAAAACATGTACCTTACCACAGTATCATATCTCTGCCCAATATACAATCTTTACATACATTCTATACAGTGTGTAGGGCATATTTATTAAAAATTAAAATTAAATTTGATATGAGAATTTGGGAAAGCATGGTAAAGAGAATGAATTTATCGACATAGTAACTAAGATGTGGGCACCACCGAGCTCGCTCATGTAAACTTTCCTTATTCTAAATCCCTTAAGCTCATGTAAACCAAGCATTATCAATAGGACATCTTGCTTTGCTCATTCTTGGTTCCCATACACAATTAGATAATCGGACTTTGCTTGCACTTGGTTCCAACTCAGAGTTAGATCATCTAACTGTGCTTACACCAGATTCCCATTCAGAGTTAGATCATCTAACTGTGCTTACACCAGATTCCCATTCAGAGTTAGATCATCTAACTGTGCTTACACCAGATTCCCATCCAGAATTAGATTATCTAACTTTGCTCACACTTGGTTCCGATTCAAAGTTAGATCATCTAAATTTGTTTACACTTGGTTACCATTCATAATAAGACCATTTAACCTTTCTTGCACTTGGTTCCCATTCAGAGTTAGATCATCTAACTGTGCTTACACCAGATTCCCATCCAAAATTAGATTATCTAACTTTGCTCACACTTGGTTCCGATTCAAAGTTAGATCATCTAAATTTGTTTACACTTGGTTACCATTCATAATAAGACCATTTAACCTTTCTTGCACTTGGTTCCCATTCAGAGTTAGATCATCTAACTGTGCTTACACCAGATTCCCATCCAAAATTAGATTATCTAACTTTGCTCACACTTGGTTCCGATTCAAAGTTAGATCATCTAAATTTGTTTACACTTGGTTACCATTCATAATAAGACCATTTAACCTTTCTTGCACTTGGTTCCCATTCAGAGTTAGATCATCTAACTGTGCTTACACCAGATTCCCATCCAAAATTAGATTATCTAACTTTGCTCACACTTGGTTCCGATTCAAAGTTAGATCATCTAAATTTGTTTACACTTGGTTACCATTCATAATAAGACCATTTAACCTTTCTTGCACTTGGTTCCCATTCAGAGTTAGATCATCTAACTGTGCTTACACCAGATTCCCATCCAAAATTAGATTATCTAACTTTGCTCACACTTGGTTCCGATTCAAAGTTAGATCATCTAAATTTGTTTACACGTGGTTACCATTCATAATAAGACCATTTAACCTTTCTTGCATTTGGCTCCCATTCAAAGTTAGATCGTCTAACTTTGCTTACACTTGGTTCTCATACATAATTAGATTATCGAACTTTGCCCACACTTGGTTCCAATTCAAAGTAAAGATCGTCTACCTTTGCTTACACTTGGTTACCATATAGAGTTCGATTATCTGGGTTCCTATTTAGATATGCAGATCATCCTCGGTAGCTTTTGCTAAGATTCCTTACAGAGCTCTAGAGCTTTCACCAGGTTTGCCTGCCTACACAGATCAACCATGTAACTGTTTATACGATATATAAATTAATATCAACAATTGGAGTTAAACTATCTTAACTTGTTCATGCCAGGATACCCTCCAGAGTGAAATAATCAAATTCATTTTATACCTGGGATAAGATCGTGTGATTACTGTAGTTGCGTCATAAACAATCTGATAAACATTTTATAAGGATCAATAAAGAAATAAAACGTGAAAGAAAAAGAAATCCCAATATCATTTTGTCAAATGCATGGGGATAGAAACACTAAACAAATCCATATCTGTCTGGTGATCTATAAATAAACAGTTGACTGGACTCCATGAGACTGCAATGAAATTAGTGGGCGACTCGCTAATCAAAGGTTGTCAGTGACACGTATCGATTCCAAATGCAGATCATGTCACGGCCTCACATATTCCAAAACAACTTATGAGACAGTTTTTATTGTGCATGAATGAGATTTTTTCTTTTCTTTCAATGGTGGTGCGTACGTTTGGTGTGCGGCCTTAATTATAAATGAATCATTTAGTATTTGGAGTTGCCTTAACCTTTGTGTTGGTCAAAACAGGAGTCGGGTAGTAGTAACAACCAATTCACAAACAAGTGCAATTTCCAATTTGATAACATGATACTCTTAAATTAAATGTGCACTTTAGAGATGGATCAGCAATTCAGTTCCCAAATCGACAATATTTAAGCAATTTCTTCAGATTAAATGCATGAACGGGGTTTTAGCTTGTTATTTAAATAGGTATTCAAAGTTGTTTCAATAAAACAGAATAGTAAATTCATAAAATGTAGCCACTGAGAATTCAGTGTCTCCTACTACTCTAAGGCCTTAGATATTAAATCTTAATCTTTCAGAGTGAAGGCAGTGCTATAGAAAACCAATATTCTGTATATAGATAAAGAACGTTGGTCACTATTCCGTAGGTTTAGGAACACGTTGTTTTCGCTGATAGTTCTTGTCACATAAAGTCCGTCAATCTTTTTTCATGGAGAAATAAAGACCAAAGAAATCAGATTATTTAAATGTTTGCAGCCAACACTACACCATCAGCAGTGCACTCTCCACAACGCACACATTAACTCGTTTGGGAAACGGCTGTTGAACCGTTGTCCTCAGATTAGTGTACATAGCGACAGCGACGACAAAGTCGTGTGGGAGTGAACAATATCCAATGTGATTTACAACACGAGCTTTTGTGGGCTTGAATAACAAAAATAGGTAGAATTATACGTTTCCCATGCACCAAAATTATACTCATATGTTCACTCATCAAAGTTTAATTCCAGCCTTCAAAGGTCAAACAATACCAAATAATCGACAGGTTGTCATTCAAAACAGAAATATATTTCTCATGGTATTTCAAGGAACTAAAACATTCATATATCTCTCTAGTTGAATTGGCAAAGCTGTTGGGCTGAGTGCTTGTTATCTATGGGGACCTTCTAGCAGGAGATGCGGTGGCGTCTCGCTCAGATAACCAGGCCCAGTCCCCGCGTGTCTGGCCACCAATGGATGTGACCCAAGGTACCAGGAGCAACTCTGGTGCTTTATGCTGTATAGGGCATCAAGGGTATGAGGCAGTGATTGCTCACAACAGGCATGTATAATGGCAGCCAGTATTTGTGCTGCTTGGCCAATAGAAGTCTGTACATTGTACCTTGACGAAATATCGTCTATTCAGTCTGAACAAAAATGTCTTAGCTGATATGGCATAACACGTGATTCATAGCATCTGGAATGGTCATTGGTCTGAGATCTTGAATGACATTGGTCTGAGATTAATAATTCCTGTAGCACAAATAACAACCTTTGATTTATTCGTCTACCCGTGTGTATGCATTTATAAGGCAAGAATACGGACATGTCTTGTGGGTAGATCACCACCTACCTGCTCTATGTTCACCTTCAACAGTTCTTATTATCCATTATATTCAAGAGTGATCCTGATGAATTTGCCTACAAAAATATCCACTCTTTTAGGCACAAATACATTACCTTGCCAGGAAGCAATTTACCATCGCTTTGCGTAGGCACTGCATATATAAATCAGATTCCATCAACTACGCTTCACAAATCTCAGAACAAAGGTGAGCGCTGACTCCTCGTGTGACAATATATAATAGAAGCTGCATACATCAAAGTAAGGTATTCCTGACAGGGAAAGTCGCTCCTATAAACAACATGAATATAATGATGCGCCTCCCACAGGGACATTAAGGGAGGTTTTGTCGGAGGCTGTAGCTTACTTTACTGTTTCACACACAATCGAGCAGCGTTTAATCTTCTATTCTCATTCTGTGCACATCATCAAGTTAAATATAACGTCTTTGAGCGGGTGTGAGGAGTGCAATGGCTTTGTGTACACAGCCATATATTAGTGTGTAGGGTTTCAAGTATTGAGCAGAGTGGACAGAGTGGCTAAGTATCATACATAGCGGCTCTCCCTCGTGGATATGTGTCTGTAGTCTCTCAGTGTTATCTCCGTGTTTGTCGCACGATATAAAGGCCGGCTTTTCCACAATGGCGACCTCGCATAGATGTCCTCGCATTTATGTCTTATTCTTTTACCAAGCAAACACAAAGCTTTCCGGAAGTTTTTGCCAAATGCGCTATACAAAAACAGGTTGACAGAGAACTGGAAATAGTACAAAAACTTAAAGAACTTCTCCCATGCTATATAATTGGGGGTGGGGCGATATTTATCGTTAGTGAGTGTCATGATGAAGGTGTATGTCCTGGCGGTGTGATGGGGCAGGTTGAGCAGGAGGAATATGGTGGAGACTGTGAGCAACATCTTGGTTACTCTCACCTGAGTCCGGGTGTAGAGGGCGGGAGTGTGCACGCCGTGATATTGTACCTGACTCGCACTGCACCGGCCACTGCTGCACCGACTCTTGCCGCTGAACGAAGTCCTCATGGCAATATGGCGCCTGTCCTGGTAAAACTTGGCAACCTTATATGCAATCTTGAGGTTCATAATGAGAATGGCAAGGAAAGGCAGGATAAGGGTGATCACGGTGTCAAGATTGTTGGCAACGTTCACAAAATCCATGTAGGCAGGTAGAGGTCCACACATAGGTATATTATACATAGTGAACACGCCCGAGGTCCATATACCGAAGCTGTAGAGAAGTAGTGAAAACACGGCCAGGGCGATCACGATACACTTGGCCCGCCTGGTGGTGCACAGGTTCTGTCTCTGTAAGGGGAAGTGGACCGCGATATACCTCTCGGCCGTGAAACTCACCACGTACCACACGCTGAGGAAACTACTCACGTAGGTGAGGTACATGAAACTTTGACACCAGCCGTTTTGTGTGTAGAGGTTCAGTCCCATATTGGAGGCCCACGACACCAGGACACAGATGAGGAAGCCGAGATCCGCCAGAGCCAGGGCGGCGAGGTACATGCTTGAAGAGAGCCTCCTCATAAACGTACACACAAATACGATGAAACTGAGAACATTTCCTATAACTCCCACCAGAGCAACAAGTGGTATGATGTACACATCCATATAATGTATCATTATCCGGAATATTGTCATGGATGAATCGCCTCCATAACCGAGGAAATCCGATTCTGAGTCGTTCCATCCTGTAGCAGTTAGATTATGCAGATGTGACATGAAATCAACACTCAGCGTTTGTTTCTTGGATGAGTTGGACAGAGCGATTCCTTCATACTGGGCCAATAACTCCTGCCAATCAAGATCCATGGAGTCATAGGCCAAGTCATTGAATGTAGACCCATCCATATTTGATACTGTATGCTGAGCTACATGTTGATGCGCAGGGAAGGCATTTAGCAGTGTGATCCCGGCTCACTGGCTTGTGCTCTGACTATGTCGTGAGCAGCTCTGGGCTCGTAGTGTTTCTATATACTAGTAAGCTGCTCCCAGCTGGCAAGCTTGTCGGCCACGGCCCCGCGTGTGCCACTACTACCTTCACAACGCATGACACCTACAGTCACACCATCACAGCGATAATCACAGCCATAATTAATATCTGAAGGTAATTTAAGACATAAATTGGAGTGATGAAGTAAAATCATCTAACAGACTCGTACAGACTCGGCCATGGTGGAAACTAGATTTGTATCTAATCTGTGTTACCGAGGATAAATAAAGGAATTTATTATTATTATTATTATTTATTATTATCTAATTCTATGTGATCTTTATACCATGAACTAAACCAAATTATATGGAAATGGTTCCGAAAACACTTTAATACTTCCAACCTGA
This sequence comes from Amphiduros pacificus, assembly GCA_949316495.1. Classification (NCBI taxonomy): domain Eukaryota; kingdom Metazoa; phylum Annelida; class Polychaeta; order Phyllodocida; family Hesionidae; genus Amphiduros; species Amphiduros pacificus. The sequence continues at coordinate 66,468,329 of OX439001.1, forward strand.
AATAAAGTATTCCTGTTTGATATTTACAAAACAAAGTGATGGTCATTAAATAAAGGAAATCAAATTTAGTTGCCAAGGAAAGTCGGACATAATATTTGTATAAAATGACCACTAATTAAGTACTTCAATGAGCAAAACCTTGCTCAATGCCTATAGCAATATACGCATATCACACTATTGTTTCAATTTACCGTGACTTTATTAGTTGAACGCCGTATGTGAGCTTTTTAAAAATAAATATACTGTTAATAAAAATGGACTGTTCTAGTCACTAGCATTCATAGTTTTCATGGAGTTGTTATTCGCTTGGAGTAATTATGTGTAGTTACTCCAAGTTATTAGTCTTCTCAAATTCAGGTAAGACAATAGCAAATAAGGTTTGCACATTCTATTATGGAAATTCTCGCTATCTGCTCTCCCAGCTTTTTAGCTGGTCCGTGAGAAAATGACGGGATTGGCGCGAGAGAGCGATGCATGACGGGAAAGATGTTGCACTGTAAACTTCTGCCCGCCTTGCTTCAAGATGGGGGGGAAATTTCAGACTGACATCGTACATTGACACGCTAATGTCAGCGCTAAAGCGTGTTTGTTGTGTAATCTTTATATTAGTATATTGCAATCTACGTAATTTATGTCAACATTACGGAGGCAAAACTGACAAAAACAACGATGGAAAGATGAAAGGCAGAGGCGACAATGCCCCAAACAGGCTGTCGCCGCTGTTCCCGGATGTACTGTGTACAAAGAATTGGGTCAAATTTGATCGCAGCGCTCTGAAAATGCAGCGTATATGGTAGAGCAGATAGGGAGAATTACATTTCAGACCATATATTTTGGCACGCAGGAATTGTCAAAGCTGAACATTTTCATTACTTCTTTAAAAGCAATCACATGGCAATGTCGGTATGACAATTATGATTCTACCAAAACTATTAAAAAAATAAAACCCGAAATAACATTTTAAAAAATAAAAAAATGGTATGGGTCAATCGATAATCAACACACACAAATTGGCAAAGATAAACAAGTGGTTTCTGCCTTACCTCGGATGACCCCTAATGCTTATTCAATAAAAGTGAACTTTATGGCCAAATTGGTTCACAGAACTAACTTACCTGCAGGGAATGACGAGGGTGGGACCAAAGAAGAATAAAGATTAATAATAAATCACGGTACGGTGAGTCAATGCAGGGTGTTATTGACTTAAACACCCAAGGCATATAACCTCAGGGTATTGGAAGCGGCATTATCCGCAAAGACAATCAGGATGACAATATATTGTGCCGCAACAGAAGTGACATTTGAAACCAAAGACAATGAGGGGGACAAAATACGCCAGGGCAATGGAACAGGCAAAACATATCATGACAATGTAAGTGATAAAATTGTGAAATGGTGATTTTACGACCCTTTCAGCAACTATGGCCATATCAGGTCGACTTTCGAACCTTTTAACCAGTGTGAAATTATACGCCATGGCAATGATAGTGTTATCACCCTTTAAAGGCAATCGAGGTAAAATTATACGCCATGGCAATGATAGTGTTATCACCCTTTAAAGGCAATCAAGGTAAAATTATACGCCATGGCAATGATAGTGTTATCACCCTTTAAAGGCAATCAAGGTAAAATTATACGCCATGGCAATGATAGTGTTATCACCCTTTAAAGGCAATCAAGGTAAAATTATACGTCATGGCAATGATAGTGTTATCACCCTTTAAAGGCAATCAAGGTAAAATTATACGCCATGGCAATGAAAGTGTTATCACCCTTTAAAGGCAATCAATATGAAAGCTTATATGCCATGGCAACGAAAGTGCTATCGTCCTTTAGTGGTAATCAAGGTAAAGTTATACACAATGGCAATGATAGTGTTATTACCCTTTAAAGGCAATCAACGTAAAATTATACGTCATGGCAATGATAGTGTTATCACCCTTTAAAGGCAATCAAGGTAAAAGTATATGCCATGGCAATGATAGTGTTATCACCCTTTAAAGGCAATCAAGGCAAAATCATACGCCATGGCAATGATAGTGTTATCATCCTTTAAAGGCAATCAAAGTAAAATTATACGCCATGGCAATGATAGTGTTATCATCCTTTAAAGGCAATCAAGGTAAAATTATACACCATGGCAATGAAAGTGTTATCACCCTTTAAAGGCAATCAAGGTAAAATTATACACCATGGCAATGATAGTGTTATCACCCTTTAAAGGCAATCAAGGTAAAATTATACACCATGGCAATGATAGTGTTATCACCCTTTAAAGGCAATCAAGGTAAAATTATACGCCATGGCAATGATAGTGTTATCACCCTTTAAAGGCAATCAAGGTAAAATTATACGCCATGGCAATGATAGTGTTATCACCCTTTAAAGGCAATCAAAGTAAAATTATACGCCATGGCAATGATAGTGTTATCACCCTTTAAAGGCAATCAAGGTAAAATTATACAATATGGCAATGATAGTGTTATCACCCTTTAAAGGCAATCAAGGTAAAATTATACACCATGGCAATGATAGTGTTATCACCCTTTAAAGGCAATCAAGGTAAAATTATACACCATGGCAATGATAGTGTTATCACCCTTTAAAGGCAATCAAGGTAAAATTATACACCATGGCAATGATAGTGTTATCACCCTTTAAAGGCAATCAAGGTAAAATTATACGCCATGGCAATGATAGTGTTATCTCCCTTTAAAGGCAATCAAGGTAAAAGTATACGCCATGGCAATGATAGTGTTATCATCCTTTAAAGGCAATCAAGGTAAAATTATACACCATGGCAATGATAGTGTTATCACCCTTTAAAGGCAATCAAGGTAAAATTATACACCATGGCAATGATAGTGTTATCACCCTTTAAAGGCAATCAAGGTAAAATTATACACCATGGCAATGATAGTGTTATCACCCTTTAAAGGCAATCAAAGTAAAATTATACACCATGGCAATGATAGTGTTATCACCCTTTAAAGGCAATCAAGGTAAAATTATACACCATGGCAATGATAGTGTTATCACCCTTTAAAGGCAATCAAGGTAAAATTATACGCCATGGCAATGATAGTGTTATCTCCCTTTAAAGGCAATCAAGGTAAAAGTATACGTCATGGCAATGATAGTGTTATCACCCTTTAAAGGCAATCAAGGTAAAATTATACACCATGGCAATGATAGTGTTATCACCCTTTAAAGGCAATCAAGGTAAAATTATTCGCCATGGCAATGATAGTGTTATCATCCTTTAAAGGCAATCAAGGTAAAATTATACGCCATGGCAATGATAGTATTATCACCCTTTAAAGGCAATCAAGGTAAAATTATACACCATGGCAATGATAGTGTTATCACCCTTTAAAGGCAATCAAGGTAAAATTATACGCCATGGCAATGATAGTGTTATCTCCCTTTAAAGGCAATCAAGGTAAAAGTATACGTCATGGCAGTGATAGTGTTATCTCTCTTTAAAGGCAATCAAGGTAAAAGTATACGCCATGGCAATGATAGTGTTATCATCCTTTAAAGGCAATCAAGGTAAAATTATACACCATGGCAATGATAGTGTTATCACCTTTTAAAGGCAATCGAGGTAAAAATTATACGCCATGGCAATGATAGTGTTATCATCCTTTAAAGGCAATCAAGGTAAAATTATACGCCATGGCAATGATAGTATTATCACCCTTTAAAAGCAATCAAGGTAAAATTATACGCCATGGCAATGATAGTGTTATCACCCTTTAAAGGCAATCAAGGTAAAATTATACGCCATGGCAATGATAGTGTTATCACCCTTTAAAGGCAATCAACGTAAAATTATACGCCATGGCAATGATAGTGTTATCACCCTTTAAAGGCAATCAACGTAAAATTATACGCCATGGCAATGAAAGTGTTATCATTCTTTAAAGGCAATCAAAGTAAAATTATACGCCATGGCAATGATAGTGTTATCACCCTTTAAAGGCAATCAAGGTAAAATTATACACCATGGCAATGAAAGTGTTATCACCCTTTAAAGGCAATCAAGGTTAAATTATACGCCATGGCAATGATAGTGTTATCACCCTTTAAAGGCAATCAAAGTAAAATTATACGCCATGGCAATGATAGTGTTATCACCCTTTAAAGGCAATCAAAGTAAAATTATACGCCATGGCAATGATAGTGTTATCACCCTTTAAAGGCAATCAAGGTAAAATTATACGCCATGGCAATGATAGTGTTATCACCCTTTAAAGGCAATCAAGGTAAAATTATACACCATGGCAATGAAAGTGTTATCATCCTTTAAAGGCAATCAAAGTAAAATTATACGCCATGGCAATGATAGTGTTATCACCCTTTAAAGGCAATCAAGGTAAAATTATATGCCATGGCAATGAAAGTGTTATCACCCTTTAAAGGCAATCAAGGTAAAATTATACGCCATGGCAATGAAAGTGTTATCACCCTTTAAAGGCAATCAAGGTAAAATTATACACCATGGCAATGATAGTGTTATCACCCTTTAAAGGCAATCAAAGTAAAATTATACGCCATGGCAATGATAGTGTTATCACCCCTTAAAGGCAATCAAGGTAAAATTATACGCCATGGCAATGAAAATCAATATGAGGATATCATACAATATGGACATTGAACTTGTATTCCAAATCCAAGGCGCAGAAGGCAATAATGTACATCATAACCACTTGGAATAGGTCAATAAAAGATTGCCCGTTTTGACCAAATGATTAATATCATAATTCGGATTAACTTTGTTCTTTAACTCTAATAGAAATTAAACTGGACCAAATCAATGATTCAATGTAATTCAGGAGCACGAGAGACACTTCACAGAAATACCAATTATACTCAGTTACACTCAGTGGCAGTGGAAGTCATCGCTTGTAGATGCTGGTTTAACCTTTAATCTTGAAGAGTAGGATATCAGCTACGGAGTAGTTTCCCATTCTGCCATAGACTAGTTATCAAAGACTGTGGCATGTGTTATCACGTCTTTGTGATAATGCAAAAGAACGATGCTCGATCGCTCTTTGAAAAAAATAGGGTATTGAGTTCCGGTGACATGCCTCATCTGACCTGATATCGCCTTAATAGTGCTGAAAGGTCGTTAATGTTAAAAGATTATCTTCTTTCTTTCCTAAAATCTTGTTCACCATGGCGAACCGACCACATTACCAAATACATCTTTCAATCATCAATTTATTACTTTTATTGTATTTGTCAAAATATAAAATTGGTACTATTGACGAAGGCCACGGCTAATTTATATTTTAAAATGTGGCAATGTGCGTTTTAATCATAATCTGGAATAATCAGATGATTAGGTTATTTGGGAACAAATGCTGCATTTATGAACAGTTTCTCTTTTCTTAACGGCCTTATCAGATCAGGAAAATGTCAATCGGATACAATGCCTTGCTCTTTCCTAAGAACGAAGACGTATCTTCCTTTAAGAGTATTTATTTGTGGCAGAGGAGAAAATAACCAAATCAATAATTTAAAACTACAAACATTATTTAAAAGATATGATAACAACTATATTTCTTTCAAAATAGTATAATTGTCCTCATTTTCCATTTTAATAAGTTTGATGAGAAATGAAGAAGATAAGCAAATTAATTATACAGATTACACAACTAAAGGCTTATTTCTAGCTATGTTGATGTCATTTGATTGCGGAGAGACTTTACTGTGATCATAGTGAAACAAATTTCGTTTGTATAATTTGGAAATAAAAGGACAGCTTGGCAATCAGATATATGATGAAAGGTGAACAAATTACCTTTTTTCAAAGGTTCAAGTACATCTTACCTCTTTGTTTCTCTTAATGTTTTTAGAAAATCGAAAAAATCGAAAATCTGTTTTACTATTAGTCTAATGATGAATATTGATAAGATTACCTTTACAAAGAAGTTTGGAAATATTCACTTTATTATGTATGATTCCACAATCTGTAGAGGACGGGAGGTGATGGGTTCGACTCCCACTGCCGGCAGTGTTACTTTCACACTGGTTAAAAGGCTCGAAAGTCGACCAGATATGGCCATAGTTACTGAAAGGGTCGTAAAAACACCATTTCACAATTTTAACATAACAACATAGACAAGATAACACAAAAATCAAAACGTCGACCAATCAGAAGGAACTCGGTAGCATATAACTCAGTAGAATAAAAAGCTCAGTAGCATATATAGCTCAGTAGCAGATATAACTCAGTAGGTAGCATATATAACTCAGTAGCATATATAGCTCAGTAGCATATATAACTCAGTAGCATATATAACTCAGAAGGTAGCATATATAACTCAGTATATAACTCAGTAGGTAGCATATATAACTCAGTAGCATATATAACTCAGTAGGTAGTATATAAAACTCAGTAGCATATATAACTCAGTAGGTAGCATATATAACTCAGTATATAACTCAGTAGGTAGCATATATAACTCAGTAGCATATATAACTCAGTAGGTAGCATATATAACTCAGTAGCATATATAACTCAGTAGGTAGTATATAAAACTCAGTAGCATATATAACTCAGTAGGTAGCATATATAACTCAGTAGGTAGCATATATAACTCAGTAGGTAGCATATATAACTCAGTAGTATATATAACTCAGTAGGTAGTATAAAAAACTCAGTAGCATATATAACTCAGTAGGTAGTATATAAAACTCAGTAGCATATATAACTCAGTAGGTAGCATATATAACTCAGTATATAACTCAGTAGGTAGCATATATAACTCAGTAGCATATATAACTCAGTAGGTAGCATATATAACTCAGTATATAACTCAGTAGGTAGCATATATAACTCAGTAGCAGATTTAACCCTTTTCGCTATCAAGTATATAAAACGAGAAGTATTGAGCTGGCAGGTATGATATGAAGTGATATTTGACAAACATTAACATTGTCATTCCTCTTACTGGTATGAAACTTTGCATAATACTTCACAATATAATTGCTCATGGTTCTCAATAAATGAAGCATGGTTTTGAGCATTACCCTTTGTGATAATGAAGATAAATCGATGTTTAACTGCAGCCAGTCAACTCTCCTTAGACTGAAACACATTGTGTCATCAGGACCTCGTAATTCGATTTTGATAAATAAATAAAAATAGTATGATTTCATACTCTACATGAAGATAAAGCTAATTCATATGAGACGGCATTATTACTTTTGAAATAATAGATTTACATCTTGTACAGTATACTTGAGAGGGTTAATTGCACAACCAGTTGGTGGGAAAAACAAGCTCCCATACGATATCCTAGAATGGCACCATGTTATAGAGTATTATGTTCTGAAATTGTCATCATCATTCTCAGACACAACAGGGGACATTAAATTGAGCTGCGTCCGTACGTGCGTATGTGGTAAATTACTTGTGTGAACGATACAGTCACGACGGTTTGACATCTGACTTGACATTTAAGATATTGCACATGCACCGCTGGGGACTTTCCTCTGATCTGATTGGATAATGGCTGTGATTGGTCAATTTCTGTTGCCATGACAACCATGTGGTCAACTTGAACTGTTTGCATAATACAGCCAAAACGGTTTGACATTTAGCTTATATATTGCACACATGCACTCCTGGGGACCTTTTCAAAATCTGATTAGGTTATGGCAGTGATTGGTTGGATTCTGTTGCCATGGCGACCATCCAAAGTGCGGGGGTCTTGGGGTCAATGCTCTTGTTTGCGTAAGACTTGGCAGTTTTGAAAGAGTGAAAACTTATGCATATAACAGCATGATCTGATATAAAAACATAGATATCACATTTTTTATCGAGATTTTAAAGGTTTGAAAGAGTGATGTTAATATCAGCCCGGACTCAAGATGCCAAAAGCTTTGCCAGAAATAAGTGTTTAATCATTTTTAACAAGACATTGATTCTTGAAGTTAGGTAATTTCATTGAATTCCTTATCTTTGTCAAGAATATTGACCTTTCTGCATTTCATATTGTAATAATAATATCAATAAAATGTTCACAATTCCAATTTCTCCTTCAATACGTTTTAAAATGATAAATTACTTATATACCACCACAACAATTATCAATGGCAATCACAATAGCAATCACAACTGGTTTGGAGGGAGATTTAACATGTCAATTGGTTTCCAGCAACCGATATATTGTTGTATTTCTATCATTATTCTTGATTTATCAAAGGAAATATCAAAGCTGGACTGCAGAATGACTTTGTTACGAGGACTTACGCAAATAATATTGCAAAAAAAGAAGTACAAGTATATGAGTGTGTTTAAGGGAAGCTATATATGTATATAGCGTCCTTGGCGACATCATATCTTTAATGGCAGCATGATAGACAGACACCACATACCCGTCCTAATTGGCTTCCGCTGGGGCGAAAGGCCCCCTTCTGTCTGATGATGACTTAGTTTTAATATAAAGGCGTGCAAAGTGTCTAAAAATCACATGAAGCTTGGTGGATATTCTATGATTTGTTCTCTCTAGTTAATCAAATATTTGACCTTTACTTGATGAATATGCGTACATGAGCAATCTGCAAACTAAATTAAAGAATAGATTTGATTTTAGACATGGGTCTCTATATATTTTACTTAAGGGCATTTAACTCTTGCACGATATTTCTTTAGCAATGTTTTGAATGAAATAGTAATATTCATTCTGTATTTTAGAGGACGTGATCTAATTATTACAAGAAGCTGTAATGCTTTTACTGTCTAATAATTTTTCATTCATGGAGTAAAGAAATTAGATAGTGTTGTGTGGTCCGAGGTATATTATTATGCCCTAGAACATTGGCATTAGCTTTCAGTACTGTTGCTCATTAGATCATGATGTTTAAGAAAAGAAACACAGTCTGTGTAAGATCTGATGCGTCTCAGATTCTACAAATAAATGTGTTTGGGTAGCATGCGTACTCATAATTTAGCTGCAAACATTTCACCTGTCAATGCGGAGTACTCTTTTAGGTGTAACCATTCAGTAGCTGAGGTAGTACCCGAGTGAAGTTTGATGAAGTGTTCAATGGATGATTTGGATTTTAGCGGAAGTCTAATTGGAAATGGCACAGAAATTCATGTATTAATGATAATATGTATGGAAAGAAGTGTGTGAAATCTGATTTCATGAAATCTTTCAACCTTTCAACAGCATCTCCTAATGTAGTTAACTTACCTCTGACGAGCCCATAGCTGTCATTAAAGGGAAAGCACGAAAGAGGAAGCAACATACTTTTAACTGATATAAACAGATAAAAGACAAGAAAAGAGTAATTTCAGACAGTATTTCTTTTTTTTTTTTTTTTTTTCATTTTATTTGTAAAAAAGGGTTACAAGCTCTTTACGACAGTTTGCGTGCAATAATTCAATATTGGAAAATATGTGCATCATAGCGATTCGTATATAACATTATATTTCTTGAAGTATTATTATGTTGTTGGCAAATACTTTTTTCTATTAGGAGTTTAAACTTTAGCTGCACCAAAAACTCATAAAAATCAGTATGGTTTTCATTTACCAGTCTTTGTATATAAACATAATATTTGGCACATAAGATACAGTAGTTCAAGACAGTGGTTTCATTGTTACATTCAGGAAATCCAAACAGGATACATTCTTCAAGTTCTTTTTCCTTGGTTATTGTTACTTTACTCACTCTGTTCCACCATTTAATGAAGTTCCTCCAAAATTCTAAAACATTGTCGCAATATAATAGGAAGTGCTGGATGTCATCAACCTTATCACAAAAATTGCATTGGTCACTTTCGTTTATCTTGATATTATATAACCATTTGTTACATGCTATTGTGCGATGAATGACTTTATATTGGAACGATTGTAGCTTTGTTTCTCTGGTGCAGAAAAAGGGCATTCTAAATATTCTTGTCCTGATTTCTTTTTCAACGTTATTAAAGTTAGGGTAAATCTCTGTCCATTTAAGGCCACGGGCCGTGGCGCAGTTGGTTAGAGTGACAGTTTATTAGCACCAGTTCCTCTGTGGTGATCCAAAGGTCGTGGGTTTGAACCCCCGCCGTGCCGGGATTGAGCTCATGATACAATTTCCCATATGAGCTGAGGCCCGTGCCTTAAGGGTTAACCCGTTGTCCTTGTAAATCTGTGACCTGGTGGGTTGTCATGTCAAGGACCTGCGACATGACAATTCAGTGAGGCAGCACTATATCTGCTACAAGTAGGTCTCATCACGAAATGACTGAAATAATGTTGAAAGTGATGTAAAACCCCAAACAAACAAACAAACTGTCCATTTAGTTACACATGTTGGAGTGTGTTTCTTAGCTTCAATGAAGCACCAGTAATAATCCTGACATTTGAGTTTTTCAATACTTTTATACACTTCATTAATATATATCCCTGGTGCCTCATAATTGCGTTTGTAGTTTTTGGAACAGGTGTTCAGTAATCGTTTCCAGTTAAGAGGTATGCTCTGTCTTATTTGAAGTATATTCAGAAAATTACACTGGACATTATATCTAGAATGTAGTTCATTATGATTATAAAATTCACCTCTATCGTTCAATATGTCTCCTATAGACTTTATACCTTTTTGTTTCCAATCGCTCCAACATATTGATTTGTTACTCAAAGTTATATACATGTTGTTCCATAGCGGTTCGTTAAGAATCATTTTGACAGTAGTGGGGACATAATTATGTAATTCACCCCACAGGTTGTGTATATCAATATAATATTTTGGTATATGACTATTTTGTCTTGTGTTGAGTTTAATCAATGAAATTAATACATCCAAAAAACCTCAGTGGCAATACCTTCCATCTTGAAACATTCCCACTTGCCAAGTGATTGACCCATGTTATGCCTCAGTCACATTTGCACCAGGCGCCGGCCGGGCAGTAACAATCGGCCGACTTCACAGTCTGCCGGGCGCCGGGGAGTTTATAAGCAACAATCTGAGATATGCCGTAGCTGTTGTCACATTATTAAAGGGCACCGCACGGCACGTGCAAGACTGAATGACACAGACGTCTGCAGGATATCTTAAAGACGTCTGGATCATTGACAGACGTCTGTAGGATATCCTAAAGATGTCTATATCATTGACAGACGTCTGAAAGACATCCTAAAGACGTCTGTCTCATTTGACAGACGTCTGAAAGACATCTTAAAGACGTCTATGATATATCGCAGGGAGCCCGTGCGATCATCTGACGATGGTCTATGAACACATGAAATAAATATAATCCTATTTTCACCGCACGATGCCACCGGCAGCCCTAAGATAATCTGCCGATGTCCCTGCGGGACACTGCCGGGACCCTGCCGTGTACTTTAAGATGATATTTGCTGATAAGACATCGGGGAAACGCCGGCAACTTTTATGTTGCAGCTAAAAGTTCCCCATGACCCGCCCGACGTCTTAAAGATGCCCAATTGTGGCCGATGATCTCCCGGTGCCCGCACGGCAATCTGAACTGCCGGCCGATTTTGTAAAAAATACCCATCAGCCGGGCATCTTAACTGAAATCGGCGCAAATGTGACTGAGGTATAACTTTAAGAGCTTCAACTTTTGAAGTAAAGTCACAAAGCTTTAAACCACCATTTTTAATTTTCTGTTATAATGTGTCTTTAGCAATTTTTGGCTTCCTACCGTCCCACATAAAATCTGTTATAATATTGTGAACTTCCTTAATAACCTGATCTGGGGTATCTATAACACTAGAAACATATATGAGAGGGGATAATGCCAGATTATTTAAAATTGTAATTTTACCTTTATAAGACAATTTTCTTTGTTTCCATACATTGACCGTATTTCTAAGTTCTAATAATTCTTGACTTAAAGTTAAACATATAATTTTCTTCTGGTGTTGTGGCAAATACAATGCCAAGACATTCTAATGGATCTTTAATCCATGATAAACCATGGGGAAAGTGGTCACAACTTCTTAGTGGTCCTACATATTTGGCTTTAGTCTTTTGCATATTAACTTTCAGGCCCGTACAAAGTGAGAATGTTTCAAAAATAGATAATAGTTGCTCTAGGGATTGTATATCTTTAAGAAAGCAGGTGGTGTCGTCTGCCAGTTGGCTTATCTTAATTTCGTGATTATCAACCTTTATTCTTTCTACAGATTTGTCTGCTCTAATTTTATGGGCTAAGATTTCAGCAACAATAATGAACAAATATGCTGACAAGGGACACCCTTGTCTAACTCCCCTTTCTAACTTGAAGAAACTGGACATGTTACCATTGTTTATTACAGATGATTCAATATTGTGATACATGATTTTTATCCATTTTCTAAAATTATTTCCAAAATTGAATTTTGATAAACAAACATTTAAAAATTCCCAGTTTAAGTATCAAAATCTTTCTCAAAGTCTATTGTTAAAATATGCCTGGAATATTTCCAAGTTCAGAGAAGAATAAGATATCATCTAATATCCTGATATTCTGGCCAATTAATCTTCCTTTTATATAACCTGTTTGATCATCATCAATGATATAAAGTAGTCTTTTGTAGTCTCTTGGCAAGACATTTTGCCAAGATTTTGTAATCTGTGTTTAATAAGCTGATGGGTCTCCAATTTTTTTAAAACAAACGTTTTTTTAACTTTTTTGGTAGCAATGTCAAAATTCCCCTCTTTTGTTCAATAGATAATTCTTCAAGAATATAGGCATACTTGATACTGTCTATTAATAAGTTCTTAATGTCTGTCCAGAAAAATTTATAGAAGTCAGTAGTTAGACCATCCGATCCAGGAGATTTACCATTATTTCATATCTTTTAGACTCATTAAGATCTCATGCTCTGTTACTTCTGACTCACATGATTCTTTTCCTGTTTCCGATAACTGTTTTATGTCACCCAAGTCCAAGAAGTCAGATGCTGCTTTTTTATAAACAATGTTAGTAGAGTCACATTTTTCTGTGTATAAATTCTTATAAAATAATTTTTCTTCTTCTAATATTGCCTGTGGGTCAGAAATGATAGTGTCATTTACTTGTAGCTGTGAGATTAATTTATTTGTGTAGTTCCTTTTTTCCAATGACAAATAGTAGTTTGAATTTTTTTCTCATTCTTCTGTCCATTTTACTTTTGATCTGAAAATCAATCCCATAGCTTCTATTTTTCGATTTGCTCTAGTTCTTGTTTTATACACTTATATTCATCATGTTTGAGTTTGCATGGTTGCCTATCAAATATTACTCTGGGATCTTGTAATCGTTCTTCTAAATCAGTTTTGTATTTAATTTTTTTCTTCTTCTTCTTTACACAGTAAGGTATGGTGAAAGATCTTATTTCTAATTTAATCAAATCCCATTTTAAACCTTTGTCATCGAGGTAATCATATTTCTTATTACTGGCTTTTATGACATCTTTTATACCTTTGGCATATACATCATCATGCAGTAAGGATTTGTTGTTGAATTTCCACAAGCCTCTGCCTCTTTAAGTATAACTGTAAGGTAAATGTAGACTTAGAATACTATGATCTGAGTGCAGACCCGGGGAAATATCACAGTCTGATACTATGTTCATTAGATTCTCAGATATGAACCAGTAATCTAGCCGAGTGGAGAGACCTCTTGCGTGCCATGTGTATCTTCTGACTAATGGGTTTAAGATTCTCCACATATCAACAAGACCAGCTGAGTCCATAAAGGTACATATTTCAATTCTATATTCATTATTATCATTACTATCTGACATTGAGTTAAGTTTATCAAGCCATGGATTTAAATAAAAATTAAGGTCACCACCCAAAATCAGGGTAGAATTTCCTTTTTGATATTTTGGATAAAAGATATTTGTTTACTCTTATGGTCTCTTGTTGTAAAATGATATTGTCACCTTGTTTAACCTTGATGAACAAAAATCTTCATCTTTAGCTATGCATTCTATGCTATGTTTAACAACTGGAATGACTAACAGAAACAAATTTAACAAGACTAGTATGATAACATGAGAATGTATAAGCATGCAATGGAAGTAAATAAAACTGTATGAAAATGAACCAAACAGATGATTATAACTAGCAGGGTGTAGGCTTCATGTACCAACACATGATCTGAAAACACAGATCAATGGCATGCATGCTGGAACATTACGCGTACACCTTCATAGTATAAAACTACGCCCCCTCGCGATCTTAAGCAGGATTCCACTAGTGATAAAATGAAGGGATGAAAATGAAGGAATACAGTGAGATGAGTATCAGCGTAATGTAACATGCCGTTGATTTGAGATGTTGATGGGCAAAGGAACTTCAATGACTGACTGATATTTAGCAAAGAGATCTCTGTGTTTATGCTTAGTTTTGTGTAGCTGTTTCACTAATGATTTATAATGAAAGCCCTGTCTCATCAGCTTCAAACACAGAAATTCATGTCTATCCTTAAAGTCTTTGAATGAGTCACATGCGCGAGCAATGCTGATGAGTCTAGAGGCATAAACTCCATAGGCAGGCTTTTCTGGAATGTTTGAATCCTTCAAAAAGGGATAGTTCACAATATCAAACTTAAAGCTGTCTCGTTTGTCATAGAGTTTAGTGTGAAATTGTTTGTTGTTGATCTCAGTGTAAAGATCAAGGTAGGAAGCCCTATCACTGTGAGTGTTTTCCTGTTTGATGCTGAGTTCTTTAGGGTAAATATTGGACACGCCCTCACTGAAGTCTTTGTTGTTAAAGCTTACAAGGTCATCTATGAACCGAAAAGTATAATTAAAAGATTTAGCTTTATGAATGTTATTCTTTTCCAACTTCTCCATGAACTTGTATTCATGTGACATGAGGAACAAATTAGCCAGCAGAGGAGCACAAGATATGCCCATTGGAATTCCAATGATTTGCTGGTGAATGGTGTTTCCAAATGTTACATAGATGTTGTCAATGAGGAAGTTGACCATATGAATCAATTTGGAACTACTAATGAGGGTGTAATTTTTTACATCTTTGTTAGACCAAAAAGCATTATAACTATTGACGGCTATGAAAGACTTTTTGTTTTTTGTAAAGGAAAATTGGATGAGTTCATGGATATGGGTTTTAAGGAGGTTATGGGGAATTGTAGTATAAAGAGTACTAAAGTCCCAGGTACTAATGCATTCAGCATACTGACTTTCATTACACTCAGCTAATTTAGTTTTTAAATGAATGGAATTATCTAGTATCCACATCCGGTTGGTGCCTGTATAGTTGAATATACCTTTACAGTAGGTTTGCATGAATTTATAGATCACGCCAAGATAGCTATGTTATCAATACTGACCCAGCTTGGATAATGTATTGCAACCCCCCTGCTTGCACTTGTCCTATGTGAAAAGTCGATGTGATTTCCCCATTCGTTTTTCAAAATGACCTCAGTATTTTTTGTGGAGTGAGTTTCCTGTAACAATATAATACTATTGTGTTTTTTAAAACGTGTAAATATGGCATTTCTTTTTTCTTTCTGCACTAGTCCATTCACATTGAATGAATGGAGTTTGAGTAGTGGCTCATCCATTATCTAGTTTGTGAAAGACATTATGTATGGATTTTACACTATCATTGCACAAAGTCATTTCTACAATATTTTCCTTAACTACAAAAGTTGATAATGAGTGTCTCTTTTGCACCATGCCGCTTATAATGTTTATTAAAAATCCTTTCTTGCAATATGTGATGATTGCTAATAGCATCAAAAACACAAAATCAAAAATAATCCTAATGTTATTTTATAACATGAGAACAGCCAGCAAGAAGGTAGACTGTGTTGGGATTATTCACATTAGCATATATATACTACTGTTATGCCATATTCTTTGTCTGTCCTAAGAATGAAAGCTTCACTATGACGGCCCTGGATTTTGTCTTTCCATCTTTTGCTTTTGGGCCAAGACGATGACATCTTTCAATGGGGACTTCAGGACTAATCTCCATCTTCTCTGCTAGGAACTGTCGTAACAATGTTTCACATTGTACATCAGACTCTCTCTCTTCCTCCCTAAAACCTTAAGTTTATCCTTCTGCTCTGGCTAGCCATTTTTAGCCTTTCTTCTCTTTCAGTGGCCAGTTCATTTCTCAGATTCCATTCTTTAGGGCATCTATTTCCTGTTTATTCTGTTCTGATTGTCTCTTGTTTTCTTCACATACCTTGGATGTGTAATCCATACTAAGTCTTGTTCTTATTCCAAGCCATAGCCTTGCAGCACTTCATGCAACAGTGAACGCATGTCACTCATACTTGGGCTTGGCTGGTCAGGAGAAAGTTCTGTAAATAATCTTTTAGCATTTGGTAGTGAATTCTTTCTATTCCTGCAGTTGTCTGGTGTATATATTTCCTTTTGTGCTATAAAAGAATAATCCACAGTGCTTAAAAACAGACTTGAATTGATCAATATTCCCCCTCAGTCTTCTGAGTCAATTCAGCTGGCAGCCATGTTTTATACCCTCTTTCAGACAGTATTTCAATACTTTCTGTTTTTATGATCATCTATTGCTGGTGCAATCATCTTGTGGGATATTAATGGGATATTAGTACCAGCCAATTGGTTACTTTTGTGGAAAAAGGGGTACATTAGGAGTAAAAAGGGAGCTCTATATAATTATGTAAAATATTGTGTGTGTGACCGGAAAGAAATCAGATTGGTTAAATGCGGAATGTGGCTTGAGACAGCACCATTTTATTCAACCTCTTTACCAACCTCTGTATCAAGAATGTAGTGAAAAATCAAGAACGGTATTATTGGTGTACCAATCAGTGATGAAAATTAATATGTTTTGCTTTATGCTGATGAAGTGATGTTCAGTTGATGTTAAATGTTTGTTTGTTTGGAGGTTTACATCACATTCATGATTATTTCAGTCATTTCGTCATGAGACCTACTTGTAGCAGATGTAGTGCTGCCTCACTGAATTGTCATTGTGAACCTTTGTTGGTTAAATTAGTAGAGGACGGGAGGTGGTGGGTTCAACTCACACTGGGTAAAAGGCTTGAAAGTCGACCTGATATCATCATAGTTGCTGAAAGGGTTGTAAAAATACCATTTCATAATTTTATAATTCACTTGATTATCACAATTGTTGTCTAAGATGCCTGAAAAATATCCAGCATGTTGGTCATGGGAGCTAGTCACACCTGCCTGAAATGCCTGATTTGTGCAGTCATGTTCAAGGGATTAGAGCTGGCTTGTTCTGCATATTTATTGTTGCCAGTGATTTGTTGGAAACTATATTGTCCATTTCTAGGTATTGAAGTGTGATCTGACAGATTGCCTTCATCCATACCTGTTTCTCATACTAATTGTAGTAAGTGGCCATGGGTGGGGATTATTAGGATTGTTTCAATTCAGGAAGCATCTGATGACCAACAGCAGGCAGTAATATTACTGATTTCCTGTTAGCTAGGTCACAGAGTATGTCATTCTGCATTTTGAGTGAACATCAGTACAATGATACTCCTTGTAAAATTTTGTTTGAAACTTTTTCTAACTGGATGTGGTAATAGCTGATTGGTTTTTGCTCATTCAGTCAGTATTGATATGTCAGTATGTTTATGTTTTTACCGTTTTAGGTGCTGAATGACCTCCTTGTGTCGATGTATGTGCCATAAAGCAATTATTCAGTCAGCATTGATATGTCGGTAAGGATTGAGATTGGATGATAGGTTTTTTTTAGTCAGATATAGTCCCATTCGGAGTGGGACAATAAGAGGCATCCTCATGCTTGCTGGTACAGTTACATCTAACAGTGAATTGTTTATCATGGCTATGATGTAAATAAGTTATAAAATGAAGTTAATCCAAGAAAAAAAAGAGGTTTATCCATGGAGATCACATGACTTCTTGGCCGCCTTTCTTATCAACTTCAGGACATCAATGGCTAATAGCGATGTAAAGGCATCAAGGAAAGTAGGATTGGTATTTGCTTGTCAACTATGCCAAGGCCATGGGCCGTGGAGCAGTTGGTTAGAGCACCAAATTATTAGCACCAGCTCCTCTGTCATGATCCAAAGGTTGTGGGTTTGATCCCTGGTCATGCCAAGATTGAAATCATGATATAATTTCATGAATGAGCTGAAGCCTGTGCCTGAAGGGTTAACCCATTGTTCTTGTAAATCTGTGACTGGGTGAGTTGTCATGTCAAGGACCTGCGACATGACAATTCAGTGAGGCAGCACTATATCTGCTACAAGTAGGTCTCATCACGAAATGACTGAAATACTGTTGAAAAATATACACACTACGAGTCTACTATCTTTAAAAGATGCTGGCCGGTATGATCAAAAGATCACAAAAACATCGTTTCATCTCAAACATCTCAATTCCCATTCTTTTCTAGCAACCCCAAATGGAGCTAGACGGGTTAATCTCACGGTTAAGAATATGACAAACGAGTACCCCATAATAATCGTAGATTAACTTTAAATCGAACCCTGGGTAATCCCAATATGCATGCAAAACATAAACAAACTGGCCGCCACACTCCTTATGTGACGCGTCATACTGGGACGTCCAATCGCTACTCGGCGCTGGCTGAGAGCCCACTCCGGCTTACGTCTCTGACAACAGAGGACACCTCCCCGCCGGGCCATATAGGTGATGCCACAACTATGAGTAGACAGTCATCACAATACAAACCTAGAAACCAACTCACAATTGGTTCTTGTAATACCCAGAGTATTGCAAGCAAGGTTCTATTAGTGAAAGACTACTTCTCTGCTCATAACCTCGATGCTCTTTTCATAACCGAGACATGGTTACAGGAATCAAATAATGATAGGGTTAAAGATGAGCTTGAAAAAGGTTTTCTGAAATTTCAATTGTTACCTTGTAGAGGGCGCTCGGGGGGAAGTTTAGGAGTCCTTCATCACGCCGAGCTTCCTTTTGTAACCATTAGGTTGAACCAACCTATAGTTAATACAATGGAGCTCTTAGAAGCATCACTTTTAATTAAGGGCAAAAAGTTCACCTTTGTATTGATTTACAGGCCTGAACCTTCAGACAGGAATAGATATACCTATTCTGAGTTCTATGATGAATTCACCCAGCTAGTGGCACATTATGGATCATTTAGTCATGAAGTAATTTTTCTCGGTGACTATCATTTTCATGTAAACAAGCCTAATATACCAGATGTCATAAAATTCAATGACATCCTATCTACATTCGACATGAGTCAATGGGTACATGAACCGACACATAAGCTTGGGAACACCCTTGATCTAATCATGACCTTTAAAGGGAACAGGTCCCTTAAAAGGCACCTGGATCTTCAGTCCCTTAGAAATGATATTAAATCCCTAACCGGTACAAATTCAATGTGGGAACATTTACCCCTGGTGGACATAGTGAGTTACTATGACAGGGAACTCACATCACTCATGGATAAATATGCTCCTATCAAGCATGCCAAGGTTACCCAACGCAAACCTGTACCGTGGTTTAGTGACCAACTAAAGCTTGAAAGATCTCTCAAGAGGAGGCTTGAGAGGAAAATGAACAAGACTGATTCTCACATTGATAAAGAATTGTATGATATACAAAAAAACAAATACAATTCCATGCTGAAATCAGCACAATCTACATACTTTTCCAATCTGGTCGAGGAAAACAAGCATGACCTTAAAAAACTTTTTAGAGTCATTGACACAATCATGCACAAGAAAAGGGACACTCCAATGCCCCAAACTGACTGTGAGGCCAACCAAGCTGAGAAATTTAACACAATCTTTCTTGAGAAAATCGAAAAAGTCCGCTTGAACATTGACAAGGCTCCTCCTTGCCAACTTTCACCACCAGGTGACACTGTGAAAAACGGAATTAGTTCTTGCACATCATGGCTGGATGAGTTCACACCCCTGACCATAGAGGATGTGCGTAAATTAGTAAAGAGGTCTGCGAAGAAGTCATGTGATCTGGATCCTATCCCGACCTGGCTCGTACTTGACCTCCTGGATGACCTCTTACCAATAATTACTTCCATTATAAACAAATCCCTGACAGAATCAGCAGTACCCGAGAATATGAAAATAGCTATCATAACACCGCTGCTGAAGAAACTGGGCCTAGAACTGGTCGAGAAAAACTACAGACCAGTCTCCAACCTGACCTATGTTTCTAAGCTAACAGAGAGGGCAGTAGCAGACCAACTGGTTCCTCACCTAGTAAGGAATGGCCTTACTGACAAGTTTCAGTCAGCCTACAAGGAATATCACAGTACTGAAACTGCTTTGTTAAAGGTACAGAATGATATCTTGCGGGACCTGGACAATAAGAAGTCAGTTATCCTGTTGCTACTTGACCTCTCTGCGGCCTTCGACACCATTGATCACCAAATTATATTTGATAGACTGGAGACTAAATGCAATGTTAAAGGTCATGCCCTCTCCTGGGTTAGGTCGTATCTGGATAACAGGAAACAGTGGGTCAAGGTGGGGACTCATTGGTCCGGCCTCAAGCCCATAAAATATGGGGTCCCTCAGGGCTCAGTCCTGGGTCCCATACTTTTCACCATTTATATGACACCCCTATCAGACATCTTAGCCAAATATGGTCTGAGCTTTCATATGTATGCAGATGATACTCAGATCTACATTCCTGTGGACCACACTTCCCTCCACCATGTGAATATAAGCAGACACCATCTGGAAAAATGTGTTGGAGAGGTTAGGGACTTCCTTATATCAAACAAAATGAAGATAAATGATGGGAAGACTGAGATGCTCATATGTACAGATAAGTACAATACTGCCACCAGTGGCAGTATCCTGGACACAATCAGGGTTGGGAGCTCAAATATTGCTCCTAGTGAGTCAGTGGTAGACCTTGGTATAACCTTTGACTCAAACATGGACATGAAGGCCCAGATCAGGAAAATGTGCAAGAAGGGCTACTGTAGGATATAGATTACCTACCCAGAGACTCTTAAGAATATATATTAACAATCATGGACAATCACGGTCTCTGGCAGAACATCATGCATAGATATTGTGTGCTGCGTGAAGTCAACAAGTGCAGGTTGATGCATCGCCTTAACCACCGCACCTGGAGATGACTCACCGGGCATCACGTGCAGGCAGACGTGCAGGCAGACGAGCCCATCCAAAACCCCCGTGTTGCAAAAGGAAGCCACGCAGGCAAGACGAGTCCATGTGAAACCCAGTGTCGCAAAAGGAAGCCATGCAGGCAAACCCAAAACACATGACGCGCAACGATCCTTTAAAAGGGCCTGCAACTGTTGGATCCTCGGAGAGCAGAGAGCAGGAGACCAGAATTTGGAGACCGGAGAGCAGAGAAGCAGCGTCCACTTGCCTCGAAAGATCCACGACTCTCAGCATCGTGACCGCATAGACTTGGGTGTTTTATGTATTCTCAGGACTCTATAAGTATCATGCATTTGGGTAGTTTATATGCCTCGCTCATTGCCATGCCGGCCTAGCCAGACAAGGATTCATAGCACCGAATAAAGGTAACTATTGTGCAGTGTATATCCTGTGTCTGCAGTCCTTATAACCTCACACCTCACATGGGTAGATAGGGTTGCTAGGTTCCGTGCCCTGCCTCACAGCCAGCGAGTGAAGTAGAGTAAGAGTAGAGTATCGAGCCCCGTCCACGTCCCCAAACGACGGATACTCACAAACAATGGGTAACACTACTACCACATTAGAAATCTAGCGGCAATCAGACATTGTCTAGACGAGAAAACAGCTGTAACACTTACTCACGCCTTTGTTACCTCAACTCTAGACTATGGAAACGGCCTGCTTGCTGGCCTTCCCAAATCTGAAACCAGGAAGCTGCAATATGTCCAAAACTCTGCAGCACGTGTCGTAGGAAAAATGAGGAAATTTGATCACATTTCAGGAAAATTACGTGAACTGCACTGCCTTCCAGTCCATTAGAGAATCGATTTTAAAATCGATTTTAAAGGCCCTTAATGGTAAGGCGCCGCCTTACCTGCGTGATCTACTCCTAATTAAACAAGGGGAACGTCATCTGAGGTCTAATGAGGTCTAATAAGACAGTGGGTGAGAGGGCCTTTTCTTCTGTTGGCCCCAGACTATGGAACTCACTGCCTATTGAGATTAGGACCAGTACTTCATTCACCTCTTTTAAGAGTAGACTGAAAACCTATCTCTTCAGGATGAATGTCCTGAACACAGCGCTATGAACAGACTTGTCTGGTATCAGCGCTATACAAATTTTATTATTATTATTATTATTAACATCACAACAGAATATCATTGCTAATAAATTCCAAGTTTATATTTTAAATGATCGCATTTCTTTTAATCATTCCTCCTTTTGCACTGTTCATTCATGAATAAGTTTGGTACGTTACTTGTATCTGTTTAATATTAATATTTGCACAGAACTATGGTGCATGGCGGTTGGTACAATCGATCATGTGCAAAAGCGCACCTTGCAAAAGTTGTTCAAGGTAGCATTCAATATCCGAGACATGTCTGGGTATGCTGCATAGAATTCCCTCTCAGCTGCAAGTTTGTCATCTTGCCCCTGAAATGGATTTGTCCCAAATGGTGAAGGGTCTGTCAGTGTTCCAACACTTGTGCGATACTCTTCAGATAACACATTTGCTGGTGGAAATGATGTTCGGTTGACGGGTGGAGCATGACTGTTGCTTCTTAAAACATGTGGAATGCCCTTTCCTAAATATAAGAACACAAATTAAATATTGAGACCTTTTTCCACTGGTCATCAAATCAGACCTTATGATCACCACCAATTTGTGAATTCAATAGCTATAATCTATGTTAAGCAACAATAATATACATTTTCTCAACATGAGTAGATGCAAGAAGATGTATACCAGGAATGGGATGCTCATTCCATGCTGCCACCATTCTGTTCCGTCCAATTTCTGATAGTGATAGTGCCAGTCTGGACATGCAAATTCTGTGATGTCCAGTAGATCAAAGTTCTGCATATGGGTGTAGACGTCTTTGATGGGGTAGTTGATTCTGTTGTTTACCTCACACCAGATTCGCTCAATCATATGATTCTGTAAATCAAAAACATAGACCCCGGTTAGTTTTTTGCATTCAAGACAGTCAATAATGAGGTGAATATCAAGATGTGCTCTCCCCTGTGGGTGCGGGGATTAAAGAATAGCCCCACTGCCCCCCAGCATGTCGTAAAAGGCGACTAAAGGGGCGTCCTGTTTGCCGTGGGATGCGACCTGTGTCGGGGAGGATATGGAATCCTGACGGGCTGAGCACTGGGCTGGTTTGGCAGTAATACCGGTCCAGTTGCAACACGCCTGTCTTGGATCCAAATGTTCACCAGACAGGCAGATCAGATTAGGCCTGGATCTGATTTAACCGGCTTGTAGTATATTTCCTTATATTCTGGATATTTGATTTTTATTAATGATAATTTATATGTTTGAAATTTAGGAATAATTAAAAAAAAAAAATTTTCATAAATATTTGCTGAAAGGAGATTACTGCTGATTGGGTCAATCGAGGGATAAAAATAAGATTCGAAAGGATGGAGTTTTTATTCTAAGAGTATGTCATGTTGGGTATCCTCAAGGCGTCAGGGCTTGGAGTTACCGGCCCAGAAAGGCGTCCCCTTGTTGGGCTCCGTGGTGGGTAGGGGACCTAGCTGATGAAAAATAACAAAACACATATGGCACAAAAACAAAAAAGACCAAGGAATGAAACTGACAGCGATGATGATTCAATTAAAGAA
Organism: Amphiduros pacificus; assembly: GCA_949316495.1. Classification (NCBI taxonomy): domain Eukaryota; kingdom Metazoa; phylum Annelida; class Polychaeta; order Phyllodocida; family Hesionidae; genus Amphiduros; species Amphiduros pacificus. The sequence continues at coordinate 66,492,042 of OX439001.1, forward strand.
AAATGGCCCAGATTTTTGGTGGCAGAAAGTTTAGACAGTGAACATACCCTGGCAAAAATGTCCCCCTTTGCAATTGCATAGGGGATACAAGGCATTGCCGGGGTCCCCAAAACAGTGAAAAAAATGGGAAGTCGTCTGTTGATTGAGGTGGAAAGGAAAAGCCATGCGGAAAATCTCCTGAGATGCCGAATGTTGGCCACAGTCCCAGTTTCAATAACGGCCCATAAAACCCTAAATAACAAGAAAGGTGTTATCAGATGCCCCGACTTAGCGGGAGTTTCCGAAGAAGAAATAGCCAATGAATTGAAAGATCAGGATGTCGTCCATTGCAAGAGAATTTATATTAAAAAGGATGGCACAAAAGTTCCAATAAATACATTCATCCTGACATTTGAAGCGGCGCAGCTTCCAACATCTATTAAGGTTGGATATTTAAACGTCAGAGTTGATGTTTTTATTCCAAACCCTCTGCGCTGCTTCAAGTGTCAGAGATATGGACATGGATCTGACAGATGTAAAGGGAATGTAACATGCCCAAAGTGTACTGCCCAACATAATGGAGAAGATTGTTTATCAAAAAATGTCAAATGTGTGAATTGTGAAGGCGATCACCCATCATATTCGCGGAATTGTCCTTCTTTTTTAAAAGAGAAGGAAATTCAGCGAATACGACACACAGAAAACATATCTTTTCCAGAGGCACGTAAGCGTGTAGAATCATTCAACACAACAAAATCATCCTATGCTAGCACTTTAAAGAACAAAGAGACTAAATCAATAGCAATTCAGACTGAAATTACATGGCCAATTAATGACAAAAATTATTCCTTTTTCACAAAAACTTCCAAATCTTCGGCAACATCTACTCAGACTCCTGCATCCACTACCCCAGCAATAGCTCTACCAACAATAACACCAACAATAACATCGACTAAAACCTCTTCACAGACTCCCTCCACATCATCTAGTAATAAAAACGTAAATACCAATAGACCAGTTAATAAATCAGACAAAAAAGAAATCAAAGACCAAAGCAAAAGTAAAATAAATAGAACTAAATCCTTAGAAAGGATGGATACAGGTGATCCTTCTGATATACATTTTACACCTGTTCAGTCAAAACATAATCGTAAACCTAACAAATGATTATGTTAAATCCTATATTTATACTCATTTTTAATATGGCTATCAGCAATATCATACAATGGAATTGTAGAGGATTTGAGGCAAACAGGCCAGAACTGGAGTTATTAGCCCAGAAATATAATGCATCTGTAATTTGTTTACAAGAAACTAAATTCAAAGATGATTCCACAACATTTAAGGGATATGTGATTTATAATAAAGTCGGTTCAATTGACATTATGGACCGAGCACATGGTGGAGTTTCTGTTTTTGTTAAATCCTGTATACCCCAAAGTAAAGTAACATTAAATACTAATTTACAAGCTTCTGCAGTCAGGGTTACCCTGCACAATACATTAACTATATGTTCAATATATTTACCACCTAGTGAGCCAGTTAATATTGCAGATTTAAATAATTTAATAACCCAGCTGCCACAACCATATATGTTAGTTGGTGACTTTAATGCTCACAACTATCTTTGGGGTGGCAGAAATAATACTGATGCCAAAGGACGTATAATAGAAGATTTCTTAAATAACAATAGTTTGTGCCTTTGGAATAACGATTCTCCAACATATCTACATCCTGCTACAGGCTCTTTAACATCAATAGATCTCTCCATGTGCACTCCAAATTTATTTTTAGACTATTCCTGGGAAGTAGAGGAAGATCAATGGGGTAGTGATCATTATCCCATTATTTTAAATAACCATTTTCCTCCACTAGACGAACGAATCCCAAAGTGGAAATTTCATCAAGCCGATTGGGCAAAATTTCAGTCATCCTGTTTTAATAAAATAACTCCAGAAATTTTTAACAACGTAAATGATCCTCTTCAAGTTTTTACGGATACATTGTATGATATTGCTGATGGGTGTATTCCCAAATCAAAGCCAAATTCTAAAATTAAAGAAAAACCCTGGTTTAATGATGAGTGCAAAAAAGCTGTCAAGGAGCGGAAAAAAGCTTTAAAAATATTTAATCGACAGCCAACTCAATATAATTTGCACCAATTTCGTATAAAAAGAGCTAAAGCCCGTTATATTATTAAAATAAGCAAAAGAAAAAGTTGGAAAGATTACGTTTCTAAATTAAATACACGTTCACCAATTAAAAAATGCTGGGATATGGTGCGTAAAATTACTGGGAAGGGAGGTGGAGCAAGGATCAAACATCTAAATCATAATGGCCAATTAATTACAAATCCCACCGAAATAGGTAACACAATAGGTCAAACAATTTCCAAGAATTCCTCATCCAATAATTATTCTGCCAAATTTCAACAAATAAAAAATAGAAAAGAAAGAAACCAACTAAATTTCATATCTAATAACTTGGAACAATATAATAAGCCATTCACAATATCAGATTTAAAACTTGCTTTAGATAAATCCCATGATACCGCTCCTGGACCTGATCATATACACTATCAAATCCTCAAACACCTCCCTGACCAAACACTTGGGCATCTTTTGGATATTTTTAATAATATTTGGGAAAGTGGTTATTTTCCTCCTTCATGGAGTGAAGCCACTATCATTCCTATTCCCAAACCTGGCAAAGACTCGTCAGATTCAAATAATTATCGTCCAATTGCGTTAACAAGTTGTATTTGTAAATCAATGGAACGAATGATTAACGAGCGTTTAGTTTGGTTTTTAGAAACTGCGGCTTATATTTCTGTTGCACAGAGTGGTTTTAGAAAAACGCGAAGTACTGCTGACCATCTGGTACGTTTAGAAACATTTATACGAGAGGGTTTTATAAAAGGCGAACATGTGGTTAGTATATTTTTTGATTTAGAGAAAGCATACGACACCACATGGAAATATGGAATAATGAGTGATTTATATGATATGGGATTAAGGGGTCGTTTACCCCTTTTTATTCAAAATTTTCTATCAAACAGACATTTTAAAGTTCGAGTGGGTGCATCACTCTCTGATGCTTTTGATCAGGAAATGGGTGTTCCACAGGGAAGTATATTGTCAGTGACCCTTTTTATTATTAAAATTAACAGCATTGTTGATTGTATGAGGCCTGGAGCAGATTGCTCACTTTTTGTTGATGATTTCAACTTAAGCTACAGGTCCACAAGCATGCATACAATAGAACGACAGCTCCAACAACACTTAAATCGATTACAAGAATGGGCTGATCATAATGGATTTAAGTTTTCTTTAAAGAAAACTGTGTGTATGCACTTTTGTAAAAAATGGAAGGTTCACCCAGATCCTGATCTTTATTTAGGTCAAACTCGGATACCTGTTGTCGAAGAAACCAAGTTTCTTGGACTTATTTTTGACAGGAAATTATCTTTTATTCCTCACATTAAATACGTTAAAAAGAAATGCCAGAAGGCATTAGATTTATTACGGGTTCTTGCCCATACCGATTGGGGAGGGGACCGCAATATTTTATTGCAATTATACAGAGCGCTGGTACGTTCTAAGCTTGATTATGGGTGTATGATATATGGATCAGCACGGCCATCTTATATTAAAATGCTTGATCCTGTACAAAATCAAGGTTTAAGATTATGCCTTGGTGCATTTCGTACCTCGCCTGCAGATAGCTTGGCAGTTGAGGCAGATGAACTGCCTCTTGATTTAAGAAGAGAAAAGCTTGCCCTTCAGTATGCTGCAAAAATTGCAGCTTGTCCAGACAATCCTGCACATGATATTATATTCAATCCAAATTATGTTGATCTTTTTGAAAATAAACCAAATACAATACCAACTTTTGGCCTTCGCATCAAGGAATCTTTACAATCCTTAAATTTAAATCCGAATCAAATAGCTAAATTTCAATATCCAGAAACACCTCCATGGACCTATGAAACTTTAAATATTAATTTAGCCATGACGGAATTAAAGAAATACTCAACCGATCCATCCCTGTATATAAATAGATATAATGAAATAAAATCTATCTTCACTGGATATCAGTGTATATACACTGATGGATCGTTTGATGATGACAAGGCTGCTGCAGCTGCTGTTAAGGGCAATCATATTTATTCAGAACGTCTGCCAAATAAATCATCTATTTATTCTGCAGAACTTCATGCTTTATACCTAGCTTTAGATCATGTGGAGACGTCTCCACATCGGAAATTTTTAATATTTTCTGATTCTTTGTCTTGTTTACAAGCATTGAAAGCCAAGGATTGGAAAAATCCATTTATTTTAAATATCCTTGAACGGTTTCATAAACTCTGTACTGAGGAAAATAAAGAGATTCGTTTTTACTGGATTCCCAGTCATATTGGAATCCTTGGAAATGAGGCTGCGGACCAAGCTGCCAAGGCAGCATTGGATAAGCGGCCAATAAATATGCTAATACCTTATACAGAATTTAAGAAATATATTACTGTTTTTTTACGTTCTAAATGGCAATTACGCTGGAACGAAGCTATTTTTAATAAATTACATAAAATTAAGCCCATTCTAGGCAAAACTAAAGGTGCTATTAGAATTAACCGTAGAGAAGAGTCAATTTTAACCCGTATAAGAATAGGTCATAGTCATTTGACACACTGTTATCTGCTTAAAGGTGAAGATCAACCGGAATGTATTGGTTGTCAAAGGGCTTTGACTATTAAACATATTTTAATTGAGTGTATCGATTTTGATATTATAAGAACTCAATATTTTAATGTACAAGATTTACATACGTTATTTGATACTGTAGATACTTCTGTGATAGTATCGTTTTTAACTCACATAGGACTTTATAATCAGTTTTAAGGGCAGAGCTTTTGTTTATTTATGTCATTGACTTATTTATCAAGAACTGCAAAACATCATACTGATAAAGTCTTTTAAACAAATCATCCATATTTATTATATTTGATTGATATTATATAAATGCTGTTCACAGTTGATAAATTCTTGTGTTATCTACATATTGTATTAACATTTACATTTTGTTTCTAGTCAATATTACGTTTCTATTTTTACTGTTTTGGCACTTTATTGTGTTAATGTGAAACCATTCATTCATTCATTTTTACCATTTTTAGGCACTAAATAACCTTAGTGGTTGATGTGCCTCTAAGCAACCATTCATTCATTCATTCAAGATGTGCTATGTGCACTTAATACTCACTTGCTTAGACTGGGTCTGTGAAAATGAGGGTCTGCTTCTATCCGTTGATATTCCTCCCTGTGTTGGGCATAGAGGGTGAGGTAAAATTATCTGCCGGCATCTGCCCGTATTGAATCTGTTACATATGGAATGAATATCTCATTTTTAACAGTCATTATGTATAACTTTGAGTATCATCAACATCATATATCACACTTCAGAGAATTAAGGTAGGCATTTTCATGTACTTGAAAAAATTATGCTCATAAATTTACCTGTACACATTCTCGTATATTGTAAGGTTGTTTTTCAATGGCATGGATGCATGACCCACTATGTATCGGCTGTAGCCATCAATCATAACAACATGTGTTGTGCAGAACATAGCCAGAACCCTTGCTGCATGGTTTTGAGGGTTCAAATCCATCAGCACATTCCCCACACTCTTCTCTCCAATTAGAGACCTGTGGATCGCAGGTAGCCAGTCATCATTTTTCTGCCATATAGTGGGCCTGTTTAAAAAAGAAATTATATATTTACCATGATTTATAAATAAAAGATAACTGACCTTTCTTGTTTTCGTCAAAAGTGTGAAGTTTTTTTTAGATTCCAGATATTTGGAACATCTTGGTATGGAAAAAGAAATATATCATTTCAAGAAGAAATGGCTAATTTGGCATTAGCGATTTACGCTGACTTGGAAAAGCATTTCACCTATTTACTAATCATGTTTGATAAATTAAATAAATTTGATGATATTTAAGATACCATGTGTGATGATAACAAATATTTTTTTCTTTATTTTAATGTGTTTTGGGATAACCTGGAAAATCTATGAATATGTAAGATAAGAATGACCTATTCTTGCATACTGCCAACTACCTATTATCACACATTACAATAGGGGGCACCTGTTTGAGTGGAAAGACTTGGGTAGTAATTAAATCTCGAGTTAATCTTCAGTTGTCACATCAGCAAATTCACCTTTACAAAACTTTTATGTGCCATATTTTGATATAATAGATACAAATATGATAGTTGTATATTTACATATGATATTTAGATGTGATTTTAATACAGTTTTATTGCTAATATTTGATAGTATTGTGCAGCATGTTTTCCCTTTATTCCACTGATAGCTCCAAAATCTTTCCACTTAAAAGAGGTGCCCACTACGGTACCTGTTCAAAATAACTGTGATACCAAGTGGACCGTGCCATTGAACGTCCACATCCACAGCTTGACCACGGTCCAATATTGCAGTTCCACTTTGTATCACAGTTATTTTGACCCACTACAAGGAGTGATAATAGATAGTTTGCAGGATACAAAAAAAAGAGTTTTACAAAGAAATTCTGAGACAATTAATAAAAACAACATGTACATGATGCTGAGATCTGGCCACACAATTGGTACGAATAAGTATTAAATGTATTGAATTTGTGGAAATATGTTTTTTTTGGCATTTTAATAAAAACCTCATTATTGTATTGTGAGCACCAGTTTGTTCTGCCAATCTCTCCAACCAATGATTAAATATAATGGAGTTGTACAGTTCTGGTGTGTAAAAAACCCAACTTGGTTGATTAATATCCTCTTACCTGTTGTATATCATCATTGACTTTAGTATAAATCTCTTCCTGGGACACGCGATGTGCTGTCCTGCCTATGTCCCTTTCTACACAAAATCGCCTCAGTGTTCTTGCACTTGTTCCAGGACCCTCTATTCCAAGCTGCTGAATGGCCTGACCATATCAGAACCTACATTTTTCTATCAGATGAGGAATATGTTCCTCATAATCTTCAAATGCTGCCATTTCATTAAGTTCTATAACCTCAGACTTGACTCCAGTAAAGTATGTTCATTCCCAGTGTGGGGGCAGTCTGTATTGTTTATCTGTTATTGTTTATTGATGCACATGGCCACCCCACACCACTCAACTCCAAAGTGCAATTAGTGGATCTTGGGCCTGAGGGTGTGTGCAGTGAGGCATGAAATGATAAAACAAAATAACAGTATTACATAATATTATGTCATTCTGTTTTTCCGTTTTAGCATTTCAGAAAAATGATATAAGGAATAAACAAGGCAAGATAAATACAGGAGTTGGTAATATGGCTATAACAAACAGAATTTGTGAAGGATATAACCACATTTGGTTTTAGTGTATACTAAAACAACATTTGAACCAGAAAAAAATGACATGGTGCAAGATAATTCCTTTGGATGAAAATAACTACAAAACAGGTTTCAGCCTTTAATGTATGATATGCTTAGGGATAGATTTTTCTTTTGTTTGAATTTTTACTTTGTTTTTAAAATTTAAACATTTTTAATCATTTTAGACTTAAAGTTGAAGCAAAAATCAGAAAAAGATGTTTTTTTTGTTAACGATTAAAGAAGGGATAGAGCTTTTTTGGGAATAACTACACTAGCAATCTGCAGAACTAAAACATTAATCTTTAGCTAGAATGATGTTATTTAGTTAAAATAGACAGAATTTTAAAAGATGTCTTATAATTCAAGTAATTTGTGTTTTTGTAAATAAAATGATTCAAATAAATGTAAAGACACCATTTGGTAATTTTTGACTTGAATTTGAAGAAAGTTAGGTATCTCAAAATATAGACCATTAATCAAAATTCCTTCTATTTAAACTAAATAGAATAATATTTGGAGTAAACCAGTTCTTAATTTTTGGTAATTAAACTTGTAAAACCTCTCAATTTTGTCATAAAAAGCGTGGGAAATTTTGAGAAAAATGATATTTTGTAAACTTCTTTTTTTGTATCACTGGGCAGTGATGAGGTCGAATGCAGCAGCTACTGGCTATTGGATTAGTCATAAAAGATCACTAAATGATGTTTCCATATGTATATAAAAACAATGATCTTTTTTCAACAGAAATATGTTATCTATTTAGTTAGCTTTGGTGGGTTATAATGATGCACTATTTCATGTAGTTGTGAAGGAGCAATGGCGTCATAATGGTGCTTTGGTTATTTATCAATGAAATAGTGACGTCTTACTTGTTGGTATCTTAACAACTGTCAACAACACATTTCATACATCTGTGATCCTCTGTATGAAGTGTCCCTGTTCCCCCTAACGTTAAGATATTAAGAGTGAATTTAGAGATGTTATGCCAAATTATATGTACCAAAAGTTGAAAGCCAAAATATGAGCTTGCACTTTCAAATAGAGTGGAAAGCCAACTGACCAAAACAACGTTCCTTCAAGATGATGTCATACATCTACATCTACATGAGTTTACCGAATGAGTCTGTGGTTGACCTGGAAATCAACTTCGACTCAAACATGGACATGAAGGCACAAATGAGATAAATGTGAAAAAACGGTCACTACCATATCAGAATTACGTCCACTATTAATCTTCTGACGACAACAGCTGATATCCTGATACATACATTTGTCACATCGATCCTGCACAACGGTAATGAGCGAGCATTGATATACAGTGACCGGCAGCCAAATCTGGACACTTTCATGTTTTTCACTCCAGATTTTCACAAAATCTTCCAAAACTGAGTAAAAACTACTCAAATCGAGAGTAGATCATATACGCATTCAGCAAACCTGCAGATTGTCCGAGTTTACATTGAATGATTCCCGGGGGGGGTACTCTCATGATTTTAACCCGCGGAGGCTGGGATGGAACTGAAAACCCCAGAGCCTGAATTAGGGGAATATTCTATCATTATTGGTACCCTGATTTAGGACTAGCTGAAATTTGGTACCCTGATTTAGGACTAGTTGAATTTTTGATACCCTCATTTAGTGATGATGCAGAAGGAGGAGATTTGGAAAAGGGGATTGTGATCCCTGTTTTAGGGAGAAATTTGAAAAACAGTACCCTGTTTTAGGGAAAATGATAAAATATCTTAACCCGGATGGAACTGAAAACCCCAGAGCCTGATTTAGGGAAATATTCTATCATCATTGGTACCCTGATTTAGGACTAGCTGAATTTTTTATACCCTCATTTAGGGATGATGCAGAAGGGGGAGATTTGGAAACGGGGATTGTGATCCCTGTTTTAGGGAGAAATTTGAAAAACAGTACCCTGTTTTAGGGAAAATGATAAAATATCTTAACCTGTTTTAGGGAAAATATCAGCAAAAAGGACCCTATTTAGCCCAGCTTCCCCGGTAACGCTGACTATGAGAGTACCCCCCCCGGGGAATGATTATACGGTGATGTTGGTCAGTCACCACTTCTGACGTCATTTGACAGTGACAACATCACTCGTGCCGTGAAAACAGATAAACACTTTTAACATTTTGAAAGTCAGTCGAATTACAAGATTAGGTGTGAGAGACAACATTCATCTCAATTGCAATCAGTACAGCAAGGTGTGCTAGATGTTTGAATGTGATAAAAATGTCTTAGTTTCAACTGCCGGTTTCGGACAGTGGCCGGTCGCTGTACAAAATAGAATATCTGCAGAACATTGAAAACGTGTAGTGGTTAAAATCAGGAAATATGATCACATCATAACAAACTGAACAAACTGAACAAGCTTTCTGTATACGCCATTAATTTCTTTCTGATTATCAAAGTTGATTTCCTGCTCCGCCCTCAATGGTAAGGCAACACCTTACTTGCTGGATTCTCTCACCATTAAACCTAGAATTACACTGGTCTAATGAGAAGCTGAATATCGATAACATGAAAACGGTGGGGGACAGAAAGTAGTCATCTCCGGAATAATCTTCCTAAATACATATTAAGTTTAAGTGCCTTGGTGTGTCTTTAAGTTACGCCATAAGACACACCTATTCCGGAGATATTATTACATTATTTTGAAAAGCACAACTAATATATATAATATATTATGTGGTATCAGCATTATACATTTGTTATCATTATTAGTGTATTAACGGACGGGAAGCACGGCAACGTCCACCACCGGTAACGGACGGGAGGGACGTTGACGTCCCCATCGTTCTGGCTTAATGAGGTCATTTGTAACATTCTGAAGGGCTTGTTACAATGTAATCATGATTATGACGTCAGACAACTTGGATCATGAACTTTGGACCCAGCACTTCATTGAGCACATTGAGTAACCATGGTTATACATTTCATCAATTTAGTATGTACATACACTAGTCCAGAAATAAATTGGCTAGTCTTGCCAATCAACAAAATTTAGAGAGGCTAGTCCTTTAGGGGTTACCGGAAATATAATCGGTTCTCACCCTCATGCAGAGTAGATAGAAATGTTCTCTTGGAAATACATGTTACCTACTCCCTACATGCCCCCGCACACTGTATACTGTTCAAGTATATATTTTACCACATGTTCAGGCCTAAATTCATAGCGCCCAACAGGATTCAACAGTGAAACCTGTAATTCCAGCCATACATATTTCAATCATTTCTGTAAGTGTAGTATTATCCGATAATCATATGAAAAATATTGTGATGATGTGAATAATTTATTAATATGAAAAGTATCTTGCTTATATGAAAAGTATCTTACTTATATGAAAAGTATCTTACTTATATGAAAAATATCCTATGAGTGTGGAAGCATTTCTGTCAAAAAGGGAAGACATGACTCAAAACTGTGGAAACAATGACAGAATGCCCTTTGATCACATGTTTGACCTTACATCACAAGGATTTTGAAGAGCAATACCTCATCATTTACTGAATTTTTGGTTTTCTCACCAATGACAGAATACCCTTTGACCACAGATTTCAAGTGGCCATAGGCCGTGACACAGTTGGTTAGAGCGCCAGCTTATGCCTCAGTCACATTTGTGCCGATTTCAGTAAAGATGTCCGGCTGATGGGTATTTTTTTACAAAATCGGCAGGCAGTTCAGATTGCCGTGCGGGCACCAGGAGATCATTGGCCACAATTGGGCATCTTTAAGACGTCGGGCAGGTCATTGGGAACTTTTAGATGCAACTTAAAAGTTGCCGGCGTTTCCCCGATGCCTTATCAGCAAATATCATCTTAAAGTACATGGCAGGGTCCTGGCAGTGTCCCGCATGGACATCGGCAGATTATCTTAGGTGGCATCGTGCGGTGAAAATAGGATTATTTTTACTTCATGTGTTCACAGACCATCGTCACGGGCTCCCTGCGATATATCATAGACGTCTTTAGGATGTCTTTCAGACGTCTATCAAATGATATAGACGTCTTTAGGATGACCACAGCTATGGCATATCTGAGATTGTTGCTGATAAATTCCCCGGCGCCCAGCAGATTGTGAAGTCGGCTGATTGTTACTTCCCGGCCAGCACCCGGTGCAACTGTGACTGAAGCATTATTAGCACCAGTACCTCTGTGGTGATCCAAAGGTTATGGGTTCGATCCCTGGCCATGCCGAAATTGAAACCATGATGCAATTTTACACATGAGCTGAGGCCTGTGCCAAAGGGTTAACCTGTTGTTCTTGTAAATCTGTGAACCGGGTGGGTGGCAAGGACCTGCGACATAACAATTCAGTATGGCAGCACTATATCTGCTACAAGTAGGCCTCATCACGAAATGACTGAAATAATGTTGAAAGTGATGTAAAATCCCAAACAAACGAAATAAACAATCACAGATTTCAAAAGAGTAGTCTATTTATTAAATTAAAAGTGCCTTCGGCTGGGAGGGGTTGCAATCTTTCACTTATGCAGCTCTCTCTCACATATGCAGCTATTTCTCACATATGCAGCTATCTCTTACTTATGCAGCTATTTCTCGCATATTCAGCTACTGTATACAGAGAAAAATTCGCGCCTAGTTATTTTCGCGCCATCGCCGTTTTCGACAGGTTCGCGCCGTTTTATTTTCGCAAATTTGAGATTTCTAGTACATAATATTTTTAATTGCGTTTTAAATGATAAATAAAGGTGTTTACCCAATATTATTGGTCTATTATTTCGAAACGCTTTGTTTTGACTTTGTTCTCAGATTCCAATTAGCAGCGTTCACAGTTTTGCGTTTCGTCATTGTCTCCACTGCTTTGAGTCGTGTCTTCCCTGTTGACAGAAATGCTTTCACACGTGGACCGATTTTAATTGCGTTTTAAATGATAAATAAAGGTATTTACCCAATATTATCACAAATTATGCTTCGCAGGTCGAGAATTTATCCATGAAGTAAAACGTAAATATCATGTACGTGACGTCGCGGTAATTCAGGTCAGCAACACGAGTAGAAGCCAGGGATCCATCATTGCACAATATATTAATATTTCAATGCGTGTTGATAGACTCCAATTGTTTTCGCGCCAAAAATAAGAGCTTGTCCCCGTCACTCCCGCTTTTTAACATGATGACCTCGTATTTGGTATCAAAATGACCGGGAAAGTCCCCTCTTCAATTTCGCGTCCATCTAATTTTGCGAATGACGTCCTGGTGCAAATTAACGCGAAAATAAAAAGGTCGCGAAAATTTGTCTGTATACAGTATCTCTCACTGTTGTATCCATTTATCACTTGTTCAGCTACATCTCAATTATGCAGCTGTCTCTTATATTATTGTATCCATCTCTCACGTGTGCAGCTATCTCCTACTTTTGCAGCTCACACTTGTGCAGCTATCCCTCATGCAGCTGTCTCACTCATGTAGCTGTCTCTCACTATTGCAGCTATCTCTCACTGCTGTAAATATCTCTCACTTATGTAGCTGTCTCACACTCATGCAGCTGTCTTTGTAATGTCTGCATTTTATCCATGAGGGCCCCTTTGTGTAAAACCTTGCGGGACCTTCACTGGTTCAATGATTTGGTCAATAATTAGGTCAAATTAATGATGGTTGAAAACAAAGCTCTAGTACAGAAATCTAGGCATAACATGGGTAATATTTCATATCTAACATGATTATGACATAAAAATGAGTGAAAACTACTCTATTCCTTATGTACATATTGTTTAAAACATCGCATAAACTTGCAGAATAAAACTGAAGTGGAGACTAATAAATTCCACTAGAGGGCAGGCAACGTGGTGACAAAACAGTGAGATCAAACACTCTTTTCGGTGGCGAATTTTAATGCAGCCCATACCTCACTAAGCAATATTTTCAAAATCTCATCACCCTTCCTCTCTGATCACGTTCATGCTTTTTTGTATACCGTATTATCCCTAATTGCCGCCCCGGGGGTGGAAACATTGCCTTTGAGGGGGCCACTAGTATGTGACTGGCTGACATGCCAAGACCAGGGTTCAAAATTGACTGTTTTTCAGATTCACAATAGATATTTAGTTACAGAATGGCTACATCTTGTTGCACATGAAGGATAGTTTGATGGTAAGAATAACTGTACGGTGCAGTATTATTCAATATATTTTAGATGAACTAATAAAAATGAATATGTCAGTCCAGACACAAAACAACTAAGCACGTTAAGTATTGAAAATGACCATATGCAACATGAGGAGTGTACGGTGTGTAACATCACTTGAAATTGAGAAATATTAAACAGGTGTTTGTGGCAAACATTACAAGGGGTGTGTGTTTTCTTTGGTGTCTGATTCTAAAGGTTTTCTAAATTAAATTGTAACAAAGAGTGGAAGGAATTTTGATCCCAATTGAATCTGTGAAATTATTTTACAATGAACTTCAACAAATCTGATCATTTATTTTTTCTGTGGAAATTCTTTAACTGATTTTAGTTGAGATGAGAAATCTGACTTTTTTTCTATAAAACTAAATTTTATTAGGAGGCAACAATTATGACCACAAAATTAGCATCTGTTTGCCAGGTGAGCAATTAATCAAAATGTGCATGCTCAAATCTCGTGATGAAATGACTGCATACGAAGGATATGAGAAGTAAAAAGTGTATAAATCCTAATAAATTTGACTAGAACGTGTGTCACCTGTCACGAAGCTTATTGGGAAGGAATTAGTCTTTGGGAAGCAATTAGTCTGATTATCTCATGATGAATTAAATTAACATGAAGGCGTGGGTCGATAATAATACTTGATAACTGTTAGATTTATGTAATGTCCATGATATCAGTATTCATTCACGTGCCACCGTGTCCGAACGTAATTAGTTCCACGTTTTTTATCCAACTATCACAGTTAAAATCTCTTTTACATCAAAGATGGGCACCTATATTGATATATATATATATATGAGGTTAGATTATTCATTTATCATGATGGAAGTACCAAGAGAATTGGTAAAAAATAAGAAATATGTCAGACAAAATCAGCCAACATCTGTAAATACAAGGGCTGAGCATTGTTCATCTCCTATCAATTTATTTGTCTGCTTGGCAAATTTCAGTGGAGACGTAACTCAGTTGGTAAGACCTCTGCTTCCCAAGGGAAGGGATCGACTCTGGTTGGGACATGACCGATGGTCAATGTTGCATGATCGAGAAAGATTGATACCTGCATCTGAGATGTTCTCCCTCCAACCGGTGTTCTGGTTATCGAAAGCCGTGACTCTGTGATAATGCAAAAGAATGTTCTATTGTCGTTCCTTTTAAAGTGCGTGGCATTCAGTCATGGTATCGGGCTTCTAACCGACCTTATTTTGACTAAATAGTGCTGGAAAATGTAGTTAATAATAAGAAAGAAATAAATAAACATAATTTCTATGTTTTAGGCTTTGAGTTATATATTGCCTTTAGCTATCTCATTATTTTGTAATGTGTCACCTGGATTTATCAGATCTATCAGACTAAAATACAGCCCATTTTGTATTGTATTGGCCTCTTGAATGATGGAACACCTGGTGAGAAAATCGTCCTCAGTCTGACACCAGTTTACCTGACATTCCTTTTAAATATCCGACAGTGAACGTGCTAATAAGCCTGCACTTTAGACTACTCGGCCAAGGTCTGTGGCTGTGTACGACATGCCATATTTATATCTACTTATCACCTCTGTGGCTTGTCACCTCTGTGGCTTGTCACCTCTGTGGCTTGTCACCTCTGTGGCTTGTCACCTCTGTGGCTTGTCACCTCTGTGGATTGTCACCTCTGTGGATTGTCACCTCTGTGGATTGTCACCTCTGTGGATTGTCACCTCTGTGGATTGTCACCTCTGTGGATTGTCACCTCTGTGGCTCTCAACAGACAGATCATTCTTGTTTCTACCTGTTATATCTTTGCTATTCTCCCACGTCTGACCAGTTCATTTCAGTTTCTGCCAGCAACCTCTATGGCTTTCTTAACCATGAGCTGTCTGCAAACCAAATGATAAAAATAGGTTTGATCTCAGCCGTGTCTCCATATAGCACTACTATAAATATAAACTAGGGGCATGAAAGCTCTTGCACCACATTTGTGTCAATCTGATGTTTAAAATAATATTAAATATACTTATGTACATCTAAAATTTAAAGGATATCATACATTCAATGATCAGATAGGAAAGCATTTTTAAAAAGTGAAAGCTTTACTTTATGGCTTTCAAAAATATTTGTTTGATGGAGTTGAAAATTGTGCTCCAAGAGAAATAAGAAAAAAACAGTGACTGGGTGGTGAAACACCCTCTAAATAATATCATTTCCTAGGAAACTTACAAATGTTGCACCCCCTATTGTTTAATTGCTCATAATATTTGCAAAGAACTACAAGGCATTGTATGGGACATTATTGATTTCCACCATTCCCTATATTGGATCACAGGCTTTTTGGATTTTTCTACAAGTGATCTCAGATTTGGGCAGAAATATTACTTAAAGCATTGGTGAAACCTGGAAAGTTGCAGGCAATTTTACAGTGGTTTAAAGTATCTAAAAACAATATATGATCTTAAAATTGACATACATACAGGCTATCTGTCTGAAATCCACAAAATAACATCTGCTCTGAGAATTATGATTTCTTGTGACCACCGGGTACTGCCCGTACTAAACCGGAAATGTGTTGTGTGACCTTGACCTTTGAACTGTCAGAGGGCTACGTAAGTCACAGGAGGTGTTGTTTACCAAGTGTTACAAATTATTATAAGAAAATAAAGATGTCAAGACCTGAGTGGGTTAGCTCAAGTAGTGAGTCCAGTGAAGATGAAGGTGGTAGAATTATTAAAAACGGATGAATATTTTTGAAGTTATGAGTCCAAACGTCCGAGAAGATTTTGCCGAAATTGACAATTCTGTGTTCATATTGTACATTGACAAAATCGGAACAACACATTTTCGGCCATTTAAAAAAAATATTTAAACAAAATATCAAACGTTGACACTTCACATACCAATAGAGTAAAGTCTTGGCTTTCTTTTGGTGGTAGAAATATTAAAAACGGATGAATATTTTTGAGGTTATGAGTCCAATTGTCCGAGAAGATTTTGCAGAAATTTACAATTCTCTGTTCACATTGTTTCCCAAGCTGGACAGGTGCCCAACTGGTAACTCATTAGGTGTTTACACGAGTACACAGACCAGCTAAACAAAGCTTGTTGACAGAGTGTTCAATTGTTGTTGTAGGTTTCAGCAGACAACTGATCAACTTTCAAATGCCACAGAAAGTTGTTAACAGGGAATATTCATGGTAATACTACATAAAAGTACTGTTTAGGGTATAAACATTCATGTTATGTAAAGAAAATGTGTCTGAAAGTCAGGTTTCACCAATGCTTTGAGGTAAGGCTAGGTTAAGTTTTGAAACACTGAATTTAAGGAATGGATGGTACAGATTGAAAATATCCACACAGACAGTGCCGAGAAATATCAAGGTCATAAATGTAAAATTGATAACTTTATACATGGAATAAAAATGATCTCATCCAAGGTTGTGATGTAAGCTTTCATCCCTTTAGTTGTATATGAGTAAAGGGGGAATTGACATTGATCACACAATTTAAACACTATCATAGCTTTTCAGATTCCCAATGTTCTTTGGGAAAAAGTCTCTGGGGCAGGTCATTCTTTGTTCCTACCTGTCACCTCTGAAATATTTATTCAGTATAGTATAGCACATGCAGATCACACTCAGCCACGGGCCGTGGCACAGTTGGTTGGAGCGCCAGCTTATTAGCACCAGTTCCTCTGTGGTGATCCAAAGGTCGTGGGTTCGATCCTCGGCCATGCCGAGATTGAATTCATGATATAATTTCACACATGAGCTGAGGCCCGTGCCAAAGGGTTAACCCGTTGTCCTTGTAAATCTGTGAACGTGTGGGTTGTTATGTCAAGGACCTGCGACATGACAATACAGTGAGGCAGCACTATATCTGCTACAAGTAGATCTCATCACTAAATGACTGAAATAATGTTGAAAGTGATGTAAAACCCCAAACAAACAAACAGATCACACTCATACTGCAATGGAACGACAGATTCTTAAGGCGTGGTCTCACTGTAATAAACAGGCCTAGCAGATGTTGCGAAGTGGAAAGTTTGCCTGTCCACTTTATTTAATGTTCTCTTTGATAGAACAAAATAGAAATCAATGAGAAGACAAGGCCAAGGCAAACAACGTTCATGAACACTGATGCAAAATGAACAACAAACAAACATATCGAAAGCGAAATAAGAAAGCATACAAACACGGAGATAAACAAAAAAGTAACTTACAAAACGGATGCAGCTTGCATCTGACGTCACACTGATATGAAGTGAATGGGAGAGCAGGTGAGATGTGAATTCAAATCATCACATGTATGATGAATGACAAATGCATAAAAGTAGAGGATCCCGTGCAAAAGGTAAGAAAGGCTGTGGTACGGGAGAGGCAGGAGTAAACAAGGGTCCCTGAGGCCAAAGCAACAAGCAAGGAGAGCAGGAGACATCCAATACTCATAAAGAACCATCTTCCTAAACAACACAACAACACATATTTTATTGTGATGGATAGAGAATGATGGTTTGTTAAATTTGTTTATTTAGTTTGTAGGGTTCGGGACAGTACGGGTCTTTACGTTTTGGTCTGCAAACTTTTTCAACATGTTGAAAATTTTGTGCGGAAGAGATGCAAATGGCCAGTTCGCACTGTCTTCATTGCACATGCTGATTGCGTCAGTAATGCGAACAATTTGTTCGTAACTCATTCTAAATGTGTTCTGACATTGTTTTGACTGTGTTCATACTGTGTTCGGTGATAATCACTGAATCCTGCATTAATGCGAAAAAGGTATGGAGAAGACACAAACAAGGAACGGAGTTGATCAAATCTTGGAGTAATAATGAATGGAGGCGCAACAGCTGGTGTATTGCACGTGGCGTCATAGACACCCATTGTTTTAGACAATGGTTTCAAAACCCTTTGATGTTATCATTGTTGCCGACCCTCAGATCACAAAATTTTCAACTTTATAAATTTGACCAAAAGTAAAGTCTTTTAGGAAGAAGAGGTTAAGTTAAGTCATATAACATTACTTAAATCTAAAAAAAACAATATATAAGTTACTTGATCAATCCTTAAAATTGGACATCAAAAACACATTCATATAAAAAAAAAATCAATAAATAATATGAAAATGTTATTCAGCTGACCAGATCTGCACATATAATTGGTATTTCATCACAAAAATGACAGGAGATACTGATTAAACTATCGTGAAAATGTAAGTGAAAAAAGCATCCTGAAGGATAAATAGTTCAGTTAAAAATCACCTGTCACTTGAAACATGTCACTTTTTTCAAGATAAATAGATATGTCTATAATATATGGATAGGGTGTTCTTCTATGCTGATCCTAGGTATCAGCGCATATTTTGGCAGGAATAAAAGATGTTCCAATATATAGTATTTTTTCTTGTGAATAACATGGTATAAATATTTATTCTGCCAATAAATGCGCTGTATAGGGCACAACATTTGGAAGATTACGCAACCAACATGAAGAGGTGGCATTTCTATGGCGTGTGATCTATTTATAAAAGGAATTAGGGATTTCCCAGCACCTCGATCCTGACAGAAGTGATAAAACTGAGAAAGACACGCTTCCCTTTAGCACAAGATAACTCGACTTTGATTTATCATAGAAAAACAAAACTTAGCTTTCCAAACTCATAAGAATATTCTGCATATTTCATTCGCGATATGTTGGCAGCTAAAATGACTCTAAATTCGTTTAAAATGGACATAAAGATAAATGACGCCATAAAAAACAGTGAAATAACGTCATATCACACATCAACTTGTCGGCAACTATGATATCCCCTTTGATCTTTCCCCGTCACCCCTCCATTCATTATTACTCCAAGATCAAATTAAGGTGCGAACAGAAGACGTACGTCCGTATTGGTCAGCTTCTCATTCGTGTTCTGTCTGCAATGCATTCGTCTTGTCCGTGTATATCCGTATGTGTACGCTTTCTGTGCGTGTTTTCTCCTGAATACTTTCCTTCTATATCAATGTTCATCCGCATTGTTCACTTTGGTCTTGTCGTCTTGCTTTTTTGGACTCGTGCATATCTTATTCGTTCCTTCAAAGCATACAAAAACGCACAAAAACAAACACAAGCGGGCGCACAAAACTTTGGATATTTTCTACTCCACAACTCGTTCGCTTGACCTGACCGCTATAGTGAGACCTTGGAGTAATTATTACTCCAAGGTGAGACCAAGCCTTTTCCTCAGCAGCAAAAGACTCAGCAGCATATCCAGTCACATTACCAACCCAGGCCAAGCTCTGCACACCATCAGCAGTCTACAGGCAGCAGTTCTCAGGTCCTTCTCCTTCCTTGTACCAGCCCCCACCTGAGGCTTATGACAGACTTCCCATTGAAGGGTCTGTCTTGGGTTCTGATACACAGTCATATGTTGAAATCCGCTGGATCTGCTGCAAAGCCCTTGTCGAATAGAAACATCAAGGGGGATCACTTTGAACTAATATTGGGCGATAATAAAGGTATATTCAGACTACCTTAAATTGGCGTACAGTTATGAAATGAGGGGCTTTGATGACATTTCGTTGAAAATGGGAAAAAGCTATCGTTTTCATTTGATTATCAAATAATGCTTTATAATATAACATTCCTGTGCTTCTATATCTACAAAATGAGTGTAGAAATAGTAAATAAAGATCATACAAGTCCATTTATAGAGATGCTTCATAACTTGTGTTTTGCTGTGAGGCCACAAAGCATTAAGATAAAGTTTAGCAAATGACCAGTTAACTATAGAAACTGAGTACAGAACAGTTATAATACAGATTTCTTCTAAAAAGGATGATCAAAATATGCTTGTTTTGTAGAATGTCATTTTGGTCATTTCAGTGTTTTTTTCAGATGAAATCTATCATAAACAACTTATAAGAGACACAGCAACTAAAGGAAAAAACAACACAACACTGGTCTGAACAATATTGACTATCAGGGAAGAGAAAGGACTTCATCTTTTGGTCCGGGACATCAATTTCGTAAATATCAGTCACAGATAAAGCAGACATAGACCATTGATGTTTATGACGTCATCAATTTCCATTTTATATGTGACAAATACAGTACAACCATGTCAAAAGGTAATGTGTTCCTGACAGATGTTTTTCAAATTATTTCATCCTTTTTTATATGATGTACAGTTTCTACATAACGTCCTCTTGAATGTGTCCAGTGCTTTGCAATAATTATAGAACCTTGTTTCGTAAAAGCAGAACATAAATTTAGATTTGATATTGTGTGTACACGATCTAGACTTGCAAAATGATGTTGGATAAATTGGCCCCAACTGATTCCTAGAAAGTTGCAAATGAAAAAGAAATGTCAGCTATTGAGGCCCCAGGAAACATATTGCTACACACAATCCCTGCTGACGTAGTGTGTGATTTACAAGTTACAGATCTACCCAGCTTTACTAGGCCTCTTCAATATAGGTGTTATATACTGAACCCGATTCCAAGGAGAGTAGATCCAGCCAGGGACGCTTTTAGTTTGATATAATTTTAAATACACTATTTAATCAAGTCAAACAACTCGATTTTATGGGACATGTAATAAGTGTGATGAATCACAGGTAAGATGCAAGAGATACACACGAGAATATAGACATGATGCATAATAAGCATAACAACCATGGAGAAAGAGCAGATATTATAAACAAAATGGTGTGATATATTTGTAATCACATTATACAATGTGAGCCGCGGGCCGTTTTGTATTTACAGCTGTATTTATCGGTCACCTTCTGAGTCTTAAACCTGATCACAGTTTATAATCTGATTTTGGTCAATTCGGATGATATTTTGTGAGCAAGATAATATAAGACTCTCGGAATTTCAAATTTTGAATATGAAACGAAGACAGAGAAGATTGAAAAATCGGCATAAATGCCAATACGGGGGTCGAAAAGCCTGAATCTCCATTTTTTTGTCTGTGTATATATATGTGTGTGAAGGCCACGAGGCGTGGCGCAGTTGGTTTGACCGCCAGCTTAGTAGCGCCAGTTCCTCTGTGGTGATCCGAAGGTCGTGGGTTTGAACCCCGGCCGTGCCGAGAATACAATCATGATACAATTTCCCATATGAACTGAGGCCCGTGCTTAAAGGGTTAACCCATTGTCCTTGTAAATCTGTGATGGGGTGGGTTGTCATGTCAAGGAGCTGCGACATAACAATTCAGTGAGGCAGCACTATCTACTACAAGTAGGTCTCATCACGAAATGACTGAAATAATGTTGAAAGTTATGTTAAACCTCAAACAAACAAACAAATATATGTGTGCGTTTTAAATATTGAATAGCAATCTTTAAACACTAGTAATGTTCAATAACTTCATCATCAGATGTCTTTGAGGCGGAAGAAACCTCTTTATGTTTATACAAAAAATTCTACATCACTTACATAAACGTTATCAGCATCAGTTTGTGTTGACTTATGTCAATGTTTTGTTTATGTAATAACAAGGATCGGGAAAGACAAATACTATTTTTTTAATTTGCAAATGGTGCATTTTGAAATTTTTTTAAATAATATTAAAATATTTTTTTTTATAATTTGATAATTTTCTTGTGAGGAATACGTTTTTGACATCTCTGTACACTTTCCTTTTCCAACCTGTCTTGTTAACTCTATATTTAGTCTGGTTTCCAATGATGTGGCCTATTGTCTTGATGATCAAAAGAAGGAGAGTTCAATTTAAAGATAAAAGAAAGATGATTAGCCTATTGACATTTGGAGAAGACAATCTTTCTACAAATCCACATACCCTTTGGCTTTCCGGAAAAGATTAAGCATAGTGTGTGTTTTTGTTTATCTCATTCAAGAATACGGTAGAAAAAGATATATTTTAGGACTTTTGGACCGAAGAACTATATTCTAATATTATACCTTAAGATTATTTGCTATCGTACCTAGTGTTGGACATAAGTTTTACTCAATTGAGCATTTTACTTGGAAAAACATTATAAAATGTAAGAAAATGATAAATTTGAGATTTTTTTGATGAGCTACGATAATAGCCAACAATATATTAAAAAAATATATATTCAAAGGTAACACATGAACTGCCAATGTTGACCTCACTTTCAAGATGACAGCCAATGCACCATAACAGACTGACTGCACATCAAAATTTAAGATTTGTGCCCAAATGTGGATTCTTGAGCAATCTCGCCATGAGTGACATTAAATGGACATGGGATGAAATGTTGTGCTGTAAACAATATATGCATATCGATCTATCCACATGAGAACTTCCATAAACTGATTGCATAACAAGGTCATCTGACTTAAATAACAATTGCCAACTACCTATGAATGTTGAACACACTGATCCAAATTCAGTGTAGTGAGCGCTCTGATCAATGCACCACGACCCGCCACTCTTCAATAAACTGTACATACCATTGACCTATCAACAAAACAGGTGTGATATATACACAAACAGAACTTGTTCATTTAACAATACACATCATATCATATCATAGCCTGCTCAATTCTAGCTTCTAAAATTGCCATGTTGATATTCTCGTTCTCAACTGTTCGCAGAACATTGGTCATCGTGAAAATACCTGGGTGACATCTGGTGACATATTTTAGAATCTCATAATATTTCATTATGGTGGTGAAAAGATGGTACAAACAAATAACTTGTCCATATATCTTAACTATCTGAATAAAAGAAACTAAGATATAACAGTTTGTCATTGAATAATTGCACGTAATTCTTTTTAACAAATCCTACATTATGTTGACAATCCACGAAGCCATTAAGAGTCATCTTACCCACGCTCAAGTCATCTTACCCACGCTCAAGTCATCTTACCCACGCTGAAGTCATCTTACCCACGCTCAAGTCATCTTACCCACGCTCAAGTCATCTTACCCACGCTCAAGTCATCTTACCCACGCTGAAGTCATCTTACCCACGCTGAAGTCATCTTACCCACGCTCAAGTCATCTTACCCACGCTGAAGTCATCTTACCCACGCTCAAGTCATCTTACCCACGCTCAAGTCATCTTACCCACGCTCAAGTCATCTTACCCACGCTCAAGTCATCTTACCCACGCTCAAGTCATCTTACCCACGCTCAAGTCATCTTACCCACGCTCAAGTCATCTTACCCACGCTCAAGTCATCTTACCCACGCTCAAGTCATCTTACCCACGCTCAAGTCATCTTACCCACGCTCAAGTCATCTTACCCACGCTCAAGTCATCTTACCCACGCTCAAGTCATCTTACCCACGCTCAAGTCATCTTACCCACGCTCAAGTCATCTTACCCACGCTCAAGTCATCTTACCCACGCTCAAGTCATCTTACCCACGCTCAAGTCATCTTACCCACGCTCAAGTCATCTTACCCACGCTCAAGTCATCTTACCCACGCTCAAGTCATCTTACCCACGCTCAAGTCATCTTACCCACGCTCAAGTCATCTTACCCACGCTCAAGTCATCTTACCCACGCTCAAGTCATCTTACCAACGCTCAAGTCATCTTACCCACGCTCAAGTCATCTTACCCACGCTCAAGTCATCTTACCCACTCTCACGATGAGGAGGCAATCAGCTATTATTAAATACATTTCATGTTACAATCATTTACCCTAATAAAGCCATTTTTTTAAAATTTGGAAATGTTGAAAAGCATCTTTGTAAAATAGCTTGATATTGTGATATTAACTATTTCTCTAATTCATCATGGAAAATAATATGATACTTTTGATTTGCTTCAAATCCTGTTCTCATATTTTTTAAACATATAAGATTTGTTAATAAACAAAAACATGCCATGCTATAAACGTATTTTTCGAGGTTCACGAATCTTTTCACCGTTCAGGTTCCTCCAAATTATCCATTTCTGAAAACAATACCCACAGAAAATGTAGTTTGAGATATATCATTGGTAATCTATCACACCATCAAACACAGAAGAGTCAAACCTTCGCAATGTAACTCTGCATTACACAGGTAGTATTCAATTACTCATAAATACTTGCCTTGCTCACAAAAATATCATCGTATCTGAATTGACCAACATTAGGTCATAAAATGTTACCAGGTGTCTGGCATATATACTGATCAGTCAGTACAACTGCCATTACAAAACAAATCTATTTATATTATTTCACCAGTGAGTTGACAGCCAGATTTTTCTGAATACTAATGACTTGTGTTCGATTCTGTGCGCACATTAATAGCTTTGGTGGCAGGGACTAATATGATAGAGAAGTCCTGCTGTGGAGGTTAACATATTGATTGCACGTCGACTATTCTCAACTGCACAGATATGGCAATTCTAGATGAAGACAAAAGTGGAATTTGTGCGATTTGGTCTGATGTTTGTTCCCATGACAATTGATTAAATATGATAGCAATCAGCACTTGATTTTATAGAGATTCCTGAAAGCCAGTCTAAAATCCTGTTGAACAGAAAGTAAAGGAAAGGAGTTATCAAAGAATTCAGAGAAGCTGAGCAATAACTATATTCTAATGCTTTAGAAGTAATGCAAGTTTCGCAAAATGCTGACACAGGCCAGAATGCAGACCAACAAATAAGAAAAATTGCCATGATGACACCTGCCTCGTGGATAACATAGTGGATAATGGTTGGTGATCTTGGACTTCCGGTGAGGATTTATTTAAGGCGGAAATGGATGCAATTTCAGAGACGCCACTACTATCACCGACAGACACTGGATTTGCACACCGAAATGGTTTCATATTTATCTTCCTATACATACTTCTAAGTTTGTGTAATGTGAAAATGTAGATTAACAACATAACAATGATGAGATTGTCATAGAAGAAAACAGAGATAAATAAGACATAGAGCTTGTTTGGAATGAAGTAACAATCACCAGGAGTGGGGCCACCCTTTTCTCTAAATAGCAGTATGAGAGTGCATCCAACCCAAGAACAAGCGATCCTCAGCAGAGCGTCCTGTGGTGTTCTCTTGCTCTTGTAGACCAGTGGGTGTATTATAGCCACGTGACGGTCATTTGATATCAGGCAAAGATGAGACAGGGACACAGAACAACATAGGAAATCCAGCGCTATCCATAAAGTGCATGCCACTTCCCCAAGAGGCCACATCTGGTATAAAACAGCATCCCTACCATGCTGACCAGACCAACCAGAAGGTCAGCCGCGGCCAGAGACATCACATAGAGACTAGTGACAGTGTGAAGGCGCTTGTCTACCCGGATGCACACCATGACAGTGAGATTGGCACACGCTGTCATCGATACCATCAATATAAGAGCAGACAATACCAGTCCATTATGCATCTTCATCCTTGGAATCTTTGCTATCATTTCCGGTGAATGTGGTGAGGTATGTGCTTGAGGTATCAGTAAAGGATTGTTCCGGAAAACTTCCCATGATCTAGTTGGTGTTTACCATTGTTGACCCTCAGTGTACATAGTTGTTAATGCCTATATATCATCAAAGACAAACAAAAGTGATTAGTACAACATTGTGTAATTATAGTTTATGAGACTTAGTTTCACCACTGCATACAGTTATGGTAAATTATTTATCTATAGAAATATCTTACATTTTTACAGCATGGATATATAATTATTGGATATTAGTGTAGCAAGGGCCTTTATTTCCCTTGACAGCGAAATTAGTCAGGACGTATTGTATTTTGGACAGAATGTTTATATTCTGTAGATCCATTCCATTAATATCATAGTTATTAACTTTTATTTCACGGAAGGTTCCCAACAAGAATTTTTACCAAATTCTTCCAAGCATCGAATGAGTAATATTCCC
Organism: Amphiduros pacificus; assembly: GCA_949316495.1. Lineage (NCBI taxonomy): Eukaryota > Metazoa > Annelida > Polychaeta > Phyllodocida > Hesionidae > Amphiduros > Amphiduros pacificus. The sequence goes on from OX439001.1 coordinate 66,518,357, forward strand.
TCCCATATATTCACAATCATGAAATTATCACAAGGGACATTTAAAATGACATCACGTAAAGAATGGCATGAAACAAGCAAAGCTGTAAAATATACGTCTTAAAGTTAGAGGTGAAATCACAAGTGAACTTGCAAGTCATAGATATTTTATATAAAATATTTTATCGGTGACCGATATCAAAGAGCCTAAACAACATTTATATAGATACATAAGCTCTTTGCTGAAACTTATCAAGCGAAAATGGCATTTCAAATTACCCATATTTCCTCTAGATGTACATACAGGAAATTATATATTGTGATATATAAAGAAACATAATAACAAAGACGAATATTGTTCTAGATTGGAGTTACTGAGTACCCTATTTAATGAAATGCAAGGAATCGTATTCATTTCCATCAAATGCGTGCAGCTAATATATACTTTGATGTTATGAGGTGCAGTTTACATTTGAAACAGATAGAATTTCGTTTCGCACACATGATCATATAAATCACATGCTTGAACAAGATATACGAAAGGCACAAAGCTTTGCTTAAAATTCAATATTGCTGATGTATCTATTGATTAAATCATATACCGAGGATATATGTAACATTTCCATGGTGGCTGACAAATTTTGGATGGACCCTATAACAGAATTAACAATGTTTGCAAGTATGCGTTCAGGATTTATTTGTTTGTTTGTTTTGGGTTTTACATCACTTTCAACATTATTTCAGTCATTTCGTGATGAGACCTACTTGTAGCAGATATAGTGCTGCCTCACTGAATTGTCATGTTGCAGGTCCTTGACATGACAACCCACCCGGTCACAGATTTACAAGGACAATGGGTTAACCCTTTAGGCTCGGGCCTCAGCTAATTTGGGAAATTATATCATGAGTTCAATTTCGGCACTGCCGGGGTTCGAACCCACGACCTTTGGATCACCACAGAGGAACTGGTGCTAATAAGTTGGCGCTCGAACCAACTGCGCCACGACCTGTGGCCCCAATATAATATATAATAAACATGAATAAAAGACTATGTGAAACTGAACATTTGAGTGGAACTGAACATTTGAAGTAAAAACTCTTATGTGGAGGCATAAAATGGGATGTAATCAACTGTGTTATACTTTATCCACCTATCCATGTTCATTTCCCCACATCAGAATCTCGTTACAGAAATTCTGTCATAAATACTCAACTTGTCCACCAAAATATCATGCAACCGGAATTGACCAACGTCAGGTCATAAACTGTGATCAAATGACTGAACAAGAAAATGCCAAGCAAAGTACATCTACTGTGTATTACAGAACATTTACATATTATGATATCTTGAGGTACAATGTATTTTTGTTTAATTACCACAATAAAGTGTCATGATTTCCAAGAATATGATTGGCTGGTGCCTGTTGTGACACATGAAAATTGATCTAAATATCAACATGATGACACTTCATTTTCTGAAGTGGTTCAACATGAACATGAACATATTTAGGTCTGCAATGCTGTTAAAATTCACGATCATTTCATGGCTATTTTGCCTACTCTTTTTACTTGCGGCTTGCATGTTTTTAGATTTATTTCAAGTCTATTTCATGCGCTCTGACCCTATAACATTGTGTACCTACTAACACATATCATGAAGTCCATATTGATCATGACATTCACATAAATTTCTTTTATAATTAATAATTCATCTATCACCATATATCTGGACAATGGACAGACGTAAACATAATGATAAATATATACCATTTCAGTCTCAGTAATGGAAAAAAAGGTTAAGGAATTAAGGCAGTTCAGAACATGTGCCTTATGAAACACTTTAAAAACTCTACATATCATAATTAATGAAAGGTCTGTAAAGTGTTGACATTCAATATGTTATATTCATGTTGTAAATATCTAACTTTCTCACATTGTTTTGACATATCATAATTAATGAAAGGTCTGTAAAGTGTTGACATTCATGATGTTATATTTATATTGTAAATACTTAACTTTCTCACATTGTTTTGATAAAGAGTTAACTATATAGAACTGATACATGTTTAGGGTGTCTGGAAAATACCACTCAACAACATGATTTAATTACATCAGAATTATATAAAAACTGATTTGAATGATTCTTATCTTGGTTTCATATAAAACATCAAATTTCCATAAGGAAAAGAAAATGATCTAGCATAAACAAAAATATTTTTCTGTTTATAAAATATAAGCGTGTTTGATTTGTAAAATAAAAATGACTATAGGAATTATCACAGAGATAATTCCATTTTTACAAGTGCAGGGCAGGAAAGCTGGCAATCAGATAACCATCTAGAGGGGGTATAAGATAGGCGGCAGCACCAGTCCTCCTTGGTGACCTACATTCATGCACCCTGATCATAACAAAGACTGCTGCATGCTTTTGCTGCTTGGTACATCAAATTTCTGCAATTGGATTAATTAAATAAGATTTTTTTGTCGGTGGAATTTCACATGTAAAGCACATGGTGGTTATGACAAAGCTGGGTGAATGAATCGAATATTCAAACTTTAAACCCTTATATTTTGTTGTTTGGCAGACCTATTTTTTTCTGGACAAGTGTATCTGCATGCTACATTGATAAAATCTATAACCATGGTTATTCAATGTGTTAAACGAATTATTTGAGTCAACAGTTCATGATCCAAGCTATCCGACTATCTGACATCAAGTTGTAGTCCAAGGGAATGTTACAAAATGACGTCAAAGAGTCAGAAGAAAGGGGAAGTTCCCGTCTGTTGCACGTGGTGGATGTTGAGGTCCTTCCTCCTGTAGTGGATAGGCTAAAAGGGCAAAAAAATATGTAATATGCTTGATGATATGTTTTTCTCATACTTGGTGCTTCGATATAGTTTACTGCAACTACCGTCCATAGCAGGACTTCTCTATCATGTCAGTCCCTGCCTACCCTCCATAGCAGGACTTCTCTATCATGCCAGTCCCTGCCTACCCTCCATAGCAGGACTTCTCTATCATGCCAGTCCCTGCCTACCCTCCATAGCAGGACTTCTCTATCATATCAGTCCCTGCCTACCCTCCATAGCAGGACTTCTCTATCATATCAGTCCCTGCCTACTCCCCATAGCAGGACTTCTCTATCATACCAGTCCCTGCCTACCCTCCATAGCAGGACCTCTCTATCATATCAGTCCCTGCCTACCCTCCATAGCAGGACTTCTCTATCATGTCAGTCCCTGCCTACCCTCCATAGCAGGACTTCTCTATCATACCAGTCCCTGCCTACCCTCCATAGCAGGACTTCTCTATCATATCAGTCCCTGCCTACCCTCCATAGCAGGACTTCTCTATCATACCAGTCCCTGCCTACCCTCCATAGCAGGACCTCTCTATCATATCGGTCCCTGCCTACCCTCCATAGCAGGACTTCTCTCTCCTATCAGTATCTGCCTACCCTCCATAGCAGGACTTCTCTAACATGTCAGTCCCTGCCTACCCTCCATAGTAGGACTTCTCTATCATATCAGTCCCTGCCTACCCTCCATAGCAGGACTTCTCTTTCATATCAGTCCCTGCCTACCCTCCATAGCAGGACTTCTCTATCATATCAGTCCCTGCCTACCCTCCATAGCAGGACTTCTCTATCATGTCAGCTCCTAACACCCTCCATAGCAGGACTTCCCTTTCATATCAGTCCCTGCCTACCCTCCATAGCAGGACTTCTCTATCATATCAGTCCCTGCCTACCCTCCATAGCAGGACTTCTCTATCATATCAGTCCCTGCCCACCCTCCATAGCAGGACTTCTCTATCATATCAGTCCCTGCCTACCCTCCATAGCAGGACTTCTCTATCATGTCAGCTCCTACCCCCAAAGCTGTAAAAGTGCGCACAGAATCAAGCGCAAGTCATCAGTATTCAGAATAGTCTGGCTGTCAACTCATTGGTGAAATACTATAAATAGATTTGTTTTGTACTGGTTACGTTTTACTGATTGGTCAGTATATGTGCCAGAAACCTGGTTACAGTTTATGACCTAGTGTTTGTCAATTCAGATTTGATGATATTTTTGTGAGCAAGGCAAGTATTTATGTGTTGGGGATTTTCAAACTCTGATTCGAATAAAGCAACGATATTTTGGCTGGTCGCTTTTTATATAATCAGAAATAAGTAATTTATGTTAAAATATACATAGCTGTGGATGTTTTTATCTTATTGGAAATCTAAATATTTCAAAGCAATGTGAAAAGGAAGGCAAAAGAAAACATGATAGAAGTTATAATTTACGTGTTCCCCATTTCTCCTCAACACATCTCCAAGTATGATTGGGCATTTTATACAATAGAAATATCATCATCAAAATACGTGTATGCACCAAATGCGTTTTACTTTTATTGCATCGGAACTAAGGGCTTATGGATTGTGATATCTTTCAAAATTGTCAACATCGTTTCTGTTAATTGACACATTTGTGATTTTGAAATATACCTTGAAGAGGAAAAAGGGCACAATTTATCCGATTTACAATTAAACTGTGTAGGTTCGCAAACATTATTGTGTTGTCTGTGTCAGTCTATGTCAGCATTGCTTCTACAGTGAAGGGGGAAAATTTCTGTCATTCTGTCCATCAACTTTGATCTTCTCTAAAACTACAAGGTATGGAAGGCTCTTGGCTATTAGTAGGAAAGAAGTTGTATTTTCAAGAGACCAGTTTTATCTACTTTCCATTAGACTCAGATCATTTTAATCGTGTTATTATTTCATCTGCCAATAGCTTCTTCAATGATTAGATATATAGGTGTTGTACAGTTCTGGCTCCGGTAAAGTTGTACAATTTTGGTGTGTACTTTTCAATGGGGACAAAAACTACATTGAAATCGGCAATCGGCCTGAATTGCCGAGGAGGCTGCCATTTTAATGACATTACAAATTTTAGCCAATGAGTATCTAGATAAAAATGTGGGACCAAATTCAATATGTAACATACATTTTAATTGGTCAAAATAACTCTTTACTCTAGTCTGTTATTGAAAAGGATTTAAGAATCATTTATGAAGCATTTTCCAGAGAATGTTCACAAATATTACAAACAGTAATGCTCAGCACAGCTCTGAGGTCATTGGCCTATGTTTTATACTGAACAATAGATACGATTACATAGCTGCTTACACAGCTTTGAAACTTTATACTCTAAACAGTTCAGTCCTCTCCCGACAGCACATAGACAGGCAATTCAAACACTCCAGGCTGTATTCACCGGCATATCTTTCTGCCATTTACAGGTGACAACCCATTTTGATCATTGCGCCTTAATTGTGGATGCCCAATAACATCCGATAGTTCATTTTGAGTTCTTTGCTTCTACCAAAAACTGGGGAAAACAAACTTACATAAGGCTCATATTGTTGCAGACCAAGGTTTACAAACCATCAAATTATACACTATAAATTTGTACCCACAATATATGCAAGTCATAATCACCATAATGACCTTATATGCATTCATTATATGCAAGTACTTACAAACTCATTAGAGATAGAACAATTATTATCTTCAAATTAACCATGTAAGACTTCTTCAAAATAAACAGTTGAATACAATACACAGGTATCACAGTTATTATGCCCAACAGTTAACACAGTTATTATGCCAAACTTTCTGAGCGAGGATAGGCTTATTTGGACACATATCAGACAGATATTAGCACAATCATGAGAGACAAATTGTACATAATTGTTGGTATTGCCAGCAGGTATCTGTAATGTTTGACGTAAGTGTTGATAAACATATTTTCAGCGAGGATCTTGTGAGGTCACTTGTATATGGTATTCTACGCTCTATATTATTAATAATGTGATCGTCCCAGGCTATACATGTAGACAGACATATATGTAATCAGACAAATGTTTTCCTTCAATTTAGGCAAGATATGCCTAAATCGCCAATGTGAATAAGCCACTTAACACTTTCTAAGCAAGAGGGAAGTAAATATTATCGTGGATTATACTTATTTTTGTCAATGTGCTTTGATTGCAAACAAGAATGGATTGAATATCAAAAACATGTTTACCTTTGAATGGATATTAGTCATAATGAGAATATTATTTCAAAATGCCTCAGCCTACTTGCACAGTCTTGATTAGTATCTCTAGCATTCAAATGGTACAGGTAAACAGGGGTTATATCCTCTTAATCACGTGACATATTACTCAAATGGAATAAGCCGAGTCCGGCATACCAAGGACAGAACCAGAGTATGGAATCTGAGATAACATCGCACCTCTTTTGTGATAGTTAATGAAGTTATTTCCCCTTCTTAACTCTCGGGAGGGAAGCTTTGTGTTATCGATATATCTGATATATCATTTAAGGTTATCCATCTCAACGGAACTTCAATTAAATAATTATCAAAAAACCATACAAACTAGTCGATAACTACTTTATGGTAAATACTCAGGTACCATGTGATTATCTCCCGATACTTATATATGCACCTATTTCAAACAGGAATAACGTGGGTCGTTAATAATTAAGTACACATACAGGTTACAAATTTGGTCCATTTCACATTTTTGAGATTTTGAATAATATCGTTGCTTTGTAATAATACTATGCCAATCATATGCCTATGACAATATATTTGAATAAATGATGTTTGCGGGTAAACATCCAAACAAAATGTTGAGTGAACAATCTTGCCAGGGGTAAAGTCAGATCATTGTGATCATTCCAGCTGAGATAAGGGTTAGTGAGTCAAACATGTTAAGGACCAGTAGTGTCAAGGATTTAGGCGATTTTATTTTTTCAAGAATGTACCATGAAGCAACAAGTGAAAAAAAAAGTGTAAAAATGTTCGCAGTTGTTTGGATTACAAAACTCCTAACACTCTTGCACATGCATTTATTAAATCTACGCTAGACTATGGAAATTCCCTGTTAGCAGGAATGCCAAAATGTGAAATAGTCAAACAGCAAGAGTGATGGGAAGGATTAAGAATCATGATCATATAACATGCAAACTAATGGAGTATGCATGATGACAGGGCCTTTGTGTGGAATGCCCTGCCCCTGTAAGTGAACACCTGTAAGAGCCTGAGTAGTTTACAATCATCCTCATCAATAGGCCAGATGTATGGTTATATTAAACTTTCATGTCAGGCCATGCTGATCACTTGCATGTATTGGAAGGGTAATGGACACATTTTGTTGCTGCCCTACCTTTCTGATATTCAACCTGATTTATTTGCTTGTTTGACAAATTTGAAAATTCAACGTGCCTTTCTTTCCTCAGATAGTTCTTAAACTGTACTCCGCCTTACTTGTGTTTAGTCACATTCTACAGACCTTTATTTTAACTCAAATCAACCAGAGAGCTGACATCCCTTGCACTTTCACCATGGTAGGGGCCATGGGCCGTGGCGCAATTATTATGACCGCCAGCTTATTAGCACATTAGTTCCTCTGTGGTGATCAAAAGGCCATGCCGAGATTGAAATCATGATACAATTTCCCACATGAGCTGAGGCCCATGCCAAAAGGGTTAACCTGTTGTCCTTGTAAATCTGTGACCGAACGGGTTGTCATGTCAAGGACCTGCGACATGACAATTCAGTGAGGCAGCACTACATCTGCTACAAGTAGATTCCATCACGAAATGACTAAAATAATGTTGAAAGTGATGTAAAACCCCAAACAAACATAATCAACCATGGTATCGTCATTTCCTATCAACCTGAAATAATGTTTATGTTGATTCCCATTGCAATATAATCAATATAATGTATATTACTCTTAATTTTCAACTAATTAACTACTAATAAACAGAAATGACGACACTATGGATGCAATCATAATATGTTCAATACTTTTAACTAATAAAATACATGAAACTGATAATTGGCATCGTATATTTTTCTGTAAAAGCTAAGTAAAATAGTCCAGTAGGATGTTGGTTTAATTAGGAGCTAATATGTTGAGATTTACTTAAGGAGGTTGAAGATGTGTTTGATTTCTCTTAAAGGAAGTACACGTCATGAGTATCCTGTCTCAATAAAAAATAAGCATCCTGCCGAAAGTACCTTCCTCCTATCTGATTAGATAATGCCTATGAAAAGTCAAGCTAAATTGCCATGGCAACCATGTTGGCATCTTGGCTTGTGTGCACTATACAGACTTGTGTGTGCCATTTACCCAGAATAGATTAACATTTAGCTTAGATATTGCACACATGTATTCCTGGGGACCTTCCTCCGATCTGATTATGTTATGGATGTAATTGATCAATAATGATGCAATGGCAACCAAACATCCGTCTGTGCGTGCAATTGTGTCTGTGTTTTTTGTTACTGTTGTTATTGTTGGAATTAATTTCCGCATTTAACACTTTTTAGACATTCCCCCAACCATAAGCAACTATTGTGCCCAAAGTGCGGGGGGCGTAGAGTCAATGCTCTTGTTCTTTTCATTTGTCAAATTAAACCAAAGTCAAAGTCAAAGTCAAAGTCAAGTCAAAATACTTTTATTTAACCAGAGAGCTCTTACAGTTAAAAACTGATTTACAAAGAGGCTCTGACATAAGACAAACCATATATATACAAGACACACAAGGCATCACAACAAGAATACAATAATTAAAAGATTTAGTACATATTAAAAATACATAACATGATAAATTTAGGAGGAAACTGATCAAAATCATATTACACGGTTCCCAAATATTTCTTTGACTAGAATGGTTTTGAAAGTACTTATGCTTGGTGCATACTTGGCATCATCACTCAGACTGTTCCAAGCCATGGCCCCTTTGTAGCAAAAGGCACGCTGTCCTGTGACTAGATGACATTTAGGTATGACAAGGTTCCTTTTACTACTATATCTCGTATTGTGAGAGTGTGTTGGATATTTGAACTCATCACATAAATATTCTGGAGCAAGACTGTTTAAGCATTTGTAAACTTGTATACATTGATGATAAAATAATCTTTCGGTGGTATAAAACCAATTCAGTTTACCTAAAACCTCTGATGTAGGTGTATCAAATGGTAATTTTAAAATAACATTTCCTGCTTGGTTCTGTTATCTCTGTAGCTTTATCACTTGTGTTACATTACAGTTTCCATAAACAACATCACAATAATCAAACATTGGTAAAATCAGAGCATTATACAATTGCAAAGCCAGCTTTTCATCCATATACCTTCTTACCCTTCTCAGTATTCCGCTACGTTGCCTGATTTTATTTTGAATACTGGCCAGATGATCATGCCAACTTAGTGTGGCATCCATTAATATACCCAGGTATTTGTATGTGTTCACCCTTTGCAGCAGGGTGTTATTAATATGAATTTCAATGTTATCTTATTTTTTTGAGCTTACGTTTGGTTCCAAACAGCATCCATTTACATTTGGATACATTGAGATGCAACTTATTGCTGTGAAACCACTCACTGGCATTTTGGAGGTCATGCTCCAAACAGGTTTTAATCTCATTGATATCTTTGGAATCATACAATAGAATGGTATCATCAGCATACATAACAATTTTACATTTGTCAACTACTTTGCTAAGATCATTTATATAAACTATAAACAAGAGGGGTCCAAGGATGGATCCTCGTGGCACCCCACATGTGACCGCCATACTCTCAGAAACAGAATTCTGGAATTGAACACATTGAGTGCGCTCATCTAGGTAACTAGTGAACCAATTATATTCAGTATTTTTCACTCCTATACAATTTAATTTGTACAAGAGTGTTTCAGAATCAACGGTGTCAAACACCTTTTTTAGGTCCAAATATACAGCACCTGTGAGCTTTCCCTGATCCATGTTTCTGAGGATATGATCAGTAACATTGGCAGCTGCAGTTACAGTAGAATGCATCTGCCTGAAACCTGACTGTTCTGCACAGAGTATTTTGTGCTTTTTGAAATATGCACACAGTTGTTGCTGGACAGCCCTCTCAAAGATTTTCATACAAACAGGAATTATAGAAATTGGTCTGTAATTTGAAGGACAGAGAGGACTGTCTGATTTGAAGATTGGTGTCACTCTGGCCTTTTTCCACATAGATGGAACAACACCTGTCTTCAGAGAAGCATTCATTATATGAGTAAGTGGTCCAGCCACTACTTCACTTGCATCCTTCAGCAGTCGGGCATTTAGATTGTCAATACCGGTTGATTTAGATGCCTGAAGTTGCCTGAGTTCTTTTTTGGAGAATTCAATATGAATATCCTTGAAAGCAAAAGGTTGTTTGAAGTCTGGATATGGATTTTGGACTGTGATACCTGCAGGGAATTTTGATGCCAAATTTGAGCCAATGCTGCTGAAGAAATTGTTGAAGGACTTTGCTATGCTATTTGGTTCAGTGTGTGTTCCCTCATCATCCTGTAACATTGTGACACTTTGTGTTGATGAGGCAGGGAGCACTTTCTTGAGTGATTTCCATAGTTTATTTGGATTGTTTGTGCCCTCGGCTATGAGGTTGGTGAAATATTCAGTCTTAGCTTTTCTACACTTTGATGTCATTTTGAGATTTCTGAGTCTCTTATACTCCTCATTTAATGTATGCTTTGACTCAGAATCTTGTGCTCTTGATGCTCGCCTTTTGGCTATGTCTCTTTCGGTCATGAGTTTTCTCAGATCACCACATACCCATGGATTATCTAGACCCTTTACCCATTTATGAATCATTGGGGCAAACTTATCTGCAGCATCAGAGAACATTGTGATGAAAATGTCCAGCATATCCTGTGGGTCATCAAATGTTTCTATTATCAGCCAAGGAAGCTTTTCTATGTACTCTACAAATGTCCTAGGATCATAATGCTTATAGTTTCTGACATGAACTGTCTTAGGTTGTCTTTTAGGTAGGACAGATTTCCGTACAATATATGGTAAGTAATGGTCACTAATTCCAACTGGTATCACTCCACACTGGTTTATTTTACTGGGATCTGAAGTGAAAATTAAGTCAATGCATGTGTTGGAGTGTTCAGTGATTCTGGTCGATTCAGTTATGAGCTGAGAGAGTTCCTGCTCCTGTGTCACCTCAAGAAGTCTATTCTTAAGTGGGTTATCAGTAAACATATTTGCATTTAAGTCACCCAGAAGATATATTTCTTTATTTTCGTTGGAGACAGCATCCAGTGCCCTCTGGAGGTCATCAAAGAAGGCAGTGCTGCTATCTGGTGGCCTGTAGACAGTGCCCACAAGCAATGGTTTGGTATTTGGCAGACACAGTTTTACCCAGACAAGTTCCAATTTCTTGCTTTGAAGGTCAGGCCTGGGCTTATAGGGAATAAGGCTTTCGATGTAAATAGCTACACCAAAAGAACAAAGAACAAAGAAGACTTGTCATCAACAGGTGTGGGACTCCTAAGGTTCCAGTAACATGCACCTGCACCTTATTATTTGTGTTTTGCAGATTATTACTTTATATCATAATGAGAAACAATGACAGGAGCTGATAAAAACCGCCAAGGTTATCATCATCATCATTATTATAACTTCCGGTTTCTCAAGCTTGATCATGAATGGCATGCGTTTGCAAATCACCGATTTCCGCCCAGGGTGCACACATCCTAATTTTTAGTTATACTTGTGTTAATAGATGTGTGATTTATTAGAGAATTATACCATGCTTTACACTCATTTATAGTGAATACAATTATTTCAAGTAGTCATTTATTGAAGTAAACTCCATCTGTACATAAATCCCATTTTTGTCATCTTCCTATGAGTTTGACCGAGTTTTAAGTCCCCTACCTCCTCCTAAAATCAGAAGCTACTTGTCATGAATATTCATCAGTTATTCCTGAGTTACAAGCTACTTTGCTCTAATTTTTCAGATATGTCCAGTTACTTTCAGGCATATTGAAAGTTAGTTGCAAATAGTCAATAGTATGCGATGGGTGAAAATTAAAAAGCTTGCTTTGCTGACAGTGAATGTCAGTGGGTGGGATTTACAGAATAGAAAAATGACAAAATCTTTCAGGATTGGGAGTACAAAAATGTGGTAACAGTCAACTTCAGAAATCTCTTTGTGTACCTTGTGATAAATAATTGTTGTATATTCTAGAGCCTATGAACCCAGCCCTAGACGCTTCAGCTACTTGCTTGTAAGAGTGATGAGAAATGGTGAAGGGTCAAAGGTATTGCTAAAACTTTGAAAGAATATGAAAAAATCTTCAACATGTGGCTATTTTAAGCATTCATGATTTAAAGTAGGTCAGTAAGCTTGTGCATTTAACATATAGCAAGGTATAGCAAGATGTCAAAGTTTCTGGTCACAATTTAAAGATGATACTTTAGCTCATACGCCGTTGAGGCATCAGGAGCTCAAAATTATCAATTATTATGAGTGTTAATGAATTAACTACAAAGTATTTTCTCTGCCTGGTTACCATACCCAATTCAAACATTTTCATACATTTGAAAATTGTTTTGTTTTAAACCTCCCTTAAATAAAATATATATAACTGTTGAATATATGTTATTGACCAAATGCCATGGTTAAGATATCATAACCAATGCTAACTTAAGAAACCAGTCTATGAAAATCTATGTTTTGGCCAGTAATAAATGTTAAGTGAAGTGATCAAGCTGAATGTCTTGTAAACATAAGTCTCAATATATGTTTTCTCAGATTGGCATTCTCAAAATGTTTTCACCCTCAAAAAACATATTGTCAATTTCAGCATGCCTGCCACAGCCACATAGTAGGTTAATTAGTGCAAATCCTGCAAGGTCATAATGTAATCTACAGTGACCGGCAGTCAATTCCGGACATTTTCATGTTTTTCACTCCCGATTTTCACAATACCTTTCAAAACTGTGTAAAAACTGCTCACATCGAAAGAAGATCTTCGACTTAGACGGTCTGTGAAGTTTTAATGGTACCACTTCAATATTAACAGAAATAGCGTGATTTTCACGCATTCAGGAAACCTGCAGATTGTCCGAGTTTCCATTGACTTATACGGAGAAGTTGGCTACGTCACCACTTCTGACATCATTTGACAGTGACAACATCACTCGTCCCGTGAAAACAAATAAACACTTTGAACGTTTTGAAAGGAATAGGAATAACAAGATGAAGTGTGAGGCACTATATTCAGCTCAATTGCAATTAGTACAGAACAGTTTTACTCTTTATTCTATGATCACTGTGTATTCTGTGCTGTGATTGGTCAATTCCTGGTCACGTGAGCTTCTCTAAATTGTTGTATTGACCAGATGCATTATATTGCACGTCAATATACTTTCCACTGCACTGATGGGGAATTCCATGACGTCACCATACAGAAAAACTCGTCTCTTACATGGCGGGAAATGTTGGGGAAGCCAGTGATCAACACAGTGATCATAGAATAAAACAAATATGTACCTGGGTGTCGTGCAATATGACTTTTTATGGACCTTCGGAAAGTTATATTGCACTCGGCTGCGCCTCGTGCAATATAACTTTCCGAAGGTCCATAAAAAGTCATATTGCACTCCACCCAGGTCCATATTTGTATAATATTTGACCGAGTTAAAAATGTCTGAGTTTAATCTGCCGGTTTCGGACAGTTGCCGGTCACTGTATATAGGAAGACAGCATATCATACAAATATCTGGAGATGACAATAACTTTTCAATGAAATGTTACATTTCAGAACACAACAGCGTTTCTCCAAAATGTCTAGATCTTGTTTACCATTTCTTTGCATGGTGGCAAAATAACATATTGTGTTTGATATGCCGTCAGCTATATATCAACATATCCCATGCTGCAAAACAGTCCAGTTATGTAAATTGATCTATCACATAAGTTCAGTCATATCACATGCTCCACGACCTCGGAAGAGTCATATCACATGCTCCACGACCTCAGAAGAGTCATATCACTTGCTCCACGACCTCAGAAGAGTCATTTCACTTGCTCCACGACCTCAGAAGAGTCATATCACTTGCTCTAAGACCTCAGAAGAGTCATATCACATGCCCCACGACCTCGGAAGAGTCATATCACTTGCTCCACGACCTCGGAAGAGTCATATCACATGCTCTAAGACCGCAGAAGAGTCATATCACATGCTCTAAGACCTCACAGGTGTCATATCACATGCTCTAAGACCTAAGAAGAGTCATATCACATGCTCCACGACCTCAGACGTGTCATATCACATGCTCTATGACCTCAGAAGAGTCATATCACATGTTACATGACCTCAGACGTGTCATATCACATGCTCCATGACCTCAGACGTGTCATATCACATACTCCACGACCTCAGAAGAGTCATATCACATGCTACATGACCTCAGAAGTGTCATATTACATGCTCCACGACCTCAGACGTGTCATATCACATGCTCCATGACCTCAGAAGAGTCATATCACATGCTCCACGACCTCAGACGTGTCATATCACATGCCCCACGACCTCAGAAGAGTCATATCACATGCTCCATGACCTCAGACGTGTCTAATCACTTGCTCCACGACCTCGGAAGAGTCATATCACATGCTCCATGACCTCAGACGTGTAATTTCACATGCTCCATGACCCCAGAAGTGTCATATCACTTGCTCCACGACCTCAGAAGAGTCATATCACATGCTTCATGACCTCAGACGTGTATTATCACATGCTCCATGACCTCGGAAGAGTCATATCACATGCTCCACGACCTTAGAAGAGTCATATCACATGCTCCACGACCTCGGAAGAGTCATATCACATGCCCCCCGACCTCAGAAGAGTCATATAACATGCCCCCCGACCTCAGAAGAGTCATATCACATGCTCCACGACCTCAGAAGATTCATATCACTTGCTCCACGACCTCAGAAGAGTCATATCACATGCTCCACGACCTCAGAAGTGTCATATCACACGCTCCATGACCTCAGACGTGTCATATCACATACTCCACGACCTCAGAAGTGTCATATCACTTGCTCCATGACATCAGACGTGTCATATCACATGCTCCACGACCTCAGAAGAGTCATATCACATGCCCCACGACCTCAGACGAGTCATATCACATGCTCCATGACCTCAGAAGATTCATATCACTTGCTCCACGACCTCAGAAGAGTCATATCACATGCTCCAAGACCTCAGAAGTGTCATATCACATGCTCCATGACCTCAGAAGAGTCATATCACATGCTCCATGACCTCTTCAGAAGAGTCATATCACTTGCTCCACGACCTCAGAAGAGTCATGTGCCATGCTCCACGACCTCAGAAGAGTCATGTGCCATACTCCACGCCCTCAGAAGAGTCATGTGCCATACTCCACGACCTCAGAAGAGTCATGTGCCATACTCCACGACCTCAGAAGAGTCATGTGCCATACTCCACGACCTCAGAAGAGTCATGTGCATGCTATGTGGCAGGCATGCTCGAGTTGACAACATATTTTCCAGCTCATCTGATGACCAGGATGTTTATCTTTGCTACCAACACACTGTATACATAATGGCGGGAATCATGGGATACATCACCTTCCCCACAGGGGAGAGGATAAACGCCATGGGATATATCTTGGAGCATGTGACATGACTTTTCTGAGGTCGTGGAGAATCTTATATCACTTCTTTAAGTGGAGTAAGTTATTTGACTTTCTGAGGTCGTGGAGCATATGACATGAATGTACTGAGATCATGGAATGAAAGTCAAATCATATACCTTAGAAGAATTAAGTCACATGTTCCACGACCTCAGAAAAATCAGTATTAGTACTAATTTCCTTTTTGAAAATGATATCTACATGTATATTTTCTCATCATTTTGAAGTCGCCGTAAATCATAGACGTCATTGACTAGCACACGCAGTGAGCTACAAGTTAACAACACACATTCGATGCAAACTAAGACAATGAGAGTACGAATGGAATGCCTCTACACAAATAACTGACGTATACATATAGTATAAAGTATGTTATTATATAGTCTATATTATAACATATATTCATTACTGCTTTTAGAGCTGAAAACAAAAACGTAAGTGTTCATACTAAATGCGCATGGATTAGATATGACAATGCGACGTCATTTGGATGTAACCTGGGATGTTTATTTCTGGGGGGGAATATCTTTGCTGTTTAATAATCTACATATTAGAGTTAATATTAAACAAAGTTCTAAACTGTAATTGAGTACATGGAAGATATGAATAATATGAACATTTTGTTTGGAAAGGTAGGATTTTGTGCGAAAATAGTGTTTATTTCGCAGTAATTACAAAAGGATTCGCTCACACAATGCTACAATTCTATTAGGTCTGCACCTTCGGTGAGACATAACAATTCAATTCTAGTTTTTGAGCATCACATATGGAATATGAAAAAAACAAGAATATCGTTTTGAGAATTTATTCAAGACTTGTTCCATCAGACCTCTCATTGTAGAGAGCAATTGAATATGGCTTCGAAAATAAAATTGTGGGTGTCATCGAATATTTATATAATTGGTAAGAGCTACTTTAAACAACTGCAATTCCTTTTACTAGTGACATTTGCGTGTTAAAACATTCTTTATCACTTTGATTGAGGATCTTTTAGGTCAATTCCTGTTTAAAATGAAAGGGAAGATGAGTGTTTACATGATATTTATTGTGTGGTTTTGTCCAGCATAGATAGGCTGTGCCATCCGGTGTTGAGGGTGTCCACGGAGCCTCGTCCCACTGACCCATTAGAAGCAGCCGCCGCTAGGGGGACACCGGGGTGCATGACGGGACTGCCGGCGTGCTTCCGGTACATGCCCTGATGGGGCGGGCTGCTGGTGCTCAGAACCTGTCTCTGCATCTGTCGCTGGGCCTGTACCGCCCTCATGTCGTAGCGACGTGTCCTGTTCTTCCCTGGGACCTTCACTCTGTTCACCACGGTGACCGGAACCACTTTAACCACCTGACCGGAAGGAAGTCGGTGCAGACGCGCTTCCTTTGGATTGCGGGATGAGACCGAAGGCACTCGTTTCACAGCTGCAACACACGACACATAGAATAAATCATATTAGAATAATAGAATAAATCATATCAAATCAAATCCAGCATAACATATGTCATTATTAAAAATAAATAAAATTAAAATGGAAGTGCCATATATTTGATGATACGTTTGTTGTACTCAGAAGTATGAAATGAGAAGTGTGCATTTCTTTGTAGTACCTCCTCTGTTTCTCAACAAACAGGCGTGCATTTACATTTTTTGCTGTGATGCGAGTAAATGTACTTTGTGTTTATCAAGGTAGAGGTGAAAGTATGAAGGGACACATGCAATATAATATAATTTCAATATATATATATATATATATATATATATATATATATATATATATATATATATATATATATATATATATATATATATGAAATAACAGATTTCCAGGTCTATACTTACCAAGATATCAACGTTATCCTTTGCGTCATTGCAAAATATAATTATATATTAGAGTTGAGAGTTATATATCTATTATTTGTTGAAACCAACAGAAACTTATATACAATAATTAGCACCAAAAGATGAGAAGAGTTGTATGGTGGTTACCTATATATTTAGGGGTAGCGTCTGTGGCTGATGCTATTTCCTCCCTGGGTCTACCCACCACTGTAGGGTTCGTATAGTGGATGTGATTTCCATTAGCCAAGCCCTTCTCTCTGTCCTTCTGCATCGTCATCCTGAACAATAACAACAATAACCAAGTCATATCAAATAATCTGATGTATTTGATGAACATTAAATGTTTTGCCTTGAGATATGAACTTTTAATTAGGGTCAATATTTTAACTAATTACCTCAGTGTAAACAGGGAATAATGACTAGGTACGAGGTGCATCTTCGAAAGTAGTCAACATCTTACATATCATATTTACAATCATAATCAAAATACTAAATGTGAAGAAAGAAAAAAAGTGTACATTAGGTGAATCTGTAAAACAGAGGGGGTGGGCGGGTGTGAATCATTTTAACTCTTTTTGCATCTCTTTTAACTGTTTTTGAAGCTCTCACCCTCCTGTTTTGTGTTTGAGGCATCTGCGCAGCGTGAAGCAGGCCAGTATGAGCGCTATAAGCAGGACGAGCCCGCCCCCTGCCGAGATGCCGATGATGAGCGGTATGGTCATCTCATCTGACCTGCCCGGACCTATCCGCGGTGTGACAGGCTTCACCAGTGTCACACCTACACAGGCATTAACAATTCATTTGATTTTATATATTTCATACACAAATTCATATAAAATCATTTTAATGAGAATATATGAAATATTTTTATATAGGTTTTTTGAGATATGCCAATTTGGAGATAGTATGTACATAAATGGTACACTTTTATACATGCAACTTTTCAAACAACGTAATTGTTTGACATACAAATATAAAGAACATTAAGACAATACTTAAAGGCCTTTTAATTGTAAATATACTATCATTATGTGCTTTAAAAATCTCATTCCCTCAATACAAAATAGAGTTGAAAAAAACGTATGCTGTCTGTGTATTAAATCTTGTAAAATGAATAGTTGAATATTGATAAATAATATGGTAAAAAGGTAAGTTTAGGATGTTACATTGTCTGCTGGAGTAGGATCCGGGCTGGGAGACTCTATCTTGTGGGCACATGAGGCAGAATGTCCTTCCCATGGTTTCCTGGTACATATCAGCTGGGCAGGCCTCACATCTAGACGTGTCCATGTTATACATGCTTCCTGCTGGACACAGTACTGATAGCAACATGCAAGCAAAACGTGGAACCTGTTTATCATTCACAGCTATGCATTAGTTTATCCATGAAAAATATATATATATATATATATATATATATATATATATATATATATATATATATATATATATATATATATATATATATATATATATATATATATATATATATATATATTTAGAAGCTGGTACAGATATGAGGTACTGGAGGAATTTTTGTCAGACCTCATTATTACCATCTCATGTGTGTAACAGGAAAGTGCCATAGTAGTATCTTATAGAAATGAATATTTTTTATATATACTAATACAGGCACCAGCCCAAATAATAACCGGTATGAGTGATATGTAAAAGTCACTTTCTGTAACTATGCCATTCGCAGTTGTGTCAGTCTAAATAGCCGCCACATCAAATACAAACATTGTATGACTTGATTTTATTGTGTCGTCATTGTGTTACATGATGTTTCGTACACTAAAATCTAGCATTAAATAAATTATAGTTAATCTGTATTTAATACAGTGAAACAGTAAAGCAATATTATTTTATTTTTGACCCGCAGATCATCCATTGCAAAGTTTCAAGGTTGTTTGAACAGAGGGTTAACCTGTTGAACAGCAATGGCACCATATCATTTCAGGAATGCAATCACCACTTCAAAATGTTTCTTTGAACGAAGATTACAATACAACCCTACATTGTATAAACAATTAAAAGTAGTTAAAAGGAGCGTGCATCCCTTTATCATTTACGTTTTGGTGTTGTAATATGAGACTTACAGCACTCGTCTCCGTACTTCATGCTGCCGATGGGACAGCCCGCCGAGGCTTTCTGTGAGCTTACTCGCTGGGCTATGAAGCTTTGGTCGTCTACCTTGATGACGATGCGGCTGTCCTGGAGTCTCTCCAGTGTCGCCACCGCCAGCTGGTGCTCCTCGCTGATAAAAGGCTCGGCCGCATTGTTAACGTCTCTGCAAATTATGAACACTGTAACTTTTATTTTCATCATTTTAAGAAAGCTTACAATGTGGAACAGAACCTTACCAATATTATCAACTTATATATGGATATTCCTGAAATGCTTCAATTCAATAATTTGATTTTATTTGTTTATATTAACGACTTTTTCATCAGGTGAGTTGGGAACCTGTCACTGGGATTTAACGCCCTATAACTTCCAAATAGTAACTGGTGATCTTTCTTTTGCATTAACAAATAGACGTGATGACACAAACAAACCACGGTCTTTAATAACTAGTCACGGAGTTCTGACTGGAATAGGAAATAATTCAACAGTAGGTGTCTACCCTTCTCAATCAACTCAGTAAATGTGTATTGGGAAAATGACATATAGTTGCATGGGCAAGGAAATCGGTCAGTATTATCAATAACTCAGTAGTGGAGACTACGGTACATACAGGTAATTAGAGGTGGTGACAATGGAGAGGATAAGCTGCTGGGCTGTCACTGTTTGCCTCCTCACTCTCAGGGTCTGTGTGCCGCATTCTATGTAGAAGCTGGCTGGGTTACATATCCCGAACTCACTGCCTGATGCCCCGCAGATACCCAGCTCACTCATCTTGTCAAGCATCTGGTCAACAAAATAGGCCTTCCCCTCAGTATCAAGACTGTCACAAGACCCACTGAATAACACCTCAACGTTCACAATGTTCTGTACTGGTTTTCGCTCTGAAAGGAAAACACAACCAAAGAACGTGATAAATGTTAATAATGGATAACAAAGGTGTTATTTTCTTGTAGTTAACAAATATAAATTATTATTTTAAAGCAGGAACCAACCTAAGCATGCCATGCTGTCATATGCGTCTGGAAATGATGGGCTCCATCCCGTTGTTCGGCAGACGCTCATTATGATAAAGTCTGGGTTTAATTCATAACCCTCGTCACAAACAACACCGCACTGATAGACGTAGTTCACCTGATCACATACCATTCTACCGTGAACAGGCACTGGGGTGTTGCTACATACAAATTCTGAAACAAACAAAAATATCCCAAACATTATTACATAGTATGACAAAACGATTGGGATATAAACATAAGATCTTTAGAATCAAACAATGAAATTAGCGTTTTGTTATTGACTCACCTTGTGAGAGGACAGTTACATTGAAGACACATGTAGCCACTCCACCATACTTGTCCTCTGCTGTATACAGCACAGTGGTAATGCCAATGGGCAGATTTGTCCCAGGTAGCTCACTGGTCTTGATATTTCTGAGTACATTGCCCTCATTATCTGCTGCTATTGGGTCCGGCCACCATATTTGCTTGTTATCAGAATTTGTCAAGGCCTCAAGATTGCTAGGGCAAAATGTAAATACAGGTGGTGGCCCTGCAATGAAGGTATAGTATCAATACTTATGGATAAATTATTTATGAATATCTTATATACGGTTGAGAGTAACTGGCATTTACAGATATGTCGATATAAAACAGTCATTATGTAAGAAAATAAATGATTGTGTGTTAATAATGTATATCAAATTTGTTTATCAAATAATGTGACCTTTCATGATTTACAAATTAATCAAAAATCACAAATAAATGCAATACCTTTTGGTATGTATGTAGTCACAGGAGTTCTAATAGTTGATGTGGTCTGAGTTGTACTCCTCGTGGTTGTTGTTGAGGGCATAGTTGTTGATGAAGATGTTGATGAAGATGTTGATGGGGTTGTGGTTGTTGTAGTTATTAATGGGGTTGATTTGGTTGTGGATGATGTAGTTGAAGTGGATTGAGTTGTGGTTGATTGAGTTGTGGTTGTTGGGGTGGTAGTTGACTGAGTGGTAGTTGTTGGAGTGGTGGTTGATGGTGTGGTGGTTGATGGTGTGGTGGTTGATGGTGTGGTGGTTGATGGTGTGGTGGTTGATGGTGTGGTGGTTGATGAAGTTGTGGTTGTTTGAGTAGTGGTTGTTTGAGTGGTGGTTGATGGTGTGGTAGTTGATGGAGTTGTGGTTGATGGAGTTGTGGTTGATGGAGTTGTGGTTGTTTGAGTTGTGGTTGATGGTGTGGTTGTTGATTGAGTGGTGGAGGTTGTGGTTGATGGAGTTGTGGTTGTTGGAGTTGTGGTTGATGGTGTGGCTGTTGATTGAGTGGTGGAGGTTGTGGTTGATTGAGTGGTGGTTGTTGGAGTGGTGGTTGATGGTGTGGTTGTTGATTGAGTGGTGGAGGTTGTGGTTGATGGAGTTGTGGTGCTAGGAGTGGGAGGGGGACGTATTGATGTGGTAGTGGTTAATGAAGGAGAAGTTAGTGGGGAACTAACGCACTGTTCCTCACATTCATCCCTGGTATTGAAGCGATTGTCATTTCCTTGGCATCCACCGTACATGAACAGCATACAGACCCCTGATGTCATGTCATAATACCATCTTCTAAACCGACCTCTACACGGCCCTGAATCACTGGCAAGACTGCAGATATCTGCAATATTTGAGATGTGAGAAACGTCATGTAATAATTCAGTATAAGGGTACAAATTACAGAAAGATAAAATCTAAAGAAGCAGTCTTACCAGGCTCCAAACACCGAATTTCACATTCTATCTGCGTATAGAATCTATTGTCATTTCCAAGACAGCCGCTATAATTGAAAGGTGAACAGTTTCCAGTGCTTGCATCAAAATACCATCTTGGAAACTGTCCATTGCAAGGCCCTGTGTCTAAGGGTTGTTCACAGAGAGGTAGGGTTGTAGTTGGCCCCATTGTGCTAGTGGTGGAGGGGGTTGTTGTATCAGCTTCCTGAGATGTAGAATCCGCTATCGTTAAGGTGCTTGACATGCCTTCTTCATCTGTATCTTCTTCAGAAGATGATTCTGTTGTGCTGAAGCCACCAGTTGTTTCTGGTATGGTAGTTGCAGACTCAGATGGTTCTGTCAGGTCGTCAGTGGCAATGCCAGTAGACGTGTCACCTGCTATAGTTGTACTTGCAGGCTGGTCATCCGGGGATAATGTAGAAACAGATTCTGATGTTAGTCCTTCTTCTGATGTGAATGCCTCAGTTGTTCTTATATCACCAATAATATCGTCATCGACCAAAGGAGAAGATATGTCTTTTGAAGACATACTTGATGTTTGTCTGGTAGTGGTTGTGGCTTCAATAAGATAGGAAATAATACCAATTCAACATATACAAGATGATATAGATCAATGTCACAATAACACAAATATTAGTCACTTCTAATGGAACACAAACGTCCACATACCCGTTTTGAAGCATTTTCCTTCACATTCCTGCTGACTCTCAAATCTGTTATCGTTGCCTTGACATCCCCCATAAATAAACATCTGACACTGATTGCTGGAACTATCATAAAACCACTTCCTGAACATCCCTCTGCAAGGTCCTGTCTCACTTGGTAACGTGCAGATATCTGAGGCGAATTTATAATTTGATATTTTATTTTAAAATATAAATCCAAACTTTGAAAATATATGACATTGGAATATAATATGCCTTGTATAGAAGAACAACAGAATATGACAGACCTTGTTTGAAGCATTTTCCTTCACACTCCTCTTGAGTGTCAAATCTGTTATTATTCCCTCGGCATCCGCCATACACGAACATCTGACACTGATTGTTAGTGCTATTATAAAACCACTTCCGGAACAGCCCTCTACAGGGGCCCGTGTCACCACGTAATTGACAGATATCTGAACAGAATAATAAGGATATCATGTCCTTCAGAGACCCATTGGGGAGCTTGACACATGCCACAATATATGTAAACACTGTATCTTTATTAGTCAATCCTGAAGAAAACATATCAGTTATTGAATATGGTGAAATTCAACGATTATTGATGATACAAATGTCATACCTTGTTTTAAACATTTGCCTTCACATTCCTCTTGAGTTTCAAATCTGTTTTCGTTGCCTTGACATCCACCATAAACAAACATTTGACACTGATTGCTAGAGCTATCATAAAACCATTTCCTGAACGTTCCTCTGCAGGGTCCCGTGTCCCTCGGCAATGTGCAGGCATCTTAAGCAATAATAAACGTAATCATACCAAGAAAGCTTACTTTGAAAAAGAAATAATACTGTGCTGTTAAAAAGAAGTATTCTAATATTTGTAGATCTTTACAATTCAAATGTCATGCCAAGATTAGACTGCAATGTGCACACAAAGTGATGACGTGTCACACATCGATTTGTACCCAGTAATATAAACATCACCTCAATATCTCTATCTTAAACTTGAATACGTTATTTAGAAATATGTTAATTAGAAGACCAAGTTGGCATAGAATAAAAAAGACTACAAAATACTATTCACAAGAAGAAAAAAAACATCTCTGAGTATCTCAAAAAGATGTCTACCTTTCTCAACACATTGATCGTCACATTCGCTTTTGGACTCGAATCTGTTTGCATTGCCCTGGCAGCCGCCATAGGTGAATGTTTGACACTGGTTAGAGGAGCCATCATAATACCATTGCTGGAAAGAACCTCGGCAGGGACCAACATCCTTTGTTAAGGTGCAGATATCTACAAACAGCAGCGGAATTAAAATATTTATTTACACAGTACTTTATTTACACAGTACCTTATTTGTACAACATAATTTCCTTTAATGAGATACTATGTATAAAAAATAAGATTACATGTTATATGATTGTGTGCTCTAAGCATAATTAGCTGACATGTTAAACTCAGAGATGCCCCTCAGAGAAGGTTGCAATTCACTGTATCCTAACCACAGAAACAATTAACATAACACTTCAGTGTTGATCAAGACCCCCTGATATTTGATATTTCATATTTGTAATGATAAAAGGCTGCAATGTGACTTAAATCGTAAGACGTTTATCTACCAAACTAAAGGTCCGGGATACAGGTTCTATGAATTCGGAAATATTCCAGGTCATTTTTTAAAATATCACGGTGCCATGGTACTAAAATTCGTTTGACTTATGATAGTCAAAGACTGAAGTAAGATTGTTTAAACCCAAGTGCTAAAAACGTTGTGAGCATGTTCAAAGGATTTGCAGCCCTTCCCGATCTACCATGATCCAGCATACACATTAATAATAATTATGTCCAAAAACAGGGACTAACATCAGTTACAGACAGGTATTATACAACGTATTGCATTATACATTGCATAACATATTACATACACATAAGGACATATTCATAACCTTTCAATGATATTAAAATTAAACATAATTGATTCATTTATTAAACCAATACTCAACTAACCCTTACATAAGAACCTCTCTGAAATAAATATCGATTATAGATGTGCTTCAATACTGTACACAATATTGCAGAATGATGCTCGGCATTTTGTTAAATTGAAATAAAAATGTTCACTCAGCACTGCGACTAATGGCAATGGATTTCGAGGCTGTTATCCAAATACATTCTCTAGATTTGTTTGAATAAATTACATCGAAGATTAGGCAAAGCCAATTGCTTGTTTCTGTTGAATCATTTTTTTGTCTTAAATAGCAACATTCAAAGGCAATATTAACGTTTTCTTGAAATCGAAATAACGTATTAAAATTGGTATGAAACACAAGATAGCTGATCGATATGATCAATATAAGCAATATGCGTATTAATAAAACAAACATAAAGTGGGTGAGATGGTGCCATACCGATTAGCATTATTTTGTAAAGTATTATATGTCCCTCTTACAATGTTAAATACATTTTATTATCAGAAGATTTTTTGTTTCGTTTTCTTATCAAATATTATCCAAACATAAGTCATATTATCATTTTATTACACCAGTATCCCTAGTGTTTGTAAATGTTTTGTTATGCTACATTTCCTACAAATAAGTCACTCTATTTTGTTTGTGCTAGGTTTCTGTGTAGGGGATTATTAGTTAATCAGTTTCTGTAGAGGGTAGATTAGGCTAATAGTGAGAAATGTGATGTGTCAGATCTATGCTGGGATTAACGTTAATCCTCCTAATCCATTTCCCTTCCTCAACATACCTGTTGGAATTTGTTGTTCAGTTGAGATTTGGAATGGTGGAATAGTTGAAGGAATCGTACCCATTCGAACATCCTCTTCTAGACTGCTGTCGGTAATACCAGCCAATGTTATACCTGTAGTACCGCTAGTCTCTTCTTCATCTAGCCTTGTTGACACCTCTATGATATCTGACGGTTGTGTGGCTGTTGTGAGTTCATCTATCATGTCTGGGATTGGTTCGGTTGTGAATATTTGATCAGATGTTTCAGAGGTTAGGATCCTTTCCTCTTCACTTGATTCAGTAGTCAGACCTTCAGCCATCTCCTCTGATGTTTCAGTCGTAAGACCATAATCCCCAACGTCTAAAGTTTCAGTTGTCAATATTTCATCTACTGAATCTTGTCCGGTCGTTATGATTTTATCTAAAGGGGACATTTTGGTAGGTACTATTACACTAGTGATTTCTTCATCAATTATATCTGCTGTCATTTGTTCAGTAGTCAGTTTTGACGCTTCTGATACGATATCAGCCGATGTAGTTGCATCGGTACCAGAAACCTTACTCGTCGAGGTTTGTTCAGACAATAGTGCTGTATGCTTTGTTGAGAATGAATTTGTAAAATCTGTGGATTCAGCTTGAGAGGATATAAAAGTAAATAGTTCAGGAATTTCAGTTGTGTCGGGTGCGTCTTGTTTAATTGCTTTTGACGTTTGTAAAATAACAGATGTGGTATCTACAAGTAAAGCATTTGGATCTGCTGTTACTACAAGCTTGCTTGGCGTATTTGTAACATCACCTGTGTATGCCTCTGTGACCGGAAGTGGGGAGGAGCCAGGTTCTTTGGTCACAGTCTCGGTTTCAAAGAAGAAGTCCCCCTCTGTGATAGACTCTTCCTGCCTCGTAGTGTCTTTCACTTCATACTCAGAAACAGTTGTTTTTTTGAAATCTCGTATACTGTCTGTTGTGCCTTTTGTGGCGGTTGAACTTGAAGATGTCTTATCAACTATTGTGACGTCATCACCATCCCTTTCATCTGTTGTTTTCGGATACGTTTCCTCAGTTACGACCCGAGGTTTCTTTGAATCTGGTTTCTCAGTTGTCAGAATAGATTCTGGTGTTGAAGACGTGCTTGTGCTTGGAATATATACTAAGGAGAGGTAAAGGCAGTCTAAGTTCATACATTCCAAAGAATAATAGTGATCGATTATCGTATTTAAATTATTGAAAATAGTTATAAGAATTCATTAAACAATATTTAAAACTCAGAGCGCCCGCTTCAAAAATAGGATTTTTTTCAAGCCATTAGATGTTATTTAAAACATAGGAATAATCCACGTGGCTTAATTTATGACCTAAATTTAAAGTAATACATTGTTGCAAATTGGTTTGTGGTTTGAATTTAAGAATTCTTGGCAAAACATCTAAAAATAAACAATTTTTATATTAAAAAGGCAAAACATTAAAAGTTTAAAATAAAATCAAATGCCTGATACATATACATTGGTTGAGTTTTAAAGGAATTTTGTTATTCAATATTATTATTTTCTTTTCAAAAAGAAGAGCATTGTTTTCAATAAAATAAACATGTATTTACACTTATTATATATTATATAATGAAATATATATTTCTTACTTGATTATTGTCATTTATTTTTGGCCTCACTCTTGATTATTTTTGGCCTCACTCTTGATTATTTTTGGCCTCACTCTTGATTAAACCGTTTTAAGTATCGTCATAAGATTTTCATCTTAAAGTTTAGGCAAATACCTCTTTGTACTTCAGATTGAGATGTCTTTCGCATCGTTCTCCAGTGTAAGAATGTATAAGATTTTATAGGATTGTGCAGCAAAGTGGGCGCCCTGAAAATATTTGGGAAGATTTTTCAATTGGCAATGATTACCTGCTTTTGTCTGACATGTGGTGCCATCTGCCTGGAGTTTGTCATTCCCATTACACCAGCATTTATATCCACCAATCAGTGGCAAGCATGTGCCATCACATTTAACATCAGAACATGTCTCTGAAATCCATAGCATATTATAGTGAATATGTGATGCACATACATGTTTTTTTCTTCTAAATTGTCAAATATGCCTCAACTTTACAACATTTTCTTATCATCCACTTCATATGTTCAGTATGTATTCATTGTCATTTTCTGGCTATCGTTTTCCTATCAATGTACCTTCCGTATAAGGACAAGTGGCTTCACAATCTTCCTTGGACGTAAACCTGTTCTCGTTGCCTTGACAACCGCCATAATTAAACATCATGCATTGTTGTGATGTTCTATCATAATACCATCTTCGAAACAGGCCTCGACACCGCCCAGATTCCTTGGGTAGTTGGCAAATATCTGAAGAAATAAATGGTACTGTTTATGTTATGATATACCAAATAGTATATAGTCTTGGCCCTCTAATTCCCCTCAATGAAACATTTAATTATAATAGCCTAATTATTATAGTAAAAGGCCAGATCGATGATAGAGCTAAGTGGAACCTAACAGAAGTGGATACTGACCGACTGGCTTGGGAATGACCATCAGCATTTGAGTCGGTCTCATAAGGTGGTTCATTATGGTGGTGGTGCCATCTATCGGGTTGAAGGCTACAAGAGCCTGTGTGGACCAATCAGTGAAGTATATCACATCATCTATCACTTTTATATCAAACACCTGATGGTATCCTGAGGTCACGTCACTCAGGGAGGTGTATCTTGCACATCTCCATGCTAGATATACACATTTATATATTAAACGAAAAAATCAAGAAAAAAACATAAGGTGTATGAACTTTAAGAAAAAACATACAAAGGTGAAATAAATAACAGGTATGTGCAAGCACATCCACAAAAATGTAATATGTTTTGTACATACCTGTGACATTGCAGGCATATATCCTTAGTAAACCATTGTCTAATACAAAGATCTGGTCTGTGTCCTTGTTGTGATATATGGCATTCAGCCGATCTTCCCCTGCAAAGGTGTATTCCACTGTGTTGGTCTCATATATGGAGGATTTTGCCACCATGCCACCAGCCTCCGTCCAGAATATATTACTGAAAGGTATGAAATAATGCACAACTGCAGCTACATATATGAAATATTAAATAAATATAGATATCTTAGTTCACCCCTATCACATAAAGAATAGAAACTAGAAAATTTACCCAGTTGAGGAATCAAGGGTCAAAGCTTCAGGACTGTTCAAACCAGCAAAGATCGTCTTGGTTTGGTTTGGCTGTGATACGTCAATGGATACTATGTTTCCTGTGGTGGTTTCGGACCAGTATAACTCGTTATTTGCAGGATTGAATGCCATGCCAACACCAATTTCATTGACAGCATTGTGGACAAGACTGTATGAACCGCTGGTTTTAATGTTAGTCTCGTATATCGATAACCTATATAGTCAATAGAATAGTAATACAGTATCATGTTTCTGATGTTTAAATTTTAATATCTTGATTGGGCAAATGGAACCATATAATATATACGATAATATAAATCTATTTTGAAATGTGATAAATACTATCACTTACCTTTTGACATCAGAAAAATATATATTGCCATTGATAGGATTAAAAGCCAGGCTGACGAAGCTGGAGTGATACATATTTCCCTGGAGCAGTGTGTGAACACTTGTATCTCCCGTGTCCAAGCCAAGCACCTTCAAACTGTTCATATCTGCTACTACTATGTAATCGTTTGGAACTGTCCGGATACAAAAATATGCATGTTAAAAGCTATTATATGTATCAT
The DNA here is from genome assembly GCA_949316495.1 of Amphiduros pacificus. Lineage (NCBI taxonomy): Eukaryota > Metazoa > Annelida > Polychaeta > Phyllodocida > Hesionidae > Amphiduros > Amphiduros pacificus. The sequence continues at coordinate 66,547,782 of OX439001.1, forward strand.
ATGTTACCACTTAAATATGCAAATATGAACAATGTTTCATTTGTGGTCAATTATACACAAAAGGTCATTTGAGGAATAGAGTATCCAAATGTCATCATGGTATACCTACCTTGACATGATTTACTGTCAAAGTCCAGCACATTTGTATTGTAAGAGCCACACTGACATCTAGTGGCAGCCATATCCACGCAAACCTCATCACATTCACTGTCTGAGCATTGATTCTCGTCTGAAACGTTATTTTAACATTACATTAAGTTCCATTGCCGATTGCGGTCAAGGAGGAATATGCTCTGACCTTATTTCATTGACCTTGCTCCTGGTTCAATGTTTAAAGAGTCCTTGAGTTCTCACCTTGTAGCTGGAGTGATACTGGGGTGGACAGAATTCCCATGGGTTCCGGTACGTTTCCCAGGACAACTTCCTGTTCACGTTGTGTGGTTATGTTATACAGGATAATCGCCTTCCGGTCCCAGTCACTGATGTACAGCCCATCCCTGCCTTTGGGAGTTATTCCATAAGGTGTCTACAAATGTATACAAATTAGCTTGTGTAACCTCATAGGACACAATCACAGAAGATTTTAACGAACTTACACCGATTCCAAATCGCGTAGAAACCCTATATGCATATCACAAGATATCTAAAATCTTATATTTTGCAACATGCATGTCCTTTTATTTTGGTGTGAATGAAATAACCCTCTGATTGAAAGTTAAGCATAATAAAAGCACAAAATTTAACCATAATTCATAAATTCATATATAAGGTATTTCCCTGAACCTTAAGCTGGATGCCCGGCATTTTGGTCCACTCTCCGTCCTGTGCCAGCCGATAGAGGGCGCCGTCAGAATTCTCCGCCTCAGACTGCTTATCATGGGAGTCTACTACATACAGGGTGTCACCCACTTTCACCACTCCATTAGGGTTATCAAGGCCTGTTTGCTGCAGAAGCATTGTATCTGAACCATCAAGATTGGTGCGTCCAACCGTAGCTACACTTCCCCAGTCTGTATAGTACAGGTGTCTGAAAAGCAGAAACTCGTATGCGAAAATCAGGAAATCTTTCTTGATCATATCAATTCAACATTGTTCTTTATATTATATTAGGAGAAAAAGAGGTAAGAAATTAGTATGTTTATTGAAAGTAGACGTATATACCCAGCCTGGGAATCAACCCATATCCCCCTCGGGCGTTCCACTGCATTAAGGACACTCCATCTCCCAGCACCATCCAAACTGATCATCTCCACTCGGTGCCAGGTGAATGCAGTGCCCTCTATCGTCACGAAGTCCATGTTGGTGAAATATAGCTTCCGGTTCTTCCAATCCACGTATAAACCTACATAAAATCAGCAAACAATTCGAAGTGATATAAAAAAGCCAAAATGCCTTCTAGAATACATATATTTATATCTGTATGGGTATTTTACCATCAACATAACCCAGTCCACTTGAAGCATTAAGGAAAAGTTCATGCCCTGAACCATTTATAGCAGATCTATGAATAGTTCGTTCTTGGACATCACTCCAATATACCATCTACAACAGAGAAAGTTCAGAAAAGATGCTTTCATCTATCCGACAGTGAAAAAACCCAGAACAAATACATGGAAAAGACAACCTGATCTGATATTACCTTTTGCACTGGATCGTACCCAACTGCCACAGGTCTGGAGCTTCTCCCGACTAGGTAGCGCTCATCCGGGCCTCCGGAGGGCGCCACAAAGCCCACCTCTCCACTACCAGAGATCACATACAGGAGAATCTCTTTGGGTTCTACAAATGAAATATTACAGACAGGATAGGATAGATTATTTTTCATTATAAATGACAGACAAAATAGAATGGACAATCTAATAATAAATATTGGTGCAATGGCAAATTCCGGTAGCAAACAAGTATTATCACAATGTATTTAATTGTACTTCAAATAATAAGAAAATGTCCATTTTGTTTTGTACCTGAGCAAGTCAGTTCGTTTTTCTGTAAAGACAATCCGCCAAAGCTTGGACACCCACATCGGTATTCAGTGCCCCCTAGTGGGAAACACAAGTGCGAACATAGGCCACGCTCCACCGACCCACACGGATTTAAAGCTGAAAACATAAAGAATAGTATCTACCTAAACATGTCTTCTTACATTCTGTATCCTCATTATAACAAAATTAAAATAGTGATAATGTTATATTTACATGTATATAGCCTTGAACAAAAATATTGTCAATAGACATGTTAAAATTGTTATCGAAATATAACTTGACGGTTAATGGTCAACTACATACTTTGAGGCTGATTGTCGAAATCAGTTGATGCCAGAGAAAAGAAAACTTCATTTCCATTTCCGGTCAGTACTTCCTGTTTATAAGGCGTCTCACTGTTGTAATCCTGGATTTTCCACACCCCTTTTCCTCCCCACATGCTGATATATAAGGCACCATCACCTTTTGCCAGGCCGAATAAAGGGTTTTGATCAGCTTCCAATTTGAATTCTGTCACTACTTTAGGATTTGTTCCATCTAAGTTCAAAGAATTCAGGTTTTTGTGCCATCCATCCACCCATAGAAGCTGACTGAAAAACAATAATAATGCTGTCTAAGATATCTACACTCCCTCCACCTATTGTTACGTATGTCCGATCATAAACTAAGTGAATTATCGGTGTATTGAAAGAGAAAATATACTTTGTTTTAAAGTCAATTGTCATCTGATTTGGCCAATAAACTCCATAATCTGTGGTGAGGAGGATTTCTCTGTTAGTTCCATCTAATCTACTTCTCTCCAACGTTTTCCTGCCCTGATCATTCCAGTAGAGAAACCTGAAGCAACACATAGACCAATATCATCAGATATTACATAGTGAAACACTCATCGTTTACAATATAACAAAGTTCTTTGTCATTACCCATTGACGGGATCCGCAACAATGCCTCGGGGAAACAGAAGTTCAGTAGAAATCAGGGAGCGTCTATTATTTCCATTGTAGTCAGACACCTCTATCCGCCTCGTCTGGGCATCCGTCCAGTAGATCTGTCTGGATATCCAATCAACACAAAGACCATTTGGTTCAAGTATATCTGCAACCACATATAAAGCAGTATGTATACGGTGAGCAGGTTAAACGTTGCCAAACCATGAGCATTACTACTGAGTGAGTCGAACTAGTACGGAGATTAAAATTGAAAGGTGTTAACATTGAAAGGTTCAAAGAAAAAATAGCTGGTTGTAGCAATTGAAATACCAGTGTCCACTATCCTGTTGACCTGGGTACCATCGAGACTGGATCTATATATGCCCTTGGTGTTCCAGGAAAGATCAGACCAGAACAAAGCTTCATTGTAATTGTCTATTGCTAGTCCCACTAGGTTTCCACCTGGCTGTATATAAACAAAAGGACAACTGATGTAGAAGAAGAATCAAGAAAAATAGTCATGCTAAGGTTTATAATTGATTTAATATTTAGTAATGCACACATAAATTAATTTAGTAATGCACACATAAATTAATAACCCACCTGTGCAAAAATAATATCCTGGATGCCATTTTTGATACGAATAATATGGGTTTCATTACTGACATATATGGCTGAAAAATAAAATTTGCTTTTGAGTCATAGGTTGCTGAGCGTGCCCAAGTTGACGAATAACTTAAAAGTATATTTTTATAACACTATATTATATATATATATATATATATATATATATATATATATATATATATATATATATATATATATATATATATATATATATATATATATATATATATATACCTGATGATATACTGGGTGGGGAGGCTGTGATTTCCTTCGATGATATCGTTGTCACACCAGGCCCGTCTGTCATCGCAACCGTTGGCTTTGTGGTGAAACTCAAAGCTTTTGTAATAACTTCAGGAGGTTCTGTCTTGTTCATTGGGGGCTCTGTATCTATTGCTGGAGATTCTGTAAGTACAACTGGAATTTCTGTGTCTATTGCTGGAGATTCTGTATCTATTGCTGGAAGTTCTGTATCTATTGCTGGAGATTCTGTAAATACGTCTGGAGATTCTGTGTCTATTGCTGGAAGTTCTGTGTCTACTGCTGGTGGTTCTGTGCCTATTTCTGTTGGTTCTGTTTTTATAACTGTTACAGTAACTGTGGATTCCGCAACTACGATTGGAGCTTCCGTATCTAAGACTGGAGGTTCTGTAACCAGGACTGGTGGTTCTGTAACCAGGACTGGTGGTTCTGTAACCAGGACTGGAGGTTCTGTAACTAGCACTGAAGGTTCTGTTACCAGGACTGGTGGTTCTGTAACCAGGACTGGTGGTTCTGTAACTAGCACTGGGGGTTCTGTAACTAGGACTGGAGGTTCTGTAACTAGGACTGGGGGTTCTGTAACTAGGACTGGGGGTTCTGTAACAAGGACTGGAGGTTCTGTTACCAGGACTGGGAGTTCTGTAACTAGGACTGGGGGTTCTGTAACAAGGACTGGGGGTTCTGTTACAAGGACTGGGGATTCTGTAACAAGGATTGGAGGTTCTGTAACTAGGACTGAAGTGTCTGTAACTAGGGCTGGAGGTTTTGTAACAAGGACTGGAAGTTTTGTTTCTATCTCCTGAACGTCTGTTACAACAATTGGAGGTTCTGTTTCCATTACCGGTGCCTTTGTAGCTATGACTGGAGGTTCTGTATCTATTTCTTGAGCCTCTGTAACAATAACTGGAGGTTCGGTCTCTATCCCTACAGCTTCTGAAACTTGGACTGGAGGTTCTGTTACCATTTCTTGAGCATCTGTAACAACAACTGGAGGTTCGGTCTCTATCCCTACAGCTTCTGAAACTTGGACTGGAGGTTCTGTTACTATATCTTGAGCTTCTGTAACAACAACTTGAGGTTCGGTCTCTATCCCTACAGCTTCTGAAACTTGGACTGGAGGTTCTGTTACTATATCTTGAGCTTCTGTAACAACAACTGGAGGTTCGGTCTCTATCCCTACGGCTTCTGAAACTTGGACTGGAGGTTCTGTTACTATATCTTGAGTTTCTGTAACAATGGCAGGAGGTTCTGTTTCAATCAATATAGCCTCTGTAACTATGGATGGAGGTTCTGTAATAACAACTGGAGGTTCGGTCTCTATCCCTACAGCTTCTGAAACTTGGACCGGAGGTTCTGTTACTATATCTTGAGCCTCTGTAACAACAACTGGATGTTCGGTCTCTATCCCTACAGCCTCTGAAACTTGGACTGGAGGTTCTGTTACTATATCTTGAGCTTCTGTAACAACAACTGGAGGTTCGGTCTCTATCTCTACGGCTTCTGAAACTTGGACTGGAGGTTCTGTTACTATATCTTGAGTTTCTGTAACAACAACTGGAGGTTCGGTCTCTATCCTTACGGCTTCTGAAACTTGGACTGGAGGTTCTGTTACTATATCTTGAGCTTCTGTAACAACAACTGGAGGTTCGGTCTCTATCCTTACGGCTTCTGAAACTTGGACTGGAGGTTCTGTTGCTATATCTTGAGCTTCTGTAACAACAACTGGAGGATCGGTCTCTATCCCTACAGCCTCTGAAACTTGGACTGGAGGTTCTGTTACTATATCTTGAGCTTCTGTAACAACAACTTGAGGTTCGGTCTCTATCCCTACGGATACTGAAACTTGGACTGGAGGTTCTGTTGCTATATCTTGAGCTTCTGTAACAACAACTGGAGGTTCGGTCTCTATCCCTACGGCATCTGAAACTTGGAATGGAGGTTCTGTTGCTGTATCTTGAGTTTCTGTAACAATGACTGGAGGTTCTGTTTCAATCACCAAAGCCTCTGTAACTATGGATGGAGGTTCTGTAACAACGACTGGTTCTTCTGTTTTTACCTCTGCTTGTTTTGTAGCTTTTTCAGTGACAAAAACTGGTTGTTCTGTTTCAAGTGTTACAACTTTTGAATCTGCTTCAGTGACAACATCTGGTTGTTCTGTTTCTTCAGCTGTTGTTTCTTCCTGTGTGAGTTCTGTTTCTTCGGCTGCTGTAACTGCTTCAGTAACAGTAACTGGCGGTTCTGTTTCTATTGCTGCTGGTTCTGTAACTATTTCAAATATAAGATCTGTAACTGATTCTGTTATTTTAACTGGTTGTTGAGTGTCAACCACTGCTTTTTCTGTAACTGCTTCAGTGACAACAACTGGCCCTTCTGTCTCTGCCTCTTGCTCTGAACTTTGCTCTGTAACCATTTCCAGTTGTTCTGTAACTGCCTCAGTGAGAACATCTTGTTTTTTCTTTTCAATCATGGATGATTCTGTAACTGCCTCCTCAGTTACAACGACTGGAGGCTCTGATAGCAAAGTTACATTTTTGACAGGATCTTGATCCCCACATAAACCGCATGATGCTTTGCAGTAGATGTTCATCCACTCAGGGCGAATTTCACATTGATCTGTGGAGGCCCAGGTCTCACAGTCTTCATCGCTGAACCAATGGTTCACGCACAAGTCAGCATCACCTGCATGGTATAAATTAAACAATCATTGATGCAATATTCAAACCACACCACAGCATATAAAGCATCTTCATAATTTCTAAACAAAAATGTTGTTCTTTTTTATAAAAAAATAAGTTGGTAAGATATATAGATATATATTGAAAAGACTTACTTAAGCATTGTCCACATGAATAAGCACAGTAATAATTCATCCAGCCTGGGTTATTTTCACATTCTCCCGCTCCCTTCCAGTACCAGCAGCTTGCATCGCTATCTTTACAGTCTGAAAGTTGACGCATTCCTTTAAAGCGTATAATATATCATATTAGAAATACAATGCCTGCCACAGGGATACAATATCCTACTCTTTATAAGAGTTTATTTTACCTCAATTCCCTATATCCACATAGATAGATATATTCTCTTATGGTGCACTGGTTTGGAGTGCAAATAAAGTCATAAAAGGTTACTCAAGGCTTTCTTTATCGTGGAACCTTGCCACAAAGTATGGGATATAAGTTGGAGTTAATTTCTTCTGGTCATTTTTTTCCAAAACATACATTTTCCATACATTTCTTAGATTGTCGGAGCACAAAGTTTTTTCGTGCTAGTTTCTTCTCTTATAAGTTATTGAAATTCATTTTTGAAAATATTCAATAACTTCATTAAAGAAAGTGTTTTCCTAGCATGTTGATTACAAACGAGATGACCTGAATATACATTACAATCGTAAGTTTAATATTCATTACATACCCATTATACAGATCTTTTAATACCTTTGATACATATCTGCACATGAACATGATAACTTGTACATACATCGATCTATAGATATTGAAAAAAAATATTTAAATAAAGATATATAATAATAAGATATAAATAAATGTGTGTGTATATATATATATATATATATATATATATATATATATATATATATATATATATATATATATGTATATATATAGGTTGAATAGTTTACCCATGCTTTTTAAAGTGGGTTTAAATTCTCATGAATATATATATTCAAGCTAGTAATGTGAAAATTTAAGACATTCATTATAACGTTAAGATAAACATTCGATTAGTATATAAAAAGCCTGAAAATGTTTCATTTCAAGTGTTGTGGTTATAAGAATGCAAAGTGCACATTAGCAACAATTAAATAAAGATTTATTAATAACTACCAATAACCTGAGCAGGTGTATTTGATTTCACTTGGCATAATTATTCAATTCTAAGCTACTTTGTACTTGAGTCTTACATTAAAGGACGCTCGGATAATTTTTTTAACCTTTATCCTGTCTACCTTTGTTGGTCTTCTTGGTCTACCTAATGTCTACTTTAAGTTTGAACGTTGCCTACATTTATTGCTCTACTAAAGGTTGTCTCCCTTGGTCAATTTAACATTGTCTGCCTTTATAAGCCTCGCTACTGTTGTCTTCTTTTATCGCTCTAATTAATGCTGTCTACCTTTATTACTTTACTTAATGCTGTCTGCCTTTATTACTTTACTTAATGCTGTCTGCCTTTATTACTTTACTTAATGCTGTCTGCCTTTATTACTTTACTTAATGCTGTCTACCTTTATTACTTTACTTAATGCTGTCTGCCTTTATTACTTTACTTAATGCTGTCTGCCTTTATTACTTTACTTAATGCTGTCTGCCTTTATTACTTTACTTAATGCTGTCTGCCTTTATTGGTATACCTAGTATTGTCTTCCTTATTGAGTCGTCTTAATATCATCTGCCTTTAGTATCTTTCGTATGAGGAAATCTACCTTTATCAAGCTACTTAAAACAAGCTACCTTTATGAGCCTATCTTTCATGAACTTGAAATACTTTAAATGATAATTAACCTAAATAACCTCAGATAATTGTTTATTGTCAATCAATTTTCACACCTTATTTTGTACTTGCAATAATCTACATGTTTATTGAAGATGCAATATCTATTTCAAAATATCTATTGATTTGGCAAATATATATGAATTTGACTAATACGAACTTGTAAGACTGGCATTCCAATTAAAACTGGTAATTATATATTTCAGTTGGTTTATATGTACAGCAGATATATGCTTATTGAAAGTATTGGGTTTCATTGTTATGTGTTATTTAGAATTAGTCATCCTGGAAATGAGTACCACTCCAACCACAAATAAGATATAGTAGGTCAAAGTGAGTCAGAGAATGTTACCCTGATCCCTACAGGCCGTTTAGCTCACATGGCCTTACCCTGTTCATCACAACTCTGACATGCCTTTCGGCAGTTGAGCAGCATCCACACGGCATTGCCTTCACACTCTCCTATTTCGGCCCAGGCCTCACAATTACCATTATTGTTTGTACATTCTGTAGCAAGCAAATCATAAGCAATTATCTTCCCTTTATATACTGACTTGTTTTACGTGAGACACTTCACAATGCCTCCACAGAAGACAAGTGACAAAAAAGATAATTTGAACTGGATATACAAAATTACTGTAATATTTCATCCAGTAAAATATGTTTTGCGATAAGCAATTTAAGGCAACTACGAATAACTACATGCACATGAATTGAGTATGTAATATCAATGCAATAAAAACATTAAATTCTAATATACTAAATAACAATATAAGGGATAGATAATGATCAAGGCAAGAACCTGAATAATTATGTTAAATGGACAGGTGGGAATATACTTTGTGATATACGTTGTCAAAAGACTGCAGTTTGTAAATAAAGACATATTTGATAAATTATGAACAATAAGTTATTTGAAAGTTTATAAATACGATATAAAGATTATGATATAAAGATTATAAAATGTAATCAGATTTATTGTCATATTTGATATTTTTTTCTTTTTGTATAATGATAATATGCAGAGGTGCCAAAAGTGTAAAATCCATATTTAAGCACAAATGTAAGTGGTTCATCTACTTCACTTTTGCTTTGACCTTACTAAATGTATGTGTGCCAAAGACCTGACCGGCTCAGCTACAATATGAAGCCATACAGACAAGATTTTTCTTACACTAGATTGTTTTGACAAATATTTTGACACTAGATTGTTTTACAAACATTGCCCACAATATTGTACTTTACATCAGTAATTACACATTGAAATTAGAGATAAACTACATCCTGCCAGAGGCAATCAAACAATGATCAAATTGAATTGTTCATCCCATTTTATTCAATATGTGTTGTGTCTTGTGGTGGGAGAGCCCCATAAAACAATTTAGAATAACAATTGCATAGCTTCATTGTGTAGAGGGCTTGTCTATGAGGGCATAGTACCCAAATGAAAGGCATTCAGGGGCATACTTATAAGTGTCTACGTATGCAGCATGTTGTCATCTCATGATTGTTTCACCTCTAAATCAATGGCATTGTTGAGTTCCATTTGGCATACTGGATGCCCTCCTACTTCATATCTTGGGTAACGTCATGAAATCTTTCACTGAACATGACATTCTCCCACACGAGACCATTAGTAAGTTGTGTTCTTCATGACAACACACTGACAGCAATTTGTCAAGGTGTTGTCATGGTTACCGAATCAAACAACGGTGGTAACAATTTTGAATATAAATTCAAATGATCAATATCGATCTCATATTGATCATCTTTAAAACCCAGAATATTTGGTGCTCATGCATAAAATTGACATGATATCATTTAAGCATTTTTTTTTAGTAATATTTTGATTTGAAGGATTAATGTGTGAGGTTTACCTGACGTGTCCTGTGCAATGGACAGTTTGTTCCAGGTGACAGCAACTAAAGCAAGTTTGATCCATACTAACTTGCCAGTACTCCCCATTTTGCTTGTATTTCTGAATTTCTTCACATTCCTACATGTAGATATACACCACTTATGATTATCTTATCCTCTGAGAGCGATATATGGGTTACCCAATACATGCACTATATATCTCCAGTATTTTCAGTTAAAACACCATAAATACGGACAGAAAATAAACAGAAGGCAGCTATGTGTATTTGCTCATATTAGGCCTTGGAGGCAGCCGGTGTCAGTGATGTGTATCTTGTGATGGCATGCCTGACCTAGTTGGGGTTGTGCTATTCACATGCAGACCATGCAGGTTGTCAGACAGGTCCTTCCCTTTATGCTTCACGTGTCACAGCCCTCTCATGTCAAGGCAATCACTCCCCTAGATTTCCCCAGCGGTGTAAATTATCTCACATAAAAGTAACTTTATTTGTCATGTTAACAGCTGGGAGGAGTTCTGTGATACTAAACATTAAAACAAGTCAGGTAACAATCGGGGAGAAGAGAGGGTTATTCCTCCTTGTCTATGCTTATTTCTAGGACACACACATAGTCTTTGGAGATTGTGTCATTACGTTGACGAGGGGAACCCACCAGCAAAGAATTACTTAATTTAATATATGACCTGTATACAATATTTGTTTACTATGCCCAGTTGTAAAATTGTATTTTACAAAACACTTACATAAAATATCTATTGGTTATACAACACACCACTATATGGTCTCATATCTAAATATCTATTCCCAGATTGTTGAATTTTATATACCCCTAGCATCTACCAGTCTTCATTTCAACAAATCTGAATTATAAATTCCATTTGTCTATGTGTTCAAATGGATATTGGGAACAAGGGAGGGGACAGGTGGGGGACAAATTATTTGTTTGTCTCCGTTGGGATTTGTACATCTTAAAGCTCCTGACCAATACATGTATGTGCCGCCCCACTTCTCCCGGCCTGCTAGGCTTATGGGTACATGTCCTTCATTGAACCTGGCACTTGCCTTTATCATCCCCTTCCTTCCCTAATAATTCAGTTATTATAACTCTGTTATGTATCGATGTACAATACAGTCTATTTTATTAAATTCTATTTCAATTTCAATTTGAGCTTTGTGTATAATATATAATTTTCAATGTATAATGTAATAAATATGGATAACACCAAGGTTGCATGATACAAACAATAGAATGTTTCAAAAACTACAATTACTCAAAACACTGCTGCCTTGTTTCAAATTTTGTTAAATAAATTGCAGTTTTGAAAAAATTTGCATTTTATTATCCTTTTTTGTGTACTGCCCCAATTCACATATCTTATTTACATTTTATATCGAAGGGTTCAAATTTGTTAGCATTCACGGTGCTTCGATCTCATTAGACACGCATCAAACAATACATGTTCCGTGCCAGAAAACACTTTAATCCGTTATTTACACCATTAACATGTAATATAATGTAATATTGGCAAAGCCTATCTGTTACGTATATTAACGCCCAGTTGCAGTTAATATTGACAGAGCCTATCTATTACTTAACGCCCGGTTGCATTTTAATTATTAGAATTAATTATTAGATGAAAAAGGGCATTTGAAGAGATTCAGATTAATCTTGCAAAAATAAGTTTCATTGTTCAATTTAGTACATGGTTATATTTGAGAGAGGCAGAACTTGAAAAGTACTCTGCCCATTACAACAATTATTCTAACATTGATGCAGATGGGATTACACCAGTAACACTGCTTAACCCCAATAGCATTTCCATTTTAGGAGATTTGAGCCACGGCCAGCGGAGGGTTTTCAAGGTGTGTCTGAAAATTCTAAATTCTCGAATCTGCCATCTAAGATTTCATGAAGAATATCGGGAACCTACAAAGCAGAGAACATCGATACATCAAAATAAGACATCCATCTGAAATCAAATTTTATTTTGAATTCTAATTTACAACAGAATATCTATGGCCCTGATAAATACAATAAAATTTGGCATTAATGCAAACTTTTAACTGCCCCCCATGCATCTGACGGTGAGATAAAACTGCCCTTGTTAAGTTACAGACTCTTGCTTAAATGATCATAATGCTCTTTAGCATTTGAGCAATTTATATAAGATGTATTAATCTTTACTTCCACCACAGAAGAATATTTGGAGTTTTCATAATACTAGAACTCTAGAAGTATCTGGTATGGATAAAGCACTTTCACCTTTCTAAAGTTTCCTGTTGCCTCAGCTATCATATGTTCAATATGGCGTCTGATATGTACCAGCGCATGCGCACTATCAGGCTTTTGAATGAACAACGCTGGATAACCTGCAATATAAGTAAATAAAGCGAACTTGATATTTAATTATTCTTAAAACAATAGAGTGTACAGTGGATGAACAACAAATGCTCATGTATTGTGATTAATCTAACTCAGTTGACATTAATTGTTTTAAGTCGATAATATGTCACAAAATATATTTGCATGAGAATTATAAACATAAACTGAATTCCTAGAAAAGAGTTATTTTAGATTACCAGTTTTGGTATCACTAATCGTGATGACGTCATCATATTGGACAATGCCGTCAGCAGCTTTTGGACCATCCGTTTTAAAAGAATAAGGAAATGACAAATAGTACGGGATTTCCGGCGCAAGATACCGGAATCCTACAGACATTGTAATGCTGCAAAAAGTAATATTTTCATACCTTTGTGTTTAAAGAATTGATTACAGAATTGATTAAGGTTGAATGGTAAAGTATCATAATGTCAGCGTTTCACTAAAATCATCTTATTTGTATGACATCAATGGTACATAATATAAAGTAAAACACATGAAAACAGTTTGAATATTTATATTCCTCAGGATCCAATCTCTTTGATATTTTGTGTTGTTGCTTTACCTGGTTTCCTTAGCCATCGAGGTAAGGTTCCCTGAGACTTTTTAATTCCGAGCCCTGTCCACCTGATGTCTCTCTGGTATGTGTTTATCTGTTTTCGTTTATATATATATATATGTGTGTCTACTGGGGAGGTTTCTTCTTACCTGTCAATCTCAGACTCTACATAGTGCCACCACATAGTTGGAATATAGAGCACATCCCCTGGGCTCAGTATTGCTTCATAACCTGAGAGATTACCAACTTTGGGGTAACGCACATAATCAATATTATCAAAGTTGACCTAAGAAAAAAAGAATTAGTGACTCAGAATAAAGACTATCATTTAAAAAATAAAGTTCCTGTTTACAATTGGTTAGAAAAATGTAGTGCGTTCAATTCAGTGAAAACAATGGTTTTCACTGAAATGAAAAGAATATTAGTTTTTTTTTGGAAACAGCCTTGTTCAGTATGTTTGTGAAGGTTGTTAAACTATTGTAACTAACCTAGAATACCAAAATGTAAAATTATGAAACTGCTTAAAGCAAGTTTTCAAAGAGACATTTAAAGAAATAAAATCAGGACAGTTTTGAACATCATCTATCATTTAGGAGAGAAAGTAGTTCCATGTTTGCTCTTGGAAGGCTAATGATGTAGTATATGTACCAACCCTGCTGTAACGATCCCTGGCGTGGTGGACAGGGTACGGATACACATTACCATAATGCGAGGGCTCAAACAACAAAACCCTCTTGTGACCAAATACCTGCAAAACGCACAATAGAATATCAAAATAAAAAGATAGAAAGCAGTAACATTTGGAAGATTATCTAATCATTAGATAACAATGGCTTACTTGTTGCAGCAGTGCCTCATCGTAATCAATATGAACGTTCCTGGAATAGTCCTTCATACCTATTAATAAGACATTTTTAAGACTTTCTCCCCATGTCCCACTTGTAGTCACAGAAGTCAGGAATTTTTCATCTATTTGTAATCTGGATCTCGCTAAGAAACTATCTTCAAGGATTGCCTATTGAAAAATCATAACTGACAAGATTTCATTTAATGTGATTAAACTTCAGTATTCAATATATCTCTCGTTGAGAATAAGGTTTTAGATTTAAGTACACTAATCATACACATCACCAGTAAAATACCAATTATCAGAAATAATTTACAGAACCAGATTTCATAAGTATTCTGTTATATTAGATTATGATTTATTTTGATACCTGTAGGAACATCCTTGAACTGTTTCTGGCTCTGTCAACTTCCCCAATAGAATCGATAAATTCTTTGAATGTAAGGTCTTTGTTTACATATCTGTCATATATTTTGTAATTTGCCAGATTATTATCATCATTGTGGTCTTGGATCAGCCTGTCTGAGGAGAGGAATGTATTGAATCTTTCAGGCGAATCAGACAGATGTGTTTTGAGATACTCCAGAGTTATAGATGTACCGTCTATGGCCCTTAGTATTGGTCTTCCCTTGATCAACATCGGCCTCTGAAAGCAATAAAGTATCATCATTGAAACCTAAACCAATATGGTTTTTATTTGCTTTTCTACTTGTTTGTTACATATATTATGCTTACATTTACATTCAAACAAATTATATAAGGGCTACATGTTTGTCACGCTCAATGATTGGAATGATAGATTAGCAATGTAACATAACCTGTTCCCTGAATGCCGTCCATAGTTTGCTGTCATCGTGTTGGTACTCGGGAACTGGTTCGACTGGAGGTTTAAATAGTCGTCTGAATCTTGGCCCAGTACATTCGTCAATATCTTCAGGGCAGCTTCCCGATATGATTGTATTTGTATCTGAAAAAGCGAAGACCATTTAAGTGTCATAAAGCTTCGATGATATGATATGTTTCCCACTAATGAAGTTCTTATCTTCAATGTGGTAGGCTGGAACAGACCACCGTCTATATAATTGGAAGTAATTAATAGCATACTGAAACAACATCGTTAAAAACACAATATTTCCTTATCAAAATGTCTCAAACAATATTTTAACATGTATATTTAACACAATTAATAAAACCAAATATACCTGCTAATATATAAACGAAAATTAAATCAACAAGCAAAATTGTAAAAATTAAAACATCCATCTTTCAATGTGCACCGAAACTGCGCATATCAGAAACCCCTGTGAGCGCAGAATTCGGCCAATCACACTGCAGACAAGCAGGATGTGTAATTTAGATTTATAAAACCTGTTTATAAAACGAACCATGTAACTTTTTATATTTGCCTTGTGAAATTTCACAGGATCTAAGTCAATATTTTTCAGACTTCATATTTGCTTGCTCCAGAAAAGATGCTACATGCAATATGATCTGATCATGAAAACCTCATAAGCAGTAGCAGAGAACGCTAGGTGCATTTGTCTTGTAGCAGAGAACAAGACACTGGCCAAGGCACTGTGCATACATACAGTCAGCACGATGAAGATTGCCACAGCAGCAGTGCTTCTCTTATCACTTGTGGTGCGTTAATGCATTTTATTAATTTACTTTTTCCTCTATTTATTTCATTGTTAAGACAATGCTCAATAGTATTGTTTTGCACTTTGCTTCATTTGCAGGTGTTTTCAATGGGATGTGGATTGGAGGGGATAAATGATCAATATGTACAGCACAGACAACATAAAGTCATGGGACGGTTTATCAGAGGTTTGGCAGAATCCCACGTGCCAACTAAGCCATGATCGGTGGAACAGGCCAAGTTCGGTCTTTGTTAGATTTGACTTGACTCAGTATCAAAGTAATATTATCAACATAAAGATGTAGATGTGAGCTGATTTCTTGGTGTATTCCTGATGAATTGATGAAAGCATGACATGAAATGATTGGAAGTGTTATGCCGGATGGTAAGCATCGCGGAATGTCTCAAGAAAAGCAAATCACAAGTTTAAGACTTTTAAGTACGCAATGCCACCCAATAATGACGTATCTAAGCATTCTAATCCTACATTCAATAAGGTTTATATGATTAGTGAGAGAATTGTATCTTTTAATTGCTCTGTAGAGTTTGACATGATATAACTATCCATTACAATTATACTAAATTAAATATACATTATATTCATTTGCTTTGTACACATCACATAAAAATATTTTCTTTGTAGACATTTGTATCAGTGTTATAGATAAGAATAATAATGTAAAGAACGATAGATAAGAATAATAATGTAAAGAACGAGGCCTTTGGTCCAATGCTAAGAAAAGAATGTCACTTCCGTCTGAGCTGTTGATATATTGCACGTACGTATATGACATCAGCATCTCCGTTTTCTTATACTTCCACTGGGTACTTTTTATCAATCTTAAGTATGACTGAGATTTGATTAAAAACATTTTTTATTGCTATATTAAAAAAAATCAATTATTTTTATGATAGATATCTCATAATGAGTTTTATATTTTCATAAATATAGTGTCTAGCGTTTATATAATTGTGGCAAATATGTGTGCCTTTCATATTAATAACAACTAACGTCTTCAACAATATATAGCTTCGTAATTTAATGTATTAGATATCATGACAACAATAAAATCAATAAATCAAGAATAACTTGGCTTACACATCTTATTTTGATGGGCTAAATGTGCAACATCAAATTTGCTAAATGTATATATAGCATATCATTCTACACTCTGTGTCCTTACAAATAATTCTTGAAAGTCCCTCGTACAAGATACATATTTACAATGTATTGATATCTTTCAAGATTTGTTCATGAAAATTAGACGCTGATTCATAAAACAATTATTATACTATTTCTGACATGTTTGTGACATCGATTTTTCGTTGTTGCTTGTTGTCACCTCAATGATAATCTAATTTTGGATCTGATTATCAAAATGATGTATTCACTCCATGGCATTGTCATATAAAAATATAAAGAAATACACATTGTCAAGTCACCAGGAACTTTTGGTTTGGAGTTCAAAGTTGCCGATGTCCGCCTGATTTTTCATGACCCAAACTCCCGTACGTTTCACCATTCCTTTTCATTTTTACATATTGCCAGGCATTCTGTAGACCCGGCAGTGGTCGGGTTACTTTGCAGTATCCTTGCGAGTGTCCTATGCATGCACACAAAATACAAGGTAAAAACAAAACTCCCCGACGCCCGGGACTAAAATGGATAACAATTTTACCAGACATACAGAATGTATATACTCCTTATGCAATATCATCTACAAATACATTTTACCCAAATATAAAGCCCCCATTCTGAATTTTACTTTATTGATTTAGATATGTTTAATCGGCCTTCCTAAAGTTTCTCTGATTTGTATTTATTTGGCATGCTATGGTTTGCCATGGATAAATATGAAATTGGCATTTAAAATTGACCACGACACAGTTATGATTGCCTCTGACAATGTTCTAGGGACACACTTATGATTGCCTCTGACAATGTTCTAGGGACACACTGATGATTGCCTCTGACAATGTTCTAGGGACACACTTATGATTGCCTCTGACAATGTTCTAGGGACACACTTATGATTGCCCCTGACAATGTTTTAGGGACACACTGATGATTGCCTCTGACAATGTTTTAGGGACACACTGATGATTGCCTCTGACAATGTTCTAGGGGTACATTTCCTGATTCATGTAATCCACAAGACAAAAGTATAACATCAAGTTGTTTAAATCCACATACAATTTCTAGAAATTTAGATAAAGTAAGGATTGACCTATATTTAATAGGTTGAAGTATTTATTTTTCAAATGAATGCATCTGTTCTAATACATTTTGTAAATAAGATGAACTGCGTATTGCTTTCCTCTTCTAGACCTAAATTCGCAATTCGGAAATGCACACTTTTTTGTGGCCGTGTACATTTTTCACTCCAATGTTTTAATCTTCCCGCTCCATATCCAATCTATTGTTACATTAATTCTCACAACAGCTCTCTTAATAAGACACTCAGACCGTGTCTTAACGTCCACGCTGGGCCCTCGTGATTGACCAGTCTAATCTATGGTGCAGTTTCTGCTAGCCTCCTACACAAGTTAGCTAAGAGATAATAATCTTCCACTGGTTCAAGCTAGCACACATATTTTGAAGGCCTCAGGTCATGGAGCAGTTGGTTGGAGCCCAAGCTTAATAGCACTAGTTCCTCTTTGATGACCCAAAGGTCGTGGGTGGGATCCCAGGATGTGTCGACATCGAATGTGTGAAGCACCATATTTGATAGATGAAGGTATCGTCAAGCTATAACTGAAATGTTGGGAATGACCTAAAATTAAAACCATGCAACAACAGTTGTGTGTAAATGATAATTTGGAATATGTGTGCAGTACTTGCCTGGAAGACAAATTTGACTGGGCATGCGATACTTGAGTTTGAGGAAGAGAAGGATGTCATGGGAATGCACTTAATTCATCAAGCACCAAAAACATATAAAATAAACATTTGAGTGCATGAAAACCTAGGATTTTCAAAAGAAATTGTTTTGGAAATGTTAAAGCATATCAGGAATATAACATTAAATTAAGACTGGCAAAATATGCAAGAGTGGGTGAAAAACTATGCATGTACAATAAGGGATTTGGACCTCCTACAGCAATGAATGAATGGTTGCTTTTAGGCACATCAACCACTAAGGTCATTTAGTGCCTAAAATTGGTCTTGTTTGTTTGTTTGTTTGTTTGTGGTTTTAAATCACTTTCAACATTATTTCAGTCATTTCGTGATGAGACCTACTTGTAGCAAATATTAAATTCCCACTCCGGCATTCGCTTATGTGGTGGAAGAAAATTGTTAATTTAAATAATGGGGTAATGGTCACTACCCCATTGATCTAAAGATAAATTTGGAGTGCACATGGAAAGATCTAATGATGTTAAAGATCCTGTAGGGGGATGTAAATAATAGCTTCACTTGATGGTAAATGTATCGAACATATTATTAAAATATTGTGAAGAGTTACTCTGACTGCAGAAGCTTGTAAATATGTAATGTAAATTTGCTCTGGGCATACAGGATTAAACAAAAAATAGAAACTCTGCCGTGTGCTTGGTCCATTGCATCTATTGAACCAACTTTATGATAGAGCACATATCCCTTAAATGTTGTGGAATTATCTTTAAATGATTCTTGTAAACGAATTACTGAATATATAATATTTTTGGGCTAATAACTCCAGTTTAGTCCTGTTTGCGTCGAATCTTCTCCGATCCATTGTATGTTATTGTCGATCAAAATATCAAGAATAATGAGAATAAACATGTGATTTAGCATAATCACTTGTTAAGTTTACTATTCCGTTTTGAACAGGAGTAAAATATGTATCGGAAGGATCAATTTTATCCATCCTTTCTAAGGATATTCATTTATACTTTTCCCTTCATCTTTGATTTATATTTTGTCAGATTTATTAACTGGGCTATTGCTATTTGCACTTTCATTACTGAAGGGAGTTTGTGAAGAGGATAGTTAGTATAAGTGGATATAGTAACTATTGGTAGAGTTATTACAAGTGTAGATCATGCAGAAGCTTGAATGGATGCTTCTGAAGATTTAGAGGTATTTAATAAAAAAGGAATATTTTTTTCATTGCTTTGTCACATGATTTTGGTCTGAATTTTGTCTCTTGTATTTTAAAGAGTGAACATTGGACGTTTTTGTATTGTAAAATATTGTGTTATAATGCTGCCTCACTGAATTGTCACGGCCACGGTGAGGCAGCACTATATCTGCTACAAGTAGGTCTCATCACGAAATGACTGAAATGATATTGAAAGTGATGTAAAACCTCTCAAACAGACAAATAAACAAGCACTGAATTGTCACGTCGCAGGTCCTTGGCATGACAACCCACCTTGACATAGATTTACAAGGGCAACGGGTTAACCCTTTGGCACAGGCCTCAGCTCATGTGTAAAATTGTATCATGAATTCAATTTCGGACTCACGACCTGTGGATCCCCACAGAGAAACTGGAGCTAATAAGCTGGCACTTTAACCAACTGCGCCATGGCCTTTGGCCTGTATAGAACATTTTTGCCAGGGTGTATTCAGCGTCTGAGCTTTCTGCAATTATATATCTGGGCCATTTTTCTATTCTTTTCAAATCGTTGTCACTATCTATCTCATTCCTTGGTCTTTTTTGTTTATTGTGTGCCATGCATGTCTTTTTTGAATTCATCAGTTAGGTTCCCAACCCATCATGGAGCCCAACAAGGGCCAGTAAATCCATGCCCTGAAGGTGTGAGAATATCATGGCATGTATAACAATTAGTTCTAAATTCCAAGCATTATTTTTTTTCAATCAACAAAACCTAAAACCCGAATGAAAGGAGAAAAATATACCAATCATAATGAAATGTTGAAATTTGTATAGATTGCATATTATATAGCTTTAACAAATTGTGCATCCTTTTTATTATTGGTTTCTACTCGTGTTTTGGCACTGCATGACCTTATTGTGTTGATGTGCCATCATTCATTTATTCCCACCATTTCCTTGGTATATAGTTTGAAGGTCTTCCTGACCATTGCCTGGTCAGGAAGACAAACAAGCTAATCTTAATTCATCTAATGAATGTTCAGAATATATCGCTAAACAAAGTGGGGCATACATCAAATGGACAACTTTTTTTGTGGATAATGTATTACAATGCAATTCTGGTGTGATCAAAGCGCGAATTATGATTTAGACATTTTCTAATTGTGAATAGTATAACATCATGCAGATATTTGTTGGGCTAATGGTTAAAATGAGTTTCAAATTACATAATTCATCTTTTAAAAGGGATATTGTTTAAACAGTTGTTTTAAACATTCGTGCCATCCTTATTCACAGCAACTTTAAAGCCTTTTGTTAACATAAATTAACATAAATTTAATTAAAAATTCTTGTTCTTTTGTCTTTCATGGTACTGTGATATTAAAATAGATTTATCAAGAAGAACATGGTTTACGACACGTATTATTTGGAAATATTTTACCTCTCCAAACTTTAAATGTGACATTAGAAATCAGTGAGATATTTTTCAAATGTGTGAATAAATCATCATTCTTTATCTTAGTGGGATAGATAGTGTAGTGGCAAAACAACGATTGTTTTCTCTCCTTAATACACATGAATTAATACTTTTAAATTTTCAAATTTTATCTAAAAAAAATATTTTTAAAGTAAATTATGATAGGACATGATATTTTGATACTAGGCCGCGGACCATGGCACAGTTGGTTAGAGTACCAGCTTGTTAGCACCAATTCTTCTGTGGTGATCCAAAGATCGCGGGTTCGATCCCCGGCCATACCGAAATTAAATAATACAATTCAACATATGCCTAAACCGTGCCTAAAGGGTTAAGCTGTTGTCCTCGAAACTGGGTTGGTTGCATTTTAAGTTTCGATTTTCACTTATTATAATTATGTTCGATCGACCCCTTTTACCATTAACAAAGTCTGTGTTTAAAGAATTTAGTTTTATTCCAATCATCTTTCTCAACAAAGAATGTTTAGTACCAATACAATGTCAACTATTTTTTATGTAATATACAACTAACGGATGAAAGCTGAAATCACAACCTTGCATTTTTAAACAATGTATAAAGTCGTTTATTTTACATCCATAACCTTTAAGTGTAAACCTGTCTCTTTTATGACATCAAATCATTAGATTTTGTGTTTCAATACATACCCTAGCAGGACATTGTTCCATATATCCGCCCAAATCTAAGACCAATTGTACAATAATCAGAAATGTCTGTGATCCTATTGAAAGAATTATTATTGAGCAACATGTGGCCACAAATTGTAAACATTCAACGAGAATGATTTACCACTCATTCATAGACATTTCTCACTTATTTTGGAAAAATAAATTCAAACTTCATGGAAGAAATATTGCAATACTGTGCTATTTTAGCATTGTATGGAGCATATGCTTAGAATATTAGGTTATACCTGTACCTAGTATGTATTTTAAATAACATTGGAAATATTAGATGCGGTGCATTTTCTTAATGCCCTACGTTTATATGCAGTAATACTATATATGGACACATGGCTGAGGAGATCAAGCCTTCATACCATCTGATTTGCGGACAGCTCATGCAATTGTCATTGTTAACTTTACAAAAAGTCCATTTTGCAACTCATCCATATCGCTAAACTAGTTTGACACATATCTTACACTTTATTGTTTTTTTTTTGTCATTCTTGTCATCAGCTGTATTATGATAATCTAATGTTTGACATATCCCTGGTTATCCAAGCCTGATTTATCCATCTCCATACCATTGTCCTGAAAATATATTATGACAGTAAAATTATACTGATAATAATACATTTCACAATTTTAGAGAACATTAACATTAACACAATCCACCTAGCTATGTAATATGAGACATGTAGAATTTTCAGTGGCATTCCACTTGGCGAGTCTTTTTCTTCTAATTAAATTTTAATGAACTTCCTTGTAACCCTAGGTTTGAGTGCTGAATGCTTTGGTTCTCCCTGATTATGTGGGGTTTCAAAAAGGCATATTGTGGTTCTCACAACAAGCCCTCTCACCAAGACACAGCTAGCCAAGACTGAAGAGCCCCATAAGAGCTCTACTTCCAAATATAAAGTGTCTGATAAAATACTAAATGCATATACCTAACTTGACAATATTTAACAAAATGAAATATAAAAAATACAATATCTGAGAAAAACACTATGAAAACGAATAGCTGATGCATGATGTTCACAATTTAGTGAGTGATCTTACAACACTCAACATGCACATTTTTTCCTATATAATCACGATTTAAGTATTTTATCGCTCTGTATGCAGTGTGTTTACTGTACCTGCTGATAATTTCTGTATCCACACCTACAGAAGATTCTACAGGTGAGCGGCATGCAGCAACATGCCTCATCTCCAACAAGGAATAGCAACTCCCGACGGATCGGATCACCTTTCCTTCTGCCACCTTCAATTAATTATCCTAATTATGTGTATCTTCTTTATATCAAAATAAATGTAATACTAGTATTTGTAAGGGAAACATTTCCATTGTTTACTTTTAAGTTTCATTTTTACTTTCCACTGGCTTTGGTATTGTTTAGTCTTGCTGTAAAGAAATCATACTCACATGTAAGTAGACTGACAACAGTTCCTACGATTATTGCGGTCAATATCGATATTAGACCATACCACATGTACGATATTCTAAATAACTGGTCCAAGTCTGTCCTGTAATTATAAATAACAACATTCACATATCTAAATTTAACATTACATAAATATGATAAATATAAACTTTATAGCATGACTTTATTCATGAATGTAACCCACCACGAATCAGTTATTATATCCGGGGTTGACATGGTAGTTGTATTGTACATGTCAACAGGGGTCCCCGTCGTGACCGTATCCATGGTAATATTATACACAGGGCATTGTGCTGTGGACAATGGAAGGGGCTGAACAGGATATCGCCTTAAGATAGCCTCCACATTAATCCAGTAGGTGAAGGCGAGGCTACACAACAAACCAATTATTGCACCCTGCAGATCAAAAGTACAATCATTTTAAACTAATAAAAATACTAGTCATCACAGCTCAACTCATCTCTCAACTGCAGCATTCTAAGTATATGTGTTATACATGTGGTACATTACCACCTATATTAAAAGGACTGAGTTTTTATAGATTAAAAGTAGTATGACAATACTCACAAAAGAGTTCACAAATGGGAAGAATATGCCAAGACAGAAAAGCCCCATGAGGGGTCCTCCAGCTGTACCAAAGATACTGAGTGATATCTGAGTGAGCAAGTCACCTAGGAGAGGAGCGACATAGGACATTCCAATAGTAACTCCCCCAAATATCATAGCTGAAATAACAACTTCTGTTGTAGCATTGCACCATTCCAGGTACAGCAGACTTATGCAGTGTTATGCACATAATCACATTGAGTAAAATGCAAGATTTTATTTTTGAATGTAGTATACGCCACTCACATATAAGTCTGGACGTCCAGGTAGCCACCTTCTCGCTGATTGGTTCAGGGTTATACATGCTGCGAATGGGTTTGATGATGTCTTCAAGAAATACAGCAGCCAGGGAGTTGATGGCTGAAGAAACAGTGCTGCAATATGATATACATAGTGAAAGTACACTGTAAATGGAAGAGATAGAAGAGAAACAGGATATTGTGCTGCAATATATATAGACGTTACTGTAAAAGGTTATGAGATACCTTTCCATAACTAATATTCACAATTGTTTTGTTTTATTCTAGGAATCACAAATTGCACCATTATCCCCAGCATGATATAAAAAGGCAATTAAAGGCCTCCTGTTTGCCTTAGGGTGCGTCCTCTGTCGGGGAGGACATGGAGAGTTGAGAACTGGTTGGTTTGGCAGTAATACTCTTCTTATTGCCCCACACCCGTCTGGGATTTAGGTGTTCAGTAGACCGGTATAGGTCTGATATAAGTGAATTGTGGTACTTCTCCTTTTATACATTATGGTTTTAATCTCGGCAAACTATCATTTAACATTTTATAGATTTATAATATTCCATATTCAGAATTACCTACCTGATTACTATAATTTATTATTACAGATATATCAATGGTGAAGAATGAGTGCTGCTGATTGCGGCAATCAAGGGATAAAGATAAGATTCCAAAGAGATTTTATTCCACGAGAATATGATGTTGAATATGATGTTTGGGATGGTGGCGCTCCGAAGTGCACATTTCCTACTTTTAGCAATTCACAAATATGCTTGAAACCTAAGATCGCCAACATCACATTAGACTTTCATAATTAAACGCATCTTCAGCAGACGACATTTGGCAAGATTTACGGCCAGGCCATTCGATATTTGGGAGATGGTGAAATATATCATTTTTAGGAAAGTGCAAATTCTTTTTTAAAGATTTTCTTGTTAATAAGTTACATAGGATTACGTCTGTTCTAGGCAAGACCAGAAATTCTTATTGAAAGAGATTAAGAGAAGATTCAGATTAAGTTGTATTATAATATGCTATCTTCGTAAATTTGTTTTGTATATCTTGTTATTGTTATATTTTGTGAATTAGAATTTGTTTACATATTATATTTAATTTACATATTGTTTTAGAAGCATATCATATTAAGGTGGGTAATATATTTGGTTAGCGTATATCTTTTTTTGCAGGCACTGAATGACCTCATCGTGTGGTTGTGCCGTAAAGCACTGAATGACCTCATCGTGTGGTTGTGCCGTAAAGCACTGAATGACCTCATTGTGTGGTTGTGCCGTAAAGCACTGAATGACCTCATTGTGTGGTTGTGCCGTAAAGCACTGAATGACCTCATTGTGTGGTTGTGCCGTAAAGCAGGAAATCATACATAATAAAATGGCTATAAGCTCACCTGAGGGCAGCACTGAATACGCTTGCTGTGAACAATCCGGGAAGCCCAGGCAAGTGCCCCAGTGTCTCCATCATAAATAAAGGCACCATCTTCAATCATGAACAGAAGTGAATTATTAACAGCTTTGAGTTAAGCAAAATTGTATGATCTAAAATCCAAATCCAAAATATCATATCCCAGGTAAGTTAGAGTTAAATATCGTGTAATTTTGCCATCACATATAAATGTCACATGCTTACCTGATCAGGTTTTTGTATCTTCCCCGATAGCAAAGGATCACAGTCAGAATAGGCTGCATACAGAATGAGGCCGAGAGCAGTTGTCATGGCAAGCACTACCATAGCGCCAATCAGCGACACATAGAAGGAGCTGCAAACAGATAACTTCACTGCAAGCAATAGGACAGATAACCTCACTGCAAACAATAGGACAGATAACTTCACTGCAAACAATGGCACAGAAAACTTCACTGCAAACAATAGCACAGATAACTTCACTGCAAACAATAGCACAGATAACTTCACTGCAAACAATAGCACAGATAACTTCACTGCAAACAATAGCACAGATAACTTCACTGCAAACAATAGCACAGATAACTTCACTGCAAACAATAGCACAGATAACTTCACTGCAAACAATAGGACAGATAACTTCACTGCAAACAATGGCACAGAAAACTTCACTGCAAACAATAGCACAGATAACTTCACTGCAAACAATAGGACAGATAACTTCACTGCAAACAATAGCACAGATAACTTCACTGCAAACAATAGCAAAGATAACTTCACTGCAAACAATAGGACAGATAACTTCACTGCAAACAATAGCACAGATAACTTCACTGCAAACAATAGCACAGATAACTTCACTGCAAACAATAGCACAGATAACTTCACTGCAAACAATAGCACAGATAACCTCACTGCAAACAATAGCACAGATAACCTCACTGCAAACAATAGCACAGATAACCTCACTGCAAACAATAGTACAGATAACTTCACAGTAGGCTGGAAAAATTATATTATCAATTGATTTCAAGAAGTAACTAATTTGTATCGACATTCAACTATCATTGCCAAATGTAGCATTTCTCATTTGATAGGAATATTTCTATTGTTCTATTTAGTGATCGTCATTGTCAAATAAAAATAAACACTGATTCCAGACATTGTCTGCTCATAACGTCCCTGGGTCACAAGACAAATGTTTTACCAATTGAGCTTTTTCAGCCAGAATCTTAGAGAATAAATGATTTGAAAGCTTACATTTGAGCATCTCTGGTCTTTTTAACACAGAGATATCTCTGAATGATGATCTGATTGGCACCAACGAGAGATATTAGCTGGAATAAGGCGCCAAATGACTGAGACCAAAAGGTGTGGCGGGTCCGGGGGTCAGGGTCGAAACTGGAATATATACAACATATTCATATAAATCATAAAATAACATTTAAAATCAACATGAACAATTGTATTCACATAATGTGTAATACGTGCGACATGTTCTTTGGCAGATATAAAGTTCACCACCCATTCTGATTTCTCCTTGTGAAATTACATGCATATACTTGTTTTGAATGTGTAAGTGGTAGGTGGAGTCTACACGTTCATTTATACAGGTTTGTATATATAATTAAATTTAGAGTGATACTACATTCTATTTCCATTATAATACATGTATAATGTCGCAGTTTTGTTAATCGGTTGAATTAAAAAGTTATATAAAACATTACCGTTATTAGAATCATGTTGAACATCATGTTAGTTTCCTATTTCTTACTCACACATCAAACTCAATCCTGCTGCCATTATTGGCCTTTTCCCAAATATAGCTGATGCCTCCATTGTTTGCAGTGCCCTCTACCAGCATTACTATTAACCCTCCAAATATGATCATCATTTGAAATGTGTCTGTCCAAATAACTGCCTTCATGCCTCCCTGCATATAATACATTAATCTTATATATATCTTATATATATATATATATATATCATTAATAATATATATAATACTTTTCAGGGCAGTTTTGAACTACACTATAAATATATCAATGTATATATATATATATATATATATATATATATATATATATATATATATATATATATTATAGTGAAAGAATGTGACGTATTTTAAATATCTTAGAAATAGGTTGATTAATTGAATATCAAAAACTCACCATGACTGTATAAAGTGTACACACAATACCTAACACAATTATGATAACATCGATGGACACCCCAGTCACTGAAACCACAACACAGTACATCTCAGTACTAAATAAATGAAATTATCCACTTTTTTAAAGAGAAAATTCATGGTTGTTAAACAGAAACCTGAGGAGGATTTATGATTTTATCATCTATGAATGGAATCATTGATATATTACCTATAGTGAAAGCCAGAGCCGGAGCGTACATTACCACTGACATATACAACACCTGCCAGAAACAAAAACACTAGATTCAATAATATCAACCTAATACGTTTACACTCAAAAAATCATTAATCCAAATATATATTCATATATATATATTTGGATTGATGATATTGAGCGTAAAAGTATTACACTCAAAATCATTAGTAATGTCTTTTTATATAATGTTACCTCGAAAACCAATTCCCATTTCCCATTCCTGATGATTATAATTACTTAAATAACATTTATGAATTCTATTACCATTTCCACAAATACACCAACACTTTTCTTTCCAGAAACTGATTAATTGGATTTTATGTGAGTGATGTTATACTTTACCATCATTGTAATGAAACCCAGAGTCCCAGCAAAACGAACCGGATAACTAAATCGCTCCTCTAAATACTAAAATATGATTCATATAAAAGCGATTTAAAAGTTTATATTAATTACAAGATTCACTCTCGTGGCTGTTGTCATCATAGCAGTCAATAGTTCAACAGAATCAGAGGCATTTAAAACATGTCTCTGAACGGAATGGTATTCATATTGTACATATTTTATTTTCTCAAATGAAAATGAATATTCCAAAACAATATATACCTGATGTGCACTTGTAATTCCCATTTTATGATAAATTGGAACAAAGATTTGTGCTCCAACTAAACCAAAGAAGAGATAGCCAATAGCTACTAAGGAAAACATCGTTCCATAGTAATATATCTCTGCCGGAACTCCTATGATGTAAATTGCAGAAATGAACGATGCCAGCATGCTCATTGCAACAGGAAATATCTGTCCATCTCGCCCAGCAACCAACATATCTTTGGTGGTTTTATTTCCTGTCACCGCGAAATAGACACCAATAAGTAGGGAAATTAGAAGTGATGCGCAGAAAACCAAATAGTCTGCCCAGTGGAATTGTGGGATTGAATAAGCGTCTGCCATCTTGATTAGTCACCATATAATTATCTGTAATGGATATTGAAAACATAATATAATTATTAACACATTTATATGTCTCAAATCACATATCCCTTGAGATTTGAGTTATGACATATTGCAGAGCTATATACCACATTTATTGCGAGTAAAGCTACAACGGAATAGAATAAAACTCCAAAACCATCGATTTGTTATTTTTGCCATATTTATTTTTCTAAACATAATCTTTCAGAGCTCTTTCATTATTTTCACGTAGATCATGACATACTCTAATGAATAATTAGGGTTTAATTTATTCTAAATAACTGAATGTGAAGGTTTGATAATAAACAAAATGATTTAACTCTTTCTGCGATTCATTTGCATGATACTTCAGAAACTCAACATTGTTTAATGGAGATTGGGGCTTGCTCTGTAGGATGTTTTTCTGTCATTAAGTTTGATTTCTGGCTGAGGCAAGAATATTATATAGTCACTTCATGATTTCTAATCTAAAGTGGAAATCTAATGAATTATATCGTGGTGTCCGGGAATCAGGTAAAAGGCCTTTCTTAAGTTATTTCCGTTCTATTTACACTTCAAATTGCAACAGTAAACACGTATTGTTATTTTAATTAGATTTATTGCCTTAACCCCACCCCTCTAAAGATTCATCCTGCTACAATTTACCATTAATTCTGTTAAAATCACAAAGTATGCAACAAATCTACCTTTGATATCACTCCAAATATTTAATTTGTGTTTTCAATGACACTCTTTCTAGTAGTGTTGGTTATGTTTGGGTTACCCAACAGGCTTCTGTCATATATAGCATGTATACCCTGCAGTGCCCCTCTCAGGTTGATCATGCGCACTCGATACCTCTACTACCTGAGAGGCATATAGGCGGCTTCCAGTTACAACTAGTCATCCCTCAGTCGGAACATGTTACTCTATTGTCCGTGTGTTAGCCAGATAGTTTTTACACCCTTGATACTTTGGATTACAGACACACCAGGCTCGACCCATGACAAGTCTTACATTATCCATCTAAACTCTCATTAATTAAATGCTATTTTACAGCAGCATTAAGCTTTAAAAAATCACCTTTGTCTATAATAAATCCTAAATGTATAACAATCGCTAATATTAGCCAAAAGTATTAATTTTGTTATAAACTGGGCCAATCTGTAGTGGCAACATAAATGCGCTGAGACACATATATACTTTAAGTGTGTACATAAGACTGTACATAAGACTGTACATGATATAATGTCAATTTACTTAAGCCACCCAGAATGATATAACATCATTTGCTTTTTTGCCCATTGACTTTTCCTTTCCTAAAACATTTAGAAATATCAAAATGAAAAGAATGAAAACAAAGGTGGTGTTTTCGTGCTGAGCATTAAAGTCAACCCTAACAATACAAAATGGTATCTCTATCATAATGTCATTGTGTTATTGTGTTATTGTGTCATTGTGTTATTGTGGTATGATTTCCCTTTATATATAAGTTTATATATTTTATGATCCAGGTCACTAATCTTTATATCATCAAACTGATTCAGAACGATTGTTAGATGAATATGAACAATTGTTTTAAATAAAAATAACTACTATATATGCCATATCAAAAAGGTCCAGACATGTTGATTTTAAAATGTCCTTGATTCCGCTTTATGATTCCCATTATATACGTTTATATTATCTATGATCCAGGTTACTATATCATCATCACACTTTGCCAGAACGATTGTTAGTTGAATATGAACAATTGTTTTGAATTAAAATACCTACTACATATGTCATATAAACAATTCAAGACATGTTGATTTTAAAATGTCCTTATGCAATATTTGCGATACCTAAATGTGAAGTTGTTCTTTAAGTCAATATTTGTTTTTAATTGGCATTTAGGTAAATTCAACATGAATATACAGTCAAGCCCCGCCAGTCCGTCATGGTCTGTCACACATAATTCTGCCGGTTTCACGAGTCTGACGGTTTGATGAAACGGACATCAAATGAATACAAATAAAGAAAGATTAGAATGGTTGCAGCCAAATCACTGTCGGTAATTGATATGCCGGATTATCGGGGGACGGTCCGGCGAGGTCAGACTGTACTACAGATACTATGCATTGATTTCATGAAACATAAATAGGGCAGCGACTTTATGGAAAGTATGCATAAATATCTAAAGATATGTCATATATATTTAAAATGGAGTAATTCTTATTTTTCATTTAAAATAATTCATGTAGAATATATTATTATATTATGTAGGACAGTATGTCTTACCTGGATAACTTGTCGGTGGCACAGGTTATTGAGTGGCCCGGACCCAATGTTTCCTTTAAACTGTTTAAAATGTAAATGTTATTCGGCAGCGCCCACCTGTGCGGGTGTGGGTCATTTCCTGGCTGTTGACATTGGTATAAAACATGGGTAGCAACATGTCATCCATTCTCTCCATTTGATCAAGAATTAGACAAGGAAAGTCACCTAAACCATGACAGATGATTTTAAATTGAATTTGAATGTTTTATTCAGCAAAAGTCATGTTGATTAGTTAAATGTAACAAATAGGTGCATCAATTCCTGTCGGTGGCTTATTTGAAAAATACATCATTAATATCATTCGTGATTAAGTTTGAAACTTACCTAATTTTTTGGATATTTTATTACATATTTTCGAAACACACAATTTAGTGATAAAGTATGAGTGTACTTTTTAAGATCACCAGTTTTGCGAGTGAGAGATTTTGTTTTAAGGTTTTATTGCTGGTTTGACATTCCAATCAAGGTGTCTTATTGCCCCGGTGCTGTTAGCACTAAGCTCACAAAACCCTCTTATTGACCGAAAAGGACTGGCCACGACGGACATCAAAGAAAAATTCACTCAACCTTAATATATAAACTGGTGCCTCCAAAGCTATATCTATATCCGGGATCAACTTCCACCATTTCTGGAATCGCCATATCTAAATTAAAGGGAATGGCTAATTTAGATTTTAAAAAACTATCGGATGTAACTTTTATCATAGCGAATTTGATTTGATTCTAGAATATAACAAACTTCAATTCAATACATATAAATTCAATTGCCGTATACAGGTGTTTCTTGCAATCGTTTGGCCAATGTTTGAATTGTTTGGCGATTGGGTCCGTATAACTCTTAATATTTGAAAACAAGTTCGAAGATTGATCATATGCATATTTTTCATCCGGATAACAATTATTCGGATAGAAATAATTTGTTTAATATATTCATTAAAAATGTGGGTCAAATCATAAGAAACCTGGCACATTTAGAGATTTCCACAATATAGGGAAGTATGTCAATACCTTCCCAATGCCCTGGATATATGTCCCACCTGATATATCACAAATATTGGTCCAGACTTTGTCAGTCATGTACAGTGTTTGTTTGCCAGTTCTATTTGTTTGTGAATTCTGTTTTCCAGTTCTGGTAGTTCGGACAATACTGAAAATATGGCTCTTATTATTCGCAGATATGTTTCTTAATGATTAAGCTAGTGATCGAACCTATATATGGGTTAATTCATACCATGCAAAGATAGTTTCTGAATGTGTTGAAATTTTCTCCTTTTTGTACTGAAAATAAAATGTTAATATGTTGCCATCTGGTGTTCAAATGAAAATCTTTATCGCAGTGACATCTGGTGTTGATTTTGTCGGGAGCGATACCTTGTGTTTTTTACAGAGTTCCCAAATATGTTTAATCTCATGAACTGATCAGAAATTTTTTTCGAATAATACACCCTGCATAATGCATCAGTTCAAATGGCAAAATATTTTTTGTTATGTCATTCAAATCAAAGCTCTTACACCGAGGAGATGATAAATTGATATCTGCATAGATTATAGCTGAGTAATCATTTGTTACTAAAATGCGAGTTTGGGTATCGTTTATGGCATATGAGATAGTCTTGATTTTGAACGTGATTTATCCCCAATTGTTTGATATACTCAAAATGTCCACCTCACGTTGTCATAAGTCATCTTCTGGCTTCATCGAACTTCTACTTGTCAATTCTGGTTGCATACTAACTAAGGTTTGGGGCGGGGGTTGAACCATAGGGAATCTGAAAAGCTAAGATAATGTCGAAATTGTGTGAGCAATGCAATGTCAATTCTTGCTTCACTCATATACAACTAAAGGGATGAAAGCTTAAATCACAACCTTGGATGTGATCATTTTTAGTCCATGTATATGGTTATAAATTTTACTTTTAGGACCTTGAGGTGTGGATATTTCTGATCTATGCCATCCAATCCTTAAATTCAGTGTTTCAAAACGTAACCTAGCCTTACCTTAATTAATATTTCTGCCCAAATCTGAGATCACTTGTACAAAAATCAGAAAAGCCTGTGACCCAATGGAGGGAATGATGGAAATCAATAGTGTCCCATAGAATACTTCACTCATGTGCTCAATGGGGTGTGACAATGCCTTGTAGTTCTTTGTAAATATCATTAGCAATTTAACAACAGGGGGCGCAAAATTTCTCAATCTCTTTTGAAACATCAGGTTGACAGAAATGTGATGCAAGAGCTTTCATGCCCTTAGTTTATATATATAGTAATGCTATATATAGGCACATGTCCGAGATCAAACCTATTTTTATCATTTGGTTTGCAGACAGCTCATGGGTTGAACTATGTTCATGACATCACGAGCCCTATGCATGACATCATCGTGTCATGCAGATTGACATTTCTAGCGATGTATTGGTATAAAACAATTTTAATAATAACAATAATAAAATTTATATAGTGCTAATACCAGACTTAGTCTGTTCATAACGCTTAAATACAGAAATGCTGTCAAATGGGCAAAATAGAAATTTAAGAAATTATCATTTTAACTTGATCTGGGAGCGTTGACAGTTCTTAGATTCCCGATAACAGCATTTCTTTTGGGTCAGTGGATTTTCGTGTCTTTGGTGGTTGTCGTGTGTAGCACTGATGTATTATTACTGTATAAGCATGCACTTATTGTACACTGGAGTAATACGTGTTTAGTCAACATGCGAAAAGTGTGCTTGACTTTATTCTTTCAATATGCCCTGCCTGTACTGGTCTCACCTGAATTGGTATTATTATATACTTCCGGGAATGTTATTTTGTTTTGTTGACTTAGTACCAAAATATTTTAGACCGATTTTTGTCAACATGGCGTGGTTTTCAACTTGACTGTGTACTGTTTACTGTATCAGGACTTTAGGCGTTTTCTGTCCGATATTGACTTAAAATTTACATGAGTCAGCCGTTGGGCATTCCTCAGATACTGTCAGAACATATAACTCATAATATGCTTCCCCATCAACTCTTTGCCATTGGTTTGAGCACGATATAACAAAGGTCCCAGATATATGTCTTCAGGCTGCAAAACCATAATTGCATTATACTACACGCGGAACGATACACAAACAGAACAGAGAGGCTGTTATGTCTTAGGTCTTAAGGGTTTTGTTATTTGTGTTTTGTCCATTCGATGAGGTTTGGATTATAAGTTCAACTCCCTTTGATATGAATTGGCCATAACAAGTCTGTGAGACTCGGGTCTGCTCAAAATGGTCATACATGAACGGCAGAAATAAAAATAAGCGAGGTACTGGACTACCAGATTTCCTTTAAAAAATAACAAGTGGAAAATAAAGTAATAACTTTTATAATAACATTTTATTTCGATCCACATTGTATTGTATAAAGAACCCAGAATAGGTTCTGAAAATGGCCTGAATAAAACGTTCTTTACCAATTTCCTAAATTATAGTCTATGGGAACAATGCACATAAAAATGATTTCTTGGTTATGAACAAATATATGATACATCTATGTTACTCTTTAATCATTGTTTAATAACGGCCTAGTGGGTAAGGTGTCTGTCTCCCATTGGGTGGCTGGGTTCATATTCCCAGCTCGGACGATTTCTTTTGTCATACTTCATTATTGTGAAAGGAGAAAATCAGTGTCAAAGATATCAAAAGCCGTGGTTCGTTTTATCAAACCTATTCGAAAAGAGTAAGGTATCGGGTCCTGGTGGCAGGCTTACATCTGACCGGATCTAGCTTCAATTGAAAAGATTGGTCATACAGACAAATAAAGCATTAGGTAACTTTTATTGCAGCCTGTTTTTCAAAATGAAAGACTTTCTACTTCTGGTAATTTATTACAAGAATACATCTTGCTAACTAAGGTACCCATAGACTGAAGTGTTCTTGTCAGTATAGTCTATTATTTCGTAGCACTCATAAAAAAGTAGAATTATTCAATACGTTTCATTGAGAAATCTACCACCGGAAAGATTTCCTGAGAGGTCTGAAAAAGTTCAAGTTCATAAAGGAGGGCAGCAGCTAAAAGATTTTACTCATAGTTTCCAAATCATGTTTAAAGATTTCTCTCATAGTTTCTATATCATGATAAGTAGTCATTCCTGCAAATTAAGCTGGTGTAAAAGAAATAAGAAATTCCCAGTGAGATAAGTTCTGAGACGATAAAGCTGTGTCTTCACCGCTGTTATATTGTTCTCGTAGTGCTCAGGGATATACTCCCCGCCTCACCTTCCATTTTATCTCCCACTCATGAGACGTGAACCAAATCCTGATCAAGCGGGGCTATCTCTGTGGAGCGTTGTATATTGCTACTTCATACAGGCGGAATTACTATTGCTGAGCATGCAGCATGTGTCCATGTGTGGAGATGCTTGCTTGCCACTTCTACTCCGGGGACCGGGGCATCTATATACACCAGTAATACGCAAATATCACTGTCACAGGTCAAGCTGGTGTTCGGGGAGGAGGTGGAAATGCATTGGTGGCTCTTTAAACACACTAATAGTCACATATGTCCAGAGGCCGGTCTAGGGGTGTCTTCGATAAAGCAAGAACTGTGAGAGAACAAAAACATTTCTGCATTTGTACGCTTGAAGTGCGAAGGACAGTCGCTGAACGTTATTTAGTTTTATTGCTGCACTCTGCTCACGTATATGTACCGGGTGTTCACTTGTAAAGACTGTTTTCACTTTTCTTTATTGGCCTTGCAAGAATAATTGATAGTGTAACATGCAAATAATGTATTATCTGAAATCTTGTCTTGGTGCCAACAAACAATGAACCATTTAAAGACTAAAGAAAAAAAAGTCATGATATACTTATGACTAGCCGTTTTCGGCCAGTTCAGTGTTGCACTTTAGGACCCTCCAGTATTTCTGTGTGTTATGCCCCAAAATCAGACATTTCTATATTACTGCTCACTTGACCGGTCTACAATTCAGAACCTGGCTTTCTCACTTACCATGGTAAATAATAACATCCTGAAACAACTTGAAAAAAATTCTCAAAATGACTAATAAAATCACAATTTGCACTTTGAAATAACATAGTGTGCGTGCATGTATTTCACGACTTTTCGCGATCAGCAATCAACAATAAATGTATCATGGCTCCTATAAACCATGATTTAATAATTATTTATAATTGTCAAGACCTCGTGAGTTCTGATTTCGGTAACTTTATATGAAATGTTTGATTTTTTATGAAGAATTCAGTACATTTAATATTCTATAAGCCTCATTTTATTGCATACCTGCAGGCCAAGTGGGATTAATTTCTACCTGTTAAACACGACAACCTTTTGTCATCAACGACCTAAATGGTAATATGCATTCTGTCTGCTTTATTGGTAATTTATTTAATTTACATTTTGCTAAAATCTTCTATTCATGTCTTTATATCCTCATTTTAATGATAATTGAAGTGCTGCTCCATATTTAGTGAAGGTTTCCCTCCCAATTAATACATGTGTTGTTTTTTTCCACATCACGGAGATATTGTCATCAAGATTTGAGAAGCCGTTCAGGAAGAGAGATTAAAGTAACAGTTACAAATAATGTTAGCATAAGCGAATTTGATCTGTACCCGATGCGATTTACTCAGGTGCAAAACGAGAAGTTGTTGATTCGAAACCGGATGCCGTTAATGTGCATTTTCAGACTGCATATTGCTCTCCCATTTCCTGTATTTTTGAATGGAAATGACATATACTACATTATATTTATGTTCTTTCACAATTCAGGCCCTGTGCCCTATATTGAAAGCGAACAATTGATTGCATTATACCCCAAACCTAAATACATGTATTTCATGTGAAACATTTACAATCGAGTATTGTATGAAAAGCGCACAATGCACATTGCCTAACATAAACCTCATCTGTCACCAATACCATGGTTTGTAGTATAGCTAGCTGTCTGTATGTGGAGTATAAATCATATAGGGTTCTATCCATGCTTAACAAAGAAGTATCCATTGAGTAAGGGCACATAAAAGGGCACATGTAAGGGCACATATAAACAGTATCACCCGGCCAATGAGCTTATACAGTTATGCTATGGCATGATTCATGTTAAATCAATACAGATCCAGAATGGGAAAATATTGTACTATTGTCACGAGCTGCAATTCAAAATATTCAGAATGAGTAAGGTTTCATGAAGATTGCTTAAAAAAGATGAAATGTTATGAATCTTTTTTAAGGTTTACATTCTCTCTGATAAATTGCCTTTATCCACTTTAAGGGGATTTTTCAGTGATGTGACGTTCCGTTCCAAGAAGGTCAAGTATCCTAATTTCTGGTCTGTTGTCGGTGTTCTGTTTCGTTTGGTGTCATGGTAAATCCTTATGTTGGGCATGCCTTCTATAATTGAACCAATAAGCCAAGGAAATAACCCAATAGCTTGGATTAAGCATATAAAATAAGTGACAGACAGGAGGATAAACGCTCCTTGTGCACTGCCTCAGGACAGTGATTCGAGAATAAACAATGTCTATCAAATCCCCCATTTATCGCTCACGTCTTATATTTCTCTCTGAGATGTGTTTTATTCTTTATACTTATTCTCTCAGGATAAAAACAAATTGAGAGATATATTTTGTCTTTTGAGATATTATCAAAGTTTTTAGGTAATGAAGTAAAGCGTTTATTATTAATTCCGAGCCCATAGATGTATTAGGGATCTTCAGTTCCAGAGTGTGGGTAATAGCATAACCACTATGAAACAATGATGATGAGGCGGAAACTTGGTTTTATTCACAAAACTAATATTGTGAGAACAGCTCCCGAGATATCTCTCGCCCAACTTCTGCGGCAAGGGAGATTTACACTGAGCAGAGCCACACCCAGCTGAAAGCTGCCTCGTCTCCTAGACCACTTGATTGACTGGCATAACTCGATTCCCAGTTTAATGATTATAATCTATGCAAATAAGTAGCTGTGAACCCCAGGCTCACGTCCTTGAGGGACTAATTCTAGGAATTGTTTGGATCTGGGACCTTATTTGTGAACAGGTTGGTTGAGGACCAGAGCTGGACAGTTTGTCAAGTCAGCATATTCAATGACTCTCAAACACATTCAAAGCGGCCAGGATTGTGGTAAACAACTAGATTAATTATTTTAATTCATTCATTAACATTAATAAGTTTAATCTTTAAGAATAACATTTTTGGAACGAATAGTTAATTGTATGTGGAATTAGGCCTTGAATTTCTAAAACGATTTTACTGTGGTAATAAACATGGAGAATAATAACACGCTGGTGTTCATTGAATGCTAAATTATGGAAAAGATGAAAGTACATTATTATCATCAATTTGAGGTGTAGTGACATCGAAATATTACCAACTGACAATCTCTGGGGTAATCTTTTATTTAGGGAATAAAAACTGATAACAAATATATCGATAACACCCCACATTGGACAACAACAAAGGATACAATCCAAAACAAAACAGGTATGCCATATGTCACCTGGTGTTGTGATTTTATATAGATATATCCATCATTGTCATTGTCATCAATTTAGATTCAGTGAAAGTATTGTAAAATCATATAAATAATGTTCATTATGCTAAGATATGTTGCTTTCCATTAAACCAATTCAGCCAGAAATACAGAAGTTCCCAAAACGAAATACAGTGATTGAAACACTTTACATGTACAAATTAAAGTGTGTCAAAGGTAATTATAACTATTTTGATCCCGGGAACCCCATCTTAGATATCTTTGATATGCACTAACTGTTTCTGGCACTTTTACAAATTTATAGATATGTTTGGGCATATCCTGTGTAATTAAAGTAATAAAAATAGATAATTATGCATTAATACATCAAGATAATGCACCTATAAAACTTCATTACTGTTTGTTACATAAACTAGATGTTCAATATGTGGCACTGATTGCACTGGAAGATAATAAATGGTTCAGAAATTATATGGAAAAAGCGATATAATAAGCAACATTATTTGAGAACATTAGCTGTGGTTATCAGAAAAGGTCTTCATAAGGCAGCGTCAGACCCCGGAGGGAGGAAGGAGAGAGATTTGATTGATAATATGAGTATGGCAGGCAATAAACACTTGATACAGTAAGTGCCTGTTTGATCCCTGAGGATGAAGTTATGAATAGGAAAGTTGAGAATGCTACATTGATTTACTGTATGTTGGGCAAAGGAAACGCGTATGCTCGAGTCAGGTGAACACAAAGCATATGCCCTTTTCTGAGTGGGGAGGACATTTTAAGCTCAGTGATTCCTGTTCAGACATATTTACCAGAGTCAGGTAAAGATAAAGCATAGGCCATATTCTGAGAAGAGAGGACAATATAAGCTTTAGGTTTCCTGTTCAGACATATTTACCAGAGTCAGGTTAAGATAAAGCATAGGGCATATTCTGAGAAGAGAGGGTAATATAAGCTTTAGGTTTCCTGTTCAAACATATTTACCAGAGTCACGCAAAGATAAAGCATAGGCCATATTCTGAGAAGAGAGGACTATATAAGCTTTAGGTTTCCTGTTCGGACATATTTACCAGAGTCAGGTTAAGATAAAGCATAGGGCATATTCTGAGAAGAGAGGGTAATATAAGCTTTAGGTTTCCTGTTCAGACATTTTTACCAGAGTCAGGCAAACACAAAGCTAAGATTTAAATCTGACAGGGCACACAGACTCCTTGACAGATGCATTTAACATCACAGTCAGCAACACCACCGTCAATCGCACACAAAGTATATTCTTTTTGTTGGACTACATGACAAAGTATATTCCTTTTGAAATGTGAGACTACATGATAAACCTTATGGTTGTTGAACAAACTCATTTAATACCGTCAGTGGAAGCAGCAAACACCTTGCTCTAAGGAGGAATATCTTTAGCTTTATGGTTACAAAACTGACACATTAAACACGACAGTTTACTAAAGTATATCCTGAAATAAATCCCTCTTCGTGATAAGAGGATATCAAAGGATTCATCGGGAGAGTATCAACAGCTTCAAGAATCGGGAGGATATCAGAAGCTTCATGAATCAGGAGGATATCAGAAGCTCCATGAATCAGGAGGATATCGGAAGCCACATGAATCAGGAGGAAATCAGAAGCTCCATGAATCAGGAGGATATCAGAAGCTACATGAATTAGGAGGATATCAGAAGCTCCATGAATTAGTAGGATATCAGAAGCTTCATGAATTAGGAGGAAATCAGAAGCTCCATGAATCAGGAGGATTTCAGAAGCTCCATGAATCAGGAGGATATCAGAAGCTCCATGAATCAGGAGGATTTAAGAAGCTCCATGAATCAGGAGGATATCAGAAGCCACATGAATCAGGAGGAAATCAGAAGCTCCATGAATCAGGAGGATAGCATAAGCTTCGTGAATTAAATAGATATCAGAGGCTCCATGACTAATAATAATGATGATAATAATAGACATCTGTATAGCGCCATTTCAGACTACATCTCATGGCGACAAAGGAGGATATCAGAAGCTGCATGAATCAGGTGACGCCTGACAATTTATTAGTGCGTTGTTACATGTGCGTTGTTTCTAAACCTGGGAACTGTCAAGAAAAACATAGATATAAAACTGCAGGATCGTGCACCCCCTAGCAACTGAAAATACCACATTTGGATACTAGTATATGCTTGCCAACCCTCCACCCCATTAACAGATTAGGTTCTTGACATTCAAAAAAGGAATTTGGGGATTTATCCATGTATCAATTGTTTTCATGTTATATTGATGTATTCATGAAATGTCATATGTAATAAATGATATATGCATTTATACAGTGTGAGCAGTAACCTGACGCGGAAAGATGCCACGGTGGTGGCAGGGTATATCTCATGTGTGTGGAGTTAAATGTGGAGTTAAATTAGCATCCGCATATTTATTGAAAATAAATCAATGTGTGCAAACTCAAATTGCCTGTCTCTCTTCCTTTTTGTACAATATATGAGAACTAGAGAAGTGTTATTGGCATTTGAGAAAAATGAATTGGACCAATGTCTGTGATGATGGTGAGAAAGGATAATTGTGCGAGGCCAGTGTGATTAATGATGAGATAATACTATCCTGTGCTTGATAGGGCGCTTCTGATTGATGGTGAGATGAAATAATTGTGTGTCAAATGGGGCCAGTGTGGTTAATGGTGAGATGAAATTATTGTGTGACAAATGTGGCCAGTGTGATTGATGGTGAGATGAAATAATTATGTGAGTAATGGGGCCAATGTGATTGATGGTGAGATAAAATAATTATGTGACAAATGGGGTCAGTGTGATTGATGGTGAGATAAAATAATGTTGTGACAAATGGGGCAAGTATGATTGATTTTGATGTAGGACGACCCCGTGAAAACTGAGGCCAGTAAGAGCCGAGTTTTGTGGGGAAAAAATCATAATCAAAGTGCTGTTTTCAGCATGAAGACGCTGCGGATCAGGATCTGGGCAACGGCGAGGGATGTGATTTAATTACACAAGGCCCGCAGTTGTTGATAATGTCTGGTATGCTGAGGCCGGCGTGATTTCGACGTGACTTCGTCTGACCATCGACCACACCGTGATGATGTTAGGCAGACAGAAAGGTCTTGTATGCATGATGCGGACATCCCCGCTCATCTCATAACGACGCCATACACAAAATTTAGGCTTGGCAAAAATGACGTTTTGTCGATCATATCAGTGGAAATTGATTGGTAGAAACAGGGAAAATGCGCGAACACTGAGAGACTAAAGGTCAGCTGATATGGTGATAAAAAAGCATCATAACATAATCGTGACCAAGTTTTCATTTTATAGGCAAAAATAATTTTTTCTGGTTCGTTCTCACACAGGATTCTCATAATGTCTCAGCTCTTAATGGATGGAAGTTAAATCGAAAAGTTATTTGTGGGAGTAACATACAAAACATTATATCCGAAAAAGGATGTTCTGTAAAAAATATATTCATTGAGATGCTGAAGATTATCTTTCTTGAAAAACCTTTGGTAGTTCTTTTAATCGCATTTCAATTGCATGTGGGTGAAGTACATTTAATGTCCCTCTTGTCTTCCCTATTTGCCGTGGCTGTTATTATATATTCGTATGAAGAACAGTGATATCAAAATGGAGACTTACATGTACAATTACTAACACAATAAGGATGGTGATTTGTTTGGAGTACATGGAGTATATATATATATATATATATATATATATATATATATATATATATATATATATATATATATTGCATATGGGTGAAGTACATTTAATGTCCCTCTTGTCTTCCCTATTTGCCGTGGCTGTTCTTATATATTCGTATGAAGAACAGTGATATCAAAATGGAGACTTACATGTACAATTACTAACACAATAAGGATGGTGATTTGTTTGGAGTACATGGAGTATATATATATATATATATATATATATATATATATATATATATATATATATATATATATATATATATATATATATATATATATATATATATATATATATATATATATATATATATATATATATTATCTGTAAGCCATGGGACTTTTCTCAACCGTCATCCACATTTAGATGTACACAAGAGGTGTAGAATATAGTCCTAAAAGCTGGGGTTTCCAGCTTATTTCAATTTTATGTTATACACCTCACATTTTTGTTTTGAACATAAGAACCACTTGTAAACTTAAATAGGGAATGACACCTTCAGTGTTACCATGATTCTCTGTCCTCCAGATTGTAAATCTAAGTAAAACTTTGGCCATGGAGTAATTATAAATACTCCAAGGTAAAACATACTCTGGAGTGTTTTTGATATTTTTTATTTATTTTTTTTTCATTTTGTCAAATTTATTAATATGAAACGTCCTTATAATAATGTATTGGGTTTTAAGTCGAGAAAATGGTTATTTTGATGTGTTTTCCATATGAGAACATACCTAACTTTGGCAGTAAAATATTGGAGTAAGAAACATACTTGGGGGATTAAAAAGGGGATTAAAAAGGGGATTAAAAAGGGGATACCTGTGAATACATTCACGCGTATTGTGTTGGCAACAAAACCATTTGTGACAGCGCTAGCCGAGCTGTGAAAGCTCTCAAAACACGGTTGCTGTAAGTTGTCGAAGATTGCTTCAAAATCTCTTCAGGGCATAAAACAGTGTACATAGGCCGTGAAGTCAAGTTGTATTCTTTACATTATATTGAGACTCTTAAATGATCTATTACAAATATCCACGTAAACGATAAAGGAACATGTTAGGGGCATGTGAAATTTGGTCACAACCCATGTTAAATTGGTCACGAAGAAATGCAAACATATGGAGGTTACGCGGGTTATGAATAAAGTCATTAAACACATTAACAAAGATTATCTTAATTACCCTGAAGATTTTATTTTAGCATA
The DNA here is from genome assembly GCA_949316495.1 of Amphiduros pacificus. Classification (NCBI taxonomy): domain Eukaryota; kingdom Metazoa; phylum Annelida; class Polychaeta; order Phyllodocida; family Hesionidae; genus Amphiduros; species Amphiduros pacificus. The sequence continues at coordinate 66,591,403 of OX439001.1, forward strand.
AATGCACCCGTAAGAGTTGAGACCATTTAATCCTTTGTAAAGACCTTTGCCGGAACATTTATGTATTTCAATATTATTTGGTACATCCATTATTTGCATGTATTTATCTGACTTCAATTTAAAGTATCACGCGAGTGACCATTTCATGTACCCCACTCAGATGCATCCTTAGGATTCTATAACAGCAGAGGTCGTTTTGCTTTGAAAGGTCAAAGGATTTCTGCCCTGGTGATTGCCCGTATGGAGTGCTGCTTTCAGACACCAGCTATATTGGCCTCGTTTTGATGAAGTCCGCGTCTGGTGAGAGCAACCCGTGCTGTTTTGGTCCGATCGGTCGTCTGAAATCGGTGTTTTCCAATTAGAAGTCTTTTCTTACCTTTGATCCTTCAAAACCCGTAAGTAAATATATCATAGACGGAATCAATCAGATGTTGATGTGTTTTGTGAAAGATTGATACCCCATAACCTTCTAGCGAATAGAATTATTACCGGTCCACTGATCTGAAGGGGGATCTAGCACCAGACTTTATGCAACAATGCATTGATCAGAAAACATCAAAGAAGAGCGCTGGCAACGTGTGGGAAGCTTCTTGGTAAACGGACCAGCATCAGTTGTCGAATTAGGGTAGTCACCATGGAAACACATCAGATGGACGTGAATCGGCATACAATAGTCGCATTGTCTTAGACTTCTCTCTTAAACTGCCATAAAGAACAAGTCAAAGATTGGTAAGAACCGTTGGTGGATTTGTGCCATATTGACAGGGTTGTTTGTTATGGGAAGGGTGGATTAATGCGAAGACACGGCGGGGGGAGGTCGATAAAGACGGCAAGGTTGTCAAGTTTCTTTGCTCATCAATGTTTGCCAATTGTTTAACAAAATCCATGCAATGCAGGCCTATTAATTTGCATGACGAGTACACATCAAGCGTAAATGTTTAAGGGCCCAATTAGCACACATTTTTCGTAGATTTTGATGCACAAGTGTCACAAATAAGATGATAACATTATGATATATTATTGACATAAAGAACCTTATTACTCTATATATCAGTCCCTTACTTATTCTTTTAACCTTTCTTGCAGAAAAAAAAAAGTGATAACTGTATTGGATTCGCTTAAGCCATTACGTGTTTTTCCCCAATGAGATAATCCCTGACTTGGGAAAGGCCTGACTGGTAACGAAATCCTGTGTGGGAAATTAACAAGATGAATAGTGTTGGTTTGGGAGAGAATCGGAAACTCCTGTTTGGAGGTCAAAATCAATTGTGATTGTAACAGCCAAGCCGTGAATGCACTGGAACCATGATGACTGAAAGTTGGTTGAAAATAACCTCAAATACTCTTACGGGTCTAATACGTAGTAGTACATATTGCTGCATTTATATAATTGTAATAAATCTTACACAAATGGTCTATACTTGTGAAAAAGGGAATATATTCTATTGAAAGATGCAAAATCTAAAACAATATTTTAGCGCTATGAACAAACATTGTCTGGGATTAGCAGTATGTGATTAGTATTGTTATTATCTGCCTACATTTATCTTGGAGATCACATGTACCCAATTGTGAAAAGTTTTGAAAAAAATCATGTTGACAGTATACCAACAGCAGTGTAAGGCAGGCCGAGGCAGGCGCAGTCCCCTGCCCACCCGCGTCACCCCCGGGAGGGTGAGGCGGGCCATAGGGTCAGAGAGGCCAGGGGCCACTGGCAACAAGCACATATTGGGGCGCTGAGGAGGAAAGATAAGATATCCGGTGTGAGCAGTCATCCTGCTTCACTCCTTTGTCTATCGCAATGATATCAGTCAATCTCGTCAAGTACACTTCCTCCCCAGTAAATACGGCTTCCTTCTCCGTCATCAACTCATAAATCTAACACTTTGCAGCCCGCCTTTGCATACTTTATCCTCATGTGTGTGTGTGTGTGTGTGTGCGTGTGTGTAAATATAATAGAACATATTTGCCCTTGTCTAATCACAGGGACCATCATGATCCTCAATAGCGCCTTATGGAGTTTATCTTGTTTTTGTTGTTATTTAAAAAAAACCAAGGATTATCCGTGTTGCGTGTCTACATATATTGTTGGACTAGTTGAGTCAATTATTATATGGAGCACTTTTCATTGTTTTTTGCAGTATCAGTGGTTGTTAAAATGGGCAATGCTGATCTACATATTTCTTGTTGGTATATTTGAATCAAACAAATTACTTTCTTGGTTCTGCACATTATTAAAAGTCAATATCAGAAACAAGATATGTTGTCATGAGGTTTCAAAGGTAGGAAATAGAAAAAAATAATAGAAAACAAATTAGGCAGAACAAAGAATATTGAAACCGTTTGAACTAGTTCCACTTCTGGCCCTCAAATGCTTCAAATATTGATTTCGTATTGTATAGAAATGATATAATTACTAATTTCCATATGTCACTGAAAAGATAAAAAAGTAACCAACATTTCTAAAAATACCAAATCTTCACTGAATGATAATTGGGAAAATTCCATTTCACGCATGGACGCATTTTTATTGGAGTCAAATTATCAAGTTGATAAGGACCCATTGACGCTCTATTTGAAGTGCCTTCCTTACAAATGTGTTATTAAATTCTTCTTCTAGTGTAAAATATCAGTTGGTTGGTCGCCAGGTAACCGGATGCAAAACAGCAATCCTCGTATCGAGACCAAATTAAGTTTTCATTTCTTGATAATTTTCATCTATTAAAGTTAATAGTCTCTCTGAAACTTGTTAGGTACGTAACCTGGTATATTTGAGGCTAAAATATAAAATGGTTTTATTTTTTTGCGACGCAAAACCATTGCTCCTTATGGTTGGGTACCTTAGAACTGATGAATTTAATGGTATATGATATTTATACACAAATAATATATACACAAATAATATATATATATATATATATTATATATATATATATATATATATATATATATATATATATATATATATATATATATATATATATATATATATATATATATATATATATATATATATATATATATTACACTAGAAGAAGAATATATATATATATATATATATATATATATATATATATATATATATATATATATATATATATATATATATATATATATATATATATATATATATATATATATATATTATTTGTGTAAATATTTTCTGATATAACAGTGTAGTTTTTCCAATATAAAGTATCTTTCTTGTGATTTTGTGTCATGGATAAACATATTGTGTCATAAATTCATCTCATTTTTAATGTTGCAGCTGTTTCTTAGTTTCTGAAAAAAAAGTACAAAAGAGAGACAATTCCTCACGATATAAGACGATTATCTTTATTGCTAGGATGCAAAACTATAGTTCTTTATTATTCAAGTGTTAGGTTGTTTACAAACATAACCTCGCAAACACCTGAAGGATTCCACAGGAATTCGCCTGATGGCGCATGCGCTGGATTGGTCACCTTAAAGAAACGAGACTCCATCCATCAAATGCTGCCCTAATACTGCCCTAATATATCAAAGAGGAAGACAAACCAAAGCCTTTTTAAGTGCATGTCTTAATATTCAAAACTGTCGTTTTGCATGAGGCCACCCATTTGAGCGGTATAACACAAAGTTAAATATGACATAATGCAGTTTGAAGGCATGATTTAACGTACTTTAATACCTTTAATGTATTGAGGTGTGAAGTTAATCTGTTGCACTATTCAGTGTACAAACCAATTACTCGTAATGTTCAGTCATGATTTATTAATTTGATGATAATGGATAACTTGATACCAGCATGATGGAAAGGTCCAAATACAATCAAATTAAGATCTAAATATTTAATTTCATAATTACATAAAATTTAATTTAATAATTAACATAGATTCACAACTTTGGTTTTTTATATATATGATCTCTTTTCAAATTCCACGCATATCACATATGCATGAATACGGTAATATCATGTATGGATGTTCCCCTGTAATTGCCACCCATTAAGTTTATTATCCAGGATGAGGGGCACATATTTTATTTCTGAATGGATTATATGTGCATAAAGAGGTTACAGATGCGGCGAACAGGGAAAGCAGCGTCAGTCCTAGCAACCCCATATATCACGTGCCCACTGCACATATGGCAAGGTTTTGCCACCATTTTCTCGTCTTTCGTTTTCTTGGGTAGTAGATTTGCCCCCCACCATCGTTCAGATTGTATAGACGTCTTAATAAGAATACCAGCATCATTAATTCTGTCTATTCAACACGGTAGTACATGTAGAAGATAGTATGCAGTGTGTGGTACATGGTGGTATGCAGTGTGTGGTACACAGTGGTATGCAGTGTGCGGTACATGGTGGTATGCAGTGTGTGGTACACAGTGGTATGCAGTGTGCGGTACATGGTGGTATGCAGTGTGTGGTACACAGTGGTATGCAGTGTGTGGTACATGGTGGTATACAGTGTGTGGTACATGGTGGTATGCAGTGTGTGGTACACGGTGGTATGCAGTGTGTGGTACATGGTGGTATACAGTGTGCGGTACATGGTGGTATGCAGTGTGTGGTACACAGTGGTATACAGTGTGTGGTACATGGTGGTATGCAGTGTGTGGTACATGGTGGTATGCAGTGTGTGGTACACAGTGGTATGCAGTGTGCGGTACATGGTGGTATGCAGTGTGTGGTACACAGTGGTATGCAGTGTGTGGTACATGGTGGTATACAGTGTGTGGTACATGGTGGTATGCAGTGTGTGGTACACAGTGGTATGCAGTGTGTGGTACACAGTGGTATGCAGTGTGTGGTACATGGTGGTATACAGTGTGTGGTACATGGTGGTATGCAGTGTGTGGTACACAGTGGTATACAGTGTGTGGTACATGGTGGTATGCAGTGTGCGGTACACGGTGGTATGCAGTGTGTGGTACACGGTGGTATACAGTGTGTGGTACACGGTGGTATGCAGTGTGTGGTACACGGTGGTATACAGTGTGTAGTACATGGTGGTATGCAGTGTGTGGTACACAGTGGTATGCAGTGTGTGGTACATGGTGGTATGCAGTGTTTGGTGCATGACTTCATCACATATTGATCATCGTCTTACATTTTGACATGTAGTTAATGATTAAACTGCTTAATTTCCAATGTACTGAATGATAACACGGACAACTACAGAAAGCAAGGAGAATTATGTCCTTAATAATATTTCACTGTCGGAGTACTCCTCTTATTGCAGTAGTTTTATCTCGGGACGTTTAGCGGTAAATATACTTTGTGCGAGGGGATACTTTTCTGCGCATGGCATTATCACCGTCTTGCACACACCTCGTCTTGTGTTTGCTATGCTTTGAGCAGACACGTCTGGTATGGAACAATGTCTGCTCCATCCCTTGGTGGCATTGTGCAAGTATTGCTTGTATCCCCACAGCCTCGCACAGCGCTCATTTGTCCACACATATTTCAACTGTGTTTACCCATACAGCTGGGCTCCACACCGAAAAAACACATCCGTCAGCCTAAGTTCGAAGTTTTCATTTTCGATCTAATATGGCCGAGGTGTATATACAAGCCCTTAGGCCCGGGGATTGGTCAAAGGTCGTTTGTTGTCAAAGCCTCTATGCTGCCAGTGCAAGTAAGGAGAAATAAGAGCAAATCCTACCTACACATCTTATACCAGCCTTTCCCGTTTCGCCTTTAAAGTTTATTCATTCTGAGTTTATATTTACCTCTTTTAAAGTTTCATGATGATGATGATCTTAAATCTTATTTATTTCATAGATTAAAAGATCTAACTTAGAAAAGGCAGAATGTAATCATACATAATATCTTGTCTGAAATAAATAGGATATATCAACACAAAAACAGTGAAAATGATTGATGGGCAGCTGCAGCACAGCCTGGTCATCTGGTGACAGGCAAACAATTATGATAAAAGACACAAGCCATAACTACGTGCAACATTTTCATCACTCAACCACATACAAAAAAACAGAAGCGAGCCCTGATTGGTGGCATGTGGTTTCACGGGCCATCCTGATTGGCTAACAGCGTAGCCTCGTTCTAGTTTCATATCGGGCAACGTCAATGTCTGACCCCTGAAAGCAAAGGACAAAGGTGAAGGCCAATGGTGGAGCTGTCAGCTATTTTTGCCATTGAAGCATCATTTATCACTCATACAGGAAGAGAATGGCTTTGTGTTCTGGAGTACTGACCATGCCAAAAGAGAACTCTCAGCATTTCAAGTACAAAAAGCTCATTCAGTCAATTTGATTAAAATCATGTGGAGACTGAGAGTCACTGAGTCGCTTTGGTCCCTCCTCTACTTCCACATGTGTCTCACTAATAACCTTTAATTGTTGTGTGCCATGACCGAAGATAGTTTTAATTTTGAGTGAGAATTCCCAAGTTAAAATGTACAACTTTTTCTGCCCTATTTTTCTGTTAAAATGTTGCTTTCTGAAATAAAAGTATTCATAAAACAAAACCTTCAAGCAATACTCCAGTCAGATTTGCCCCGGTCGCCGGTCGGGAAGTAAAAATCAACCAAGCTTCCAGATTTTTCTGGCACCTTTATCAGCAATAATTGAGATATATATATATATAGACACACCTTGGTTATGGTCATATTAAACACGAGCACCGCAGATGTATGTAGGATATTGTAGGGAGCGCCTAGGATTGTCGACAAGACATCACAAAGCTTTCTGAAGATGGCCTTTGCCTGTGTAGTTACCTGTCAGCTGAATGCCCCTGCACAGTCCACATTTTTATCCAATCGTTACCTGATGATTTCTGGACAGCACCTAGATTCTGGACATCTCTCACTCTACAAGTCATCTGGGAAAGCATAAATGTTTTAAAAAATGTTTTTTCCACCGTTCGAGGCCACCGACAGCCCAAAGATAAAATTCTGATATGCCTGCAGGACACTGACGGGAGTTTGCTGTGTAGTTTATGATGATTTTTTTGGTCAAAGATATCGTGGAGACACTGGCAACTTTTATTCCTGGCGACCCGTACGACATCATAAATTTGCCTGATTTTAGGCGATAAACTCCTGATGTTCTCATGGCTCCCTAGTGACTTTACTGATATCGGCGCAAATGTGACTTAGCTATTACTCAGCTATATGACTCACAAAAATTCCTTTTAAATTTTTCAAATGAAAAATATGTAACTGTACAAGGTTTGCATGATATATAGCAATGCTGGCCTCGTTACACATGCATTATATGACATATACAAGTTCTATATAAAATATACCCAGGCTGATCTACAACACAATTAGTCGATATATAACAAGTCTTGACTTCACAATGTCAATACGATATCATATATTCCAGGTCTTATCTACACAGGTATTATAAGATATATACCAATACTGAACTACACCAGTTTTCTAGGAAGGGTAACAGCAGTGCAAACAGGCTTAGTGCTTGTAAAACAGGGATGTAATTAAATCTGTAGGTCGATAAGACAATATGAGACAATAGTTTGATTGTTCCACCAGGGATACATGTGGCCATGGTATACATACTATAGTGCAGGCCTCCTGTCTGGGAGCCTGGCTTCTCTCGCCATCTTCTTAGGCTAGGTGCCACACCAACACTTTCATTGTCCACATCAATAAAAATGCAGGAATATCCAATTTGTTAAACATATTTGTTAAATTGGTATATCATTCAAGAATACAGATAGGGCATGTTTGGATAAGCAGATCAGATTCTATTTTTCTCACGAGCAAATGGCGATTTGCTAAAAAAAATTGGAATATTTAAAGATCAATGGTTGGTGGCTATGTGAGGCAGAGATTTGAGCAGTGATATGCTTTACACTAAGGGGGCAGATAGCCTGGTAAATGTTTGCTCTGGCTTTGAGATACATTCTAAATTGCTTCTCCAGGCTACATAAATAGATAGTTGGAACGATTGATCCGGCCACCGATGATCGATTATAAATCTGCTTAGCTCTACGGCAAACTGGCCAGCCGACCCAACTAGTCGAGGTAGAGAGCAAGTCATCTTTGGTTAAAAAGTAGGGTTTGCAGCAGAGGTCCTTGTGGTATACACCACAGCTTGCTTTGAAGTAGATCTTTTTTCTCACAGATCTACAGGATTCGGGAGACTCATCTGAGAAGACATGGGCCTTAAGGTTCTCACAGCCTGGCTCAGGTGTCCTCCATAGACAAATTAAAACCGAAGCAGGATGCTCAGAGCAACTGCCCACGAGTCGGCCATATAATTAATTAGTCAACTGAGGTCACATTGCTCTTGTGAAGAGGACATTACGAGAGCGAAGTCCTCAAACATTTACTTATTGATGTCAAACACGATGCCTAACGTAATCTGAATAAAATGCTTTTAATTTAGGTTTCTCTATGATGTAGAGAAAACAGTTTTAAGGGACAAAACAATCTTACAGAATTTTGTCTAAATCAATCTTTACCAAATATATTGTTTTATACAATCACTCTATAAGCATGCATAGTGCTCTCACTGTACCATGCTAGAATGCTTGTAGGATATCTATAGTATTATTTGTTTTTGTTTTGTTTTTTTGTTTGGGGTTTTACATCACTTTCAACATTATTTCAGTCATTTCGTGATGAGACCTACTTGAAGCAGATATAGTGCTGCCTCACTGAATTGTCATGTCGCAGGTCCTTAACATGACAACCCACCCGGTCACAGATTTACAAGGACAACGGGTTAACCCTTTAGGCACGGGCCTCAGCTCATATGGGAAATTGAATAATGAGTTCAATCCTGGCATGGCCAGAGATCGAACCCACGACCTTTGGATCACCACAGAGAAATTAGCGCTCTAACCAACTGTGCCATGGCCCGTGGCCTTTATAGCATTATATCTGGTCAAATATGATATGAAGTACCCTCACCGTACCATGCTAAAATGCCTGTAGGATATTTATAGCATTATATCTGGTCACATGTGATATGAAGTGCCCTCACCGTACCATGCTAAAATGCCTGTAGGATATTTATAGCATTATATCTGGTAACATGTGATATGAAGTGCCCTCACCTTACCATGTAAAAATGCCTGTAGGATATTTATAGTATTATATCTGGTCACATGTGATATGAAGTAGGAATAGCGAAATTGAAACTATAAAACAGAATATAAAAGTACCATCACATGAAAGGAGAACCCACTTGCATGCTTGTGTATTGATAGAAAGAAAGAAATATTTTTTAACATTGCATATTGTTTTAAACCCATTAGTTACGAAATTTAAGATATTTCAGAAATTAATGCCTGATGCATAAAATGACCTGTAGCAGGACCGCGAGGATATGGAAACATCAAAATAACCAGTAGTGGTACCGGACCAAATACAGAGCAAGACCAGCTGCGCGAATCAGGTCCCTAAAGTAGAGCAATCTTGTCAAATATATAACGAAAAGGACCATAATAGCAAACACATGTACCCGAACAATAGGACAAAACCATTGGTGGAACAAAATTCAAACCAGCAACAGAACAGAGTCGATAGTCGAATGGAGTACAGTAACTGCTTCTAGCAAATATAGGAAAATATAACCTATGTTTGGGCCACGATAGTGTATACTTTTCTTCTTTTATTTCAGCTCATTTATCTGACCTTATTTGTACATTAAACAAATTAAAGGTCTATGCAATTATTAACACATTTCCACATATCCACTTCAGGTAGTGAATATTTCTGTGACAGTCGTTTGGAAGTGACTTGGAACTGTTGCAATTATTTCAAATAGAAATATTCGGTAGCATGTAATTATTCATTTTCTATTTCTATTTTGTTCCTTATATTTATAACTTTATGGAAAAAGGGAGCGATGGCAGAATCCCTGTTTACGGGTGTATGATGTAACTTGGTGGTGGGGATGATGCTGAGTATTTGCTGAGTATTTGCTTCATGACACACTTGTGACGAATGACCTACCCAAGGCAGCCACTTGACAGATCACAACCCAGCTACCGGAAGTTCAACCACTCAATCACTTTCCACGAGACACTTTCTGCAGACAAATTTGACCAATGGAAAGGGTGCATGCAAAGGGGAATTGGAAATATGAAAAACTGATGGAATATGTGCACTTAAGTATGAGTAGATTCATGCTTTTGTTTCTCCTCATTCAGCCTAAAAGCTCCACAGGAAACACTGGTATCATTAGGCCAATAGCATCATCCAATCTGCATGGTCCTGTGATATCAGTCAGTATGTCTTCATCACATGCCTCTGCCACCCCCACCCCTCATGACACCTTAATCACATGCCTCTGCCACCCCCACCCCTCATGACACCTTAATCACATGCCTCTGCCACCCCCACCCCTCATAACACCTTCATCCCATGTCTCTGCCACCCCCACCCCTCATGACACATTCATCCTATGTCTCTGCCACCCCCACCCCTCATGACACCTTCATCACATGCCTCTGCCACCCCCACCCCTCATAACACCTTAATCACATGCCTCTGCCACCCCCACCCCTCATGACACCTGAATCACATGCCTCTGCCACCCCCACCCCTCATGACACCTTCACACCCAACACTACATGTCCTCATCACATGCCTCTGCCACCCACCCCTCATGACATCTTAATCACATGCCTCTGCCACCCCCACCCCTCATGACACCTTAATCACAGGCCTCTACCACCCCCACCCCTCATGACACCTGAATCACATGCCTCTGACACCCCCACCCCTCATGACACCTTCACACCCAACACTACATGTCTTCATCACATGCCTCTGCCACCCCCACCCCTCATGACACCTTAATCACATGCCTCTGCCACCCCCACCCCTCATGACACCTTCACACCCAACACTACATGTCTTCATCACATGCCTCTGCCACCCCCACCCCTCATGACACCTTAATCACAGGCCTCTACCACCCCCACCCCTCATGACACCTTAATCACATGCCTCTGCCACCCCCACCCCTCATGACACCTTAATCACAGGCCTCTACCACCCCCACCCCTCATGACACCTTAATCACATGCCTCTACCACCCCCACCCCTCATGACACCTTAATCACATGCCTCTGCCACCCCCACCCCTCATGACACCTTAATCACAGGCCTCTACCACCCCCACCCCTCATGACACCTTAATCACATGCCTCTGCCACCCCCACCCCTCATGACACCTTGATCACAGGCCTCTACCACCCCCACCCCTCATGACACCTTAATCACATGCCTCTGCCACCCCCACCCCTCATGACACCTTAATCACATGCCTCTGCCACCCCCACCCCTCATGACACCTTAATCACATGCCTCTGCCACCCCCACCCCTCATAACCCCCTAAATCACATGCCTCTGCCACCCCCACCCCTCATGACACCTTCATACCCAACACTACATGTCTTCATCACATGCCTCTGCCACCCCCACCCCTCATAACATCTTAATCACATGCCTCTGCCACCCCCACCCCTCATAACCCCCTAAATCACATGCCTCTGCCACCCCCACCCCTCATGACACCTTCACACCCAACACTACATGTCCTCATCACATGCCTCTGCCACCCCCACCCCTCATGACACCTTAATCACATGCCTCTGCCACCCCCACCCCTCATGACACCTTAATCACATGCCTCTGCCACCCCCACCCCTCATGACACCTTAATCACATGCCTCTGCCACCCCCACCCCTCATGACACCTTAATCACATGCCTCTGCCACCCCCACCCCTCATGACACCTTAATCACATGCCTCTGCCACCCTCACCCCTCATGACACCTTAATCACATGCCTCTGCCATCCCCACCCCTCATGACACCTTAATCACATGCCTCTGCCAGCCTCACCCCTCATAACACCTTCATCACATGTCTCTGCCACCCCCACCCCTCATGACACCTTAATCACATGCCTCTGCCACCCCCACCCCTCATGACACCTTCACACCCAACACTACATGTCTTCATCACATGTCTCTGCCACCCCCACCCCTCATAACATCTTAATCACATGCCTCTGCCACCCCCACCCCTCATAACATCTTAATCACATGCCTCTGCCACCCCCACCCCTCATGACACCTTAATCACATGCCTCTGCCACCCCCACCCCTCATGACACCTGAATCACATGCCTCTGCCAGCCCCACCCCTCATGACACCTGAATCACATGCCTCTGCCACCCCCACCCCTCATGACACCTGAATCACATGCCTCTGCCAGCCCCACCCCTCATGACACCTTAATCACATGTCTCCATCATGCCCGTCCCCATATGTCTCAATGATGCCCGTCCCAACATGTCTGCATCATGTCCGTCCTCACATGTCTCCATCAAGCATAAAACATTTTAAATGAATGATGTACATTTTTTTCTGTAACAAAGAAACGTGGGCTCTATGGTTTACAGATGACAGAGACATGCAGGATAAATAGACACGCAGACTTCGTCTGTAGAGCAGGTAAATAGCTCTGGTCGACGACAGTAATGGAAGGCCATCAGTCAGAGGATGAAGGACAGTGAAGTGACATGCAGGATGGTGTGCAAGAGACATCGAATGTACACAGTCCAGCGAGGCATGACAGCATCAAGCCAGGGCTGTGACCTGATAGCCTACCACATATATCCTACAAGCATTCCATCATGGTATGGCGAGAGCAATGCGGAAAATGTTACCTGATAGCCTACCACATACATGCTACAAACATTCTAGCATGATATGGTGCGATCACTGCATGACATGTCACCTGATAGCCTACCACATACATGCTACAAACATTCTAGCATTATATGGTGAGAGCACCGCGGAATATGTAACCTAATAACCAAGTATATGCATCCCACAAGAATTCCAGCATGGTATGGTGAGAGCACTGTGCATAACACATAGGGCCCAACAATGCATGGTAAGAGCACTGTGTGGAACAATAGATAATAGTGAGGTGCCTATAGTGCTTATACCAGGAGGTGTCTGTTGATAGTGCTTTTGAAAAAATGTTTTCTGGAATATGTGGGTCTCATGCGTTTCTCAACTGAGGCACTTGTCGTAATCTCATTAAGAAGATCATTTCAGAGTATCGGGGCCATAACCAATAGGACCCTTTGACAGTGAGACCACACTTTTTGTTGGCACATATTAACATGTGTCTTTCCATAATTTAATTTCATCTTATTTGTGATTAGTGATCAGTAAATATCTATACCTTGTCTGCCCCTACACCTTGACCGTTCAACTGATCCATAGAGATGTAAATGTGAGTGTCATCTGCATAGATGTGGTTGTTCTGTCTATATTTACATGCAAACACCAAACTTAATGGACTTAAAAGCCGACCTATGTGGACCTCTCCTTACCAAATTTAACCCATTGTTTCCTGTCCATTAGACATGACTTTGTCTAGTTGAGTGAATGACCAGTTACTTTTCAATTTCCAATCTAGCGGGAGTCGAGCGAGGAGTCTCTGATAATCAGTTGTATCAAATGCTGCTGAGAGATGAAGCAGCAGTTGTATCAATGATGTTCTGTTGTCTAGGTCATACAGGAAGTCAATCGGTATCTTGAGCAGTGCTGTCTCAGTAATATGATATTCCTTGTTGTCAGTATGGCTATTTAGTTCCAGATGTTGGACTAGTTGGCTAGCGTCTGCCCTTTCAGTGTGTTTTGATATGTAGGTCAGGATGAAGACTGACCTTAACTCAAGGCCCATCTTCTTTAAGAGTGGAACAAACAGAACAATCTCCCTACATGTATTTGCCGACACAGAGGCATTTGCCAGTGATCTATTTATGACGGCTGTGATGACAGACAGTAGCTCAAGATGTGCTATGGATTTTGGATCAAACTCACATGATTTTAGTAGCCAGTGGATAATAGTGTGAGGCTCCCAAGGATAGGGGCACAAGCATAATTGTATTGATAATGCCATGTGTATTGTTCAACACGCCGTACCTTCAGACTTATAACCAGATACAAGGGGAAAAATGATGAAGTAGACAGTGGCAGAAATCCTCTCTGGTCGTCAGGCCCAAAGTGGAGAGATTGGTCAGTCGACCTACTCGTGCAGTCTCGTGCCTGCCGCATTCTCAGCCCCATATCTCTCCTTTAGAAGGGATACTGGGATGGAACACCCTCCTTGAGAGCCACAGCCAACATGGGTGGATAGGATTTCTTGGTCATGGGGCAGTGAACATCCTTCGCTTTGGGCAAAAAGGCAGAAAGAACTCTTTTTGTGCAACAGTTTCAGGCAGGTCATCGGTTGAAAGATGGTCTTCCTCCGGCGCCAGCTTGACGTCGGTCAAGGCAGAGATCTGGTCTGTCCACGGTGGTTGACTGTTTGTTGCCTTATCCTGAAGCCAGGAAAGCCAGGAAAGCCAGGAAAGCCTCCTGGGTGGATGGCGAGCAAGGACATTGGTAGCAGTGGAACTACTGCTCGAAAACACTGTTTTAGCAACCTCTGTGATGGCCAGGGTTCAATCAGAAAAAGGGAGTAGAAATACAAGATGGTATACAGTCCTTGTTATGTTATGAGTATTAAAATGAGCTGTGATAAATACAAGATGGCTTTTATTAAATTTTGTTAATGTTATATTTCTTTAAGGAGAACAATAACATTTAGACTTTTGAAGAATTCTTTTTACCAAAGATGGACTTAATAATTTACAAAGCGTTTAGAAAGGAAGTTGCTTGGTTTAGTGTTTCTATTGTAAGAAATATATTTAAGCATTGTATTTATGCAATACTTTGCTGACTTCAGTTTTGTGCCACTTACAAACAATCTCGTTTACAAAGAATTGTTTACGTAGGGAAGCACCTCATACACATAGTGGGGAATGATAGTGAAAAATGTCGCTTCCGACAGTGTTAAATTTGGAGACAACATCCTAATTGGATGCCTCGAAAATAAGGCGGATCAAGATCTAGAAAAGTAGATCAGTTGTCTAAAAAGAGTAGATCAAGTAGCCGCCGAAGGTGTAGCGGGAGTAGTCCTCCTTCGTACGCTGGTAGTGCGGTGCAGTATTTTGATAATACTCACCCCATTGGTGAGATGCTACATGTAGTGGCAAACATAACTATTACCTATGTTGGTAACTGCCCCTGGATTTTGAGCTATCATTACTTCCTTTAGTCTTAGCCCTTTGGAGTATAGTGTGAAAACAGGAAGACGTAGGCTAGTAGATCACGAGCTTCGTGCCTTCAATAAGACTTAAATATGTCCAGACCTCAAAAGGCTAGCGTTGCCGATTGATTTCTGCCCGGGGAGATTTCTAAACCATCAAGGAAGCCCAAAAAGATATCTGGACAATATGCACAACACAGGAAAGCATTGATTATGATGGCTTGATGACAAGATGACCAAGATAACTACCAATAAAGATGATAATATCAGAGCTAAATCAAAACAACGCCATTACCACACATGGGTGCACACTCATCCTCATACGTGACCAATCTCTTACAGGCATGGTACGGTGAGGGCACTTCATATCACATGTGACCAGATATAATACTATAAATATCCTACAGGCATTATAGCATGGTACGGTGAGGGCACTTCATATCACATGTTACCAGATATAATGCTATAAATATCCTACAGGCATTTTAGCATGGTACGGTGAGGGCGGTATATGTATATGCTGATTGTCATCATATCTCTGATGTTTAAGGGATTAAGCACCGATTTTGAAAAAAACGTTTAAAATTCACATATTGGTGATAAATGTATTTGTCTTTCATGTCTATACATTTTTGAAAAATACATCCCCATCATTGTCTGTAAAACCTATTTGAACAAGACCTTAATATATAGACCCCTAATGAAAGCACACTCCTTTCTTGGCATCATTTTTATGTGGAGTGTCATCATAGAGGCACTGAAAGGTAAAATGACGTCATAAAAGTAATGCAATATGCTTATGACGTCATGAAATGTATTTTCCTTTGAATAGTACCAAAATGACGTAAAACAGTGCTACCCTACTTTGAGCCTCAATTGAGGTCAAATATAGTTCACACTACCCGTGTTTACCCGTCACGTGCAGCTTATGGCTCAGACAGACCTCTGCTGGGAGTGCAACTGTTATGCCTCATAGCAACATATCTTTTAACCTGTTATAATTTCAATCTCTCATTGTGTTCATATGTGGCTAAGCTTTCAAAAACACCAAATTGTAGAATTGATGCTTAATACCTTTAACATCTGCTTGACTGCGGTGCCTTTTAACACCTCGCGCGGAATATATCATTGCGTGCCGAGAAAGTAGTGCCATCAACACAGGTTTTGATGTCAGCGTTATAAAGGTTTAGGTGACAGCAAAGATTGCTCAACAAAGACTTGATTGTGTGTTTTTTGTGCTGCCTGCTCGGTGCTACTTGAGGAAAGGAAACATTGTCAGGTGTACTTTCTATGGACGCCCTTCTGGTCTGTTGGGTTGAAATGAGCCATAAATGCAGGACAAACGTCATCCTTCAGGTCTAAATCTTGCTGAAGCAATCCCGGAAACATCCACTCAAGTCGTCCCATATCCACCCTTCCAAACAAAAAACCAACACTGACCTTGAACTTGTATTTATCTAAAACATGCCACAAAAAGCACACTAAATGTGCATTATATCTGATCCCAAAAAGCTATTAATAGAAAAATTCAGTTTTCAATCCAAGACAACTCAAAACAAAAATAGTTTAGAGGTTGTTATTGTATTCTCTCACCTATAGTTTTTTAGCATCAATATAATATAATAGATGTGATTAACACATTGATTCAATATCTTCTTTAGCTCTGACCCATGATTCATGTAATGTCATATATGTGTCCGTTTGTTTGTGGCTAAAGCATACTTTCCTAGAATAAGAAATATGAATAGTATTGTCCTCAAAAATAGAATACATCGCATTATATTTGCTGAATCATTTTTATTCCGCTGGGAGACCCGAACCTGGAACAAGCTGCAGACGAATAGAGAGGTGAGTCGGTGGCAAGGAAGGCCGTGTAGTGAGAAGAACAGCTCAGCTTATCAATCCATACCACGTCTTATATATCGGGCACACGATCAAGAACTCAAAGAATAAAGCTGAAATGACAAAAAAGAGATGTGGTCACATGTGCTGAGAGAGGGTGAACAGAAGCTGTGCTACTATCTGTCATAAGGCAGGCAGTATGTAAGGTGACAGCAGGCCATCTCATACCAGCCCTACACATGGCTCTGCAGTGTCCTGTCATATCAAAGAAGAACATTAGCTGCAGATGGAGATAAGAGTCCATATTGAGAGGCACAAGCATGCCAAAGCTGGCTGATACAGGTGGGACAGCTGGGACAACAGAACACGTCTATATATATATGCTATATATAGAGTCTTCTCCTTATCAAACAACTAACATGGAGGAAGCAGCTAACAAGTTGTACTAAAGAGCAGCTAACAACTAACACTAAGGGAACAGCTTATAACTAATACTAAGGGAAAATTGAACTAACAACTAACACTGGGGGAGCAGCTTAGAACTAGTACTTAGGGAACATTGAACTAACAACTAACACTGGGGGAGCAGCTCAGAACTAATACTCAGGGAACATTGAACTAACAACTAACACTGGGGGAGCAGCTCAGAACTAAAACTGAGGGAACATTGAACTAACAACTAACACTGGGGGAGCAGCTCATAACTAATACTGAGGGAACATTGAACTAACAACTAACACTGGGGGAGCAGCTCATAACTAATACTGAGGGAACATTGAACTAACAACTAACACTGGGGGAGCAGCTCATAACTAATACTGAGGGAACATTGAACTAACAACTAACACTGGGGGAGCAGCTCAGAACTAACACTGATGGAACATTGAACTAACAACTAACACTGGGGGAGCAGCTCATAACTAATACTGAGGGAACATTGAACTAACAACTAACACTGGGGGAGCAGCTCATAACTAATACTGAGGGAACATTGAACTAACAACTAACACTGGGGGAGCAGCTCAGAACTAAAACTGAGGGAACATTGAACTAACAACTAACACTGGGGGAGCAGCTCATAACTAATACTGAGGGAACATTGAACTAACAACTAACACTGGGGGAGCAGCTCATAACTAATACTGAGGGAACATTGAACTAACAACTAACACTGGGGGAGCAGCTCATAACTAATACTGAGGGAACATTAAACTAACAACTAACACTGGGGGAGCAGCTCAGAACTAACACTGATGGAACATTGAACTAACAACTAACACTGGGGGAGCAGCTCATAACTAAAACTGAGGGAACATTGAACTAACAACTAACACTGGGGGAGCAGCTCAGAACTAACACTGATGGAGCAGCTAACAACTAACACTCAGGGACCAGCTCACAACTAATAGTCAGGTAGCAGCTACCAGCTACCACATGGGGAGCAGCATCAACATAGATCCCAGTGAATATTGTGCAGCTTCCCATTTGGTATGTGTCGCCTACACAAGACAATAACACAGCTGCTCATTTGCTGTGTCACCTACATACGACGAGAATACAGCTTACCGTATGATATGCGTCATAATATGAATAATATCACCTGAATAAGGAAATAAAGAGCTCCTCGTCTGTTTGGTATCACCTGCAATTACATCAACTAGACATTGTCGAACGTTTAGCATTTTCATATCACCTAAAATGGCAATACCGATCATATGAGATAATTAAGCTTCAGATTTTCAACATATCTTTAATTGTAAGGCCCTTAACAGATTTTGATGGACTATTCAATAAATGTTCGGCCTCATTGGTCTCGGTGCTTTCACAAGTTGGCTAAAGCGATCACTTGATTTTCTCAGTAACACAAAAGGTGTGAATGGCGTTTTCCCCAATTATTTGTTTTTAAATCCCTAACTACTGCTCCTTCTTCCATTGTTTAAATCCCTAACTACTGCTCCTTCTTCCATTGTTTAAGCCAAGGTGTATTCAGGTATATTCGCTGAAACAAATCGAGTTCCCATCTCCAATATGATACCATAACCAGACACTCCATTGTTTCATATTGGCGAGACACATACTTTAGGATTAATGAGAGTCACAATAGACATTAGACATGCCGCATTCACCAGATTTAGTTTCGAATTAATTTGATATGTGCCCATATAATTTGTGTATTTCTGAAATGTTTATTTCCGAAATATTATGATTAACTATTATGAGCTACATATTTGGTTCAGGGAACGAATTAAATACCGAAATCTATCCACAGAGGTTAAATTATGCCACTCATAATTGGAATTGAAATAAGTCTTGTAAAAGAATTAAAGTGATATAAAAATTATTATATTGTTTACTACAATCGTAAACAATAAGTCGTTTACTTCGCGTATAAGTTTATCAGAGTCTACAAACTGCGCCAAATTGATTCATCTAGTTTCAGGAATTGTGTATGAAATCCATGTAGCCAGACAATTCAAGAGAGGATTTCTTTGCCCCGTGTGATGTTTAGTCGTTGCCAGGCCATATCAAACTGCAGAGATTAACCCCTAGTGTCAATCACTAACACTATCTGCGTTGGCTCGCCCTTGCTCGCTTATTGGCTAAATCTTCTATAGCCTTGTCACGCGAGATTTAACGCTTCTCAAACCCCTGAGATCTCATTCATTAACGATGCAGATTTTGACGGATTAAGCTTTTAGATTATTTGGAGAGGAGATCTCAGTTAAAGGAAATATCAACCTTCTTGCCAAACAAGATAGACAGAGCAGTTCATTTTAGCAAATGCAACACAAATTTAAGAAAAAATACATAAACACAATGTTGTTTATTGTGGAATCGTTAACATGACCTTTATAATCGTTCACAAAACGTATTTCAGAAAAAAAAACATAATATCCCCTGGGTATTAATTTGAAGATGTTAGCTGAATCACTGCAATTTGTGAGACCCAAAAAGAAGCAAATGATCACAGCGTAATCTAGAAGATCGCCACCTTTTGAGGCAAAGCTGCAAGTCTCTGACCGGCGAGATGCCAGCGAGATGCCAGCGAGATTGCTACTGATTTGGCCGGCAGCCAGGCTTGCAATCTCATTGCAATTTGATTTCAGGTTACTTGGCCCTCATCATTGTGGGCCACCTAGGCGAGGTACTCCATGCGCTAAGTATCCTTTTGCCCAATAGAACATCCAAGGCCCTCTTCCTCACCTCTCCTTACAATGGCGGAGTGCCCTTCAGGGCCAAGGTCACCTTTGAAGGCAACGTGCCAACAATTTCAGTCCACGTCCATAACAGTTCATAGTTTTTTGTATTCAGCATGCCTCTAGAACAAATGGGTTGGTGGCAGAGATAACTTGACTTGATACTAACGTGGCACCCAGGATGGCAGTGGGATGGTATAAGGCAAATGTAGCCAGAAATGCAATACACACTCATAAAAAACAAATACGCGAACTTACAATACGAGAACCAACCATTTTTCAGGAGGCTGGTTCCCTGTTTTTACATGTTTTTCATGTCCATGTCAGATATCTTCAATTATTCTTCATGTTAATTCCCTAAGAATTTATTCTATGAAAGCATATATGCCAAGATGATTGCTTGTGACTGCTTGTGACTGATTGTGATGGCTTGTGACTGCTTGTGATGGCTTGTGACTGATTGTGATGGCTTGTGACTGCTTGTGATGGCTTGTGACTGATTTTGATGGCTTATGACTGCTCATGATGACTTGTGACTGATTGTAACTGCTTGTGATGGCTTGTGACTGATTGTGATGGCTTATGACTGCTTGTGATGGCTTGTGACTGCTTGTAGCTGCTTGTGACTGATTGTGATGGCTTATGACTGCTCATGATGGCTTGTGACTGATTGTGACTGCTTGTGATGGCTTGTGACTGCTTGTGATGGCTCGTGACTGATTTTGATGGCTTATGACTGCTCATGACGGCTTGTGACTGATTGTAACTGCTTGTGATGGCTCGTGACTGATTGTGATGGCTTATGACTGCTCATGATGGCTTGTGACTGATTGTAACTGATTGTGATGGCTTGTGACTGATTGTGATGGCTTGTGACCATGTGTGTTGGCTTGTGTCTGCTTGTAACTGATTGTGACTGCTTGTGATTGCTTGTGATGGCTTGTCAATGATTGTGATTGCAGTTATGTTCTTCTTGCTTTCATTCCTGGGTTTTTTTTGTTGAGGACACGGCAGGGTCTGTGTCCATAGAAAAAGTGCTACTCCACATAGCTCTATACCCTCATTAACAAATAGGTTGTTCACACACTTGAACCCCATTTGGATGTTTATCCCTCATGTGATTGGCTTTTGTGTAAATATTTTTCATCCTATTATTTAAACAGGAAAGTGGTAATTAAAATCGAAATATACTGTGCAAATACATGACATGAAACAGAAATCTTTCTTCCATACCACACTGATAAATATTACCTGTTTTTATTATCTAAACCTATAAAGAATAAGTATACTAACATATTTGATTGATATTAACTCATTTTCCAGACGTATTAATTCATTTTCCAGACGTATTTATTTTAATGAAAAACGAACAAGTTCATTCAATTAAACAATCGACAAATATTTTGTCACGTTTCCACGTGAGATATGCATATTTATTTGGCTGGAGTGTACAATAATTGCAGCCAAATTTGATATCCCTCACCACGAGGCTCGCCACATAATGACAACAGAGGCAACGAATTTCAACCATATTTTCAACACAGATATTCTGCAAAAGATAAACCGCGCTTCCCCCTTAGTCCACATTTCTTCACCTTACCCATCCCTCCCGGGACTTCACCGACCATGTACATGCGATGAACCGACAATATAATATATCATCCACGGCACGGGTTGTTACGCTTTAGTTAATTTTGTTTGTTTGTTTGGGGTTTTACATCACTTTCAACATCGCTTTAGTTGATTCAGAGGCAACATGAGAATATATTTTAAAATGATAATTCCTCTCAGTGGATGATGATATAATTGAGTGTCTTTTGTCTCTCGCCTTGGACGTATCCACATACTCTCTAAGTGTGTTCTTCATCCTATTTAGTCATCTGCATAAAATGTGAGTGAAACCTGTGAGCGACAGACCATTACTTATATACATAGTGTATGTTTTTTTTACCGCAGTACAAATTTCTTCAAGCAGTACAAAATTCTCACCAAGCATACTTTTGGTAGAATACACATGTAAGAGAAATATATGAATAGGCAATGCGAGATGCTTACACCAATTAATATATGTTTCATCCTCAAAGAATGTCAAAGAATGACACTCAACCACTTTTCAACAGGGGTAGTTCTTTCATCACGATGGCTGATTATATTTGGATCTATGTCAAGTCATTTATCGCTCATTGTATGAAATATTTGAGATGATAACTAATGAAATATGACAGTTTATATATATATATATATATATATATATATATATATATATATATATATATATATATATATATATATATATATATATATATATATATATATATATTCATGTCAATGTAGATAACAATCACTAATTGTTATATGATAAAGCCCACAAGCCAACAAGCCATATGAATGAAATAAAATCAAATAAACTGAAGGAATAAAATGTCCTTTATAGTTCTAAAATCCCTTTGGAAATTAGTACACAGAACTAGAATTTCACCTGGGAATCATGCCGAGGTTATTTGACGTGTCTTTACATTCCACAAAATATATTTGGTAAAATTTAAGCACATGGATTTGATATTTATCAAAGTGGAATGTTGGCAGCAGAGAGAGGAAAAAACACCCATGAGAATTATGGCTCCACAAGTCTCAACTCCCATTGAGGGACCAGTGGAAACCAACTTCCGGTGACGTCTAGTTAGGACCCCTATCGTGGTCTTCTTGCATGCCAATATAACAATCACACAATGCACCAGTCATTGGTATCACTTATTTTACATTGATATTGGGTTTATACTTAACCCTTGGATTTCTGGTTCAGGCAGTGATAGAAACTTTTGAAAGCAAATTATTCTTCGTCATGTCTTCTGGTTGAGTGTGACGTACAAGGTGTATACTGTTTCATTTTAATAGCAAATAAAAAACTAATAAATGGAATTGAAGAAACAGGTTTAGAATGATGTGACTCAGAATACCACTCTTACAATATAGTCATATTTCATTAGTTTACTCTGTGATCATCTCAAATAGTTCTATACAATAAGCGATATATGACACCCGGTGATATTTTTGCCGGCTGTAGGTTTATGCAGCAATGTCTCAGTCAGAAATGAAGGAAAAAAACATAAGATTGTTTTGTGTTTGCCGGGAAACGTCCACAGCATTCACCTGATCTGGGTGTCAGTACCTAAATTTAATAATGTTCAGAGATAAACGTCTGGGTAGATCGCAAGCTGCGAACACTTGGCTTTAAGAACCTGAGGGGCTGTATGAGCAGGAGACAAAGACATGGGTCTACCTGATAATTGCATTGTGTTGCATGTCATCAAAGTGAGCATCAAATACTTAGATATGTTTTGATGATTGAATTGAATTCTCAAATATGTATCATGTGCATGTATGGTGATGTACGTCCTCCTAAACAGAGTATTTTATAAATTGAGATATCAATACACGTTAAACATGTTCATTCAATTTGTAATAACAAGGGAAGCCACACCAATCCTCAAGTTCACATAACATACAACGACTCAACAATGCCAACAATCTCAACCTTACACATGCTAATATATGTACAATGTTAACTAAGATGCCAGTGTCCAGACATGACATTCATGTATATACAACAACCTGCTTGTTCATACAAACATTCATCCTCTCCAGGTACCAATGTCTCTGTAACAAAATAGGTATCCTCTCTATTCCATATATATATACATTGTACCATACTAGGGGAATACAAACAATGCCGGTCCATACTTATAAGGCAAAACTGGGCATCCATACTATGCCAGTCCATACACATATCATATACACCAGCTTAAGCATCCATACTATGCATTTTATACATACAGGAATTGGTGATATGTTGGTCCAAAAATATACAGCAAATTTGGGTATGTGTTGGTTCATACATATTCAGCAATATGGCCCTCCAAAATGTGCCTGTCTGTACATATATAGCAATATTGGCATCCACCAAATGCCGGTTCATACATATACAGCATTGGCATCAGTGCACACACCTGCTACTACTCATGCCGGCACGGGTCCTGCGATGGGCCACATATCACCTTTATGTGCTCTGCTTTATGTTGGGTAAATTTAGACTTAACCATATATAGTACGACTACTAAATGTGTGTAAGCTTGCTGATTGATTTATATGTGATTTATACAAGTCTGTCTTTAGTTTTATATTCCTCACACACCCCTTTCTAAAAAGGGTAAAAAGGAAATCGTACAAAGTACAAATTATACAGAGTTCCATTTAGCTGTCCCATCAGATAAGCGAGAGCAGAGGAGTGGGAGACATTGGCTTTGACGGAGCACAATGTGGCCTGGTACTTGAGATGCGGGGCATGTTGCAACGGGTAGCAAGGGCAGGAAGGGTGTGGCATAACCTACACTAAGACAAGGCCTACACAGACTGGTGCTTCCAGCCCCCACAGCCATGCCTGGTGGCTGCAACCTGCCTGCAACCTGCCTGCAATAACATTAGTGCCGAGGCCTATTCCTATGGAGGTTTTCACTGATTTGGATGTTATATCGTCTCAAGTATTCAAGTCAGCATCTCGATACCTATATGGGCAGTTGACAACTTGATGTAAACGATAGTCTTATGAGCAGTGTATGTTGAACGATATCATATTGTGCACTTGATAACTTGGCATGGATTTAATATATTTGAAAGTGTGATAAATATCCATGTATCATTAGCCAATATCCTGACGCAAGTTGCAACAATATTGCATTATTCAAAAGATTTAATAAAAGATTTAACAAAAGATTTAACAAGAAGTGTTGGCTCAAATGATGATAAATTTTACACTGCCCGAAATCATTTTAACTCATGTAGATGGAGGGGGGTCTTACTTTAGTCTGTACAATATAGTATGTATATGATTTCCAGGCTGCAGAAGCCCGGAGCTCGTATTGTTAAGAGTAATTATGACTCTATAAATGTTAGAGGTAATGATTTAATGAATCAATTAAAATGGCAGACTGTTGACATGAGAAAAGACTATTTCCTATCAACATTAATGTTTAAATTAATGCAAATACATGTGTAAAAGACAATATTTTTAAACTTGTTTTGTTCACAATTTTGAATTGTTTTTTTAAATATTTTAACACAGAACGATTTGGAAGAACAGTTTACTGAATATGTTATCCTAAACAAATAAATGTGTCATAAGCTGGGGAGCACAAAGTCATAAGCTGCTGGAGGAACCCTTATCCTGGGGAGCACAAAGTCATAAGCTGCTGGAGGAACCCTTATCCTGGGGAGCACAATATCATAAGCTGCTGGAGGAACCATTATCCTGGGGACCACAAAGTCATAAGCTGATGGAGGAATCATTATCCTGGGGAGCACAATATCATAAGCTGCTAGAGGAACCCTTATCCTGGGGAGCACAATATCATAAGCTGCTAGAGGAACCATTATCCTGGGGAGCACAATATCATAAGCTGCTGGAGGAACCCTTATCCTGGGGAGCACAATATCATAAGCTGATGGAGGAACCATTATCCTGGGGAGCACAATATCATAAGCTGCTAGAGGAACCCTTATCCTGGGGAGCACAATATGATAAGCTGCTAGAGGAACCATTATCCTGGGGAGCACAATATCATAAGCTGCTAGAGGAACCATTATCCTGGGGAGCACAATATCATAAGCTGCTGGAGGAACCCTTATCCTGGGGAGCACAATATCATAAGCTGATGGAGGAACCCTTATCCTGGGGAGCACAATGTCATAAGCTGCTGGAGGAACCCTTATCCTGGGGAGCACAAAGTCATAAGCTGATGGAGGAACCCTTATCCTGGGGAGCACAATATCATAAGCTGATGGAGGAACCATTATCCTGGGGAGCACAATATCATAAGCTGCTAGAGGAACCCTTATCCTGGGGAGCACAATATCATAAGCTGCTAGAGGAACCATTATCCTGGGGAGCACAATATCATAAGCTGCTGGAGGAACCCTTATCCTGGGGAGCACAATATCATAAGCTGATGGAGGAACCCTTATCCTGGGGAGCACAATGTCATAAGCTGCTGGAGGAACCCTTATCCTGGGGAGCACAAAGTCATAAGCTGATGGAGGAACCCTTATCCTGGGGAGCACAATATCATAAGCTGATGGAGGAACCATTATCCTGGGGAGCACAATATCATAAGCTGCTAGAGGAACCCTTATCCTGGGGAGCACAATATCATAAGCTGCTAGAGGAACCATTATCCTGGGGAGCACAATATCATAAGCTGATGGAGGAACCCTTATCCTGGGGAGCACAATATCATAAGCTGATGGAGGAACCCTTATCCTGGGGAGCACAAAGTCATAAGCTGCTGGAGGAACCCTTATCCTGGGGAGCACAATATCATAAGCTGCTGGAGGAACCCTTATCCTGGGGAGCACAATATCATAAGCTGCTGGTGGAACCCTTATCCTGGGGAGCACAATATCATAAGCTGCTGGAGGAACCCTTATCCTGGGGAGCACAATATGATAAGCTGATGGAGGAACCATTATCCTGGGGAACACAATATCATAAGCTGCTGGAGGAACCATTATCCTGGTGAGCACAATGTCATAAGCTGCTGGAGGAACCCTTATCCTGGTGAGCACAAAGTCATAAGCTGCTGGAGGAACCATTATCCGGGGGAGCACAATATCATAAGCTGCTGGAGGAACCATTATCCTAGGGATTACAATGTCACAGGGAGGGGCCCTTATTTTGGTGAGTAGAATGCAATATGTGACGTCAAACACCAGAGGAACCCTTACTCTGGTCTGCAAAATATAATATGTGTCATTGCTGTTATGCACAATGCAGTGTATATTATTAGCTACTGGGTGTAGCCTCAGGCTAGATAAGGATTGAACAGAAGGAAACACACTGGACTATTCTGAAAATTGACACCATCTTTAATATCACGATGACGTCTGCACAAGATGTCATCAAACAAAGATTACTATCACATGATATTTCTACATGATTTACATGCATATACTATCATTAGGAACCATCATGGAGGTGTCAGATATGCCAGGATGAACAGCAAGCTGAGCTGCTGACAAAACTAACACCAGGGGGCCCTTCGCATCATTAGTTGCGTTTCTGTTTACATGTCAAGCTTTATAATAATAAGAGGGATGTGTGTTATTGCACATTATTATAGAGAATCCATATAATGGTGGTGTGAGAAGCTGCCTTGGTAGATTTATAGAGACCAGCTTAATATTTCATCCAGAGATGCCATACTTTGGGCTTGTCAAAGGGCTCCTGGAATGGTGTGACCCATTTTATGCATAAAAGATCACCCGATGAAACATGTGCAGAATTTCCTCTTGATCTAACATATTCATCTGGATGGCTGAAAACGCCCTCAGTATGATATTTATAACGCGAACATACGCTATAAGAGTATCAAAATAAAATTGAAAAAAAACCTTTTATAATCGTGAGTGCTATCATACCATTTTGAGAAGAATCAAGTTATTTTAGCAGTGAGATGGACCAATATACACTGTGAAGCAATGCCAAAGTCATTAATATTGACACTTATGTTGTGTGAAGCAGACAGAGGTATGGGAGACAAATTTCAGTGATATTCTTTATACAGCTAGATGTGCAGGTGTTTGCGGGTCTCGGGCAGATTACGTATATTGATATATACTAAAGGAGACACATGCTACCTTTCATAATCGTTAACTATCCTTCAATGTTGGCATGCCACATATAGATATTTGCAATGTTTAGTAAATATTAAACAGGAGTTAAATTGAGATGAGGACGATACTCGCTATGCCACATATGTCAGTAAAGACTAAAACGATTTCAATATGTCAACCTCCCACTCATTAAATTAGAAACTTTTCATTGTCTGACAATTCCTGTTTCGAGGCATTGGAATCACACAACAAATGTGTGATCCCAATAAAAAACAAACCCTCCTAATAATGTTATATATACATCTGCATTGTAATGATAAGGGCATTCTATGGCATTTTACCACACATTATATAGTCATATATATTTATAGCCGAAACATTGGGTATTATGAACAAGAAAGATTATTGATTTTGTAATAATGAAGTGAGATCTGTAACCAGGTCTGATGCACTAAAAGAAACAGGCTCTGAACCTGTGGATAAGGAAGATCAGAAACAATGCCCTAGTAACACAGGGAGTGAACACTAGACAGGCCCAGATCACTGACAAAAAATACACAGAACATGGTAGGCCCTGGTATACGATGCGTTCTGTAATGCAGTAAAGTGAATGTAATCCAATTTGGGGGGTTAGGATATAGCACATGACAGTACACATACCCGTAGGTCTCGTCAAGTGATGGGCAGGCTGGCAGTGGACAGTACATACACGGGTGTGCAGCACTGATCATATATCACGTCATTATGACTTAATGGATCAGACAGTGGGCAGAAATACCAGGTATGGGCAGGCCCGATATTATGTACCATTCTACAGGGCTGGCAGTCACACCAAGTGTGGGCAGGACTTATGCATGACTTGTCATTTTGTTTAAAAAGTTAACCACATTTTAAATCTCCTTTCAGCAAAAGGGACACATACACGTTGAGAGGCACCATTCAAATTTAGTTGAAGTTTAAATCCCACACATTCAATGGTGACCTTTTCCCTGAAAATCAGTTGTGGTAGATATATAGCCAAACTGTGAAAGTAACTAAACTGAAGCGGGCAAATGTTGGTCGAATAGTCCATCAAAATGTCTTAAAGGATTGACATGTAATGTGGGGGCCAGAAAAGATAAGCTTCACTACAGTGAAACTACATTTACAAATTTTACATTTTGCATCATATATTATATGGAATAATCTTCATGCGTCATATTACTTGTTTTGAGACAGTTCTATGCACCTTTCATACCTGTAATTTCAATATCAAAACACAATGCATGTCAACTTTTGTTGGGTCCTAATGTCAAACATTTCTTTTCAGATTAAGTCCAAAAAAAGAATATGAATATCATGTATTGTTGAATCACCTTTTTAACAATTACAGACATTGTATCCATAAATATCAAAGTGAGCAAATGACCTTCTGGAGTAATCCTTCCTCTCCTTACATAAAATACGCCAGGAAGACCACGTGCAGGGTGGGAATATGCACAGTCTGGCAGTTTGCAGATTAGTCGTGGAAGTGGCAATGTCTGGGTCGGCTTGAGCACGTAAGCAACCAGTCTGCTATGAATAATAGGTGATATGAGAGAAAGAGGCACACTGGAGTCACACAATTGATGTATTGCCACACATCCTACTAAATGTCTTGTTTACAAAAAGTTCACCCTTTATGTCAAATGAAAACCACAAACTGGGCTGTATCATGCATAATTCACACAATTCATAATAAGTGTCAACTGAATAATCACATTGGTGGTGGAAAGTGTTGAAAATGTTTTGCGTAGATTATTTAATTGGCGCCAATTAAAAAACTATATCTTATGATGTTATAGGTACAAACATAGGGACATGCATTGTACAGTGAAATAACACTCCGATTGGCTTCTCAGAGAAAAAAGGGGATTTCTCATTTATTCCATGCACCCCCTCTGAATGATCAATGGCCCATCCCTTATGTTGGCCTTGTGTCATAAAACTCACCTGACCGTCTGAGAGTAGTTAATCAAGAGATGATATATAAACGATGTCTGATGCTAGGTGAGTGGCCACTCTTGCCTCACATAGAATGCATATATGTGGCCTTATTGTGTCAAATGACAGAGTGCAGGCTGAAATATGGCAAATACATTTCCTAATGGATTGCTGACCTTATGAGGCGCCTAGTTGTGGCTCTGCAGCATAATAAGGTAGAAATTCAAGAGACTCTGAATATGGATCCATAATAATGGAAGCGGTAGACTGTGGTTAGGGACCCGGGGCTTGGTGCAAGTCATGGAGGCCGTGCTGACCGCCACTATGCAGCTGATATAGGGCCCTGAGAAAGCCAGGTCAAGTCTTGAACCCTATGGTCATTATTATACTTCAGCGTCACTACCTCACTATCCCGGGCCCTGCAGTGAAACATGGGTCTGTGCACAATTTAATACCTGACTAGATTAGAACTGTAACCTGCTTCGGCGGAGTGATATGGCCTTACAGATGTGCTGGTTGAGCCTGGCATATTTAATATGGCCCTTTTTGCCTCCCATAGAAAAGGAGGGTATGGCGATGTGTAATGGACTGGACACATTTCCCGCACCGGATTTGACAAACTATAATAAAATAAAGCCATTAAGATGCCAAATTAAAAAAATTGGTAAGTGCTAGGTTGCTTGATTGTTGGTCTGTTAATTGGTTATTAACTTAATTTGCTGCCTGATGTCTGATATTAACAGGCATAGGTACCGGACAGTCTGGTTGATTATATTCTAATCGGGCCATTATCTTAGCACACCCCCTTCCTGTGATACCATCTCTTGTGCCTTCTCAATGAATAGTGAATTATATATCTTCTATAATTCTTACCTTATTACTGCATATTGGAGAAATGATTGAGCTCATCTTGTGCAGCCATATTCGGTCCATTTTATGTCAAATATTTGAATAGTTGTGGACAAATCAAGCACATGGTGTACTGTCATATCAGATATTAGAAAATTAAGAGAGGAAACATGATTCAGACTATCTTGTCAAGACATTACATGGTAAATATTAGAATATCCGATGACATGTATTTGAATATTGAATATTGGATGACATATTCAGCCCATCACGCCATGTCAGATACCATAAAATTGGATGCCGTGTCAGATTATGGGATGTATATAGCCCATCATAGCATGTCAGGTACCATAATATTGGATGCCGTGTCAGATTATGGGATGTATTCAGTCTATCATGCCATGTTAAATACTGTAAAATTGGATACCGTGTCAGATTATGGAATATTGGATGACATATTCAGCCCATCATGGCATGTCAGATACCATAATATTGGATGCCGTGTCAGATTATGGAATATTGGATGACATATTCAGCCCATCACGCCATGTCAGATACCATAATATTGGATGTTGTGTCAGATTATGGGATGTATTCAGCCCATCACGCCATGTCAGATACCATAATATTGGATGCCATGTCAGATTATGGGATGTATTCAGCCCATCATGCCATGTCAGATACCATAATATTGGATGCCATGTCAGATTATGGGATGTATTCAGCCCATCATGCCATGTCAGATACCATAATATTGGATGCCATGTCAGATTATGGGATGTATTCAGCCCATCATGCCATGTCAGATACCATAATATTGGATGCCATGTCAGATTATGGAATATTGGATGACATATTCAGCCCATCATGGCATGTCAGATACCATAATATTGGATGCCGTGTCAGATTATGGGATGTATTCAGTCTATCATGCCATGTTAAATACTGTAAAATCGGATGCCGTGTCAGATTATGGAATATTGGATGACATATTCAGCCCATCATGGCATGTCAGATACCATAATATTGGATGCCGTGTCAGATTATGGAATATTGGATGACATATTCAGCCCATCACGCCATGTCAGATACCATAATATTGGATGCCATGTCAGATTAAGGAGTAATATTGTGGAGGCATTCTCGGCCAATCATGTGCTTCCATGACAGATATGAGAATATAGGATAGTAGAGGTGTGCGAATGCGGCGGGGCGACCGGGGCGGGGTGACCAGGGCGGGGTGACCGGGGTGGGGCGACCAGGGCGGGGTGACCGGGGCGGGGTGACCAGGGCGGGGTGACCGGGGTGGGGCGACTGGGGCGGGGCGACCGGGGTGGGGTGACGGGGATCACACTGAGGGCCCAATGTTGCATTAGGGCAGGCCACAGATGTAGAAAACTGCATCTTTAACATTTACTACTTACGGTGGCTACGAGCAGAACATTGACATTTAGGTAGAATAGATCCTTGCTGTATTTGTGCTTTCCATCCAATCTTATCACAAAAAGGTTTACAGTTTAATTGATTGCATTTAGATTGTTAAATAGGTGTCCGTTTTAAAGCAGGTTTACATGTGTATGTGTATGTGTATGTGTATGTGTATGTGTATGTGTATGTGTATGTGTATGTGTATGTGTATGTGTGTGTGTGTGTGTGTGTATGTGTATGTGTATGTGTATGTGTATGTGTATGTGTATGTGTATGTGTATGTGTATGTGTGTGTGTGTGTGTGTGTGTGTATGTGTATGTGTATGTGTATGTGTATGTGTATGTGTATGTGTATGTGTATGTGTATGTGTATGTGTATGTGTATGTATATGTGTATGTGTATGTGTATGTGTATGTGTATGTGTATGTATATGTATATGTATATGTATATGTATATGTATATGTATATGTATATGTATATGTATATGTATATGTATATGTATATGTATAAGGTCAGTCATTTTATTTGGACAATATCAGTCTTTTTGCGCCCACATGGAGTGTCAAGGTCATTCATATAACATGCATATCACCAGTCTGTGTTTCGTGACACAATTCTTTCTACATATATCTGGAATGACAGACCACTGTTTTTGAAGGCGTATGTGGTGTCCATGCTGTATCCCTACAGTGGTGAAGGACGCCCATACTGCTCTTAGTGTTGTGACAGAAGCAGACCCTCTGCAGGTGTCGGAGTGACAGGAGCTGTCTCACTGCAGGTGTGCAGGTGACAAGGCCGCTCTTTATGCCGTAATTTAGCTGACTAACCTAGTTTAGAGTCAGGTTGAGAGGTTTCATTTATGTGGATTTTAAGAATTTTTTTTCAATATTGGCATTCTCATCTCTTGAAAATCTGCTTTAGTTGTTGCATCTGGATAGAGTATGTCAGGACCATTTGGCCCTTCATTGGGGGCAATTGTATTGGGCGACACTCAAAGGCCCTGGTCTGGTCCCGAGGGCAGGAGCCATGTGGTGTCAGATACAATTGTCTATAGATTTGCAAGCAGTTCCATTCTCAAGGGCTGCAGATGAAGGTTTCAAACATTTAATAGGCCAGTGTAGCCACAATCAGCACAAATTAGATTTTCAAAGATTGGCCTGTCTGAAACCTCGCTGGAGGTCGTTTCGTTTGCCCAGTGCCTCACATGAACGTCGATTTTCACATAGACATAAACAGACCTTGCCAGATTTGAGGCGTAATCGGGTTTGTCGACCTCGTGTCGATTTCAAATGATCCCACGAAGCATTGGAGTTACAAGGATCTGCAAGTCGTGAACAATATGGCTTCTTTCAATAATACTACTTCCGGTAGGTCACCCAGAAAGACTGAAATAACGACACCCATGCGTTTTTACATCTTAAGATGTATTCTTGAAAGAGATGTATTCCAGCAAATAATTGAACCAGGGTGTGGACATCTCTCTACACCCTAAAAGGAAATTGCCATTTTCATTGACTTTAATTGGATTTGTGAACAACTTTGACAAACAGTAGTGGCATTTTCCAATATAATGCCATTTGTGAAATTGAATGTTTCCCGCGCTTGCATTCTTTAGCTGGGAATAATAAGGTCAGGGGACCTACAATCTTATTACAGACCAATGAAGTTTGACAAAGCATCAAGTTAAACATATGGATCACTGTATGATTAGCTTCCTGATATGAATCAGAAACTGATATCAATCAGAGAGTTCACATGAAGGCTGTGAGTTGAGACAGAGACTTAAAAGTGCACACTATCTCGCTTCTGATCACGGCATTAACAGACATTCCATAAATGCTCTACCATTTCTATGTGCTTAAATGAGCTGGAAATATTGCTTAATTTATACATTTAAGTACGTAATTACCATTAGGTTAATTGACATTTTACCAGATATATCTCGTTAAAAACTAATTATATATTATATGTATTAAGAACATAATAAAAAATCGCGATGCACTGTATAAACACCTTTTGTGAACCGATCTAAAGCTTGGGAAAACCAGTCATCTGGATGATAGCAGAATATTATCCTCGGATAGACTTAAAGTATTTATATACAGAGAGGATTAATACACATATAGGAAGCACAATTCTCCATATTAACAAGTTAATTTTGATTTCGCAATCTCCGGTTATACAACAATGTGTTGTAAGCTTTTGGGTATTTGTTTTGGACAATGCATGTAGTTAAGGTATACATTGTTTTAGTACTGTGGGACAGAATGTCATCATTCAATAAAGTAAAAAGCAGATCGATATTATTATAGATATACCATGAGTTTATCAATTCAACCTTTTTCAAATATTTGTTAAATAATTTATCATTAAGCGTACCAATCGTACTGAGAATAATTTCCCTTCTAATATTAGATTAAAGGGATATTTAAGCCGGATATAATCACAGTTGTAAGGCAGTTAGGTTGACACGGATATTGCTTTCATTAACGTGATCAGGCATAACGCATGCCAAGAAGGTGCTAAGTGATCCTGGGCTTTGATAATACCCCCAGAAGTAATCATATCAGCACCAGTTTGATTGACATCTGAAATTAAAGCATACATTTCTTATTTCCAGATAG
Source organism: Amphiduros pacificus (assembly GCA_949316495.1). Classification (NCBI taxonomy): domain Eukaryota; kingdom Metazoa; phylum Annelida; class Polychaeta; order Phyllodocida; family Hesionidae; genus Amphiduros; species Amphiduros pacificus. The sequence goes on from OX439001.1 coordinate 66,626,074, forward strand.
AGATGTATTGATATCAATACAGATGGCGGTTGTGGCCGTGATCCATGTTCTATTAAAGAAAGTAATGATTAAGAAAGAGGATCAGAGGAAAATAACTTGTTTTTTGTACTGTTTCATCTGTATTTTTCAGAATAAAAAACCGTATTTATCGAAGATCAAGATGTAAAAGACACCGTAGTATGGAACTGGATGCTTGAAGTTTGGCACACTCTATGTTTACAATGTCATCAGTATGTGCAGAATTCAAATTTTGAATCTTCTGAAATATAACGATGGACGTATGGACGTACAAATATAACGATGGAAGTATCTGACAAATTACGCACATATGTAAATACAAGGCTGTAGATAATGTTATGTTTAATAATGTTGTTAGCATTTTACTGTGAGAATGTGATTAACATCGTTTTAACCAGCAGCGTATAGTTTTTAGATGAATAGTCCTTGCCCATAGTTGTTCATAGACACCACCCCACCCTGAGAGACGTAACCAGATAATGGCCCAGTCATGGCGATTACTTTTTTAAAGTACATTCTAATCGTACCCCTTTACTGGAACGAATAAGCCCAATGTCTGAGTGGAGGTTAAAAATATATCTGATTACTCTTAAGGAAATTACACGTCATGCATAGTGTCGGGAAATGGTGTTATGAAGAACGCAGTTCTGTAAGAGTAATTACTTTTGTCCAAAATGGGCCCAATGATTATATTCCTTCTTTTACAAACAAATCGGACAAAAAAAAACTTAGATATCCAAATTTACAAAATGTGTTAAGGTAAAGTAATAATGAGAGGTTAGATTAATTTAACCGAGGTTAGAGGTGAACAGAATCACTACTTTCTATTAAGGCCAGCATGGGGGCAGCTCTGACTCAGGCCACCGACTCACCTGTCACATGCCACCTTCAGGCCACCAGTCAGTGGCAGGTTAGGAATCATTCAAATTCTGTTTTTATTGAATTTTGAATGAACACTGTATGAACAATAATTAATGTGTACCGGTCGGGAGTCGCCTCGACAACACAGATCCGAGTAACCGGTCGGGAGTCGCCCCGACAGCTCTGTCCAAACAGCCTCAGACATTTCACTACCAACCTCGATCCTCCACGATGGCAGAGAAGACGTGTACCCACTGCGATCGCCCTATCAAGGGCCACCCGGGCCCGTTTGGGAAACATTGTGTGAACCAGCCCCTCTGGATCGCCGAGGTCGAGAGGCTTGAAATAGAGGCCGATAGAGGTCTAGGAGAGGACCATCCAATCGAGCAGACAGAAGGTGGAGTTCACCCCCTTTATGCTCATGATCTCAGCCCCACACAGGGGCAGGGGGCCACCGCTAGTGTCACGCCATCAGAACAGTTAGAAACGGCGACTAGCAGCCCAGACACACAGACGATCATATTGTCCACACTGAAAGAGATGCAAACCCAGATACAGGCACTCTCGGCAGAGCAAGCTCGATACCGGCGGGTAACCCAGCAGGGACGAACCATGGAGAAGCAGGGACCCCAACAGGCCACTCAACCTATAGTTCAACCGGCACCTCTACCGGTTCAACCGGCCCAACAGGGCTCACACCCACGGAACGGACCAAGCCAACAGGCCTCAGCCTTCACAACTACAGCAGAAGGTAATCTTCCATATGATTTCTCTAACAATATGAACATTGCATATAATGATCATGACCAGGGGATCGAGGCCGCTGGGGCCTCAGTCACGCAGGCAGACGTATTGACTGATGCTACGTTCAAGCCAGCCGGAGGTTTCTTATCAGTGGGGGAACCCATGCCTCTGCTAGGCGGAAAAGTGCCCGGCACTAGAAACACAGACTCGATGGAGGATCTGAAACCCCTCTGTAAGGTAACGAATGTACCGGAAAAAACCCTGAGGGCAGCCCTCAAGGGGGAATATATCCAACTGGAGGACTTTTTATCTAACCTCAGTATACAGTCAGAAGAGTTCGGGACGATGCAGACCTACCTGGATCCTGATGGGGCCGTCCATTACCGTCCTCGTAGACAGAAGCGCCGAATAACGGACGTGACGCTATGGTTAGAAGCCTGGAACGCCTATGAACATTTATTGGTGAAAGTCCATGGTGTCCATTTGTACGATAATATGCTAGAATATAGAGGTCACATCCTGGACTTTAGTAAGAAGTATAATTGGACGGCCGTGGCCGCTCTCGATGCCAAGCATCGCATGGGCATGGGAGGGCGCCACCTCCAATTCGCCTCTATTCCTCTGGATACAGTAATGACAACCCTCGACGCCACTCAAGTCAGGCTGTCAGCGCCTAGGTGTCCTAGATGTCGTGAATTCGACCACACCTCTCCCCTAGAGTGCCCCTTTCTCCCTGGGGCGCCATCCCAGATGGCGCCAGGGGCACCGCCTAGGTCCACGAAGAAGGTCAGCACTCAAAGCACTGAGGTGTGCAATAACTGGAACGCACTCAGGTGCAACTTTAAGATGTGCAGAAGAGCCCACCACTGTAAGGGCTGCAGGGGATCCCTCCCCTATGAGGTATGTTCCAAACAAGGGAAGTGTGCCAGCGGCCTCGCCCATCCTAACGGACCACCACCATCTGGTAGGAACAGCCAGAGCCACCGACTCACTCAGAGGCCTCAGCTAACCCCCAACATAAGGGGGCTACGCAGGCACTCACCAATAAGGATCACCATCACCTCATCCATCGCCATCCAGAGGCCTCGGTCATCCCTAGTGACCCGGGCAAGGCGCGGGCCTCTGGTGACAGCACCACTCATCCATCATCCAATGTTTGTCCTACAGGTATGGCGCGGGTCTCGGACGTTTGGACCTCTTTCGACCCTCAAACGTCAGTGGCCTCAGGCGACAAGCTCATGGACGGTCCCCGACCGGTGGGCGTCGCCCAGGCCGCTGAGTTTTGGAAGAGGGAGTTAGAGGCTCATCCTGATCGGGAGTTCGCCCATAGGCTACACATGAACGCCCTGCACGGAGCTAGGATAGGCTTCAGTGGCCGTGCCACGGACCTGATCAACAAGAACTGGCCGTCTGCCAGTCAGCTCAACACAGACGTCACCGAATTCTTGAATAAGAATTTAAGCCAGCACCGGGTCCGAGGTCCACTCAGTGAGGCTGACCTCCCCCCTGGATTCCGTTCCTCCCCCCTGGGGGCATTTCGCAAACAGGCCAGCAGCAAAACGAGGGTGATACATGATCTCTCCTGGCCCGACACTGACTCAGTGAATGCAGGTATTGACCCAGAGCATTGTTCACTCAAATATATCACAGTGATGGATGCTGTCACATTGATAGAGAAATATCACACCCCCCCCTGGGCAGCAAAGTGTGACCTCTCCTCTGCTTTTCAGTCAGTATATGTACATCCTATAGACCAGCCTCTGTTAGGCTTCAACTGGGGAGGTAAATACTACCACATGTCCGTGCTACCTTTTGGGCTCCGTTCTGCCCCACGGATTTTTAATGAATTTGCAGACGCACTCGACTACATATACAAAGGAAGGGGGGCTTCCCTTGACTCGCTCCATTACCTGGATGACATCATCACCCTGGGGGAAACCCCGGAAGCGTGTCAAGGGAGTCTGGATATAATACTCACCACCTGCACGGAATCTGGATTTACGATCCAGCCCTCTAAGACAGTCAACCCAACGCAGGTAATAGAGTTCCTGGGCATCGAGATAAACATACTAGCTAAGACGTTATCCATCACAGAGGAACGTCTTTCCGAAATACGGACACTCACCTCAGACTGGATTAAACGGACAACTTGCACAAAAAGAGAATTGTTATCACTAATAGGTAAGCTGACCTTTTGTGCTCGAGTCGTCCAGTACGGCTCCATCTTTACTCGGCAACTCATCAGGTTAACAAAACGGACACTGAAACTCCATCACAGGATCGCCATCACCCACCAAGCCAAACTGGATGTTCTCTGGTGGCATCATAGTGTACGTTATCATAATGGCATATCTATGTTTCCTCGGGTATTCGACCCTGACACATCGGAAATATTATTTACCGATGCATCGGACTACGCATGTGGATTGTATTTTAAGGCATCATGGTCAGTACTCACCTTTAACGGCCATAACTCATGGATGGCCTCCCAGTCTATAGTGTGGAAGGAACTGTACGCGGTAGTTCTAGCCATAGCCACTTTCGCCCAACGTATGCACGGAAAACAACTACTGATGAACATTGACAATCTCGGGGTATGTTACTGCGTTAACGCAGGACGTTCAAAAGAGCCTAAGATGATGGGGCTGATACGTGTGCTGTACCATTATGTAACTATTCATCACATACAGTATAAAGCCATTCATCTCTACTCAGCTGATAATTCCACTGCTGATGCCCTGAGCAGACACGACTTTGTCCGTTTCCGGACACTGAACCCTGACAGCGAGTTACACATGACATTACCTGCATCAATACCTGTCGACATGTGACATTGTACACACAATCAGAGGAATAAGTAATAATGGCTTATATGAATCTTAGTATCACATGTATCTTGTATGTATCTTGTATGTATCATATGTATCTTGTTTAGTATGTATCACACGGAATCGATGAGTGTAAGTTGGGTTTGTAAATGTTCGCTTTAAGTAAGATGGACTAGGATCTGTACGTTAACATGTATATGCTTAACCTTATAGGTGGCGCAACAACAATGTTAATATTATCAATTCATTTATTGTCAATTGCAGATCTACGATCCAGAGCCCGACAGCTCGTCCGTTCGGGACTCCGTCACAACACAAGACGGACTTATAACTCAGTTCACAAACAGTTTTTAAATTTCTGCAATACATATCATCTCACTGCCACCCAAGTCTCCGAGGACTCCATTCTAATGTACATCGCTCATCTCACCAACCCCACCCGGCCTAAACCCTTGTCTCCCGCTTCCATCTCTGTCTATCTAGCCGCCATACGTTCCCTCCACATACTCCATGGCTACCCTCCACCCTCCATCTATACACCACGAGTCTCTTTAGCAATTCGCTCACTGCAGGAACACCATGATCGCCCAAATCAAAAGTTTCCAATAACTTACCCCATACTATGTCTTCTGCTCGCCGTGCTGCCCTCTTCAGCTAGTTCTCTGGTTCACCGAGCGGCGCTGACGTTGGGATTCTTCGCGTGTTTGCGAGGCGGTGAGTACTGTGCTATTTATCATCACAACTCGTCAAATGTTCTACTTTCCACCCCTCCGAGGGTGCGTGACGTAGCATTCGGTAATCACAATGGAGTAGAGTACTTCTCACTGAAAATCCACAAGTCTAAAACATCCCGTTATGGTTTTACTAAATTCATCGGCTGCAGCGGTACACACGTCTGCGCTCACTGCTCCATGCGCACCATGTTTCGCGCACGTTCTTCATCGGCGGGACCGGCTGGTATTTCACCCGACAGTTTCTTATTAACGTGCAGGGACGGTCGCCCTCTAGAGAAATCTCAATTCAATTCACTCATCAAACGGCTTATAAAGTTAATCGGTCTTGACCCGACCCGATATTCGACCCATTCCCTCCGCGCTGGGAATGCAACTCAATCGGCAATTAACCGCTTCTCCTCGGAAGAGATCAGCGCGGCAGGTCAATGGCGATCCCAGGCCTACCTTAAATATATACGCCAACCCCCCATCTCACACATATATTTCGCCTCTCGGCTCACCACCTCATCTTAACTCATTTCACTCATTCAACTCATCTCTTACATACTTGGCCTTCATTTTCAATGATTGGGTTTTCTTGCCAAGTAATTTCACAATTAATCACTAGTGTTACAATGTAATTATGTATATGTTACCATGTATGTCCTGTTACATGCCACGGCTAATCGGCATGTAACTATTGTAGTCGGGCTCCTAGCCCTCGAGTAGCATAACGCAGTGGTTTAAGGGATGTATTTGAGATGATGATTATTATGTGCTTGGTGTGTTTGTATTGTGTGATTTATGCCGTGCTTTATATCAATAAAGCATAATTCCACAAACTAATATGTGTGTCGTTCTCTCTCTAATGAGAGGTTAGATTAATTTAACCGAGGTTAGAGGTGAACAGAATCACTACTTTCTATTAAGGCCAGCATGGGGGCAGCTCTGACTCAGGCCACCGACTCACCTGTCACATGCCACCTTCAGGCCACCAGTCAGTGGCAGGTTAGGAATCATTCAAATTCTGTTCACATCCAACCCGCCCTACTGCTCAGTATTAATTATATGTAATAGGTTTTCTTGCCAAGTAATTTCACAATTAATCACTAGTGTTACAATGTAATTATGTATATGTTACCATGTATGTCCTGTTACATGCCACGGCTAATCGGCATGTAACTATTGTAGTCGGGCTCTTAGCCCTCGAGTAGCATAACGCAGTGGTTTAAGGGATGTATTTGAGATGATGATCACTATGTGCTTGGTGTGTTTGTATTGTGTGATTTATGCCGTGCTTTATATCAATAAAGCATAATTCCACAAACTAATATGTGTGTCGTTCTCTCTCTAAATAGAGATAAAGGTATTCTCTAAAATAAAGGACATTACAAGACAAGGTTTGTGGCATTTATTGCAACTTTGCAGCTCACAATTAGCTCCACTATATGGCTCACGACCTGGTCCACCTGACGTAAGGTCTACTGTCACAATTAGCTCCACAATATGGCTCACAACCTGGTCCGCCTGACCTGAGATCTACTGTCACAATTAGCTCCACTATATGGCTCACAACCTGGTCCACCTGACCTGCGATCTACTGTCACAATTAACTCCACTATATGGCTCACGACCTGGTCCACCTGACCTGAGATCTACTGTCACAATTAGCACCACTATATGATTCACAACCTGGTCCACCTGACCTGAGATCTACTGTCACAATTAGCTCCACTATATGGCTCACAACCTGGTCCACCTGACGTGAGCTCTACTGTCACAATTAACTCCACTATATGGCTCACAACCTGGTCCACCTGACCTGCGATCTACTGTCACAATTAGCTCCACTATATGGCTCACAACCTGGTCCACCTGAGGTCTACTGTAACAATTAGCTCCACGATATGGCTCACAACCTGGTCCACCTGACCTGAGGTCTACTCTCACAATTAGCACAACTATATGGCTCACAACCTGGTCCACCTGACATGCGATCTACTGTCACAATTAGCTCCACGATATGGCTCACAACCTGGTCCACATGACCTGAGATCTACTGTCACAATTAGCTCCACTATATGGCTCACAACCTGGTCCACCTGACCTGAGATCTACTGTCACAATTAGCTCCACTATATGGCTGTCAACCTGGTCCACCTGACCTGAGATCTACTGTCACAATTAGCTCCACTATATGGCTCACAACCTGGTCCACCTGAGGTCTACTGTCACAATTAGCTCCACGATATGGCTCACAACCTGGTCCACCTGACCTGAGATCTACTGTCACAATTAGCTCAACTATATGGCTCACAACCTGGTCCACCTGACCTGAGATCTACTGTCACAATTAGCTCCACTATATGGCTCACAACCTGGTCCACCTGACCTGAGATCTACTGTCACAATTAGCTCCACTATATGGCTCACAACCTGGTCCACCTGACCTGAGATCTACTGTCACAATTAGCTCCACTATATGGCTCACAACCTGGTCCACCTGACCTGAGATCTACTGTCACAATTAGCTCCACTATATGGCTCACAACCTGGTCCACCTGACCTGAGGTCTACTGCCACAATTAGCACCACAATATGGCTCACAACCTGGTCCACCTGACCTGAGTTCTACTGTCACAATTAGCTCCACTATATGGCTCACAACCTGGTCCACCTGACCTGAGATCTACTGTCACAATTAGCTCCACTATATGGCTGTCAACCTGGTCCATCTGACCTGAGAACTACTGTCACAATTAGCTCCACTATATGGCTCACGACCTGGTCCACCTGACCTGAGTTCTACTGTCACAATTAGTACCATTGTATGACTCACAACCTGGTCCATCTGACCTGAGATCTACTGTCACAATTAGCTCCACAATATGGCTGTCAACCTGATCCACCTGACCTGAGTTCTACTGTCACAAATAGCTACACTATATGGCTCACAACCTGGTCCACCTGACCTGCGATCTACTGTCACAATTAGCTCCACGATATGGCTCACAACCTGGTCCACCTGACCTGCGATCTACTGTCACAATTAGCTCTACAATAGGGATCACGACCTGGTCCACCTGACCTGCGATCTACTGTCACAATTAGCTCTACAATAGGGATCACGACCTTGTCAACCTGATCTGCGATCTACTGTCACAATTAGCTCTACAATAGGGATCACAATCTGGTCCACCTGACCTGAGATCTACTGTCACAATTAGCTCCACTATATGGCTCACAACCTGGTCTACCTGACCTGAGGTCTACTGTCACAATTAGCTCAACTATATGACTCACAACCTGGCCCACCTGACCTGAGATCTACTGTCACAATTAGCTCCACTATGTCGCTCACGACCTGGTCCACCTGACCTGCGATCTACTGTCACAATTAGCTCCACAATAGGGATCACGACCTGGTCCACCTGACCTGCGATCTACTGTCACAATTAGCTCTACAATAGGGATCACGACCTTGTCCACCTGACCTGCGATCTACTGTCACAATTAGCTCTACAATAGGGATCACAATCTGGTCCACCTGACCTGAGATCTACTGTCACAATTAGCTCCACTATATGGCTCACGACCTGGTCCACCTGACCTGAGATCTACTGTCACAATTAGCTCTACAATAGGGATCACGACCTGGTCCACCTGACCTGCGATCTACTGTCACAATTAGCTTCACTATATGGCTCACAACCTGGTCCACCTGACCTGAGGTCTACTGTCACAATAAGCTCCTCTATATGGCTCACAACCTGGTCCACCTGACCTGAGATCTACTGTCACAATTAGCTCCACTATATGGCTCACAACCTGGTCCACCTGACCTGAGATCTACTGTCACAATTAGCTCCACTATATGGCTCACAACCTGGTCCACCTGACCTGCGATCTACTGTCACAATTAACTCCACTATATGGCTCACAACCTGGTCCACCTGACCTGAGTTCTACTGTCACAATTAGCACCACTATATGGCTCACAACCTGGTCCACCTGACCTGAGATCTACTGCCACAATTAGCTCCACTATATGGCTGTCAACCTGGTCCATCTGACCTGAGATCTACTGTCACAATTAGCTCCACTATATGGCTCACAACCTGGTCCACCTGACCTGAGGTCTACTGTCACAATTAGCTCTACTATATGGCTCACGACCTGGTCCACCTGACCTGAGATCTACTGCCACAATTAGCTCCACTATATGGCTCACAACCTGGTCCACCTGACGTGAGATCTACTGTCACAATTAACTCCACTATATGGCTCACAACCTGGTCCACCTGACCTGCGATCTACTGTCACAATTAGCTCCACTATATGGCTCACAACCTGGTCCACCTGAGGTCTACTGTCACGATTAGCTCCACTATATGGCTCACAATCTGGTCCACCTGACCTGAGGTCTACTCTCACAATTAGCTCCACTATATGGCTCACAACCTGGTCCACCTGACCTGCGATCTACTGTCACAATAAGCTTCACTATATGGCTCACAACCTGGTCCACCTGACCTGAGGTCTACTGTCACAATAAGCTCCACTATATGGCTCACAATCTGGTCCACCTGACCTGAGGTCTACTCTCACAATTAGCTCCACTATATGGCTCACGACCTGGTCCACCTGACCTGCGATCTACTGTCACAATTAGCTTCACTATATGGCTCACAACCTGGTCCACCTGACCTGAGGTCTACTGTCACAATAAGCTCCACTATATGGCTCACAACCTGGTCCACCTGACCTGAGATCTACTGTCACAATTAGCTCCACTATATGGCTCACAACCTGGTCCACCTGACCTGCGATCTACTGTCACAATTAACTCCACTATATGGCTCACAACCTGGTCCACCTGACCTGAGATCTACTGTCACAATTAGCACCACTATATGGCTCACAACCTGGTCCACCTGACCTGAGATCTACTGCCACAATTAGCTCCACTATATGGCTGTCAACCTGGTCCATCTGACCTGAGATCTACTGTCACAATTAGCTCCACTATATGGCTCACAACCTGGTCCACCTGACCTGAGATCTACTGCCACAATTAGCTCCACTATATGGCTGTCAACCTGGTCCATCTGACCTGAGATCTACTGTCACAATTAGCTCCACTATATGGCTCACAACCTGGTCCACCTGACCTGAGGTCTACTGTCACAATTAGCTCCACGATATGGCTCACAACCTGGTCCACCTGACCTGAGGTCTACTGTCACAATTAGCTCCACTATATGGCTCACAACCTGGTCCACCTGACCTGAGATCTACTGTCACAATTAGCTCCACTATATGGCTCACAACCTGGTCCACCTGACCTGAGGTCTACTGTCACAATTAGCTCCACTATATGGCTCACAACCTGGTCCACCTGACCTGAGGTCTACTGTCACAATTAGCTCCACTATATGGCTCACAACCTGGTCCACCTGACCTGAGATCTACTGTCACAATTAGCTCCACTATATGGCTCACAACCTGGTCCACCTGACCTGCGATCTACTGTCACAATTAGCTCCACGATATGGCTCACAACCTGGTCCACCTGACCTGAGGTCTACTGTCACAGTTAGCTCCACTATATGGCTCATAACCTGGTCCACCTGACCTGCGATCTACTGTCACAATTAGCTCCACTATATGGCTCACAACCTGGTCCACCTGACCTGCGATCTACTGTCACAATTAGCTCCACTATATGGCTCACAACCTGGTCCACCTGACCTGCGATCTACTGTCACAATTAGCTCCACTATATGGCTCATAACCTGGTCCACCTGACCTGCGATCTACTGTCACAATTAGCTCCACTATATGGCTCACAACCTGGTCCACCTGACCTGCGATCTACTGTCACAATTAGCTCCACTATATGGCTCACGACCTGGTCCACCTGACCTGAGGTCTACTGTCACAATTAGCTCCACTATATGGCTCAGGACCTGGTCCACCTGACCTGAGGTCTACTGTCACAATTAGCTCCACTATGTCGCTCACAACCTGGTCCACCTGACCTGCGATCTACTGTCACAATTAGCTCCACGATATGGCTCACGACCTGGTCCACCTGACCTGAGATCTACTGTCACAATTAGCTCCACGATATGGCTCACAACCTGGTCCACCTGACCTGAGGTCTACTGTCACAATTAGCTCCACGATATGGCTCACGACCTGGTCCACCTGACCTGAGGTCTACTGTCACAATTAGCTCCACGATATGGCTGTCAACCTGGTCCACCTGACCTGAGGTCTACTGTCACAATTAGCTCCACGATATGGCTCACGACCTGGTCCACCTGACCTGCGATCTACTGTCACAATTAGCTCAACTATATGGCTCACAACCTTGTCCACCTGACCTGAGATTTACTGTCACAATTAGCTCAACTATGTCGCTCACAACCTGGTCCACCTGACCTGCGATCTACTGTCACAATTAGCTCCACGATATGGCTCACGACCTGGTCCACCTGACCTGAGGTCTACTGTCACAATTAGCTCCACTATGTCGCTCACAACCTGGTCCACCTGACCTGCGATCTACTGTCACAATTAGCTCCACGATATGGCTCACGACCTGGTCCACCTGACCTGAGATCTACTGTCACAATTAGCTCCACGATATGGCTCACAACCTGGTCCACCTGACCTGCGATCTACTGTCACAATTAGCTCCACGATATGGCTCACAACCTGGTCCACCTGAGGTCTACTGTAACAATTAGCTCAACTATATGGCTCACAACCTGGTCCACCTGACCTGAGGTCTACTGTCACAATTAGCTCCACGATATGGCTCACGACCTGGTCCACCTGACCTGAGATCTACTGTCACAATTAGCTCCACGATATGGCTCACGACCTGGTCCACCTGACCTGAGATCTACTGTCACAATTAGCTCCACGATATGGCTCACGACCTGGTCCACCTGACCTGCGATCTACTGTCACAATTAGCTCCACGATATGGCTCACAACCTGGTCCACCTGACCTGAGGTCTACTGCCACAATTAGCTCAACTATATGGCTCACAACCTGGTCCACCTGACCTGAGGTCTACTGTCACAATTAGCTCCACGATATGGCTGTCAACCTGGTCCACCTGACCTGAGATCTACTGTCACAATTAGCTCCACGATATGGCTCACGACCTGGTCCACCTGACCTGAGATCTACTGTCACAATTAGCTCCACTATATGGCTCACAACCTGGTCCACCTGACCTGAGGTCTACTGCCACAATTAGCTCAACTATATGGCTCACAACCTGGTCCACCTGACCTGAGGTCTACTGTCACAATTAGCTCCACGATATGGCTGTCAACCTGGTCCACCTGACCTGAGGTCTACTGTCACAATTAGCTCCACTATATGGCTCACAACCTGGTCCACCTGACCTGAGATCTACTGCCACAATTAGCTCCACTATATGGCTCACAACCTGGTCCACCTGACCTGAGGTCTACTGTCACAATTAGCTCCACTATATGGCTCACGACCTGGTCCACCTGACCTGAGGTCTACTGTCACAATTAGCTCCACGATATGGCTCACGACCTGGTCCACCTGACTTGAGATCTACTGTCACAATTAGCTCCACTATATGGCTCACGACCTGGTCCACCTGACCTGCGATCTACTGTCACAATTAGCTCCACGATATGGCTCACGACCTGGTCCACCTGACTTGAGATCTACTGTCACAATTAGCTCCACTATGTCGCTCACGACCTGGTCCACCTGACCTGCGATCTACTGTCACAATTAGCTCCACTATATGGCTCACAACCTGGTCCACCTGACCTGCGATCTACTGTCACAATTAGCTCCACTATATGGCTCACAACCTGGTCCACCTGACCTGAGATCTACTGCCACAATTAGTACCACAATATGGCTCACAACCTGGTCCACCTGACCTGAGATCTACTGCCACAATTAGTACCACTATATGGCTCACAACCTGGTCCACCTGACCTGAGGTCTACTGTCACAATTAGCTCCACTATATGGCTCACAACCTGGTCCACCTGACCTGAGATCTACTGTCACAATTAGCTCCACGATATGACTCAGAACCTGGTCCATCTGACCTGAGATCTACTGCCACAATTAGTACCACAATATGGCTCACAACCTGGTCCGCCTGACCTGAGATCTACTGTCACAATTAGCTCAACTATATGGCTCACAACCTGGTCAACCTGACCTGAGATCTACTGTCACAATTAGCTCCACTATATGGCTCACAACCTGGTCCACCTGACCTGAGGTCTACTGTCACAATTAGCTCCACTATATGGCTCACAACCTGGTCCACCTGACCTGAGGTCTACTGTCACAATTAGCTCCACTATAAGGCTCACAACCTGGTCCACCTGACCTGAGGTCTACTGTCACAATTAGCTCAACTATATGGCTCACAACCTGGTCCACCTGACCTGAGGTCTACTGTCACAATTAGCTCCACTATATGATTCACAACCTGGTCCACCTGACCTGAGATCTACTGTCACACTTAGCTCCACTATATGGCTCACAACCTGGTCCACCTGACCTGAGATCTACTGTCACAATTAGCTCCACTATATGGCTCACAACCTGGTCTACCTGACCTGAGGTCTACTGTCACAATTAGCTCCACGATATGGCTCACAACCTGGTCCACCTGACCTGAGGTCTACTGTCACAATTAGCTCCACTATATGGCTCACGACCTGGTCCACCTGACCTGAGATCTACTGTCACAATTAGCTCCACTATATGGCTCACGACCTGGTCCACCTGACCTGAGGTCTACTGTCACAATTAGCTCCACTATAAGGCTCACAACCTGGTCCACCTGACCTGAGGTCTACTGTCACAATTAGCTCCACTATATGGCTTACAACCTGGTCTACCTGACCTGAGATCTACTGTCACAATTAGCTCCACTATATGGCTCACAACCTGGTCCACCTGACCTGAGGTCTACTGTCACAATTAGCACCACTATATGGCTCACGACCTGGTCCACCTGACCTGACATCTACTGTCACAATTAGCTCCACTATATGATTCACAACCTGGTCCACCTGACCGGCGATCTACTGTCACAATTAGCACCACTATATGGCTCACGACCTGGTCCACCTGACCTGACATCTACTGTCACAATTAGCTCCACTATATGGCTCACAACCTGGTCCACCTGACCTGAGATCTACTGTCACAATTAGCACCACTATATGGCTGTCAACCTGGTCCATCTGACCTGAGAACTACTGTCACAATTAGCTCAACTATATGGCTCGCGACCTGGTCCACCTGACCTGCGATCTACTGTCACAATTAGCTCCACTATATGGCTCACAACCTGGTCCACCTGACCTGAGATCTACTGTCACAATTAGCACCACTATATGGCTGTCAACCTGGTCCATCTGACCTGAGAACTACTGTCACATTTAGCTACACTATATGACACACAACCTGGTCCACCTGACCTGCGATCTACTGTCACAATTAGCTCCACTATATGGCTGTCAACCTGGTCCATCTGACCTGAGAACTACTGTCACAATTAGCTCCACTATATCGCTCACGACCTGGTCCATCTGACCTGAGATCTACTGTCACAATTAGCTCCACTATATCGCTCACGACCTGGTCCACCTGACCTGAGTTCTACTGTCACAATTAGTACCATTATATGACTCACGACCTGGTCCACCTGACCTGAGAACTACTGTCACAATTAGCTCCACTATATGGCTCACAACCTGGTCCACCTGACCTGCGATCTACTGTCACAATTAGCTCTACTATATGGCTCACGACCTGGTCCACCTGACCTGAGACCTACTGTCACAATTAGCTCCACTATATGATTCACAACCTGGTCCACCTGACCTGATATCTACTGTCACAAATAGCTTCACTATATGGCTCACAACCTGGTCCACCTGACCTGAGATCTACTGTCACAATTAGCTCCACTATATGATTCACAACCTGGTCCACCTGACCGGCGATCTACTGTCACAATTAGCTCAACTATATGGCTCACAACCTGGTCCACCTGACCTGCGATCTACTGTCACAATTAGCTTCACTATATGGCTCACAACCTGGTCCACCTGACCTGCGATCTACTGTCACAATTAGTACCATTATATGACTCACAACCTGGTCCACCTGACCTGAGATCTACTGTCACAATTAGCTCCACTATATGGCTCACAACCAGGTCCACCTGACCTGAGATCTACTGTCACAATTAGCTCCACTATATGGCTCACAACCTGGTCCACCTGACCTGAGATCTACTGTCACAATTAGCTCCACGATATGGCTCACAACCTGGTCCACCTGACCTGAGATCTACTGTCACAATTAGCTCCACTATATGGCTCACAACCTTGTCCACCTGACCTGAGACCTACTGTCACAATTAGTACCACTATATGGCTCACAACCTGGTCCACCTGACTTGAGATCTACTGTCACAATTAGCTCCACTATATCGCTCACGACCTGGTCCATCTGACCTGAGATCTACTGTCACAATTAGCTCCACTATATCGCTCACGACCTGGTCCATCTGACCTGAGATCTACTGTCACAATTAGCTCCACTATATGGCTCACGACCTGGTCCACCTGACCTGCGATCTACTGTCACAATTAGCTCCACTATATGGCTCACAACCTGGTCCACCTGACCTGCGATCTACTGTCACAATTAGCTCCACTATATGGCTCACAACCTGGTCCACCTGACCTGAGACCTACTGTCACAATTAGTACCACTATATGGCTCACAACCTGGTCCACCTGACTTGAGATCTACTGTCACAATTAGCTCCACTATATCGCTCACGACCTGGTCCATCTGACCTGAGATCTACTGTCACAATTAGCTCCACTATATCGCTCACGACCTGGTCCCTCTGACCTGAGATCTACTGTCACAATTAGCTCCACTATATGGCTCACGACCTGGTCCACCTGACCTGCGATCTACTGTCACAATTAGCTCCACTATATGGCTCACAACCTGGTCCACCTGACCTGCGATCTACTGTCACAATTAGCTCCACTATATGGCTCACAACCTGGTCCACCTGACCTGAGATCTACTGTCACAATTAGCTCCACAATATGACTCACAATCTGGCCCACCTGACCTGAGGTCTACTGTCACAATTAGCTCCACTATATGGCTCACAACCTGGTCCACCTGACCTGAGATCTACTGTCACAATTAGCTCAACTATATGGCTCACGACCTGGTCCACCTGACCTGCGATCTACTGTCACAATTAGTACCACTATATGGCTCACAACCTGGCCCACCTGACCTGAGATCTACTGTCACAATTAGCTTACTATATGGCTCACAACCTGGTCCACCTGACCTGCGATCTACTGTCACAATTAGCTCCACTATATGGCTGTCAACCTGGTCCATCTGACCTGAGAACTACTGTCACAATTAGCTCAATTATATGGCTCATAACCTGATCCATCTGACCTGAGATCTACTGTCACAATTAGCTCAACTATATGGCTCACAACCTGGTCCACCTGACCTGCGATCTACTGTCACAATTAGCTCCACAATATGGCTCACAACCTGGTCCACCTGACCTGCGATCTACTGTCACAATTAGTACCACTATATGGCTCACAACCTGGTCCACCTGACCTGCGATCTACTGTCACAATTAGCTCCACAATATGGCTCACAACCTGGTCCACCTGACCTGCGATCTACTGTCACAATTAGCTCTACTATATGGCTCACGACCTGGTCCACCTGACCTGAAGTCTACTGTCACAATTAGCTCCACAATATGGCTCACAACCTGGTCCACCTGACCTGAGATCTACTGTCACAATTAGCTCCACTATATGGCTCACGACCTGGTCCACCTGACCTGAAGTCTACTGTCACAATTAGCTCCACAATATGGCTCACAACCTGGTCCACCTGACCTGAGATCTACTGTCACAATTAGCTCCACAATATGGCTCACAACCTGGTCCACCTGACCTGAGATCTACTGTCACAATTAGCTCCACTATATCGCTCACAACCTGGTCCACCTGACCTGAGATCTACTGTCACAATTAGCTCCACTATATCGCTCACGACCTGGTCCACCTGACCTGCGATCTACTGTCACAATTAGCTCCACAATATGGCTCACAACCTGGTCCACCTGACCTGAGATCTACTGTCACAATTAGCTCCACTATATCGCTCACAACCTGGTCCACCTGACCTGAGGTCTACTGTCACAATTAGCTCAACTATATGGCTGTCAACCTGGTCCAACTGACCTGAGATCTGCGGTCAAAATTAGCTCCACTATATGACTCACGACCTGGTCCACCTGACCTGAGATCTACTGTCACAATTAGCTCCACAATAGGGATCACGACCTGGTCCACCTGACCTGCGATCTACTGTCACAATTAGCTCCACAATATGGCTGTCAACCTGGTCCAGCTGACCTGAGATCTACTGTCACAATTAGTACCACTATATGGCTCACAACCTGGTCCACCTGACCTGAGGTCTACTGTCACAATTAGCTCCACTATATGGCTCACAACCTGGTCCACCTGACCTGAGATCTACTGTCACAATTAGCTCTACTATATGGCTCACAACCTGGTCCACCTGACCTGAGATCTACTGTCACAATTAGCTCCACTATATGGCTCACGACCTGGTCCACCTGACCTGAGATCTACTGTCACAATTAGCTCCACTATATGGCTGTCAACCTGGTCCGCCTGACCTGAGATCTACTGTCACAATTAGCTCCACTATATGGCTTACAACCTGGTCCGCCTGACCTGAGATCTACTGTCACAATTAGCTCCACTATATGGCTCACAACCTGGTCCACCTGACCTGAGATCTACTGTCACAATTAGCTCCACTATATGGCTCACAACCTGGTCCACCTGACCTGAGATCTACTGTCACAATTAGCTCCACTATATGGCTCACAACCTGGTCCACCTGACCTGAGATCTACTGTCACAATTAGCTCCACTATATGGCTGTCAACCTGGTCCACCTGACCTGAGATCTACTGTCACAATTAACTCCACTATATGGCTCACGACCTGGTCCACCTGACCTGAGATCTACTGTCACAATTAGCTCTACTATATGGCTCACGACCTGGTCCACCTGACCTGAGATCTACTGTCACAATTAACTCCACTATATGGCTCACGACCTGGTCCACCTGACCTGAGATCTACTGTCACAATTAGCTCTACTATATGGCTCACGACCTGGTCCACCTGACCTGAGATCTACTGTCACAATTAGCTCTACTATATGGCTCACGACCTGGTCCACCTGACCTGAGATCTACTGTCACAATTAGCTCTACTATATGGCTCACGACCTGGTCCACCTGACCTGAGATCTACTGTCACAATTAGCTCTACTATATGGCTCACGACCTGGTCCACCTGACCTGAGATCTACTGTCACAATTAGCTCTACTATATGGCTCACGACCTGGTCCACCTGACCTGAGATCTACTGTCACAATTAGCTCTACTATATGGCTCACGACCTGGTCCACCTGACCTGAGATCTACTGTCACAATTAGCTCTACTATATGGCTCACGACCTGGTCCACCTGACCTGAGATCTACTGTCACAATTAGCTCCACGATATGGCTCACAACCTGGTCCACCTGACCTGAGATCTACTGTCACAATTAGCTCCACAATAGGGATCACGACCTGGTCCACCTGACCTGCGATCTACTGTCACAATTAGCTCCACTATATGGCTCACGACCTGGTCCACCTGACCTGAGGTCTACTGTCACAATTAGCTCCACTATATGGCTCACAACCTGGTCCACCTGACCTGAGGTCTACTGTCACAAGTAGCTACACTATATGGCTCACGACCTGGTCCACCTGACCTGAGGTCTACTGTCACAATTAGCTCCACTATATGGCTGTCAATCTGGTCTACCTGACCTGAGATCTACTGTCACAATTAGCTCCACTATATGGCTCACTACCTGGTCCACCTGACCTGAGATCTACTGTCACAATTAGCTCCACTATATGGCTCACAACCTGGTCTACCTGACCTGGGGTCTACTGTCACAATTAGCTCCACTATATGGCTCACGACCTGGTCCACCTGACCTGCCATCTACTGTCACAATTAGCTCCACTATATGGCTCACAACCTGGTCCACCTGACCTGAGATCTACTGTCACAATTAGCTCCACTATATGGCTCACAACCTGGTCCACCTGACCTGCGATCTACTGTCACAATTAGCTCCACTATATGGCTCACAACCTGTTCCACCTGACCTGAGATCTACTGTCACAAATAGCTCCACTATATGGCTCACAACCTGGTCCACCTGACCTGAGATCTACTGTCACAATTAGCTCAACTATATGGCTCACGACCTGGTCCACCTGACCTGCGATCTACTGTCACAATTAGCTCCACTATATGGCTCACAACCTGGTCCACCTGACCTGAGATCTACTGTCACAATAAGCTCCACTATATGGCTCACGACCTGGTCCACCTGACCTGAGGTCTACTGTCACAATTAGCTCCACTATATGGCTGTCAATCTGGTCTACCTGACCTGAGATCTACTGTCACAATTAGCTCCACTATATGGCTCACGACCTGGTCCACCTGACCTGCGATCTACTGTCACAATTAGCTCCACTATATGGCTCACAACCTGGTCCACCTGACCTGAGATCTACTGTCACAATTAGCTCCACTATATGGCTCACGACCTTGTCCACCTGACCTGCGATCTACTGTCACAATTAGCTCCACTATATGGCTCACGACCTGGTCCACCTGACCTGCGATCTACTGTCACAATTAGCTCCACTATATGGCTCACAACCTGGTCCACCTGACCTGAGATCTACTCTCACAATTAGCTCCACTATATGGCTCACAACCTGGTCCACCTGACCTGAGATCTACTCTCACAATTAGCTCAACTATATGGCTCACGACCTGGTCCACCTGACCTGAGATCTTCTGTCACAATTAGCTCCACTATATGGCTCACAACCTGGTCCACCTGACCTGAGATCTACTGCCACAATTAGTACCACTATATGGCTCACAACCTGGTCCACCTGACCTGCGATCTACTGTCACAATTAGCTCCACGATATGGCTGTCAACCTGGTCCATCTGACCTGAGATCTACTGTCACAATTAGCTCCACTATATGATTCACAACCTGGTCCACCTGACCTGCGATCTACTGTCACATTTAGCTCTACTATATGGCTCACGACCTGGTCCACCTGACCTGAGGTCTACTGTCACAATTAGCTCCACTATATGGCTGTCAATCTGGTCCACCTGACTTGAGATCTACTGTCACAATTAGCTCCACTATATGGCTCACAACCTGGTCCACCTGACCTGAGATCTACTGCCACAATTAGCTCCACTATATGGCTCACAACCTGATCCACCTGACGTGAGGTCTACTGTCACAATTAGTACCACTATATGGCTCACAACCTGGTCCACCTGACCTGAGATCTACTGCCACAATTAGCTCCACTATATGGCTCACAACCTGGTCCACCTGACCTGAGATCTACTGCCACAATTAGCTCCACTATATGGCTCACAACCTGATCCACCTGACGTGAGGTCTACTGTCACAATTAGTACCACTATATGGCTCACAACCTGGTCCACCTGACCTGAGATCTACTGCCACAATTAGCTCAACTATATGGCTCACAACCTGGTCCACCTGACCTGCGATCTACTGTCACAATTAGCTCGACGATATGGCTCACAACCTGGTCCACCTGACCTGAGATCTACTGCCACAATTAGCTCCACTATATGGCTCACAACCTGATCCATCTGACCTGAGATCTACTGTCACAATTAGCTCGACGATATGGCTCACAACCTGGTCCACCTGACCTGAGATCTACTGTCACAATTAGCTCGACGATATGGCTCACAACCTGATCCATCTGACCTGAGATCTACTGTCACAATTAGCTCCACGATATGGCTCACAACCTGGTCCACCTGACCTGAGATCTACTGTCACAATTAGCTCCACGATATGGCTCACAACCTGGTCCACCTGACCTGAGATCTACTGTCACAATTAGCTCCACTATATGGCTCACAACCTGATCCATCTGACCTGAGATCTACTGTCACAATTAGCTCAACTATATGGCTCACAACCTGGTCCACCTGACCTGCGATCTACTGTCACAATTAGCTCCACAATTTGGCTCACAACCTGGTCCACCTGACCTGAGATCTACTGTCACAATTAGCACCACTATATGGCTCACAACCTGATCCATCTGACCTGAGATCTACTGTCACAATTAGCTCAACTATATGGCTCACAACCTGGTCCACCTGACCTGCGATCTACTGTCACAATTAGCTCCACAATATGGCTCACAACCTGGTCCACCTGACCTGAGATCTACTGTCACAATTAGCACCACTATATGGCTCACAACCTGGTCCACCTGACCTGAGATCTACTGTCACAATTATCTCCACTATAAGGCTGTCAACCTGGTCCACCTGACGTGAGGTCTACTGTCACAATTAGCACCACTATATGGCTCACGACCTGGTCCACCTGACCTGAGATCTACTGTCACAATTATCTCCACTATAAGGCTGTCAACCTGGTCCACCTGACGTGAGGTCTACTGTCACAATTAGCACCACTATATGGCTCACGACCTGGTCCACCTGACCTGAGATCTACTGTCACAATTATCTCCACTATAAGGCTGTCAACCTGGTCCACCTGACGTGAGGTCTACTGTCACAATTAGCACCACTATATGGCTCACGACCTGGTCCACCTGACCTGAGATCTACTGTCACAATTATCTCCACTATAAGGCTGTCAACCTGGTCCACCTGACGTGAGGTCTACTGTCACAATTAGCACCACTATATGGCTCACGACCTGGTCCACCTTACCTGAGATCTACTGCCACAATTAGCTCCACTATATGGCTCACAACCTGGTCCACCTTACCTGAGATCTACTGCCACAATTAGCTCCACTATATGGCTCACAACCTGGTCCACCTGACCTGCGATCTACTGTCACAAATATCTCCACTATAAGGCTGTCAACCTGGTCCACCTGACCTGAGATCTACTGTCACAATTAGCTCCACTATATGGCTCACAACCTGGTCCACCTGACCTGAGATCTACTGTCACAATTATCTCCACTATAAGGCTGTCAACCTGGTCCACCTGACCTGAGGTCTACTGTCACAATTAGCTCCACTATATGGCTGTCAATCTGGTCCACCTGACTTGAGATCTACTGTCACAATTAGCTCCACTATATGGCTCACAACCTGGTCCACCTGACCTGAGATCTACTGTCACATTTAGCTCTACTATATGGCTCACGACCTGGTCCACCTGACGTGAGGTCTACTGTCACAATTAGCTCCACTATATGGCTCACGACCTGGTCCACCTGACCTGAGGTCTACTGTCACAATTAGCTCCACTATATGGCTGTCAATCTGGTCCACCTGACTTGAGATCTACTGTCACAATTAGCTCCACTATATGGCTCACAACCTGGTCCACCTGACCTGAGATCTACTGCCACAATTATCTCCACTATAAGGCTGTCAACCTGGTCCACCTGACCTGAGGTCTACTGTCACAATTAGCTCCACTATATGGCTGTCAATCTGGTCCACCTGACTTGAGATCTACTGTCACAATTAGCTCCACTATATGGCTCACAACCTGGTCCACCTGACCTGAGATCTACTGTCACATTTAGCTCTACTATATGGCTCACAACCTGATCCATCTGACGTGAGGTCTACTGTCACAATTAGCTCCACTATATCGCTCACGACCTGGTCCACCTGACCTGCGATCTACTGTCACAATTAGCACCACTATATGGCTCACAACCTGGTCCACCTGACGTGAGGTCTACTGTCACAATTAGCTCCACTATATCGCTCACGACCTGGTCCACCTGACCTGAGATCTACTGTCACAATTAGCTCCACTATATGGCTGTCAACCTGGTCCATCTGACCTGAGATCTACTGTCACAATTAGCTTCACTATATGGCTCACAACCTGGTCCACCTGACCTGAGATCTACTGTCACAATTAGCACCACTATATGGCTCACAACCTGGTCCACCTGACCTGAGATCTACTGTCACAATTAGCTCCACTATATGGCTGTCAACCTGGTCCACCTGACCTGAGATCTACTGTCACAATTAGCTCCACTATATGGCTCACAACCTGATCCATCTGACGTGAGGTCTACTGTCACAATTAGCTCCACGATATGGCTCACGACCTGGTCCACCTGACCTGAGATCTACTGTCACAATTAGCTCCACTATATGGCTCACAACCTGGTCCACCTGACCTGCGATCTACTGTCACAATTAGCTCCACAATATGGCTGTCAACCTGGTCCACCTGACCTGAGATCTACTGCCACAATTAGCTCCACTATATGGCTGTCAACCTGGTCCACCTGACCTGCGATCTACTGTCACAATTAGCTCCACTATATGGCTCACAACCTGATCCATCTGACGTGAGGTCTACTGTCACAATTAGCTCCACTATATGGCTCACAACCTGATCCATCTGACGTGAGGTCTACTGTCACAATTAGCTCCACGATATGGCTCACGACCTGGTCCACCTGACCTGAGATCTACTGTCACAATTAGCTCCACTATATGGCTGTCAACCTGGTCCATCTGACCTGAGATCTACTGTCACAATTAGCTCCACAATAGGGATCACGACCTGGTCCACCTGACCTGAGATCTACTGCCACAATTAGCTCCACTATATGGCTCACAACCTGGTCCACCTGACCTTCGATGAAATATATGCTGCATAATCATTTGACGATAAACAAATTGCATAAATCTCAAATCGTTTACTTGATTTAGATATATATTTATATATATATATATAGATTAAACTGTTTTCTCGGTGGCTCTGTGCTAAGAAGTCTGACGGAAGAAAGCGTAGCCAATGGGAATACAATGAACAATAAATAAAGAGAAAGTGATTTTTCCCCGATTCATAAATTTAAGCTCTCGACTTTGATTTAATAGGATTTCTACGTTATTGCAGTAGTTAATTAGGTTATATAAATAAATATATATACATAGATGTTAATAATCTGCACGTGTGGATATGGGAAAGAAACTAAGATTAAATTGTCATTGGGTCTGTCACAACCCCCAATATCCATGAATAGTATCTTATCAACGTATTTTGCAGAGATATGCAATAACTTTTCCTAGAGGAATTGTTCCCAAGTCTGCTGAGAGCGCGTGAATATTACCTACTTGTGATCAGTATCTAATCCGTGCGGCCATCAATCAATTATTATTAAACGCAGGCAATGAGAAACTCGCTCTGTAAGAATAGCACTTTGAATCATAGACTGCTGCCAGTTTACCAGCACTAACTGCATATAAGACATTCATAAAGCAGTGAGTGTTAACGTCAGAGGGGCTTGTGATATTGTTTGATAATATAATAACAAAGACAAATGGGCCAATATAATGAGTCATGCCCAGGGTGCTCACGCGAAACCTTCACGACAACACAAATGTTTTGGACGCATATATATTGGGGGCTACGGCCATTTCCTATTTTGAACACCCAAAATTTGTTTTTGAACTTTTATTTGTGAGTACAATTTCAGAACCTGATAACACAAGGCCATATGGTAGATAATGTCAGGTTATTGACACAGATGAATAAATATATATATATAGATATAAATATATATATATATATATATATATATATATATATATATATATATTTATATATATATAGATATATGTTGTATATCATGAACAAATCATGAGAAGTACTCTTCTCTTAACATCTTCTTTGAGCCTGTCACTTTTTACATAATCCTGTTATCGAGTTTAACTGACCTCTCACCGCTGCTCCACACTGATCTCCACGCCTTGTACATGCTGTTAATATTTCAACATTTTCATTAACATGTCTGCCACATAACATGTTTTCGCGATGAAGGATTGTATTAGACCAGAAAGGGTTTTTTTTTATAAAAAAAAAACTACATCTATGTGAGAAACACTGAAATCTAGAATCTCCCAATATGTGTGTACAAAGTGTGAAGGCTTTAAAAGGTCAAATATTTTTTTGTGGAAAGTGCTAGACTAACTCTCTATCGTTATTGTGAGGATCAGCTGGCTTTTGAGAAGCTCATAACTTGTTCTGCTGTCGACCACGTCGCCGTCGTTTCAGCCCATATTTTGAGCCTTCTCCTCATTTCAGCATCTATTCACGTGGAAAAGCTCTCTGCTGCTAAACCATGCTGACATATTGCTTTCGCCCATTACGATGGGATGAGTTGATTTGAGAAGACATTATGGTGGTCCACGATCGACGAAAATAAATTGCAAAAAGAAAAATGCTTCTTTGATTGGTCTGGCAGAGATATTTGACATAGACTAGCGATACATGATTAGATACTGCAAAGTAAGTTTAACGGCTGACGACGTCTCATCAGACCGACTCATATGGAAAGAACAACACAACACAATTGGGTGTAAAATCCAAGCGTTTTACATGAACAAATAGGTTTTAACAACAGTCGCTATACATTTGTACATTAGAATTTACAGTAAAGTATGTGGCTATGATTGATGGTATTCCATCAAGCCATCCATTAATGTTGATATCTCTGCATCTTATTTAGCATACACGTACACCATTGTGGTCTAAATGCTTTCTTTACGCTCATGTTTATTTCTATAAGCAGTAGCTTCTACAAGGTGCACTGAGACACACTGTCCTATTATACCATTTCCTCGCATAATAAGCAATTATTTTCAAGTGCAGTGCAAATGGTAATTTACAAGATTCTACAATTGCAAATGAGGCAATTGAGACTGAGGAAATTGGGAGACAGTGGCTTAGCCGATGAGTCATATAATATTACAATATATGTACATACACAACCGACTCTGATAAAAGTTATGTACATCATCATTTAACCTTAATAATGGCAAATAAATACAATGCATTTTTTAATATCTTAATTTATTGCATCATTATATAAACCAATATATTTTTCATAACGATTTAATCCGCGTTTTGGTAGATATTTGATCTAATCTTTTATTATTGCATACATAAATACCTATTTGGATGTCTAGCAAACTAGTTAATTTGACTATCAATGCTTAACATTACTGGTATATAAGCTACACCAAAGGCATAAGGAGATTATAGATTAGGCAAAAACAGCATGAAGTCAATTAGTCTTTAATGAATTTAAATTTAATTTGATTTCACTTCTAAAGAGCTCCACATTGTTTTACATAAATCTATTGCAAATAACCTATCGGTGGAGATGATGTCTTTCATTCCTGCATGATATAAGTTCACCTATCAATTCAAAGAGCAGTAAGAAATCGATATCCTGTCAATCAATCGATAAAAGGCACCATTAGAGTTGGACCAGTGGGCCGCAAAAACCAACAAGCGGAAGTGTGGACACCCATATTTCATGAGGGAAACTCTACTCTCGACAGCTGAAATACGATCACTTGAGGTAGCGTTTTGAGTAGAGTGATAAATGTATCTAACTGAATGTTGTGGTGAAAATGTAATACTATACAAGGGAGTTCGACTGCAAATTGCCTTTGATTGACAGTTACAATTAATTGTGATTTAGGACTGCAAATTACATGATCACATCAATCAACAAGACGTGGCATTATAATGAAAAGTAATATTCAAGATAAAGGTTTCATCAACTCCTCTCATTTATTTAAATTTTTCAATTATTGTCTCAAAATGTTTCAAAGCGATGTGATTTTTTATTATCAAATGCAATATTTTGTGATGTTTTCTAACAGCTGTAAATCCTCCGTGTTTGATGTTATTCAGGGTTTGGTACTACGTCAATTAATACCTGAGAAATATAATTGGAATTCCCCTCATTTGAATAGCTTTTATTGAATATGCCATATAATACCTGATGCGGAATATCTATCAAATAACACGAGCTAACGTACAAGGAGCCTGGACAATTGGCTGCATTTTCCACTATTATTAACCACTAAAGAAAAACAGATAATCCTGAGAAATAATCTATCTGAAGATGTGTTATTTCTCACCGCAGCAGTTTTTCTTAAGTGAATTGCATCAAGTACAAAATGATATCACTAATTATATCCTGTCAGCTTTAAAACACTATAACATAGTAGTCATCTTAAATATTCATATCAAAGACAACTTTATTTTACATTAATAATGTCAACAATAATATGTATCGAAGTTGATGTGCAAGTATCCATATGGCAGATTTGTAAAATAGAGACAAATCATCATATCCCTTATACACAATTCTGGCTTAATTATATTATGTTCACATCAGTATTCACATTTCATGTCATTGTTTATCACTCATACAATATCACCCATGCTTGCATACATATTTGGAAAAAGAATACTATCATCTGCACCAAATGGAAAATATATTGACTCTGAACCTTTGAATCACTATCCAAGGTCATGCCCTTGGTATCTAGTGATTATATATGAACAGCTACAGCCTGGTTTGTCTCAAAACATCATATGATATATATATATCGGTTATTTACGGTCATGAGATTTTAAATATTTACTGCAATCCCATCATGATGGCATTTAGTGCCAACTGTACCCTAAATAATGTCCATCCGTCAGCAATAAAATGATATGTTATATTGGCAATATATCTATTAATTAGTAGATTTTCCTTAAGTTAGTAATTGGTTTAATTTGAATGACCTCACTCCGCTGCTTTTAGAAGATCAACATTTTACATTAGCTTGGCATCTGTCACCGTATCAAAGCTTATTCCAGGCTTACTATGGAGTGTCTACAACACCCTGCAACATTCCTGTCACCATGGCAAGGCATATTCCAGGACTGCTAGATTTACACATAACCGGTAACTGTAGCCATGGCAACGCATTAACAAGAATTACTAGATCTACAACAACCTGATAACTGTCACCATGGCAACGCATATTCCAGTGTTTCTATGAGCTGATCTACAAACAACATGGCATCAAACAAACCATGATTATTTTCAGCAAATCAACATTTCACCTGGCATATCTATCATTGTAATTATTAGTAGATCCAATACACCCTGGCTCTTCTTTGAGTAGAATGAACAAATGCATTCTTATTTGATTTGAATACTGTTGTAATAATGAATAGAATATTTTTTGTGGATTAAAGAAGACTATTTTGAAATGTGTCCATATGACATGGTGTATTTGATTGGTGGTAGTAGAGTTGGGATGTGGTGGCGCTGGGCGAAGTAGGATGAGATGAAGGGAGACGAGGTCAGATCTTGTTGGTACTGTGAATGGACATGGCAAGATTCCATCCTGAAAACACAAAACATACACACGGATAAGATGAGAGACGGCAAAAACATATATGTGACAATTAAATAATGTGTTCATTATCATTTCAAGAAGTCGGTATATGATTGAAGTTTAAGCAATACAGTCATAAAATAATTTATTTTAAAATATTGATATTGAACCGGATTGAAATGGCATTCCCACAATGTGTTTAAATGTGACATATTCTAAATTGGGAGATGAAGATTTGGTTTTATGGCAACAGGGAGTACTCATTTTGGGCTTGTGTTGCGTATATTTAATAATAAAAAAATAAATTATCTGATTATGTTGCTGTTCTGATCGTCAGCTATTGTGCTGTGTCACACTATGTCTTCCCTATGTCTAAACTATATCTTCTCTATGTCTACACCACTATGTCTAAACTACGTCTAAACTATGCCTTCTCTATGTCTACACCACTATGTCTAAACTACGTCTAAACTATGCCTTCTCTATGCCTACACCACTATGTCTAAACTACGTCTAAACTATGCCTTCTCTATGCCTACACCACTATGTCTAAACTACGTCTAAACTATGCCTTCTCTATGTCTACACCATTATGTCTAAACTACGTCTAAACTATGTCTTCTCTATGTCTACACCACTATGTCTAAACTACGTCTAAACTATGTCTTCTATATGTCTACACGACTATGTCTAAACTACGTCTAAACTATGTCTTCTATGTGTCTACACGGTGTTATACTCTGTCTACTCTATATCTTCACTATGTCTACATCATGTCTACATTATGTTTACACTATGTCTACATTCTGTCTACACTATATCTATACCATGTCTACATTATGTTTACACTATGTCTACATTCTGTCTACATAATTTTACACTATGTCTACATCATGTCTACATTCTGTCTACACTATGTCTTCACCACGAATGAGCATTGTCACAGGTGGATTCTGCACCTCAGGTGATATAACCGGTAGAGATACCAAATGATGTACAATATTTAATTTACGGCATCAAAGCCTTGTTTGGGGATTTCTATATCGGTATGAATCACAATAAAAGATACACATGTCAGTAAGCTAGTGAATGGGTAGAATGTGGCAGTCAGCAGCCTGGAATGAATTGTGAGCTCACACAAGCTTTCCATCCTACACATTAATGTTTCATGCCTCAGCACTGCAGAAGCGACTCACAGGTGGCTCTGCCAACTCCATCCATTTTATCTGCGTCAAGATTAAAGAGTTTTGCTTTGCCAAAAGGAAGAAAAGATGACAGCCTAGTCTTCGCTGTATGTGGGATATCTCTTGTAATTGTAGCTGATAAGAAAACGGCTCTATATCTGATGCCAGGATTAGGACGAAAATGTCCATAATATTCACATATTGTAACATAATAGCATCGCCATAAAGTGAACAAAATAGACCCCAGTATATCGCAATGTGGTCAACATATTACTGATGATGACGAGGTTGTAATACACAATTATTTGGGTCCAAATTGACCTCTCCCTGAGGGTGATTACAGAGCACTTTGGTATTTGCATGGGATATAGTTCAGATAATTCTAGCAATTACTACTATTCATAACTTTATAACTGAATGTGGACAGTATTCCTCATAATGTGGGCACACAATATATAATTAGCGAACGGTATATGCCTACGGAATGATGTAACAGCAAGACTGTGGGATCTCGGGGGAGGAAAGGACATAAGGTGAACACAAAATCATCCCCTCTGGCCTATTTACCACTAGCCTCATACCCATTAACCCAACATCCACTAACCTACAGCCATTAACCTACAGCCATTAACCTTTATCACAATAACCCTACATCCATTACCCCCATCACCAACTAACTCCACTTACATCCACTCACTAACCCCGCACCCACTAACCCTGCACCAACTAACCCCATACCAACTAACCCTGCACCAACTAACCCCACACCCACTAACCCCGCACCAACTAACCCCGCACCAACTAACCACGCACAAACCAACCCCGCACCCACTAACCCTGCACCAACTAACCCCACACCCACTAACCCCGCATCCACTAACCCCGCATCCACTAACCACGCACAAACCAACCCCGCACCCACTAACCCTGCACCAACTAACCCCACACCCACTAACCCCGCATCCACTAACCCTGCACCCACTAACCCTGCCCCAACTAACCCCACACCCACTAACCCCGCACCAACTAACCCCACACCCACTAACCCTGCACCAACTAACCCCACACCCACTAACTTCATGCCCTAGCTCCGTACCCACAAGTCCCAGACCCACTAACCCTGCGCCCACTAACCCTGCACCCACTAACCCTGCACTAACTAACCCCACACACACTAACTTCATGCCTCTTTAATGTAATGATACAAGTTCAATATGGTAAAGTTAAAATTATTGATATAATTTTCATCTATAACTTTGACTCAATATCAACTTCGCTCAGATAGCTATATTATTCATAAAACAGGTGATGGCGCTTTTTATATAATGTTATATTTGTTATTTACGTCGCATAAGATTTTCTCTCCAATGACTTGATACGCTTTTTTCACTCCCACACACATGCACACACCGAGTTAATGTGCATCCCTAAATGCTTACATAGATTTCAATATGTTTCATATATCAGTCACCGGTGCCAACTCCTTAATGTGCCCCCTGAAATCAGTGTATCTGGTTGCTTATATGTGTGTGTTTGACATTCAGATCTGAGTATTGCCTGGATCCTTTGGGTTTACGCGCAAGCGAGTATTCACAATGCGCACTTAAAAGGGTTGCACATTTCATAACTTGACATAATAAATATGGGCGTTGTGAAAAATCAGTGATGCACAACTGTGTCTGTTTCATTGCGTGATGATGATGCAGAGTACGAGGTCTGAATTATTAATAGAATGCGGCTATGCACAGAATCAGTGCGGTGACCCTCCCTTGGGACCGCCACATTCGTATGGTAATACATTCAGTGGCTTCTTTCTAGCTTTCTCAATATACTATCTTAAAGACTGATTGCCCTGTCTAAAAGCAGTGCCATGTATATATTAAAGGAGTACACCTGCTGATGTATCATTCCTGGGTAAGCGACACAAAATGTTCACTCTGAAATATGTCTGTATGTGTCAATATGTTGAGCCGTTCCCATCACTTGATACATACACATGTGAATGTAGAATCTGACCTGATCCCGATATAACGTGTCCTAGCTGGACCATTACTACTCTACATTACATAGGTAGTATTTAATTACTTTAACGTATCTGCAGTCATTACCCTATATTTGATACCATTCTAAATCTGTTATAAATACTTGCCTTGCTCACAAAAGTATCATCAAATCTAAAATTGACCAACATCAGCTGTAAACTGGTGTCTGACACATAAACTGGCCAATCGGTACAGCTGCCAGTACAAAACAAATCTACTTATATTCTGTCACCAATCAGTAGACATATTTTTATGAATACTGATGACTTGCGACCATTCCTGTGCGCACCTTATACCTTTGGAGGCAGGAACTGATATGAGAGATAAGTCTGTTAATGGGGGGTAGACCATTACCAGATATCTCAGCCACATAGTAAACCCTTACAGAGTTATTCCATCGCGTAAATAAGAACACATGTCCTTACTGAGTTATTCCATCGCGTAAATAAGAACACATGTCCTTACTGAGTTATTCCATCGCGTAAATAAGAACACATGTCCTTACTGAGCAGTTCTCACATGTAACTGACATGATGTGTCCTCAAACAGCCTGTTCCCACTTGTAAACAACATTATGTGTCCTTCCTCAGCAGTTCACTAACTAGGGCACAACACAATGTGACCTATTCTATAGTTCCCAAACCTGTACATAACACAATGTGGCATTCTATATAGTTCCCTAAAGTGTACTCAACACAATATGGCATACTATATAGTTCCCAAACCTGTACACAACACAATGTGGCCTACTCTATAGTTCCCTAAAGTGTACTCAACACAATATGGCATACTATATAGTTCCCAAACCTGTACACAACACAATGTGGCCTACTCTATAGTTCCCTAAAGTGTACTCAACACAATATGGCCTACTATATAGTTCCCAACGTGTACACAGCACAATATGGCATACTATATAGTTCCCAACGTGTACACAGCACAATGTGGCCTACTCTATAGTTCCCTAAAGTGTACTCAACACAATATGGCATACTATATAGTTCCCAACGTGTACACAGCACAATATGGCATACTATATAGTTCCCAACGTGTACACAGCACAATGTGGCCTACTCTATAGTTCCCTAAAGTGTACTCAACACAATATGGCATACTATATAGTTCCCAACGTGTACACAGCACAATATGGCATACTATATAGTTCCCAACGTGTACACAGCACAATGTGGCATACTTTAAAGTTCCTAAACGTGTACACAACACAATGTGGCATACTTTAAAGTTCCTAAACGTGTACACAACACAATGTGGCATACTTTAAAGTTCCTAAACGTGTACACAACACAATGTGGCATACTTTAAAGTTCCTAAACGTGTACACAACACAATGTGGCATACTTTAAAGTTCCTAAACGTGTACACAACACAATGTGGCATACTTTATAGTGTGTTCTAAGTACACTGTGGTCTACTTTATCGTTCCCAAGCATATACTCAATACAGTGTGGCCTACTTCATAATGAACCCTTGGCACAGATGAACGGGTAATTGTCACCATTGATCTATTATGATATATAAACAACATGTCCTTCTGAAATGTTCCAATACGTGTAAACTACCCAGTGTGTCTTCATTGCCCCAATGAACTGTTCTGCGGGGTAAACATTTTAGTTCTGATATCCGTAATCAACACAATGTGTCCTCATTGACCTGACTTGTTTACTTGTCTCAGTATAAGATAATTTCAGTTCATACATTTTGACATCAATTAGCTTATGATTGACCTGAGGTTTTGTTTGTTTGGTTTGTTTGGGGCTTTACATCACTTTCAACATTATTTCGGTCATTTCGTGATGAGACCTACTTGTAGCAGATATAGTGCTGCCTCACTGAATTGTCATGTCGCAGGTCCTTGACATGACAACCCACCCGGTCACAGATTTACAAGGACAACGGGTTAACCCTTCGTGCACGGGCCTCAGCTCATGTGTGAAATTGTATCATGAATTCAACCTCGCCACAGCCGGGGATCGAACCCACGACCTTTGGATCACCACAGAGGAACTGGTGCTAATCAGCTGGCACTCTAACCAACTGCGCCACGGCCCGTGGCATGATTGACCTGAGGGCAAAGACAACTTACGAGGCCTTGTATAAAGACCAGGTGGCACCTATTTATGAATCTGGCCCCATGTCATTGCACAGCAGCTGAATAATTAAACAATTAGGTTTTGGCAGGTAAACAATACAGTGCCCTTCCTCATTCATATTACTCTAAGCAAAGCAACATACAATGGGCTACCTCGCTCAAATACCCTGAGCCATGAAACAAATATATCGGCCTACCTGGCTCATGTCACTCTAAACCTCACACATATTGCTTTGAGTAACATACAGTGGCCTACCCTATATATACACCCTTACCCATGTAACGTGCATTCCCCTACTATTATTACATACCATATTTACGTAAGCATCGGTACCCCTGCACGTGCATTGATATGCCGTGGACATGCTGGAAGCTAATGCGGTTCTCTATACTACCGGCTAGTTCATAAACCTTGAACCAATGAACCTAATTACATAAAGTCGCCTAACTATGACCGACCTAGCTCATATATCGTGTGGCATGCATCATTTGCCTGATCCATGCACCACACAGTTCCCTACGTAGCTCATTAGCCCTGACCCATGCACCACACAGTTCCCTACCTAGCTCATTTGCCCTGATCCATGCACCACACAGTTCCCTACCTAGCTCATTTGCCCTGATCCATGCACCACACAGTTCTCTACCTAGCTCAATAGCCCTGATCCATGCACCACACAGTTCCCTACCTAGCCCTGATCCATGCACCACACAGTTCCCTACCTAGCTCATTTGCCCTGATCCATGCACCACACAGTTCCCTACCTAGCTCATTTGCCCTGATCCATGCACCACACAGTTCTCTACCTAGCTCAATAGCCCTGATCCATGCACCACACAGTTCCCTACCTAGCCCTGATCCATGCACCACACAGTTCCCTACCTAGCTCATTTACGTTGATACATGCACCACACAGTTCCCTACCCAGCCCTGACCCATGCACCACACAGTTCCCTACCTAGCTCATTTACGTTGATCCATGCACCTCACAGTTCCCTACCTAGCTCATTAGCCCTGATCTATGCAGCACACAGTTCCCTACCTAGCTCATTTGTCCTGACCTATGCACCACACAGTTCCCTACCTAGCTCATTTGCCCGGAGCCAGGCACCACACAGTTCCCTACCTAGCTCATTTGCCCTGAGCCAGACACCACACAGTTCCCTACCTAGCTCATTTGCCCGGAGCCAGGCACCACACAGTTCCCTACCTAGCTCATTTGCCCGGAGCCAGGCACCACACAGTTCCCTACCTAGCTCATTTGCCCCGAGCCAGACACCACACAGTTCCCTACCTAGCTCATTTGCCCGGAGCCAGGCACCACACAGTTCCCTACCTAGCTCATTTGCCCCGAGCCAGGCACCAGACAGTGTCTTTCTTGGGCTGTATTCACAGGGCAATGCTACATTAAGATAACAAGGCGCTACTTATTTCAACTTGGCTTGCTGTCTCCCTTTGTGCGCAAATTTTGAAATGATGTAATTATTACTAAACTCATCATACATATCTGAGACAGAGTACTTGAATCGAGAAATCTCATTTCGATTATTAGAACACGTCTGCATTGATGAATAAACAAAACATGAAACGACGGATGCATGTAAATCAATGCCTACAAATTTCAACAACGCAATCTTATTCGCTTCCAAGTTCTTTGAAGATAGTATTCCTACTTATTTCCTTAACACATGTATGTAATGAATAGATTCATAGAAACATTACACCAACTAAGTTGCATTGTTTGTCGCCTACTTTTATCTATTTATAAGGTGAACAGTTACAAAATTCTCATTTCCTATTTTCCACTGTGTGGGCTTGTGAGATATAATACGATAATCTGTATTTTATTTTACCACTACATGTACATTATGTTGGAAAACAAATTCTGAATCCAAACAAACAAACACAGAACACATATTGCCTTTGTAAATACATCTGAACCACGTGACTGCTTCATCCCCCTGTAATATAACATAACTATATCACTGTCATAGCCACTGTTTGATAGCCATCAGGAGTAGAGTATATTCAGCCTCTCTGCCATTGTTAGATCCTACCCTTACAAGCCGTAAACGACAATTACCCATCCCTTAATATGTTATCTCGCTGTTAATGAATACTAACTTTCAGTGAGTACGTCCATTATAAGCATGGTAGTTTCCTTGGCAACAGAGCCGTGTCCTTAGCAACAGCATTGAGTTTCATGACGAAGAAGAGCTGCTATTACTTCCCTACCGCTCCGCATCCACTAATTCCCAGATTATACCATACCTTCTGCTCGCATTTCCTCCCGATACATGGTGCTCATTATAAAGAATAACAAATATAGCTGATGTGTTCATGTCGCCAATATGTGATACATGTTGATAATAGTGCTGTATTGTGTATTTATCATGCCACAAAGTTTGTTTTTTATCCCATTTTAATCATTTAAGGCGGTTATTGAAATCAATCTAAATTAGTTATATTTTGTATTTGTCAATCCAAATTCTAATATGTGAATGGCATTAACTGCTTTGATTAATGAATTATGATAAGATCAACACATTAAATAAGGAGTAACTCTAATTGCAAACTGATATTAAAGCTTGCATTTACATTTTGAAATATGTAAAAGGGCCATTCGAATATAGTATAAAATGTCAATGTTCCCCCAAACTAGATATCTCAAAAGCGAGTGGTTTCTGATATCCTACAACGAGGACATACACATTCATATTTTGTGACATTCATGAATGCGCAAACAGAAATGTGGTGATGTAAGGTCATGTTTTTTTTCTTTAAAAAGGGAATGTCCATAGTTATGGGATTAATTAAAACAGAGCTGAAATGATGATCGTATAATATAAAGTTTACTTAAAGCTACACGTACATTCGCTTGTTCTGTCAAAGTAATACCCCGATGAAATCGTCTTTGAGAGGAATGGCTGTGCGATATTTGCATCTAAGGATGAGCACATGTTTAAATTGAATGATAATATTATTTCCATTCTGCAGAAGGTAAAAGGTCTGTTCGGACAAGTATTGAGGAGTGATTCTATTTTAAACCACCAAGGCTTTCGCCACCAATGTCCATGTTCCACCCGCTGGTTGCTAAACTCAATAGCTATATATCCCGCTTTTTTCACGAATAAACACATTACAGCCCTTTTCTTTAATTGTTAATGACCATTGCCTTACTACTGTTGCGTCCTTTATGCATTGAGATGAAGATGTTAACCTAGATACTAGGCCTAAATGTACCTTATTCCCTGCAAATATTCACGATGATACTGGTGAGAGGAAACCATTAGTATTTTCTTACATTATCTGGACGTCTCCTTGCAAAAGTCGGTTACTTTTTTTATATTCCTCTTTGGAATGCCACTGGCTTAACAAACATATTCTCATGAATATAAGCTTATTGCATTCTGTAAATGAACTCAATTAACTGGTTCTAACTGACACTATTCGGCACACGCATTATGCATTTGCCTTAACATTCCCAATTATTATTTTTTTTAAATGGCTGTTTTGTGAAGTGCATATTGTGTGATCCGGGGCTGGATGACATTCAGACATGAATTTG
Source organism: Amphiduros pacificus (assembly GCA_949316495.1). NCBI lineage: Eukaryota > Metazoa > Annelida > Polychaeta > Phyllodocida > Hesionidae > Amphiduros > Amphiduros pacificus. The sequence goes on from OX439001.1 coordinate 66,663,671, forward strand.
CTTTTTGAATAGGTTTACACAGGTAACAACAAACAGATAACAGCAATGTGGCTGCTGTCAACTCCCTGCAGCTCCCCACATTAACTCAGGTACATCAAACCTCCTCTCCCAATGCCTTATGTTTGATTGTATAAAAGCCCAAAACCTTTAACTTGAATAACTCAAAATGCCTGCCCCTCTCTGTCAATTAACGCAGAACATTTTATATTTAGTATATTTCAGATTTGTCATCAGTGCTCCGTGAGAGATTTGAACGGAATATGGTAAGCAATCACAAACGATTTTCAAAACACGTGTGAATGCTTTCGCCACCCTATTCACCTTTTATATCTCCCACGATTGTTCCTTACTCCAGTGTTTCACTTCCACAGTCAGGTATATTCGCTTCTAGAAAGAAAATATATTATCCTGCTTAACTACATCCTTTATAGTAGAGGGACAAGTTTATATGAATAACCACTCATCCTAATAATATGTTATTTTGGTCTAATTGTTGTCTGCATATGATATATTTGATCAAGGTCTCAAAACGAAGCCGTATATCACATTATGAAACCTCTAACACACAATGATGCAGTGGCCTTAATCTGTCGATTTAAAATATGCAATGAAAACAAAAAGCAAATAATATCATAAATATATGTGATGATCATAAATATTTACACTGAAGAATGACTCTTTATCATGTCTAATATCTGGTTTTCTAAATATCTTTGAATATCTGAGGTAATCTTCTCATATAACAAGTGTTACATTCTACATCAAGCTTGGTCTCGTACACCATATGGTGGTGTAATTCAGTTGCTGAATAGGAAGTGTCTCGTAGATTCTTGTGTCATTTTACATTTCAAAATCCTTGGTCTATTTTGTAATAAACATTTAGAAATGTATTCCTGAAAGGTCCATGTGATATTACATCTCATATCTACTTCAATGTTTACCATTTCACCATTAAGCTTTGTTTTTTCGGAGCAAAACTAAGATGAAAAATAGCATATTAAAACAAGATGGGGATGAGACACCATGTGTTTGTCAGCCCTGTGTGTGTGTGTGTGTGTGTGTGTGTGTGTGTGTGTATATGTATGTGTGTGTGTGTGTGTGTGTGTGTGTGTGTGTGTGTGTGTGTGTGTGTGTGTGTGTGTGTGTGTGAGACATATTGATATTATTAATACTATGTTGAGTTAATCTCCTGTGTTTCCAGCTGCTCTATATGCGGTTTGTTTTCCTGGTGGTAACAATTGTTCGTCTAATAAACTACTACCCACTCCTAGTGTTGAAATAGGTGATAAGGTAATATAATAATGCAATAATGATGTAATTTCTCTCTGGTCATGCAATAATAATTCACAAACTGTGTTCTAAACCAAAAAGATTCCATGATGTATTCTCTCAAAATAATATAAGATGAATACAAATTTTGTATAGATACATATCATTTTATGATCTTTGATTGAAAAATGCGTTCCGAAAAAGGTTTGAGATGAACAACATTGTGTGAAATGTATCAGAGATGTGTTTGACACCCACAAAAGTTGGCTGGGGCAAGAGAGCGGGTATTCTGTCATCATTGGTAGATGTAATGTACATGGCTTTGACAGGCAATTGACACGGTGTCGACCATGCCTGTCAAGTGGCCCTGTGGCCTGAAATGTATGGCACTGTTATCCACATATGAAATATGCAACAACATGCTCACAATCTATGTGAATGTAGGCACAGCCTCTGCTGGTAAACACACTGGGCCTCACCTTATAGTGAGCTGTACGGTCAGGAGGCCTTGGGGATACATATGGTTTGACACTGGGCTGCACTCTGAATTCTGTGAGGTGTCTGTATATTTCTGGTTTTGTCAAAGGTGGCTCCGTGAAATCTACACGGCAAGGGTCAAGGTCCTGAGAGAGACATTACCCGCCTGTCAAGCCATTGGAGCACTTGAAATAAACAGATGAAAGTTTGCACATACCCCTAAGGCGGATTACTGTATCTGTGTGGCACTGCCCAAACACCAACACCATGTACCAACTAAAACTGGTGTCTGAACAAATATGAACAGGCATCTATCTCACCATATATATGTATATACTGTAAGAACAGAACGCCTCCGAAATGGTAAAACCAGTTATTATGTGTGTATGGTTTGTTCATGTTTATCATTTTATTTGAAATATGGGTAATTCAGGAGTGTTAATACATATATATATATATGTGTATGTGTAATATATATATATATAGATAGATAGATAGATAGATAGATAGATAGATAGATAGATATATAGTAAAGTAAAGTAAAGCTGACATTTATATACCGCTGATACCAGACAATGTCTGCTCATAGCAGTTGATAGGAACTGGCCAGGATTCGAACCTAGAACCCCTGGATCTCAAGGCGAATACTCTACCAATTGAGCTATTTCGGCCATTATAGATATATATATATATATAGATATATCCACAAATATAATTATAAAAATATACAATTAAAGCCATGGTGGGTTGGTATGTGGCAATGCATTGTGTTGTGGTCTGCCCACCCCTTTAAGGCCGGCACCAGGCCATGACTCTTGTCACATCTTTCTCATTACTGGCCTCGCCAGCCCCAGCTTCAGCCTTAGCCCAAGGCCTGGTCCCATTTGTCTATGTGCTCCAGAACCTGTCCGCTCACCCCAGGTCTCTGGTCTGTGACACTAAGGTTGGGTGCAGGGCCATTCCTGTGCCATTCTCACACTGCATACTCTCGGTGTCTGCCGAACATCTGATTAACATGATTTACTGAGGGTGAGATATGGGTATTCATTTGAGCAAAGTAGCGCTATTTTGATATGAGTGATTTGATGCATTGCATACCAAAGAATCTGCACCTTTCAGTATTAGAATTGACAGATCAGTTATACATACACATCTGAATGCTGCTTCTAAATGTCACTCTAAATTAAATTCCATCTTCGGTATTCACGCTTAATTAAATTTTACCTTTAAAATTACACCAATTGTTCTGCGTTAATGTGTTGGTATGAATGGAAATTAATTTGAGTTATGACTCCGCCAGAATTGGATGGGCTCGTGGTAATTGCCTAATTATCACCAAGGTAGTTAAGTCATTTGTTGTAATATTAAATAAACAGCAAGAGTTATCAATAAATTCTACAATCCTTATTTCAAAGTTGGTCTGGCACTATGTTTTGAAGCATCTCTATCTTCTATAGTAAACTCGCTTGAAAATAATTCATTAAACTGTATTTTGTTCAATGACCCTCTAATACAGTGAAGCTTATAATTTGATAAATCTGGAATGATACATGAAAAATTTAGAGCCCTTAGAATTTCACATTCATGGCATTACCATTTATTGATTAATTATGGTGTGTAATAGCGCTGGAATTTAGGCATCCAACATGGGACTACTTTCCTGCTTTCTGTTGGCATTAGCTCAAGAAAAATACAATTATTCCCATGAGTTGTTGCTAATTAATGGTGCTTTTCAACAGGTTATTCCCATGGCAGACATGACCATATATGGGAGGAGAGAAATGTCGATATCACCCTGACGGAGATTGAAAAGTGCTGCCAAATTCTGACAGGAAACACAGACCCAATTTAGCACAAGTGATAGCTGGTACACTCATTATTACAATTCACAGCAGCGTATTTCACCTTCCTTATGTTCACTATTATAAATGTGCATAGAGTGCTGGATAGGCAGCGCATACAGGTGCTCCACTTCCCAACGTCTCAATGCTCCATCTGGAATGCCATGTCTTTACACCGGTGGTTGTCTAATATTTCATATGCTCACATGGTAAGCCCGAATCTCAGACTCTATATATAGCATAATGCTTGAGAAAGGAAAGATAAATGTCAACTATCTTTTTTTTATTTGATATAAAGGCATAACTGTGCAAATAAGTGGAAAATTGCAACAGCATATGAATCGAACCCTGTGCAAATACTCCAACAGACAATGGCAATAATAAGCAGTGCTCTCCTGGCGGGAAATCTCGCGCAACACGAGATTTCCCATGCTCGGAAATATGTGGCAGCGCATACAAAGCTAATTAGTTAAATTCTGTTTCTTTGAGTGAAAAACCGGTGACAATTAGGTTGTGGCTGATCATGAAAAAATGCGAAGTCTGCTGTGTGCAAGGCGATGAACTGGTTGTGCTTAGCAGGAGCCATAACAGCACTAGTCAAGCACACTACCTCAAATGAGCTAGAGCAAGATGTGTGTTTGCCTCATCAAGCAGTGTACACACTGTTTGTCCTGAAAAGGTCACCCATGTATTGGACACAGGCTCACTCCCTGTTGCAAACCGTGCATCCATAATACCATTGATTCGAGCCTAAAATGGCTCACATAACAATGATGTGCCATTTATACAGTGTATTGTTTCTAGTTTATGTCAACATATGAATTAGACTAATGGCGGAATGCCAGAGCGTTAAACCCTACAATCGATGGCTACAGTGTACAGAGAGGTCTATACATGGTACCAAGCTTAGCCACCGACACAGTCTCTATGGTCCAACAGCTTACCCCAACAAAAAGTCCTCAACTTTCAATATTTGTTCTGTAAAACTACACAAACGTCGAGTAAATGGGTTGAGCGGGTGTTGTAGAATGGGTCCTTACCACCGAGACTACTTATGATGTGAATGACATGGCGTGCAGTAGGAGGCAGCTCACAGTGTCAAACAATCATAGTTTATTGTGAAAACACTGCCAAATTCATTTTCAATCTGCAGGCAATCTTTGCGCACCAGCTCTATTGATCAGAAGGTCATTTTAAGCTCAGATGAGAAGTGAGAAGCAATAAAAGCCTTAGCCTTACCACTGAAGGTCATTTTGTGGATAATGACTTGAACGACCTCTAACTCCTTCAAGGTGTGCACAAACAGGAAACTGTGACTTGTCTTAATCCAACCTTTTATCATTTTGCGCATATAATGGCCCCATAAAGTTCTCTGTCTCAAGTAATATAGAGAAGGCATAAAGGGCGGCGGTGTGGTTTAGGTGAGTATGTTATGAGGACGGCGCTTTGATGCTGGGATAGAGTAGGGGCTGTGAGATGGCTGCGGGGATGGAGAAGATGATGGACTGCCCATCCTGCACAGCACACAGCACAAATATGTGTCCACGTCCGTGTGACTACAGGCCCCAGTCAGCTCTGTGTAGTTCCCCGGCATATTGCTCACACACCAAGTCTTTGATATGAAGGCCGATTATATCCATATTGGAAAACAAACACGGAGTGTGGACATTGGACAAACGTAATATGGTGAAGAATTATGGTGTGTGGCAAGGACAATGATGAGCGCTCGCACATCACGACAAGCCTGCCAGGCCAAATCAAACAGCCACAGCAATCCCCACAGGAGGGCGCCACCGCTGTCATTGTGGGAGACGCGGCTGGAGAAAGCAGCCCACAAGCAGAGGCTACAATGAGCTCCGTCCACCACAACCGCCGACTCAAATTAAAAATGAATAATCGGCATTGACGCCTGTCCGGGCTCATCAGACGCTATGCGGTGGCGTGATTGCTGACCTGAGGGGCGGCAGGACGAGGCGAGAGGGCCGAGGACGGAGCTGCTGACCGACAGACCTGCCTCACATTACTCAATCCGCCGGTCCCTGGTCACTCTCACTACTCTCTCTGTCACCTTACTGACAACCATCACCTATTGGCTTCATAATGAATGCCGTTTCGATGGAGGTGAAGTGATTTCGTGTTCTATGGCTCACCGCTGGTGCATACTGGGTGTGATGACGTCACTGGACTGGAGACATAGTTGGGCTTTTTTTAATAGACGCGTCATCATTTCTTGTTAGGCTAACGATGATTTTCTTAGAGCCCTGAATAATGACAAAAACATCAAATGGCCAGACAGCAGAAGAGATTATGAGAATCTTGGGGCCCTCCATATTGACATGTACTGCCATAGCAGCATTTTATGGAGCGATATCAAGTGGAAAACAGTAATAAACATAGACCCTTGATCACAACAGTCACACATAAAAGCTTATATGCACATCATACAAGAGACAGTGCTACAAGGCCCCACACTTTGGAAATCATTGTGTTCCGTGGTATGGCTAAGGGGAGTAGTTTGCGAGCAGTATAAAGCAGTCTATGAGCAAATGACATAATTCTTCCCTAAGCTGTAAACACGTAATTACATTTTTTACAAAGAGATGTAAAATCTATTTCTTGCTGCCGCTGGGGGACACATGTATGCGAGAAGGCATTATATTCAATTGTTAAATAAGTACATAAAGAAATAATAATCATATAATTCCAGTACGTTATCTTATTAATGGTAAGGCGAAGCGCCAAAATATTTTTTTGCAGGAATAGTAGTACAGCTTATGTCAGCCTTCGTGGCTTATCCTTTATGCATTAACCTCATTAAAAGGAACATATGCACAACTAGATAACCTGATTCACACCACACTATAGTGCGCAGTAAAGCAAGGCATAGTTCTGGGCATCGGGGATTAATCGATCTGAGTATGATGGTGGCATTTATGGTGGGTTACATAACGCAATGTAGTGGTATAACTCAATATTTGTGCGATCAGCTTGTCCCTCGGCGGGGACATGACCATTGCACTGATGTTCCCGTTTCACATTATGACACATTGATTGGTGTCGCTGGATTGGGCAGGTCTCGATAAACCCTTCTCCTATCTGCATTAGCCAGTATTTGATAAAATCTTAATCGAATTAGATCTACATGCACTCTGAGCTAATTATATCAAGGTTGGACATGGTTCCACTGTAAAGCGAACGTTTGTCGCAATTGTCAGAACACAATTTTTTTCATTTCAAATTTTAGGTTAAAATAATATTGTCTGGATAAATGAAAAACGCAATAGTAAGCTTGTGGAGGGAGTATTAAACAAGAAGAACCTGCCACCAGGTTCTATTCACATTTTGGTGGCATTGAGAGTAAAATCTCTCATTGGTATCTTCTCAGAATATGGTGGTACAGGAGGTATATTATAGAACTATTGAAATCTAAACATATTATTGATATCTACTCAGACCATGATATCATAGCAGGAAATGTATATACTTAAAGTAGGAAATGTATGTACTTGGCCTATGCTGACAAGGGTAGTAGAATATGTCACGTGGTTCTACTCAGACTACAAATGCCCCCCTTTCAGCATTATATATCAGCTGAGGAATACTCATGGGTGTGCAATTTCCGTGAATGTTTGTTGAGCACCATGCCATGTAACGCAGTATGCTTATTGAATTATATTGTATATGCCTTGTGTAAATATGGAATAGTATCAGACAATGTAGACATTCACAGACAAATAAACTGTACATGAACAAACATGACTGGCATGATCAAATAGAGAAAAATATTGTAGCATTCAAAGGTCATCACTGCATTCAGACCAATGATGGACTAACAGCATTTCATATTTAAGGTTTTTACACACACACTAGCTGTTGAAATATCATTTTGAATGGTGACATTCACATAAAAGTAGTTTCATTTTTGATGCATAAAATTAGTCTATATGGATGGTTGCTGTCATTGCTATTTTCATAAATCTGACATACACCATCTTTCTCTTTCTGCTCCAAGTTTAGATCTATTGTGGCATGCAAAAAGAGGATGGGCAGTGTACCAGAGATATGCATGTTCCCAGACACTATGAGTAAGCATGCAGTGCTAGCCAGCATGCAACAGATATCAGGTATGGATGTCATGACAACATGACAGCTCCCAGCAGCATCCTGCAGGGCCTACACACAGATGTGCTACTGACAGATAAGTGCCTGCTACAACCTTATATGCTGAGAATGATGTAATATATGCATGATGCTTCGGCCAAAGCTCACATGCTCACGCAATACAATAGCATGTAGGCCATCATCGAAGAAAGACAGCTGCAGTAATGGAGGATGTGATATATTGGAAATATCCTGATGCCATTACTGATACTCAATGTGGTGTTCTGATTTTTTTCCCATATAACTGCCATTGAAAGTGTGTGTGTGTATTGCATATAATCTGGCATGCGATTTACACACCATTTATATGATATTTATAGTGTGTAATCTTTGTATTGTGATCTATCATTGATACAAGGTATCACAGGACAGGAGGATTGTAGTTCCTGTTATGGTTATTCTTATTTTAAAGTCATTCTATGTTTTAACCTGTCACTATGAAATATTATTGGAATAATAGAAGTGGTTCATAGCCAAAGATGACTTTTACTCTTCATGACAGAGGTAATTAATACCTCTGCAGTCATTGCCATATATCCGATACATATCTAAATTTGGAATTCCCCGAGTTATATATATTTGCCTTGCTCACAAAAATATCATCAAATCAGAATTGACGAACATCAGTTCATAAATTGTAATCAGATGTCTGACACATAAACTGACCAATCAGTACAACTGTCAGAACAAAACAGAATCTATTTCAGTTAGCATTTGTTCCCCGCCAATCATTTCACAGCCAGATTTTTATAAATACAGATGACTTGCGCTCGATTCTTTGCGCACGTTTATACCTTTGGTGGCAGGGACTGATATGATAGAGAAGTCCTGCTATGGAGGGTGGAGGGTAATGTTCTGAAAGTGACACACATTTGGCATGGGTGAACCAGTTCCTGTTTACTCTTCATGTGCACCTGACCATGAAATCATGTCGAGCATGTTGACCTCCACTGAACTTGCAATTGACCCAATCAATAAAAAGCCAGCCAAACAGCTCGGTCAAGTAGTATGTTTGTTATTCTTAACCTGTGGCTTTGTTAATATAATGCAAAGAATGGCATAATGTATTCTGACCCTATCATTGATATAAAAATGGGGTAATTTATAAATTCAACGCACAGCCTGATGTCACCAGCCAGTGTATGATACTCTGACAGGCACAACCTGATGTCACCAGCCAGTGTATGATACTTTGATACGCACAACCTGATGTCACCAGCCAGTGTATGATAATCAGACAGGCACAACCTGATGTCACTAGCCAGTGTATGATATTCTGATAGGCACAACCTGATGTCACCAGCCAGTGTATGATACTATGACAATCACAACCTGATGTCACCAGCCAGTGAATGATACTCTGACAGTCACAACCTGATGTCACCAGCCAGTGTATGATACTCTGACAGTCACAACCTGATGTCACCAGCCAGTGTATGATACTCTGACAGTCACAACCTGATGTCACCAGCCAGTATATGATACTTTGACAGGCACAACCTGATGTCACCAGCCAGTGTATGATACTCTGACAGGCACAACCTGATGTCACCAGCCAGTGTATGATACTCTGACAGTCACAACCTGATGTCACCAGCCAGTGTATGATACTCTGACAGTCACAACCTGATGTCACCAGCCAGTGTATGATACTCTGACAGGCACAACCTGATGTCACCAGCCAGTGTATGATACTCTGACAGGCACAACCTGATGTCACCAGCCAGTGTATGATACCCTGACAGGCACAACCTGATGTCACCAGCCAGTGTATGATACTCTGACACACACAGCCTGATGTCACCAGCCAGTGTATGATACTCTGACAGGCACAGCCTGATGTCACCAGCCAGTGTATGATACCCTGACAGGCACAGCCTGATGTCACCAGCCAGTGTATGATACTCTGACAAGCACAACCTGATGTCACCAGCCAGTGTATGATACTCTGACAGGCACAACCTGATGTCACCAGCCAGTGTATGATACCCTGACAGGCACAGCCTGATGTCACCAGCCAGTGTATGATACTCTGACAGGCACAGCCTGATGTCACCAGCCAGTGCATGATACTCTGACAGGCACAACCGGTGGGGACACCATGAGAGGTCTATTGATTATTTTGTCCGGCTAATCTATGATATAAGGGTTAACAGAAGACATCATTTCACACAAATTTGCACTTTTGATTCTGTTGACCTTAACGTTTTTGTCACTCTCTATATTTTCACCACACTTCTGTAACATGAATATCTATAAAGGCAATAACGTCAGATTGAATTTGATTGAGCTACTTAAAGCAATCTGTCTGAAATATTAATCCGCTCTCACCTAATGGAATCATAGATGTGTTTCAGGTTCATAAGCATGTTAACAAGACAACATGGAAACGGAACATAGGATATGTCTTCAATACTGCAAAGAGAGTGCATGTATTTTTGGACTGTGACATTTATGATGAAAGATGTGATGAGATGCGCCATCAAATACAGCCAAATAATCACCGGTAAGAGACAAAAGGTTGTATTTTGAGACAGACATTGTTGTTGAGTGTAAAATGCGCCATAGTCTCATCCCGTGTTAACACCCGCCATACCAGGATAAAAACATGGGCGAAAACGTGTTATTATTCAAGTGAGCAGCTCTCTATTTTCACCTGAGCAGTCAAACCATTCTGTGGTAATTAAGAAACAAGAGAGAGCAACTCCACCCTGGTTGGGATGTATGTTATGAGTGGGTGTGTGCTATCATTAAAGTGATTGTACCTTATGCTGGGTGAGACACACCTCGTAACACCGTACTGGGTGTGATAAACATGGCATAGTTGGTCTTAGTGTGACATACATGGAAGGCACAAGACATCCTGGCTCGTCTTACTTAATTGGTGTAATACATCTATTTAGTCTCACATAAACGTGACTAAATCAAGTCTCACAAAAACGTGACTAAAGCAAGTCTCACATAAACGTGACTAAATCAAGTCTCACATAAACGTGACTAAAGCAAGTCTCACATAAACGTGACTAAATCAAGTCACGTGGCTTCATCTGGTCACGTTTATGTGAGACGAGGCACAAGACGCCATGGAGGTGGGCATCGCTAATCACAATGTCCTTCAAGGTGGACTCAAAAGGTCCAAATAGGTCAAGCATATTAGACATTCGACACAAGCATATTAGGACACTAGGATAATCACATGGTAGTCGCATAAATGATGCAGAGCTTAAATGTAGCTTAATGTAAAACCTATTTGCATTGGTAGATTTGAAAAATATAATACGATTCGCAGAATATAGCATGTGATGGTTATGGTGAATGGCAGACTTGCGTCATTGAGCAGTCATGGATGAAAATGACTCATACTCTTGAGTCAGAGATGGTGCGCAGATTGTAGAAATGTTGTGCGCTCATAAAATACTCGGATGTCATGTAAAAAGACCTCTGATAAATAAGAGATATAGAATAGATTCAAATGCTCAGAATCTAAATAATATCATGAATATAACCATTAAAACATGTATAAATGACATCTTGAGAACCTCAGAAGAATAACTTTGTCTGAAGAGGTAACATAAAGAAACACTTGTGAACACCATACAACGACATGACATGTTAATAACATAAATAAATTCCAACATTGAGAAGAAAGTCTTTGGTTCGGAATAAGCGTGGTAGAAAAGTAGAAGAGAGTAAGGCAGCATGGAGGCTGGCAGCATGGAGGAGGGTGAGGATGGATGGTATACTTGGCAGCATGGAGGAGGGTGAGTGATGGGTGGTATACTTGGCAGCATGGAGGAGGGTGAGGATGGATGGTATACTTGGCAGCATGGAGGAGGGTGGGAGATGGGTGGTATACTTGGCAGCATGGAGGAGGGTGAGTGGTGGGTGGTATACTTGGCAGCATGGAGGAGGGTGAGTGATGGGTGGAATACTTGGCAGCATGGAGGAGGGTGAGTGGTGGGTGGTATACTTGGCAGCATGGAGGAGGGTGAGTGGTGGGTGGTATACTTGGCAGCATGGAGGAGGGTGGGTGATGGATGGTATACTTGGCAGCATGGAGGAGGGTGAGTGATGGGTGGAATACTTGGCAGCATGGAGGAGGGTGAGTGATGGATGGTATACTTGGCAGCATGTAGGAGGGTGAGTGGTGGTTGGTATACTTGGCAGTATGGAGGAGGGTGAGTGATGGGTGGTATACTTGGCAGCATGGAGGAGGGTGGGTGATGGGTGGTATACTTGGCAGCATGGAGGAGGGTGGGAGATGGGTGGTATACTTGGCAGCATGGAGGAGGGTGAGGATGGATGGTATACTTGGCAGCATGGAGGAGGGTGGGTGATGGATGGTATACTTGGCAGCATGGAGGAGGGTGGGAGATGGGTGGTATACTTGGCAGCATGGAGGAGGGTGAGGATGGGTGGTATACTTGGCAGCATGGAGGAGGGTGGGTGATGGGTGGTATACTTGGCAGCATGGAGGAGGGTGGGAGATGGGTGGTATACTTGGCAGCATGGAGGAGGGTGAGGATGGGTGGTATACTTGGCAGCATGGAGGAGGGTGGGTGATGGGTGGTATACTTGGCAGTATGGAGGAGGGTGAGTGATGGATGGTATACTTGGCAGCATGGAGGAGGGTGGGAGATGGGTGGTATACTTGGCAGCATGAAGGAGGGTGGGTGATGGATGGTATACTTGGCAGCATGGAGGAGGGTGAGTGATGGGTGGTATACTTGGCAGCATGGAGGAGGGTGAGGATGGATGGTATACTTGGCAGCATGGAGGAGGGTGAGGATGGGTGGTATACTTGGCAGCATGGAGGAGGGTGAGGATGGGTGGTATACTTGGCAGCATGGAGGAGGGTGAGGATGGATGGTATACTTGGCAGTATGGAGGAGTGTGAGGATGGGTGGTATACTTGGCAGCATGGAGGAGGGTGAGTGATGGGTGGTATACTTGGCAGCATGGAGGAGGGTGAGTGGTGGGTGGTATACTTGGCAGCATGGAGGAGGGTGAGTGATGGGTGGTATACTTGGCAGTATGGAGGAGGGTGAGTGATGGGTGGTATACTTGGCAGCATGTAGATGCATGGTGGAGGGCGACTGATTGGGTGTATACTCAGTGGGAGATATCTGCATGCTCCTACGCTGATGCAAAACATCAAAGGCTGCATAACCTAGAAGACAGTTTATCTAAAAGAGAACTTTGATTGGCAATCCCCGCACATAAAGCGGTAAGCCTTATGATATGTCATGATCTTCTGCCACTTTTATCGATTTTGGCAAACAATTTATCCACTCAATATAGACCATATGAGTTCAAGTTATCGTGTCATATTTATGCTTTTTGTTTCAATAGCCCAGGTATACGTTCAGACAATGTTAAAAGATTTCCTCCAGCAGATGATGACGTATTTCACAACGTTAGGAACGATTCATTCCTTCATTCATAACATATACAGTAATATGACATTTTCACCCAGATCAGTTCACCTTGAAGAACATGCATATCAAGATATCATATTTATATTACATATCAGAATAAAATATTCATTCTTTGGTAAAAGTAGAGACATTTCGAGCAGAAAGGGCAAGCACATCACTCTTTATATTGTAAACTGCTGACTCCATCTACAATGGGCATGACGTCAACGATTTCATCTGCCATTCCGCATGTACAAAGAAGTAAATGATGCGATAGAATCCAATGAAGGAAAAATGCCAAGGTGTTTCACAGAGAAAAGCTCTCACCATACAGCCGAATGTAAAATATTTACCTCATCAATACATCTCCTCTTTACAAAGGGACATGCTAAGTACACAAGCTGCGTCTATTTATAGCTCCCTTTGCCACCTGTGTTGATTTCCTTCCCAGGGACCAGCTTGCAGCAGGGACAACCTTAAAACATATTCTAACCAATCATTTTACCCTATTACTAAGCTCAGTGTAAGATTCGCAGTACATTTCCTCTGCAAAACCTCTTTCAATATGTTCTACATTGTAGAAATTGTCCCAATCTTGCTTCCTTCAGGCACCCCTCCTCACCCTAATGGCATCATGAGATATGACCTTAAACTTATCCTCTTATTTATCCTCCCATTTCATTTGAATAACACAGCATTTATTTACAAAGAGAAACCATAATGTGGACACTATATAATTTTGATCTTTGGAAGGGAAGGGTTTAAGCATGTGCGTATATGCGCTTGTCCCTAGATACCAATGCAATGGAAAAGCAATAAAAGTCAGATATTTGGGAGGAATAATTGCATAACTATCAGAAGCCTGTGTTACCAGCACATAATCTGATGACGTTTTACTCGCCAGAGGTTCCCATTATTCAAGAGGCCAGTACCCATACACAATGTGCTGTACACAATCGATCTCACCCAAAGACGTATTTCTGATAGATCGAGATAAAGCATCACAAAAAAATATATTGAACCATCTCTGTCCTCTTGGTTTTATTGGATTTGTGCCTCTGCATTTTTATAGGGCGGATGCTGCAGGGAGTGGGCTGCACACTTTCCCTCCAATCGATACTTTCACTCCTCTTTAGCTTACTTCCTCGTTTCTCTGTTTGCAAACTCCACCTCTTCTTTCTCAAACCTTGCTTCCTCCATTGTAAATCGTCTTTATCCTTTGTAAGAGTTACATGTAAATGTGGGCATTCCACACGCCTATCACCTACATGCTTTTTTGCACAGAGTATGCAGGAAGATTCATTATTCTGCCCACTTTTCTCAGAAATAATCAGGATATATTTTTTTCCTTTTAGATTTCTTTAAATACGAGATGTAATATCTTGCCTACTTCCTAGATTGGAAAAAAAGATGTTTCCTGTAGGAGGCAAATTTATTTCTTCAGCATTGTATATCCCAGTTTTATTTTTTTGAATTTTTATAAAGACAAATTTGTGTTTTTCTAACGATCCTCTGATCATCTTCAGTTTCCAACTCAATGTTAAAGTTAACCATATTTTATTCTCGCTGTGGGGTCCAGCAATACTTTATTTTCAATTTAATCCACACTCAACCTTTTGATTTTTACTTGGGCTACCTATTTAAAGGTATTGGCAGCGGTGGGACTGGTAACCACCGAATTCCTCACCTGTCATATCCCATTGTTTGGATATAACGTTTGTGGAATATTTCTTATTCAACTAAGGTTGCTGATTCAAAAATATAGATATAAACCATTTTCTCATTGGCTTTTGTGTTTTCAACCAGACCATTTTGTGATAAGATCGGGCAGACATCTCAAATTATTTAAACACAATTTTGCTTATGAAACCAACTGATTTTAACAATAAATGAGCCAGAACTTAAAAATCAAAACGCCCACTGCTGAAATGAAATGGCAAATCTCTTGTATATTCTATATTTTATTCTTGCAGTAAGCATTTTAACAACATCTCTTCATGTGTCATGTATACGTCATTACATTCTCAAGTAACATGAGAACAAGTGACAACCTACGCAGAGAGAATTCAAAGTTGATACATAGAATATATCACATGACCTGATGTCCGTGTTAGGTTACATGTTATATTACATGTTTATCATAAACCAACCCAGTCTATGCTCTGCTAAAATGGCGTTTCTATATTCTTCAAATGTGTCCATTCAATGTATGGAATTATAAAGATTAGCAATGACACAGATATTTCAATTTCCTTGGAGATATGATGATATGATAAAATTGCGATCTTATAACTTATTAATGATATGGATATTATAATTTATGTGAGATATGCCTTATCAAAAACAAGATCTAAAAAGGGCATAATATTTGCCATCAGGAAGTAGTGGCCATGTTAGTCCTTGAATACACACCTTATTAGCCTTACACATGGAATATGACTGGGATACATGTATTGGATATAAAACTAATTATTACACCTAATTACAGAAATATCCTATTGGAACATTAACCCTGCTGGTGGTAAATATAGTTCAGAATATTTCATGTCATAAAGAGGAAGCTACAGACAACAATAGGTCTCATGGGCATGTAGGTGACCAACATGATAAGCTTAGGAAACAAGCTCAGGAAAGTTATATCACTTGTGAAAAAGATAATCAGATAAACATCCATTCTAATTATTTATATAAAGGAAAAGGTGTCGAGGCAGTTTTGATATTCTTGTATTTAGCTACAAAGGATTAGATTTTCTTTAGACATAACAGTCCTCAAATGTATCTGTATAAATCAGTGGTATTTTAATCATTTTCTCTTGTTTCTAACCCTAATTTTCTTTTGGATTTGGAGAGGTTGCATGCTGGAGGCGAATAGGCAAATGTTATTTTGCAGTATTGAGTTGTTATGCTTACAGACACAGGCATTTAGTGACATCGTGACCACAGTAATGGTGGAAACATATCCCGGCTTATTAGCTGCCTGGAATTGATGGTTGCCAGGGATGGATGATAATTAAAGCAGACGGTGAAGCCACTACCCAACATGGGTCCTCACCATGAGCACTGAGACAACTCACCAATCTTGGAGGCTTTGTAATAGACAAGCAATTGACATCGCCTTACATCTCATATGCTATCTCTATTCTCAGTCATTAGTGGCATCAATTAAGTTGGTAAGAGAGATGGTTTATCTGGAACATATTTGGCTTCAAACCCTTCTTTGTTGAGACAATTAGGGTGGAAATAGGGGTGGTTTCTATTCTGCAATATGTGGTGTACTATGCATTTGTTTTCCTAAGACAAGTCCTAGCCATTTTGCCTCTGGCATCTTGGATGGGCCAATATATTACGTGAAGGTCCTTCACTGAGCAAATATTATGAATGGATGATGATTATATGAAAATGTGCATTCCCTTAAGCTATTACCAACATATAACCTCTCTGGGCAAGCCTTGTATCTTCGTCAGTCTTTTTATTAGTCTAACTTTGCTCGCAATGCTCTTTGAAACAAATATCATTTGTTGCAATGTATGTCAGTATGAATATATGATACGGGTCTTGTCAAGTACAGATGATTCAAAGGTTCAAACAAGCATTGCACGTGGTATGTGTGGATTTAGCAAAAATATATTTAGGAAATAAGCTGGCATGTTCAGGATTGATAAGGAATAAATGATGTCCATAATGATTTATTGAATGCGGATGCTGTTTTATGCATTTACCTTAAATATCTTGACATCACGGACGGAACACACGCAGTTCTACCATTTCCCAGCATAAAATAATTCTAAACTTTTTACGTTAGTAGATGTGTTGATGTCTTACTATATTCACTCGATGATCTAAGAATAACAATAATAAATAAAGAAACCCAATAATTGAAACCACCCAAATGCCAAATACGTTCAAACTTTTCAGACAGGTCACTTTTTTGTTTCTGTTTGTGCAACTACATGTATATCGTGAAATTATGAACTATGTGAGGATGAATTTTAGAATATGCTGTTGGTAAAGGTTGAACTTTTAGATTTAGCGCAAGATGTGTATGTGTGTACTATGATGGGGACCCACTTGCCCTGGTGGTGTTTATTTTACTGGTTGAACATACCATTAAGGTAGGGTATTCCTGGGCACGAGTCACAAAGGACCAAATTCAAATGCAGTGTAGGTCTGCCTGTCTTATAGATTATATGTGCTGTTCACTGGGTCGGTGAATTTACACACTTTGATCTTTTATTGATCAATTTCACCTTACAAGTGACCACAAATGGGTCGCATTTAATGTGCTCTGCAAATATAGATATGCCATGGACAAATAGCCATTCATAGCACAAAAATATCAACCTATTCAATATATATATATATATATATATATATATATATATATATATATATATATATATATATATATATATATATATATATATATATATATATATATATATATATATATATATATTCTTTCAATAGGGTGATATTTTTATGTATAAATATTCATTGCTTATTATATTTGTATGGTGTTCTAGATTCTACAGCTTGCCTCCACCTGGGGTGGAGTTGGTACAGCGGAAATAGAAGCCGTGCCAAAGAGCTGATTGTCCATAATGCGGTCTTTGTGCCTGAAATATCGCCCACTAATGTAATTAGAACATGGCCAGTGACACTTATCATTTGTCAGTTGCCGCGGATATAAAGTGACCAGCATTTTTAACTGCGGTTGAGTTGCACACAAATACGAGGTATATGTGTGAGGGGAATTGTGAACAAGGGACTGCCCCCTTCTATCACCAGGCCTGGGAGTGGGTTACACTGGTGCTGGGCAATAATGCATTTATTAGTCATTCCCCATCTCATGGGTATGTGACACTTTCGTGTAATTTCTCAAAGGTACACACTTTGCAATCAGATTGATTTTAAATATAATTTTACATGGAACATAAAACAGGGTTGCATTTTAAACTTGACATGGCGTTATTAGTGGCAGTTATCTTAATTAGTTATCGAGTTATGGAGATTTTATGTTTAGTACTATAGCGACACTCAAACAATATTAGACGCTCTTACTCTCTCTCTCTTTTGCACTGTCACATTATATATTAATATAAAACGATCACCACAACTGTTCTAGTGGTACTCTATAGTACTCAGTGTGTTATAAAATATTAAAAGTGTATTTGCATGATCCTAGTGAATGGTGGCTTAAAATCTTAGTCATTGAAAATTCTGATCATCCACACCTCATGGCACTTGTGTTTGGATCAGTAAACACTAATATACAAAACTTTCATCATATCCAAAAGTATATTTACTTACATATCAAGAATAAATATTTGAAATTGTATTTGCATGCGGACTACCACCACATTGAAATCATACGAAGTGTCCAGACACATTTTATTGAAGAACGCTTTGACTGTCACAAACAATCTTCACTACATCTCCTTGTAAAATAGCTGACTGCTATCTGTTGATAAGGCGACTTGTGTAGACGCCTATATGGCCCTATTAATATTAGCTGATGCGATCAATATTGGACGATTATCCAGCGATTTATGTCCTAGATTGGTCAGCTACTGTAATATCAAGTATTGTAACAAGTCATTTAGAACTATCTCTATCTCTATATAAGTCATGATTAAATTATCTATGTGTTGGATGGGAATTAGTTAGACAAATGATCATAGAGCGCGTTTGCATGACAGGATTCACACAGTTTGTCCTGATATTGCATGTTTCCGATTTAAACAACCCCTTAATAGATTTATATGATCTCATCGTATGACACGGCGGTGCAAATTTCATTATTTCAGGCAAGTTCATAAACTTGCTTGATTATTGATTAATTTTATCAAAGCCATAATTAATCACCTGCGTTCGAGTGTATTACACTCAATGTCCCTCCGTGATCTTCTAGAATACAATATGTGAGACAGAATTCTTTATATCGTTTTGAATTTGTCAATAATATTTCTATTGAAAAGAGGTTCTTAAATGCACCTGTTAACTTAAATGCACCTGAGAATCACTTTTGTTATACACAGCACTTTTGAAGTTTATTTGAAATGAAAAATATTAAATGCCAACCCTATCGCCTTGCAACATAAATATCAAAAATATTAAATACGAAACCTGATTGACGTAGTTCAGAACATAAATTATTTAGTACGCCTAAAATGTGGCCTTTCCCAATAATCCTTGGAACAATAAAACTATCATTTGCGTTTTTTAATGTCAACAGATTTTATCAGGAGAACAAAGTTTTGCAGAGCTAATAATGTCTAGCAAAGAATAACATGGTGCCGGTTGGCATTTGCTTTCACTACTTTAATTTTGCCTGCATATTTGCCATTCATTTAATGTGGCAGCAGATTATGGTTGCTGAGTGCCTGCTCCAGATGGGAACTGACATGTGTGCAAGATGCAGGCACTATTCATTCACGTATTGATGAAGATGATGACA
This sequence comes from Amphiduros pacificus, assembly GCA_949316495.1. Classification (NCBI taxonomy): domain Eukaryota; kingdom Metazoa; phylum Annelida; class Polychaeta; order Phyllodocida; family Hesionidae; genus Amphiduros; species Amphiduros pacificus. The sequence goes on from OX439001.1 coordinate 66,683,293, forward strand.
TAGAAAACCTGGCCCAATTAGGCTGCAGCGTGCAGAAAACACTTGATTAGGCCCTCATAGCTTCCCCTACATTTTTATAATATGTGAGAAAAACATGATTAGGCACCGATAGGTACCTTTGGTTTGTTATAATATGTGAGTTTATACATGATTAGGCACCGATAGGTACCTTTGGTTTGTTATAATATGTGAGTTTATACATGATTAGGCACCGATAGGTACCTTTGGTTTGTTATAATATGTGAGTTTATACATGATTAGGCACCGATAGGTACCTTTGGTTTGTTATAATATGTGAGTTTATACATGATTAGGCACCGATAGGTACCTTTGGTTTGTTATAATATGTGAGTTTATACATGATTAGGCACCGATAGGTACCTTTGGTTTGTTATAATATGTGAGTTTATACATGATTAGGTACCGATTAGGTACCTTTTGGTTAGTATGATATATGAGGTAATACATGACTTGACCCCGATAGATACCTTTTGATTTGTTAAAATATTTGAGGTAATGGATGATCAGGGCCAGAGGGTACCTATTGGTTCGTTATTAAGTTTGAGGTAATGGATGATCAGGGCCAGAGGGTACCTATTGGTTCGTTATAGAGTTTGAGGTAATGGATGATCAGGGCCAGAGGGTACCTATTGGTTCGTTATAAAGTTTGAGGTAATGGATGATCAGGGCCAGAGGGTACCTATTGGTTCGTTATAAAGTTTGAGGTAATGGATGATCAGACACCGATAGGTACTTGATAAGGTCTCAAATAAAAGATATTAGTTTTTAATGAGTTGGGAATTATTGGGTAGAAATATTTATCGATTGTTTGTTACTTATGAGTATAAATGATTAGCCCGGATGGTACCTAAATGGTACATGTAGGACAATACCTATTAAGGCCCTGATATATATGAACTGTTTGTTCTAATAATGTTGCAATACACTTTTTAGATAGGTAATAATAGTTTGTTACAGTATGCTGGAAAAGCCCAAATCATAGGTACCAAAAAGCTTGTTTTAACGTGCTATGATTACTCGATAAGGCATTAACAGCTTCCAATATTTGTACATATGAAGAGGTGCATAATATGCAAAGTACTTGATGTATGCAAAGTACTTGATATATGCAAAGTACTTGATATATGCAAAGTACTTGATATATGTCATGATGCTACTCAGACCTCAGTATTCCATTCGATATTACTGTGTGTCTACCTTCTCACACATGACATCAGCATTTAATTACATCTAACATATACTTTCTTAATTGTGCTTTACATCTTGTAAAAGTATTCGCTGGTGCATATAACACTATAAGTTACAATAGTAATAACATAAAAATAGTAATAACAATTTATTTTGGTATATGATGACTTGAATGTCATTTCTCCTCGTGAATCTACATAGAGGCTGCCTTTGTGCTAGAAAATGTCATCCAGTTCCAGAAAATGTCAGAAAATGTCTTTATAAGTATTGTATTTTACAAGTATTTCTACTGTGCCTATAAGAACATTATATATTGCTGTCATAACAGCTATGTTTTTACTGTAAATGATGATAACATTATAATACTGGAAGATCTACAGCAATAGTTGCTGTCAGATTAATTTAGTATTACACATCAAAATATCTAGAATGACATAAAACTACAACCTTTACTAATATGAAATCCATTTTAAGGCTATTTCTTCACTCATATAATGTTTAACTGCAAAATCCTATTCAAGAAACCCATTATTTAGATGGATCCAACCCGTTCTAGTAAAGCAAAATATCACTTTTGAAAGGACCTTTAAAGAGATCTTTCAAGTGAAATCTCACCCTATAGATCAGCATGGGTTGAGATGAAGATGGTGAACACCATATGTTTGCATGTTTGAAGGCACTTTTTCTGGCGAGTGCTCTGCGAATATTTATTAAATATTCATAAATATAGTTAACTAAATTTTAAATGGATTTTCTTGACACGCAGTTATAAACATATATTACTTAGTCAATAATGTACTGAAGTATTTTTTTCAATAGTAGGGCATGTCATGTTGAACATGTTGAGGGCTATATTTTGTAGTAATACCTACTAAAGCCGTTCTTCTCACATCTCAATATCACACCCCTCTTAATCCTGATTTCACATCTCTCGACCTGATCTCATATCCCTCCCTGTCCTAGTATCACATCCCTCCCCGTCCTCATCTCACATCCCTCCTCGGCCTAAACTCACATCCCTCCCGACCCTCATCTCACATATCATTACATCCTTCATTGGCATCCCTCCCTTCCCACGTCTTGCTATTCTACCATAAGCAACCTTACCATGTATTTAGACACCCCAGTATTAGCACCTTAACAAGTGAAATGTTCTGGTCTTACATTCCTAAAGGGTCCTATCCAGTGCCTGAGTGGGCTGCATGCCTCGTCTATAGTTACATAAAATGGAATTGCCTTGTGTCCTCGGAGATCACAAGTTGTGGCAATAATACCCACGGAGGGTACTGACTGACAGATTCACCCTTAAACCATCCGTGTGTCTGTATTAAGTCATACGGAAAATGCTACATTTACTCCAAAAGCCTTTCTGTTTTAGTGGTATCGTATGGTACCTCAACGTCTACCTGGGGATCATTTGGAAATAGTGCCGGTAAAGATCTACATCTCCGATGTAGGCACTATTTTTTTCAGTGAAGCGGGTGGAGATTTTTGGATATTATGGTCTTCCGCTTGTTTGCCACAAGTTTTCCGAGTATTACTCCGCCCTGCTGTTGGCAGTTATACAATGGAGGTTAGCGTGAAACAGTAGATGGTTGGTCTAGGCTCGCCTCCAAAGATCCATTGTCGGACTGGGAGACCTTGACACCGGGAGAGTCTTTAGAAGCTGACTAGATTGAGCCTGCAAGCAGAGCCAGTGACATCCCAGGACAAGACATCGCTGGTCATTTGTCTGGATTGACTTTGCCTGTACCCCTGGTAGTGTGTGTTGTGCAGCCATGTCAGGGTGTCACCAGGGAGACCCAGTGCTATGCTCTGCCTGCAGGCTCTGCTCATCCTCTTCATCATAGCCACAGTCTGGGCTGACACAGGCCTCATACAATTTATATCTCATGGTTTTATAGATTTTGTTTTTTCTCGGTCTCTCATGGTGTTCTTTTTTCCTTAAGAAAATTCAACCATAGCGCATTTTTTTTCAAGTATCGGGGCACCATTAGAATATATCTGAATATATTAATCCCCCACCTGAACAGATCTCTCTTATTCTGGTAATTTCTCTTATGTAAAAACACTTGGTGGTGTATGCCACTTGGTCCTGTGGCAAGAAGGGAGTGAAGCAGCTCTCCCATTCCGGGACTCACCAGCCTGTTGTGACATATAGATACCCTCTTGCCAGGGTGAAGGGATTGATACATCCTCCTACACACGTGTCACCAGCCCCACCACTAATTTGTCTGAGGCAGGCTCCATTGTGGCAGCTCACTTCAAGATTTCTATTCCAAGAAAAAGACAGAGAACGACAGAGTAGCGTTCTGGCAGTCATCATATTGGGCATAGAGGTCCTCACTCACATCGCTCACAAAGCGCATTAGTCTACGTATTGAAAAACTGTGCCATAACATCTTTTGTATTGTGCAAATGATAATTCATCATGAGTGCATGCTTTACCGAGAGAAACTCCTTTTGCGACACTCATTATTTTAGTCAAAGGATTAATACCAATTATTGCAGATTTCTGTTATATGTTTGATGGTGCAGCCTCACGCGGATGCTCCCTGGTCATGTGGTTTTTCTACAGATGTCTTGCAAATGTCTTGCTCACAAATGACACAAGATAAAACAAAAGGTCAAATTGTCTCTGTGGTCAGACAAACTATGAGGCCAGTACAAGTTTGTTACTGAAATAGAATCTTACCATCCCACCAAACGTATGCTGCCTCATATTGTCTGTATATGGCTTATGCGTTTAGCTTATATGTGCCTTGTACTGTCTATATCTGCCTTATGTAGCAGGCTTATATGTGTCTTGTACTGTCTATATCTGCCTTATGTAGCAGGCTTATATGTGACTTGTACTGTCTATTTCTGCCTTATGTAGCAGGCTTATATATGCCTTGTACTGTCAATATCTGCCTTATGTAGCAGGTTTATATGTGCCTTGTACTGTCTATATCTGCCTTATGTAGCAGGTTTATATGCGCCTTGTACTGTCTGTATCTGCCTTATGTAGCAGGCTTTAATGTGCCTTGTACTGTCTATTTCTGCCTTATGTAGCAGGCTTATATATGCCTTGTACTGTCTATTTCTGCCTTATGTAGCAGGTTTATATGTGCCTTGTACTGTCTGTATCTGCCTTATGTAGCAGGCTTATATATGCCTTGTATTGTCTGTATCTGCCTTATGTAGCAGGCTTATATGTGCCTTGTACTGTCTGTATCTGCCTTATGTAGCAGGCTTATATGTGCCTTGTACTGTCTGTATCTGCCTTATGTAGCAGGCTTATATATGCCTTGTACTGTCAATATCTGCCTTATGTAGCAGGTTTATATGTGCCTTGTACTGTCTATATCTGCCTTATGTAGCAGGTTTATATGCGCCTTGTACTGTCTGTGTCTGCCTTATGTAGCAGGCTTATATATGCCTTGTATTGTCTGTATCTGCCTTATGTAGCAGGCTTATATATGCCTTGTATTGTCTGTATCTGCCTTATGTAGCAGGCTTATATGTGCCTTGTACTGTCTGTATCTGCCTTATGTAGCAGGCTTATATGTGCCTTGTACTGTCTGTATCTGCCTTATGTAGCAGGCTTATATATGCCTTGTATTGTCTGTATCTGCCTTATGTAGCAGGCTTATATGTGCCTTGTACTGTCTGTATCTGCCTTATGTAGCAGGCTTATAGGTGCCTTGTACTGTCTATATCTGCCTTATGTAGCAGGCTTATATATGCCTTGTACTGCCTATACCTGCCTTATGTAGCAGGCTTATATGTGCCTTGTACTGTCTATATCTGCCTTATGTAGCAGGCTTATATGTGCCTTGTACTGTCTGTATCTGCCTTATGTAGCAGGCTTATATATGCCTTGTACTGTCAATATCTGCCTTATGTAGCAGGTTTATATGTGCCTTGTACTGTCTATATCTGCCTTATGTAGCAGGTTTATATGCGCCTTGTACTGTCTATATCTGCCTTATGTAGCTGGTTTATATATGTCTTGTACTGTCTATACCTGCCTTATGTAGCAGGCTTATATGTGCCTTGTACTGTCTATATCTGCCTTATGTAGCAGGCTTATAGGTGCCTTGTACTGTCTATATCTGCCTTATGTAGCAGGCTTATATATGCCTTGTACTGCCTATACCTGCCTTATGTAGCAGGCTTATATGTGCCTTGTACTGTCTATATCTGCCTTATGTAGCAGGCTTATATGTGCCTTGTACTGTCTATATCTGCCTTGTGTAGCAGGCTTATATGTGTCTTGTACTGTCTATATCTGCCTTATGTAGCAGGTTTATATATGCCTTGTACTGTCTATTTCTGCCTTATGTAGCAGGCTTATATGTGCCTTGTACTGTCTGTATCTGCCTTATGTAGCAGGCTTATATGTGTCTTGTACTGTCTATATCTGCCTTATGTAGCAGGCTTATATATGCCTTGTATTGTCTATTTCTGCCTTATGTAGCTGGCTTATATATGTCTTGTACTGTCTATACCTGCCTTATGTAGCAGGCTTATATGTGTCTTGTACTGTCTATATCTGCCTTATGTAGCAGGCTTATATGTGCCTTGTACTGTCTGTATCTGCCTTATGTAGCAGGCTTATATATGCCTTGTACTGTCTATATCTGCCTTATGTAGCAGGCTTATATGTGCCTTGTACTGTCTATTTCTGCCTTATGTAGCAGGCTTATATGTGCCTTGTACTGTCTATATCTGCCTTATGTAGCAGGCTTATATGTGCCTTGTACTGTCTATGTCTGCCTTATGTAGCAGGCTTATATGTGCCTTGTACTGTCTATATCTGCCTTATGTAGCAGGCTTATATGTGTCTTGTACTGTCTATTTCTGCCTTATGTAGCAGGCTTATATGTGCCTTGTACTGTCTATATCTGCCTTATGTAGCAGGCTTATATGTGCCTTGTACTGTCTATATCTGCCTTATGTAGCAGGCTTATATATGCCTTGTACTGTCTATTTCTGCCTTATGTAGCAGGCTTATATGTGCCTTGTACTGTCTATATCTGCCTTATGTAGCAGGCTTATATGTGCCTTGTACTGTCTATTTCTGCCTTATGTAGCAGGCTTATATGTGCCTTGTACTGTCTGTATCTGCCTTATGTAGCAGGTTCCTATGTGTCTTGTACTGTCTATATCTGCCTTATGTAGCAGGCTTATATGTGTCTTGTACTGTCTATATCTGCCTTATGTAGCAGGCTTATATGTGCCTTGTACTGTCTGTATCTGCCTTATGTAGCAGGCTTATATGTGCCTTGTACTGTCTATATCTGCCTTATGTAGCAGGCTTATATGTGCCTTGTACTGTCTATATCTGCCTTATGTAGCAGGCTTATATGTGCCTTGTACTGTCTATATCTGCCTTATGTAGCAGGCTTATATGTGCCTTGTACTGTCTATATCTGCCTTATGTAGCAGGCTTATATGTGCCTTGTACTGTCTATATCTGCCTTATGTAGCAGGCTTATATGTGCCTTGTACTGTCTATATCTGCCTTATGTAGCAGGCTTATATGTGCCTTGTACTGTCTATATCTGCCTTATGTAGCAGGCTTATATATGCATTGTACTGTCTATATCTGCCTTATGTAGCAGGCTTATATGTGTCTTGTAATGTCTATATCTGCCTTATGTAGCAGGCTTATATGTGCCTTTTCTGCCTGACTGTGTCTTATGTTACATGTATAGACTTTATACTGCATGTACATTTTGTAAGTGCTTTATTGGCTATTTGTGACTTGTATTGGTTGTATGTGACTTGCATTGCCTTGATGTGATCTGTTTGCCTGTATGTCCATTGTATTGCCTGTATGAGCCTTACACAATGCTGCCTGCGTGTATCTTATACGGTTTGTACATGTATGAGCCCCATGTTGCCGGTATACTGTCTGTAGCCGTAAACTAGCTGTTTTTGCCTTATACTACCTACATGTATTTCCAACTGCCAGTATGTATTGCATGTATCCCTTTTTCTGTCTATATTTCCCTGTGCTGTTTGTAGCATCCCGGTATAACACCTGCATATTACTGCATATAGTTTAAGCCTAATTCTGCATGTAACGCCTAAAACAAATTGAAAATGTGCTAAACTATCAAATTTTGTATATATTCATAATTCATCTAACAATAGCAAATATCATTTCAAAAGTGCATAAAATATATATTTATATCCAATTAACCTAAACTTTTATTCATAAAACATAACAGCCATTCCCGCTGTGTTTCATATGTTCTTGCAATTCCAACCCTGTCATTCGTGCATATGTTAAAATGATCCGCGTGATACTCTTATGCAGATGATCCCTATTTGTTTTCCTTCTACAGATATACAAAGTAAAAGAGTGCATGGTGCACGGGTTTACCTTGGATAATCTAGGATTAATGGGTTAACTTGTTCACAGCAGAGTGGGTTATCTCAATGTGCAATGCGAATGTTTATGAGATCTGGGTGCAACAGTATTAGGTGGTGTAGTTGTATGGTGATGTAACACTTACATTAGACCTCTTACTACACCAAATAGGCCTACTTACACACCACATGTCCACCCAGTGATCTCCACATTCTCTTTGCACACATAATCCCGCATAACTACCCCATGCCAAGCATAATATGCCTGCCTGGCTTTCATAAACATCACCATTATATCTATGACGCTGCAAGGTCCCTTATATTCTAACATACATTTCGTGACCTCGTTAAACCATTGCTTTTAATAGTGTATTTACTTTAAAAATATTATTTTTGAATGGGTTCATATACTCATAGTATCTTGTGTATCGCATCCTGAACTGTTTCTGTCGTTTATAAATGTGGGAATAACTTTTGTGGGAATAACTTTTAAACTGATCTGGATTGCAATATTTCTTTTTAAATCAATAGTATTGAATGAATGATGAAAGTTGCCGATATAGGGAGGTAAACATAACCTGGTGTGTTGGATAATGTAGCCCTGTCCTCCCCCAAACCACAATAGCAATTAAAATACAATAATTACCTCAAAGTGCTGAGCCAGGGTTGACCTGGTGATGGATGTTTCATCATAATGGGACAAGTGTAATTCCGCAGCCTCATGCATGTACACACCAATCATTTATTAAAGCATTCTTTGAAAAGACAATCCACTGCTTGTTATAAAAGAACTGTTGATGTTTATTTATTCCATTTATTTTTTTGCTGTAACATGCTAACAGACATTGCAGAGAGTAGTCTGACTGAAAAAAGTATTATCCATTCAAAGCTATTCACACCTTCAAGCATTCAATTATTCAGGAAGCATTCACACATCTTTAATGAAGCACCTATCCCCATGTTGGTTTGTGAGGACAGAGTTTTGATTTGTGCACCGTTCTCTGAGGGTGTGGTTTGTAGCAGTATGGTGGGTCTCGTCCACACCTGGTGTGTCTCAGTTGTACTGCCCTCTCTCATCTCATTGCAATGCATCATCTATAGCGTGAGAACAAATCCATTTATCTAGATAATCTGCATTGGCATTCCCTAGATCCAAGTTATGAACAACACAAGAGATAAGCTGGTGAATGGATAGGACACGTGGTACAGTTATAGTGGGGCGTTGGCGGGGAAGTGGGGCAGATATCGGTTGTCTTAGGGTTAACTTATGCCACCAGGCTTCTTGTCCATTTTGCTTATTACTACCCTTGTAGCAGGCACGCCCCGGGTGTGCTGCCCTGATCGGCCCCATGTCAGCTTTACATACACCATGAGGGAGCATGGTTCATTTGCTGCACATTGTCACAGCCTTCCCAGAAGGCCCTGCCAGCCTTCCCACCATCCCACGCGTCAGAACGTAGCAAACGTTATGCAGACTTGACAGACATTTTCATCATGGCACCTCTGTGCTTTATCCATAGTCGCACAATGTTTTATTATTTCACTTCCAATGGCTTTTATCATGTTTCGGCATACACGCGGGCAATCCTACTTGCACTATTCTGTGCAGGACCATATCGATCCCATTAGGAAGTGTGTGGCCATAATTCACAAATCACACACATATAACAAGGAATCATGGGTGCTGATCCGTGCAGGTCCTACCCGGCATCCCGCGCCGTGTGGTGGTGACTCCCCCTGCCGTGTAATACACGGACCCACCAGACACTATCAACCATCAATCAGACGGCCAGATCAATGCCACACCAGATTAAAAGATACACCACACACTCCCGAAACACAGATAAACTTGAAGATTTTGCACAAGGGCGCCCTCTACTGTCACAGGGCAATGTCTGCCGCCGTCATGCTACATCCCAGGCCTGACACAGTCGTGCGCACGCAGTCTTGCCGGAAGATTAGGAGGTTGCCAATTCAAGGTCTTTTTGTGGATTATTTTGTTGGATAGGAGATTTCGAGAGTATCTGTACAGGATATATGTTAACAGCACCAAACCTGCTTAGATTGCTTGTGACCAGGAAGAGGCTAGCAATAGCACCATATCTTTCTCACGTGTCCATGAATAACTACTGGAAAACAAAACCCTGCTTTACCCCCGGAATGGTCATTTTATGTTCCCTTCCATCACACAGCATGATTTACTCGCAGACGTGCCCATGTTTTGTGGCGTCCATTCGCTTCTAGTTAATGCCAACGCTCCTCAGTTGTTTTCCAAGTTTCCCTACACACAGCCTTGTCCATGCATATATTACAAGATAGATGATATTTGGTGTGATGTTAAGGCTGTGGTTCTGTAACAAAATATAAAATTTAGACTAATATATCCTACATTTATCATCTTGGAAAGCGTTCTCTTGAAAATGTTAGGGACACTATCACAGTAAAGATCAAGATAAGAATACTAGTCCTCCTTCGATCACTGCTGGCGCACGGGTTACCTTCATAACCAAAGAATTCAAATCTATATTTAATAGTAAGTCCTGCTCTGGATCTGCAATTATTAACAGCTAAATATAGTTTTCTCTTGCTATTGAAGCGTCTCTCCCCTTGACACACCAGGTTGAGTGCGACAGAAGTGTTTTTTGTAACACAACCATTCCAGGATGACCTGAAGGAGAGGTCAAGGATCTGGTCAGGAACATGCCTCGACCTAATCACCCCTTCCTTTTGCCAGCAGCTCTGATCCGACTGGATTTTGTTCACGTCGTCTTGGTTGTACAGGATCACGTTCTGGACCTGTTTCTGGTAGGGGTATGTGAACTTGAACCTAAAGCCCCCTGCCGGCGAGAGAGTCACATTGGCGATGTAGCCGTGCCATGTGTCTGTGGTGTTGAGCTCGCCTTCTAGGACACAGTTTGAGCTCCCACTCAGAGTGGACATGGTCTGTGAGCCATCTTGTATCACATTTACCGGCATGACTGGATACATTGGGGTGGTGACAATCCTGTAGGGGGATTTACACTCCCCTATATGCCCTATTATATGCAGTTTATAGAAGAGTTCTAGCCCCATGAGGCTGGCACAGTTGCTGACGGCGATGTACCACGTGGTGGGCTTCTCTCCCCCGTTCAGGGAGGTGAAGCTTCTTCCGCCGGCACACACGTACATCGGCACACCATTGGGATGGCTGAGATGACAACCGGACCAAGAGAACCGCGGGGTGAGGCGCAAAACTTGGTCATTCTCCGGCCTCAACAGTGCTTCTTTCTGCCAGCAGTTCATTCTGGAGTTAAGCACGGCCATCTGGTCCTCCAGATAAAACAACACGTTCTGACAACACTTATCAGCTGGATAAGAGAACTCAAATGTCATACGTCCCGTGTGCATGATGGTAATATTTGCAAGGAATCCGTACCAGTCCTTGTTTGACTTGAGGTGGCCCTCGTAGACACACGGCAGGACGGTTTCCGTGGGAAGAACCCCTAGGGCCGAGAAGACGAAGATGACGGCGAGGACACGGTACGGGAGGCGCTTCATGGCGGGCGGCGGCGTCACGTCGCTGGGGGTCGGTGACGGGGACATGTGGCAGTTGTTGTTGCCCTCATTCACAGTAGGACAGCCACCCCGTACTCTCTGGCAGCACTGCAGGAAAGCAAGACAAGCTGCCACTGCACCACCCTCAATCGATATTATGAAATATGAATTTACATCCAAGCCCCATTGTAAAGGCGACCACAGTCAATAGCCTCCATCCTTGTATGCTAATGTGTCCATTACATCAAGTGACACACTTAGATCTAAATGCCGCTCTACACATACATGTATATACGCTCACCCACTTCTCCGCGAAGAGCTGCTACCTACAGTCACGCCAAGCAGCCAGGCGATATGTTCGATCCTCCACTTTCTATATACTGATCGGCTGAGTAATCCCTGTGACATATGGCAGCGTGTATAATGCAGCAGTTGTCAGGCAATGCCGAACACAATGTCTTGCTGACCCACCCACGAGGCAGCTCCTGTTCCGCACACGATCTATAGGACACACAGGTAGCGATGGCAGTGATCACTGTCGCAGGCGGCTGCAATCGTTTGCCTGCCAGTATCAACCTGCTGACTAATTTCTCCTTCACTGTCAATCCACTAGTGCTTGCCGACTACTTGCCGCACTCGGCAATGAAGTCCGGTGCCGTGTTAGCCTTGCTACCATGGTAAAAGTCAATCTAAATGTTCCACTCTCTCTTGCTCTCTCTCTGCTACTAACACCACTCGGATCCCACAAGGCAGGTAGCAGTCTCGCCTAGCTGAGTCGTGTTTACCTGTCAACGTTCAGAAGCGAACTACGCCGCCGCTGCGCTGCTACAACCACACCGAGGCTTGGGCCTCATCACGTGACAAGCTGTGAGGGCTCTCGACAATAATCAAAATTTACACACCAATAGCTTAGCCAAAACGCGTCGCCACTTGCAATGGCCAATGTATATACTGGTGTGGAAACATTCATTGTCGATATAAGGTCAACGTTCAACATTACTATCGTTGAATAAATAAATATAGAAGGTGAATCTGAGGTAATGGTTGATAAATATCAGTGCCACAGCTGTTTGGGGGAGTAGCTTGGGGCAGGGAGAGATGTTCACACAGCACATATTGTTTCATCACTTAAATGATACATCTATTGTAGATGTTAGAACACAGACATACCCTGCTCTCCCAACACAAAATTGTTATTCTTACCATGCAGAAGAGATCAAGTCAACCGGCGGAGACCAAGGAGATCTTTGTCCTTCCAAAGAAAGAATTGGTACAATGAGTTTGCAACAAATAGACATACTCGATAGATAGTCAGTTTCCATGGCAACAGTTTCATGTCATCTGCCCACCTGCATTGAGTGAGAGAATAGTGATACTGAAACACATCAAAGGAATTCAGTTAGTAATAATTCCTCTGTGCATTTTAGCTTATGGCTATCTGCCCTTCACGCTGGTGCCTCTGATGTAAGTATGAAGGTCATTCCCCGTGTCCCACGCCCTCATAATGGATCGGATCATGGCAAAATGTGGAAAACAAATTGAGAGACAAATTGCTGATCTTTTACCAATACTCCTCCTATGTCTCAACTAGCAAGGCTTTAGTACATATGTTGACTTTGGCTGTACAACTATTGAGATATATTAGTGAATAAAATACGTGGGAAGGCTGATGATACCAAACAACATCACGGCGTTCTAATCAACAAAACGACGTATTTACACCTTTAATAGAAAAATTAATTTGATTCCATAATGCCAGATATGACTGTAAATGAGAGAAATAATTGGTCACTTTATTTCTATGACCAACCAAATGTCAGCGTAGGTCAATTTTCCTGAATCCTGTGACACCCTAATACAGATAAACAATTCCAGTCTGTCTGTAGAACCATTAATTCTCTTTACTGGATAAGGGCAAAGTGTAAAGTACAATTTACCCGGGGTATGACCGAAATGACTGTGCACAGGGAAATACATTCAACTATTAGCCCTGTCAGTGGACTAAAACACATATACATATTAGGAAACTTTGTGTCATGTGTTTAAGTAATGAATACATCCAGTCACATATTGTGCAATATTTGAATATAATTAACACGAACCCTTTAATACATCTGTCGTGCTGTGATCCTAACCAAATGTTTTGTCACTTCAATCTGGCTCTTATCAATAGACAGTTATTGTACAATAAACTGGTAACATGTTGATTAATTATCACATCAGTCTTCAGGCCATTGAATCATCATAAATACGTTTCTTGATTTGAAATTGAATGCAGGGCTGTCGAAACAAGCATTATTGTTGTGATAGTTTGAAGGAAAAACAACTGCCATGTGTCATATGGATATTCATGGCATTTTCAATATTGCACGTTTGCCTGTTTAAACGACAGCTATTAAATTTTAAGTGGCCCAGAGCTAGTGCCTAATGCTCGATGCTCTCCCGATGAACAGTTGATGTTTATGCCATTAATATAAAGCTGATAGATGGTGGCTTGACAAACTTCTAATTACCTTCTCTGCCATATCTACAACCGTTTCTATAGAGGTTTCATAAAATTCCACCACAAAATCTATTTATGGGCAAACTTTGATAGAATGATTAATATCTAATCAGAGGCACTGCGATGGTTTTGATAAAGTAGTGTGAATAGTCATGTACTTTACAGCAATGGCGATAAGTGTTTTCATATTGTAACGATGCAAAGCATCTAGGATTTATTGATTTGATATTTCTTTATGGGTAAAAACAAACACATCTGGTAATTATCAGTCAAAGCTGTGCTTGTCTTGTATGTAGTGTTAATTCCTTGGTGTGATGGTGAGATGATACACACTCAAATGTATGCTCGTCTCTCACTTCAGATAGCTTATTTTGTAGAATTCTTGTCTTTGAAAGCACTGGTATGCGAATCAATGATTTGAGGCTTTTGGTCACCGGCAGTATCAGAGAAATGAAAGCTAGACTTTTTACATTTTTATTCTATACCTTACTGGCAGGTAGATAGTGCAGGTCATAATTCATTGTGACACCCAATATTGATACTAAGGATGGAGACAAGAGAAATCCATAACGCATTTCATATAAGTTGGCAATTGTGTAAAATATCACACGTACACCCATCATTGATTTTTCCAGCACTTATACAAAGATCTGTGTAGGAACTACACACACGTAGGTACCTTTGCTAAGGTTATATTCATACATCAATACTTACACTTAAACAAGTTCATCTTTCACAAATGTTCCGAGATTATATCAATTCAATGTCCACCACTGTAGGACTTCGTACTCTGATATTCATCATGTGTGAGAAACTATACAAATTGAGAATAGTGGGTAATTATATGGGTGTCAGATTATGTTTAAACTGCACACTTGATGATAACGGAAAAGGTTGGTTTGAGTCAAAGATTAAAGGTAAAGCACAACAGCATTGGCAGCAACATAACCTCATGGAACTTGCCCTTGTCATGAATACTTATGAGGCAATGATCAGACTCAGCAAACACCGGCCCAACAACAAAATGCAAAGCAGAACACAAGGTACAATGGCGTAATGATATCAGACGCTGCAGGAAGTGAGGTGGCCTGTTTACCCAGGTAGAGTCGTCTTGCGCAGCTGAAATGAGGGCCTTGTGAGGGAGAGATTAAGTGGGCTGTGGGATCAGGGATCAAACCGACAGTATTGATCTCATATCCTTCAATTATGGCCAGAAAATGGCAGTAGAAATCCGTGTTATTGCATCTTAGCCTTGGGCCCTTCTGAGCAGAGTCTGCCAAGACGTGGGACATATGCATCATCCTTGCATGATGACTCGTCTGGAATCCTGATGAAAACTTTGACCACAGTGACCACCCATTCTCCACAAACACTCGCACCAATAGAATGTAATTAATTAACGCAAATCACGTCATTCTATTGGCTAATGAGATCCCAACCGTCCCCGGGCGAGATCGCCCATGTGACTCCATGGTCACCCCCAAAGAACCCAGGCTAAAATATAGTAAAGTGAAAAATATATATCCATATTTCAAGCAGATTCAAAACATCTAATGTAATGTAAGTTGTAGTCATAAACAACGGTTAATCCCAGATGACATGCAAAACAAACCTTGAGTATATTAATTGAGAGAAGACTTTCCAGATGGACGAGATTCAGTTTGCCTGACACTGGTCACGTGGTGAAGTTCTCTTATATAACGTATTCTATGGAAGCAGGTTTGTGCTCAGTGACACCTCAATCAGTCCTGATCTCCATCTACCCTCTCAGACAAGAGCTCAGTCAGTAAAACAGCACTTATAACCAGGAAATTACGGGAGATAAGGAAAATTAAAAGGAGAAGTGGTTGTTGAAGAGGATTGGGAAAGATTGTCTTGTAGTTGACAGACTTCAGATAAGGCCAAACACACTAAATCCACCTTTCAAATTTCTCAGAATATCAATTTTTTTTTCTTTGATGTGGACAGAATCGAGGCGATTGTTAATTACCAGTTCATTGTAAGGTAAAGTTCAGTAATGTTGGAAGCATGATTGAGGCATTTGCTTGAAAGTGAGTTTGAAAATATACTTTTCAAGTCTATACACTTTTCAAGAAAGAAAAAGTGCTTCACAGGCAAAAAAAGACAAAAAAACAATTGAACATCGAGGTTATAAATAGTACAGAGTATAAAGCAAGAAGCAGAAGCTCATGTCATGTAACTTTCTTCATTTCAAGCCAAATATGAAAGAGCCACTTATTGAGATGGGAATCAATACAACAAGTATGCGATTGTGGAAGGTGTGATGTGAAGGTTTGCGCTTCATGGACAAGACAGCAGCATGTCAATACAACGCTTCCACTGCCAGCACCTTCCCTCCCAGAGCTGTCACGCCACCTTCAACCAGCAATATCAGCAAAACTGCACCATGGGCAAACACACTTCATATTCAAAGTCTTTTTTTTTAATGAATCGATTTTGTCATTCTTATCACAGATATAAAAACGGAAATACTTAAATTTTTATCAGGTAATCTTAATCGAACACCTTAGTTTGCGGTGTAAACAGGAATGTGACGTTTACATTTTGCTTCACCGAATAGATGAGATTGATATTATTAATTATGAATCCTGACCTTATGCTGAATACAATATATTTCTAACACAACAAAGACGTTTTAAATTGCACACAAATATCTCATAAATCGTGACTGTCCTCGTATCGCGGTTATTCTTATTAACAGGACTTCTTTATCGTGATTTGGAGGAGAACAAATGCCCTGACCATATCACATGTGATATGGCTTCATGAAATATCGTAATGGCTCCGCATTGAAATGTCTGAATATTGATTGTCTGCTTTAAGAGATAAACCTGTGTTAAGGTAGGAGTGAAATAAGAGGATGGATTTGTTTAATTAATGGATACAAAAATAAAAGTAAAATTTTAAATTTCCAATATTGTACCTAAAAATTCAAAGACATCCGATAGGCTGTAAATGGAGAATACGCTAGTCTGTGTAGGAGTGAGGAGATTATATTCATTTGACATCATCGTCTCTGGAAAATATCATTTTCACACTGTAAATGTGTGCCTGTATACGAAGATAACATACAATGTTCTTTAATTGTACATAGAAAATGATCTTGAGACATGGTCAGTAACATTAATTGCACAGACCAACAACACTGCACACGATCATTAACATTACACACAGGAACATTGCACACAATCAATAACACAGACAATAACAATGCACTTATATAAATATCACTGCACATGTATCAATAACACTGTAATAAAATAAATAACACTGCACTGATATGAATAGCATTTCACATGTATTAATAACACGGCACATGCATCAATAACACTGCACATGTATCAATAACACTGCACATGTATCAATAACACGGCACATGTATCAATAACACTGCACATGTATCAATAACACTGCACGTGTATCAATAACACGGCACATGTATCAATAACACTGCACATGTATCAATAACACGGCACATGTATCAATAACACTGCACGTGTATCAATAACACGGCACGTGTATCAATAACACTGCACATGTATTAATAACACGGCACGTGTATCAATAACACTGCACATGTATTAATAACACGGCACATGTATCAATAACACTGCACATGTATCAATAATACTGCACATGTATCAATAACACTGCACATGTATCAATAACACTGCACATGTATCAATAACACTGCACGTGTATCAATAACACTGCACATGTATCAATAACACTGCACGTGTATCAATAACACGGCACATGTATCAATAACACTGCACATGTATCAATAACACTGCACGTGTATCAATAACACGGCATGTGTATCAATAACACTGCACATGTATCAATAACACTGCACGTGTATCAATAACACGGCACATGTATCAATAACACGGCACATGTATCATTAAAACTCCACATGTATCAGTTACACTGCACGACATTTAAAGGGATGATTAAAACGAATGTAAAAAATAATGCATTGTAAAATAAAAGAGACAATATGAACACATGATATATGATACACAGGTAGGCGGACAACTATGAACACATGTTATCATCTCACCGGTCCTCCTCCACAGTCGCCAACATAAGGCAGTATCATCTTTATATTTCTACGTGTAGTTATAAGTTAGTAGATGCTGCTAAGATATGTGGAATAGATTGTTTTCAAAGATAATATGGGCGAAGACAAATACTTGAAGAATTCAAGAGTAAGCGATTTAAAATAGATAAAACAAAAGTGGTTTTGAATATTGAATGTTTAAATTCTTTGAAAACAGAGCTAGGTGTTTTTAATGACAATGCTTGTTATAGTTGTCCTGATGGATGTCTTTAAGCTTTGAATCCTATGTGAAGAAGACCGATTTGTTGGCTTTGTGCGAGGACAGACTCTGACTTCTTATCATTGCTGGTGCAGGGCACAGTCATTATTGGCACTAATTACATCACACACTAATTAACTAATGACTTTAAAGACAATTGAATTCCGAGGCTAGAAATGACAAAACGACTGAGGGTGAAGAAGACAAAATGGTGCAGCAAATTCAATTCTATGTTTTAAAAGGAGAAACCAGTAACTGCATGTCTAACACCATCTTCCTGTCTCACCTATCAATTATTCTTTGTCTAACACCGCCTGCTATTGCCAATGGTTTTCTGTCTAACACCACTTTCCTGTATCATACCAATGGCGTGGTTTTAAAACCATCTTTCCTGTCTCTATTACAAATGGATTAATGTTTTACACCATTACCCCCCTTTCCAATACCATTGATTCCATGTCTAAATTCGCTTTTCCTATCTCTATTGCCAATAAGTCAATATCTAAAACCATCTTTCCTGTCTCTATTACCAATGGTTCTGTGTCTAACACCATCTTTCCAGTGTGATTGTATGCCAAAGACCATCTCCCCTGTCTCCATTACCAGTGAGGTTGTGTCTGACACCACCTCTCCGGTCTCACCTACTAATTTCCTGATGTCTAACACCATCGCCCTTTTTCTGCCACAAATGGTTTTAATATCTTTGCAAGCCGGTTCTATATACTGTATTCTGCCCTGCCTTGTTACCCCATTCTAGCATATTACATATATCAAAAGCATTTTCCTTTGATGATATTATCTCATTTAAAATCATGATTAGATTTTGCTACTTGTATCAAAATATAAATACAATGTGTATAAATGTGTTTGTAATGATTAGTCCGATCTGCATGATGAATATTTTAGAGGATTTGGTATGTTATTTAGCAATGACTGAGATATCCGTGTGATGAAATAAAAAGGTATCTTGAAAGGGGATATGTAAACAATTCTATAAAAAGTAGATTTATTTCAACTATGATATACGTCTTTTACAAATGTCCAATTAGATATAAATAAAATATCATCACCATTGCAAATATACATATACAGATTCTCCTGGCATTCTAATGCATTTCAAAGAATGTCGTTGTGATTTAGAAGTGAAATTTCCCGATTGATTAAATTGGCCTTGAATTAAAAATTATACAAACAGAATGGAAATGTTATTGACGGTGGAGTGAATACATCAGCATACACACATTAGCTAGTGATATTAGAACATTGGACCTCAGAGAGACGATTTGTGTCAGAATAAATCAGAGGCAACTACCCAACTGCCATTGTGTATGTGCTCAGGTACTGAGTGTAAGTGTACAATAGGAATTATGCAGTCAATTGAAACTTGTGTGACAGATTGAGTATTGATGGCTGTGCTCTACACTGCAGAAGCGCAAGCATTTAGAGACAAATATGTCACAGCACTTACCATAACTCTCTCCTATTCTCCATGGTGATTTTTGTTTTTTATTTTGTTTTGCTTAGTTTTTTGTTTTTGTTTTTTTTGTTTTTTTGTTCTTTGTTTTTTTATCACATTTTTCATATAGCATCACCGAGTATTCCAATGTAATATCAGATCCCTGTCAAAAAGATCTGCTTTCAAAATTATAATTTTAGATTTTTAAAGACTAGTTGATACCCAATATACAATGTAACTAGTGGCAACACATGTACAATTCCCAAATTATCTTTGTTAGTATAATTCCTTCTTTATATTTGACCTTAAGTAATGACGCAGATATTGTTTCTCGTACATGGCCAAATGTTCAATATTAATGAAATCGGGAAATGTTTAGAATAAATAATAAGTGGATCTGTTGACCAAAAACTTTTAATATTAATTAAGTAATATATCACATTGATAGCAATTACTCAGTGATGATCTCAATCGTGTTGGATCCTTTACTGAAGTATTATAGTGGAATAAGAAATATGTATCATGAAATATTAATGCATATCAAGAGGGAATTACTTTATATTTGTTATAAAATATTGATATGCAAATACCTCGTGAAACAAGTTAGATATGTCGTTTGCAATGTGATGCGAATGGGAACATCTCAAAATATTAGTAAGAGAAATATCAAATCAGTGAGAGAAATATCAAATCAGTGGGAGAAATATCATATCAGTGGGAGAAATATCATATCAGTGGGAGAAATATCATATCAGTGGGGGAAATATCATATCAGTGGGAGAAATATCATATCAGTGGGAGAAATATCATATCAGTGGGAGAAATATCATATCAGTGGGAGAAATATCATAATAGTGGGAGAAATATCATATCAGTGGGAGAAATATCATATTAGTGGGAGAAATATCATATCAGTGGGAGAAATATCATATCAGTGGGTGAAATATCATATCAGTGGGTGAAATATCATATCAGTGGGAGAAATATCATAATAGTGGGAGAAATATCATATCAGTGGGAGAAATATCATATCAGTGGGAGAAATATCATATCAGTGGGGGAAATATCATATCAGTGGGAGAAATATCATATCAGTGAGAGAAATATCATATCAGTGGGAGAAATATCATATCAGTGGGAGAAATATCATATTAGTGGGAGAAATATCATATCAGTGGAAGAAATATCAAATTAGTGGGAGAAATATCATATTAATGGGAGAAATATCATATCAGTGGAAGAAATATCAAATTAGTGGGAGAAATATCAGATTACTGGGAGAAATATCATATCAGTGGGAGAAATATCATATTAATGGGAGAAATATCATATCAGTGGGAGAAATATCAAATTAGTGGGAGAAATATCAGATTACTGGGGGAAATATCATATCAGTGGGAGAAATATCATATTAATGGGAGAAATATCATATCAGTGGAAGAAATATCACTTAGTATTAAGTAGTTTAATAATTAATAGCATATAAGACAGAAAACTAGGTGTGAAACATTATAGAAAAACTAGGAGAGGGAATCTCGGAGAATACTATAAGAATGCAAATTGAGGAGGAGAATTTCATCAAAATACAGGACGTAGAAGATATTTGCTTTATCGTAACCCACAAGATAAATGATGGAAATATTAGAAGAGTATGAGGGGAGACTCGATACAGAACTAATTTTTATTTCATATTTAGATACAAAAGTTTCACTCTAAAATGGCATTGCTGTTGAAATAGTGAGTGTATCGAGCCCGATATAAATGTAAATCGAAACAATCGATTATGGATGAGGAATTCTATTTTTGTGGAACCGCTTTCCAAGTTACTATGTCATCCCATTTTGATTTACAAGGAGATGTAAATTACGACAGCAATGAGAAGTATCTGTTTTTTTGGCAATTAATTTTCGTCTCATTTTGCATGAAATAAATCAATTGTTCATCAATAAAGCAGTGTAATATTGAGTATGGTGGCTGGCCTGCCACATCCGCTACTTCCTTGTCAATTAGCTGCTGTGTGATAAGGAGAGAATATCTCTCAGTCCCAGATTCACGTCAAAGTGTTATATATTCTGTGTTATAAGGAGAGAATATCTCTCAGTCCCAGATTCACGTCAAAGTGTTATATATTCTGTGTGATAAGGAGAGAATATCTCTCAGTCCCAGATTCACGTCAAAGTGTTATATATTCTGTGTGATAAGGAGAGAATATCCCCCAGTCCCAGATTCACGTCAAAGTGTTATATATTCTGTGTGATAAGGAGAGAATATCCCCCAGTCCCAGATTCACGTCAAAGTGTTGTATATTATGTGTGATAAGGAGAGAATATCCCCCAGTCCCAGATTCACATCAAAGTGTTATATATTCTGTGTGATAATGAGAGAATATCCCCCAGTCCCAGATTCACATCAAAGTGTTGTATATTCTGTGTGATAAGGAGAGAATATCCCCCAGTCCCAGATTCACGTCAAAGTGTTATATATTCTGTGTGATAAGGAGAAAATATCTCTCAGTCCCAGATTCACGTCAAAGTGCTGTATATTCTGTGTGATAATGAGAGAATATCCCCAAGTCCCAGATTCACGTCAAAGTGTTGTATATTCTGTGTGATAAGGAGAGAATATCCCCCAGTCCCAGATTAACGTCAAAGTGTTATATATTCTGTGTGAAAAGGAGAGAATATCTCTCAGTCCCAGATTCCCATCAAAGTGCTATATATTCTGCATTCTACAACGGTTTATTCCAATTAGTACAATATGCTCAATTAAATGCATCAGACTGTCAAGTAAAAGCAATCCATCACCTTCAATACAACTCTATCAAGTTAGAATAAAACTACTAAGTACAACAAACTCAATGACGTACAATAAACTCTATCAAGTGCAAATCCATCAAGACCGTTTGATTCTGTAAAGTTAATATTCTCTTTCTCAAGAACAAATAACATCTATTTGACTATATATATATATATCAGTCTGTAGATATCACATGTGGAATTGGTAAATAAACAGATGAATTACATTCGTGAGTTGACAAAAAGTTGTTGACATGCATCAGCATGCTGATTTCTGGGGTGTCATTAATTTTCATCGTGCTCATTCACGTCCAATGCACATCACGTTCTGCACGAAGATTTAATTTCCAATTAAGAGTCTCATAACTAATCATGTCCATCAATAAACAATCCATGCTGCGCTATAGCGACTGGTCGATATTTCAATCTTGCTTGATGATTAAAATCGTCCTGTTTTTAATTGAATGTTTTTACAAGGAAATGTTGAGACAGTTTTATAAAAGTGAGCTAACATGATTCTGACTCGCTCTTAAAATGTTAATCGTCTTAATTTTTAATAAGGTTTATATGCCGATAATATAATAATACTGATAACACAAATATGTAATCCTACTGTCATAAATGGCTTAAGGGTTCTTCTCCCTGTGACGAAAATGTATCCCTAAGCAAGACATCCACATCCACATATTTACTTTTCAATTTTTTTTCTCTTGCAGCAATATATGCTACATTAAAAAATATCACTATCAAAGCTATTTTTCTTTAACCTTTTATATTCATTTCTTGGTCCATATAAGTGATGATGGTATGTATTAGAGTTATTTCTTTTGACGATCTATGTCTGTCGTCTGCACTTATAATTAGGAAATGAGACAAGGACAAACCTATCTTTGAGACTAAACGGTTTCAAGTTGTTTCGGCACCTCCGGCAAGAATATATATTCATTTAAGGGAGATCTTACCTGATATGGATTTCATCCTAGTCACTCCCAGTCAAAATAAGATCACTCATGCAACACCTTACAATAAGGCCAATCTGGTCAAAATAACGTCACTCTCAGTCAACATAAGGTCACTCTCAGTCAACATAAGGTCACTCTCAGTCAACATAAGGTCACTCTCAGTCAAAATAACGTCACTCTCAGTCAAAATAACGTCACTCTCAGTCAAAATAACGTCACTCTCAGTCAAAATAACGTCACTCTTAGTCGAGATCATGCGGTTATTATGAAGATCTACACGTTGAAATATTCCTAGTGTCCTAACATGTGAAGGTCAATTCACAGATGGAGGTTTTGACCAATGAGCAAGCAGGGGTAAGAATATCGCAATGTCCATGTCATTCAATTGGGATCGTCAAGAATCATTGTAATCACTATAGACAAAGAATTTTATCATTATACAAAAAAATATATTTTGACTTTGCTTAATATATTCATGTTACCATCTAGAGAGAGATTCAATGTCTGAGATTGCTTGTGGAAAGGTAGAGAGAGTGTGATCAATGGGGAGCTGAGGTATCCAGTGTACAGGCAGCATCGACCCGCTCCCTTCTTCTAGTTTCACATGTCACCAGACATTGTGTGTGATGTCTTTTCTTCTAGCCACCTGCCCACAGTAAGCCTTTGTAGACCCCCTGCAAACTCTCAATTGAAATGACCTGGAAAATGTGGTGAGTCGTATTCCACAAAGTACTGAGTGAAGTCTGAGTTTATCATAGTCAGAAATATCAATAACGATTGAATTGTCTCCAAAACAAAGTTCTAAGCCTCCTTTCATACTGAAACTTGATGTGTTAGAACAGAGTACAAAAAGGTTACACTATTTTGACATAGAATAGAAAAAATAACGGCGACAGGATGGACATATATGCTTCATAGTTCGCTTTGAAGAGTCTTGGAACTTAAACCGTTACTATGGAAACAAGACGACTAGCGATCCTTGACCTTATCTGCATATCTCCATTTTGTAATGTTATAGAAGTGGTCCTTTTTTGCTCCTGATACACACTTGGTTTATTTGGTGAATATAACAGTGGTCTTTCCAGCTAATACTTAACAGTGCATTGGCACCTGATCACGAATAGCGATGGGGCCATTACTCATGATTTTGCCCCATTACACTTCTTGTGGTTTTTAGACAATAACATGTATAGCCACAAATGCTGATGACAAACTAGTATTCTGCAACAACATCACTTGTCCAGGTGCAAACGTTCCCAGCTGAAGGTGTGTCCATTTGTAACCATGCCAACCTTACATGCAACCAAAGCCCACATAAGGATAAGTATTATGTTTGTACACATTTGCCCGTGTTGACGTTCATTAAGTCCACTTTTCGGTCCTCGAGTCACCATTATGACTTTATGGTTATCAATTAATTATAATTAAAGAGAATATGTTAATCACCTGATCTGGTAATCACGACACGCCATTGTATATATCTTAGGTTCTATCTTCATATATGACCTATTAATGTCACGAATTCAAATAAGTGTTCTGCATGCTCCCCATCCTTTAATAATCCCGTGGGATTAACATGAATACTTCGACAGATGTAATCCTCTGTCTTGTAATTGTGTCCATGGTAAAGGCATGGCACCACTTTCACCGAAGGCTATCTTTTAACTGTCCCTCTGCCCAACAGTTTATATCTAAGGGACAATTAGAAACAATGAGTGGTGCACACAAAGCCATATTCACATACAGAGAGAAATTCAAACAAGGTGGCGTACGATGAAAAGAAAGAGGTTCAACTTCCTGTCTGCCAAGAGGCCCAGCCTTTTATTTCTTTGACAGTAATGTGAGGAAACTTTGCAGTGAAGCAAAGACTTTGTAATGACAGACCCGGACTGGTGCCAAGTGCAAGATATAGGGACAGTCAATATGCCAACCTCTTCTCACAAGTCAGAGAAATCTGTGAGAGTGCTATCAATACCAGAAATCATGTGCACTTTTATCTGAGCTAATAACATGGGTTCCACTGGCATGTCTATATGTTTGCCGATAACAGCAGAGAGGAACAATGGCAATTAAGCAAATGATTCCAAATGATCATATTCTTAAAGATCTTGGTGTATTTTTACAAAGACTTTGAAATAAATAAAGAACTTCCATGTTTGAAATATGCACATGACCTTATCATTATCGGAGAGAGATGATAATAAAAGTATATCCCTTGCCTACTGTGCTATTTTGGATTATACAGAGTAATATTATTCCATACTCTCAACTTGTTTGTTTGATTTATTTGTAATTTGTGAATGATTGTGTTTGAGATGATGTGTCAGTATCATGTGATGGATTGTAGAGTATAGCGGTAGAAAGGTTAATTATGTACCTTTTACCCAGCAGCTAAAATGGGTTGAAATGACGTGGTTTTTATGTGAATATCAGACGTGGTTTTGACGTGGTGAACTGGTAGAATATGCAAGGAAAAATGACATGTGACATTTTGATTTTAGGAGGTAATAGATCAATGGCTCTTTTTCCTTGACAGTTGACCTGGATTAAGATTATATTGAGATACATATGCTGTAATATTCTGAGGACATTTTATTCAATACTTTAAATGCAGTACTTTTTATATTTATTCAGGCTATATTAAGGTCATAGGATGCTACAAATTCATGTAAAACTTGCATCAAATGTAAATTAATCATAGATCTAAACATTGTGGGTCGTAGAGTGCATTATTCAACTATACTTTTTAATATCGTATTTGATGTATATATGAAATAGGTGGATTTGCACTTTGGTGTATGATTGGTGCAGTTTCGATTCTTGTTTTATCTCGCATTTATACAAAAGATTTGGTGTTCGCGAATGACAAAATCGATATGACCATCTGATCGTAAGTACGGGGGAATCTTTAGAATGCTGATATGTTATGTGCTTTTAGATTATGTGGCCACCGCCAGGCTAAATACAGATATTGATTGAAGTTGTCAAGTACAAATAACACATTGTTAACCTTCCACACCCCCACCCTGTGTGGTGGTATATGTTCATGTATGGTATGGGAGGCTGGATTAAAGATGCTTCACTGATCACGAGAGTTTATGCTGTAAGGGCTATGACAGTTTGGGTTTCAGCAATGCTAAGCATGGATCATTGCTGGAAGATAATATCAATTAATAATAGAGTTATGTCTGTATTTATTAACTTGTTTCTCACAGGTTAGGTTGTCTCAGATCTTTCCACCAGGACTGTACGCCCTGCTCTTTTCAAAGTGTAGATTTGGGCCTTAAGAAACAATCACATATGATTCTCAGTTTGGGGCACTGCTCATGGGTGGACAACTAGCTATCATTAGATTGATGTAATATCATTTGGTAAACCGATTTGATTAACATTTGAAAATGATAATATATATCAGTTAGAAGGATGGGTTACAATTTATATTCCATAATGCCATTTAAACACAGCCACCGTCAACTACCCTTCCACCAATCCCTAAAGCCAGATCAAAGATTACTAAAGACCGTGAAGACAAAGTTGGCACACATTGCTTATTTCCGGAAATATTGAAATCGACAAAGTCACGCTGCAATACCCCATTCTACCAAAATATAGATCGAAATCATTATCTCAAGAGTCTGAATCGTGCAGAGTATAATATGAAGATGAATTCCAATAACACAAGTTTAGGAATAGGACTATCCTTAAGCAACTCCCTGTTCTATGTGGAATTTTATACATATCCTTGTGATGTTTCTTTAAAATGATAACCAGATATAGCCACTGAGACAATGATGTTATATGTCTTACCACTGAAGCAATGAAGTTGTAGACATTACCACAGAGACAATGAAGTTGTAGACCTCACCACAGAGGCAATGAAGTTGTAGACCTCACCACAGAGGCAATGAAGTTGTAGACCTCACCACAGAGGCAATGAAATTGTAGACCTCACCACAGAGGCTATGAAGTTGTAGACCTCACCACAGAGGCAATGCGGCTGTAAATATCGCGACCTAGACAATGAGACTATAGACATTGTGCTTAAAACAGTGAACTTCGAGAGATAAGTAAGATCTAGACGTGAAGATATATACGGCTAGATGACGTCAGTGACACACTATATCCCTACCGTTTCACAATGCATTGAATCATCCAGCTGATGTCTTTTTTTGTCTGCCTTTGTCAGAATATTAGATTCTATAATACCTTTGAGGGCATTTCTATGAAGGACTGAATCTATAATCCACTTACCCGTGTGAAACGATTTAGATTAATATCTCACACCTGTGAGTACTTTGTATCTGTTGCAGAGATAAGATATTAAGATATAGTTAAGATATAGATGATATAACACTCATTGGTATGACATGCATTGATGCAATGGAAATATCACATGGAAAATGTATTTATGGAAAATGAAATGAACTTTACTCGACAATGAAAACCCACAGGTTGGTTAAGTAACGAAATCTACCCAATCCAAGTTAGAATATACCTTACATCTGCCTTGACATGTATAACAACTTGATAACTCATCATAAATATCCTCAATATCAGTTAAGAAAAGTTATATTTGTCAATGTTATTGCTTGATACTTATTCCTATTCCATAATTAGGAATACTTGTATGTTTGTTCAGTTTATGTCTTGGGAAGCTTAAATTGTGTTTGTGGATAGTAACAAGGGGGCTAGATTTAGCCAGACCCAGTGGAACCCTGACAGTGAGGATTACAAGACCCCCCGCTACTGGAAAACCTGAAAATCCAATCTACGAGAATCTAATCCAAACATATTCAAAGATTATTGAACCAGACAGAGGGTCTCACCGAAAATGGCATTAGTGAAATCACATAGAGCACATTTTGTGAAAAGCTTAGGGATAAGCACACTCAACTGGCATCTTAAATGGATAAGACAGATAAAGGTACAATTCTCACCCCAGGCGGATCGCTTTCCCGGGTCCAAGCAAAATCATTCTACGCCACAGTAAAGTCAAATTCACACAGACGCACACAAGTCAAAGTGAATGTTACCAAGAAAATGTCCTTGCCTCCAGTCAGCTCTCAAATGCGTAACTGGGATTTGGAATATGAACATAGTATACAGAGGTTTTTAAAGTCACGAAGTGGTGTTGTGTGAGATTATTCGGATTAATACTCCTTTGCATTGTGCTATTTCGTGGAGGTACATGACATATGGGGATAGAGTTGTAAAGGTTTTAGCCGTGAACAGCGTGACCAAGGGGAAACGGCCCAAGTCACTGATTGTGCACACACCAAAACATGGCATGTTAGAAAACAAAATGTCGAGTCTTGTTTGGTTTATAAAATTCTCCTTTGATGGTCACAAAAGCCTCAAGACAGGCTCTCACAACAGGCATTATTTTTTTTCGCGGAACGCCAAAGATACAACTTTCCAGTCACGCATGTTGCGTATGAATACATTTTGCATGTTACATAAGTTGACCGATAGCTTATTTACAAAGATTCATTTATTCTGTAGAAAACTCAACTGTTTTCGTATTCGAAGAGTCATTTAGATCTCTTTGAACTTGTAATGTTTTCAAAGTGGCTTCTAATATAATTAAAGATTTAGAGCGACGTGATTTTGATGCTTATTTATTGGATTGTTGGGTTTTATAAGAAAAGTAAAACTTCCGAGTTCACTATCGCGTAATCTCATAGGCCTCTTGGGTTTTGTCTTGAGTAATTCACCAATTTGTATGCCAAATACAAACAGAAATTAATGTTCCATCTAATAAATATTACCTAATTAGATTACTTGGAG
Source organism: Amphiduros pacificus (assembly GCA_949316495.1). Taxonomy (NCBI): domain Eukaryota; kingdom Metazoa; phylum Annelida; class Polychaeta; order Phyllodocida; family Hesionidae; genus Amphiduros; species Amphiduros pacificus. The sequence continues at coordinate 66,712,245 of OX439001.1, forward strand.
GTTCCAAAGGCTTAGCTTTCTTTAATAAAAAAAATAACAGATCGTGCAAGGAAGAAAGGAATTAACCTAATATTGACTTGGGAAATAACCATTTTGTATTCTGCACAGCGAAAGTGAAATCAGACATGAAATCTACTCATCACTTTTCTGACCTTCAAGGACTTAGCACCCGAGATCTACGCATAATGAGTTTTAAAACAATATAGCAAGGTTCTTAACACTTTATCCCCCTGCATGCATGGGGAATCAAAAATACGTTTCAATAATCGCCATCTCTCCTTCTAATGGCACATGTCTCGTGTAATTTCTACCCCGACTTGCCGAGAACCAAGGTTGCTAAGTTTGTCGAGATTTTTTGTAATTCTATTTATAGTTTTTTTAGTGTTAGAGATAAGTCAATGCATGCCAACAAATGAACTATAACCATGATGTGCAATTCAATACAATTCACATTCACTTGTTCTTCTGACAATTAGAAATATTCATTTCTTACAATATTCCTATTTTAAAGAGAATATAAACGTTATTTTGACAATGATTATAATTGTTCTACAAATAATAATGAAGAATGTACAAATACAAAACATACATCACACTAGATTTGTGCAATGAATTCATTGATTGAGAACTTTGACCGCAATGGCCCGCAATGAAGTCACGATTAAAGCAGTTGTCATGTGAATAAAGTCACAAGTTGTTACGGCTCCGAATCCTTCAGAGGAAATGTCAACGCAAACAAATACTTTGGTTTTATCGTCTCAAAACGCATTGATAATATTGGCTGGAAAAACTGAGCCGTCTGTAGCAGACAAAAATGCCCGTGGACCAAACACGAGGTCTCTTGGTAGAACTACAATCTTTTATCGCATAAATCACAAGGATTTTTTTTCGATAATGGTCACGCATTATACTCCACGTTATTAAAGGCCTTCTCTGATATGCCTTCCGAGGTTCCTTCGTCCCAATCTTTGAACGGTCTCCAATAGTGATCGCGCGTTTGATCAATTTAAAATGTGTAGATCTCGCGTGTCAGACCTGCAGCCCATTTTATTGGCTCGCCTTTCCCGCCTCCGGGGATGCCTATATTTAGATCTCACAGCTACAGATGTACACACACAGTGACATTTTTCTCAAACTGAAATTTTAGGTTTATATATGGAGCGATGTGATGGTGTAAATGAAAAAAGAAAGTTTTTGGTCATTTCCCGAATTCGGATACTCTTCCTGTCTGCTGGTAATAACTTCGTGAGTAACTATTAAACATCAGAGCAATATGTCAAAGATTTATGAAAAAAAATATTCAAGAAAAAAAATCAAAAGCAATTTGGGCAGTTTTTTAATCGATTGGTTTGAACATAAGAATACGAGACAAAGTCCTGAATATTGTGAGGAAGCAAACCTCTCTGTATGACCCTGAGCTCCAATGCACCCACCCTTGTAGCATAATTGTGTCCTATTACTATTATCCACTACTTCATCAGAATCTCTCCTGTGGATGCCTGTTGTGCTGACACCCATAGAAGAATTGCCCTGGCCAAGAGTCCAAATTTCTGGGGACAGACATTTAAACACGAAGCATGCGTGATCATCCTGCTCACTACATTTTTTTGCGTGATCTTGTTCAGCCAATTCTGTAGACAGAACAAAACGCTAATATGGTGTGTGCTGCCCACTCCTTTCTGTGGAATTAAAGGGAGGTGTGCATCAGTGTATCATTACAAGTCCCGCAAGCAGTTCTTTGGATGTGAGGATGACAGATCAATGTATTGTCAGACACACAAATGGTGTGTGGAGTACGGTGGAGGGCAGACTCCACGCTTGTTATACCCTCCCCGTCTGACATGAAACAATCTGCACGTCATAAGAGTGAAAACCAACCCTAATCTGTATCTGCACTTAGATTAGCCCCCATCAAATCTGATTGACACTTATGTTGAAGCATTAAACGATGTCGCATCAGAATTGCATCGTCAGAATTTCAGAATTACAATTTAAATACTATTGGAACACCGATCAAAATTTGTATTTTATCAAAAGTGAACTGAAAATCGACACATTTGATAAGAATTAGTTGCGATTGTGCACTTCATCCTATCATGTAACTTTAAAATATTAGATTATATGTTTATTTTTGAAATGTTTGTTCCATGATGACAAATTCATAGAAAGGTTCTAACCACTGGACATGGGATTTGGGGTTTTGTGGGATCACTGGTTTAGTGATTTGTTTCAAACAAATCCTATCTGACCGTCATTGTAATTGTAACCAATAACAACAAAGCTTCTCTGTAAAGAAAAAAGCATAACTCATGATGGTTTAGTCAATATCGGTGAAAGGGTGGAGATATTAAGTTTCAAAATGTGCAAATGGAATTTACCAGACGAGGGTGTAATTGATACATACCACTATTCATTCAAGATTCATTCTTCGTTAATTTCAATCCAGTGGCTCCATCCAGTACCTCAACGTTATGGAGAATCTGCGGTTATGGAGAGAGGTGTTTGAGATTTCTGTCAAAGGTAATCTTATGTCATTTGAATCGTTGGGGTTGGGGCATATTTAAGCATTAATGTAATATTATACATTTCTACAGGGGATTATTGTATCCTGACAAGGCAAATGATTCCTTTGAAGAAATAAAGAAATAAAGTTTTACTGTATACATTTCTCTTATGATTAATCAGTAAAATTCCAGTGATGGTTTAACTGAGGATAATGCTCTGGGTTATTCTGGGCTTTCCTTCAAACCTTTGCCAAAATGAAAGAAACACAAGATTAATAATTTCTTTGAATCAAATTTTACAAGCAGACTGAAAGCTCAGTTTGTCGTTATATATCAACACACATTCACCCTAGGATGTACGGCCACAAAGTGGTAAAAAATATCCCGGGTACTCACCTGTGATCCTCAGAAAATCCCGTATGCATTTAAGTCATTATTGTGATATCGCCTGAGATATAAATACATTAAAAGCACACCATTTGCGATAGCGGTAGCCAAGCTATGAAAGCACTAAAATCATGGTGGCTGAGAGATGGCCGAGAAATGCCTAAAATCTCTTAAGGGCCTAACACGTCATGGGCAGAGTAACTCGTAAATCATATATATATATATATACCTGACAACATACTCGCTGCTCTAATTTGAATCTGCAACTCTAAAACAAACCTATTCTTCACAAATTATTATTGCATATTAGATTAAAAAAGCAACAATATGTGCATCATCATGATATATACATTGCAACAACTTTCAAAATTCTATAAGGATTTATTGATTGGCTGTTTATAAAGATATCAGGTCACCATATGCCATAGCGTGGTTCTTCTCCATCTTCTATTCGATTATCATGAAAATAAAACACGATTCGAGATCTATCTGATTAATCAGTTATCTCCAAACCCACAAATGTCTTGAAACCAAATGACTTTTTTTTACCTTATTGGACTTCCACCACGATGGGCTGGAGGTGTAACTTTGCTTTGAAGGCGGCCACATGATACGCAATATTTTCCATCAGCCGTTCTGGTGTGGGCCCAGGTTTCCATTTCCCGACTCGTTTGCACACGAATATTTGATAAGCTTTAAGATATAAGACTGCTGACATATAAGATATGAGTTTGCTTGGATATTTTTGATATGAGACTGCTGACTTTACAGTGTGGTATTATTATCGGTGTCACTTTGATCACTGGGGCCGGCTCATGCTATTACTAGCTGACAACTATGCCACAATCAACAATATGTGGTGCTATTCTCTGGCACTGTGGCGGACCCATACCCTAATCAGCACATTTAGCATCCATGAAGGGCTTCAGACAAACCTCTCCGATAACTCAAAGTGTCTCTGGGTCTGCGAAAAATGACAAAAAGCCACCACAGCGCGCTGTCTCTTGATCCCTAATCTCATAACAGCCAACGTCATACGGCAAGGTCACGAGTCCAGTGTCAAGGTCAAACTTGCAGTCATCCTCTCAGCCTCGTTCTCAATCCATTGCCCTTCATCAAGCTCCCAGGACATGGATTTTGCCGACGTTGCAAATTCTCTCCTCATAACAGCTTTGCCATATGGCAGTCTGTTGGGAGATTGGACCCAGTCAGCAGATGATACAAGAGTATTAGGGATAGTATCACCATGCAATGTCTCAATGTCTCCAGATCCGCGGGTTATTTTGTGCAACCCTTGTATATTTATTACAGTATTGATATTTGGCAGTTGTAACTAAATCGCATTAGGGGAGTGACCCCCTTTCTTCCTAATAGTGTAGTCTGCCGTGAAATTGCATTTGATATCACCAAGAATGTGTTTCGAAGACCTCCTTCTTATTGGCATGGGGATAATTCTAGCTATGGGTGTCATCTATTTCCTTCACTATATTCTGACCCAGATGGTCAGTTAGGGTCTGTATGGGTTCACCGCCCTTTCCTACTAATAACTTATCTCCTGCACCCACTTCCGCTTCCGTCTTGTCTTCATCGCAGTTTTGTTTCACATTGACTCTTGGACTATCAAATTATTTCGGCCAAATTAAACAGGATTTCCAGCGAGGAGATGCTTTATTGAAATCGAAGAGGTGGAGAGTGCATAATGGAGAGTGAGGATTTTGCCAGGGGGCCACCAGGGGGCAGGGTGTCGCCCACTCCCGCCGTGCCACAGGCTTCTTTATACTGCAGGGCTTAGAATATTGAGCGAATAACCACCGTCTACTCTAACAAATTACTTTTCTCATCATCAAGTAAGCGTTAAAATTTGGATAGGAGCTCCGGGGTAATATGAGCATTTATCTATCATATCTAGCCCTATCATGAAGGCAATTGAAGATCTTTGCAGGCCTACAGTCGCACGTTCTACTACACAGATCTCGCTGACTTATTGATTCCGGACAATTTCACTTTACCCTTGATGGTCCTAAAAGAGATACTATCTCATACCATAAATCTACATTCTTCATAACTCTTGATATTATAATTATTCTTCTCCTAATTCATAATGTTCTATTAATCAAAATGTTCAAACCTTCAGAAGATGTGGTTTTTTTGTCTCCAATGTTCTATATAACTGGTAGGAGTTTACACTACAGACTGTAACTTTGATGTGAAGTGATCAGGATGGCAATCATGATTGATGCAAATAACAGGATCAATCCCACACACACACAAGCTGACAGTCTCAGCGAGATGCGGTTTATCTTCGCCTTAATATGTTGACTATATAGTTGACATATCGGTGTTCGTTGCTGTATGGGTGATTGGAGACTTAGAGCGAGAGAGGGACTGGAGGTGCTGATACCAGACCATGCTTGTCATTATTGCCTGGTACCCTGTGCGCAATCGGCAGTCTGGTTCAAACATGGAACAAAGTGATTCCCGGGAACCAGACCACCAGAGGTATTTGATGAGAAGCATAAAAATATGAACATCTGATCCCGCCAAATATTGACTGGGCTCTAGTTGAATTGTTTGACAATCGCAATGACCTGGGGCGATAGGGGACATGTGCGTGAGCAGACGACCTTCAAAGTGGACATTTTGACGTGAAATGACGTTGTCCAATATGAGTGGAATTTCTAGAATATTTAGCCACGAGAGTTCCCAAATGAATATCCACCGATCGATTAAGGCAGGCAATTTCCACAAAGTCTCCAGGGAGGCAGAATTTAATTTACAGAAATTAATACAGGCCCACAAAAATGAAGGTACAAACTAGTTGCATAGTTCGAATGGAAAAAGCAGTTCTTGGATATTTGCCCTCACTCGTTTTCCACCATTGCCCTCACTCATGTCTTATCAAATATAAATCCATATTCCACATGGACCATCGTCACAAACTGTTGTGGAAATATGAACAACTTCAACACATGCATTATCGTACAACAGATTTTTCTAAACCAATTTTTATTTACTTTTATTGAACGGTATTTTTATGATATTTTGATATTTTACTTCTTAATATCATTTAAATATGCAACTAAAAAGTCTGGTTTAAGGAAATAAAAACTCTTTATTTTCAAAGGAATTCATCCTTTTGGCGAAGAGGACATACAGGTTTATTGCCTGTCAAGGGAAGAGTGGGAAATCAATGTCTGAAAAAGTTGCATCTCAGTGATCCTTGTCAGGAAAATACTTTTGAAAGTTTTACCAGTGTATTTCACCAGTTTATTTCACCAATGTATTTTGGATTTTGATCAGGTGACAGTGGGTTGATGAATCATAGTAGGTGTTGCATACTAATACTAATACTTGATACTAAAGATTAGATTTTTGGGGTATACAAAGCACATACGTTTTCCACTTTCAATGATATACAAGATTAAATGTTTTCTATGTTTTCGATAACCTCATGGTATTGATCACTTTACAATCAAATGATTTATACCCATGTGATTCCTGAAGATGTTCCGAATGCGTGGCAGAAGGCGAATGCTTGTAATATACAATATTTTGTGACACCTCTTATAATATCCTTTATATACAATATCAAATCTCAAAATATAAAATGCTGTAGAAATATTCCCGAGAATGAGCGTTATATGTGGCGCTAGATGGCATGACATGAGCAGGTCCTGGCCCAACAGATCACATGTCCACATCGTATGTGATTTGGCCTTTGACCTTTGATGTCTGAAGTACTTTTGTTAAAGTAATGTGAAACACAGAATAGACAGAACTGGATGATTTTCCATATAGTGATTGGGAACACAGTGGAATGCTTTGGACGGCGATGAAATAGGATCCAGAGGTGAGGATGACCGGGGCCATGGGTGCTCACTGTACAGTGAGAAATTGATGAATTTGGGCGATATTGAAGGTGGCGGGCTATCATAAGACGACGTGAGACGACCACTAGGGGTCAGTCGGGTCGATGCGGGAAGTGAAAGCGACAACGTGGCTGGCTGAATAATGTGAAAAGGCCTGTGTTCTTATGTGTTTGGATGGTTTCACCAGTGTTTTGGTTTAGCGCATGGTTGTAGTTATGACGTCAGGTTCAGATAGAATATCTATGTCAGGTTAATTTGAATTCCCATAAAATCTCAATCAGCTATAACAGACGAGGTCTTCTCATGGAGGTCTTAGAGCGTGGGTTATGATTCCTTGGATTCTAAACACCATGAATCATGATTTTTGAGATTCTAAACACCATTAATCATGATTCTTGGGATTCTAAGGATTCTAAACACCATGAATCATGATTCTTGGGATTCTAAGCACCATGAATCATGATTGTTAGGATTCTAAGTACCATGAATCATGATTCTTAGGATTCTAAACACCATGAATCATGATTCTGAGGATTCTAAATACTATGAATCATGATTCTAAGGATTCTAAACACCATGAATCATGATTCTTGGGATTCTAAGCACCATGAATCATGATTCTTAGGATTCTAAGTACCATGAATCATGATTCTTGGGATTCTAAACACCATGAATCATGATTCTAAGGATTCTAAACACCATGAATCATGATTCTAAGGATTCTAAGCACCATGAATCATGATTCTTAGGATTCTAAGTACCATGAATCATGATTCTTGGGATTCTAAACACCATGAATCATGATTCGTTCTAAACAGAAAGGCATAACAATTATGTTTTTTATTAAAACGTCTTCGACTTAATCAGTTAACTCTGATAAGAGTTTGTTTACTGATAAACCATTGTAGGCAATTCTCTTTACTGATCCAGCAAGGGTTCCAGCGCCCATTTCATGCTTCTTGTAGCAGGTAAGGCACTTGTTTTACTGGACAATGACCTGGAAAGTGACCTGTCACAACCAAAATCTGTGTGCCTTTTGCCACTTCTCAAAGACAACCATTTATTATTCATACGCGCATTTGTAGCTGCGCTCTTGGATCACCCAAGAGACCTATTGAGTAACAAGGCCACTAGACCCTTGATACGTGCCCCAGTGCCAGAACCAAATGGCTTTGTAAAATTGTAAGCTAGTGTAACATTGCTATTTGCTGGGGAGTGTGCAGCAAGGGGCCACTCTCCATTCAGTATTATTCAATGTTCTCTTGCATCACTCTGCACCATTTTCACCAGAGTTTTTATACTACTTTTGCATAAAATATAACAGGCAGACTAAGAGGCCATAAAAATAATGTCCAATGTCTGCTGGAGGTCACCTATGTGTGGAAAATAATCTGGTCTCCTATCTTTCTTTCTTAGATCTATTTCCTTGATGAATGTCCTGGCAAAATGGACTGATCCCGTGATCCATTATTCTAAAAGATGACTTGAATCACCTTATGATTTATTTATTCTCTATAAATCACAAATGATCTAATAGAGGCAATATATTTACACGTGGCCCGCGGAGGATATACAGGAAGTCATTGTTGTTCTATCTGCAGGTAACTTACCTACATCTAATTACATTATGGGGTGGCTGTTAGGCATAACCCTGCCTGCCCCCACTTTCCATAATTCCTAAATACCCAATCTGCAGTTATTCGGAGCCAAGATTAGCAAAAACGCTTCCAACAAATTATCAGTCTCGCCAGAAGCGGCTCAACCCCAACCAAATGTATCACACACAGAAAAAAAACGTTCTGTTGGCCAGGAGAATTGTGCAAATAGTGTGCTGTATGTTTCCGGTGGCATATATTCACCTGTGAAGAAATACACTTATTGCCTCCTCACCTCACCAGACCATCTCAGCTGTAATTGTCTGCCCCTACCTACGCCAGACAATTGATCCCTTTATCCTAGAGGCCCTTAGGAGGTATACGTTTATATGCGAATCACATCTCCACATGTGGTTATATTGTTGTTTGCTACAGTCTTCATGCTACAGTCTTCATTCTTGCTTGTGGACATTGTGTATTTTATTGTGGGAGCTTTGGTTGGCTGATTAGGCCAGCTTTATCCCAATATGACCAGTAATTGGCGACCCCCAGAATGGGAGGCCATAGCGAGCTGGCTTATATTGTCGATATGGCCAGGCTGCTTGCTTCAGGATTCAACCACACAGAACAGTAAACTGGGATTTGTCACACAAGCCAAACATTGACTGGTGTGGATTCCCACCAGACCTACAATAAGCTCACTGCCAAACTGTAAATGAAATATATCTGCATCATGTGGTAATATACTGTGTGGTCTATCATGACATTAACACAAACACAACTGGCCAACTGTGCTCAATACCAATAAAAACATCTTATAAAGCAATGAAAAACATTGCACCATGGTATTTCTTTTTACATTTTTGCTAATTCAAATCAAAGTGTTTATCTTATTGCAATATCATACTATTAAGGGTTTCACTTGAATCATTCCAACAGTCATACGGTGTGACCGAATATTGTATACTATTGTACTATTGTGAATTTCAATTAAAAATACAGATATATTTAAAATATATAATGGTAGGAAGCATTTTGGTTTTACAGATTGGTATCTAGATCTGAATATATATCATTTATGGAAAAAGAAAACACGTGTTATTTGTTAATGAGATGCATCATCTCTTCCGAACTGTCTGTTAGCAGATAGAATTACAAGGAACGTCATCATATATATATACATGTTATGAGAATTTGAGACATTTGAACTCAAGTTTGACCCTGCTTGAAATAGCATATAACCACAGGCGATAACCCAAACATATATAGAAGAAAGTATCTATGATGGGGCCTGAGAAAATTTAGCGTACATATTTCTTTCATATGGCAGACCTGATATAAAGCAAAGTCCTCTCATTCTAAATGAGGAAAACAGAGTGACATTAATGTGACTTGAATGGAATAAGATATATTATCCTTCGCTAGGGGAATGCATGTATATGAAGAATTGCTGCCTCAAATATGACTGCATGGAATGATATATGCCGCAGCAAGATGTGTAACTATCAGTCATAATATTAAATGATATGTATCTGTGTACCTGAATAGCATTGAGTTGTTTTTGTGCTTGTTTTTCTTTTTGGTTTTGTTTTTTTAGTTTATTTTATTTTTTTTATATTTATTTATTACTACTTTTTTTGGTATTTTTATTTATTTTTTATTTATTTATTTATATATATATATTTTTTTTTAGGGGGGCGATGGACATATTATTATATGAATAGTGTCACTGTCATCACATCGCCTGATGGCAAATTTTCGGCATATTTTGTGCATAACGAAGCGTTATAATCAAGACATTTGGATATTTGGAAATGTGCAAAAGGTTTTGCACGATTATCAGATGGGAACACAGGAACTAATGACTTTTATTTTCATCAGATAATAAATCTGTGACCAGCCTCAATAACATATATATGCTTAATACCTCAATAGTTTATAAAAAAGGTATTGATGAACCACTGCATCACATCACAACTAAACGTTTGGTTTGAGTTTAAGCCAATAGATGTGTTCACATTTAGGCTGTTGTAATAATAATAATAAAATTTGTATAGCGCTGATACCAGACAAAGTCTGTTCATAGCGCTGTGTTCAGGACGTGTGCCCTGAAGAGGTGAGTCTTCAGTCTGTTCTTGAAGGAGGAGACTGAAGTGCTTGTCCTAATTTCAGTAGGCAAGGAGTTCCAGAGTCTGGGGCCCACAGATGAAAAGGCCCTGTCACCTACTGTCCTTAGCCTAGTTTTAGGTACTTGTAGATGGGTGCCGTCGTTGGATCTTAGGCAGCGTTCCCCATCTTTGATTTGGAGTAGATCCCGTAAGTAAGGCGGAGCCTTACCATTCAGGGCCTTCCAGGTTAGGAGAAGGATTTTAAATTCAATTCTCGCATGTACAGGGAGCCAGTGCAATTCCTGTAGTTTTCCTGAGATGTGGTCGAACTTCCTAATTTTTCCTACAACGCGTGCTGCAGAGTTTTGGAGGTATTGCAGCTTCCTAATATCAGTTTTAGGAAGACCAGCCAGTAGGCCATTGCCATAGTCCAGAGTAGATGTAACAAAAGCATGGGTTAGTGTTACAGCAGTCTTCTCGTCTAGACAATGTCTGATGGCTGCTAGATTCCTGATATGATAATAACCCTTCTGACACATTTTTCTGATCTGAGCCTTCATGTCCATGTTTGAGTCAAATGTGATACCAAGATCCACCACAGACTCACTAGGAGAAATATCCGAGTCACCGACCCTGATAGTGTCAGGAATGCTACTGCTGGTAGCAGTATTGTACTTGTCAGTACATATGAGCATCTCTGTCTTTCCATCATTTATCTTCATCTTATTAGATATGAGGAAATTTCTGACTTCACAGACACATTCTTCTAGTTTGTGTCTGCTGATGTCCCCCTGGTTTGGGGAAGTGTGGTCAACAGGGATGTAGATCTGAGTGTCATCAGCATAGATATGATAGCTCAGACCATACTTGGCCAGAATGTCTGAGAGGGGTGTCATGTAGATGGTGAACAGTATGGGTCCCAGAACTGAGCCCTGTGGGACTCCATATCTTATGGACTTCAGGCATGACCTATGGGTTCCAACCTTCACACATTGTTTCCTGTTACTAAGATAAGACCTAATCCAGGAGAGGGCATGACCTTTGACATTACATCTGGTCTCCAGCCTATCAAATAGGATTTGATGGTCAATGGTGTCAAAGGCAGCAGAGAGGTCTAGTAACAATAAGATGACTGCCTTTTTATTGTCTAGAGCATACAAGATATCATTTTGAACCTTTAACAAAGCAGTTTCAGTGCTGTGATGTTCCTTATAGGCAGACTGGAACTTGTCAATAAGGCCATTCCTTACAAGATGAGGGACTAATTGGTTGGCTACTGCCCTTTCAGTTAACTTTGAGATAAAAGTCAGGTTTGAAACAGGCCTGTAGTTCTTCTCAATTAGTTCAAGACCCAGTTTCTTCAGCAGAGGTGTTATAATGGCAATCTTCATATTTTCTGATACTTCCGATTCCATCAGTGATTTATTAATAATGGAAGTAATTAATGGAAGAAGATCATCTAGGAGGTCAAGCAGGAGCCAGGTTGGGATAGGATCCAACTCACATGATTTCTTTGCAGACATCTTGATTAATTTACGCACGTCGTCTATGGTCAAAGGTATGAACCTATTCAGACATGCTGTACTATTGTTCGTAGTGTCACCTGGTGGCAGATTCTGGCTAACTGGCGCCATATCTATTTCCCGGCGTATCCTTTTAATTTTCTCTAGAAAGAATGTGTTAAACTTCTCAGCTTGAGAGACGTCACAGTCAGTTTGGGGCATTGGTGTGTCCTTTTTCTTGTGCATGACTGTGTCTATGACTCTAAAAAGTTTTTTTGGGTCATGTTTATTTTCCTCAACCAGGTTGGAAAAGTATGTAGATTGGGCCGATTTCAGCAAGGAATTATACTTATTTCTCTGAGACTTGTATAATTCATTATCAATCTGAGAATCAGTCTTGTTCATTTTCCTCTCAAGTTTCCTCTTGAGAGACTTTTCCTGCTTTAATTGATCACTCATCCAAGGGACAGGCTTACGCTGAGTGACTTTGGCATGTTTGGTGGGAGCATGTTTATCCATGAGTGATGTGAGTTTCTGGTCATAGTAATCCACCATGTCACTCAGTGATAGGTGTTCCCATCTACCAGTTGTACTAGTTAGGGATTTGATGTCATCTCTTAGGGATTGGAGGTCCAGTCCCTTAAAGTTCCTGTACTTGATCCATTTTTTGGGTGGTTAGGGGGGTGAGATACCCAGGTATAGCTTAATCATTTTATGATCAGATATGTACTCATCCACCAGGTGGCTCTTGAGAAACTTGTTCCCCTTGAAAGTGATGATGAGATCAAGAGTGTTCCCTAACCTATGGGTTGGTTCATGCACCCATTGGTTCATGTCAAAGGTGGAGAGAATGTCATTGAACTTTATGACGTCAGGTTTATTAGGTTTGTTGACGTGGAAATTGTAGTCACCTAAAAAGATGACTTCATGACTAAAAGAACCATAATGTGCCCCATAATGTGCATATCGGCCCCTTGCTGAGGGGTTGGCGCGACAGGTACCGAGCCGGCTGCCGAGGTGGCCGCCTGCTTGGCATCGTCCTTCCCGTCCGCCTTGTTACGAAGTGAGTGCTTAGAGATAGAAGCTTCCTTGGACGCCATTATTGCACAATATACGGAATATAACTCAAGATAATATGGATATGTAGCTGAAGAAGTATATCGAGTAACGTACTGTAGATAGGCAAGTGTAGAACTGAACGAGTGGCCAGCACACTGCGGCTATTTATCTACAGTGGCGGAGAAGATATACGGGTGAGTTGAGATTTTGTTTCTATTTGTGGTCAGGAGAGGTTATATATCGTACAATGTTGTCAACAATGTAAAATTAAGGTGAGAACGCTTCAGGAAAGTTGTATGAATAACAAAAGGCTTAGCGTGCGTGAGCACTGGTAGATTCGATTTTGTGGATTGGACAGGCGTGCACGACTTGTCGGGAAAATGTGCACTCGTGATATGATGAAGCCTTTATTGAGTCTATGGGTCTGTGTAATAGTTTCAATTTCAAGGAATTGGTAGGATTTGGTGATTTGTCTCGTGAGAGACCAGGTATTTTGTTGTTTTTGAGGGTTGTCCAGTAAATGGATAGGTATAGCCTATTTAATAGACCGAGGGTTTGTCTAACTGAATAGACCAAGAGGTTTGTCTAACTGAATAGACCAGGAGGTTGTCTAACTGAATAGACCAGGAGGTTGTCTAACTGAATAGACCGGAGGTATTTCCTACAGAGTAGGAGCCGGAGATTAGTCCGGTGCAGGTTTTTAGAAGACCGTTGACACAAGCAGAGAGCGATCCTGGTCGCGGTCGCCGTGTCTCGATAAGACAAATAACGAATGAAGCCAGCTACCGCGAGCAAGAATATTCGAAATCTGCGGTGAGCGGTCTTTTGGAAAAGTCAGAAAATGGTGAAATTCCAACTAGAAGGGTGTGCACAAGTCGTAGTAGAAATATAGGTAGTGTAGAACTTTTAATAGCGATCGTAATCTGTCAAAAAGCGATCAATTTTCGGAGCTCAATGAAAACACCACCATTCCCACGATCCACGCATGCGCACCCCTACATGAACTCCCCCTGGCGGCTTGCTGGTGGCTGAGGTGAGGCAGGTCATTGTGTATGCAGATTGCTCATCCCACCAGCTACCCCACGTCATTAGGGTATTTACGGCGGATTATCGGGGATCTGGAGTCTACATCCAGTTAATGTTCATATGGGACGTTTGTGACAACGTTGAAATATCCAATGAGTTTAACAGAAAAAAAGAATATCCAGCCCGTGGCCAACCACATAACTTAATTCCCAATCAAAATGCACTTAATGAATTCTCCAAGACCCACTCATGAAAAAATAGATGTTATGATGGGCAGTAACTGTTTGAGACGCTGCGGTAAGTGATCGGAGTTATGTGAATTACAATTAGCATGTGATTTGCATAATGAGGGCCAATTTCTAATATGTGTTTTATAATCTGTCATTAATTTGACAGAAATTTACTCTATTGAGAAAACGACCCAGACTCTTTTTTTCTGTTTAGGGTAGCACTGCTATAATGTTCGACTACGGCATGGCCAGCGGAGTAGAGTAAGACGGCTTAATTCTGTAATGAAGAAATCCCTTGTGGCGCCATCTGTTGCTGACAGAAGCCTCGGAGGGACTCGGTTGTCATTAAGTAAGCCTCGGTTGGTTGTGGGAAGTGAGCAGTTGCATGTCCGCAGGCAGCTTCCTGGTATGCATGGCAGTATACAGACTGAGATGACACACATAATATACAGACAGAGGCAGCTTCCTGGTATGCATGGCAGTGTACAGACTGAGATGACACACATAATATACAGACAGAGGCAGCTTCCTGGTATGCATGGCAGTATACAGACTGAGATGACACACATAATATACAGACAGAGGCAGCTTCCTGGTATGCATGGAAGTGTACAGACTGAGATGACACACATAATATACAGACAGAGGCAGCTTCCTGGTATGCATGGCAGTGTACAGACTGAGATGACACACATAATATACAGACAGAGGCAGCTTCCTGGTATGCATGGCAGTATACAGACTGAGATGACACACATAATATACAGACAGAGGCAGCTTCCTGGTATGCATGGCAGTATACAAACTGAGATGACACACATAATATACAGACAGGCCATGCACAAACTACTGGCACAATACAGACACTGGTCCCTGAGAACCCATGTCCGCAGGCAGCTTCCTGGTATGCATGGCAGTATACAGACTGAGATGACACACATAATATACAGACAGGACATGCACAAACTACTGGCACAATACAGACACTGGTCCCTGAGAACCCATGTCCGCAGGCAGCTTCCTGGTATGCATGGCAGTATACAGACTGAGATGACACACATAATATACAGACAGGCCATGCACAAACTACTGGCACAATACAGACACTGGTCCCTGAGTACCCATGTCCGCAGGCAGCTTCCTGGTATGCATGGCAGTATACAGACTGAGATGACACACATAATATACAGACAGGCCATGCACAAACTACTGGCACAATACAGACACTGGTCCCTGAGTACCCATGTCCGCAGGCAGCTTCCTGGTATGCATGGCAGTATACAGACTGAGATGACACACATAATATACAGACAGAGGCAGCTTCCTGGTATGCATGGCAGTGTACAGACTGAGATGACACACATAATATACAGACAGAGGCAGCTTCCTGGTATGCATGGCAGTGTACAGACTGAGATGACACACATAATATACAGACAGAGGCAGCTTCCTGGTATGCATGGCAGTATACAGACTGAGATGACACACATAATATACAGACAGAGGCAGCTTCCTGGTATGCATGGCAGTGTACAGACTGAGATGACACACATAATATACAGACAGAGGCAGCTTCCTGGTATGCATGGCAGTGTACAGACTGAGATGAAACACATACTATACAGACAGAGGCAGCTTCCTGGTATGCATGGCAGTGTACAGACTGAGATGACACACATAATATACAGACAGAGGCAGCTTCCTGGTATGCATGGCAGTGTACAGACTGAGATGACACACATAATATACAGACAGAGGCAGCTTCCTGGTATGCATGGCAGTGTACAGACTGAGATGACACACATAATATACAGACAGAGGCAGCTTCCTGGTATGCATGGCAGTGTACAGACTGAGATGACACACATAATATACAGACAGAGGCAGCTTCCTGGTATGCATGGCAGTGTACAGACTGAGATGACACACATAATATACAGACAGAGGCAGCTTCCTGGTATGCATGGCAGTATACAGACTGAGATGACACACATAATATACAGACAGAGGCAGCTTCCTGGTATGCATGGCAGTGTACAGACTGAGATGACACACATAATATACAGACAGGCCATGCACAAACTACTGGCACAATACAGACACTGGTCCCTGAGAACCCATGTGAGCTTTGAGACAGTCCCAGGGAGACAACCTGAGGGGGCAGTGGGTGCGACATCAAGGGAGAGATGATACGAACATCATGTCTGTCTTAATGCATGTCAGACCAGACAAACGTAGATTCTCTGACCGAGTTACAAGTTGTATAACATGCATGTACCTCGGAGAAACATTCACAGTTTTCAAGAAATGAAAGTGTTAAAGAAGAAAGGGCCTTCCCACTCTAACAGTAGACTGGCACTGGGAGGTGATGGGCATAGCCTTGATGACATGATGGAGACCTAGCCTGAGCCAGTAACAACAAAGGTGTAGTTGATTTGAGGTGGAAGTGGAACTGCGGTGGAGATAACAAGGAAGAGGCCGTGTTAGCAGGAGAAACACGACACAGTAATCATGGCAGAATTAAACAAACTCTCTATAGGTTAATGACAATGAGGAGAAACCAAAGATGATTAAAATGTGTTTCCAATTTGAATTACATTGTTATATCTCATGTAATGTTAACGTTGGATGACATTTTAGAATCATATTGCCTATGACTTGGTGTGCACAGGGTATTTGTGCCATCGGATTTATAGTCTGTACAATAGCTCAATTCACGGTACCACAATTATGGACCATGTCGCTTGCCCACAGTTCAGAGTCCATACAACTCGGCCTGTCCTCTGTGATAAGTATATTGAAATGCATAATTTAAGTAAGCTTTTTCAGTATAAAAGGAAATAATACTCCAAACTATAATGCCATTCCACATTTCAGGAAACTGAACAATACAACTTCGGTCCTGTACTCTTGCCTATCCGCTGTATTGGATCACAGTTCACAGACCATAATGCCTCAGTCACATTTGCACCGGGCGCCGGCCGGGCAGTAACAATCGGCCGACTTCACAGTCTGCCGGGCGCCGGGGAGTTTATAAGCAACAATCTGAGATATGCCGTAGCTGCGGTCACATTATTAATGCCTCAGTCACATTTGCACCGGGCGCCGGCGGGGAAGTTAGAATCGGCCGACTTCACAATCTGCCGGGCGCCGGGGAGTTTATCACCAACAATCTGAGAGATGCCGTAGCTATGGTCACATTATTAAAGGGCACCGCACGGCACGTGCAAAACTGAATAGCACAGACGTCTGTAGGATATCTTTACGACGTCTGTTTCATGACACAGATGTCTGCAAGATGTCTTTAAGACGTCTGGGTAGGCTTAAAAAATATATTTAATCCTATTTTCACCACACGATGCCACCGGCAGCCCTAAGATAATCTGCCGATGTCCCTGCGGGACACTGCCGGGACCCTGTCGTGTACTTTAAGATGATACTTGCTGATAAGACATCAGGGAAACGCCGGCAACTTTTATGTTCAAGATAAAAGTTCCCGCCCGACGTCTTAAAGATGCCCAATTGTGGCCGATGATCTCCCGGTGCCCGCACGGCGATCTGAACTGCCTGCCGTTTTTGTAAAAAATACCCATCGGCCGGGCATCTTTACTGAAATCGGCGCAAATGTGACTGAGGCATAAAGGGCACCGCACGGCACGTGCAAGACTGAATGACACAGACGTCTGCAGGATATCTTAAAGACGTCTGGATCATTGACAGACGTCTGTAGGATATCCTAAAGACGTCTTTATCATTGGCAGACGTCTGAAAGACATCCTAAAGACGTCTGTCTCATTTGACAGACGTCTGAAGGACATCCTAAAGACGTCTATGATATATCGCAGGGAGCCCGTGCGATCATCTGACGATGGTCTATGAACCCATGAAATAAATATAATCCTATTTTCACCGCACGATGCCACCGGCAGCCCTAAGATAATCTGCCGATGTCCCTGCGGGACCCTGCCGGGACCCTGCCGTGCACTTTAAGATGATATTTGCTGATAAGACATCGGGGAAACGCCGGCAACTTTTATGTGGCAGCTAAAAGTTCCGATGACCCGGCCGACGTCTTAAAGATGCCCAATTGTGGCCGATGATATCCCGGTGCCCGCACGGCAATCTGAATTGCCGTCCGATTTGGTAAAAAATACCCATCGGCCGGGCATCTTAACTGAAATCGGCGCAAATGTGACTGAGGCATAACACGGAATAGAACATTATTATTCTATCCACTACCCCGTCCCTGTATGAGCACTCCACTGGACTCGTCTCCCTGTATGAGCACTCCACTGGACTCGTACTCCCTGAATGAGCACTCCACTGGACTCGTCTTCCTGTATGAGCACTCCACTGGACTCGTCTCCCTGTTTGAGCACTCCACTGGACTCGTCTCCCTGTATTACACCAAACCCTAGTGTAGGGCCTGTTATTCTTTCCCCTGTATTATACCACACCGTAGTGTAGGGCCTGTTATTCTTTCCCCTGTATTACACCAAACCCTAGTGTAGGGCCTGTTATTCTTTCCCCTGTATTATACCACACCATATTATAGGGCCTGTTAATCTTTCCCCTGTATTATACCACACCATAGTATAGGGCCTGTTATTCTTTCCCCTGTATTATACCACACCATATTATGGGGCCTGTTATTCTTTCCCTGTATTATACCACACCATATTATAGGGCCTGTTATTTTTCCCCTGTATTATACCACACCATAGTGTAGGGCCTGTTATTCTTTCCCCTGTATTATACCCCACCATATTATAGGGCCTGTTATTCTTCTCCACCAGCTACCCCAGTAACCAGCACTTACAGTCCACAAATCAGTCCGCGCTGCCGGTTATGCCCCCTGCTGTATTGTAATAATGATTCTTTGAAATCATTAAGAGAAAATATAATTCATATCAACCAGTAATTGGTTGTGTTCTGTTACAACTATCTATAAATGGGATGACTTTGTCCCTGAAATTAATGTAAATATTTCAAACCTTCTTCAGATTAGACAATAGCAGCTCTGGAATTAAAACAATATCAACAAGATGATTATAAACAAACGATGCTTTATAAGAACCGTTGATATTTAAAATATTAAGATAACTGCTCATTGTAAAGCAATTCGTGTGAATAAAGACGTAGCAATCCCGCAGCTTAGGTCTAGGTGTCCTCGTGTAGAAAGTAAGATGTCTGCTTATTTTATTCTGATATGTTTCAAATGCTATGCATTGAAATACGTCAATAAAATCACACTGACAATAATTTCACAAGAAGCATTTTGATCAGGTGAGAATATCTGGTTGAGATAAGATGTTTAAGTACAGTGGCGCCAGTAACGGAGAAATAGCTGTCAGTAGTGGGAGCCAAGTGAGTAACTCGGTGATCTGAGGGCAGATCAGCACCAAGCAAAGTGCTTATAGCGGCGAGGTGGAGCTGCTACTAGGCTGAGTAATTGAGCAGAAGACAATCTCAAGTTGTCATCAGACACAGAAGCACTCAAAGAGGGAACCGCTGCTCACGGGGTTGAACCTTCTCAAAACCATCACCTGCTTTACGCTGCTCACGATGGAAATAGTCTTTTTTGCAGTCTCACAAGGGGACTGTATCAAAGTGCTACCACTGCCCTATTCACACTGCTTATAAGAGGACTACCTCTGCCCTACTCACACTGCTTATAAGAGGACTACCTCTGCCCTACTCACACTGCTTATAAGAGGACTACCTCTGCCCTACTAACACTGCTTATAAGAGGACAACCTCTGCCCTACTAACACTGCTTATAAGAGGACTACCTCTGCCTTACTAACACTGCTTATAAGAGGACTACCTCTGCCCTACTCACACTGCTTATAAGAGGACTACCTCTGCCCTACTAACACTGCTTATAAGAGGACTACCTCTGCCCTACTCACACTGCTTATAAGAGGACTACCTCTGCCCTACTAACACTGCTTATAAGAGGATTACCTCTGCCTTACTCACACTGCTTATGGGATGACAACCTCTGCCCTACTAACACTGCTTATAAGAGGACTACCTCTGCCCTACTCACACTGCTTATAAGAGGACTACCTCTGCCCTACTAACACTGCTTATAAGAGGACTACCTCTGCCCTACTCACACTGCTTATAAGAGGACTACCTCTGCCCTACTAACACTGCTTATAAGAGGACAACCTCTGCCCTACTCACACTGCTTATAAGAGGACTACCTCTGCCCCACTAACACTGCTTATAAGAGGTCTACCTCTGCCTTACTAACACTGCTTATAAGAGGACTACCTCTGCCCTACTCACACTGCTTATAAGAGGACTACCTCTGCCTTACTAACACTGCTTATAAGAGGACTACCTCTGCCTTACTAACACTGCTTATAAGAGGACTACCTCTGCCTTACTAACACTGCTTATGAGAGGACTACCTCTGCCTTACTAACACTGCTTATAAGAGGACTACCTCTGCCTTACTAACACTGCTTATAAGAGGACTACCTCTGCCCTACTCACACTGCTTATAAGAGGATTACCTCTGCCCTACTAACACTGCTTATAAGAGGACTACCTCTGCCTGCTAACACTGCTTATGAGAGGACAACCTCTGCCATACTAATACTGCTTATGAGAGGACTAGCTCTGCCTTACTCACACTGCTTATAAGATGACTACATCTGCCCTACTAACACTGCCTATAAGAGGACTACCTCTGCCCTACTAACACTGCTTATAAGAGGACAACCTCTGCCCTACTCACACTGCTTATAAGAGGACTACCTCTCCCCTACTAACACTGCTTATAAGAGGACTACCTCTGCCCTACTAACACTGCCTATAAGAGGACCACCTCTGCCCTACTAACACTGCTTATAAGAGGACTACCTCTGCCCTACTAACACTGCCTATAAGAGGACTACCTCTGCCCTACTCACACTGCTTGTGAGAAGACTTCCTCAAACTGCCACATTTAACCTGAGTAATTGAGTAGAAGACAATCTCAAGCTGTCATCAGACACAGAAGCACCCAAGGAGTGAATTGCTGCCCTTGCTCTCCTCACACTGCTCAAACTACCACCTCTGCCCTACTCACACTGCACACAAGGGGACTGCCTCAAACTACCACCTCTGCCCTACTCACACTGCTCACGGGAGAACTACCTCAAACTACCACCTCTGCCCTACTCACACTGCTCACGGGAGAACTAACTCAAACTACCACCTCTGCCCTACTCACACTGCACACAAGGGGACTGCCTCAAACTACCACCTCTGCCCTACTCACACTGCACACAAGGGGACTGCCTCAAACTACCACCTCTGCCCTACTCACACTGCTGACAAGGGGAATGCCTCGAACCGCCACCTCTGCCCTACTCACATTGCTTACAAGACGACTACCTCGAACCGCCACCTCTGTCCAACTCACATCGCTTACAAGACGACTGCCTCAAACCGCCACCTCTGTTCAACTCACACTGCTTACTAACGGACTACATCAAACTTTTACTTCTGCCCTACTCACACTGCTTATAAGAGGACTACTAGTATTTCAAACTGTCAACCCTGCTCTACTCACATAAGAGGACTGTTTTGGACTGGTATTTACTTCTAGGGCACTGTGGTTGTCATTGCCTCTTGGCAATCTTCGATTATTTTTTGTGACACACACAGATTTCTCATCCAGTGATCTTTTGTCCGTGACATATCTTTTCAGAAGGCAATTACAAAGACGATCGGAGCATTTAGGGCGCCTTTGATTTGTTATCAATGACCTCTCGTCTGTAACCCTGGACTCTATTCTCAGAATAACACAATGCACCATGGTGACTTAGGTCTCGTTTTTTCACGTTGACTTCGAGACTGGGCATAATGAGGCCACTGAGGGGGAGGACACTGACATAAATAGAGCCAGTGTCGTTTTCTTCGTGGACAAACATTTCCCAAAATATCAAGGCATTTTCACTAGAATTTCACTAAAATGATTTCACAGTAACATTGCCTAATATGTGTATATTTTGTTAAAGCTATTTTTAAGAATTGAACTAGAAATTTGCCATTCAGAAAGAGGTATCTCCCCTGTGTCCGACAAATTGACGCTACGTTTGGTAACGAAGCTGACAAGAGGTGTAGCAAGGCGTCCATCTGTGTCCCGCATTTCACATGTATCTGTTTGGCCAATGAAAGGTCCTCCCCGGCTGCCTCAAATCAACACTGTATTGCCCTAATTGTGTGGTGGCAGTCCTGGCTGCTGCTCTATTGCCTGCAAATCTTGCGGGTCCTGTAAAGCGTGTATGTGTGACAAGGCCACGATGAATGGTTTGCTGCCACACCGGTCAAACCCTGCATCCTTAACCATCAGCGGGCAGATAAACTGCAGCTGGCAGCCTGATATTCCGGATATTGCACATTCACCTTATACCGGATGGATAAACTGCAGCTGGCAGCCTGATATTCCGGATATTGCATATTCACCCTTCAGCTGGGTGGAAAAACTGCAGCTGGCAGCCTGATATTCCGGATATTGCACATTCACCCTATAGCGGATGGATAAACTGCAGCTGGCAGCCTGATATTCCGGATTTTGCACATTCACCCCTTAGCGGGATGGATAAACTGCAGCTGGCAGCCTGATATTCCGGATTTTGCACATTCACCCTTCAATGGATGGATAAACTGCAGCTGGCAGCCTGATATTCCCGATATTGCACATTCAACCTATAGCGGATGGACAAACTGCCGCTGGCAGCCTAATATTCCAGATATTGCATATTCACCCTATAGGGGGCGGATAAACTGCAGCTGGCAGCCTGATATTCCGGATTTTGCACATTCACCCTTCAGTGGATGGATAAACTGCAGCTGGCAGCCTGATATTCCCGATATTGCACATTCAACCTATAGCGGATGGACAAACTGCCGCTGGCAGCCTAATATTCCAGATATTGCATATTCACCCTATAGGGGGTGGATAAACTGCAGCTGGCAGCCTGATATTCCGGATATTGCATATTCACCCCTTAGCGGATGGATAAACTGCAGCTGGGAAACTGATATTCCGGATATTGCACATTCACCCCTTAGCGGGGTGGATAAACTGCAGCTGGCAGCCTGATATTCCGGATTTTGCACATTCACCCCTTAGCGGATGGATAAACTGCAGCTGGGAAACTGATATTCCGGATATTGCACATTCACCCCTTAGCGGGGTGGATAAACTGCAGCTGGCAGCCTGATATTCCGGATTTTGCACATTCACCCCTTAGCGGGGTGGATAAACTGCAGCTGTCAGCCTGATATGCAAGATATTTCAGTTGGTTGGATGAAAATTAGCTGACTGCAACCAAACCTTTGAGAGGGTGGATGTACGTCACAGCTGGCAGTAAACTAGGCCATCTTCAGCAAGATGGATGAAATGAATAGACGGGGAATATTTTGGCAGTTATCGCCAGGTGTCCATTCATTATTCATGTGGGGCGAATGAACGGAAACTGACAGTCACAAAAACCAAACATCATACCCGACCATACGCCGGGCTCAATCACAACAGTTTGGAACCAAAAAGGCATCCTCCTCTTTCAGTGAATGGACTGTATCATACAATCCTCTAGATAACACCACATAGTATTCTTAAACAGAGTTAATACTACTACAGTTTGGAACCAAATAGGTCAGACACCGCATCCTCAACCTGTAGCATTATGAATGAATTGCAGTTTGTAGTTCCATGACCTTGAGCAGAATGATTAACAACAGTTGGCAGCCACAATGCCACTAAGCAAACTCCGCAAATAGTTAGGTCAATCACTTACTTCCATCTTGGTGAGGGAAAAAACGCTAAATATTGGATTGTTTATTTGATGAAAGTTTAAAACAAAGCATGCAAAATTGGATGATATCGAATTCCTAATTAAAAATTGATGTTAAATGTTTCTGACTTTTCTCCCACGTCGACAGAATGCGGCTATTGCCTTGGAGTGCAGGCATGGCTTGCATGTACAGAAACACGCCCCATCAAGTGGACACAATTACATATTCAGCCCGGGAAGGCTCGCATGAATCCGCCGATCATTGTTTCAAGCACCATCCATATTGAATCTCATTCAGAGCGTGAATAATTGAGACGGACATGGGCAGGAGTAGGATAGTGCAGGCTAGGCTCTCATTACGTCACAATACCCCCTACGTATTGACACAATGAGACTTGTCACCTATTTTGCATGACGCTGGGGCCGCTGACCTCGCCGGGTAATGTACACCATTCACTCACACAATTAGTGGGGTTTTCCTTGACATCCAAATTTGGTTATGCGACTTTATAATGATACCTATCATCCGATGACCAAGAGTGATTTTCCCGGGTTACTCAATGCCCATTGGTGATAATGTCAGGGTGTTACACAAGGCGATATGTTGATACTCGTACATATCTCTGATGTGGGCCATGTCAAAGAGTTAAAACTTATATTCTGATCTAATAATTTCAGTTTTGTTCTTTTAATCTACACCAATAAGTATATACATTCACAATAAAAAGCCATCTTTGATAACGATTGTTCATAAGTTTAAAAAAGATTGGTTAAAAGGTAGTAGCATGTCAGAACTAAATGCACTGGAATTCCCCGAGCCACGAGTACTCGTCTTGCCCACAACAATTTCATCCAATCAAAATTGTCTTATGATCAGATAATCAGCTTATGATCTAGATGCTGAGTAATCAGTACAAGTGTCAGTACAAAACGGAAACTGTATGAATATTCATCGATTTTTCACCAATCAGTCCACAGCCTGATTCTTATGAATGGACGATCTTTAAATGGCCAATCCTTATCACTACTGACTGCTGGGACTGATAGGCGAGAGATGACATGTGATGGAAGATAAACTATAGATTTACATTATTGAAATAGAATCCGATTCACATAGAAAATGATACATGAGATTGATTTGTAATCATATTGTCTTCATCTTTTGTCTGTCCTCACTTTTACCACATATTTATTCAACCTGATATCCTGATATAAAACGTATATATATATAAAATATGTATATATATATAAAATATGTATATATATATAAAATATGTATATATATATAAAATATGTATATATATATAAAATATGTATATATATATAAAATATGTATATATATATATATATATATATATATATATATATATATATATATATATATATATATATATATATATATATATATATATATATATATATATATATATATATATATATATATATATATATATACATAGTTAAATATATATATATATATATATATATATATATATATATATATATATATATATAAATGCATATACGTATGCATATATGTGTGTATGTTTATAAAAAAACAGAGTTTGATCATATAAAAATCAATTGTAATAAAATATAATTAAGATAGTGATATGATATCTGAAGTACTATTTGTTGTATATTTGAGTCTTTTGTGACTCAAATGAACAAAAAAAGTTCATTCAGTTATTACGTGCGGCTATTTACAGTTTGGGGATGAGTGGGTATGAAGCAGTTGTCCTGCGTGGATTGCGAGGACACTCGGTCCCCTTATAGCACGTGACGTGCCTGGCCATACACAGCCTGCAGCCTGAATCAACACACAGAAATCAATTTAGAGAGAGTATGTCCTCTTGTTTGTAGTGTGTCATGGTTTAATAACGATGAGAAGTTGTATGCAAATGCTGCCACTGTTTGACCCCATCATATCCTTTCACCTAACCAAATACCGCACTGCAGACAGGAGAGCACGCCCATTCCAGTAATAAAAGCACCATAGCCGCTAAAACAACAATTTTGTATGCATTATTTGCTCAAGGTCTGTGATGTTTACTTAAGTTGATGCTCTGGAACAATAATCTCATGACCTGAAAGACAAATAGCCTGAGCTTCACCGAGGACATTCCTGCTTCTGTACACTGCAATTAAAAAATGTTTTATTTTCATTGTGAAACGCTTAAGAAATGAGCTCTCCTTATTGGAATCATGTATAAACTCTTTTATACATCCACTGCCTTTTGAACACTGTTATTGCAAAAACAAATGAGTGAATCATAATGAAACCAATCATTAGGGCACATCTAAACAGTTTTAGCGTGTTTGTTAAGACATCAGTTTTGATATTTTTTGCAATGGAGATTACAATGGTTTTACATGGCACTATGTGTGAGGTGGTGCACATTTATCTGCGGTGGTGATCCCTTTATGAGCTAGCTTGCATGGCATGATGTGTTGGGGTGGTACACGTTTATCTGCGGGGGTGATCCCTTTATGAGCTAGCTTGCATGGCATGATGTGTTGGGGTGGTACACGTTTATCTGCGGTGGTGATCCCTTTATGAGCTAGCTTGCATGGCATGATGTGTTGTGGTGGAACACGTTTATCTGCAGTGGTGATCCCTTTATGAGCTAGCTTGCATGGCATGATGTGTTGGGTGGTGCACGTTTATCTGCAGTGGTGATCCCTTTATGAGCTAGCTTGCATGGCATGATGTGTTGGGGTGGTACACGTTTATCTGCGGTGGTGATCCCTTTATGAGCTAGCTTGCATGGCATGATGTGTTGGGGTGGTACACGTTTATCTGCGGGGGTGATCCCTTTATGAGCTAGCTTGCATGGCATGATGTGTTGGGGTGGTACACGTTTATCTGCGGTGGTGATCCCTTTATGAGCTAGCTTGCATGGCATGATGTGTTGTGGTGGTACACGTTTATCTGCAGTGGTGATCCCTTTATGAGCTAGCTTGCATGGCATGATGTGTTGGGTGGTACACGTTTATCTGCAGTGGTGATCCCTTTATGAGCTAGCTTGCATGGCATGATGTGTTGGGTGGTGCACGTTTATCTGCGGTGGTGATCCCTTTATGAGCTAGCTTGCATGGCATGATGTGTTGGGTGGTGCACGTTTATCTGCAGTGGTGATCCCTTTATGAGCTAGCTTGCATGGCATGATGTGTTGGGTGGTGCACGTTTATCTGCAGTGGTGATCCCTTTATGAGCTAGCTTACATGGCATGATGTGTTGGGTGGTGCACGTTTATCTGCGGTGGTGATCCCTTTATGAGCTAGCTTGCATGGCATGATGTGTTGGGGTGGTACACGTTTATCTGCAGTGGTGATCCCTTTATGAGCTAGCTTGCATGGCATGATGTGTTGGGTGGTGCACGTTTATCTGCAGTGGTGATCCCTTTATGAGCTAGCTTGCATGGCATGATGTGTTGGGTGGTGCACGTTTATCTGCAGTGGTGATCCCTTTATGAGCTAGCTTGCATGGCATGATGTGTTGGGGTGGTGCATGTTTATCTGCAGTGGTGATCCCTTTATGAGCTAGCTTGCATGGCATGATGTGTTGGGTGGTACACGTTTATTTGCGGTGGTGATCCCTTTATGAGCTAGCTTGCATGGCATGATGTGTTGGGGTGGTGCACGTTTATCTGCGGTGGTGATCCCTTTATGAGCTAGCTTGCATGGCACGATGTGTTGGGGTGGTACACGTTTATCTGCGGTGGTGATCCCTTTATGAGCTAGTTTGCATGGCATGATGTGTGTCTGTGACCAAACACTGAGAGTAGCACACAGGATTATGTTATAACCTTGGCTCCGTGGTAATATCCGGTAGGTGCCCACTGCACAATCAAGCCACCCAGAGTCTCTATTCTCCCAGCAATGCATTGTTGGCTGCTTTTAATGAGGATTATAGATGAATATTTTGGCTTTCAATATAAATTTGTTCCTGGTCAGTAACTGTGGAATCTGAATCTTATAAATTACAATCCTGCTTTTAAAAATGACACAGTTTTCATCAAAGCTTGCCTTCCTGTCGTGCATTCACCAGTCAACATTGGCTGCATTCATCATTAATTATACCCTCATCAATATGCCAATTTCTGTCCTCAGATCGCTCTAGCGGCAAAAATCCCATCTATGCCTTTTTAATTTTTTGTCAATGAAAATTGGGTTTAACAAAACAGATCGATTTATGATTACTTTATATTTTTATGGTATTTCCAGAGCCCTACCAGGGGGGACCTATGTCCCCAGAATTAACCGTTTGGGGCCTCCAACATATAGAGCTGCCAGAGTTGGAGCTGTACATTCACCAGACATGGCCAGGCCATAATATTACACATATACACTATACACCACACTTCAAAGTCATCCATAAGATGCAGAATGTCGAGGCAAATGAAGACAATATGCATATTATGGCCTGGGTCATGCTATCAGAACTTTTATTGTCTTTGTAGTTTAATTCACTTAGCGTGGCAGAGTATATGCATATTCTTGCATATCATATTCTTATAGCAAGGTCATGCAAACCATTAGAAATAGGAAAAAAGACGTATACATCTTAAAGGAAGAACTACATGTTAAAAATGGGATAAAACGACGGATATTATTTTTAGATTTCTGCTTACTACACCTTTTTCAGATGATATCATTTTTATATCTGCTTACCAAACCTTCAGAATATATTCTTTTTATATATCTGTATACTATACCTTCAGAATATATTCTTCTTTACATCTGCTTACTATACCTTCAGAATATATTCTTTTTATATATCTGTTTACTATACTTTCAGAATATATTATTTTTATATATCTGCTTACTATACCTTCAGAATATATTATTTTTATATATCTGCTTACTATACCTTCAGATGAATATATATTATATAATGCCATTAAATGTGTATGTGCAAGGGAATCATATAATGTGCACGTGCCACTGTGGAGCTGCTTATACAACTTGCTATTCTGCAGATCACAAGTACTTTTGAAATATTCAGAATCTTCTTGATGTGTTAATTTTTCATAAGAGAAATCAGCAATAAATCCTTCCCTCATATAGCCATTGAGGTGGATATTTCAAGTATAATGGGCATAAGAATGAAGTTGGTAACATGTTAATCCTTTCGGCTGGCTGATGATCTGCTCATCTTTCTTTATATGTGATGGTGTTTCTTTAATACAACCACATGATGTTCTGATCTTCTTTAAATTTTGACAGTTTCCCATAAAAATCATAATGCAATATATTTTGTAATAAGTCAAAGGTAATTGAAAGAAAAAAATCTCTTTGAATCTCTCTATATCTTGAATTGATTCTTACTAGCTTTTACAACTAGCCTAAGATGGTTAATATGACCTTTTTACATTCCTTGCATGTCATGTTTTCCTGCACATTTATACAAATATAGGGACGCCATAAAAACACAGTAGATTTCCTAATCGGAAGAAGATTCTCTAGTGTAAAAATATGTCATATGTCGACAACTACGGTTTAGACAATCTATGTTTTGATGTCATTGAAAATGTATATTGCAAAGGTAACAAAGCAATCTCCACTAAAACATGTTAGGCCTTTAAAGCTTCAAAACTCACATTTTCTTTGCACGATCATTTGCCCGACATGTGACTTTGTTAGAAATCACAATATCTTGCAGAACCAATCAGATTCGTTCAGAATTTGATTCTGGATTAGTTCAATAACAATGGTATGAAATATTACTGGGCTAAGCTGTGCTTACTCTCAGGCACCATTCACAGCTCTCCCATCCCTGACACTCTCCAGCATCATTTACAGCTCTCCCACCCTGACACTCTCCGGCATCATTCACAGCTCTCCCATCCCTGACACTCTCCGGCATCATTCACAGCTCTCCCATCCCTTAGTCTCCGGCATCATTCACAGCTCTCCCATCCCTGACACTCTCCGGCATCATTCACAGCTCTATCATCCCTGACACTCTCCGGCATCATTCACAGCTCTCCCATCCCTGACACTCTCCAGCATCATTCACAGCTCTCCAATCCTGACACTCTCCGGCACCATTCACAGCTCTCCCATCCCTGACACTCTCCGGCATCATTCACAGCTCTCCCATCCCTGACACTCTCCGGCATCATTCACAGCTCTCCTATCCTTGACACTCTCCGGCACCATTCACAGCTCTCCCATCCCTGACACTCTCCAGCACCATTCACAGCTCTCCCATCCCTGACACTCTCCAGCACCATTCACAGCTCTCCCATCCTTGACACACTCCAGCACCATTCACAGCTCTCCCATCCCTGACACTCTCCAGCATCATTCACAGCTCTCCCATCCCTAACACTCTCCGGCATCATTCACAGCTCTCCCATCCCTGACACTCTCCAGCACCATTCACAGCTCTCCCATCCCTGACACTCTCCGGTACCATTCACAGCTCTCCTATCCTTGACATTCTCCAGCACCATTCACAGCTCTCCCATCCCTGACACTCCCCGGCACCATTCACAGCTCTCCCATCCATGACACCCTCCGGCACCATTCACAGCTCTCCCACACCTGACACTCTCTGGTACCATTGACAGCTCTCCCATCCCTGACACTCTCCGGCATCATTCACAGCTCTCCCATCCCTGACACTCTCCGGCATCATTCACAGCTCTCCCATCCCTGACACTCTCCGGTACCATTCACAGCTCTCCTATCCTTGACACTCTCCAGCATCATTCACAGCTCTCCCATCCCTGATTTAGTTATTTGTGTGATACAACATCAGAAACGTGTTGGCATTATGTTGCAGTGCCACCTATTGGAACCAACTGATTGCTCGCAGGACAGAACAACACTGACATCTAGTGCTTAGCAAACAATTATTGATTTATTTGGCAGAATGCACAAATGGAAATTCTCATTAATTGCTATCGTTTTCGTTTGCCATGATAATTATTCAAAACAGGAAAGCACACTTTGGCATCGGTAACAATGGTATATTATCAGCTGCCCGTCTTATTACAGAAATCACATCATAGTTCCTTTGTTGAGAATTGCTATGTTATTGGAACTGAAAATTAGCTTATTTTCTCCTCGAGCTCACAACTTATCAGCAAGACTGTTTTATGAGTGCAGTGGCCGCAGTGCTGATATAAGTATACTGAAATGTGGATGGCAAAATACCAATACAATCACATAGACTGTATGGACCAGGGGGTGAGTTGCCTGCCGGGAGATATATCAAAAAGAGATAAACCTTTGCTCCTCTGGAGACCTCGGTGGCTCTGTTATATATCTTACATAAAGCTGCACTTCTATCTCTGAAGGTGTATTGATAAATGCTACTGCAGCGGAAAGCTCTTTGTGCCCTTCTCTGGTAACCGTTGTCAGGTCTACAGTAGATAATGCCATATTACACCTCGTTATGACCCCACTTAATATGATGTGAGGAACCACTGCACTTCTCCATCTCCCCCTGGGTTCCTCTATGCATAATGCAGCCATTTCAACAGGTATACGGGGGAATCAGGCTTAGACGGTGTGCTGCAGTAACAACACAATGCGGGCTAGGGGATTTACCTCATGAAATATTAATGGTGCTTATATACCTATATGAGCTCCATTTATATATATATATATATATATATATATATATACATATCTATGTATGTATGTGTGTATATAAATATAGATTGAGCTATATTGCACATAGATGGAGTGGTACTATTGGCGTCGGGTTACACCTGGCACTGTAGCAGACACCCGGCCAGCTCCTTCTCTCGTGTCTTTGCTCCTGCAGGTGCTGCATTGCCACTAATCCCAGCCTCTTATCATCATCTCCTCCATATACACTGCATCATCCAGGAAGACATGCCACACAGGAGCCTGGCACCTGGGACTGCCTCCTCCGCACCGAGATAGCGTGCCTCTTATCACCGCAATGTATGGTACGTACACAGTCTGTATGTGGGCAGTGTGTCATATCTACCTCAGGGGACATACTCCTGTATTGCTCATAGTCTCCGCTTTATATACACGTTTCAGCGCATATGGTACAAATGCGTTTGTCTGGGTATGCTGGCATTGCATGACTCATTAACATTTTGCTTTAATTGGATGACTTTGCTAGATTTGATTTCCGTTTGCATGTTATGCAAACATTTGTATTTAGGCTTGGTGGAGATGATTTATATTTTCAGTCATAAAAAACAATTAGCGTATTAGACTGCTATGATGTGTATAAACGAGATGAGGCTGTCAAATAAGTGATATAGATTAGGTGAATGAAACAGCGCAATGCCTCGTGCTTCTTTCTTCGTTCTAGTAGAAAGTAATATTCTGCTTAATATTACTTTCTGTGCACACAATTCAGTCTCTGAGTATTTTGTGTTTGAAATAGAGGAAAGGAGATTAAAAGGAGTGACATATGTTCAGGAATCTTGTTGGGAAATAAACAGACCACCTATGATCAATACAACTACATTCAGGTTTATATCCTAACACTAGAGGGCAGTACTTTAAAAACATAAATATAAGTACATGCTCAAGGTTTGACTCACTGCAAGGTTGGAGACAAAAACTGTACACTAATACACTAATGAAACATGGCATAGGTGGAGTGCCCATCTCTATGATGGCACCCGAGCCCGGTATTAACACAGCCATAATGCTCACTATTTGAGCTCAATGATTGCCTCAGTGTTGGAGGCAAACTTACTCGAAGTTTATGAGTTATGTTTTCGTCAAATATTAATATTTATTGTCATTTAGTAAATCAGAAAAGCTGATAGCTTAAAAAGTATTTTGTCTCAGATCCTTAAGATTTAGAATATATCATTCAACAAACCCACAAATGGTACAACATCATTATTCCTTTTTGTTAAATATCATAATATATTGCATTTTTTATTATAGAAAACTGACTTTCTGGGGAGCTCTGCAGATTGAACATGTATTGCCATTACGTGAGACAAAAAAGCTGATATGTAAAGCGTTCCACCCTTAGATTTAGCAATCATCCTACAAATGTGAATGATTTAATATTACATCTTCATTCATTCTTTGCAATTATGATATCAAATTGCATTTTCGTCTTTCATGAAAGTGGAGCCCATCAAACATGTTTGGTGATCGAGAGCTATGCCTTTCTAAATTGATTATATATAAATATATATTTGTCACTCATAAAATATATATCTGTCAAGCATGACACTCGGTACAATACAGTATGAACGTAAATGTTACAATATAATTCCATCTGAAATGTGGATGTTTGATATTAAGGTCAATTAAAACAGCAAAAGGATTCTTGGCTGACAGTTGTCTGACAGTTGTCTGACAGTTGTCTGACAGTTGTCTGACAGTTGTCTGACAGTTGGCTGACAGTTGTCTGACAGTTGTCTGACAGTTGGCTGACAGTTGTCTGACAGTTGGCTGACATTTGGCTGACAGTTGTCTGACAGTTGGCTGACAGTTGGCTGACAGTTGGCTGACAGTTGGCTGACAGTTGTCTGACAGTTGGCTGACAGTTGGCTGACAGTTGTCTGACAGTTGGCTGACAGTTGGCTGACAGTTGTCTGACAGTTGGCTGAAAGTTGGCTGACAGTTGGCTGACAGTTGGCTGACAGTTGGCTGACAGTTGTCTGACAGTTGCCTTACAGTTGGCTGACAGTTGGCTGACAGTTGTCTGACAGTTGTCTGACAGTTGGCTGACAGTTGTCTGACAGTTGCCTTACAGTTGGCTGACAGTTGGCTGACAGTTTGCTGACAGTTGTCTGACAGTTGGCTGACAGTTGGCTGACAGTTGGCTGACAGTTGCCTTACAGTTGTCTGACAGTTGGCTGACAGTTGTCTGACAGTTGCCTTACAGTTGGCTGACAGTTGGCTGACAGTTGGCTGACAGTTGGCTGACAGTTGGCTGACAGTTGGCTGAAAGTTGGCTGACAGTTGCCTTACAGTTGATAGCATGGCTAGTGTGTGGGAGATGTGGTCTAGGTTTATGTTTAGAGATAACAAGCACCTTGTAATTCTGCCTGCATCCAGCATGTTACAGCAACAGCATCTCTGGCCCTTAATCTTGTCTACCAAATTTACATGATACATAATGTATATTTGAATCTACCCGATGACTCACTAATCATGTTATTTTTGACATCCTGTTCCATTTATCTGATTTCGTGGTCAAAGTAACAATATACTATATTAGTTTCTTACTTGTATTTAGCTATTTCTAATTTACTCATTTCTTGTTTATTCCATGTGTGACACAAATTATATCACAAATAATCATCCTTTTTCTGAACTACTGCAGTGTTATATTTGTTTCCTCAACTGCCAAAGTTATGTTCGAATGCGTGTATATAGTTACCTTTATACAAGCCCATCGCTTGTTTTGATAGTTGATAATGATGCTAGGCTTAATTGGTGGTAATATTATAACAGATTTCCTAACAGCAGCTTATTATATTACTTAACAAAACAAAACAAAAGGCATTCGGTCAGTATGTTCTTACAGTTGTTGTTTTGATTCTGTGAGGTTGCTTGGCTACAGGATGATACCCAATACCGTTGGCTGGTCACCCTAAAACGTGCCCAATGGTCAGTAGCGCCTGACCCTGATATTTATCACCGAGACAACCAATTAACAACCAGTTCGAAGTGGGCTAACTCATTACTAATTGCCAAGGACCTGCTTTTTACCCTCATCTCCCAGTCTCCTACAAGGATATGTGATATATCATTGGTAGATATGACCTCATAAATAAAACTAACTAATTACATTTATCACTGAAGTATTCAGCACAACTTTTAAGACTTTTATGCCTGAATATCTACTGTATCTTGGTCATAGTGAACATGGCGAAGGAAAGGAAAGGTAGCTTAAAAGCTTTTAGCGACAGAATTTGACAAGATGGCAACAGGTCAGTGTTGATAACATATCTTTGTGCTGACATATTTGAAGTAATTACAGAGGGCGGCACAAATATGCGAACGTTTTGCCGCACCTGAAACATAACTTAACCAGAACATCTGGTCTGGATAAATACCAAAATTGCTCAGGAATGAAAATGCTCTAACTCTTCGTTTATACGCAATGCTCGAAGTTCAACATCCATGATTAATGCCTCAGTCACATTTGCACCGGGCGCCGGCGGGGAAGTTAGAATCGGCCGACTTCACAATCTGCCGGGCGCCGGGGAGTTTATCACCAACAATCTGAGAGATGCCGTAGCTGTGGTCACATTATTAATGCCTCAGTCACATTTGCACCGGGCGCCGGCGGGGAAGTTAGAATCGGCCGACTTCACAATCTGCCGGGCGCTGGGGAGTTTATCACCAACAATCTGAGAGATGCCGTAGCTGTGGTCACATTATTAAAGGGCACCGCACGGCACATGCAAAACAGCAAAGACGTCTGTAGGATATCTTTACGACGTCTGTTTCATGACACAGGCGTCTGCAGGATGTCTTTGAGACGTCTGGGTAGGCTTTAAAAAAATATTTAATCCAATTTTCACCACACGATGCCACCGGCAGCCCTAAGATAATCTACCGATGTCCCTGCGGGACACTGCCGGGAACCTGCCGTGTACTTTAAGACGATATTTGCTGATAAGACATCGGGGAAACGCCGGCAACTTTTATGTTCCAGATAAAAGTTCCCGATGACCCGCCCGACGTCTTAAAGATGCCAAATTGTGGCCGATGATCTCCCGGTGCCCGCACGGCAATCTGAACTGTCTGCCGATTTTGTAAAAAATACCCATCGGCCGGGCATCTTTACTGAAATCGGCGCAAATGTGACTGAGGCATAAGCCTTGAAATTGTAAGCTTTGTGGCCTCCATTAGTTTCTTTGCAAATGTGTCTTGAGTTCAAAAATCTACCAGATGGCAGCATTGGCATATCTGAGTTGTTCACCAGGGCAGCACTAACCAAACCTATCAAATGAACGTCTCATCGAATGGGAGAGGCCACGGGCCGTGGCGCAGTTGGCTTGAGCGCCAGCTTATTAGCACCAGTTCCTCCGTGATGATCCAAAGGTCGTGGGTTCCATCCCCGGCAGTGCCGAGATTGAATTCTGAGCTGAGGCCCGTGCCAAAGGGTTAACCCGTTGTCCTTGTAAATCTGTGACCGGGTGAGTTGTCAAGGACCTGTGACATGACAATTCAGTGAGGCAGCACTATAAAATTCAGTGAGGCAGCACTTGTAAAATTAGAAAACCTACTATCATAGACGAGGCTTAAACACAAATATCCAAAATGATATATTGCACAATCTCCTCTGCGGATATTGTAATTCTATCAAATTAGTGAATCAGAGAATACCATAGAATAGGATTTCAATAGCTAAAATTAAAAAATCCAAAGCAAACAAGTCACCTTGTTATGTTACTAGTTGAAAAGCATATAACCAACAGGTAGAAACTTAAATTTTAAAGATATAAATTATACATACCAACTGCCAGTTTTAAATTGATTTTTGTAAGAGATTCTTCCAAGTTATGGATACAAACAAATGAATAGTTTCTCATATTTGAGAGCAAAATATGTCACAATTAATCTCATCTGACAAAATACACAATAATAAAATATTTTATATATTTGAAAAATATGGTTTATTATCTTGAACCATTCTACAAACATTTCAAGGAGTCATGTGAACATTAAACTTGAAATACGAATCTCGACTTTTTCTCCATTATGTTAAATTGTGCTGTAATTCGATATCAGTATTAGAATATGATGAGAACAGCCAACAAAATAAAAACATCCAACAATTTCTAATGGAAATATAGAGTGCACACAAAAACATGGCCACTTAATGATTTTGATTATCTTTTTAAAAAACTCAACAAATTCTTGATGTCAAAACTCAAAAGTACCTTTGAGAAAATACTGGCATAGATAATATGAGATCTAGCTGGAGATCACGGAGAGACAAACTTGTTTTGACAGCTAGGAATTGCCAAACGAGCTAGAAATCACTGGCATACATGATATTTTTCGTACAAGACATGCCTTGAAATGACACCTCTTCCAGTCACAGATTAACAAGAACAAACCTATAAACCCTTTCGGCTTGGGCCCCAGCTCAAATCAGAAAATGTGATAAGCATAACCGGGAATCGATCCCACGACCTTTGGATCATCATAGAGGAACTGCTGTTAATAAATTTGCGCTTCAACGAACTGCGCCATGGCCCGTTTACACTGTGGTGTCATAAACACATATAGTGGTGAATACAATACAGGGCCCTGTGCAGACTTGTATCAATAATTCCTATACTATAAAGAGGTCTCAAACTTGCTAGACATATCTGAGACTATAGGGTATATTCACAGACATATATATGTGAAATCAATGGTATCTACACTGCACTGCTGTATTCTGAAATCGCATGCCTCTTTTCATGAAATGTCTCACAAAATGTGAATTAGCCTCTGTATTTATCGCACTGGTATTGTATGAATTATATTGTTAGAAAATAATATGCAATAGGTTCCTGATTTGATTATATTTTGTTTTTGTTTTTTAAGACCTCTCAGATCAGTGCGCCATTTGGTAAATCACAGCAGCCAGTTGGTAATGATTCCAAAGTTAGTCACGTCTAATGACATCTCCAATTGATATGACAATTGTCATTGACATCTACCAGTTATGACCTATTTAAACTTGCATTAGAATAACTGGATTTGTTCAGTCGAGATGTAAAATAACTGATCTATATATGAAAAAATTAAACAGGAAACCCAGAGCCTATTCTCCAAAGGTTATTCTGCTCATCGGATCCAAGGTTTATACCTGGCTCTGCCATTAATGAATTAAATGTGCGTTTGAATCTGACAGAATATTATTAGCCTAATTAACAGACATGTAAAAAAATGCCTGCCTTCTTTGAAAACAAGTTTCCACAATCATACAGGTGTGCATTTTGCATATATGTCAGAATGGATAATCTATTTATGTTCTGTGTGTGAAAACATATTGGTAAGCCCTTTGTTGAGACAAATACAAATTGAGATTGGCCTTGCCCAAGAGGACAAAATGAGAATTTTAATTTTCATTCACAACCGACATAATAAATGGTCCGCACCAATCTTTTTGTGTCCGGTCATTTGGTTAAACGCGAATGTTACTTATTTGTGGAATCATTAGTAATTGGCTGCTAGAAACCTGTAAGGAGGAGGTTTCGATTTCTTAAGTCACTCACTCAGTTACTCTCCTCAGCAGATCCCGGATGTATGTGTCTACCTCGCCACGCAGAGCATCACTCAGTCAACTCTGATCAAAACGTGCAGAGGTAGTATGTGACTCTGGCCGCCGTGCAGAGGTAGTATGTGACTCTGACCGCCGTGCAGAGGTAGTATGTGAATCTGGCCGCCGTGCAGAGGTAGTATGTGACTCTGGCCGCCGTGCAGAGGTAGTATGTGACTCTGACCGCCGTGCAGAGGTAGTATGTGAATCTGACCGCCGTGCAGAGGTAGTATGTGACTCTGACCGCCGTGCAGAGGTAGTATGTGACTCTGACCGCCGTGCAGAGGTAGTATGTGACTCTGACCGCCGTGCAGAGGTAGTAAGTGACTCTGACCGCCATGCAGAGGTAGTATGTGACTCTGACCGCAGTGCAGAGGTAGTATGTGACTCTGACCGCCGTGCAGAGGTAGTATGTGACTCTGACCGCCGTGCAGAGGTAGTATGTGACCCTGACCGCCGTGCAGAGGTAGTATGTGACTCTGACCGCCGTGCAGAGGTAGTATGTGACTCTGGCCGCCGTGCAGAGGTAGTATGTGACCCTGATCGCCGTGCAGAGGTAGTATGTGACTCTGACCGCCGTGCAGAGGTAGTATGTGACTCTGGCCGCCGTGCAGAGGTAGTATGTGACTCTGGCCGCCGTGCAGAGGTAGTATGTGACCCTGATCGCCGTGCAGAGGTAGTATGTGACTCTGACCGCCGTGCAGAGGTAGTATGTGACTCTGATCGCCGTGCAGAGGTAGTATGTGACTCTGGCCGCCGTGCAGAGGTAGTATGTGACCCTGATCGCCGTGCAGAGGTAGTATGTGACTCTGACCGCCGTGCAGAGGTAGTATGTGACTCTGACCGCCGTGCAGAGGTAGTATGTGACTCTGGCCGCCGTGCAGAGGTAGTATGTGACTCTGGCCACTGTGCAGAGTATCCCTGAAGTATGAAGTAATATATCAATGTCCTTTTGTGACACGAAATATGATCAGTTTCAACCTCTTTCATACCATACCACATTTATGACAAGTTTCAATATGTTATAAAGAACAGTAAAATGATAGGATTTGAATGGTTATAAGAATTGTCACGACAAAGAAATTGTGAAGAAAACTTATTAGGTTACCAGTGGGACATGTAAAACTATTGTATCCCAATTGATTTTTCTCCTATCAAAAGGATAGGAAACACTCCAATAGATTCTCTATAAAGAGGCTGAGACATGTTAATAATAAATGTACAGGTAGGCGAGTGATGTACAAGGAGACGGGTGGGAGGAGAGAAGGCGGTGTGTCATCACACCCCTCCGTGAGTGGTGTGGGAGGAGAGAAGGCGGTGTGTCATCACACCCCTCCGTGAGTGGTGCTTGGTGCGGTAAACATCCACATATGTGATGATTATTGTCTAACATATAACGTTACTAGCTATATCAGCGTAGAGGCTTAATCTACCATGAATAGTATGGCCTTTCATTGACACCAGCATAATTGTGTAGAGCACTGTGGATCTGTTCCCAATAATCCAGATTACACTGTTGCTGTGTGTCTGCTGCTGCTGTGACACAGTTATATGTTTGTCACTCATTATCATGGACGTCCAATGCTGAATCATATCTCATCTAACCCTTTCACTGCTACGGACCAGATTTTGCGTACATTTGCTTTATTAAATGTTGTTTTTTGTTTATTTCCTTTTATTTATAAGAGATATGATCACATTTGTTTCAGATAGTTTAATTTCAGTTTAGTTTAATGTATTTCTATTTAATTTAACAACAAGAATATAAAAGCCACATAAATACATTTATATATATATATGCAAGGACAATTTCAATATTATGTTGCTCCAGAGAACAATGACATCCAGCGAATTGCTGCCATCCATGTATATGTTATGTATGTTCCCAATACAATGTTTGTTGCCATATGGAAAACAAACTCTTCTATTCACAAATAATCTATATCATTCTTGCAATAGTAGGAGCCACATAACACCATATGTTTCACAGCATTGAAGCATTCCGCATTTTGGTAACTTTACCTTGAAGCATATGAAGGAACTGTATAATAGAAAGTGTCCCTCAAGGAGAGGTCTTCTTCCACAATGGCTGAGATATCCAACACATCACTTCCTGAACAGATACCTCATTCTAAAGTCATGAAGCCAGAGTTTGGTAAGCAAAATCTATTAGTGGACACCTTTTTTATTACTACTATGATTTTGTCTTTTGTGGAAAGACTCGGTGATATTATGTTATCAAATATACAATATAGTGTATTTATAGATGTTGCGCGATATCATATAACATATCAACTAACACAATTTAATTACTCAATTCACGTTTACGTTCTATTTCTAATAGAGCAAATAGAGAAAAGTATTTCTTTCAAAAGGAAGTGGGCGTTCATGTCAGACAACTGTACTGAATGTTAAAATAAATAATTTTAACTTATAACAAAAAATGAGTGGATATAAATATTGGCGACACGTCATCACAAAAATACAAACCAAAATTTCTTACATTTGTAAATATCTGATCTTTAAAAATGAAATATCCAATAGAATAATCTGTGCTCCAGAGAACATATGTTGCCTGTGATGATGAAATTTCAAAGCTTAGGCCCAGACTCAGCAAAGTGTATTCACACAAATAGTTTGATGAACCTCTGGGTCAAGTGTCAAATGCAAATAAAATTTATCCAGAAGATTTTCCTTTCTTTAAGTGATAAGTAGCTTTGTATGAATTATCCATGTAGTTGACACGTCAAATATCTTTATTTTATCAATTAATGTTATGGAAATTTCAAAGTTATACATTGAACCTTTACTAAACATGTATATGCCTCAGTGAAACATTGGTTGCCGTCTATAATGATCTTATAGTAGGGATAGGTTCGAGCTGAACACAGTACACCCGCACAAAATAGTTTGAAGAATCATATTTACAGATGCTTGCTATATTAAGATTTGAAAACTTATAAGAAACCAAACGAAAATGAAAAACAAAGTTTTATGCATGAATTTCAAAAGTTTGAAAAGCCAGCGAATTCCCAATGCGTGGTCGAAAAAACCAGCCAAACTGGTCGTTGACCCACCGAAGCCGCCCACCAAAAACCAACAACTGTATCTATTTATCAAATGTTCACATTAGTAGCATGTGTGTGAATCAATTGAACTAGGCCAATCATTCAGCCCCCGACATTAGGCTGGTCAGGAATTCATGATAAGGTCAGCTTGATGGACAGCATCTGGCGAGGATATACACTGTTAAATTACATGCAGATCACTAGGTTAGATAACATCTATATATCTGTGTCAGCACCAGAAATATATTTAAAACAATTCCACATTACGTGTAAGGACCTTTTGATTGAGGTATTGACGCAATATTCAACTTGACATAATGTTTAAGTGCTTTCACAGCCTCGCGACAGCTGACACAAATGATTTTGACGCCAACACATTAAGTGTTAATATTTTCGCTATTCTTCCCTATTCAACTTTTTAATCCCCCAAAACTAGCCTTCAGTCCAGCGTTTCGCCTCTAAGATCAGGTATATCCGCTTATCGAAAACAATCCTGATATTGAGCGTTCAATAATTATAAACATGAATTGGTTTGGTGCATTAACAACCTTTTCAACATTGTTTAGGCTATATCAATTCAAAAAGAAGCCTGTCACCAGGGCTCAATGCCCTGCTCTGTTCGAAAAGTCACTTGGATCTTTCTTTTGCATTGACACATAGACATGATATCACAAATCATGGCCTTTGATAACCAGTTATGGAGCACTTTACGGAATGGAAACAACTGAGTAATAGATATCCACCTTTCTATACTAACATGGTCCAGGTACTTGTCCCAGCTGGGATTCGAACCCCAGACCTTCAGCATGGGAGATAGATGTCTTACAAGCTGAGCCACATCTCAACCACTCACCCCTAATTACAAAAGATTGGGATGGAATGAAATATATTTTGTGATAATGAATATTTGTATGCACAATAATTTAAAGTTTCATTTGATCCTTTCTCACATTGATATTTGCGGGGTTTTTTAGGAATATCTCATCAAGACATATTTCAGGACGATCATCTCTAGAATGTTTATTGGTGGTTTTATATTTCATGATACAAAATGAAGCTCCTAGACATTTCACGATGCACAATCTGTATTTCTTTCTCCTTATTGCATTATATCAATTCAAGCTGAAACATTTGAATTTTATACATTACATGATTATAAATTCTGCCGGCAAGGCTTTTATCTTAAACAAAATAAATATTAGGATTTGTCTAAGTGCAGTAATAATACAAACGTTTTCAAATTGAAGAAATGTAAGTAGAATGTAGAATGGTGACGGAAATGTGCCTAAAATTGACTATGAGATATAAATCGACAGCACAGATGGAGATGTAGGCGATATCAGCGATAACTGTCTGCAGACATTCATTTTCAGACACTACACCTCTGATTCGCCAGTTGTTGATGAATTCAACAAGCTTTGATCACACTCCATGATGTGTTCTGAAAAGGTCCTTATTAAAACTGTAGTGTGCGGTGCAGGCATATAAGATAGCTGCGTAATTAGAATTGACGATTAAATTGAACTAATCAAGAGTCAAAACGATATGGATGAGTCGTTTAAAATGTGAGGGGATATCTTTCCTCCAAGAATTCCATTTGTTACATTTTACAAATAGATTGACACGTTATTCTCGAGATATGAGAGGAATGCATATTCCATATGATAGTTTATTAAGGAGGATGATCACGTGATGAAATTTTAAAAAATGCATGATAGAAAGTGAAAATAAAAATTCATGGAGAATGAAATACTCATGACGTCTGGGTGTGCATACCCTAAAGAACATGGTAGTTCTTGTCAGTTCCTCGGAGGAAATAAAGGTGATGATCATGTGCAGATCCAACACGATATAATAATGTAAAAATGCTGCCAATTTAAATAAGATACATATATAAATGGTGACAAGGGTTCTTTCTGGGGATACAGGTGTGACATACCCCTGAGTCTTGACATAACCTTGGAGGAGTGAAACACACCAGGGATAATGCCTAGAGGCTAGTCGCCTGGACTTTGAGTGTAGGGTCAGTGTGTTTGGCATTTGGCCTTAACATGTTCAATGCTTAATATTTATTGGCATCCAAATAGTTCTTTTTTGCAAGTCATTAGCATTTAGGTATAAATATTTACCTCATAAATGACCCCTTCTACGTTTACCGTTGATTTCCTTATGCCAGTATCAATGAGCACCTTCATAATTGATATGGCACACTAATTACTATCCCAAATTAAATGATTATGGGATTTCGCTGATTAGGAACAGTATAGCTGAATTTCCAAATGTGAAATTATGTGACGCTAGGACACGTCTTGAATCAGAAAACCCCAACGTCTACTCTTACACTTCTTAATATTTTTGTTATGGGCATGAGATATCGGAAAGCATAATCAAAAGAAAAAATAGATTTGACGAAGTGATTAATTACCAAAACATTACACAAGAACTAAGAGCATTTGAGCTCTTGCAACACCTTTCTCTCAAAAGAATGTTTTGAGTAAAGCCTATTAGGTTTATCCCAAAATGAAAAGATTTAACTCTAGATTGAGACAATCAAGATGCCAAAATTGACCAACTCAAAAAAATGCAAGAGTTATTGCAAGCGTAGAGAATATGCTTTACCAACATCACGTGGGCCCGAGAAATGGGAGGCTTCAGTCTGATCTCAGCTGTTGCCACAGTTTTGTATATGTTTTTCAAATTATGTGACTATGTTATCCGTCTAAGATTGTAGCAATACTGTAACTTGGTAACTCGCAGAAAATAATACTTATTTCTCCGTTATCTAAATATGTGTACATAGCGCTATGAACAGTCTTGACTGCTATCAGCGCGATATAAATGTTAGTATTATTATTATTATATGTGTACAAGATTTCCCTTTATTAGGTTTGAAACATAAAATAACAGGCAGAAACTCCTTCTTATGACATTATAGTAGACTGATATACTGCAAATTACAGGTTGTGATTTTAGCTTTCAATCTTTAAGTTGAAATAAGACATGGGATAATTTAGTATGCAAATATCAACAATGTAGTTTCTACACCAGCTTCAGTTTCTCTACGATTTTGATCATATTCAACAGGGATTATAGATGAGAGAGGCGGATGAATACAATGACACAAATGTAGTTTTTCCTAG
This sequence comes from Amphiduros pacificus, assembly GCA_949316495.1. Taxonomy (NCBI): domain Eukaryota; kingdom Metazoa; phylum Annelida; class Polychaeta; order Phyllodocida; family Hesionidae; genus Amphiduros; species Amphiduros pacificus. The sequence continues at coordinate 66,756,772 of OX439001.1, forward strand.
GCCATTCGAGACAAAGTAATCCCATCACAAAAATAAATGCATCACAAAAATAAATGGATTTCATATCCCGTGTCTAGAGTAGATAATGTTTTGAATAAATAAAGAATAATCACAATAAGACACTTTTTCATCACACGTAGAATTATGCATTTAAACTTTACTGCAAAGTATATATATGTATATATATACATTGGTGATAAAAGTAATCCAGTGGTGACAAAGAGTTAAAAATTCTAACGTACATGTCATGCCTTGATGTGTTTTGTCTGTCATGTTGTGATATGCCTTGTCTGTCATGTTGTGATGTGCCTTGTCTGTCATGCCTTTATGTGTCTTGTCTGTCATGCCGTGATGTGTCTTGTTTGTCATGCCTTGATGTGTCTTGTCTGTCATTTTGTGATGTGTCTTGTTTGTCATGCCTTGATGTGTCTTGTCTGTCATGTTGTGATGTGTCATGTCTGTCATGTCTTGATGTGTCTTGTTTGTCATGCCTTGATGTGTCTTGTCTGTCATGTTGTGATGTGTCATGTCTGTCATGCCTTGATTTGTCTTGTCTGTCATGTTGTGATGTGCCTTGTCTGTCATGCCTTTATGTGTCTTGTCTGTCATGCCTTGATTTGTCTTGTTTGTCATGTTGTGATGTGTCTTGTCTGTCATGTCTTGATGTGTCTTGTCTGTCATGTCTTGATGTGCCTTGTCTGTCATGTCTTGATGTGCCTTGTATGTCATGTCTTGATGTGCCTTGTCTGTCATGCCTTGATGTGTTTTGTCTGTCATGTCTTGATTTGTCTTGTCTGTCATGTTGTGATGTGCCTTGTCTGTCATGCCTTTATGTGTCTTGTCTGTCATGCCGTGATGTGTCTTGTTTGTCATGCCTTGATGTGTCTTGTTTGTCATGTTGTGATGTGTCTTGTCTGTCATGTCTTGATGTGTCTTGTCTGTCATGTATTGGTGTGCCTTGTCTGTCATGTCTTGATGTGCCTTGTCTGTCATGTCTTGATGTGCCTTGTCTGTCATGCCTTGATGTGTCTTGTCTGTCATGCCTTGATTTGTCTTGTCTGTCACGTTGTGATGTGTCTTGTTTGTCATGCCTTGATGTGTCTTGTTTGTCATGCCGTGATGTGTCTTGTCTGTCATGTCTTGATGTGTCTTGTTTGTCATGTTGTGATGTGTCTTGTCTGTCATGTCTTGATGTGCTTTGTCTGTCATGTCTTGATGTGCCTTGTCTGTCATGTCTTGATGTGTCTCCTCTGTCATGCAATGATTTCTATTGGGAATGGAAGCCTCTCAGGGCGCCTCGGCTTCTTCCCTCGGCGCAGTGGACAAGACAGAGTGCCACCAACTCAGCATACAAACCTCTGCTATCTGGGCTCTCACACTACATTCCCTCACATCATCTACGGGCGACGGACTAAAATATGAGCCACTTTACCAGCAGAACGACAATTAGAAAATCACTGAATCATGACAACTATCGGAGATGTAGTACATGAGTAACAGGCCTGACTTGTGTGATACCTTGTATTTAAAAGAACAGGATTAATATGCATAAAATCTGCCTCCATACATGGTGGCAAACATAATTAAGCATACGAATCAAATAGTTATAATGTATAATATATAAGACATCATAGGCTATTCTGTGGATAAACAACATTTTGACTCTCAAAGGTTCATAACATTAAGGAGTTGGAAGGAGCGAGTGTTACAATGAGTGAACCCCCGTTGCTGGACGATGAGTTCCCAGATCCGGAGCACAGGAAGGAGCACTTTAAGCTTAGTGAGTCTGTCAATCTTTGTGAGGTGTGGTTCCTGTGCATAGTCTAGAAGGGGCTCGCAGTAGAACATATTCGTACTTGTGTCCTATATATTCTCCCGTGTGTATTTGTTATAGGTATCTTTTATGTATCTATTTAGCGTGATGTTAGTATCAGACCATGACATATGCTATGTATTTACCTGACCATAACAGGTGTACACCTTGGTCAATATCTGACCGTTACAGGTGTACCCCATGGTTTATATCTGACCATTACAGGTGTACCCCATGGTTTATATCTGACCATTATAGGTGTACCCCATGGTTTATATCTGACCATTACAGGTGTACCCCATGGTTTATATCTGACCATTACAGGTGTACCCCATGGTTTATATCTGACCATTACAGGTGTACCCCATGGTTTATATCTGACCATTACAGGTGTACCCCATGGTTTATATCTGACCATTACAGGTGTACCCCATGGTTTATATCTGACCATTATAGGTGTACCCCATGGTTTATATCTGACCATTACAGGTGTACCCCATGGTTTATATCTGACCATTACAGGTGTACCCCATGGTTTATATCTGACCATTACAGGTGTACCCCATGGTTTATATCTGACCATTACAGGTGTACCCCATGGTTTATATCTGACCATTACAGGTGTACCCCATGGTTTATATCTGACCATTATAGGTGTACACCTTGGTTCATACCTTACCATTACAGGTGTACCCCTTGGTTAATACATGATGATTATAGATGTACACCTTGGTTAATACCTGACAATTACAAGTGTACCCCTTGGTCAATATCTGACCGTTATAGGTGTACCCCATGATTTATATCTGACCATTATAGATGTACACCTTGGTTAATACCTGACAATTACAGGTGTACCTCATGTTTTATATCAGATCAATACAGGTGCGCCTATTGGCATATATCTGACCATTACAGGTGTACCCCATGGTTTATATCTGACCATTACAGGTGTACCCCATGGTTTATATCTGACCATTACAGGTGTACCCCATGGTTTATATCTGACCATTACAGGTGTACCCCATGGTTTATATCTGACCATTACAGGTGTACCCCATGGTTTATATCTGACCATTATAGGTGTACCCCATGGTTTATATCTGACCATTACAGGTGTACCCCATGGTTTATATCTGACCATTACAGGTGTACCCCATGGTTTATATCTGACCATTACAGGTGTACCCCATGGTTTATATCTGACCATTACAGGTGTACCCCATGGTTTATATCTGACCATTACAGGTGTACCCCATGGTTTATATCTGACCATTATAGGTGTACACCTTGGTTCATACCTTACCATTACAGGTGTACCCCTTGGTTAATACATGATGATTATAGATGTACACCTTGGTTAATACCTGACAATTACAAGTGTACCCCTTGGTCAATATCTGACCGTTATAGGTGTACCCCATGATTTATATCTGACCATTATAGGTGTACACCTTGGTTAATACCTGACCATTACAGGTATACACCTTGGTTACCATCTAACCATTACAGATTTACCTCATGATATTAGATTTGATCAATACAGGTGTATTGTATGTCATGCCTATTGGCATATATCCGACCATTATAGGTGTACCCTTTGGTTTATTTCTTATGATTATAGGTGTACCTTTGGTTTCTATTTGGTTATTACAGGTGTACCCCTTGGCATATATCTGACCATAACAGGTGTACCCCTTGGCATACATCTGACCATAACACATTTGATTTATATTTAACCATTGCAGGTATATGTCTATGTTTATACCTTATATCTAGCAGTCACAATAAATATCTGATAATTACAAATCTACAGCTAGGCTTATATCTGGCAATAAAAAGTCTACATTTAGATTTGTATTGCACCATTTAACTTCTGGCATATCATTGACCATTACAGTTATAATTTTAAGTTTCAGTCTGGCAAAAATAAAACTGCTAGGTTTTATCAGGTCATGGCAGGTGCAAATGTAGTAAATGCTCTATCAATTTGAGGGACGAATATTTTCAATCAGAGCCTAGTGAATATAGTGAAAATGTAACACATTTTCCTTTTCTGCACGTTATGTAAATATTATCTGTTTCGGTAATCTAAAATGTTTTAACCAGGCTGTTGTAAAAAGGAAATTTTCCATTAGCTGAAAAGTTACGAATAAAGAGTGGTATTTAGTTTGATATTTCATTAAACAGAGTTAGCCGGGGTTGTTTTTGCTTTTAATGAATGTTTACCACCTGATTACAAGCTTTTATGTTATGCCAAGGAAGGTAGAATGCCATAAAGATAAAACCATATTGTCATTTCCAATGTGGAGGGACTAAATGCCTTGTCACATCAAATAGGATCTTGTTTCCTCCTTGTATTCCATCAAAGTGACAGCCTAAGTGAAGCATGATAGCTTGAGGCCGAGGATGCCTTCAAGACTTAATGCAATTGCCAGAGCACCAACATACTACTAACATACTTTCATGCTGTGCTTCTATGGTAATGGAAAGCAAAGTTAATTAATATCTAATACAGGGCTGTGTCATATTTGAAAGTTATTGTCTGTTATTTCTGAATGTATATACAATGAAAAAATTACTCTTTTTCTAACAAAACTTCATTTTGCGCTCCCACCCACACAAATGCGACTATACACACCTAGACAAACAATTGTCATATGATTAATTTTACAATATTCCATTGAGCATTTGAAAATGTTTTTCAAATTTGCTTTTGTTTATTTGTTTGGGATCTGACAACATCATTTTAGTCATATTATGACCTCGATGAATTGACACATGTTGTCGCAGGTCCTTAACATGACAACGCACGTGGTCTCAGATTTGCAAGGACAACGGGTTCGCCTTACATGTAAGGGCCTCAGCTAAAATCAGAAATTGTACTATGATTTCATGGCCGGGAATCGAACTCTCGACCATCGAAGAGGAAATGCTGTAAATAGGCTTGCGCTCTAACCAACTTCTCGTTGCCTTTTTCATCCAATACATTCACCTTGATCCTATATAACATATGACAGCACTACTATATATCAATGTGATACCTCTGAAAGTACCATGAGAATTATGGCACATTGCTAAAGGCCAGTATCAATATTGCACACTGGTAAAGACCAGCACCAATGTGACATTTGTGTCATACCTATAACAGCACGAGGCCCCCACAGCGTACCAAGACAGCAAGAAAGCAATATAAATGCACCAGGTGAGATGACATTTTGCTTGGCTTCCTCCTCTGATGAGGGTTAACTTGCCGGGTTAACCCGCCATTATCGCAGAGTAGCAAGGTCATCAAAGGCTTCTTGTCTGACAAAATTCATTGTATTCACCTTACACAATTCATGATCTGTGAGAGGCAATAGGATCGTATAATAGAGATGTATGTGCTAGTCCACATCAAACTAAATGATCACAAAGAAAGCCTTATACTTTTACTCTGAAGCACTGGTTCTTTCCCAGATATTATCTACTCCATTCGTGTTAGGACAATAACACTAGGAAGACTCACTAACCTGTTTGGGACATGCTGTTGATACACATGTATCAGCCAATGAATATCAAACTTCTTTATTATTTTGCAATATGACATTGATGAGCAGCCTAATATGAAATAGAGAGTGACAGAATGGCATACTAGTCTAAGAAGGTTTCAATACACAGCCTCACGCACTCAATTTATAAATGCATGAACATGTTCCATATACTTGTAACTTTTATTGGATATGTGTAAAAAGGAAGGTCATTTGTATATTGAGCAATATTGTCCACTTTCTGTGCTAAAGTTGATTCCTTATAATTCAACAGTTAATGAATAGTATTCCATCAGTTCAAGAACTGGTAGCCATGGAATATAGACTGGTCCCCAGATGTCACTAGGTGTCAGTGCCATTGACTTCTAAGTCAGGATTATTGTCATTCTAAATTAGTGAGCATATCAAAGGGTTTTCAGTTGTGGTGTACACAATTTTGTAAATACACACTGCGAGACTGGAATAAGGGACACGATTACAAGGTTTGGAGTTATTTCTCATAGGTATGTGGCATTATGAACTATGTCAACATCATTATAATCTCTATTCCTTTTTAGTATGATAAATCGATCAATCGATGATATACTTTTCCAGCCAGATATTTGCCATATACTTCCACGTCCAAAGTGACATGTTAATGTGCACGGTTGTGCCATCGTGCATGAGCATGTACAAGAGCCAGCCTATTGCTGAACTATATGGCAATTGCCTAGTAATCTAAGGAAAAAGTAGACTCAATTTCCTGTCATTTGTGGTAGAGGTTGAGTGTGACTCTACCTTACCATGAGGTGTATGACTTTATATAATGGTACATGATCTCAAAACTCACTCCTGGTTACTTCACATAACTCACCATGTCTTGTCTAACATCCTTTGATATATGGTTAGCTGCCCAAGTGCACCCAAGCCTAAAATCAGATAAATCATGGTACCTTGACCTTACTGGTCTCCGTGTAATGTCTTCGACTCGACATTATAATATGTAAAGCCATACTTTATCATGTACATAAACCATGATCTCTTTTCTCAAGCCTCACAGAACAGTATGGTTCTTGGTTATAATGCATAATCACTCTGTCTTGGCAGGCTATGATTGACCTCTATACCTCTCCTTTAAACCCAGTTGCTTTACTACAAGCCATTGTCACACCCAGCAAAGCACAGGATTATGATTCTGTGGTGCAATATCCATTTCCATAATTTTCTAAATAGGATTACAGACCTTTCTGATGCAGGTGTTCTTTTACTAGGGCCGAAATATTTATCAATGTAAAGCTTGAATTTTGAAAGACAGTTTTTAGGAATTGATGGCACAGGATAGAGATTTCCATACTTTCAGATTACGAAAATAGAATTAGCAACTTAAAACATGGGCTAAAATCTTCTCAGTGTTTTTTCTTTGGTTGTTTATGGTAAAAGGATTATTGAAATAACATTGATCAAACAATTCTGCTTCTATTCTAGCTTCTATTCTGGTATAATAGGTTCTATTCATTAGACCATTATACTGCGTAACGAACACGTGACATGGTTTATCTAACACATGATATGTTCCAGAAATGTAGCAGGGTATATGGCCAAAGAAATATTTCATAATGTATACTTAAAAGACATTTTCAAAAATACTGCTCATAAAGAAATGTTTGTCAAAAATCTTGCATAATTATATTGCTCAGTCGTGATTTAGAAAGTTTAATACAGAGGCAAACCATGGCTTCATACCAGCCTCTCCTTGAAGGGATATATATTGAGATATTCTGACCAGCAGCTTATCCTCTGTACTATGGCAACCTCACGATGCACACGCTGCTGTAGAACATCATAGTTCTTTATCTGAAATGGAAATCCATTTATAGAAATGCAGACACCCAATAGTGTTAAACATTTTACGCCAACAAGAGATGGGGATTTAATTTCGTGTCATATTTATAACGCGCGTGTGCGGAAATTGTCAGCCGCCAATCAGATAATGTCAATTGTTCAATTACTTAGCAACAAAGAGTGTCCCGGTTGAGTGTGATTAGTTGACGAAGAAATATCATTGCTGCGTTATAAAACGGCGCCGTTGTCTAATATAACTAGCTTGATTTATACCACAAATGATAATTGAATGATGTTTGGACGAATTCGTGCATTAACACATTGATTAATTCAAGCAATTTCTGCAAAGACTGCATTTAACACCATCCACATCATTACAGGTTCATTCTGTGAAATTCCAATTAAGAATTCCCGATGGAATAAATGTATTTTAACACTAGTTTTACCAGTAAATTTAGCTTATTTCAGTGCATATTATCTTGATATTGTTTATCAGGATAATATTATCAGGCTAACATTATCCTAAGGATTGAATTTTTTCATTCTTTTTAATGATTCAATTTTATCTTTATGATATATTTTTAAAATGGATTTGATACTGAATACTATATATACTGAATACTATATATATATATATATACATGGCATACGATATCAGGTTGATTTAGATCTGATGTTAGTTCAATATAGATTTAATATTAAGGTATTATTATTTAAGTAAACCCAGTGAAGTTCAACTGTGAGCCAAGATAGATTTTGTGATTTTGTGATCTAATTTGTTGGGTTGATATATATATGTAATGGAGAGAATATAAGTATGTGTTTACAGAGGCAGTTTATGATGGAGATTTCTCATTTTTTATCGAATATCAGAGATTTCTCATTTTTTATCGAATATCAGTTAAATTTTGCAGGTTAAAAAAAGGTATGCATTCATAATGACAAACCATCATATCCAAGATGTGTAAGGTTATCCATATCCTATCATTGTTCGTGAAAGAGTATTATTATGTTAAATAGAGGATCTATAAAATGAGAGCCTTTCAAAATGGTGCAAGATTACTTCCTATCTGATCATGTGTTCATAATGCTTAAGAAATAGGGAGACAGGAAATTTCTCTCAGTAATCTTTAGAATGAGCGACAGTTTAATTAATCAGTTTGGTTGTTGCATTGCAGGTAATGTAGGGGAGATTTCTTTCTACCTGGCCTTGGTGGCAGCGCTGCTTCTCTTCATTGTCTTCCTGCTCTTATATCTTAACAAGGTCGCTTGCTTCAAGAGATGTGATGGTAAAACCTGCTTCGATCTACATGAAGAGGACAAAAGTAAGTCAAACCATGCTAATACCCTTATTGAAGATTGAAGCCCCGAACGGCCCAAAGCTTTAAATCTCAAGTGATATTTTATATATTCATATATCAGTTCACTCAAGAGTGATTTTCATTATAATTATAATATATATTTTGAGCAATGAACGTGTTGCCTTGCTGAAAGATTTGCTAAAGATTTGAGTGTTACCTCTTTAAAATGTTATTGTAGAAAGGTACTGTAGAAAGTTATATGTCTATATATATATATATATATATATATATATATATATATATATATATATATATATATATATATATATATATATATATATATATATATATATATATATATATATATATATATATATATAGACATATATATATATATATATATATATATATATATATATATATATATATATATACGAAAATGATTTTTTATGATCAATCACTAACACCAGATACATGTATATGTGAGAGGGCCTATTTTTACACGTTAAACACTTCATTTCATTATTTGAATTGAAAGTGAGTAGGCAATACCCAATTGACCTTTTTAGATCAATCATATGAAACAACTTTACATTACTTTCTTTGTTTTCAGAACAAATACTAGATAGTTCAGATGAGTCAGACGGCGAGGATTCTCCACATAAGCCGTGATATCCCGTGGTGACAGTAGATACCTTGTCTGTACTTGGCGAAGTGTACACCCAGCTGCAAAGGAAGAGCGCCTCACTTATTGTCGCTCACAGTGATATGACATTCCACTTAATTATTGTCAATGACGGTTCATCAATACGGTTATAGCTCATGAACCTCTACTATTACATCGTCTCCTTCTAAATGGATACAGGGCCAATAGTATGATAATATGATAGGGTATCGTTTTGATATAATTTTAAAATTAAAGTGGTCTTTTAACTTGAGAAGTGTGTGAATTTAATATGATTATTTTATATATATATTTATAACCCCTAATTATATATTCAATTTCGTTACGTTTAAAGTTCTATATACATAGTTCTGCTCATGAGTAAGGCTCCTGTGGTAGTGGTTCAAGTAAAAAGTCTGATATAGTTCTTGTATTTGTATTATAGAGAACATGTTGACCTTTGCTTCCATGGCCGATATGAATGGTGGTCAGTTGTATTGTTCCCCTCATTAAGACGTCCTTGGACATTGTGTAAATATGCCCATCTTGCTGCCATGGTTACAGTCAGTATTCCATATTTGCATTTGTATTTCATATTTGCGTTTGTATGCCCCTTATATGTAGAGGTATAATCAATCCCTCCTTCCGGGATGCGGAGACTGAAAATTTCAGTGAAAAAAACGGCATTTTATGTGTACAAAGTAAACGTAATATCATCTATGGATATAAATATCAAAACATGGCCACCATTTGTGTCAATCAAATATGTTTTAAAAGAATTCCATAATGCGATGAAAAAGTAAACATTAACACATTTTAATCATGATAAGAAGTTGGAATGAGATAATGTCTATATTTTCTATTTTTTAAACTAATGGACCACTCTCTTTCCTTTGGTGCTGATCTGATATCTTCATACAAAGTCCTCACATGCATTACAGTTTTTACATTAACAATTCACATTAACGGGCTTTACAATCTTCTACTTTCGTGCATATTTACGGAATTGAGCGTCGATGTGATAGTCAAACTCTCAAACTGAAGAGTCTAAGAAGTAGTCAAAACACGTGAAGCTATAGCTCCTTTTCACAGTCAGGCAAACATTCTGAAGTCAAATCTCATTTCATGATTATTTCTACGGGCCTTGAAACCTTGAAACCAGTATTACCAGTTGGAGTGTGCATGCGTCACTCCCGACACTGTTCTATGTCAATGATTTTCTCCGCCCCATAAATTGCTACTTTTTTCTTTCTTTGTTTTTTTTAAGCTTGATTTTCCACAACGACTTTATTGTTATTAAAAAAAGAAAAAGATATATTCAAGAGGTTTATATCGGGCATGCTTAAATATTATAGATTCGAATAATTGCAACTTGTATTTCTCAATCATTACAATATTAATAAACTTTTCTGTTGTTTATCACAATAATATGAAAGATTATCTATGTAAGTGGTTAATATCTATGTTGAAAACCTTTCTACGTTTTGGGTTATTTTAGGACAATATTATATTAGCAATTTAAGGTATATTTGTATGACTTGTATTCATTTCCACTCTATTAATTAAATATGATTCCAACTTTAAGACTTCTGTTGTTTATTTGTAAACAGAATATACTGCACAGTCCATTGCACAGTCCACTGCACAGTCCATTGCACAATCCACTGCACAGTCCATTGCACAATCCATTGCACAGTCCACTGCACAGTCCATTGCACAATCCACTGCACAGTCCATTGCACAATCCATTGCACAGTCCACTGCACAGTCCACTGCACAGTCCATTGCACAATCCACTGAACGATGAATGATTTTAACGATGTTTTGAAATACTCTGGCCAAGATGATAACAGGAATGGGAGGGTTCTGTACAGTAATCGCATTTTATGTTAATCGAATTGTATGTTAGCCCATTATTCTGTACTCACCTGTGCACCTATTCTGAATGAATCCGGGTTCTTCTCGCCAAATCAAATCAAATTTAAATAAATTTAGTTATAGTTGAATGTGAAACAGTGTTTGGAATTTAAATGTAAATCTTTAACATTTTTAAGTAAGGTTTGTGCCCCCCAAGTCAGGATTGTTACTCCGACCTCTGAAATCTAAAATTGGAGCAACTTTCTGTGTTGAAACTTGGTTCAAATCTTGTCAAAATTCAGTTCCAGATGAGCAGATACTGACAGATGGAACTGATGAACATGTTGATTTCTTGAGAATTTAGAATCGATAGATGATATCTGGAGATTTAAGAAAACAACTTTTTCAATTTAGCTATTGTTTAGCGTATAGCACCTCTGAGATTTCAGTGAGATTGACTGCGATTTAGTCGCGAGCTTCCGGAAATGACGCGTTTATGCTCTAGCTTTGTTATGAGTTTCCGGATTAGGGTAAAATGTACGAATTAGTTCAGATTTTTAGTCCGGCACCGGACAAAGCTCTCCCATATCCGTGATAAAGATTCCCTCCATGTGTATAACTCAGCCATTCAAGATGTGTATCACACTTAGATGTGATGAGTGAACAGTATTGCAGTTTGATTCACGCATCCATTAGCGGCATGCAGAGAGACCATTGCTGAGATCCCGAAGTGATCCCGAAGTGATCATCTTCCGAAATAAGCTGTTATATGAAATATTCATTCTGATAATAGCTCGAGAGCAATATGTCAATATTTATCTATCTATAGTAATAACTATTATGCTGAAACCTCACATTGATATTGCCTATATGTTTAATAAGACTTTTGGACTGAACATTTCAATGAGGAAAATTGATATGCTCCTAAGGACTATTTATTTAAACGAAAGTAAATCATTTTCTTTTTTCGGATTCCCTCCCTCTCTCTCCTTATCCATTCCTCTCAATCAGACAAGAGAATCGCGATGTTCTGCATGGCCCCAGTCATCAGAGCCACCTGTTGGTAATAATATCAATGGGCTGGCAGGATTGGACAGATGGGAATTATATGCTGTATCGGCTTTAAAATGTTCAGCAAAAAAGAGTATTTTTGAAAATCAAAATCATCAGTATATTCTGATATACAAAAAAGGATAAAATAAGTTGGGAATAGCTAATATTCGAAGCCGTCTGTTCCTAAGATTTACCCGAAATCGAGACTTACCCGGAATCAAGATGTATTTGATTTCATCCCATGATAAAATCAAATACATGAATGTTGCCTTAATCGATGGATGCAAGTTATCTGTCAGGTGATATTTTATATTTTCAAGATGGTGAAGAATACCCACATCTCATACCTTTCCAATACATTCCATAGCATATTTAAGTACTTATCTTTCATTACTAGTTGACACAATATGTGTCACAATTATCCTGATATGTATTTATTATACATGTATTTATATTTAAGAAATTATCATTACCTTCTTAATTACAAATTACAATACCTGGTTTCATAACTGCAAATTGACAAACTACTCAATTTTGATTGCCTATCATTTGTACACATCATAATGATGGAATATAAATGCATTACCTCTTATATTTATGAAAGAACATCTCAAAAACTCTGTGGTGTGTTATTTCTTTAGGATAAACCGCGATAGGGCGCATCCATTCAAGTACAGGGGCGCCATTTGACCCTTACCATCCCTTATGAACTTTTTCTTAACGCTGTAAGGGGTCCATAGCTGTGAGGAGTCCATGATGGAAGGGGCTGTCAAGGGAGCAATCAGACCATAATTAAACATGTAAATCCCCTATCAGATAAGACCTCTCCAAGTTAGACTGCTTTCTTTGGCGAAAAACACAAGGATCTTTTTTATTACTAAATATATTTAACATGACATAAAATTATTTTTGAAAGAATATTTTACACTATTAATTGCTCTAGAACTTCCAGGAAGATTTGCTTGATATAACATCATCCGAATGTGAATTCATGTCCCATATCCTTAACTTATTCAATTTGTTAAGCACATAAACATGTCTGGGAAATATCATTTATTGTTTCGCAATTACTCAAACTATGAGTCCTATATGAAATGGAATGTATTATTACATGGCAGTTTTTGGTCTCTTCTTTTTGGCAGATTTAGTACGTTTCTTCGATAGAGCTCTCATCTTAATTTCCCTAGCTATTTCCGTCAGAGAGTTCCTCCTCTGAGAAAAGTAACTTTTGCCAGGCACGACACTTGATCTGCCTCTTTGACGAGGTCGTAGTTTCTCATCCTCATCTTGAGAATCTATCCCAAGCTTATTAAAATCATCTTCTAACTGGCCATCATAGAGGGCGCTACTGGTGTGTGGTCTCGCATCACGTGATCTCACAGATGTGCGAGATCCTGACGTGAATCCAGATTTCGGTCTGCTCAATATATTGCTAGACGATGTCGGAGTTTTTCCATTAGTACTTTTATTAACAGCCGATGAAGACATTCTGGATCGAGACCCGGTTGTCTTAGGTCTTTGTTTCTCATCGCTGTCTTCTCTCTCCGCCCTGCTGTGTGGATCATACAGACCTCCCCTACAGTTCCCACAACAGTTGACCTTTCTACAAATGAGACAGAGATGAGTGCCGCCAGAGTTAGTTTTAGTGGGACAGTCCCCGACACAAGCAAGCTGCACGCAGTCCGCGGCGCACTTCCTCGAGTCCCGTACCAACTTAATTGTTTGTTTCTGCACGTCTCTGCTCACCGCGGACTTTGCCCTGGCCTTGGCGCTGAATATTCTGTACCTCTTACCACTTTCAATGTCTTCTGTCTTTCTTTGAAGGCGCTCTAATTCTATGAGACGATCTATCAGTTTTTCCTCTGATAAAGACTTAGGTTTGTACCTTGCTTGAATGGACCAGTGTTTGTCACTTTTACTCGCATCCCTCAAATTGAAATTTTGTAAGGCATCCGGCATAGGGTCTTTAAATTCATATATTGGCATATCAACAGTTGAGGCATCAAAATCATATTTTCGCTTGTCTCCTTTGGGAAGCGGTATATATAAACAGTCTAATTTTTCCGGTCTTAATTGGATGTTGGGTATGGTGGACATTTCTATATCATCAAGGTTGGGTTCTGGTGCATTTTCTTCGTTATCTGTTTCTTCCTCATCAGAGCGTTCATCCTTGTCAGACCCCACTCCGCTACTGACATCGTCGGCCGACTCTGCCCGGTCCCCGTACACCGAGTGAGGAGCGGCCCCGTTAGATAGACAGTACACTATATCCGGGGTGAGACAGTCGTAGTTCTTGGGATACTCGGTCTGGCTGTGGTATTTGCGCACAGGTACGCTCCTGGGTCTAGTCTTCCTGGGAGGGAGTGGGGGAATGCCCGCGGACTCGCCGCGCACCTGCACTGATGAATGCCTGAAAATTATAACAGTATAGCATTTATTTCCGGGATACAATCAGTAAATGTACAAGAAACAAAAGAGATCTGAACAAAGATGAAAACAGATAAATGTTATAAAGTTAAGCTTCAGGACATTATTTATTTTTTAAAGCAAAATTAAACATATTTATTATATTCAATACTTTAAAAATATATATTTGTTATGTATAGCACGGACATTTTTTCCAACATAAGGAGTATTGACATCAAACTATAAATAAAAGGTGCCGGAATAGACTTAGTCTAAGAGAAATTGCCAAGGACATTTGCTACAAAAGAAACGCTAATTATTCTATATTTCAATAGATGATTGTTAGGACAGTGTATAATCAGGAATAGTTCTGACCAGGGGTACTTCACTCAATAGCGAGTGCATCCTACCAAATCAGTTTAAACTCAAACAAGGCATGACTACTCTTATTTTCCATGAATGAATTCAGTCAGAGAATGCTAGGAGAATGCTTGGAGAATGCTTGGAGAATGCTTGGAGAATGCTTGGAGAATGCTTGGAGAATGCTTGGAGAATGCTTGGATAGACTATTTAGATGGTGATTATATTTTGCCTTGTCGGTAGTCCAAACTAAATGCTTCACTGATCCTCTAGGCCTAAATGGTGCTTACTCTACTTATATTATTACAAATATACCACTTACATATTTATAATGCATTTCTGCCCAATTATATCCAGTTTGGGTATGCACATTGGCATATTTCTAGGCGTATATGTTTTGTACATGATGTCATTTAATACCTGCTATTGTGTTTACTAGTGGAAGGTCTGGGATTGGGACCCTGTTGCTGCAGCTTTTCTCTTAATTCTTTCTGTTCCTTCAGCTTCTGCCTCTGTTGTTCATACACAGCCTGTTGATCTTTGAGATGTTGTTTTTGTTTTTCTTTTTGCTGCTGATGCTCCCGCAGAGGTTCAGGGAGATCATAGGGCAGCCATCTTCTGTCCGTGAAAGCCTGCAGACTGGCACGCAGACTGGTTGCCAATTGACTGCGATGAACAACTGGTACGTTCTCCCCTTGTCCGTTACAGTAGAATTTCTGAAAGAACATCACAGAGATAATGTCTCTAAAACAATAAAATAACTGCATAATCCTTCACGTGGAACATCCTTTCATTGTCACAGTGTTCATTGATTTAGCAAGAAGTTATATTTCTCATTGAAATCATTTACATTTAGATAAGGCAATCTAAATACATATATCGCAGGTATCCTCAGGTGAGTACATTCAGCAGGTAATATCTGTGAAAGCCTTAGGTTCAGTGCATTATAGGGTGCCAGCTCCACACCACAGGTATCCTCACATGCATTATATTCACATATAGTGTCAAGTATGACATCTGCTCAGTGCAGGACATTTGAATCCTTCACCCTGGTGTGACAAGCAGCATTTATCCTCACGTGCCTAAGCGGTTGGTTGTACATTGAATATGAGTTAACCTGTACATGTATATTTTGAAATGCCTTTATCAGTTTCATAACTGTTTGATAAGTATGTCAGGTTTAAGCCTTGCTGTATTCTATTTGCCAGTAGTGTTCATGCATATATGAATAGGATTGCCTATTCTAAAATTCACTCTGCATATACATTGTAAGTGCATTATATTGGTTTTGTTTGACATATGTGACTTATTCCTGTAGGTAAGTTGTGCATGTTAAGCTTGACATTTACACAGACTATATTAACTATCTGAATCATGAAACAATCTGATGTGATATAATAGGCTATTGATCTAGATTGATATGCGATATTGCCTCAAGCTCATTAAGCATTTGTTTGTTTTATATTACATTGGTCTAAGTCTATGAACAGTTGCATGGTAATAGTGTACTCACTCCATTCTCATCGTCATGGAACCTCTTGTAAGGTTTATGTGACAAATGCTAAAACATTTACAAACAGTTGGTAAACAATGTCACTCTGGTACAAAGAATAGCTATATCGACATACAAAATACCCTGCAAACAAACTTATAGCTAATATTATATTTGTGTAAATTCACAACCAGATCAAATCTAACAACACGCCTCAATTAGTAACAAATACTATAAATACAAGTGAAAAAGCCTTATCTTACTAATCTTATAATATGAGCAACAAATTCAAACCGAGAATCCTCAGTGTCTTGTGTTTCACTGTCTAATATCATATGTGCAAAGTAAAAATGTGCAGTTAGACAAATCAAGCTAATTATCACATATTATTCTTAGTATATATCCTCAAATATCACGCTGAGATCAGGCACTGACGGTACCTGTGGGCTGACATCAAGGTCATTGCGAACACCGGAAGCGGATGTGATGCCAGAATCAGGGCGATATCTACGCCCAGGCATCACACTTCTGTCAAGGGAAAAGAATCGCTGGTTGTGAACTCCAGGAACCAACTTTCCTTCGTATGTCTCATATGTTGCCTCAGCGTCTTCGACCTCATCTCCCTATGTTATACAAGTCATCATAATGAGACCTTTATATCCTCTTAGACTAATAATCTTTTATTAAGTGCGTTACCTCTTAGGCCCTTAGGAGATAATGAGGCAATTTGAAAACTACTTCTGAATCAGCCATCTTGGTTTCACAGCATTCCCAAAACACAATTGGCATCCCCCACACACCAAACAGAAACTGGAATATGATCCCAACCCATCACTTATCAACATATTAATCCCCAACACTGAATGGTGGTTCCAATTAGGTCACAGGTCAGATAGCTTCTCTAGAAGGAGAAAACAAGTCATGGGGTGGCCTACCAGACGTTTCTATCATTCCTAAGAATATACTTCCCAAAGCCAACATAGTCATGCGATTCAAATCTAGTTTATCATGCCAACTTTTAAACACCTTAAGAGACGGTAAAGGGCAAATAACAGCCCCCAAAAAAAAATCCAGCATTCAGATCACCTGCATCACCATTTGATAAAATATTTCAATATTAATTATCACACTCGGTGCCTAATGTTTACACTGTGCGAACATTGTGAATGATATCCGGTATTTAGTATTCCACACCAACATTGGTAAGGTGTCATTTGGAGTCAATGAAATCGATGATTGGACATGATCAGTGGATTAATGAAATCATCAATTTCGCTGGTTGAGTACTCTGTTGAATATAGGAAGTTAATCCTCCACCTGCCTCTGCCTCCAAAACCTAACATGCGGCCGCAGATCACCAATATTCATAATATCAAGAAAAGTGAATAGTCATTGCGTCATTAGTTTATCTCGTTTGAACATTGTCTATTAATCGTAGCTGCTATTTTTGATCTATGGACACCTCTGCCCAAACCAAAAGTAAACAAGTACAATATCAATAGTGAAAATGTTTTTCTCACTATCCTGTCTGGCTTTGTCTTGTCAACACTTTTTAATAGACTTTGTCATATTGCTTAAAAAATACAAGGCTCTCTGGGCAGAGATAGTTGGAGGATGGACTTCCTACGTTAAGCAGAGAGAACGGATCCTTGTATCTAAACAACTCCAAGAAACAAAGATCCTGACATTAATACATGTTATGCAGAAAACAACCATCCTTGGGTCTCCATATGATATAAACATTAAAGTTATTTTATCAATTCTACAATTGGATAGGAGAATAATCCTTCATTGGACAAATATCCTTATATTAGTTCAATAAGATATAATTGATACTTTACAATATCCACTTTCAAACAAATATATATAGAGACACTGACTTTTCAAATTCAAATACTAAATTAAACCCATAACCTTTTGAGAATACAAAAGAAACAACACAAAAATAAAAGATATAATAAATATCAATTTCAAACCAGTTAATTAGAATTTTGACAGCATTTTTTAACTTTTTTAACAGTTATTTCAGGAATATAAAATGTATTGTAATCTGTCTCACCTTAAATCCGGATCCCCTGTATTTGCCGGTGGTCGTTGGCTGGTGCCTCTCTTTGATTTGGGTGGATAGACGTTTAAATTCAGTCTGTATAATGGGAGTTAGAACCAATCATTAGAAATCACACATTCCCTTTGATGAGTAGGATGGGGCCAGGGTTAATAGACCTTCAAACTGCCTGTCACAATACAGGGAGGTTTGGTTACCACTGAGAGTGCGGCTCTAGGTACTCTGGTCTCCAGCTTTCCCTTTGAAGTCAAAACTATCAAAAGCGATATTATATCAGATTCATTGCATACCTGAAACCCCACTCCTAAACCAAATTGCTTAACCACTTACAGTTCAATACTAGCAAATCGAACATCTACCAAAGCGTAACCTGGTTCTAACCTTGGTTAATTTAACTGCATTTTGATGTATGGGAATATTGAGGTGATAAACTGCCACCTAGGGAATAAATGATACAGCCGCCAATGCTTTGGTATCAATGGTTTTTGGTGTGTTGTAGTTTCTTTACATGTCAGATGCTCCATATTCTATGTCTGCAAGTAATGTTCATGACCTGGTCTATGTATATGGGAATCAAAAATTATTTACAAAAACCTCAATATGTTTTGTAAATATTGACGAAGTAACAATGTTTCTTATATCTATCTCCCTACTGTCTATTTCAGTGGAAATAAGATGGAATTGTGACCTAGGACAACTTCAACGAAAAACATTCTACATATATGTTAGCAGGTAAAAATCAATAAATAGTCTAGCTGGTAAAATATCAATGAATATACCAGTATATGCACATATTATAACAATTCGATAGCCTTTCGATTTTATGCATTGAAGTTTGATTATTGTAAGTTATCTGAATCGATTGAGCATTTATTATGCAATGTGTATCGATATTAAACAAGTTTATTGCGAACATTGCATTGTTGTCTGACAGGATTTCATAATGATGGAGTGGATCATCTGATACACGTCAAAACAGATCGGACGTGTTCATATACTTCTTGATATTACCTGTACATTTATATATAGGATTACAATTGGACTATCATGTTATTTGAAGATCAAAGTGCTTATTATGTGCAGATCGAACTATCATCAGATTGGGAGTGACCTTCCATACATGACCTACTTATTGCAGTTCTCTCCTAAAGATGACCTCATTATGCACAAGGGTCAAGGGAGGTCAATGAAAGGAGCACAAAATGCTTATATAATATCCTATTGGTTGAGCCTATTTTTGAACATCGTATATCCATCGTCATTTTATGGTGAACGATTCATCTGTTAATTGTATATCAAAGTGAAGTTATCGACTAAATTAACGAAATAGAGAACAATGTCAAATTCGTCCGAGAGGGTGAACTTGTTGATATTATCTCTGAAATAGTTATATCTAATATGCAGTATTTTCTTACTTCTGTGTCTCATTGATTATTTTCTTCTGAAAGGGAATTTGTTCTTGAAATGTTAGTGCCAACCAATTGAATTACTATGGGCAAGTTTGGCATTTGATGAATGGGCTGGGCTACATGTAGTTCAAGGAAATTTAGTTATCTCAGTTCAGTCTTTTAAACAATTATTTCCTCCTTAGTGATAAGAAGAAAGGAGTGATTGTGTTGCGTTTGTATTATATATTCTTTCAAAGCCAAAGTTTACCGCCTTTTTTCAAAACCAGAGGGCTGGAAGTAGCATGAAGGGTTAAGAAGTATACCTTGCAAATTATACCAAATGTTGTTAGAGAATCTTTATTACACCGATGCCCGGCAGACAGCATCGTAAAGTATCTTATGATTTCACAGATTGGGCTAAAAACATGTCGGATCTGATACTATCATTTGGCTCAATACATGTCCTTGAGGTCAGGTACCCAATAATACATGACCAGGTTTAATACTGACTGAATCATGAATGGTACACTTTGAGAATTATAAATATTTTGGAATATGTGCCTTTATTTGAGCTGTGCATTAGGGAATGGGTGTGGCAATGTGTAGCATGGAATGGGTCGGCTGAGAGCAGTATCAATGTACATTTGTTATTTGGATAAAACAAGATTTACTTCTTCTATCTGCACAGGTAAAACGCAAGGCCTGCCGGGATTAAGTACAGAACCTTTAGCCTCAATGCCTATTATTATTAAATCCCCATAATGGTCGATAATCAATATAAAATGGCTTACCTGTGTTAGTCTATAAATATCTGAAATCAGAAATAATAAAGAAAGTAATTAGGATTGATTGTATTCCATAGCAACATTCACTGCCAACATTATTTTAGATAAACTCATTTTCCAAAATGCAGAGTAAAGCTAACATCCAAATTTCAATTCAACATATTAAATGAATTATTTGTTGTTACATTTCCCATTACGATGATAAAATCCATGCATGGCCGTTTCTTGCACTGTGAATAACATAACGTGTTTATATTAAAATATCTATATTGCATGTATCTAAACTAAAAAAACGTTCACTCGAATTGGTGTTTTATATTTGTTTTGATAAATGCCAGGTATATCCTACCAGACTACACACACAACACATTAAATGCACACTGGATATACGATACATGTAGATGCTATCTTAACTGTAACGATACTCTGATACTACTTCACACAGAGCCTGTTATAGGTATACACCGAGAGAGGCTAGTTCAACGGCCATAAATAGAGTGAATAGTATGTTGTTTGCAGATGAGACATAGCATGTTCTCTGTTATGGTATTTTGTATGTTATTATGCACAATTCAAGTTCTTGTTGTTTTCAGCAAATCATTCTCTGGTGGGAGACAGGCTGCAGACACCAATGATTGAGATAACCTTGATTTCATCATACCCTGCCTGTATATGGTGATCCACCCATCCCACACTCACCTTATATAGACACTGTTCCTGTGACAGCAAAGTATGTGCCTTATTAATGCTGTGTGTAGATGATGGGCATCACACCTGGCTTTACCACTACTACCACGTCTACCAACCCACTCTCATCTATTATGCATCTCATGTGGTCGTTACCATGGAAACCAAACAGCAAAACTACCAGAAAGAGTTGATGGCTTTGATAGGAAATATCGATAATGAGACTGACAGGCAGTGTTTGTGTGGTTACTAACCATAACAATTTTTTTCCTGGTATTTTATCCATCTTATCTAAACAACTAAATGTCACATTATATGACACTTCCTGTAGATTTAAATAAAGAAAATGTAGTATAATGTTGTTTGTTATCCTATATGACATAGATATTAGTGGGAGTTGTACAGCAATAGTCAGCATCTCTCAATAAAAAGATACAAAAATACCTCCATCACATACATATTTTAATATAAATAAAGTAATACATTTGATAGCATATATATTTTACCTGAAATTGTGATGAAAATCAACCTACATTTTTACCTATCAGATATCTACTGTTTCTAAGTAATGCCTAGGAATTGCTTATAATAAACCATAAAATAGGATTGTATGCATTTTCATATATTCTAAATACAACTGGCCTGATCAATTTGAATATATTACATGGATTTAGAAATTTTGCACTTTAATGTTGTCCTTGGTCTGTCCTGCTAGTTATTTTCACGCCTATGTTTAAGGCCGATTACCCCGACCAGTCCAAACCGTAAAAATACTTATATCTTTATACTTTTAAAGAATATTAATATGCAGGAACCGTAATTTTACTTTTAACTTTGATGTCAATTTTTCAAACTGCGAGGTTTATTTCTGACATAGTGGCCACAATGTTTTAGTGGTTTCACGGCATGGCTAAGGCTCTCACAAAAGGTACGAATGCATTCGCCTCTCTAAATTCCACATTTTCCCCCCATGACTGTTTCTAACTCAAGGGTCTCACGCCCAAAGTCAGGTATATTCACATGTGGGAAATCACGACATGCTTACTCAGGTATATTCACCTGTGGGAAATCACGACATGCTTACTCAGGTATATTCACATGTGGGAAATCACGACATGCTTACTCAGGTATATTCACATGTGGGAAATCACGACATGCTTACTCAGGTATATTCACCTGTGGGAAATCACGACATACTTACTCAGGTATATTCACTTGTGGGAAATCACGACATGCTTACTCAGGTATATTCACTTGTGGGAAATCACGACATGCTTACTCAGGTATATTCACTTGTGGGAAATCACGACATGCTTACTCAGGTATATTCACCTGTGGGAAATCACGACATGCTTACTCAGGTATATTCACCTGTGGGAAATCACGACATGCTTACTCAGGTATATTCACTTGTGGGAAATCACGACATGCTTACTCATCAAGTTTTTTTATTTGGATATTAATTGTGTCATTAGAGGCATGGTTCTTTTAAGAAAAATCCATTTTAACAGGTAGAAAGGCATGCCTTTAGATAAGATATGTGATTTGATATATTATAAGAAGAACATTAATATTCTAACCTCCATTTTCAGACTGCTCATCGGGAAATGAAAACACAGAGGTGGATATGGGCGTTTGTCCAACCCAGGACTTCCATCTTAAGGTATTCTGAAATAGATAAATCACATCCAAATGCAATATCGTTTCAACTAAGATGAATCCATTGGCAAGAATAGCAATATAGAAACATAATTCCATACATAAGTCATGATACAATTTCCCATATGAGCTGAGACCCGTTGTCATGTCAAGGACCTGCGACATGACAATTCAGTGAGGCAGCACTATATCTGCTACATGTAGGTCTCATCACGAAATGACGTTGATGATGATAGGGATGTAAAACTCAAAAATAAAACCAAAACCAAAATATATATGGATATATCATATGTTTTGCTGTATTTTTAAGGGCTTTGTTTATTTATATGCAGGGAACTGGTGATGGCTATTGTCTGATGTGGCAACTCACTTAAATAGACCTTTGAACATTATCAATATATTAAATTGAATGATCCATTATACTCCAAGATTAGACACAGGACAGAGTTGGGCATATATTTACTTCTTGCCAATGCAGAGATGATTATGCAAGTGATTTGTATGTAGGTATATAACACCTTGCATGCACACAAACCGTGTGTGTTCATATGCAGAGTAACCTAGGTTTGCCTCTGAATGCAATTAATAATGCACTGTCAGAAATATGACCATTTCTATAACATTACACACATTCATCCCACTCTTTACTACGGCTAACTTTACATAAAGTGCCAGGTAAATTCACAATGTAGTAAATTACGTGTGTTCCACAGTTTTAAGCATATTGATGTATATGCATATTGTCCAATTAAATTCTATGGTCTGACTGTCGTTTCCACCACAATATATGACTAGTAAAAATACATAATAATATGCAATTATCACAAATTATCTCTTTATGGAATCTGTCTGGAGAGAAAAGTGAATAACACCCAGTGGCTTTATAAGCATTAGTTAGAATTTGGAAATAATATACCACATGTGTCATGCTAGACATAAATATAACATATCAGTTCTCAAAGCATGTTCATAATACAACACTGTAACGTGGTTTATATAATAGTAGTATGCACTGAAACTGAGCCCAGTTACATTGACACCATAAACTACATGCAAGTTAGGTTTTGGAACACTGAGCTGTGAAGTAAGTTAACTACTGTACCATGCGGTTGTCTTCTCGCCAGCAGGAACCTCGCAACTGACCAGGGGTTGTTACCTTCTATATCGGAGAGTTCTCTATTGACATTCAGAAAGCGGCTCTTCTAATGGGTCAATTATCACAATGGTGTTATATTATATTGAGTGGCAAATTGCTGCACAAAATGTATGTCCAACTGAATTGCTTATTTGCATTCATTGTGGGACTTTTGCCCAATACAACCAAACACCGTCTCTAATTCTAGTTAAATATGATTTACCTCCAGATTTGGTATGTACTACATTCAATTTACATTCCCGAATCATTTTCATAAGAGTAAAAGAAAGACTCCAATTCGGTGTGCTGTACATGGTTATACATGGTTATACATGGTTATACATGGCTATACATGGTTATACATGGTTTTGTTATTGGAATGGGAAACGCACATATAAGAGAAATATAATAATTGAATCATTCTTCGTACAAATATGGTTATGAAGAAAACTTTAATTACTCAAAATCTGTTTTGATATCTGAGGTTGATAGAAATTAAAGGATGTAACCCTAATTTTACAGTAATTGAAATTAACATGCTCTTATTTCTTATTTCTATGTAAACACTAAGTTACGTTATCAGATTTCCTTTAAGGTCAAACTGAACAGTAGTTCCAAGACCAATCAAAACACTCAAATCTAGAACTTCAAAGGCCCGCTCTACTGTGTAAATACCTCTCTAATATCGCCCACCTAGCAACGTGGATACATTGCACATAGCCTCCGGGATGTCATATTGGGAGGCATATGTAAAGACCTACATATTTTCTGCAAGACTTTTACATGAGGCAGAAAGCACATCATTGACTGAGCATGGTGGGCTGATACTGGCAAAATATCATACTATATTATATTCATAACAGGTTATTTATTTAACTTTTGTTCAGGGCCATGCAATAGTGCGGCAATACACACCATAAATTATTTAAATGAGATTAGGGATATGATATATTAATCAAATGCCTTAATCAAAGGCTTTCAAGTGATATGATACATCAAAACATGTTGATTCACATCAATATACTGATTAATCTTTGAAGAGATTACTTCAGTAATAGCAATTGTAAGTTACCCAAAATATTAATGAGCATATAAATAATGTATTTTATTTTATAGCACTTTCATGTGTTGTAAACCATCAACTTCTGCTGTTATATATCTTAAAAACAGATATCTTAAATCATAGATGTGGATACATTTGATGCCATAAAATGCAACAAAAACTTGTTTACTGCATTCAATGGATTTTGTTTTTTGCTTTATACATTAATAATTTGTCCTAAAAGCACTTAATCTAAGTAATGACAATTACAATTTCCTTTTCAGAAAATACACAAACAAACATATTTGAAATCTGATAAACTTAGATATGAAAATGTACTTGAAACGTTGAATAACCATTTTTTTGGTCTCAACCAGAATCAGAATGTATTGCAATGATTATAGACAACATAAAAGTACACTCAAGCACATGACATAATATTGTTGACTGTTGGTGATTGTCGCGGCTTGTACTAATCATTTTTGCGGAGTAAAGTTAGGATTTGTACTTAAGATATTAAGACATTTATTGTCATGTTGATGGCTTGTACCTCGCCAAAAACAATATCGTGGATGTTTGTATTTATTACCACAATACAGCATGTCTACCTGATTACACATACTGAGGGTCCCTACATTTCACTAGTCGTGTTGGTAGTTTCTGCCCGATGTATTTACAGAGTTGTGATAAAACTCATGTTATCAACTTTATGATCAATCTTTGATTTACGAGCGTTATTGATATTGTAGTAGAGCACTGTGTTGTTTTATGAAAATATGTGAGGATAATGGTATCCCAAAGTTGATATTGGTACAAATCAATAAACATGCTAATGAGTAATGAGTATAATGTTTTACACACAGTTATGCCTCATACTAAGTTGTAGGGTTATAGAATTTATGAGCAAAGTGTGTAATTTCTTAGAGAGCAACATTCAACGATCGGGGTTTATTATTTCAAGTACAGGGGCAACATTAGAAGAAGGTTGACAGTCGTCATCCATCAGATTGATGGGGGATCTATTACCGTGTTTGTTTCCGTCGTATAAATAACAAGGAAGATTTTTGTTTTAATGAATATACATATATTTGGAGATCTACACAATTAAATATTGCTTTGGTGCCAGATAAAAAAATGCAAATACTTCAGGTTGTATTGCCAGAGTCTGACAGTCTCAAAGATGTGTTCTGGTCCTATCCCTCATTTCATAGTGTGGTAAACTAATCATAGGCTTGGTCTGTCAGTGTCACTATATGCATTTAGAAGGCAAGAACAGGTCAGAGGCATAGCTCTAGTCCTGCATTAATTAGCTTACAATTGAATTATTTTAGAAACTACCGATATTGGGAACACATCATGGTTATGGTAAAGATTGGTGAAGATCTTTAACTTTAAGGTCTGGAATATTGCTGCCTATTGGCCATTTGGCGATTTGGCAGATTACCATAAACCTTAAATGAGACAATGTTATAAACTTAAAAGATACATTCTCCTTTGCAACTTGGATCTCACGGTCTCAGCTACTAAACATGTAATTTAGCTCATTCTTAGAGAAGAACATAGATTTGTATTGGCACTGACTGAAGTATAACGCTAAGGTTTTGGGAGCTTTTGGGAGTTTAGTCCTTACTGTATCTACAGAGGGATGGGAGTTTACAAGTACTTACCACATTTATAAAGGGATGGGAGTTGTTACTTACCATATTTATAAAGATGGGAGTTGTTACTTACCATATCTATAGAGGGATGGGAATTTGAACTTACTATATATATAGAGGGATGGGAGTTGTTACTTACCATATTTATAGAGGGATGGGAGTTTGTACTTACCGTATATATAGAGGGTTGGGAGTTTGTACTTACCGTATATATAGAGGGTTGGTAGTTTGTACTTACCGCATATATAGAGGGTTGGTAGTTTGTACTTACCGCATATATAGAGGGTTGGTAGTTTGTACTTACCGTATATATAGAGTGTTGGTAGTTTGTACTTACCGTATATATATAGAGGGTTGGTAGTTTGTACTTACCATATATATAGAGGGTTGGTAGTTTGTACTTACCGTATATATAGCGGGTTGGTAGTTTGTACTTACCGTATCTACAGAGTTGTGATGTGGATGTGGTGGGGGCTTGGAATGGTTGTTGTTGGTAATCCTATGATTGTCCCTGGACTCAGAAGAGGATTGAGGCTCATCTCCCCCTCCTTCGCTTCCTCCTCCTCCTCCTCCTCCTCCTCCTCCTCTCCCTCCTCCTCCTCCTCCTCCTCCTCCTCCTCCTCCTCCTCCTCCTCCTCCTCCTCCAGCTCCTCCTCCTCCTTCACGTCTCTCCTCCTCCTCCATATCTGCTGCTGCCATCTTCATGATTTGCTCTCTCACCCATTCTTTGTTGGAGCGAAGGGCGTACTCTGGAGGCCTGAATTTAGATTTAGACAAGCGATAAAGACTGATCAGGGGGAGCGTTTCTCTTGCGGACATTGTGGAAAGCTTCTCGGAGCGTACCGTGAACGGCTTTCCATAGTGGGAGTACACAAACGATCCCATATATATATATATGTATATATGTATATCAGCTGGGACCTGTGTACATGATAACACCAACTGTCCCTGAACTGCAAACTTCAAACTCTGATCGCTATATGATATGTGGATATATGAACTACATGTAATGTCTTAATAATACATGATATTAAAAAAACACTTCAACAACATAAATCAGATATGTTATATAAACATTAATTTGGAAGAAATTTATGTTTACTTGTGTTAAGACTTCAGATTTTCATTGAATCTAATTCGTCTAGCGTATAAAAAAGGCTTACAGCATTATCATTCAATCGGAACTGTTTACGAGACAAAATGCCCGGGAACAAAATATCAATTACCTCCATTCTGAAACATAATTAACCTCCGATACTTCAATCATATTCCTCAAATCCTGCATAAATAAAATGCTGGTATACTTGGCTGGCGTAGAAAAGCTTCTGCATATGGCGATAATATGTGGAATATCTGCGATATGTTTGTGTGTCTCACATGGCTTATACGTTTAATAACCTAGTTGCGGCGATAAGGCAACAAGTTCAGGCACCCTCAGGTACATGTCAACCTATTTGAACAAGTACACTTAGAGAGGTATTACTGGGGATTGCTACATGATCAGCTAATCCCAGCTGATCCCCTCTATATAGTGTGCATATATATATTGCTGTTATAATTTGATTAATGTAATAGTTTAATTGTTTGTATGTGTCATTAACTATATAATAAAGATTACATGAGGTCGACGTGAACACCAGAATCAAAGTTCTATTTTATGTTGACACATCATGACTGGATTCTTTTATATAAAGCCTTCTCTGCGGATCCTGGTTGCTGTCTTGAATATATATATCTACTTGAACATAACTCCTGTTTGTAAAGTTATAATTCTAGATAGAAGCATGCGTCATATATGTCACACATCACCAGTGTGATCTCAAAATGGTTGGAATTACAAGTATATTTAAATCATGTATAAAGCAATTGTGAGGGGTTGGTTGTATCATGCGCTCATGTTCAGAAGTGCAATATCAAAGTTTACTATTGATCAGCGACATTGATCTATTATTTTAAAAGGTTATCGCATGTCTGGCAACAGGTGTGACAGATCATCTTTGCACTTATGATTTGTGGTGTTTATAATTATTATGGATACAATATGACTGAGAGATAGAGAGAAAGAAAAAGACTGATAGTAATGATATTTACAAATATCAGAATAATAGATATCGATAGTGCTTTCTTTAATTCATTAATTTGTGTGTTGATACAAAATATCGTTATAATCCTATTTCAGACAACAAAGCCATTTCACGATTTCAGGATCTTAATCATTCTAACTCACAAGATATTGATATCATGTCACATCTATATATTCTTTTTGTACGATTATATAACAGTTAGAGATATCACAACCAATATTTCAAAAGGCGGCTTTACCACTTAGTGCATGTTTTTCCATTCCATCAAAATACTTACAAGTTTATCACTTTTCTTCCCAAAGATTGTCCCAACAAGCAGAAGGTAGAATCAAGATTACTACTGTCCTCTTCAGGGGCAGACAGCTTCATATTTGTACTGGACTCAATATTTTATGGTATAACTCATTAGTTAATTCTCGTCACACAATAGAATCACCCTCGGACCTAATCACGATCTCTGCCCAGGATGGGGGAGATCCTGTACCTCCATATATGACTTCTGACCATGTAGGCTATTAACACCTTCTACACTCTGAGAGTATTATTTATCTCCCTACTCTATGACAGGTGTGGTTCTGTTCTCTCAGCTGCTTCTTAGTTCGTTTTTGATTATCACTTCTTGATCTATGATAAAAGCATTACTGTGTTACTAGTCATGTGAAGTCTTCATGAGTAAAATGCACCCACTATATTTGGAAGATAATAAATGTTATAAGTCCAAGTGCTCTGCCGTGATGTGAACAGTGGTTTCAACAACTCTTGAAATATGTAAATATTGTTAATTGATGCGACATGCTGTGTCACCTTGACATCAACATCACCATATATTATGTATTAACTGCTGTGGGAAAGATATGTGATACGCTTAACACTGAAATTATATGCTAATAAGAACTCATTTGGTGTTGTTTTGGACTCTTTTATATTCAGGTAAAATGTTCACTGATTTCATGAATTGGCTACTAATTTTATAAACCTTGCTATAAATTGATGCTAATGATCATGAAGATGTTTTTTTTAGTCAGCATGTGATTTATAGATATAGGCATGTAACAAATAGTGAATGTTGCTGTAATGTGATACGAGGGAAAGAATAGCAATTGGAATGCCCGGGTTAAATGGATTAGGCTAGGTCATAGGATACAGGATCTTGTTAATTATGTGGTTTGTTTGTTACTATCCACCCTTACTTTCAGATAACCAAATGGGTGACCCCCTTTGAGGCTTCAATTTCCATTTTATGAGAGAAAAAAATAGGTATATGCGTCCATGTGTTTCTAACACATGTCTCAATTCTCCACGATGCTGCTGATTTTAGAAGCATTGTGGATGCAATAACCGACTGATACTTACTGATATCAATGTGACAGTAAGACAAACATTAACCTTTGAGCCTTACCTGGTGCAGCACCTGGTTCAACTTATGATGAAAGGTCTTGGTGGAATTGTGATAGGATAACCATGATAACACGCAGGCGTAAGCTGTTCTACTGCCATCTGGTGGCAGTCTTGATTTCATGTCCCTAACTTCGTTCCTTAACACCATGTGACACAAGTGCATTCATGTCTTACTCTTACACCAGCAACTTGATCGACAAAAGTGTTGAGATTGAGGAAGGTGGTCACATATCTATATATATATATATATATATATATATATATATATATATATATATATATATATATATATATATATATATATATATATATATATTAACATTATAAATTATATTATATCGATGTCAATCCTCCTGTAGCTTTAAAATTACCTGTGACACCAGATGTCAAGCATAATGTTCAATTGATTTGTTTAAACCATTGACTGTTACCATCCCTTTTGAACCTTTTTGATGTTGTGATGGTCCATGCCTGACATTAGGAGGGGCCTGAAACTCAATTTAAACCAGTGTAATCGCAATAGAGCTGGCATCTTAATAAGAACTCAACAAATCAATTTGATCATCTGGTTGCTTATGAAAAGGCCCACAATACGGGATTAGCTCTTGATTCACCATTCATTACTTTTTTGTAGGTTTATGAAATTGGTAGATTGGCAAAATAGTGTTTCTAATTTGATTTGCAGATGCAAATAACATTTGATCTTTAATTCGTGTTGAAGTCCGGGAATTCTCATTTTATAGTTAAACAGTATGTTTTGAGGGTGGAAAAATTATATTATTAATCCAAAGTAAGAATAACAGTTGATGAAATATATTGGAAATTCATCTTCAATTAAGTTGTGCTTTGCTGATGGGAGATGTTTATATTATTTCATTCATCTTCAATATGGAGTTAAGTCGGTTGCACTTTATTTGATGTCATTTGTGATATTCGTTCATATTCACAGATATGTTGACAAAATTGACAAAGCGCATTGTCATGAAAGGTTTGTGATCACTTAAGGTTGTAGTAAATGAAATGTGATCTAATAATTAAAAAAAAAGAACATTATTGCATACATGTAAATATATTTCCGTCAGAAGGCCTGGTACTTTCAGCATCTGTTTCTGTCGACTATGACTCTCACTTTCAGAGAATGTATTGACTATGTTATTTCAGTACAGTGTACTTGGAGGATGTGGTCATTCTGGAGCTGGTCTCTGGAATAAAAAAACCTGCCCTCGCAGGCGCTCCGGTCACACGTCACTGGAAATATGTGGTTGTTGTTTGAGGGTTACCCTGTTCTATATTTATGTCAATCAATCAATCAGAGCAATCCCCTCCAAAATAGTCACATTATTCTCCCACTGCACAAACCCATTGCAACGAGAGTACCTTGATAGTCCTAATGTAGATTTGGACCAGCATATATTCTGCCACAATTATTTTTTCTTATAGTGGTGCCACCTGGAGTATGATATTTCTCGGACTGACTTAAACGAGACAAGTTATTGGCCACGGACCGTGGTATAGTTGGGAAGAATTTATAAGAACCAATTCTGTTGTGACTCAAAGGTCGTGTGTTCGATTCCCAGCCCTCTCGGCATAGACTTCATGATACTATTTCTCATATGAGCTGAGACCGTGCGTGATGGGTAATCTCGATGTCCTGGTAAATATGCGACCAGGTGGGTTATCATGTCAAGGACTACTATGCATTCCATCTGTAGTTATTTATAGCTGCTCAATCTTACCACCTCTACCGTCATTGCCCTGTTTTGACGTGGTTAGAAACCTGAAACAGCATGTCCAGTCATGTATCACACAATCAGAATTGACCAGCATCTGAGGCGCTAACCAATAGGAGTTTGTGTGAATAGTCAATTCTTCTTTAACCAATCCATTCACAACCAGATTTATATAAATAATTATGATTTGCGGCCAATCCCATGCGCACCTTTTTAATCATTGATGACGGACTGACATTATAGAGCAGTCTTATATTGTAGGGCAGATAGGGAAGTGATATACAACCCAAACAAACAAACTATCCCAATATCTCATACACAAAATACACAAAACATGACACTGAGGTGTTTTTGTATTCTTGTCTATGTTTCCTATTGACTATGTTGGAGGTAACAATTGAAATAGGTCATTTTGATCCATATGGTACAATTTTATTGTAAACTAGATCACATTTAATTTGGAAAGAGCCCCGATTTCAATATTAATATTTTTCTTTATCAATTGACATTTAAAAATGAGCATATTTGAATTTTAAAACAACAGCCTTAAATATATATTAAGCCTTTGTGAAATCGTGATTCAGAAAAAACAACCTGGCCCCTTACTTGGGTCAGGTGCAGACAACAGACCGTTTACCATATGAACATATATGGTCAGGTACAGACAACAGACTGTGTCTACCACATGAACCTATATGGTCAGGTACAGACAACAGACTGTCTACCACATGAACCTATGTGGTCAGGTACAGACAACAGACTGTCTACCACATGAACCTATATGGTCAGGTGCAGACAACAGACTGTCTACCACATGAACCTATGTGGTCAGGTGCAGACAACAGACCGTCTACCACATGAACCTATATGGTCACATGAACCTATATGGTCAGGTACAGACAACAGACTGACTACCACATGAACCTATATGGTCAGGTACAGACAACAGACCGTCTACCACATGAACCTATATGGTCCGGTACAGACAACAGACTGTCTACCACATGAACCTATATGGTCAGGTACAGACAACAGACTGTCTACCACATGAACCTATGTGGTCAGGTACAGACAACAGACTGTCTACCACATGAACCTATATGGTCAGGTACAGACAACAGACTGTCTACCACATGAAACTATATGGTCAGGTACAGACAACAGACTGTCTATCACATGAACCTATATGGTCAGGTGCAGACAACAGACTGTCTACCACATGAACCTATGTGGTCAGGTGCAGACAACAGACCGTCTACCACATGAACCTATATGGTCACATGAACCTATATGGTCAGGTACAGACAACAGACTGTCTACCACATGAACCTATATGGTCAGGTACAGACAACAGACTGACTACCACATGAACCTATATGGTCAGGTACAGACAACAGACCGTCTACCACATGAACCTATATGGTCAGGTACAGACAACAGACTGTCTACCACATGAAACTATATGGTCAGGTACAGACAACAGACTGTCTATCACATGAACCTATTTGGTCAGGTACAGACAACAGACTGTCTACCACATGAACCTATGTGGTCAGGTACAGACAACAGACCGTCTACCACATGAACCTATTTGGTCAGGTACAGACAACAGACATCTACCACATGAAACTATATGGTCAGGTACAGACAACAGACTGTCTACCACATGAACCTATATGGTCAGGTGCAGACAACAGACCGTCTACCACATGAACCTATGTGGTCAGGTACAGACAACAGACTGACTACCACATGAACCTATATGGTCAGGTACAGACAACAGACAGTCTACCACATGAACCTATATGGTCAGGTACAGACAACAGACCGTCTACCACATGAACCTATATGGTCAGGTACAGACAACAGACAGTCTACCACATGAACCTATATGGTCAGGTACAGACAACAGACTGACTACCACATGAACCTATATGGTCAGGTACAGACAACAGACCGTCTACCACATGAACCTATATGGTCCGGTACAGACAACAGACTGTCTACCACATGAACCTATATGGTCAGGTACAGACAACAGACAGTCTACCACATGAACCTATATGGTCAGGTACAGACAACAGACTGTCTACCACATGAACCTATATGGTCAGGTACAGACAACAGACAGTCTACCACATGAACCTATATGGTCAGGTACAGACAACAGACCGTCTACCACATGAACCTATATGGTCAGGTACAGACAACAGACTGTCTTCCACATGAACCTATTTAGTCAGGTGCAGACAACAGACTGTCTACCACATGAACCTATATGGTCAGGTGCAGACAACAGACTGTCTACCACATGAACCTATATGGTCAGGTACAGACAACAGACCGTCTACCACATGAACCTATATGGTCAGGTACAGACAACAGACTGTCTACCACATGAACCTATATGGTCAGGTGCAGACAACAGACTGTCTACCACATGAACCTATATGGTCAGGTACAGACAACAGACTGTCTACCACATGAAACTATATGGTCAGGTACAGACAACAGACTGTCTATCACATGAACCTATTTCACGTATACCGTCTACCATATCAATCTGCTTGGTCAGATCGTCTATCACATGATAGTGCATGGTCTGGGTTTCGGCAGAGACAAAAATGTTTTCTGGTTGTTACTCAGGTTACCAAACAAACAAAATCAAACATATTTTGTATACTTTGCAAATAGAATAAGTCACTACTGAAGACGTATTCAGTTGTTCAACATGTCAGTGTGTTTAAAGGTATATTAATTAAAAATCTGCAAAAACAAAACTTTGAACACAAAAGACATTGCGAAACAGCATGGAAAGTGCTCATGCTTCATATCAAGCTTGCGCCCTTCAGATGTACACAAATAACAATATACTTTCTCAAGAAAGAAAAAGCAATCACCAAAAGTTTAGAAAGGAAGATCAATTTTATTCTTAGAAGTTGTGAGTGTTTTTGTTAGGGGCAAATTGGACTTAGATAATGTGCTAATACGGATATGATTGTTATTCTTCAGTTTGGACCAGGTGAGACTGGATCCTGCCATCAGGACTCAAAGCCAAACTGTGAACATATAATTGTGGCACAACATTGTGTGTCGTTCGGCATTATAATTAACATGCCAATATTTAGTTATCCAGAGACATTTATGTCTTGGATATTTTATTGCACTTACAAATAAAAATAGGTTTTTTCAAGGTAAAGCGGGTCAAATATTAATTATTTCAGCAGAGAACATTCCTTTTAAATATACATATTAACCATTGCCCTTAACGCTTCTACATATATAGCATTTGTTAATGCTATTTTCAGGATTTTAGCATAGATATGTACGTACATATATCCCCTGGGGTTGAAGTCAATGATGTCGGACAGACAGACCCTATCCGATCCAGGTTGGGTGTTTTCCTTTATAGTGTAGGTAGGCACCTTTACGCCTTCAATACTTCCCCCAAAGCCAGGCTCTGGTCTGAATATACGGTCTGCTATAGATGCCATACTTCAGCTATACTTCCATTCTCACATAAGAGTTTTACTTATATGTCCTCTCCATCTCCCTCACATGGTTATCATATGAAGCTGTCATTATCGTACAGCCACATCTATAATGCTCGAGTATGTCTTTTGATATCCTTAACTGTTCATACGTGCAATTAATTGGCATGTGTCAAAATTCATATGTCTCCATTTTTTATATTTGTCTTACTTGAAACATTTATGAAATAATGTTATTTGTTTATATCGAAACAATATTCCAACCGACTGTTTTGACTGTGTTCAAGGACTACGTGGTACTGCAGGTTAGGTAAGTATGCAATGTGCTCCTTTGGTAAGTGAACATGGCCGGTAAACTCATGACTGCCATTGCCAGTACAAACACATGCCGAGTGTTTTAATGGGTAGATTAATATTCTGTGTAAGGTCTGAATGAATGTTATGTTATCCTGGAGACTGGATCAAGAGAAGTGATTGGACTTATTGCTACAAAGTTGCAAAGTGTAAAATCTGGAACAGACACAACAGACCGTAGCATAAGTGGCACTTCCATACCAACGATCATGATAGAATGCCTCGCCGGAAAGGAAATATCGTTAAAATGGTGTCACCGATTGTCTCTATCATTTGAAGGCTTTCAATCAGAATACACCTTGATATATATCTAGACACATCAGTACCAACGATTACAATTAGAAGCACCAATAGAAGATTATATTATTATGTAGAAACTGTCTGACAAGGCTGTTAAGATTACAGTTGATATTTTGGTCCAGTGGGAAATTACTTGAGAAAGTCAAATGTTGTGTAATAGAATAAAAGAAAATAAAAAATGAAGATATGTGCTGTCTTTCAGATCATGAGTATTAAAGTAAAACTGTGAGTATAAAAAATAATTAGATATTAGTAACTACATTTATGTCCAGGTTTTAACACTGGTTGTCTCAGCACTAGAATGAGATTATAGGTAATTAAGGAGTGTATTAAAGTGTGGTAATGTGATTATAGCTGTAGGTGGGGTGGTAGTCCTGTCATGCTTCATCACCTGGAACTCTAGGCATGATCACACCACTGTAATGCCTTCACAATACACCAGCCATGCAGCAAGTCTTATCTCATATATCTCTATTTCATTCCATATCAATCTCATATTGGACATTCAATGCGGATTCAGATATAACGCTTATGTCGATATATCCTTTAAAGTGAAATCTTATGCACTGAAGAATATGTGTTTATTTGCACTGTATTCAATTGTAACGCACGCATTTACCAGAATATTTGTGGAAAATATCAGACTACATAAAATCTACAAGACCATAAATAGAGAGAACGCAAAGGTTTAGACACATTCATTAACATACTATAAAAGGTCCTTCCAAACACAAAAATATTAAACCGTGCTTGCACCAGCACATATGTGTGTATGATTAGACCTTAATTACTCCAAGATTAGACTATATATTCGAACATATACATTTGTATATATGACTATATCTCTAAAAGTTAACTGTCCATCCATTAATCAAAACACTTTATAATTTTTAAAAGTATTTACGTGTAAAATGTAATATGTGATACAAATTGATCAGGACACACATTAAACACAATAAAAAAACTTATATTAAATTTCAGTATGTAATTAACTCTTGTCATGTATATCTTTTTCAAGAAGGCCTTTTATGTGGTGTTTTATATACATGTATATATTATTGTGTATGTGATATAAATGAATCATCATAAAATTAGGAGAGAATATCTAATATATGCAAAATATAATATAGAAATATATTGTACAAATATCAAATTTCAACTATAAGACAGGGCATTAAGTTATAAATGAGTGAAAACAGTATTGGGAAGGAGAACAATAAAGCAATCGGCATTTCAAAATAAGAGAGAAAAAAATGGAGAAAAAAAAGATGATAATATGTGTATATATTTATCTCCTAATAATGCACACTGCAAGCTTATATATTTATCTCTTAATTAAGTACACAACAAGTACAGTTATCTCCTCATGACGAATTAGTTTAATCTAGCTGTTTAACTATATGGCATCGATTCCCAGGTCTGGAAATTTGGGTATGGCTATCTCCATGGTTTCTTAAATGGTATATGATTATCTCCATGGATTCGTAAATAGGGTACGTTTATTTCCATGGTTAAGTTAATAGGGCAAGATTATTTCCATGGTTGAGTAAATAGGGTAATATTATTTCCATGGTTCGGTTAATGGGGTATGATTATCTCCATGGTAAAGGCTACCTTAAAGGAAATCCATCCTTGAGAGAACAATAAACGTGTGCAAACACAGTTTGGCTTCCTCTGTAAGGAGACACTCTGCCCCGTTATGTGTAATGGGATTGCTTCAATATGCTCATCAATAGATTTGATTTGATTTGATTTAGTGTTCTCCAATCACCCATCGGCAAAGCCCAGATAGGTGATCTGGAGAGGTCTGAGATTTTTGCTTTTCATGTATAATCTCGTTTAGATGTGATTTTTTAAATACTCAACTGTTTTAGTGATAATTCATATTTTATGTATGATTATGTCTAAAATCTCATAAAAAAGCTTGATTATTCTTTGGATAACATTAAATAAGGAAAATATAAATACTTGATAATAATCGCCAGCTGCAAAAATTGAGTCAAACACGTTTTAACGGCAGTTGAAACGTGTTCAATTTTGACATTTAAACAGGTTTACCACAGTTTTTGCAGTTGGCAACTTTTTACTTCACTAGAGCTCAATCAACTCCACCAAACTTTTCTTTGGTTGCAGTTGGTAACGACCATGGACGTTCGACAAACCCCTCCAGATCACCTATCTGGGCTTTGCCGATTGGTGATTGGAGAACACTAGATTTGATTGTTTTGAGAAGTTGGCTGCTCCACTTATGTTTCGTGGGCACTCAGAGCCTACACAGTATGGCTACACAGCTAAAGGAGAGACCCAATGCGCACTTTCTCCAATCTGTGCGTAACACTCAAACTGATTACCCGGTGCAGGCTCCTGCACTCATGAGCAGCTTACCAATCACACTACACCCTACTGCACTGACAACTTTATAACCAACACACTCCTCCTTCCATGGGGCCTACAGTCCCCTGCGTGCTAAAGGGAATTCCAATATCCCTGTTAACCTAGGGGCTTCCAATATCCCTTATCCCACCTACCTCACAACTTGGGAAATATACATCCCCTATGTGAAGTAATGAGTTGTTCTCCCTTCATACCTACCCTACCTCCTGTCACACTTATTTTTCCACAAATCAGGACTGCCTATAAGCCTACTGTCCCACTATACTACTACATCCTATACATCAGCAATACTTTTCCTCCAACCACCAAACTCTGAAAACCTACAAATCACAATAACAATTAATGGCTGCTAATAACTGGAGCAAAACATTCCTGTCTTCATCTCCTGTCTTCATACAATAACTCATTTTTGCACCCAACTTATATTTGACATTGGGTGCATGAAAATTCACCACTGATTAAAGCGTGCGAACTTGATGTTAGACACTAATAACATGGCCATATATGGACAGTAAACCACCTCGCAGGTGCCCGTATACCATGCCCAGAATTCCGGTCATACGTCACTGGAAATATGGGTTGTTCTTTAGGGTTTCCCTGTTCTATATTTATGTCAATCAATCAGAGAAATCCCCTCCAAAATAGTGACAATATTCGCGCGCTGCACAAAGAGAGGTCCTTGATAGTCCTAATATAGATTTGGAATAGAT
Organism: Amphiduros pacificus; assembly: GCA_949316495.1. Lineage (NCBI taxonomy): Eukaryota > Metazoa > Annelida > Polychaeta > Phyllodocida > Hesionidae > Amphiduros > Amphiduros pacificus. The sequence goes on from OX439001.1 coordinate 66,795,949, forward strand.
TTGGACAAGCATAGTCTAACTCGATGTTAGACACCAGGTCATTCTCCACTTCAGTTTATTTTGTAAGTAAATGTGATAGGTTTTGCTTTTGGCATATTATGAATGGTACAATTCTCACTTATTTGTGAGAGATAGCTACAGCAGTGATAGATGGATGCACAGGTGAGAGATGGATACAATAATGAGAGACAGCTGCATAATTGAGATATAGCTGCACAAGTGAGATATCTGCACAAGTGTGAGACAGCTGCATAAGTAACAGCTGCAAAAGTAAGAGATAACTGCATAACTGGGAAATGGATACAATAATGAGAGACAGCTGCATATTTGAGATATAGCTGCGCAAGTGAGAGATGGGTACAACAGTGAGAGACAGCTGTAAATAAGTGAGAAGTAGCAACAACAGTGAGAGATAATTACAACAGTGAGATATAGCTTCATAACTGAGAGATAGGTACAACAATGAGATGCACAAGTGAGAAATAGTTACAACAGTGAGATGGTTGTACATGTGAGAGATAGTTAATTGAGATCAGACAGCTGCAGCCACAAGTGAGAAATTGCTGAACAAATCAGAGATTCAAAAGAGAGAGACAGCTGCATGAGTGAGAGATAGATGCATATGTGAGAAATAGCTGCATATATGTGAGAGATTGCTACAACAGTGAGAGATGGCTGCATATGTGAGAAATAGCTGCATATATAAGAAACAGCTTCATCTATGAGATAATTGCACAAGTGAGAAAGAGATAGCTGCACAAGTGAAAGAATACAACCCCTCCGAGCCAAAATAAAAATAAGATATTTCAAATATATATGTTGGAAATTGTCCTGGTGAAATTGTATGACTGTACTTGTATGACTGTAAGTAGTTACTTTAATATGTATGAACTTAAACAATTTTTTTTGTTATAAGAAAATACGAAATAAATAATTGCATTACCGTACTTTAAAGTCTACTATCAACATTGATCAAATGAAATAACCAGAATTTGAAACATGACATTGCCAAAGTAGCGCCAGTGGCATCGACAAAAAGATGACAGTGCCGCCTAGTGGAAATAGTCGCGAAGTATTTTACTCTAGCTGGTGTTGTGTATTTCATGTCTTTATTCAATATCGACGGCCGATAAATTCGCTACACATGCATTGATGTTGGTAGGATCGGAGAAGGTCGCAAGTGCCAAAACCGTAAAATAAAGGTAAATATGTCAGAATTTCGAGGAAAATCATATATGTATTTTATTTGCTGTAGAGAAATAAGTACTGAGCGAAATCTAAGGAATGATTTGTCGAAGTAGAACATATTAAGTTCATTTCAAACCTTCTGTCTTTCCGAGCAGAACGAATTTTGTCAGCCCCTTTCTGTCAAATTAATGAGTACAAATTTGGCATAAATCGAACAATTCGAACATGAATAAAAAACTTATGTCTCACTGATTTGGATAAGCACTTGAGCGATATTTCAGACATATATTTTTATAAGATGAACAGAGATAATTCCTCATAATACCTCATCACTGACATCATTTTGAAATGACTTCTTCATTTTTGTGTTGTTTATTCTAATTTTTGTTTTGTTTATTCTAATTTTTGTATTGTTTATTGTTATTTGTTTGTTAATTTCCCCCCATCCTTGTTTTGCAGAAGGAAGACCAAGGCAGCAAGTATGCTGGTAAAGGCGCTACAAGTTCTGAGCTGCACAGCAAGGATAGCATCCACACAGTTATCAACTGCAACAAAACATTTACAGAGCAGAAACTCACATCTGTTATGTAGAGACTTGTCATCGTGGAGTAGCAGGCCATCGTGGGTACAGACATTTCTCAATCCCAGCCTGCCAGCCCTCACACAAGCTGAAGGATATAAAGTTCAGGCTTCTTTACGGAAAAGATGCCCCAAGTGCTTCTTTGTCCGAAGGCAGAATCGCCTCTTCGTGGAATGCAAAGCTCATCCCAGACACAAACAGATGCAAAAAATGTCTAGAAGAAAACTGTTTCGAGAAGATTAAAGCTTGCACTTGTTATATATAATAATCTGTATTATAAGTTGACATATGGTATCATATGGACAGCAGTGTCATAAAGATAATCACGGATTTCAAGTAAATTTTACTATGTCAACTAAATTTTATTATGGCTGAATAAACATATTTTGTCTACTTCACCAAACTGCTTAAGGTTATAAATTTATACCAAAGTATTAATTCCAAAGTATTAGACATTTTAATAATAATAAAAATAATAATAAAGGGGAGAGCATTGAAAATATCTTATCTAATGTTTCTTGACAAATGTAAAGAATTCTATTTCAGTTTTAAATTTCCCTTTGGAATCTATCATTTCGAACGAGTATATATGAGACTGAAAAATAACACGGCAGCAGACTTTGCATACCTCTCAAACGGCAGTGTTCAGAACTGTCAAGTTCTCCTTGAGGGCTTTATGCAAACATTCCAATCGACTGTTCACAATCAAAAATGCATTTGGGATGCCAAAAATTGATTTTGTTTGTAGTCCTTGCTCTATGTTGCTGTGACATATATATGGTTGGTTGATATTTCTGCAGGTTGGGTCTACTGTGAGAGTCCCTGCATGTTAGGCTGGAATTGGGACAAATAATTTAAGTTGTGGGAGGGAGGTGTGTGTACACTGTCTTTTACATTTACCGGGTAGATTGCCATTTTTTCCACAGATGAAATAAGTTTAACCAATTTGTTGGGTAACATTTGAGATCTGAGAGAACATAATAATAGACACACAAGAGTGGGGTCCCTTTGGGTAATGGTGACAGATTCAACCAAATGTGCCAATTATCATAGAATAATAGAATATATCTTACTTAGTATATCTGTGAGCAATGCATCTTTAACACTTTGCAAAGTGAGAAGTCCCCCATAAATTTTCCCAAAGTGTATGTGATAGGTGAGGTTATGTGTTGTCAGGGATGATTCAACGAGAACCACCCCACAGGGTTAATAACATAACTGAGCATGTCAAAATATATTTATTTTTTAATTGGATTATTCTTGGGTTTCCCCAGGATTTGAGCAGATGATTTTCATATTGTGGGAAATCTTGGAAAAATCTGCCTTTCACAGAGCATATTTTGCTGGTTGTCCCCAACTCTGGGAAGAATCTGCCAGCCCTGACCTGTCTAGAAATGTTTTGGGTGAAATCTTCTACGCTTTACGGCATTTGATAAGAAGTTATAATACTATTCATCCTCCCTTGTCCCACTTTATGGTGCCTGGTGACCAATATGGATTGTCTATTGATACAGGCTTTCTACCCTGTTCCAAGTTCACTGACTGAATGAGCCAATCTTTGATAAAATTCTGCCCATGTCTTCTGGTAGAGTTTTACTGTGTCTGTACCTGATTCATTTAAAGATGAAATTTATGTATTGTGCAGTGATGGGGGATTTTCTATCATTTTGTCTGTCTGTCAAGTTCGATTTTTGATATCAAAGCCAGTGAGACATTTGAGGGCACAAATTCTCTTTTCCATGAGGCATAGATTTTATCCCATTTGTTATAATTTTTAAAAATCGACAGTTATGACTGAGTTGCTAATTATACAATACCTGAGCTCCACCTAAGCATGCTAAGCACTGACAACTGGAACACCCATTCCCTCATCCCCATCCGTAGGTTATTAAGGACTCCTTTCAGAAAAAAGGAATGTGGTGGAGTGAGGCTGCCATATTGGATTTAAAATAACAACTCACAATGATATGGATGTAACAGTTGAAAACCTCCACGAGCATGATGAGGGTGGCGGAGTCAGCTTGTCATATTGCATGTACCTTCCTTCTGTTACATTGAGCATGATGAGGGTGGCGGAGTCAGCTTGTCATATTACATGTACCTTCCTTCTGTTACATTGAGCATGATGAGGGTGGTGGAGTCAGCTTGTCATATTACATGTACCTTCCTTCTGTTACATTGAGCATGATGAGGGTGGCGGAGTCAGCTTGTCATATTGCATGTACCTTCCTTCTGTTACATTGAGCATGATGAGGGTGGTGGAGTCAGCTTGTCATATTACATGTACCTTCCTTCTGTTACATTGAGCATGATGAGGGTGGTGGAGTCTCAGCTTGTCATATTACATGTACCTTCCTTCTGTTACATTGAGCATGATGAGGGTGGCAGAGTCAGCTTGTCATATTGCATGTACCTTCCTTCTGTTACATTGAGCATGATGAGGGTGGTGGAGTCAGCTTGTCATATTACATGTACCTTCCTTCTGTTACATTGAGCATGATGAGGGTGGCGGAGCCAGCTTGTCATATTACATGTACCTTCCTTCTGTTACATTGACAACATGTATTCCTTTGTTACAATGACTATTTAAAGCTTAGTTAATACTTGAAGTTATCATTTATAATACAATTTGCAGGAATTCTCAGGAAATGTTTACAAACAAGACAAATAGCAATTGCTAATACACCTGTTGGGCATTTGAGTTTATGTTGTGAATGAACATTGGCTTGAAATCATAAATGAAGAATTTATACTCTGAACGCATCAATGTATTAAGATAGTTGAACAGCAAGACAAGTCTTCTTTTTCAAAGTCTGACACATTCACTCAAAAACGGCCCCATTAGCACAGGAGGGAGAACAATGGATTAGTCCCTTTGTTGCGGAGGCAATATGTGGTGAAGTCGGCACCGTAAGCTGCCAGTGTTACTTTGACATTATAATTGGCTTGAATGCGGAAAATGCCATACAACATTTCATAATTTTCCTCAGGCAAAAACGTATTCAAAACTTGTTTACACATTAACTCTACCTTCTAAATTTGAACTCTGAGCAAAACAAGATATTAAACATTTAAACGAAAATGAATCTGCAATAAATATAGAAAAGTTCAAACTCCACGGAAACTTCAAAATCATATTACTTGATTTATCTATAATCTTGATCAAAGTGAGACAACCATCTTAACATGCTTAAGGTAAGCCCCTGTTCTGATTTTTAAGAAGAACACCCGGACCTGAAGAGTAATGACCCACCCCGGGAGACCCACTTCTATGTGTTCTTCATTCCCCTGGTCATATAAGACAACCCCATACGATGGCAGAGACAGTGAATCTAGGTCATCATTCTCTAATTACAGTAAAGTAGTGTCATCTGAAATGTGAATCATAATACAGTTAAGAGCAGGAAGATATTGATATGCAAAACAGTACTTGATATGCAAAAAATACTTGATATGCAAAAAATACTTGATATGCAAAAAATACTTGATATGCAAAAAATACTTGATATGCAAAAAATACTTGATATGCAAAAAATAAAGAATTTATATGAAAATGTCGAGGACTTTTTAACCTTTGCTTTTTCCAAGCATCAAACCACGTGGTAGTATGGTGGATAGTAGCATCAGACCACGTGGTAGTATGGTGGGTAGTTGCATCAGACCACGTGGTAGTATGGTGGGTAGTGGCATCAGACCACGTGGTAGTATGGTGGGTAGTGGCATCAGACCACGTGGTAGTATGGTGGGTAGTAGCATCAGACCACCTGGTAGTATGGTGAATAGTAGCGTCAGACCACGTGGTAGTATGGTGGGTAGTAGCATCAGACCACGTGGTAGTATGGTGGATAGTAGCATCAGACCATGTGGTAGTATGGTGGATAGTAGCATCAGACCACGTGGTAGTATGGTGGGTAGTAGCATCAGACCACGTGGTAGTATGGTGGGTAGTAGGATCAGACCACGTGGTAGTATGGTGGATAGTAGCATCAGACCACGTGGTAGTATGGTGGATAGTAGCATCAGACCACGTGATAGTATGGTGGATAGTAGCATCAGACCACGTGGTAGTATGGTGGGTAGTAGCATCAGACCACGTGGTAGTATGGTGGGTAGTAGCATCAGACCATGTGGTAGTATGGTGGATAGTAGCATCAGACCACGTGGTAGTATGGTGGGTAGTAGCATCAGACCACGTGGTAGTATGGTGGATAGTAGCATCAGACCATGTGGTAGTAGGGTGGGTAGTAGCATCAGACCATGTGGTAGTATGGTGGATAGTAGCATCAGACCACGTGGTAGTATGGTGGGTAGTAGCATCAGACCACGTGGTAGTATGGTGGGTAGTAGGATCAGACCACGTGGTAGTATGGTGGATAGTAGCATCAGACCACGTGGTAGTATGGTGGGTGGTAGCATCAGACCACGTGGTAGTATGGTGGGTAGTAACATCAGACCACGTGGTAGTATGGTGGGTAGTAGCATCAGACCACGTGGTAGTATGGTGGGTAGTAGCATCAGACCACGTGGTAGTATGGTGGGTAGTAGGATCAGACCACGTGGTAGTATGGTGGATAGTAGCATCAGACCACGTGGTAGTATGGTGGATAGTAGCATCAGACCACGTGGTAGTATGGTGGGTAGTAGCATCAGACCACGTGGTAGAATGGTGGATAGTAGCATCAGACCATGTGGTAGTATGGTGGGTAGTAGCATCAGACCACATGGTAGTATGGTGGGTAGTAGCATCAGACCACGTGGTAGTATGGTGGGTAGTAGCATCAGACCACGTGGTAGTATGGTGGGTAGTATGATCAGACCACGTGGTAGTATGGTGGGTAGTAGCATCAGACCACGTGGTAGTATGGTGGATAGTAGCATCAGACCATGTGGTAGTATGGTGGATAGTAGCATCAGACCACGTGGTAGTATGGTGGGTAGTAGCATCAGACCACGTGGTAGTATGGTGGGTAGTAGCATCAGACCACGTGGTAGTATGGTGGGTAGTAGCGTCAGACCACGTGGTAGTATGGTGGGTAGTAGCATCAGACCACGTGGTAGTATGGTGGATAGTAGCATCAGACCATGTGGTAGTATGGTGGATAGTAGCATCAGACCACGTGGTAGTATGGTGGGTAGTAGCATCAGACCACGTGGTAGTATGGTGGATAGTAGCATCAGACCACGTGGTAGTATGGTGGGTAGTAGCATCAGACCACGTGGTAGTATGGTGGGTAGTAGGATCAGACCACGTGGTAGTATGGTGGGTAGTATGGTGGATAGTAGCATCAGACCACGTGGTAGTATGGTGGATAGTAGCATCAGACCACGTGGTAGTATGGTGGGTAGTAGCATCAGACCACGTGGTAGTATGGTGGATAGTAGCATCAGACCACGTGGTAGTATGGTGGGTAGTAGCATCAGACCATGTGGTAGTATGGTGGATAGTAGCATCAGACCACGTGGTAGTATGGTGGGTAGTAGCATCAGACCACGTGGTAGTATGGTGGATAGTAGCATCAGACCACGTGGTAGTATGGTGGGTAGTAGCATCAGACCACGTGGTAGTATGGTGGGTAGTAGCATCAGACCACGTGGTAGTATGGTGGATAGTAGCATCAGACCACGTGGTAGTATGGTGGGTAGTAGCATCAGACCACGTGGTAGTATGGTGGGTAGTAGCATCAGACCACGTGATAGTATGGTGGATAGTAGCATCAGACCACGTGGTAGTATGGTGGGTAGTAGCATCAGACCACGTGGTAGTATGGTGGATAGTAGCATCAGACCACGTGGTAGTATGGTGGGTAGTAGCATCAGACCACGTGGTAGTATGATGGATATAGTAGGATCAGACCACGTGGTAGTATGGTGGATAGTAGCATCAGACCACGTGGTAGTATGGTGGGTAGTAGCATCAGACCACGTGGTAGTATGGTGGGTAGTAGGATCAGACCACGTGGTAGTATGGTGGATAGTAGCATCAGACCACGTGGTAGTATGGTGTGTAGTAGCATCAGACCACGTGGTAGTATGGTGGGTAGTAGCATCAGACCACCTGGTAGTATGGTGGATAGTAGCATCAGACCACGTGGTAGTATGGTGGATAAAGTAGCATCAGACCACGTGGTAGTATGGTGGGTAGTAGCATCAGACCACGTGGTAGTATGGTGGATAGTAGCATCAGACCACGTGGTAGTATGGTGGGTAGTAGCATCAGGCCACGTGGTAGTATGGTGGATAGTAGCATCAGACCACGTGGTAGTATGGTGGGTAGTAGCATCAGACCACCTGGTAGTATGGTGGATAGTAGCATCAGACCACGTGGTAGTATGGTGGATAAAGTAGCATCAGACCACGTGGTAGTATGGTGGGTAGTAGCATCAGACCACGTGGTAGTATGGTGGGTAGTAGCATCAGACCACCTGGTAGTATGGTGGATAGTAGCATCAGACCACCTGGTAGTATGGTGGATAGTAGCATCAGACCACGTGGTAGTATGGTGGATAGTAGCATCAGACCACGTGGTAGTATGGTGGGTAGTAGCATCAGACCACGTGGTAGTATGGTGGGTAGTAGCATCAGACCACGTAGTAGTATGGTGGGTAGTAGCATCAGACCGCGTGGTAGTATGATGGATATAGTAGCATCAGACCACGTGGTAGTATGGTGGATAGTAGCATCAGACCACGTGGTAGTATGGTGGGTAGTAGCATCAGACCACGTGGTAGTATGGTGGGTAGTAGCATCAGACCACCTGGTAGTATGGTGGGTATAGTAGCATCAGACCACGTGGTAGTATGGTGGGTAGTAGGATCAGACCACGTGGTAGTATGGTGGGTAGTAGCATCAGACCACGTGGTAGTATGGTGGGTAGTAGCATCAGACCACCTGGTAGTATGGTGGGTATAGTAGCATCAGACCACGTGGTAGTATGGTGGGTAGTAACATCAGACCACGTGGTAGTATGGTGGGTAGTAGCATCAGACCACGTGGTAGTATGGTGGGTAGTAGCATCAGACCATGTGGTAGTATGGTGGATAGTAGCATCAGACCACGTGGTAGTATGGTGGGTAGTAGCATCAGACCACCTGGTAGTATGGTGGGTATAGTAGCATCAGACCACGTGGTAGTATGGTGGGTAGTAGGATCAGACCACGTGGTAGTATGGTGGATATAGTAGCATCAGACCACGTGGTAGTATGGTGGATAGTAGCATCAGACCACCTGGTAGTATGGTGGGTATAGTAGCATCAGACCACGTGGTAGTATGGTGGGTAGTAGGATCAGACCACGTGGTAGTATGGTGGATATAGTAGCATCAGACCACGTGGTAGTATGGTGGATAGTAGCATCAGACCACCTGGTAGTATGGTGGGTAGTAGCATCAGACCACGTGGTAGTATGGTGGGTAGTAGCATCAGACCACGTGGTAGTATGGTGGGTAGTAGCATCAGACCATGTGGTAGTATGGTGGGTAGTAGCATCAGACCACGTGGTAGTATGGTGGATAGTAGCATCAGACCATGTGGTAGTATGGTGGATAGTAGCATCACACCACGTGGTAGTATGGTGGGTAGTAGCATCAGACCACGTGGTAGTATGGTGGGTATAGTAGCATCAGACCACGTGGTAGTATGGTGGGTAGTAGGATCAGACCACGTGGTAGTATGGTGGATAGTAGCATCAGACCACGTGGTAGTATGGTGGGTAGTAACATCAGACCACGTGGTAGTATGGTGGGTAGTAGCATCGGACCACGTGGTAGTATGGTGGATAGTAGCATCAGACCACGTGATAGTATGGTGGATAGTAGCATCAGACCACGTGGTAGTATGGTGGGTATAGTAGCATCAGACCACGTGGTAGTATGGTGGATAGTAGCATCAGACCACGTGGTAGTATGGTGGATAGTAGCATCAGACCACGTGGTAGTATGGTGGATAGTAGCATTAGACCACGTGGTAGTATGGTGGATAGTAGCATCAGACCACGTGGTAGTATGGTGGGTAGTAGCATCAGACCACCTGGTAGTATGGTGGGTATAGTAGCATCAGACCACGTGGTAGTATGGTGGGTAGTAGCATCAGACCACGTGGTAGTATGGTGAATAGTAGCATCAGACCACGTGGTAGTATGGTGGGTAGTAGCATCAGACCACGTGGTAGTATGGTGGGTAGTAGCATCAGACCACGTGGTAGTATGGTGGGTAGTAACATCAGACCACGTGGTAGTATGGTGGATAGTAGCATCAGACCACGTGGTAGTATGGTGGATAGTAGCATCAGACCACGTGGTAGTATGGTGGGTAGTAGCATCAGACCACGTGGTAGTATGGTGGATAGTTGCATCAGACCACGTGGTAGTATGTTGGGTAGTAGCATCAGACCACGTGGTAGTATGGTGGATAGTTGCATCAGACCACGTGGTAGTATGTTGGGTAGTAGCATCAGACCACGTGGTAGTATGGTGGGTAGTAGCATCAGACCACGTGGTAGTATGGTGGATAGTTGCATCAGACCACGTGGTAGTATGTTGGGTAGTAGCATCAGACCACGTGGTAGTATGGTGGGTAGTAGCATCAGACCACGTGGTAGTATGGTGGGTAGTAGCATCAGACCACGTGGTAGTATGGTGGATAGCAGCATCGGACCACGTGGTAGTATGGTGGATAGTAGCATCAGACCACGTGGTAGTATGGTGGATATAGTAGCATCAGACCACGTGGTAGTATGGTGGGTAGTAGCATCAGAACACGTGGTAGTATGGTGGGTAGTAGGATCAGACCACGTGGTAGTATGGTGGCTAGTAGCATCAGACCACGTGGTAGTATGGTGGGTAGTAGCATCAGACCACGTGGCAGTATGGTGGCTAGTAGCATCAGACCACGTGGTAGTATGGTGGATAGTAGCATCAGACCACGTGGTAGTATGGTGGATATAGTAGCATCAGACCACGTGGTAGTATGGTGGGTAGTAGCATCAGAACACGTGGTAGTATGGTGGGTAGTAGGATCAGACCACGTGGTAGTATGGTGGCTAGTAGCATCAGACCACGTGGTAGTATGATGGGTATAGTAGCATCAGACCACGTGGTAGTATGGTGGGTAGTAGCATCAGACCACGTGGTAGTATGATGGATATAGTAGCATCAGACCACGTGGTAGTATGGTGGATAGTAGCATCAGACCACGTGGTAGTATGGTGGGTAGTAGCATCAGACCACGTGGTAGTATGGTGGGTAGTAGCATCAGACCACGTGGTAGTATGGTGGGTAGTAGCATCAGACCACGTGGTAGTATGGTGGATATAGTAGCATCAGACCACGTGGTAGTATGGTGGGTAGTAGCATCAGACCACGTGGTAGTATGGTGTGTAGTAGCATCAGACCACGTGGTAGTATGGTGGATAGTAGCATCAGACCACGTGGTAGTATGGTGGGTAGTAGCATCAGACCACGTGGTAGTATGGTGGGTAGTAGCATCAGACCACGTGGTAGTATGGTGGATAAAGTAGCATCAGACCACGTGGTAGTATGGTGTGTAGTAGCATCAGACCACGTGGTAGTATGGTGACTAGTAGCATCAGACCACGTGGTAGTATGGTGACTAGTAGCATCAGACCACGTGGTAGTATGGTGGGTAGTAGCATTAGACCACGTGGTAGTATGGTGGGTAGTAGCATCAGACCACGTGGTAGTATGGTGGATAGTAGCATCAGACCACGTGGTAGTATGGTGGATAAAGTAGCATCAGACCACGTGGTAGTATGGTGGGTAGTAGCATCAGACCACGTGGTAGTATGGTGGATAGTAGCATCAGACCACGTGGTAGTATGGTGGATAAAGTAGCATCAGACCACGTGGTAGTATGGTGGGTAGTAGCATCAGACCACGTGGTAGTATGGTGACTAGTAGCATCAGACCACGTGGTAGTATGGTGGATAAAGTAGCATCAGACCACGTGGTAGTATGGTGGGTAGTAACATCAGACCACGTGGTAGTATGGTGGATAAAGTAGCATCAGACCACGTGGTAGTATGGTGGATAGTAGCATCAGACCACGTGGTAGTATGGTGGGTAGTAGCATCAGACCACGTGGTAGTATGGTGGGTAGTAACATCAGACCACGTGGTAGTACAGTGGATAGTAGCATCAGACCACGTGGTAGTATGGTGGGTAGTATATAGCATCAGACCACGTGGTAGTATGGTGGATAGTAGCATCAGACCACGTGGTAGTATGGTGGGTAGTAGCATTAGACCACGTGGTAGTATGGTGGGTAGTAGCATCAGACCACGTGGTAGTATGGTGGATAGTAGCATCAGACCACGTGGTAGTATGGTGGATAAAGTAGCATCAGACCACGTGGTAGTATGGTGGGTAGTAGCATCAGACCACGTGGTAGTATGGTGACTAGTAGCATCAGACCACGTGGTAGTATGGTGGATAAAGTAGCATCAGACCACGTGGTAGTATGGTGGGTAGTAACATCAGACCACGTGGTAGTATGGTGGATAAAGTAGCATCAGACCACGTGGTAGTATGGTGGGTAGTAACATCAGACCACGTGGTAGTATGGTGGATAAAGTAGCATCAGACCACGTGGTAGTATGGTGGGTAGTAGCATCAGACCACGTGGTAGTATGGTGGGTAGTAGCATCAGACCACGTGGTAGTATGGTGGGTAGTAACATCAGACCACGTTGTAGTACAGTGGATAGTAGCATCAGACCACGTGGTAGTATGGTGGGTAGTATATAGCATCAGACCACGTGGTAGTATGGTGGATAGTAGCATCAGACCACGTGGTAGTATGGTGGGTAGTAGCATTAGACCACGTGGTAGTATGGTGGGTAGTAGCATCAGACCACGTGGTAGTATGGTGGATAGTAGCATCAGACCACGTGGTAGTATGGTGGATAAAGTAGCATCAGACCACGTGGTAGTATGGTGGGTAGTAGCATCAGACCACGTGGTAGTATGGTGACTAGTAGCATCAGACCACGTGGTAGTATGGTGGATAAAGTAGCATCAGACCACGTGGTAGTATGGTGGGTAGTAACATCAGACCACGTGGTAGTATGGTGGATAAAGTAGCATCAGACCACGTGGTAGTATGGTGGGTAGTAGCATCAGACCACGTGGTAGTATGGTGGGTAGTAGCATCAGACCACGTGGTAGTATGGTGGGTAGTAACATCAGACCACGTGGTAGTACAGTGGATAGTAGCATCAGATCACGTGGTAGTATGGTGGATAGTAGCATCAGACCATGTGGTAGCTAGTGTGGTGGGTAGTAGCATCAGACCACGTGGTAGTATGGTGGATAGTAGCATCAGACCACGTGGTAGTATGGTGTGTAGTAGCATCAGACCACGTGGTAGTATGGTGACTAGTAGCATCAGACCACGTGGTAGTATGGTGGGTAGTAGCATCAGACCACGTGGTAGTATGGTGGGTAGTAGCATCAGACCACGTGGTAGTATGGTGGGTAGTAGCATCAGGCCACGTGGTAGTATGGTGGATAGTAGCATCAGACCACGTGGTAGTACAGTGGATAGTAGCATCAGACCACGTGGTAGTATGGTGGATAGTAGCATCAGACCATGTGGTAGCTAGTGTGGTGGGTAGTAGCATCAGACCACGTGGTAGTATGGTGGATAGTAGCATCAGACCACGTGGTAGTATGGTGTGTAGTAGCATCAGACCACGTGGTAGTATGGTGACTAGTAGCATCAGACCACGTGGTAGTATGGTGGGTAGTAGCATCAGACCACGTGGTAGTATGGTGGGTAGTAGCATCAGACCACGTGGTAGTATGGTGGGTAGTAGCATCAGGCCACGTGGTAGTATGGTGGATAGTAGCATCAGACCACGTGGTAGTACAGTGGATAGTAGCATCAGACCACGTGGTAGTATGGTGGATAGTAGCATCAGACTACGTGGTAGTATGGTGGGTAGTAGCATCGGACCACGTGGTAGTATGGTGGATATAGTAGCATCAGACCACGTGGTAGTATGGTGGGTAGTAGCATCAGACCACCTGGTAGTATGGTGGGTAGTAGCATCGGACCACGTGGTAGTATGGTGACTAGTAGCATCAGACCACGTGGTAGTATGGTGGGTAGTATATAGCATCAGACCACGTGGTAGTATGGTGGATAGTAGCATCAGACCACGTGGTAGTATGGTGGATAGTAGCATCAGACCACGTGGTAGTATGGTGGGTAGTAGCATCAGACCACGTGGTAGTATGGTGGATAGTAGCATCAGACCACGTGGTAGTATGGTGGGTAGTAGCATCAGACCACGTGGTAGTATGGTGGGTAGTAGCATCAGGCCACGTGGTAGTATGGTGGATAGTAGCATTAGACCACGTGGTAGTATGGTGGGTAGTAGCATCAGACCACGTGGTAGTATGGTGGGTAGTAGCATCAGACCACGTGGTAGTATGGTGGGTAGTAGCATCAGACCACGTGGTAGTATGGTGGATAGTAGCATCAGACCACGTGGTAGTATGGTGGCTAGTAGCATCAGACCACGTGGTAGTATGGTGACTAGTAGCATCAGACCACGTGGTAGTATGGTGACTAGTAGCATCAGACCACGTGGTAGTATGGTGGATAGTAGCATCAGACCATGTGGTAGTATGGTGGATAGTAGCATCAGACCACGTGGTAGTATGGTGGGTAGTAGCATCAGACCACGTGGTAGTATGGTGGGTAGTAGCATCAGACCATGTGGTAGTATGGTGGGTAGTAGCATCAGACCACGTGGTAGTATGGTGGATAGTAGCATCAGACCACGTGGTAGTATGGTGGGTAGTAGCATCAGACCACGTGGTAGTATGGTGGGTAGTAGCATCAGACCACGTGGTAGTATGGTGGGTAGTAGCATCAGACCACGTGGTAGTATGGTGGATAAAGTAGCATCAGACCACGTGGTAGTATGGTGGATAAAGTAGCATCAGACCACGTGGTAGTATGGTGGGTAGTAGCATCAGACCACGTGGTAGTATGGTGGATAAAGTAGCATCAGACCACGTGGTAGTATGGTGGATAAAGTAGCATCAGACCACGTGGTAGTATGGTGGGTAGTAGCATCAGACCACGTGGTAGTATGGTGGATAAAGTAGCATCAGACCACTTGGTAGTATGGTGGGTAGTAGCATCAGACCACGTGGTAGTATGGTGGATAAAGTAGCATCAGGCCACGTGGTAGTATGGTGGGTAGTAGCATCAGACCACGTGGTAGTATGGTGGGTAGTAGCATCAGACCACGTGGTAGTATGGTGGATAGTAGCATCAGACCACGTGGTAGTATGACATAAACATTGGTAACACTGAAAATTCCAGTGCTTTATAACCTGATTTCTGGTTTACACAAATATGTCTTACCTCATTCAGGAAATCATCAATTACACAGGTTGCTGTACCGTCCACAAGGTCTTCTGCCGGATGCCAACCGTCCTAAGTGTGTGTCCCTGTGTCAAGACCTTTGGCTTTGTCCAGCTTGTTTAACCAGACTTATTCCTCATTCCTGAGGGGCTCGATTCTCTTGAACATCAAGCGCGATGTGTTCTTTCGCTCACCCATTCATACTGGTTGAACCGGTGACATTGATCAACCATTTAATTCGTTGTTGCCAGTAATCTTGCCATTGTGATTTTGCTAGAGGGAGCCAAACGTCTCCGATTTTCGTATTAAAGCCATGTAAATATTTTTAAAAAAATAAAAAGAATGATAGACATATAATCAGTGATCAAGGAAAAGAAAACCATTTGGATTTTTAAAATTCTAGTCATTATGGCGGATTTAAAGAATCCATATTAGTTTTCCAATATTTCAATTTCCATTTTTTTTAAAAACAGTGATTGTGCTCGACACCTTTCCTACTTTAAATGGGACTGATATAGTGATCATTGTGAGTCAATACCGTTCGTCGTCTATTTTTGATTTGATCTTGTTGATTGGGTGGGACGTGGCTCAGTTGGTTAGATGTCTGTCTGGCATACTTAAGGTCTGGGGTTCAAATCCCGGTTGCGACAAGTACTTTGGTAATGATGCATCAGCATGGTTGAAGAAAGGTGAATATATGAGTTTTCCAGCCAATGCTCCGTGATTGGCTATCAAAGATCATAGTTTTTGTTATCATGTCTTTGTGATAATCCAAAAGATATATACAGAATCACTCTTCACAAAAAATCATTTCTTTTGGCCTTTCTTGAAAAATTGAAAGTGGGGATAATTTCAGACCCGATTATACTAATTTGGCACACACAATTTAATAGTTCATTGGAAAAACACGAGTCTACAAAATGCCAGATTTGTATCAGACTACACCTCCACAGTATTTTAAGCAGTATTACTCACTCACAATTATGTATATTTCTTTCATCATCCTCAAGACAAAAATATATTGACATGTAGATAGAAAATAAATTAAAGCTTACTAAACCTCTGACTAAGTTTGCTAAATATTTCTTTTTTTCTGAAAAATATGTTACCTGATATACTTTCTCATCACACTGGGAAAAAACTAGGTAAATTTACTTGGCTAAGATGTCACATAATAGTCACACGCGACGCTCTGTCCGACAGCAGCCAATAGTTTAACACATGAATCATTTTGCCTATGACCATATGTCAAACACTCCGGGAGAGTCATTAACCTCCGGAAGACTCATTAACCTCCGGGAGATTCATTAACCTCCACAACATCAAGATACTTTCAATAAAAATCTTTCATGCACCTTCTTTATATGTTCATTTTTATATATTCAAAAAATCAGTAGGTAAAAATGTTTGAGCTAATGTTGGTATGGCTTGTTGATACATATGCGACTTCACAAATATTATCTTGTCTCAATAAATAATATTAAAGATGCCAGGAGTCCTGGCCCACGCCCTGTCAGGCAGCGCTTCATTTAGCCAACCAGGATGCCAACTACCTTGGCTGCACGTTGTCACAAATAATTATATATATATAATTATATATATATATAATTATATATTGGGTTAATATATATTGGGTTAATTCATGGGACGTCTTGTTTGTTCGCTTCATGTTTGCTATTGGGTCAATTCTTGATGGCAAAGGTCTGCAATGTGACAAACCTGCAGATGATTTGTCCTGTGGGTGGACATGTGGTTTAAATGCAAATTGCCTATCCTGACTTGTGCTGGTAATTTGACAAACCTCGAAATTGGCTTTTAAGATGAGAACAAATAAATCAAACGGTATTATCATATTACTGAATGGTTTAAAAGCTTAATTATGTTTTAAGCTTATCATAAGATGTTGATAGATGTTAAACGGTTATTTGGTCCTAACCTTTGGGTTTTCAGGGTTGAATGATATTGTGGCATGCCATTATGACATTCGTTTATGTTTATATGAGGAGAGGGTTTAGTTCCCGAGAATTGAGAGTACCCTTCACAGTTTTCTCAGAGCTTCATTTTTTATATTCATCCTTGTTCAAAATATTAACCCTTGTTCAAAATATCAAACAAGATGCACCAACATACATGGAAGATGTACGGCCATAAATTTTAATTGGCTTGATAGCTAAGTGTGAGATATTCTATGTGATTAGTTAATGTGACTGAGAGCATTACATTCATGTTACCTGTGTTGCAGCCATTGTTCCCAGGACTATCATACAGGCTTATATTGTTTTGTGATGGACTATAATCAGGTAGCCTGTTACTTAGCCTCTTGTCTTCTTGCAGAGCTTTCTCAGTTCATAACTGTGTGCTGCACAGGGGTTTCCTGGGAATCAAGATCGATCATTTGTGTCAATTGTAGTCTTATTTGTGTTTCATTTTGTACAAAACAACACAAGGGTTGCTCTGATTTACTTCACATTTGTACAGATGATTCAAAGCGGTAAGGATAGTGGCTTTAAATGTTATATACAATTATTAATGTAAAGGTCCATGTATATAAATATTATTGGAAATATGGCCTTGACATGCATTTACGCCCAAATATTTTCATGTAAAAACTTTAACTTTTATCAAATATAAAATAAACAAAACTCACATACACAGTTGTGAATATGCAACATATAATGATTCAATATAAAATTGGGAAAACATCTTGAATGACCCCTGTCTGACGTTGACTGCCAATCTTTATTTAATAAATGTTATCTGTAACATTTAGAGAAGGTGTGATGATTTTTACAGGAGAGCATTACATTAGAGATAGTCAGGTACTTTCTTACATACTTCACTGTGTTCACAGTCTCTCCGCAGAATTCGACCTTATTCCTTCAGAAAGAAACTCAATTTGCCTATCATAACATTTTAGATTGGCTTGAAAGTCTTGCAATATGTCTACCTTAGAGTAACAAGAAGTGTCATCATAACAGACTTCACACTGTTTACACCTGTCGTCCTTTCGACTGAACAAATGTCTATTTAAATCCAAGTTCTACCCAAGAGAAATCAAGCACATTTTCAAACTCTCTTCAGCCATCTTGATTTCTATTATGATTGAACTCACTTATGATTAAATTCACTTAAGATTGAACAGTTTAAGCTGACATTTGGAATTACCAGCTGACATTTGGAAATACCTAAAAACATAATGAACTGACAATAATGAATATATATATATATATAGTTCATTATATATATATATATATATATATATATATTGGGTTCATGGGACGTCTTGTTTGTTCGCTTCATGTTTGATATTGGGTCGGCGTGACACGACCTGGCAGACTTGATACTGCTTATATAATCCCTGAGATAAATTTATAATGCCGCAGACAAGAGCACTATCCCAGTGGGCCTCTTTAAAATTTGGCTGTATCCCTGTAATGAAGGAACATTGAACTAGTTATGTCATTTAACTCAGCAGCTTTTACATTGATGAATAGAATCAGGCTATATTGATATATCGAATCAACTCAAATCATATATTGATATATCGAATCAACTCAAATCATATATTGATATATCGAATCAACTCAAATCATATATTGATATATCAAATCAACTCAAATCATATATTGATATATCGAATCAACTCAAATCATATATTGATATATCGAATCAACTCAAATCATATATTGATATATCAAATCAACTCAAATCATATATTGATATATCGAATCAACTCAAATCATATATTGATATATCGAATCAACTCAAATCATATATTGATATATCGAATCAACTCAAATCATATATTGATATATCGAATCAACTCAAATCATATATTGATATATCAAATCAACTCAAATCATATATTGATATATCGAATCAACTCAAATCATATATTGATATATCGAATCAACTCGAATCATATATTGATATATCGAATCAACTCAAATCATATATTGATATATCGAATCAACTCAAATCATATATTGATATATCGAATCAACTCAAATCATATATTGATATATCGAATCAACTCGAATCATATATTGATATATCGAATCAACTCGAATCATATATTGATATATCGAATCAACTCGAATCATATATTGATATATCGAATCAACTCGAATCATATATTGATATATCGAATCAACTCGAATCATATATTGATATATCGAATCAACTCAAATCATATATTGATATATCGAATCAACTCAAATCATATATTGATATATCGAATCAACTCAAATCATATATTGATATATCGAATCAACTCAAATCATATATTGATATATCGAATCAACTCAAATCATATATTGATATATCGAATCAACTCAAATCATATATTGATATATCGAATCAACTCAAACGTTCATTTGAGTTATGTAATTATTTCAAAATGATGCACTTGCAACCATTTGTTTTATATTTTGTCATAATCGCTAAGACGGGACACTGAAAAACAGAATCATGGGTTTCACAAATGTCAATGTTTTTTATAGGGATGTTAACTCCCCCTTGTTTCCAGTGTCCAGTTTCATCAAGGTCTTGTACTCAAAACAAAAAAACATGCTTTAAATAGGTTTCTTATGATTAATCCTGTTCATGATGTGTTCTCCAAAATCAGCCGAAGGCGAGGTAGAGTGACTACTTCTGCCACAAATAAAAAAAACTTTTCCTCACATCATCATAAAGATTTACAGTCTGGCTGTCTCTATCATATCATTCCCTGTCACCAAATGTATAAAGGTGCGCACAGAATCGACAATAAGTCACCAGTATTCATAAAAATCTGGCTGTCGACTGATTGGTTAAAGAATATAAATACATTTGTTTTGTATTGGTAGTTGATTGGTCAGATCCTGGGTTAGACATCCGATTGCAGTTTATATGACCCTTATGTTGTTCATTTCGATGATGAGCAAGGCATGTATCTATAACTTGGGGAATTCCAAATTTCGAATGGTATAAACTACAGGGCAATGGCTGCAGAGGTAGTAGGTGAGCACTACAGATGACACAAATGGTATAAACTACAGGGCAATGGCTGCAGAGGTAGTAGGTGAGCACTACAGATGACACAAATGGCACTAAATCACCTTAAAGGGTTTACATGTCACTTAGAACCGATTACATTCAATAACCATATAGGAAATGGAGATATCTAGAGTATCATAAGTTTTGCAGTTTTGTCGCCCAAAAGTGTCAATAGTTATATATATGCAATTATGCATTTGTTTTATTTTATCACTGTTTAAGGTATAAAACTGTAAAGGATATTAAATTTTCTATATGGTATAAAATGGCATGTATGCATAATTGCATATATGTCACTATTGACACTTTTGGGTGACAAGTTTATTTTAAATCCCAAAGATATCTACATCCTGCTCAGACAGCAAAATCTTTTAGATTGAGCAGCAATATATATCCTCTTGATAACATTTCTTGACAGAATAACAAACATGGATGTATCTAGTTGAGTTGCAATTTCCCTTTGGTGATTAGATACACAGGTGATCCAGGTATAACATGGACTTATAAATGATGAAAAGGAAACAAATCTAATCATGTTATGAAATATGTATGATTTGGTCTGATGCAAAGTGTCGCATATTATTTTGCTTATTATCACCCATTTGCTTTGCTATTATATATATTACCGATGTAATGCATATATATATATATATATATATATATATATATATATATATATATATATATATATATATATATATATATATATATATATATATATATATATATATATATATATTATATGTATATAAATATATATATATATGGGCATGTAGACTCTCGAACCACATTTCTTCAATGTAATGTTTCAAAATTAATTCGGAATAGTAAGGTAAGATTCTAAGGATATAATCCACACAATGCTAGAATAGCAAAGCATTATTAGACACTATAACCTTACCTTGACTATGACCTTACCTTTTGCTATCTTGCAATCATTCTTTCCTTAAGTGTATTTTAACCTATTTTACAAACTATAAGACCGATCCCACTAGCACAGTTGATAGAGTGTAGGATCTGTGATGGTTAAATAAGTGGAGGACGGGAGGTGGTGGGTTCAACTCCCACTGCCGGCTGTCGATAACGCGGTCATGCTTGGAGTTACTCTGCATTACATCGGTAATCAAACGAGTCGTTCACCTTTATACCTTTATACCTTTGGTGGCAGAGACTGATTTGATAAAGAGATCCTGTTATGGCGCGGAGATCATACTTATTTTAGTCAGAGGGTGTTTTTTCCACTATTGAAAATGGATAACTATTGAATAAGACATGATGTACGTGTGCATCTACCTTGTATTGCATATTCTTGTAGATATTAGCAGCCTCTTACTGTTCTAGATTGGTGCATGCATAGGATATCAACACATAATACATGATTTGTTCTTTGTAATTATATGTTCTTTATACTTATCTTCTCACATGACTAAATAACACACAGTATTACTCATATGGATTATTACAGGTATTAGATATCATGTAATCCCTATAATTTCCTGAAAGCTGAAAGGTTGAACGCTGCTGTTTGCCGCTCTACCTGTCATCGCCACTGGCCGGTATTAGAAATTAGGATTGGCTGAAGAATTAGATAACAAGGTGCGTAAGCAAAGAACAACAGGAATGCCCGATAAGTACATGAAAAACATACACATATATGTAATATAAATAGGTTCAGAGACCTAAAGTAGACAGGGAAAGATTTATTTCTTTACTTTTGAAGTTATTTATCTAGGATAATGTTCTTATTTCTATCTGGCTGATGGAATTTGGTTTGGGTGCAACAATATAATGTCCAGCCCTATCACTGTCTCCCACAAAGCCTCATCAAGGTCAATATAATCCCACTTATGTCTATGCTCAGTGTAAAATAAAATGAGTCAGTGTAAAATAAAAATAAAATCATTAATTTAATTGTTTCTTCTATTTGAAAAGGGATGTTTTATATGATGGGTGTTTCAATGATTGCACTGGACATATTCATAGCTCATCTCAGATCTTAGATCATCTTGGTGTGCGCATGCGTGGGAGGAATGGACGCTTTTTCTAGGAGCTCTGGTTTCTATTGACAAATGTTAGTCGGACTATATTAGTTTTAGATAAAATGGATGGTCTGAGGAAAGAAATGGATAAGAATCGTAATGAACTAAAAAATCATTGAACAACCGAGATTCACCAAATCCCTGGAAAATTTTACTCCACTCGCTGAAACAGAAGTGAAAAAACCAACTTGGTTTCTCACTGAATGTATTGGACCGCTACTACCCCTATTAACGGCAATCATAAACAAATCAATTATACTTGGCAATATGGGCACTTATTAAAAAATGGGCTTTGAATTATTTTTAAAATATTATAGACCGGTGTCTAATCTGGCTTATGCCTCAGTCACATTTGCACCGGGCGCCGGCCGGGAAGTAACAATCGGCCGACTTCACAGTCTGCCGGGCGCCGGGGAGTTTATCAGCAACAATCTCAGATATGCCGTAGCTGTGGTCAGATTATACACGGGTGCCGCACGACACTTGCTAGATGAGATGTCAAAGACGTCTGCAGGATATCCTGAAGACGTCTGTCTCATTGACAGACGTCTGTGAGATATCCTAAAGACGTCTGTCTCATTTGCCAGACGTCTGAAGGACGTCCTAAAGACGTCTATGTGGCATCGTAGGGAGCCCGTCAGATCATCTGACGATGGCCTGTGAACACATGAAATAAAAATAATCCTATTTTCACCGCACGATGCCACCGGCAGCCCTAAGATAGTCTGCCGATGTCCCTGCGGGACACTGCCGGGATCCTGCCGTGTACTTTAAGATGATATTTGCTGATAAGACATCGGGGAAGCTGAAGAAGATGCCCAGTTGTGGCCGATGATCTCCTGGTGCCCGCACGGCAATCTGAACTGCCTGCCGATTTTGTAAAAAATATCCATCGGCCGGGCATCTTTACTGAAATCGGCGCAAATGTGACTGAGGCATTACATATCAAAATTAATAGAGCAGGCGATAGCAAAACAGTATGTTAATCACCTCACAGAAAATACAGAGCATGTTTCAATCAGCATACAAGGAATTTCACAGTACAGAGACTGCACTATTAAAAGTGCAAAAATGGACATTATAAAACAGTAATGTCAGTTTTATTGGACCTCTTGGTGGCTTTTGACACTATTGACCATGATATATTATTAAATAGACTTGAAAAAGATGTGGTGTTAGAGGAAATGTTCTAAAGTGGTTTAGATCATAAACAATGTGTTACAATTAATGGAAAAATATCTGAAAACAGGTATATTAATTATGGAGTCCCACAGGGCTCAGTGCAAGGGCCTATCCTGTTCACAACATATATGGACCCGTTATCAGAGATTATTGAAGAATTCGGCTTAATGCACCACATATATGCAGATGATACCCAGCTTTACATTACCTTGAATCCAAAATCTGAGCAAAACTCAAAACTATCATGCGTAGAAATGGAGAAATGCATCGTGCGTATTAAAAAGGTTTTGTTAGAAAACAAAATGATATTAAATTATAGTACAACTGAATTATTAGTATGTGGAAAAACTCAAATTTTAAAAATAATGAAATCCCATCAGAAATATTGGTTGGAGAAGCAACTATCTAAAGATCACACAAAGTCAAAGACCTTGGTGTGATCTTTGATCAGGAACTTACTATGAAGGAGCAAATTTAAAAGATGTGCAAAAATGGCTACTTCCATGTGCGAAATATATAAGATATATTACTTCCATGGAAAGTACCAAATGGCTTAGCACCTGAATACTTAACACGATTTTTAATACCTAAAATTATATAAGAACTCTCAGATCATCTGAGAATAATGAAGATATTGTCCCCAAAACGAACCTAAAAACATATGGAGATAGGGCCTTCGAGGTGTATGCGCCTAGGGTCTGGAATGCCCTGCACCTGTAGGTGAAAAATAGTAAAACACTAACCACCTTCAAATCTTAACTTAAACCTCATCTATATAAAAAGCACTATATCGAAAAATGCCATGAGCAGATGTAGTCTGAAAAAGTGCTATAGAAATTATAAAAATTAAAAAATATTAATTAATTAATCATTTCAGTATCATCCTGATATTTACTCTCCTTATACCCCTGTCACATTTGCGCTGATTTCAGTTCAGATTGCCGTGAAAGCACTAGGAGATCATCGGCCACAATTGGGCATCTTTAAGAACTTTTAGCTGCAACATAAAAAATGCCGGTGTTTCCCAGATTTCTTTTCACCACTCATCATCTTAAAGTACACGACAGGCTCCCGTACGGTGAAAGTTTATTTGTTCCAAGACAATCGTCGGATAATCCGTTTGTTTCATATACCAAACGTCTTAAGGATGTCTTAAAGACGTCTGTTAGATAGTACAGACGTATTTATGATGTCCTAAAGAGGTCTGTGTCATGTCATCCTGCACGTGCCGTGTGGCATGCCGTGTGCCGTGTGGCATGCCGTGTGCCGTGTGGCATGCCGTGTGCCGTGTGGCATGCCGTGTGCCGTGTGGCATGCCGTGTGCCGTGTGGCATGCCGTGTGCCGTGTGGCATGCCGTGTGCCGTGTGCCGTGTGTATACCATGTATACTGTGACCACAGCCACGACATACTTTAAATTTCACTCATAAACTTCCCGGGGCCCGGGATCTTGTGGCGCCAGCAGAATTTTACTTTCCGGCTGATGCCTGGCACAAATGTGACTGGGGCATTGGCAGATTTCGGGTTTATACCAGGCTCTGTAAGTATAGACCAGGATTGACAGTTTTAAGAGACCACACCCAGTACAAGCGTTTTTAGCTGCCAATGGACAACGAGTCAAATATTTCGTTACATCAGGTAGCATGGCCAATTAATTTCATTTTTATTAAAGGTAAATGAGTACAACAACAAATGGCTAGAGATGTTAGTGATATGTATTCTAAAATAGTCAGACAAAAATAATCAGCAGTTGATGGATCACTAATCCTCGAGGGAGGAGGAAAAACCTTTTTCTTCTTGGACAAAGTAAATATGTCAGCATGAAATCATGAAATCACTGAACTGAAATAACGTTGACAGTGATGTAAAAACCCTAAACAAACTGATATATAGATGGTATATTTTTTCAACCAAATGTTTCAAATATATCCCTCCCAAAACTATGAATGACCAATTCTAAATTACTTTTGAACATATGTCATGGGCATGAACACGTGTACATTTGTGCCAATCAATCGGCCAACTGTATGATAATTGCATGCTCATATGTGCGGAAAAAGTGTCTCTGGTATTTTCAGTTTGATGCATCGAGTGAACGAATCTACACATTTTTAAAATATTAGTTGTGATATTTGAAAGTTGTATGAAATAATTTGTTCGTGTATTCTTTCCTATAATGGTGATTTTATTTGAATGTATCGCTATGCAAGTGTACAATATCATTCTCCTACAAATGTAATTTTTTGAAACATTCTAATTATAGTTGAACTTGAAAATAAATATCTCATCTCAAATTCTATTCATAACATTGAAAATGTTGGAGGTTTTCTCTTGATGCAAAAATATGAATAAAATGAAAAATATATAATATTTTATCATAATATTATGTGTCCTAAATATAATTTGAGATGGGATATATTTTTTTAATAATAACATATAATAACATATATAACAAGCGTAATAATTCAGAGTTAAGAAGTTTTAT
This sequence comes from Amphiduros pacificus, assembly GCA_949316495.1. NCBI lineage: Eukaryota > Metazoa > Annelida > Polychaeta > Phyllodocida > Hesionidae > Amphiduros > Amphiduros pacificus. Next base: position 66,821,851 of record OX439001.1, read on the forward strand.
TTGGAGTAGATAGAGGTCTACTTGTTTAATCACAAGTAAAAGGTCATCTTTGTCTTTCTGGGTGTACTTAATGTTGAAAGGGTTTTTTCTCGCTGTGAGCCATCTATTAGGTCAGCCACAGCATCCGTCATGTCTCCTCTCATTTCCTCTCTCGGTAATATATGTATTTGCTAAATGTGGCTATCGGTAACCATGATTTATATATTTGCTTGTCCATTATCTCTTCTCTCTCAGAAAATAACACGTCCAGTTTAAGTGTTTCGGCGTTTGCACATATTTGTGATTCACAAAAGATTTTTGATATTAAAACGGAATTCTTAAATTGACTTTCAAAGATATCAAAGCTTATTTTCTTTTTGAAAGGTTAGAAAATGAAGATAAATAATGTCAAACATTTCCTTATAGCAACCTACGATTTCTGCAGTAAACAAGGCTCAGTGGAGAATTGAAGGGAAATTGAAGTCTCATGAGGGGCTGCCTGAACTCCGTGATCAATGCTCCTCAACATTCTCTCCGGTATCAGGGATGATTACTTCATGTAGATCGCGTGAATAGCGCTATAGGTTAATTTGATAATTATCATAATTACTGTCATTAAAAGTGCAATATCTTGTGTTCCACATGTAAGATTACATAATCATTCAGCACTAGTTCTTCATCAAATAGATCTGTAACTCCCGATTGGTTACAAATATTCAGGCTCCCAATATATGTTATGGCAAGCCTCAGTCCCTTAGAGCCTTTATGCAATGATCTACTGCTGTCACTGGTTCGGTGCTTTTACATTTTGGCTCCA